>OV702292.1:532998614-535398614 GCA_916181665.1 Avena sativa | reverse complement strand
TGCATCCGTTGTATGCACACGTAGAATCTATAACATCTGATCATCACGAGATGCTTTGAAACGACGAGCCTTAGCAACGGTGCCTACTAAGAACGAACACTTTATTACTTGATATTTTAGTGAGAGAGATCATCTTATAATGCTACCGTCGCGATCTAAGCAATACAAGATGCAAAAAAGGATTAACATCACATGCAGTTCATAATATGTGACATGATATGATCTTTCTTCTTGTGTCTTTGATCTCCATCTCCAAAGCACGAACATGATCTCCATCATCACCATCATGGTGTCAAGGTCAGTGGCGCCGCTTCATGGTTGTCCATCACTAACAATAACTATTACAACTACTTGAAATAAAGCTATTACATGATGAATAGACACGCAGGTCTTAACAAATTTAAAGACAACCATTAGGCTCCTACCGATTGTCATATTACAATAAGGATCATTGCATACATCAATATAATCACAATCATATCATGGCCATATCACATCACATGCCCCTACAAAAATAAGTTAGACACCTCTAATTTTGTTTGCATATTTTACGTGGCTTAGGGCTTTTGAATAAGAACCGATCCTACCTACGAACAAGAACCACAACGCTGATACAAGTGTTGTCAGATGCAAATTGTAAATTCGATCTTAACTATGGTGAGAGAGACAGACACCCGCAAAGCCACTTGTGTAATGCAAGTTGCACGTCGAGCGTGGAGCAAGTATCATGTGCGATGACATGTAAGGTTAGCCCGGGTCGCTTCATCCCACCATCCCGCAAGATGCAAAGTACACGTGAAGCCCTCGACAACAAAAGTATCAACGCCCACAAAAATATTGTGTTCTACTCGTGCAACATATGTACGCATAGACACGACTCTGATACCACTGTAGGGTTTGTAGCAGGGAAAACAAAAAAATTCTACCGCAAGAACGAACAAAACCAAGATCCAATCTATGGAAAAACCTTTTGGGTTAACTTGAGACATTATCATGTCACGGAACTTATGCTCCCACCATTGGGGTCCCTTGTCCCTCTTTCTAAACCTTGGAAAATTGATTATCTCTCTATTAACAACGATCGGCCATTTACTTTGTTTTTCTATTTTCAATCAGCAGTAATTGATATTAAGTTGACATTGGTCCTCCCTCTTGATATTTTCCCTTCAAACCAATGCTTTCCAAAAGAAGGTTTTGTTAACCTGAGGTTAGTAAAGGCTTACTTATTTTCCCTTCATACCAATGCTTTCCAAAATTCACAAACCTATACTACTAATTTCCACATTAGGTTACTTATATCGACTTATAGAAATTGGAGGTTAACCTGAGATTAGTAAAGGCTTACTTAGTAGTCTTATTAGCAAATCATCATTATTGTCATCCAAAAATGCGAGTCAAGAAACCTATACTCCCTTTATTCCACAAAGGAATATATTTATTTGTCCAAATTAATACTACACATTTTTTTTGTATTTTTAGTGGAAAGGACAATTAACGAATGTTTACACGGAAGATATCCACGACTATAATAGTCCTTCCGTCCTAAAATAGATGCGTTAAATTTGACTAAATATAGATGTACCTAGACACATCTCTTTTTTTGTGTAAAGACCCCTGGCATTAAAAGAATCAAACGACATTGCAGAGCATGTCAAGAAAAACAAAAATTACATCAAAAACCTCGAGATGCCCTTCATCTTATATAGATACATCTGATAAATTTACTATATCTATTTTGGAACAAAGGAAGTACTTTATTTATACCCCTTTTCGGAGTAGATTGAATGTGAAATATACATCGTAAACATTTATAGTTTCCTTATAAGTTTGATTGAAAACTTATGTACTAGTTTGCAATGGACAGAATTTACAGCTAGCTGAGGGAGTAGACTAGTGTCATTTTGATTAACAAATAAAATAGTGGCACGTCTAATTCAGCAGTCCACGCGCACATAGTCACATCCAACTCAACGCCACCACAGGTCATCGCACACCCCAAGAAAACAACTCGAATCAAGGAGGAGGCGACTCAGTTCCGGGCGCCCTTCCCAAGCCACAGACATCACGCACGCACAGCTAGCACTGGCTCTACAGCCCAGCCGTCCTCCTCTATTTTGTTTGCTTCCCACGCAGCCCGACGCAGAAGAAGAACTCGCGCCCGCGGCACCCCTCCCGACGCCGGCACGCGCACCGAGCCCACCGCGTCTCCGCGTCCGTGTCCCCCCACCGCAGATGGCTTCCGCCGCGGCGTCGCGCCCCCCGGCCCCGCCGCCGCCGCCTCCCCCGCCCCCGCCGTCGGCCGCGGCGATGCAGTGGCTCAGCCCGCGCGTGTCCTTCAGCCTCGAGGACGCTGGCGGGTGCGGCGGCGGAGGTGGAAGGGAGGCCGCGGGGGCGGGAGGGGGAGGGGGAGTTGGGGGGAAGGTGAGTGCGGATTTCGAGTTCCTCCTTGCCGGGTGCTCCGCGGTGTCGACCATGCTGCCTGCCGACGAGCTCTTCTCGGGGGGCAAGCTGGTGCCGCTCCGCATCCCCACGCATACGTCTTCCAGCGGTTCGTTTGACGGGACGTTCACGCGACCTCCCCTCGCCCCGGTGGCGGCACAGGAGCAGCTGCCCGAGACGCCGAGGGCGGAGGAGACGAGCAAGGGCGAGGTGGACACGGAGAAGGCGGCGGCGGAGGAGGAGCCCAAGGTGGTCCCGGCGAGGCGGTGGAGGGATCTGCTCCGGCTGCGGAAGCAGCAGGCGTCGTCTTCGTCGTCGTCCACGGATACGAAGCCGCTACGCCGCCTCCTCCGCCGCGGGCCGAAGCCGCCGGAGCAGGAGCCGTCCCTCAACCTCCCCCTCCTCCGCGAGCCCGACGAGCCCGAGAAACCCGAGAAGCCGGCACTGACTCCCACAACAACTCCTCCGCCGCCAACCCAGCAGCAGCACCACCAGCTCCCGCCGAAGATCCGGCTGACGGCGGCGCAGGCGGCCGCGCCCCCGCCCCCACCGCCCCCTCCACCACCTCCCCCCTCCGCCGTGGCCGCCGACAGCCCGCGCCTGAACGCGGCCGGCAAGGTGGTGTTCAACGGCCTGGGCCGCAGCTCCAGCAGCCCGAGCAGCCTGGCGGGCGGGCGGCGCCACCGCTCCGGCTCAGGATCCGGCGGCGGGATGGAGCGTTCCTACTCGGCGCACGTGCGCGTGACGCCGGTCCTGAACGTGCCCGTGTGCCGCAAGTCCGTGTCCGTGTTCGGCATCGACCGCCTCTTCTCCCCGTCCTCCGCCTCCACCGCCGCGGCGGCGCACGCGGCCGCCAAGAAGGGGAAGGTGGCGAAGAAGGAAGCCGTTACCGCGCCACCACCGTCCCAGTAACCGCTCGGCATCATCGTCAATGGTCATTACGTTACGTACCACCACCATTGGTGGATGAGGTTAAGTTTCTCTTTTCTTTTGTTGGGTGAGTAACGCAGCTGCTGCTTAATTAGGTTTATTATTCAAGAATTAAGCTAGCTACGGAGTTGTAGTGAAATTGATGCTGCTAATTAGCGATGAGGAGTTGGTTTGGCATGTAAATATAAGGGTGAGCGAGCGAGTGATTCAGCGAGTTCTTCTTCTTTCCATGGTCTTAATTCGTTTTCGTGCTAGCTAGCGGTAGTGATGATTATACTAAGTTCACTAGAGAGTACTAAACGGAAATGCGATGAACTCATTCATCATCATGGTGGCGATGAGGTTTGTTTCGCATGGTCATGGCATGGGAATTCGGAACCCATTGCGTCGTGCTCCATTGTTTGTTCTCTCATCAAAAAGTCTGAGAAATTAAGAGAAAAAAGGATGGTAGTAGTACTAAGTACGGTACGGTGGAGTTATATAGGGTTTAATCAAAGCACTCCGAGGCGATGTGTTAAGAAAAGGCGTGACAAAACTAGACAAAAGTGTGTACCGTACGTTGGACTAACTAACTAACTAGACCGTACCACACCATGTCGCTGGTCGACGACGGCGACCGCCGGTACCCGGGAGGGTCGATGGGATCTGCCGGCGACCGGTCGTCGTGCTCGTGGCCCCCGGCGAGATCGAATGCATGCACGATCTGCACTTGCGTTAGTGGTGGTGGTGGTCCAGATCAATCGATGGATCATTGGTCGATCTTCATGAGACATGACTTACCGTCGCCTCGCTGGTGGTGGCTGCCTGGGCCGCCGTGGTCTTGGGGTAGCTGCTGCATGTGCGTGCATGGTCCTCTGCTCCGATCGTCTCCTTGCAATTATCAAGCCGATCTGATTGACTGGTCGATCAATAAAGCTCATCGTTGGCGCCATTACTAGCTGCCGCGTCGTCGTCTTGCTACTACTACACCTCTCCTCTCCTTGCTCACACGAGGGCAACGCATTGCCGACACAAGCTAAAACCATTTTTTTTTTAAATACTACTAGGGGTTTAGAACAAATTTTGGCTGGTTATTTTATTACTGTGGTTGTGCAGTACTCCTGGAGTACAACGTGATACTAGTTGGGGGTTGGGACAGTACAACGTGAGGCACGGCCGCCAGAAGCTGAGAAGCACATGGCCGGCCGGACTGCCATGCAGGCACGCAGGCATGCATGTGCTGTTTGGGAGTCGTCCCCTCTGGCTGTGGCTGCTGGCAATTGGCCGCCGTCTCGGAGGGTGGATCTTCTTCTTCATCATCCCCTTTCTTTTATCGTGCTGGTTTGGTACACAGGGGCTCTTCCGAACCAGATGCGAAATCTTCGAAATTTCCACAGCTTGTCGCCGTTCAAAAATGGCAACACCGTACCCTTTTCATGTCGCACGGAGGAGAGGACGGATGATGCGATCCATTTGTGCCATGCCTGCAAGCTGCAATGCAATGTCGTTCCGGCCGGCACTTGCACTTGTCGTCGTCGGTACCTAACTCGATCGCCTGATGACCTGACCTGATGGGGTGGGGCCCTGTGGTCAGCAGCAGCAGCAGCAGCAGCAATGAGATCAAAAATACTGAACCACATGTAGTACGTGATGCAGTCAAGGGCAGACAGGAACAACGATCGACAGCTCAGTAGGCGGTACGTGACCGTTTTCGTCCAACTTTATCTTGCCAACATAGCCAAATTAAATATATGTAGATCTTTAAAGCCCAGTCCTCCTTCTTCTTCTTTTGATCGTGTCATTTTCTCCCAACTAATCCAATGGCACTTGTTCTTCTCATCTTGTCTATTCCACCAATATCAGCAAATCATTGCACTAATTTCATCACAAAGGTTTTTGTAAGGTCAAAATAGGATATGGCATACGTTGGGATATAGCCTGCGCCACCGCTTTTATCATAATTTCCTTGCCCATTCTTGAAAGTAACCTTTCCATCCACCTTTGTATCCTTTGCCGGATCTTGTCCTTGATATAAGCAAACTCCTTTACCTTCGATGCACCTAGATGAACGGGTAGTCCGAGGTACCGTTCATTCCAGGACTCCCTAGGTATACCGAGTAGACCAAGAACAACCTGCTTTGCCGCATGATGAGTACCTTTACTGAACATTGCTGACGACTTCTCCTTATTTATCATCTGCCCCGATTGTCCCTCATAAACTTCTACAATGTGCCGTAACATTTGTGCATTAGCTACATTTGCCTTCATAACTATGAAGGAATCGTCAGCAAAAAAATAAATGGTTAATTTTTTATGCTACAGGGCATAATTGAATCCCCTGAATAGTACCCTCCTCTTCTGCATTTCTCAGCAGCACCGATAGGCCTTCATCACATAGAATGAATAAATATTGTCACAACGGACCCCCTTGGCGCGGTCCTCTCTCCGGTGTAGAACCCTCTTGCAACTTCATATTCACCTTCACTCGGTAAGTAACATATTTGACACAATTCACTCGGTAACTTCATATTCACCTTCACAACCCATCTTCTCCATATTTTTCTCAGGAATGAGCCATTCAACCCGATCATAAGCTTTACTCATATCTAACTTGACATCCACATAGCCATCACGTCCCCCTTTCTTCCTATGCATCATATGCGTGATCTCATAGGGAAGGAGCACATTGTCCGTTATCATACGTCCCGGGACAAAGGCTGACCGTGTGGGTGAAATTATGAATAGCAATATCACCTTCAGCCGATTGACCAGCACCTTTGAAATGAGCTTATAAAGCGCATTACACAAGTTGATAGGGCAAACCTCTGTTAGTCGCTTTGGATTTTGCACCTTCGAAATTAAAACAATACACTGTACAACCTAGGGGGTTCATTTTCCGCACTAGATTTCTAAAAGCGCTTCTTTTTTATGAATGTACTATTTCACATTTATCAACAGGTACAAAACATGTTATTTTCACCTCCTATTAAATTATTTTTGTATCTCGATACTCTAGGTCGGTAAATATGCGTGTGTTTTAGTAACATTTAAAAAGACAAAAAATATCACGTGAATAGTCGTATTCCTGTGACATATTTTGTCTTTTTATACACGACACATAAAATGTTATTTCATCCTGAAAACTTGTGAACCAACATAAAATGTTCGAATGTATATGCGAAATTATTTTTTAATTTTTTTAACATTTCAAAAAATGTTTTCTTACAATGGGTGCATTTGCACCTGCGAGCCGAAGTGAATATGACATCTATTCCATGAGTTAACAAGAGATACAAGGTACATCAAAATAATGAAAACACAGCTCGCCTCCTAAGTGCTTACCTGATTCTTTTTTATTCTTTTTCTCCACTCAGATCATCTCTTTTATTTCACCATCAACTTGTATCAAATAAGACAACAAATCACCGTGTGCAACTAATCTTTGTTAAGACGTAGACACTCCAATCTAGTGGTACATATGTTCATGAAATCATAACAAATTTCTCTCTTTTTTCCGCTAAGTACTATGGAAAAAATAAATAAGCATTATACTAAACATTTATACTTCTTTTGAACATCCATCCTACTGTAGTTTTAATGCGTACAGTTTCTTCGTTACTTAGATATCATATGTGTTTATACAGTTTTTTGGCATGACTGGTTCCCACAATGACATATGTGTTTTTCAGAGGTCCAATGTGTTTTCTAGGCTTGTAGAAGGCACCGCTCTCCGTTAGAACTATCAGGTGCGAGACCACACCTACAACAAGGCATATTACCTTGCAGATGGTATCTATCCCACTTGGTCTATCTTGGTGAAGACCATACACAACCCACCGAAGAGAAGCATAAGGCGCTTGCCAAGGAGCAGGAAGCCGCAAGAAAGGATGTGGAGCGAGCCTTTGGTGTGCTGCAATCCCGTTGGAAAGTAACCTTTCCATCCACCTTTGTATCCTTTGCCGGATATTGTCCTTGATATAAGCAAACTCCTTTACCTTCGATGCACCTAGATGAATGGGTAGTCTGAGGTACCGTTCGTTCTAGGACTCCCCAGGTATAGTGAGGACACCAAGAACAACATGCTTTGCCGCATGATGAGTGCCTTTACCGAACATTGCTAACGACTTCTCCTTATTTATCCCCTGATTTCCCCTCATAAACTTCTACAATGTGCCGTAACATTTGTGCATTAGCTACATTTGCCTTCATAACTATGAAGGAATTATCAGCAAAAAAATAAATGGTTAATTTTTTGTGCTAGAGGGCATAATTGAATCCCCTGAATAATACCCTCCTCTTCTGCATTTCTTGACAGCGGAAAGATCGGTATAAGCGACTAGGAGAGGGAATAGGCGCTACTAAATTTTTAGCTTCTCAAATTAAGGCTTGACACAAAGTAAGTTCTCTAGATGTGCAACTAGGTGAGAGAACCTATATGACAAGCAAGCAAGCAAGCAACAATAGTTGGGAGTAAAGGATAGAAATAACCGAGAGTAGACATGGAGATGCTTTCCTAAAGTTCCTTCCTTTTAAAGGGAAGTATGTCTCTGTTAGAGGGGTGGGTGGTACTAACACCACCAGCGCCATAGAAGGCCTCACCCTATTCTCCCGCGCACCCGCCTCACGGCAAGTACATGATCCACCATGTGGTGACCTTGAAGGCAGTGGCATAAACCTTTACAAACTTGTTGAGTAGACCTCCACAACACCTGGAGTCTCCCAACGCGATCTCAAAGCTTTACAAACAATGCCTGAGCTCCGATAACGACCTCTTCCGTCTAGGATTCAACGAACCCAAGAGTAACAAGGTCCACAAAGGAAAACAAGCGGGAATCAACTTTGCTTTGGTGAAACCCTAGATCTAGACCTCCTCCACCAAATCCCAAAGAATCAAGGAGATTGGAGCACTAGGGGAGGATATCTAGGGAAATATTAGCTCAAGAACAATGGAGGAGAGAGATAAAAGAGGCAACCTTCCCTTTGGGGAAGAAGAGCCCTTTTATACCCTAGAGAGGGAATCTTCACGTTGCTAGCTGTCCCGATTGGTACTACCGGAACGAGAAGCAGTAGTAACGAAAATGACCGGTACTACCGGACTGGTACCGGATGCGGTACCAGGTGAGAACACAAGGAGGTGGAGAATCCTCTATCTCCTCCGGCAGGACACGCATGCAACGACCGGTACTGCCTCCGAGCGGTAGTACCAGAAGTAGTAGTGGTACTACCGGGAGAAGCGGTAGTGCGGCCTAACTCCTTCCTCGGTAACCCCAAAACTGGTCGCGCTGTCTGCCGCCTGAGTGCCTGCACGCTGCCCGAACATGCGCTACTCTTCATCAATGTGGGCATCCAATGACTTGGCCTTTGCCTTCATTAACAACCCACCCGCGGGGCATTTCCCACACTTCCACCTTCGACCACCATAGCCGTTCCCACCACCACAGTCATGGCCGACGGCATAGGATCGAGATGGAGCGTCTGGGACGGCCTCCTAGCCCAGGAAGCCGAGGCTAGCAAGGAGGCCAAAACCTTTCGCCGCCACCATCCCTTTCGCCTCCATCGTAGCCCGAGTCCATCACCATCGACCTCTCCGGGTTCGAGTTTGGCATCACCATCCAGTTGGGCATGACCAGGGACAAACTGTGTCTCCCCCAAAAGTTCGAGTCTGTGCTCGATCGAAAGAGCCCCACAAGCTCGTGTTGCGGGTGCCCAGCGGCTCCACCGACCTATGCTCCTTGGACGTGTTATTCGACCGCATCGGTCAAATATACCTCCACACCGGCTAGAGACAGTTCGTCCGTGCACATGACATTGAAGCCGGGCACTTCGTCGTATTCAAGTACGATGGCAACGACGTGCTCGTCGTCAAAGTATTTGACGAGACCATGTGTCGGCGCCACTACCACAACGACGATGATGAGTAGGCGAGGACTGGGGTGCGGCTCTGATGCTAGAGGTTGTTTATCTAAGTTTTTCTACCTTCTCTTTAGGCTTTGCATCAAGCAAAATCATGCAAAATCTATATATAGAAAGCAATTTGTAGCAAAATCTTGAAATATTTTTTTTGCTCCCCTGTTGGGCGCCATGCCCACTGACCGCCCTAAATAGACAACTAAGGCCATATCCAACGTCCCCTGCAAACGGACCCTGTGGGTCCGAACCCGTCCTCCCGGACCGAGGCCACGGCCCAACACGCACCCGCAAAGCGGCCTCCAGCCTTGAACCCATCCGTTTCGGCGCAAACCGGGCTGAAAGTTGAGCCCGGTTTGCAGGGGCTCAGACTGCCCGCGCGTCCGGGTGGTGTCCTGCACTTCCACGCCCCTGGCCCTCTTGTCAGGCACACACTCGCGTCCCACCCCTGTTTCCCCACCTTCCCTTCTCCGCCCCCACCACCGCTGGGACACCCTCTCTCCCAAAAGGCCGCCGCCGGAGTCCGTTGCCTCCTCCTGAAGGCCACCTTCCCTCCTCGCGGCCGTTGAAGCCTCTTTGCCATTGTGAAGCCCCTAGTACCCGAAGATCTCGTCATCCCCGATCGTCGAGCTCGGTGATACATTGCAAATGTATCTATAATTTTTGATGTTCCATGCTTGGTTTTATCCACTTTCTTGTGTTTTGTCCACACTTTGGAGTACTTTTCATATGATTTCTTGGACTAACCTATTAACAAGAGCCACAGTGCTAGCTGCCTGTTTTCTGCTGTTTTTGGTTCCAGGAAAGTCAGAAAATGAATATTCTCGGAATTGGACGGGACAAAAGCCAAAGTGCCTATTTTTCCGGAAGTCATCAGATGCCAGAGTACGAGACGGGGAGGGGCCAGGGGGCCACCACACCACCTGGTCGCGCGGCCCAGCCTGGCCCACGCCAGGGGGTGGTGTGGCCGCCTCCGACACCCCCTCGGCCTCTCCTTCCGCCTATAAGATGCCCTCGGGACGAAAATCCTAGGTACCCGATCAAAAATCCACGAAAGAGTCTGCAGCCGTCGTCATCTCTGTCCCTAGATCAGGGGGATCTGAAGCTCTTCCCGGCACCCTGCCGGAGAGGGGAATTCACCCTGGAGGCCTTCTTCATCACCATGCAATCCTCCGGTGTGATGCGTGAGTAGTTCATCCTTGAACTACGGATCCATGTAGTAGCTAGATGGCTGGTTTCTCCTCCTTTGTGCTTTCATGTTTAGATCTTGTAAGCTTCGTTCATGATCAAGATCATCTATTTGTAATTCATACATGTTGTGTTTGTGGGGATCCGATGGATATTGAGATGCTACTTCAGATTGATTATTGATTCTATCATGTCTTTGTTATTTGAGATCTTGCATGCTTTCCGTTGTTAGTAGCTATCTTGGCCAAGTAGATGCTAGCAACTCCAAGAGTTAGTATTTATGCTCGATAGTGGGTTCATGCCTCTGGTAATCCGGGGAAGTGACAGAAATCTGTAAGGTACTAGATGTGCTGTTGCTACTAGGGAGAAAACAACGATCCTTTGTTCATAGAACAATTGTATTGTTTACTTTACACGCAGTTCGTAAAGCAATAATCTGTTGCTTGCAACTTAATACTGAAGGGGGTTCGGATGATAACCTGAAGGTGGATTATTAGTCATAGATGCAGTTGGATGGCGGTCTATGTATAATGTTGTAATGCCCAATCAAGTCTCAAAGGAGTCAAGATGATTAGTATATGCATGTATTGCTTTCTCGATGTTTGTCAATTGCCCCGCTGTAATTTGTTCACCCAGCATGTTATCTATCTAAGGAGAGCCACCTCTAGTGAACTATGGATCTCGGTCCTTTTCTTTACATACAATCTACAAACTATTTACTGCTTTGTGTTTACTTTCTGCAAACTATTACTTCTTTCCATTTGATACGTTTAATCCTTTGTTTCTAGCAAAACACAGTGATATTGACAACCTCATGGCAAGTTGGGGACAGAGGTCTATGGTTGTGTTGTGCAGGTCTCCACGTTGCTACTAGCACCGGTAGTGCGCCCTGCCAAGGCTCAGCTAGTAACACCTTGTGTTTCTTTGCTCCTACTGGTTCGATTAAACCTTGGTTTCATAACTGAGGGAAACTTGCTGTTATGCTCAACATACCTTCCTCTTGGGGTTCCCAACGAGCTCTACATCAACACCGCACCAGCATTTTTCTGGCGCCGTACACTGAGCCATCACTCGGCCTTATCCTAGGTCGTGCTCCACCTGTTCGACCATTTGCCTCGGCGTCCAGGTTCTGCATTCTACCACATTCGCCTCGTCCTTGTCCTTGTCCTACTATTCCTAGAGCTCATCCATATCACCGTGCAGACCATGGACGACAGTGGAGACGAGTTCTTCAAGAAATATGTCCTGCCGTCCTCCAACGATTCCGACGATGACAGTGAACTTTTGCCTGCCACGACCGTGCTCCTCCATCAGCACAATGAGGGGATGAAGCGAACATACCGTGGCTCCATTAAGGGATGGTCAACGGCGCTGGAAGGTGGCCGAGTCGCCGGCCACGAGATGTTGTTTCGGGATTACTTCCACCGCACCAGGCCTTTGTACCCTCCTGTACTTTTTTGGCGGCATTTTCGGTTGTCGAGGAAGGTGTTCATGCGTATTCTTCACGAAGTGAGGGATCATGATGATTAATTCTCTTTGAAGAAAGATGCGACCGGTAAGCTCGGCTTCACCTCCTACCAAAAATGCACCGCAGCTATTCACATGCTTGCTTATGGAGTAGCCGCTGATTGTGTCAACGAGTACTTGTACATGAGTGAGTCTACTTGTTTGAAGCAATGTACAGGTTCTTCAAAGCCGTGGTGGCCGTTTTTGGTGAAGAATTCCTGAGGCCACCCAATGCGGAGGACACTTGCCGGCTCTTGGCTTTCAATAAAACTAGAGGGTTTTTAGAAATGATTGGAAGCATAGATTATATGCACTAGGAGTGGAAGAACTATCCGTTTTCCTGGCAGGGGCAATATAAAGGACATGCGAAGGGGTGCACAATCATACTTGAGGCCATTGCATCCCATGGTCTTTGGATTTGACACTCTTTTCTGGTTCCCATAATGACATCTGTGTTGTTCAAAGGTCCAATGTGTTTTCTAGGCTTGCAGAAGACACCGCTCCCCATGTGAACTATCAGGTGCGAGACCACACCTACAACAAGGCATACTACCCGCCAGATGGTATCTATCCTACTTGGTCTATCTTGGTGAAGACCATACGCAACCCCACCGAAGAGAAGCATAAGGCGTTTGCCAAGGAGCAGGAAGCCACAAGAAAGGATGTGGAACGAGCCTTTGGTGTGCTCCAATCGTGTTGGGCCATAGTGCGACACCCTGTTAGAACTTGGAGCAAAGACACAATGTGAGAAGTGATGACGGCTTGTGTGATCATGCACAATATGATGGTCGAAGATGAGCGTGATGACCGCATCTATGACCAAGGCTGGAAATTTCAGGGAGAATTGGCTGAACCTGCACCAGGTCCGCCACCTAGTTTTGCGGAATTCTTGTAGGTACATCATGTGATTCGAGATCGGGCTACTCACAACCAACTCCAGAATGATTTAGATGACCATATATGGAAATTTGCCGGAAACCAACCGACAGAACAGCCGAATAACTAACTTGTCTCTTGAATATTAATTTTATTTAATTTGGTACCATAAACTAGATTTGGACCTGTACTTTATTTATTGTAAACTATCTATTTTAATTTGAATTGGAAAACTATTTCGGTTTATATTGCGGTGACCGTTGGAGTTGGCCTTACGCTTGGCACGGACGGATGGGATTCATTTGTGCCGTCTGCCAGTTCTGTCTGGCAGCAGCAGCCATGGAAACCTACCCAACTCGCCTGATACGATGGTGGCGGCATGCAGCAGCGATGTGATCGAAATATTCAACCACATGTACGTAAACAGCAGCTCTGTCTGTGGCTCTGTGTCCGTTTCAGCTGCGCGGGCCAGAACATTGGACGTACGTGGATCGATCAACAGTCCACGACGTGCGGAGCGCTACGAGCCCTGCCCGTGTCCGCTAGCTTCGACTGCTCGGCTCAGCTCAGCGGCCGGTACATACGTCGCGCGCACATGAATCGACCAACACTCAGTGAGTCTGTGACGACTATGCAAGGCGAGGGAATCGCTTCCACCTTCCAGTGTGTGGAGACCACGTACACGCACGTAGCAGTAGACTGTAGGGTAGCGTGCCTTATTTCTCTGGTAAATACTGTAGCACAATTATCAGCATGTTGCGTAGTGTAGTGTGCTTCGTTTTCTGAATTCACAGCTCTGAATCTCCGATCAACTCTCGGACCAAAGCTGTTGGTCAAATTTAGATCTCAGGTCTCAGGACATACGACCGCCTTTCAAAACCCCAAACAAAGTGTAAATGCCACCCATCTGAACTGCCAAGGTAATCCATTCCGAAAATTCTCAGTGGAAGGGATCATTGAGGACTACTGTTCAGCATCTGGCAACAGTAAGTGCTCACTGTTCCGCTGGCAGGTGACGTGTCTGCCCAACAAGGTGCTACCGCCGTCCGGGCCCACCTGCCAGGGGCCCTACCTAGGGTTTTGGCAAGAACTGCAGACCTCCACCCCTGGCTCTGGCTGGCTGGCATCGACCGCGTGCACATCGAATGGAAGAAAAGCCAAGTCAGTGGTCGCCTGATTGCTTGGCCACTTGGCCATGCGCCCATGCACGTTAATCAACATCAATGGAGGGGCTTCAATCATTAGAGAGACCATTAATATCAAGGAAAAAAAGAGCATTACTAGAGAGACGATCAATGCACCGTTGATCTCTGTTGGCAGCTAGCGGTCCATGTTTTGGTCTTTTGGATAGCTGCATGATCACACGAATCGGCTGCCTTTTCCCACATCCAGATCTCGTACGTGGTGTAACATTTTCTTCTTCTAATGCACACTTTTTGTGTACACAAATCTGGGAGAAGCACATGGAGTTGCAGCTTTCGATGTTCATTTGTCAACAGAAGCATGATTACGGAGTGTGCATATTTTTTCGTTTCACATGTGCATTATTTATTTTATTTTTTACTCCATCTAGCCACCGACTACAGGAGATATCGTAGATTCTTATACGGTAAAATGTATTTTAGTATTGTATAAACTACTCTTTTCGTACGAAATATAAGACGTTTTAGCTTTATGAACCGAATGTATCTAGACCTATTGTATAAACTGGCTCTGAGCCTGGCTCAACCCTCTGTACATTATAAAATTTATAAAATAACACAGTAGAGGTCTTCCCTACTGTTTTTGTCCAAAAAAATAGAGGTTCCGAATGAACCTACACGCTAAAAAGTGTCTAGATCCATTATTTCATAAAACTAAAATGTCTTATATTTCTGAAAAGAGGGAGTACATTCTAGTACAAACCAAATCATCTCTGAGAATAGAAACATAAAAGATGGGAAAGTGAAACATTAGGCCACCCTCTTACTAATTTTTGCACTATTTTTTTTTCTATCTGAAAGGACATGTATGTTGAAAATGTAACAAAAATATGCGGGCCTGCCAGTATACAAAGTATACAAAATAAAGAGACAAGTAAAATAGAGAAACACAACTTTATTAACTCTTGGCGAATTACAAAGTACAATCTCCCACAATTACAAACATTGCGCCTTGATAAGCATATGACATGAATCGACCATTGTGTAGTTCCAGAATCCCGCGGTCTCGCAAGATGACCCGGTTAATTACATCCACGGGATTAAGCCCGCGGAATACCTCCGATTAAGCTGCGCCGACGATCGTTGTTGTTTAGATAATCTTGAAAATAAGAGGAATAGCTTTGCTCAGCCGAAACACAATCATATATGCTATCTCGACATACATAATAATAATGAGAGATTTATTTAACGAGGAGGGTGGCTTTTGCCTCGTCGGTGCCTAGCAACGGTGTGACTATCTCATCAAAATTATGACGTGTTGATGGCATAGTGATCGATCTTCGTCGTCACTTGGTCATAGTGTAGTCTAGCCTCGTCGGCACTAGACATAATATGATGCATGAGAATCGACCTTCATCTCATAGAGATTAGATCTTGAAACCGAGATAAGCAATTGAGGAAGTGTTGTCTTACTCGTTTTATCAACCAAAATCCTTTATAAGAATCGAGGTTGAGCATCGCCGATATAGATAAAGCAATAAGACGATGACTTTGATATAACCCATATGAACGACATCGATGAAACTATTGTTGCTATAGTTGTGGCATGATTATTTTCATGCACTCCACATGGTCGACATTGATGAGGTGGCCGTTACCATGGCTGTGAAGATCTTCATGGCCGAGCTTGGTGAAGTGATCGTGCCATGGTTGTAAAGATTCACATGACCGACCCTGACGAAGCGGCCGATGGTTGTAAAGATTCACATGGCCGACCCTAACGAAGCGGTCGTGCCATGGTTGTAAAGATTCACATGGACAACCCTCACGAAGCGGTTACGCCATGGCTGTAATACCGATCCACACGACCGGCATGATGAAGCAGTCGCCATGGTTGCAATACCGAACCACATGGCCAACATAATGAAACAGTCGTTCCATGGTTGCAATACCGAACCACATGGCCAACATAATGAAACAGTCGTTCCATGGTTGTAATAACGATGATTGTCATGATCTTCGTGGCCGACCCTGACGGCACGGTCGCGCCATGGTTGTAAAGAGCCACACGGCCGACCTTGATGAAGCGGTCACACCATGGTTGTAAAGCACCACACGGCCGACCTTGGTGAAGCAATCATGCCACGGTAGTAAAGAGCCACACGGCCGACGACCCGGATAAAGCGGCCACGCAATGGTTGTAAAATTCACAGTTACGTCTAGCACCCCAACACGGATGATCTAGAGCAACTAACGATCTCGCGATGAGTTTAATATTACCCACATGAACAACCCTGATGGAAGCGATCGTTGTCGTGGATTTAAAGAATCACACGGTTGACCCTGATAAAAGCGGTCGCACCATGGTTATAAAGAACCACACAGCCGATCATGATGAAAGGGGTCGTGCCACGGTATGAAGATGCATAGTTACTTCTAGCACCGTCATCAATGATCTAGAATGACTATATTGTGATTGCTCTTTTTCACCGGACCAAGATCAGGGGATCCAATCTAAAACATCTTACTATGGAGTTGACGCAGCATGGCAAAGGGTAACCTCGCACGCTCGCCAACCCAGACGTGTAGCCAACCGGCCGATCAACTTGACCTATATTGTGTATCTTGGTGGCCTGGTGGTGGTGTATAGCTATGTGAAAAAGGAGGCAAAGGAATTTTCCATTGTCGCCTCCCCGCAGCCTGGCGGCCGTGCGTGTGTGGAGTTTGTTTCGCGGAGAAGGCCATCGGCCACCGCAGCCTGGCGGCCGTGCGCGCGTGTGTGTCCCCCTTCAGTCCAGAGATCTGGCAGCTTCTTATATAGGCGTTGGCTGGCTTGCAAATCACACGTCAGTTCGCTAAAAACGCGTGATATTTAAACCGCCCAGAAGTTTATCTCAGCTGCCTGCCCGTGGAGATTAAACAGATTTTATCTGCGCGTGACGCAATCCATGAAGTCAGCCGTGTAGAATACTTGTCATATAGCTACCCAATGGGTCAGGTCTCAGGTCCAGGGACGTGTAGACTGTTGATCTATGGGCCCTTCCATTATTTCCTTTGCATGCCGGATTCCATGCATGCGACGCATAGAGCTAGCTGGAGTTACTTCATTAAATAAATATTTAGCTAATTAACCATCCGGCCAACAGCCCGTTAACGCACCATTTGAGCTATTAGCATTTGTATTCATCTAGCCGATCGATGTGGTGCTCAAGAACTCGACTAGCTAGCTAGCCCATTTGAACGTACATGTTTCAAACCTTTGGAATATCATATTTTGTAAAGAGTTTATTGAAACGGTAAACTATTTGTACCATTCTAATGCAGATGATGAGCTCCATAAAATGAGTCCAATATTAAATATATATCCTTTCACAAAAATTTTACCCTTGTGAAAGACAGGGAATGTGTAATATATATTTATATTATGAACTTTTGGTACAAAAATTTGTCAAACTGTGGTTTTGGTAATTAATAACAATCTCTATAGACTAATGTGTACTTGTAGGTTTGTTCATTGACATCGCTTGGATCATGTGTTGGTTTCAAGGTTGAAAGAAGAAGCAATGTCTAAGGACTTTGTGTCTATTGGAATCAAGTAGAAGAAAAAGAAGATCAAGAGTGTCTTGAAGAAGAAGATGGAGTTCATTATAGCTATCTTCAAGACATCATCAAGAAATGAAGGGCAAGCTCAAGGTGCGCCATCCTCGGTGATCATGGAGTGATGAAACCAAGTTCAAAAAATAGGTTTCTCCATGGAGTATGGGGGAGCATTTCACAAGTCTTCATCAAGCAAGATAAAGCAAGAACGACGTTCCATCTTGACAAGGACAATACGGTCTACATCAAGCTCGAGTGGAATGCTCATGACAAAGGTATGATCTATATAGGTTTCTATTTTACCGGTCTCTTATAGTGTTAGAAGACTAGGTTTATGATAGATAGCCGTACTATCAAAGGGGCTCTCGAGTGGATGACTCGATTGCATTCTTCGGAGAGATCTCAAACCTTTGCATTCTTGCATCATCTTTCTTGGTTGTTGTTTGGATCTTGTCCATATGAGGATCTAGAGCTTGTGGTTATCATCATAACAAACTCTAGTTCATCAAAAACGGATTTCTCTGATATATCTTATTGTATTTTTGATCTTGCGGGTTTTCCGGTTCCACACCTTGGGATATATCTCACATATATATTCATGATATTTTATCCCTTGGTGATACCCAATATTTTGTTATATTTCCAACAAAATTGGTTTTATCTCATTTGGAGTTCGAATGCAAAAGTTGTGGCAATTTTTAGGTCTGAAGTTTTCATGGGCATTAGTTCCGGCTAGCCACCGGTAGTACCGCTAGAGCATTTTTGCCGCCAGTAGTACCAGGGGAAGTATCGGGGCCACTTCCGCTCATCCTGGGTGCGGTTCAGTAACCTCTCTGTTTGATGATTTCTATTTGACGGAACTTTGATCAGAAGTAAAGGCGGTAATACCGTCCGTGGGCGGAAGTACCGGCCAAGCGTCGGAAGTACCGCTCGGGCAGAATTGCCGCCAGTAGTACCAGCTGAAGTACCGGAGATACTCCCGCTCATACTGATTTCAGTTCAGTAACCTCTCTGTTTATGCTATTTGATAGAACTTTGGTCGGAATTTCTGGCGGTAGTACCGTCCTCAGCGGAAGTTCTGATGCCCACTGATAGTACCGTCCAGGCTCGTTTTTCTCTCTCGCACCGCTGTTTTTGACCGTTGGCTGGGTGCCAGCGGTAGTACCGTGATACATTGCAAATGTATCTATTATTTTTGATGCTCCATGCTTGGTTTTATCCACTTTCTTGTGTTTTATCCACACTTTGGAGTACTTTTCATATGATTTCTTGGACTAACCTATTAACAAGAGCCACAGTGCCAGCTGCCTGTTTTCTGCTGTTTTTGGTTCCAGGAAAGTCAGAAAATGAATATTCTCGGAATTGGACGGGACAAAAGCCAAAGTGCCTATTTTTTTAGAAGACTCCAGGAGCCAGAATACGAGACGGAGGAGGGCCAGGGGCTGGCCACACCCTCCCAGGCACGGGCTAGGCCTGGCCGCGCCAGGGCATGGTGTGGTGGCCCTAGGCACCCCCTCGGTCTCCCTCTTCGCCTATAAGAAGCCTTCTGACCTAAAAACTCCAGGGGGTTCGACGTTTTTCCACGAAAAGTTCCGCTACGCCGCCGCCACCGAAGGGGAGATTCGGGGGACAGAAAGTCTCTGTTCCGACACCCTGTCGGGATGGGGAAGTGCCCCCGGAGCCATCTCCATCGATCTCCACCATCATCTCCATCGACCATCCATGTTTCCTCCATCTATGAGTGAGTAATCCCCCGCTGTAGGCTATGGGGATGGTAGGGATTGGATGAGATCGTTCATGTAATGGCATCAGATTGTTAGGGCATGGTGCCTAGTATCTTTTATTAATACTTTATGACTTTATTGTGACTTGTTGTGCTTAATGCTTGTCACTAGGGCCCGAGTGCCATGATTTCAGATCTAAACATGTTATTGATTTATTATGATAGTATTTTTTTGGTCTTATCTGTAAGTTGTATACACACGTTGTTGTCCGGAACCTATGGCCCCGAAGTGACAGAAATCGGGATAACCGAAAGGGCAAGGCTTTGATGTGAGGATCACCATGTGTTCACGGAGTGTTAATGCGTTGCTCCGGTGCTCTATTAAAAGGAGCACCTTAATTGCCAGTAGTTCTCTAGAGGCCCCGCTGCAAACGGGCTGGCAGGACAAAAGATGTTGTGCAAGTTCTCATTGCGAGCACGTATGACTATATATGGAACACATGCCTAGGATTATCTAGTACTTGGATGCTTTATCTTATTTATCTGCAATTGCCCTATGTTCTGATTGCTATGTGAATTGTCTTGTCCATACAACGCCCGTCCATCCATCCCTATGCCTACCGCACTCGAATCCCACTGTTTGCTGCTTTTGTTACTACTGTCTTTGCTTTACTACTGTTGTTACTTTACTATTCCTACTACAAAACTGTTGCTACTGATGAACTGCTGTGAGCAAGATTGTTTCCAGGTGTAGCTGAATTGACAACTCAGTTGTTAAGGCTGATAAATATTCTTTGGCTCCCCTTGTGTCGAATCAATAAATTGGGTTTCACTTCCCTCGAAAATACTGCGATACACCCCCTATAGTTGTGGGTCATCAAGACTATTTTCTGGCGCCGTTGCCGGGGAGCATAGTTTTATTTATCAAGCTCACTTGGATTCTCTATTGTTCGCTGCTATCCATCCATCATGGGTAAGTCTTGTGATGGCAAGGTTCCTATTTTACCATCCACTACAAGAATAGGTACGGTTCTAAACACCTCTGTTGCTCTTGATTCACCGTCTGTTTTGAGTAAGTTCCTTACACCACCACATACACATGCTACACACACTGCTACTACTGCTGAATCTGAAACTTCTGATGCTTATGATGCTGCTTCTACTGTGCTTGATAAGAGTGGTTCATTAGGTCCTTTCCTAGATGCTACGATTGCTAGAACTATAGCTGGAAATACCGAAACTCCTAATGAAGACACTACCACACATGTTAGCTCACCTGAGTCTAGTGAGAGTTATGATATTGAAGATGGTCATATTGAGATGACCGATGAGTTTATTAAAGAATGTAAGAACACCCATGATAGGAGCGCTGCTAAGAGTCTCCTTGAGAGGCGTACTATTAGACCCAAATTATATCCTGCTGCTAAGTTTGCTGCTTCTCCCATAAACATTATAGATGAAGATTATGATTTCTCTCTCGATCTACCTTACATAGCTATTGTCGAGAAAGAACCTTTTTGTGGGACTAAGAATGAAAGTGCGATAGCACATATGAATGAACTTTCTACCATGAGTGGCTTGTTTTCTGATGATATTAAGATGCGTACTTACTTTGTTGCTAAGATTTTTCCCTTTTCACTAAAAGGAGAAGCTAAAACTTGGTTTAGTAATTTACCTCCTGGATCTATTGATAGCCCTGAGTGCTTGATTAGTACTTTCCTGCAGAAATATTTTCCTCCCAGTGCTAGACATGCTATTTTGCAGGAACTTTTTGATTTTAAACAGGGAGAAAAAGAGGTATTGCCCGAATCTTGGGCAAGGTTTTGTGCTTTGATTCATGCACAGGCTGGAAGTCTATTACCTAAGAATGAGCTTCTTGATATATTTTATAATGGACTAACCGAGGAATCTAGAACATACCTAGATAGTTGTGCTGATTGTATTTTCAGGAATAGGACTCCTAAGGAAGCTGAGGAATTAATGGCTAAAATAAGCAAGAATTATGAAGATTGGACTCCTCCTGAACAAGCTATACCTGAAGTAATTGTACCTGAACCATCTATTCCTGTGCCTATTCCAACATCAAAGAAGAGGGGAGTTATTGAATTAAATGATGAAGTGATGAAGGAAGCTAAGAAATGTCTTAAGGAGAAGGGAATTAAAGCTACAGATGTCAAGAATTTACCTCCTATAGAAGAATTATGTAAGCCTATTCCCTATTCATCCACTATTGAGGTACACTCTCTCCAACACTTTGATGAAGGTGATATCCCTTACTCTAAACCTCCTGATCAATGCTTAGAAGAATTCGATATCTTTATTGTTAAGCAAGATAACTTTAATAAAAGGGTGCAAAATCATCTAATGGAAAACACTAGAGCTATTGTTGAGTTGAAAGATATTGTGGAAAGAACCTCTAATGATGTTAGAATGATTGTTAAACACTTTCAAATGGTTCAAACTCAAATAGATCAACTCGTTAAAGTGCAAAACGACTTGCTAGTTAATGCTGCTAAAGAAAAACATGCTTATGAAATTAGAACTAGAAGTGGTGCTGCTACCCATGATCCTCTATATCCTGAGGGGCATCCCAAAAGAATTGAGCAGGATTCTCAACAAGCTGAAAATAGTGGTTCTACTCGTAAGAAAAGGAAAAAGAAATATAAAACTGTTGTAGAACCCTCTGAACCTGCTATAGATCCTAATAGTATATCTATCTCTGATGCTGAAACTGAAAGTGGTAATGAAGAAAATGTTGTTCCTAATGAAGAAAAAGTTGAAGAAGAACCTGAAAACCACACTAAGAATACTAAATACACCAAAGAAGATTTTATTGCTAAGAAACATGGTAGTGAAAGAGAACCTTGGGTCCAAAAACCTATGCCTTTCCCTGATAAGAATCACAAGTCAAAGGAAGATGAACACTATAATAAGTTTTGTGAGTGGATGAAGTCTTTATTCTTGCAAATTCCTTTGACTGATGCTATTAAGTTGCCTCCTTACTCAAAGTATATGAAGGATATTGTCTCGAATAAAAGGAAGATCCCTAATGAAGAAATTTCTACTTTGCTTGCTAATTATTCCTTCAATGGTACGGTTCCTAAGAAACTTGGAGACCCAGGGATTCCAACTATCCCTTGCTCTATTAAGAACAGATATGTTAGAACTGCTTTGTGTGATTTGGGAGCTGGAGTTAGTGTTATGCCTTTCTCTCTCTATAAGAGGCTTCAACTTGAAAAATTAATACCAACTGATATATCTTTGCAAATGGCTGATAAATCTACCACTATTCCTGTGGGTATATGTGAGGATGTACCTGTTCAGGTGGCTCACAATTGCTTGATATTGACTGATTTTGTTGTGCTTGAAATGCCCGAAGATGATAATATGTCTATTATTCTTGGGAGACCTTTTCTTAATACTGTAGGAGCTGTTATTAATTGTAATCAAGGAAAGGTGACTTTCAATGTTAATGACAAGGAACATACTGTCTATTTTCCCAAGAAGATTGAAAGGACTTATGGTTTGAATTCAATTGAACATGTTGAGGGCATTCAAGTTGGAGAGATATATTGTCCCATACCAAGAGAAAAATTTGAAACTATTATGATTGGGACCATTGCTATCAAGGTTGAGGTAACATAATCATTAGTGGAATACAAAGTTTTGTCTCATATAAAATTGTTTTGGTAACAAGACCTGATCAACCTTGTTAACAAAAGGATTTCATTGAACAAAACAATATTTTCACCATGATTATCTCCGCTTACTTCTCTTCTATCCATTTTAGTTTTTGTTTATGCCTAACTTAAAGGCGTTAAAGAAAAGTACTTATTGGGAGATAACCCAAAAGTTTTATATGAGTATTGGAAGTTATTACCTCTGTAATAACCGCTCCTTATCCTTTTTATTTGCTTTTTGTGCCAAGAGTAACCTCTAATGAGAGAGAAGTAATGATTGGAAAAGTTGCTGTCCCGAAACTGATTTCTGTGCTTCACCGTAAAAATTCGTGTAAAATCTCTGAATGTCTTTTTGAGGCGTAAATTTTTGTGCTTCTGACCCACGTTGTTATCTAACTTTCGTTAGTTCAATACTTTTTGATTTGAGCAACAGAAGATCTTCGAAAAAATTCGTCTTTACCTGCTGGTCTGTTTTGACAGATTTCTGTCATTTTCTGCATTTGCTTCTTGTTGATTCCTTTTTGAGTTCTTTTGGGGAATTGAGTTTTTTGAGGGAAGTGCTAAAGTAGCTAGTGTTCTAATGGAAGTTTATTTGGTGTTGGAACTGAACCTTAAGACCTTTTATCTTGAATGCACTAATGTTGCTAATAATGATTGTGTGAAGTTTTGTATGAAGGAAAAATTTCAGGTGTATGGAAGGAATGAGTAATGATATGAAGGATAGACTAAAGATCAAGCTTGGGGATGCCACGTGTGTCACACCAAGAAATATCCAAGAAGTAAAAGCGTCAAAGCTTGGGGATGCCCAAGGCATCCCCTTCTTCATCAATAAAAATCCCAGGTTTCTTCTAAACACTTCATTTTTATTGTTTCATGCACAATTGTGTTGTTCTTGGAGCATATTCTTTTTTGTTTTCGTTTTGGTTTTTAGTTTGCGTGGTTTTCTTAGTTTGCTGAATAAATTGGTTGGACCTCCTCTTTCATATATTGGTGTTCAAATAGTTTGGTTTGGTTTGGTTTGGTTTGGAAAAGAGTAGGAAAGCTTATGCTTGAGTGGTAAAGAGAGCTTGTTTTTGACTGTGGCCTATGCTTTGTCATGCCACGCTTGATATTGTTTTGGCTTTATGCTTAGTATTCTTTGCTGTAGCATGACTTGTTATAAACAATTGAGATTGCTTAATGTGCCTTAGATGAATCATGCGTTGTTTTAGCATATTAAATCATAGTATTGTGATATTCTCCTTTGATGCTTTATTTGGGTTGACTTGGCACATGCTCACACCATGTTATGACTATCCCAAGTCACCATAAGCCTTTTATGATCCTTTAGTTTTCAACTTGTAGTATCACTTTATGCTTTGATCAATGATGTTTTGTAGCTCTGCATGATTATGGCCATTATTGCTCTCTCGTTTGTCGCTCCCTTACTCTTGCTAGCTTCACTTTCACTGAGTATTTTACTCATGTTTCCAACTCCCTTAAACCAAATATTGCCAAAGTGTCCACCATACCTACCTATTAGCATCATTTGCTACTTCCGTGCATATTCAATATGCCTTGTTTTCTTCCGAATAAAATATTTGCTTGTTATGAGAAAGTTAGTTAGTAAAGCTCTCACGAACTTGATGGCACACTTTATTTCCTGCACTTAATAAACCTGAACCATTGTGAACTCTCCATGAAAGTTATATGCTTGCTAATTATAGGCTGGGGATTAGCAAAACCGTGCTGTCACGGGGAACGCTTTCAACACTTGTAAACATATACCCAGTTGATACCTTGCTCTTTTGTTTGCGGATGTCGTCGGTGTGAAATAAAAGGGGAGCTTGTAAGTCCATGGAGTTATGTATGTGTGTTAGAGAAACGCCTGGGCCGCTGGTCTAATCCATGCTGACATGGTGGAAACCTACATCGTAACCATAATGATATCTATGAAGCATTCTTCTTATAAAAAAAGAGATAGATAGCTATTGAGAAAAAGAAAAAAAAAGAGATTTATGAAAAGAGGAAAGAGAGAAAAAAGCACCATTTTCCCATGGTAAATAAGAAGATTGCTGAGATACTCATTGTCTGCTTGCCTTGTCATTTTGATATGGGGATTCTTCCGTATCATCGGGCAAGGGGTACCCTGTTGGTGGTTCTCAATGATACGCACATATTTACGATGACAAAAACTTACCGGTAACTAAAGTTGAGTAGCATGAGGAGCAGCACTCGTACTCAAGGGACTTGGGATTTTCAGTTTATAGTCTGTCAAGCATATAACTGAGATTGGACCTCACTTTCACCTTAACCACATTAAAGATGCTTATGACAGGGGCAATGAGAGCTCAAAGCTAATGAGTACCATACTTTCAGCATTTGGAAGCCTTTCAAACTATGCAAAACCTTTTCTTTTACTTGTTGAGTCTCCACACATTCTTTGAGCACTTTCTTGAGAGCATAGTGGCCATTCTTAGTTCTATGTGCATTGTCCCATGACTTGTTGATTGATGCATACCTTGATATTGCTTGTTTTAAACTATTTGTATCTAGTCACTCTTGTAAACTTTGAAGGTGTCCTATGCATTTATGTTTGCTACTCTTTGAGGGGCAAGCTGAATGCCACTTTGCTATGTTTTTTTTTATGTGAAACAAACAAACGTCATGCAAAGCATTGTTATTCATGAATCTTTTGTTTGTGCCTTTTTATGTTGCATCATAGTTTCTTTCTCTTATTGCTAGAACTTTGTCTTTCATGTTATGATTGAAGTACTATGATCCCAGCTTTGAATGTTTACAAATACTTTGGTCAAGCCTTTGATGGTGCATGTCACCTCAAAAATGATTCTTTGTTTTTATCACTTACCTACTCGAGGACGAGCAAGAGTTAAGCTTGGGGATGTTGATACATTGCACATGTATCTATAATTTTTGATGCTCCATGCTTGGTTTTATCCACTTTCTTGTGTTTTGTCCACACTTTGGAGTACTTTTCATATGATTTCTTGGACTAACCTATTAACAAGAGCCACAGTGCCAGCTGCCTGTTTTCTGCTGTTTTTGGTTCCAGGAAAGTCAGAAAATGAATATTCTCGGAATTGGACGGGACAAAAGCCAAAGTGCCTATTTTTCCAGAAGACTCCAGGAGCCAGAATATGAGACGGAGGAGGGCCAGGGGCTGGCCACACCCTCCCAGGCGCGGGCTGGGCCTGGCCGTGCCAGGGCATGGTGTGGTGGCCCCAGGCACCCCCTCGATCTCCCTCTTCGCCTATAAGAAGCCTTCTGACCTAAAAACTCCATGGGGTTCGACGTTTTTCCACGAAAAGTTCCGCTGCGCTGCCGCCACCGAAGGGGAGATTCAGGGGACAGAAAGTCTCTGTTCCGACACCCTGCCGGGACGGGGAAGTGCCCCCGGAGCCATCTCCATCGATCTCCACCATCATCTCCATCGACCATCCATGTTTCCTCCATCTATGAGTGAGTAATCCCCCGCTGTAGGCTATGGGGATGGTAGGGATTGGATGAGATCGTTCATGTAATGGCATCATAATGTTAGGGCATGGTGCCTAGTATCTTTTATTAATACTTTATGACTTTGTTGCGACTTGTTGTGCTTAATGCTTGTCACTAGGGCCCGAGTGCCATGATTTCAGATCTGAACATGTTATTGATTCATTATGATAGTATTGTTTTTGGTCTTATCTGCAAGTTGTATACACACGTTGTTGTCCGGAACCTATGGCCCCGAAGTGACAGAAATCGGGATAACTGGAAGGGAAAGGCTTTGATGTGAGGATCACATGTGTTCACGGAGTGTTAATGCTTTGCTCCAGTGCTCTATTAAAAGGAGCACCTTAATTGCCAGTAGTTTCCTAGAGGCCCCGCTGCAAACGGGCTGGCAGGACAAAAGATGTTGTGCAAGTTCTCATTGCGAGCACGTATGACTATATATGGAACACATGCCTAGGATTATCTAGTACTTGGATGCTTTATCTTATTTATCTGCAATTACCTTATATTATGATTGCTATGTGAATTGTCTTGTCCATGCAACGTCCGTCCATCCATCCCTATGCCTACCGCACTCGAATCCCACTGTTTGCTTCTTTTGTTACTACTGTGTTTGCTTTACTACTGTTGTTATTTTACTATTCCTACTACAAAACTGTTGCTACTGATAAACTGCTGTGAGCAAGATTGTTTCCAGGTGTAGCTGAATTGACAACTCAGTTATTAAGGATGATAAATATTCTTTGGCTCCCCTTGTGTCGAATCAATAAATTGGGTTTCACTTCCCTCGAAAATACTGCGACACACCCCCTACACTTGTGCGTCATCATACCGCCCCCATCGGTACTACCGGTCGTGCACGGATCTATGCATAACGGGCATATCTGGGAGCCCTTTAAAAGGGGCTCCTCTTCCGCTTCATGGGGACTAGCTATTTTCTTGGTTTTTGGCTTTCTCTCTCTCCTCCTTTGCTAAACTTGAAGAGCTTTCCCTCTCCCCTTCCCCCTCCTATGTTTCTTGCATCTTTTTAAGAGATTTGAGAGAGCAGATCTAGATCTACATCCCCCACCAAACCAAATTCCTTCTTTGTGAAGGAATCCTTTGGATCTAGATCTTGGAGAGTTTTGTGTTCTCCTCTTGTGTTCTTCCTGTCTTATTCCCCAATAGCTTTTGTAGCTTTGGTGGAATTTGAGAGTGAAGTACTTGCCTCTTATATTTGGTGCATAGGTTTAAGTTCTCCTTGGAGATTCAGCGAGTCCAAGCTCTTGGGCCTTTTCTCTTAGGTTCTTGGAACCCTAGAAGGTTGTGTGGAGTAGTAGTGGGTTCTTGAGGTGTCCAATTGAGTTGTGGAGATTCCTCAAGCTTGTGGCCTTTGTGGCATTGTTCTTGGGGCCTCCAATTGTTGTGGAGATTCCTCAAACTTGTGGCCTTTTGTGGCATTGTTCTTGGGGCCTCCAATTGTTGTGGAGATTTCTCAAGCTTGTGGCCTTTGTGGTGTTTCTTGGGAGCCCTCCAATTGAGTTGTGGAGTTTTTTCCCCAATCCTTATACGGGTTTGGTGAGCACCCTCAAGTATCCCGTAGTTGATCGTGAGTAGACCTTTGTGGCGAGCTCACGGGAGAATAGGGTGAGCCTTTTGTGGCATTGGTGAGTTGCGTGCCCTTGCAATTTGAGGTGAGGTATTGTGTGGCGTTGGGTGAGCATCGAGCCACCACACCTCAAGGTGAACCTATTTATGGCATTTGAAATACATTGCGCCATTGCACCTCTCCAATAGAGATGTAGCTTATTTGGAAGTGAACTTCGGGATAAAAATCATTGTCTCCGCATCCATCGGTTATCTCTCAACTGAGCTCTTTACTTATGCAATTTACATTGTGATAGTCATCGTGCTTGAAGTATTTTATCTTGCTATCACATTGTTGCTTGTCTTGCTTAGCATAAGTTGTTGGTGCACTTAGTGAACTAGTGGTTTTAGGTTTTATGCTTTGATAAATTAAACGTTAGTTTTATTTCGTATTTATTAGAGCCTAAACCGTACTTATTTTAAAACGCCTATTCACCCCCTCTAGGAGACATCCGTTTCCCTTTCACTAGCTCTCCCTTTATGATTCTTCCTTTTATATTGTTCCACGCTACTCACCTCATGTGTGCTAACGTGCATGGTCACTCTGTAAGCATGATTTTTCTCACCTACTTTGCTTCCTCATCAATTTGTATCAAATAAAACAAGGTATCACCGTGTAAAGCTAATCGTTGTCAGAATGTAGACACTCTGATTCAAAGATACATAAGTTCGTGAAGCCATCATAAGTTTGTTTCCTTTTCCGCCAAGTATGGTACGGAAATAAATAAATATTATACTAAACATTTATACTTATTTTGAACGTCTTGTTATCCTATTATAGTCTTAATGAGTACAATTTCTCGTTACTTGGATGTCATTGTTAACCACAAAGCAATATTTTTGAAGATTAGTTATAGAGTTCTTTGTTACCTAGTTGTAGTGTTTATCAATCAAAAGTTTTGGTGTGTTAAATTTATTCTTATATTTTTTCATAAAAGTACTCTCCTTGAATTAGTTTCTCACGTTTTCATAAATTATACAGTGTACATGTATGTATTAGTTTGCATGTATGTGTGATCGTGTAAATATATTAAATATTCTTAAAGATGATGATAGAGATCTCTAAAACTATGCTAGAACAAATATCTTAGCACTAGTTCTAGTGCATTCTTGGAAATAAAGGCCAAATCAGTGGTCGTCCTGGCTAGGTGGCCATACATGTTAATTATCATCAATGGTGATTAGAGAAAATCATCATTAGGGAGAGGACTAATGAGTTTCAAGGCAAGAAATTATTGGAAATATAAGCAATTTATCATATGAATTAATCCATAAAAGTAGTAGATAAAGCATAACTTGTAATATAGAAATAAAAGTAACCATGCAATCTAACAGTTAGATTGAGAGTAGCAAATCTAACAGCAATCTAACAGATAGCTACATATAATATATGGGAAATAGTTTGCTATAGCAGAAACATGATCTGAACAAGATAAATGAAGAGCGCATACGGTGCAGAAGATGATCCTCTAGCGTAAACTTTGGTATCAACCATGTTGTTGGAGATGTGGTCGACATCTGGGAAGAAATCGTCGTCCGGGAAGTAGTTGTTAGCGTCCGTGAAGGAGTCCGTGATGAAGCAAGTAGTCCCGTGGAGCACTCCCGAAAAATCTTATCGCCCTTCTCCCGTACAGGACTCAAATCAGCGGGGTTCCGGAGGTCTACTGTCCCAACTCGCGGTGCATGTCGCAAGCCGGGATGGGGAGAACTTGGTGGTCGCTCAGAACTCTGGAACTGGAGGCAGTAGGTGAGTGTTGGTGTGTCTGAGAGGAGGAGTGACCTCTCTCTCTTATAGGCACGGAAATGGGAAGCTATCAGGCTGCGAGAGGAGACGAAACGAAGAGCTAAGAGCCAATCGGTTTTTATTTAGAGTCCACGAGCGCAAAAAGTTTTAGTTCCTGTGCAACTGTTCATATACCAATCATGTGTGGCAAAATAAATCTTGGCTCGGTAAGATTCCCGCAAAATGCGGTGCACACGCGTCATGACAAGGTGAGGCGTGGTGAGGAGGAGCTTGTGTGTATATGGCTTCTCTTCACAAGCTCGTACAAGTGGTGGAAGGACTCACCTTATAACCTGGTCCAGCTTCCACTCAACTAGCAATGTGGGACTAAACTTTTGTCCGACCTCTTGCCTTCCATGAATGGGTCAAGTTGGCCTCTAGGATTTTAGGAATTATTGGCATATTATAAATGTGTTGGGAGTATTCTTGGCAAAATTCCAACAATCCTCCAACAGATTCCAGAGGCACAATTTTTTTGCCTATGGTTCCAAAGCATTGTTTTATATACCAGCACTACAGTGGAGAACGTTAAGTTAAACTTCCACCTAGACTTCATGCTACACCAGATTGCAACTTATACAGTGGACTATGCCTTGAACTGCAAGTTTGCTACGAATCTAGTTTCACATAGAGCCTTGACCGATACTAGGCAACCGTAGAACTTCCCCGTGGGTGAAGCTTATGTGTCATACTCTATGGACTTTCATGAGTTTACTAGAGAGAACCCAACTCTCATGGACTGTGACGTTAATAGTCAGAATCATATAGGTGTGTTTTTGAAAAGATGTTATGAAGGATAACATCTCTTCTTAAGAAATAAGCCACTCAGAACAAATTAAGATAAAATTAGCCTGCCGTGCAGAATAGAAGAGTATTACATCTTCATGGACTGGTTTTATACAAAAGTAAGGATACTCTTCTCTCAATTTACCAACAACTTGTCTTCCAATTCTACTTCACAGGATCTCCGATCATATATATTGTGTTATCACGGTGGTCAATGTAAGTTGTGGGTCTCATAGCCATCTCCCTCGGTGCATTAATTATCACATTCCGTGATAGACCCTTTGTGAAGGAACCTGACAGGTTTTTAGATGTTTGGATATAATCCAACGCAATAACTCCAGAGTTTCTCATTTTCCTGATAGATTTCAATCTCCTCTTGACATGTCTTGATGTCTTCATATTATCCTTAGAATTGTTTACTTCGAAAATCACAGTTTGATTATCACAGTTCATAAGAATTGTGGGTATTTGTTTTCAACCATAGGTAAGTCCATCTGGAGTTCATGAAGCCACTCTACTTCAACAGTGGCTATATCTAATGCTATGACTTCTGCTTCCGTAATTGACCTCGTTAAGATGGTCTGCTTTGAAGACTTCCAAGAAATAGCGCCACCACAAAGTGTAAATACATATCCACTCGTGGTCTTTATCTCGTCAGTATCATATATAATTTGAATCACTATAGCCCTCTAGTACCCTACCTAGTATAGTGAATGACATAACTCGAAGTGCCTTTTAGGTAGCGCATAACTCTCTTAAGAGCATTCCAGTGATCATCTCCAGGATTTGAAACAAATCGACTTAGTTTGTTATAGCAAAAGCGATGCCAGGCCTTGTGGTGCTAGCTAAATACATAAGCTAGCAAATAATTTGAGAGTATCTTAGTTGATCTATAGAAGTTCCTCGATTCTTCCGAAGTAACACACTAGGATCATACGGTGTTGGAGAAGACTTGTAGTCGCTATACACAAAACTACTCAAGACATTTTCCACATAGTAATACTGAAGCAATGTAATCCCACCATCATCATCTCTCAATACCTTGATGTTCATGATAATATCAGCTACTCCTAGATCCTTCATCTCAAAAGAATGAGATAAGTCCTTAACCTCCTTGATCGCATTATGGTTGGTTCCAAAAATATGTATGTCATCAACATACAAACAAAAGATGACTCCCTCACCCCCACCATGGGATGTACACACACTTGTCGGCTTCATTTACAACAACACATGTAGAAGTTAAAGTTCTTTCAAACTTGTCATGCCACTGCTTAGGGGCTTGTTTTAGGCCATATAAAGACTTCAACAACTTGCACACCTTTGCTTCTTGACTATCAAAATGCCATGTAATCTAGTCTTCGATATCTAGTTTCAAAGGAATGGACAATATCTTTTTGGCGTCATCTGGGTCAAAAATGAAGCGAACCAAGCCCTCGTCCAGTGGCGCCTTTTCTTGATCTATCAAATCACAAACTCTCATGGGTTCATCCATCCCATTTGGCGTGGGAGGACGACGTGTTGTTCCATACGGAAGCCACGGGTCAGTGAAGACATCAACAAAATCCCCTGAGCCGATCCACCAAATTATGCCCTGTTTCGGTAGTTGAAGCCTCCTAAAATACTCTGCCACGTATATAATGTAGCAGGCTTGGTGGTAGCCTCTAGGATTGAAGTGTTGGGAAAATACATTGCCTTAAGAACTATACAACATAGAGTGTACGGGTGCCGCAACATGCACCAACACTATCTTGCCAACATAGCCAAATTAAATATAAGTAGATCTCTAAAGCCCGGACCTCCTTCTTTTGATCGTGTCATGTTTTCGCAACTAATCTAATGGCACTTGTTCTTCTCATCTTGGCTAATGCACCAATATTAGCAAATCATTGCACTAATTTTATCACAAAGGGTTTTTGTAAGGTCAAAATAGGACATGGCATATGTAAGGCTAGCCTGCGTCAGCCCTTTTATCATAATTTCCTTTCCCATTTTTGAAAGTAACCTTTTCATCAACCCTTGTATCCTTTGTCAAATCTTATCCTTGAGATAAGCAAACTCCTTTGCCTTCGATGCCACTAGATGAACGGGAAGTCCGAGGTACCGTTCGTTCCGGGATTCCCTAGGTATACTGAGGACACCAAGAACAACCTGCTTTGGCACATGATGAGTACCTTTACTGAGCATTGCTGCTGAATTCTCCTTATTTATCATCTACCCCGATTGGCTCTCATAAACTTTTAGGATGTGTTGTAACATTTGTGCATTAGCCACATTTGCCTTCATAACTACGAGGGAATCGTAAGCAAAGAATGAATGGTTCATTTTTGGTGCTAGAGGGTATAATTAAATCCCCTGAAGAGTACCCTCCTCTTCTATATTTCTCAACAGCGCTGACAGACCTTCAACACAAGGAATGAATAAATAAGATGACAACAAATCCCATTGCACAGTTCTCCGGTGTAAAATCCTCTAGCGACCTCCTATTCACTTCACTCGGTAAGTAACTTATTTGACACAATTCATCACCAGTTGTATGAAGGCCACACCACAACCCATCTTCTCCATAATTTTCTCAAAAAAGAGCCATTCAACCCGGTCATACGCTTTACTCATATCCAACTTGACAGCCACATAACCATCACGTCCCCCTTTCTTCCTATGCGTCATATGCGTGATCTTGTGGGCAAGGAGCATATTGTTTGTTATCATCCGTCCTGGGAAAAGGCTGACCATGTGGGTGAAATTATGAATGGCAATATCACCTTCAGCTGATTGACCAACACCTTTAAAATGAGCTTATAAAGCACGTTACACGGGCTATTAGGGTGAAACTCTGTTACGCGTTCTGGATTTTGCACCTTCAGAGTTGAACAATACATTGTACAACCTTGGGCGTTCATCTTTTGCACTAGCTTTCTGAAAGCGCTTTTTTTATGAATGTACCGTTTCACATTTATCAGCCGGTACAAAGCATGTTATGTTCGCCTCCTATTAAATTATTTTTGTATCTCGATATTCTAGGTTCGGAAATACGCGCGTTTTTAGTAATATTTAGAATTCGAATGAAGTGTCATCAGTCATTCGGAAGGTGAAAATAGTTCGCTCCCAGCAGAGCAGCAGGTAGTTCGGTCGAAATATTCAGGCAGATGTACGTGCGAGAGGATGACAAGAACAACACTCTCCCAGTTGTGTCCCTCCGTGTTAAATGCGCGTCTCACCATATTGCACATGCATGAATCGATGGACATGATCAACACTGTGTCGAGACCATGTAGAGTAGACGTGTAGCCTGTAGAGTAGTAGTAGTACCTCTGGTCCTTATATCTATTTTCTCCGTAGCTTTCTGGGTTTTTTTCGTGGGCACATTTATCAGCAGGTACAAAATGACCGACTTGTCATTCCTTTTTACCACTCAATTTCTCATTTTCTTTTCACCGTGAGACAATCGCTTCGTGTTAAGGAACTGCATCCTACAGTAGGCAGAGGACACAATTCTGTTCATCTCGGAACAAGGGAGAAGGGGCAAGACATTTTGAACGGGTGTTAATCTGTTTGAGGCTATGTCTGCAATTAAAAATAATTTTGAGAAGATGAATTAAGCTGCATGACTTTGCTGCAAAATGTGGGTAGAGACCGATGTGTGCCCGCCGTCTATTGTATTAGACTTTAAAATACATCGGCGGCCTATGGAGATGCAGGTGGGTTTTAAAAGTACACCCGGTTCCAATAAGACTGCTCATAGTGAAGGTATCATATTACTGCTATTATACATATGATACTAGCATATGATATTAGGACATGACATTTTGCCTCCTGGGTCTAGATGAACTTATTATGAAAAATATATTTTATATAAATTTCAAAATGTTGAAAAAATCCGAAACAAAATCTTGGGAGTACATCTTGACATGCTATGTTCCCACACAAAGTTTTTGCGGTGAAAAGATATTTTTTATGGTCTATGTAAAAAAGACAAAAATATGTTTTGTGAAAAGCTATTTTACAACATAGAAAATTTTATTTTTTATACAAGCCACATAAAATGTCTTTTCTTCGTGAAACTTCGTGTATGAACATGGAATATCAGCATATACATCCAAGTATTTTTTTATCAATTTTTAAATATTTTTAAATATGTCATTTCGGCAGTGGGTGCATCTAGACCTACAAGCCAAAGTGCATTTCCGATGATACTACCTATAGTGCTTGGTAGTATCATCTAGTTATATCATAATCTTATGATATTTAATTATTTATAGAATCTCAATGCAATTTGATGTACACGGTGTATTTGACATTATTTTTTTTACATGTGCTATGATGCCATATCATATTATGATGCGACTAGCATATCTCTCTTCATTAATTGTTGCGTCCTATCATCATTTTGTCAAGGTGGCATGCATAATACACCATATGATACTACCACTAGGACCAGCCTAAGTCTAGAGGCTTGCTTCGGTATCCCCTTGGCAACCAACCCAACACTAAAACTTGAAGGGATAAGTTTGTTCCGGCATTTTTTGGCCTGGCAAAACCCATATCCAGACGATGTCGGTGGCGTTGTTATATATATTCGTGTATTAGCATATGAGATAGAGTAGGGTATATTTCGCGTCCCCATATCCAGACGATGTCGGCGGCGTTGTTATATACACCCAGACTTTCCACCTCCCGCGGACCCATGCACACATGTACCCGTTGTACCGTCTGCGTACGTCCAAGCAGGCCGTACGGTCTCCGATTGGGTTTGTTCCGGGTTCGCACCAAAACTGTATCGTGCAATCCTAGATGTCCATGCGTTTATGTTTGCTAATTTTTTGGGGGGAGGACACCGAAGCAAAAGTGATAAGTCTATCGTCTTCTCGGAATAGGCCTTCACCCCGCTATATTAATATAGCAACCACCCGATACAAGTTCGACAACATTGCTGGCAAATAGCACATAGAAACCCAAAAGAAAAGCGAAAGAAATACAAAAAAACTAAGGCCCACAACTGTTGCGTCCTCCAGAGAAGGCCCACCATGTTCATGTCTCTTCGACTCGCCGTGTACCAAGCAACATCTTCAAAAAGAAATGCGATGACGACGACGTTGCTGGTCGGATTGGTTCCAAAGTTTTCCCTAGGATTGTCATGATAAGTCTAGTGGGGCCACCACCGATGTCCGGCGGGATTTTTCTATCGTTTAGGGCCTGTTCGATTCGTAGGATAGGAAAAACATAGGAATATGAAAACCATAGGATTGAAATGTCATGCCACTTCAATTCTATAGGAAACCATATGTAAGAAAGTTTGTTTGATTCCGTCACACAAAGGATTCTAAAAAATAGTTTTGAGTGGATGCTGGATTTTCTATGAAATTTCTAGTGCAAAGGATTCCCTAGAAACTTTTTTTATAGGAATCAATCGTACAAATAAACAAGCATCGTAGAAAAGTTTCATATGGGATTCGGTCCTATACAATTCCTATATAAATCCTTTGAATCAAACATACCCTTAATTTTCTTACCGAAGGATGGAATCCATTTGTGTCGTGCAATGTCGTCAGCCAGTTCGGTCCGACAGCAGTCATCGAAACCTACCCAACTCGCCTAATATGACGGTGGCAGCAGCAATGTGATCAAAATATTCAACCACATGCACGTGTGCAAGGTCTGACGAGAACAGCAGCTCTTGCAGTCGCTACCATGGCGTCATGATAAGTCTACTGGGGCCACCACTGATTCTTGGCGGGATTTTCCTATCGTTTAGCGCCTGTTTGATTCGTAGGATAGAAAAAACATAGAAATAGAAAAACCATAGGATTAAAATGTCATGCTCACTTCAATTCTATAGGAAACCATACGTAAGAAAGTTCATTTGATTCCATCATAGAAAAAACAAAGGATTCTAAAAAAGAGCTTTGAATGGATGCTAGATTTCCTATGCAATCTGGTGCAAAAGATTTCCTAGAAAAAATTCTATAGGAATCAATCCTACAAATAAAACAGCCATCATAGGAAAATTTCCTATGGGATTCAATCCTACAAATTTTCTATGTAAATCCTTTGAATCAAACATGCTCTTACTCTTCTCACCAGAGGATGGAACCCATTTGTGTCGTGCAATGTCGTCTGCCAGTTTGGTTCGGCAGCAGTCATCGAAACCTACCCAACTCGCCTGATATAACAGTGGCAGCAGCAATGTGATCGAAATATTCAACCACATGGACGTGTGCAAGGTCTGACGAGAACAACAGCTCTTGCAGCCGCTACCATGGCGTCGACGTACGACCCGTCGCCGCTTCAACTGCTCGGTTCAGCAACCACTACATTGCACACACATGGATCGACCAACACTGTGAGTCCGTGACGACTGTGCAAGGGAATCACTCCCACCTTCGATTGTCCAGACCATGATTTTTTGCAAGGAAGAGCCCTGCAAGGGGCTGGAAGCCTATCATTAATATAAGACAGTGGAGTTATAAATTTCTACTCTGGACCCTAAATAAACTAAAAATACAATCAGGTCCAAACGCTTTAAAAAAGAACCCTACAAACATCAGAGAGAAAGCAATCAGGTCCTCCTTCCAATCCGCCTCTACAAGTGCTGGGCCTCACGATGGAGGTTGAGATAGCGTCGGGAATCTTCACCGGCGAACTTGATCGCCTCGATTTGGCCAAGATAATCGGCTGGCATCGAGCCTCCGATTTGGAACTGCAGAAGATGGTGGCTTCACTACTCCATGGTTGATTGTCGTCAATGGTCCACAGATTTCCATCTCTTCCAGTTACAACCGCTGCACTATGGAAAAGAAGACAAATCGAAGAACCTCGACGATGCACAACCAGAGTTCGTTGATGCTGCGCAGGGAAGCCGAGCTCCCTCCTCAGTGCTCCTTCCCGAGATAAGGAGAGGAAGCCGAAGAAGAAGCAGCACCAACGAACCCGACAACTATTACTGCGCCAACTCCAAGCATCAACAGAAGCGGATGACTCCACACAGTGCCCCTCCTCCTTGCCACCACGGCCGGCCAGGAGAGGCGGAGCAGAGCCACGCCTGACACCTCGACTCCAATCTCCCTCGCCGCCACGGCCGGCCAGGAGAGGAACTCCGGGACTAAGCTTCCGCTGGAGAAAGCTCCTAATCGCCCTTTTATTTATGGAGCCACCGCCGGCCTCTTCATTCCTTGCCAATGGCTCCGACCACCGGAGAACCTCAAGGAACTTCCAGACCAACCCCTGATTTCAAGGTCTTGGGCAATAGATCTCGAACCCAGCCCCCGGCATGACGCCAAACCGCAGCAGAGCACCGCCACAAGCTACATCTACAAAAACTACCCCTAAAACTAACTCCAGCGCCTACCCTAATCCACCTCCAACCGGCTAATCCGGCGGAGGGGACGGCAGGGAGGCCCGGCCGCTATCGATGGACTCTCAAGGAGGAAAAGGGAGAGGCGACGAAAGAAGCCAGCGTGGTGTTGTTCGGTAGTGTCCAGACCACGTAGATGCACGTAGCTGTAAAACTGTAGACTTGTGTGCCATGGGTATTTATTTTTCCCCCCTTCATCTCTGAATGCGCACGAATAGTAGCCTTATTTTTTCTCTAGTAAGTATTGTAGAGTAGCACAATTATCAGCAGGTTGTGATTTTCACCACTTCCAATTTTTTCGTTTTAGCGCAATGCGAGAGTTTTTCACAACAAGCACACCGCTCCGTGATTAAGCGTCCCTGCTCAACTCTCAGACCAAGCTGTTGGTCAAATTTAGATCTCAGGACTTCAAAAACTCAAACAAAGTATAAATGCCGTCGAACTAAAGTGTAAAGATAATCCATTCCGGAAATTTTCAGTAGAGAGATCACCGATGCCTTTTTCTTTTGACAATCAATATACCACATATACTTATCATAGAAAATAGTACATTTGAGCTGTCTTCAGCAAATATAAAATAAAGTCTAAAAAAAACTATCAAATCATCTAGGTCTTCAAACTCTTTCTTCTTTCATGACACATCTTGAGTTTTTGCCAAGGCAGCCGCATAAAAAAGACATAGGTACCAAACCACAAACATGTAAATTCCATCGAGGGTTCTCCTATAATTTTATTAAGCCGCAGTGTCAAGGCAACGTGCACGTGCGTAATCATTGGTGTAATCAACCAACATCCGCAAGAGTACCAGCACCAGTATTCCAGAGAAGAAACCGAACATGCTCATCAACGTCGCTGGAAACCGAGAGCATAAATCACCATTATCGAGAATGTCGTAGACGGGATAGATATTGCGAGGACAAAACCTCCTCGTGACAACCAGCACAAACAATTCAAGATCGATCCGACAAAGTAAGATCTGAAAAATCATACCTAAAAGAATATGATCTTCCAACAACACCATTAACATCGAAAAAATTCACTCGTCGAATGAAGGGCCAATTATAATGTACAGGCCAAAAGAGTAGCTTAAGTGATCACCGAGGCCTACTCCCTCTATTCGGAAATATAAGACATTTTAGTTTTGTGAAATAAATATATCTAGACAGTTTTTAGTGTGTAGATTCACTCCAAATCTCTATGAACATATACACTAAAAATATTCAGATATATTCGATTCATAAACTAAAACGTCTTATATTTCTGAACGGAGGTAGTACTACCTAATACGTAAGCTCATGACTCCATGGCCACCATGGGTTCGCATCTGGCAACAGTAAGTGCTCGCTATTCTGCTGGCACGTGACGTGTCTGCCCAACAAGGTGCTACCGCCGTCCGGGCCCACCTACCAGGCCCCCTACCACGTTATCGTGCACCCAGCTAGAGCTAGCTAATAAGCCGTTTGGCATGAAGAGCAACGTCCACCTCTGACTGGCATGGCATCGACTGCGTGCACATCGAATGGAAGAAAAGCCAAGCCAGTGGTCGCCTGCTTGCTTGGCCACTTGGCCATGCGTCCATGCACGTTAATTAACATCAATGGAGGAGCTCAATCATTAGAGAGGCTGTTAATTTTCTAGAAAAAAAAGGATCATTATTAGAGAGACGATCAACGCACCGTCCATCTCTGTCGGCAGCTAGCGGTCCATGTTTTGGTCTTTTGGATAACAAGCAGCTGACTACGGAGGCATGATGCATGATATACGTTTTGATTTTACATGTGCATTATTTATTTTATTTTTTACTCCATCTTCTTAGGGTATTTGGACCCGGGGGCTGCACTATCATGATTCAGCGGCAGCCACCCACCGAATCTAGTGGATATCGTAAAATCTCGTATCACAAAAGTGTTTTAGTATATATTGTAAACCATATTTTTAGTACAAGGCGATCATCTCCGGGAATAGAAACGTAAAATATGTGATTAACAAAACGTACAGTTTTTCAATTATTTTCTTTCTTTCTTTTCTCCATCGCTCCATTTCTGATTCTTCTTCTCCAGGCAGCTCGATTACTATGTGTTCATGTGTGTGCGCTGCATGTCGAGAGCAACAATGCTACACCTACGTAAAAATTTACGGGAGAAACTCTACGGGATGACATGTCATTGAACCTGGGCCCATGATATGCTTGCGTGAGACTAGAACGAAGTGGCAAGAAAAAAAAAGAGAAAGTGGCCCAGCGATGTCCGTCTCCCCCACGAGAAAAAAATCCCCAATCCCAAATCTTCTGTGCCAGGTACTGGCCGACGGTGGCGTCGTGCAGATCGGTTCGGCGAGCGGCGATCTTCTCCGGCTCGACGTGAGTGTCCGGTATCCTGGCCAGGTTCCCCTCGAGCAGCGATGTCTTCCGGCGCCGCGTGAGTGGCCAGGAGCCCCGCGAGCAGCGATGTTGTCTGATGCCCCGTGAGCTCCCATTGTTCCGAGGCGCTCGACGGGCTCATTCGATGAGGGGAGGTGAGCTCCCGGGCGGCGGCACGGCCACCATCACCGCGGGCTCGCCTGGGTCAGAGGCCGCGTGAGCGACGGTAGCTCTGATGGTGCCCTACGTGTTCTCCGAGATTGCAAAATACCTGGAGTTCAGGTGTGACAACCAGAGCTGCAATAAAATTTCGAATTAGTTCAGCTAGGAGTTTTAGCATCTCAGATTTGATACTGTGGTGATCCTGGTGCACTGGAAAATTTGGAAGGAGGGGAACTCCATGATTTTGGAAAATTTGAGTCAGATTTTGAAGGAATCGGTGTATGTTGAGTGATATAGCTATCTAATGTAACCTCTTTGTCTTCGGTTGTAAAAAATATGATGGCCTTAGAGCAACTGGCCAAATAGTAGTCTCGCCGTAGCTTTCCTTTGTAGCTGATACTACATTTGGTAGTCCCAGGCCTGTCTGGGACGAACTTATATAATCTTGTTACTCCCCTTCGGAGTTGCTTGAAGCCTTGGAGCTGCTTGAAGCCTTGTTGTGATTTTCTTGTCATCTCAATAAAGATTGGCTTCTGGCCTTTCGAGTTCAGCTGGGACGACATGTAAGCATGTGCTGCTATGCAACATGTTCATAGCTCTGTATCTTAATTTCTGTAAAGGCTTGCAAAGAATGTAGCAGCTGGGACGGCATGTAAAATTATGTATGTGGTGTGTTGGCTTTAATCATGTAGCACTGCTTCAATTATATAAAGATTGTAAAGGTTGTCTTGTGATTTGTTCTCATCGTGAATAAGAAATCCTTGTGATGGAAGAATCATTTCTGTATTGTATTGTGGAACTTCTGTCATTTTTCAAAATGACGAAACATAAATTAAGTCCAGAGTGTACTCAAAGTCATATTACCATTCCAGTTACACAAGAAACAATTGGACAAAAGTTCCAGAATTGACATGTGTTGCAACAAGTGATGAAGGAATCTAACTTGATCAAGTGCTCTGGTGCCTATCGCAGTACCACTTATTACAATAAAATTGTAAGTGCAAAAAAGATGCATCAGCTAACTATGATCCATCCTATTATTCAACAGTGCAGCTTCATCATGTTGCATCTCAGGATAACCTGACACTGCAGCAGAGGTTTGTTGAACTTCAAACAACAAGCTTGTGTATTTTCCTAGAATTGGTGGCATTAACATTGTCGAAGAACCTGCCAGGGGTATTGGAGATGATACTGGAGCTCTGATTGTTGGGATTATGTCGCTGCTGCTAATTCCATAATCAAACGGTTCCTGCTCGAAACAAAGCCATGGAATGACTTGAAAGTTGGAGTACCTATATTGGAAATAAATAAACAAATGAAAAACAAGATACCTGCGTCAGCCTGTATGGTAGTGTAGATGTTATTGTTGGATTTATGTTGCTAGTACCAATGCCGAAGTCAAACGATTCCTGCTCCACATGAAGGCCAGCAATAACATGGATGTTCAAATAATTATTAGAATAAAGAGATGGAAAACAAATATACCTGCATTGTGCTACTACATGTTTGCTGGTCCAACTGAGCAACATGCTGAATCTGTTTCAGAAGGCATAATAACTGTTAACTAAGAAACATAAAAAGGTACAAGATTGTTCAAAATCTGAGCAGCAAATTTATCTCACGTTATCTTCTTGTGGAGTGTCATCCTCTGGTGATTTCCTTTTTGTAATGGGCCCTTTTCTCCTCGAATTTGTGGAGCGAACCTAAAAGACAACAATTAATTATGCTAAAATTAGTGCTTTTGAACATAATGTAGTATAGACAGAAAAACCTTTCGGGAAGCTTTCTTCTCCTCTTGTGCAGCTTTCTTCTTCTCTTTTAGTTCCAGTTTCTTTTTCTTTTCTTTCGCTTCACGAATTAATTTATCAACCTTTGATTCTTTTCTCAATGAAGGGGGACGTCCAGCACATCTAACAGCTACTGGACTCAATATAGTTTTACATGTTGTCTTCTCATTGGAAAGTGCATCTTCCTCTGTACCAAGGTGTTCCTCATTATTATCAGAACCTGAGTTACTAGAGAACTTATTTTTCAGAGTACGGAGCTCTTCAATCAAAGCACTACATGAATCATTTGACATGGAACATATTTCTGCAACAGGGTAGAAGTTATTGCACAACATATCAAACCGCTTTGCAATGGGAGTATCTTCCATGCCGGCATATGTACACCTAATGAAGTTATGTTTTCTTTTCATATTTTTTCTCCACCTATCGAGGATGTATTGTGAAGGAACCTCCTTCATTTTTTGTGAGTGAGCACACTTAACACATGCCTACAGAGTATACCTCTGAACTCAAAGCGGCGACACGAACATTTAACTTCAAACTCTTCATCATTAAGATATACATGATAAATAATATCCTTTCTCCATCCAGTTTCTGCATTAATCAATACATCCTCAGTTATTTCATATGTTTCTATTGCCCCTTCTTTTTGTATGAACTTCCGATCACAATACAACTTATGAGTTATCTCTTCTTGAAATTCTTTGAACTTGGAGTTCGTATAGACCGACTGAAATTGCTTCTCGATGTCAAAGTGTGTGACACAAGGTATGGTTGAATTGAAAGAATTAAAATCAGCAATTTTCTCCTTCTCAACCTTGTCACGAAGAGCATTCTCACATTGTCCAACAAAATGCTTCAATGTTGTTTTTGCATTAACATAACCATCAAAGAAGGCATTCATACTCTCGCTGCGTTGTGTAGTAGACATACCTGCCCAAAAGGCGTCTTTCACAAATGCTGGAACCCAACGGTGACGATGGTCATAAAGCCCCTTAAGCCATTCATTACCAGCAAGATTATACCTATCGATCATACGCATCCAAGAAACTTCAAAATTTGTAACTGTTAATGAATCATAAACTGCATTGCCAATAGCAACCCTTATGTAATCATATTCCTCATATCCACCTAGCTTCTCGGGTATCTTTTTCATTATATGCCACAAGCACCATCTATATCGTGAGTCTGAAAAAACATGATCCACAGCATTCTGAATTGCTTTTGCCTGATCAGTTATAATAGTTTTAGGTTGACGGTTTGACATACATCTAAGCCAGACTTGAAATAACCAAACAAATGTTGGAGTATCTTCATTTGATAATAAAGCACATCCTAACAACACTGACTGACCATGATGATTGACTCCGACGAATAAAGCAAAAGGCATATCATATTTATTTGTCAAATATGTTGTGTCAAAAGTAATAACATCATTAAAAGAGTCATAGACTGCCCTACTTCTTGCATCAGCCCAAAAAACATTCCTTAGTCGAGATTCATCATCAACATCCATAACACTAAAAAAATTTGGATTCTCGGATTGCATTTTCACAAAATAGTCACGAACAGCTTCAGCATCACCCTTTCCAAGTTTTAGCCTTCTCTCTTTCTCAAGAAAATTGCGACAATCTTTCTCACCAAAAGTTAGATTATCATGACCATCTGCTCCGACAACAAAAGAATTGAAATTCTTGTTTACTCGTATTCCGGCCCGGTCATTCAATAAAAGCCTTCGCTTAACACTATAGTCCATCTTTTTGTTGCATCTAAATAACCGAGATTTGAGTGGACTCAATGTATGATTGTGATCCAAAATGATCTTTGAAACTTCAAACTTTCCACTAGGACGACGGGTAAAATTGATCTTTGCTTTACATCCCAACCCAGCTGATGGATTTGGCTTCAACAAATTTTTTGAGTTTGACTGAGTCTTACCATAGCGAGAACAACATAGAGTAATGTACTTTAGTTCTCCATCATCATCAGTATGTGAGCTTCTTCTTGTGACACCAAATCCTTTAGATTTGGCATATTTATTATAGTATTCACGCGCATCATCCACACCATCAAAGGTCATGCCCAACTCAGGATCCTGTAGTAAGGCTTCTGGTTGTGTGTCATCACAATTTTGTTCAGGTTCCACGTTCGCTTCCTTCTCCTGCTCAAAGCCATCCTCATTCCTTGAAATAGTTTGATTGTCCATTCCTACAAACATTAGACATTATTGGTGAACATAGATATTAATACAATCATACGTTTCAAAAATCATCTCAGTTTTTGCATGTATTTCAGTGAACCGTGTACTAGGTAAAATAATCTTGGAACTTATAACAAGATGTTATATGTATCAGAACCACAATGGATAGGCGATTTGACTATAAGGCAGTGAGCAGAACCAAAGCATGTTCTTCTGAATATGTTCTGAATGTCACAGTTAAGCAGTTCATCAAAAAACTAATGGGTATGATTTTTTCCTCTATTCAGTGCGATGCTAGCCAACGCAGATGAGAACGGCAAGGGTCATATCGTGCTGTGCCGTGTGCGCAACATCTACTAGGATTATTATATGGACTTCTGGGCAATGAGAACACGAGCAGATACTATACACTGTTATTCTGAGAATGAAGCTACTGCTTTACCTGCTAACTCAGATCAAACTGGTGTCCAGCGATGGTTCAGAAGGTATATGGACATGAACAGAAATCTCCTGATCGTACAGATCGGCGACGCTGGGCGGCGCTGGGAACGTCTTTCGTCGATCGATCTAGAAAAGAGGAAGAAGAGCGACAGAACAAGCAGAGAAGCAGAGCCCGCAAGTTTCTGTTTTTCGTTCCGTAAATTAATGGGCCACTTCCTTTTTTTCCCTGGGCAGTTGGTAGTTCGGTTTCGATCTCCTGCGAACGAAAATCGTGGCCACGTCATCCCGTAGAGTTTCTCCCGTAGGTGTAGCATTATTGTGTCGAGAGAGAGCGGCAATTCTAGTATGCATGCTATCTACCGTGCATCTCCCACTTTCTCTCACCTTTCACTTTTTTCAGCTTGTGTCAGTTTACTCTCTCTCTCCTTCCTATTTTCACGGGCTGTGTAAGATTGCTAGTTGTCAAACATTAAACTTATGTAGCTCCTAAAATACAATTTCAATTTAAAAACCATTTGAATATTTAGGTTTCTCATGAAGAGAGTTTCAAAACAAGACCAATATTAAATATATTTTAATAATATCATGAAAATCATCTTGTAAAACTTGATGAGACTTTTAAGAACTTAATGAAACCTCGTGAAGAATATCTTTTGAAACAATTTATTTTAATGTGTTTCAAACTTGGTTCAAAGTTAAAAGAATAATTGGCAATATTTTGTTTCTACAAGTTCATTGGGGTTTTCCCAAAAAATTATTCTGCATGTATACAGAGAGCTTCACTAAGTTTCATTCGGTTTCTTCATGTTTCAAAAATCAAACTTTAGAAGTTGTCTGAACATATTCAAAATTGGTCTTGTTTCAAAGTCCTTGTCGTTTGAAACATAAATATGTAATTGTAATATAAATCGAACACTTGATTAAAAGATAAAATATAAACAAATTTTAAATCTTCTGAAAAACATAGGTGGATGAGAGGATAGATGATGCATGTCCATTAGAAAGGTGGCGGGAGATGTCACAATCAAGGGCTCGACAAAATGAAAAAAAATATATACAACCAGAATAAGCTCACTAGTTTACTAATCTCAAACTGGATTGATGGTAGCTAAGTGCACGGTAGATACCGTGCATGCTAGAAGTGTTTTTCTGCTTGCATGTTCACTTCGTAAACATGCTCCTTGCGTTAGTGTCCGCCTCGCGAAAACGCGTGGCCGCGCTCCGCCCAGTCACTTCTCTACTCCACCCACCCAACCCGTTTCGTCCTTTTTGCTTCCCTATCAACTTCTATCAAATAAAAAATGATATCACCGCGTACGACTAAATTTTGCCAGGACGTATACACTCCATTCAGAGTTACCATGCGTTCGTAAACCCATCACAATTTTATTTCCCTTTTTCACCGAGTAACGCGGGGAAATAAATAAATATTATATTAAGCATTTATACTTTTTTCAAACGTATTTTATCATATTATAGTCTTAATGAGTACAGTTTTTTGCTACTTACATATCATTGTTAACCTCAGAACAATACTTTTGAACATTAGTTATAGCGTTATTTCTTGCCCAGTTCTAATGTTTATCAATCAAAAGTTTCCTTGTGTCAAATTTATTTTTTATGTTGTCATAAAAGTTATCTCGTTGAATTAGTTTTTCACGTTCGCATAAATTGTGTATATGTATGTATTAGTTTGTATGTATGCGTGAACTTGTAAATATATTTAATATCCTTAAAGATGATGATAGAGATCTCTAAAATTATGCTAGAACAAATATCTTACCACTAGTTCAAGTGTATTCTTAGGAAGAGAGGCCAAGTCGGTGGTCATCCTGGCCAGGTGGCCATCTTATATCTTACAGCATCTCCACCAGTTGCTGGATATTCCGGCGCATTAAAAGTTGGATGCAGCACGCGGCGGCAGAACGTCTTTCGCTTGAGGCGGCAAATGGCGTGGAAAAATAGAGCACCGACCCCCTCCCCCCACCCCCCACAGGCGCGCCCAAAACCGCGCGCACATACATATTTGCAAACCAAACAAGATCTGGAAATAGCATATAAATCATTTTAGACGAACATATATTACATCGGACGAACCACTTCAACACATGCAACTAAAACAGAAATTAAACCTACAATCTACTCTTCACCCTCCGAGGTGGTGGTGTTGTCGGATTCCGTCCAAAGGTCGTCCCTCTTGAAAATATAAGCAATAATCCATATGATTTAACCCGAATAATAAACTGATAAAGCATGATCATACAAACAGCACCAATACTAATCATGCAGATTAACAAAGTAGATAATCAGATTACATCTAAATAAGATAAACCTATCACATCTACACCAATCGCTAGAATAAAGAACTCTAGCATAATCTGGAAGAGAAAGTTCAGAATCACATACGGTGTAGCGGTGGCAACTGTAGCGACCGCGGCGGTAGCAGCAGCGGTGGCAGCAGCGTCGTCGGCCATGTCGTCGATGCAGAGGCTGCTGATGTCCGGTAAGAAGTCTTCGTCGGGGAAGGAGTCGTCCGTGATGGTGTCAGTAGTCGCACGGAAGCGCTCCCCAAAACCCTGATCGCCCCTCACCTATAGAGGTTCACAAGAGACGGGGTTCCGGAGGCCTACTGTCCCGATCTGCGGTGCACGCCGCAAGCCGTGATGGGAAAGATGAACGCGGCGGTACAATAGACTAGAAGGAGACGCGTAGGTAGGTTGTGCAGATTAGGTTTAGCGCAGACGCTTATATAGCGCAAGTCAGGGAGATCGTGGGGCTCAGCTCACGTCCGAGTCGGTAATAGCCCACGTCCCATAAAGACTGGAAACGACTGACTAATTAACACGTCCGTTAATAACTCGTAATTAATCTATGATTAATATTCCCGACTAGCAAAAATAAATCTCAGCTCGACGAGATTCTCGCAACCCGTGGCGCGCGCGTCGTGACGAGGCGAGGCGGGCAGTATCGGAGGAGGAGTGCGCGAGAGCTGCTCTTCTTCTCACACCTTAGTGAGTGGTGGAACAACCTAGTATATAAGAAGGTGTAACTATCACTCAACTAGCAATGTAGGTGACATGGGTATACCCTACAGGTACTCGAGTTTGGCATATACGGTCCAGATACAGCAGAAGCCCATGGCGTTGCCAAGGCCCAATGCAGAATTCGGGTGACCCACTGATTCTCCGATTGCTTGCAACGCAAGATGAAGCTTAAGATAGAAAGTTCAAAGGGGCGAACCCTAATTTGTAACCGACTCGACCTGCTACTCGAGACCTATTCTATCTATATAAAGGCTAGGAGGGGCGGCGAGGAGGATGATCACAACCCTAGTTTTCACTACCATCGCTAGATTGCATCTGCGCACCCCTGTAATCTTCGATTGCTTCGATAATTTCAAGAGCAGACAAGGAGGACTGGGACCTCTACGAGGCCTGAACATGGGTAAATCTTGCGTCCCTATGTGCTTGTTTGCTAGCCGACTGATGCCTCCAGCGCTCCCTCCTTCTCCAAAACCCAAGTCCATAACAATGGGCATTGGTGAGTTAAACCCTCGTCAATTGGCACCGTCTGTGGGAATTGGGAGTGTTGATGTTGTGGCTTCTTTGGCCCCATCAATCGAGATCTACAACTCTGCAACAGCGGAGATTTGCCAGCTCTTCGATGCTTTCGACTTCACCATCCACACGCCGGCCACTCGCTCGGCTTTCGAGTCCGTGGGCGATGGGATCAGCCTGACGATTGGGAGCTTCCGCTTCCAGGTTGGTCAACTGGGCACACTTCGCATGCCTGACCAGCTGACAACACCCGCGATTGCTCCAGCATCGTGGTTCCTGCCACCAATCGGCACGCTCAGCGAGCTCAACGACCCGACAATAGCTGGGAGCACGGACATCGACAGCAGTCGCGGATCCAATCTGGGTGACCTAGCCACAAAAGATGGAGCCTACGGCTCTGAATCTGAAAGTTGTGGGAGCAACAGCTTCCCCAATCACTTCATGTGCGCCGTCATCAATGCGGGCGATACCAGCGTTAATCGCGAAAACGCTGACACGTGATCTGGCACTAGACCGCCCAACGGCGGTATACCCAACGGTGGTATACCCAATGGCGGGGTACCCAAGGGCGGTACACCCAACAGTGGCCCCACCAACGGCGCACCCACCAATAACAGGACGGGAGGAGAACCATCGCTCACGGCGATTGAGAACACTGAAGAGCGCATGTTGATCAGGCTCAACGACAACGAGTGGGATCGCTGTCGAGAAGCTCTACGGGGCAATCCTCTATCCCCCAACTCCTCGCAGGACATGCTGATGGGCTACCATTGGCTGCTAAAGGAAGAGTTCAAGCGCCAACAACAAGTAATCACGCAACTCGAGGCGCGTAGAAAGGCGGCGGATGAGTCGAGTCTTCAGCGAGCTGGGCTCTCGTCCCACGGAGGATCCTCTTCCAAGGGCAATGAGTACCTGGCCAATAAAAGGCGATCTCGACTGGCCCACCTCACCGAGCAAGAATGCGTAGAAGCCGTGAAAGTCCTTGAGTTCAGCTCCATGATGGTGGATATGCAAGGCAACATGCTCCCGAAGACGCCGCAAGCTGCGGTTATAGCGGCCACCATGTACCTCCCCAACAATCAGCCGCCGGCTGGAGACCCGCAGGTTGCCATGCACCAATCTAAGATCGTGGGCCTAGGGCTAATGGAGGCCGCCCTCGACAAAGAACAAACACCAGAGCCGAAGAAAATCAAGGCTCTGGACAAATACTACTACTCGTACTCTTCCAGTGAAGACAGTTACGATCTGTCACGGCGACGCCGCTCATGGCGACACGGCCATGATTATGACGCACGTGATGACATCACGCAGCACAAGGTTGACAAGATGCGAGCAAGGCATGCTCGTTCGACTGACTCGAACGAAGACGAGACTGAGCTCTGCGGTGCTAGATGCTTCAGTAGGGCCATTAGGCAAAAGTGAATGCCTAAGAGGTTCAAACTCCCGTCGGAGAACCCAAAATTTGACGGTCTGCAGGACCCAAAAATCTGGTTGGAGGACCACATCTCCACCGCCAGGCTGCACGGTAGGAGTCGAAGCACGACCATGCAATGCCTACAGCTACAGTTGCAGGGCGCCGCTCACGCATGGCTCAACAACCTCTCACATGGATCCATTCGTAGCTAGGAAGAGATGGTCTACATCTTCGTGTGCAACTTCAAGGGCACTTACAAAAGGCCCGCATCAATCGAAGAGCTGAGAGGCTGCCAACAAAGGTCTGGCGAGTCGCTATGCTCGTACATCTAGAGGTGGTCCATCATCAAGAACTCCGCAGAAAACATCTCAGAGGACCGCGCAATTGACACGTTCAACGGCGGCGTTCGCCTCATAGAGCTCAGGGAGGAGCTGGGCCGCTCTAAGCCCAAAATGATCGACCACCTGATGGAAATCGCGAATCGATGGGCGGACGAAGAAGACTCGGTGAAAATCCGCACCTACTCCAATGATGACGATGACCTTGGGCGTAGACGCGACTGCCGAGGAAAGCGTCGAATGCGCATCTACGAGGACCGTGATGAGGTCAACATGGTCGCAGCCGGCTACGCCGATAAACGCGACGACAACCGCAACAGCGGATATCACAACAGCGGATACCGCGACAGCGGGAAAACCACACAGGTGTGGCAACGCCGCACTCGCGAAGAGGCACCCGTAACATCTATCCAGGACAAACTGTCCGGACCATGCAACGTGCACTTCTACATCGACAAACACGATGGCAAGAAAAAGTCTAGCCACCTCCTAAAGGATTACCGCGAGTTCCTCAAGCTCCACGAAGGCCTGGCTCAGATGAATCGCGACGCGATCAACCGGGGCTACGGAGCCGCCCCAGGCGCTGTGGCACATGGGGCTCCTCCACCACCGCCCGAACCAGTACCACCCGCGGCTGCACCAGTCCAATATCATGGAGGCGAGCCGTACCCGCGAGCTGTGGGCAACATGGGGATGATCCAAAAAAAAGGGCGTCCATCCAATCGAATGCAGAAGGCAATCACTTGCACGGTCAACTTGGCGATAAACTCCCCACCTTCCACCACTGAGTACCTCAGTGGAAGCAACTCCTGCATCACCTTCGACAAGCGCGACCACCCGCGACAAGTCCCTCGTCCAGGCCACTATCCCCTCGGACTCGAGGCGCAGATCGGGGGCTTCGATATGAGTCGTGTCTTCATGGACGGCGGGAGTGGCATCAACCTAATGTTTGCGAGTATCTTGCGGGTGATGAGGATCCCTCTAACTTGTCTGGAAGTTTCAGACACAATGTTCCACGACATCGTCCTAGGGAAGAGCGTATACCCCCTGGGCAAAATCAACCTCGACGTCATCTTCGGCATGCCGCAAAACTTTCGGCGAGAGCGCATCGACTTTGAAGTCGTCGACTGGCCCTTGCAGTACCACTGCATCCTCGGACATGTCGCGTTCGCTAGGTTCATGGTAGTTCCGCACTACGCCTACCTGCAGATGAAAATGCCAGGTCTAAACAGCGTCATCACAATCAATGGAAGCTTCGAGAGGTCAGACAGCTGCGACATGGAATTCAACAGAATCTCCTAGTCCTTCGGCATGCAAGAGGAACTCGCAAGATTAAAGGAGTCGACAGACAACATTCTGCCTCCCCTGAGCAGGCCAAGTTCACTCGACCTATCCTTCGACTCGTCGGTGCACACGAAAAAAGTCCAGGTCCACCCAACGGACCTGACCAAGACAGCCCTCATCGCTAACAACTTGAGTTCCGCATAGGAACTCGCGCTCGTTGAAATCCTCCGTGAGCACTGGGAAATCTTCACCCGGTGTCTAGCGGACATGCCAGGGGCTCCCAGGGAATTTGCCGAGCACTCACTCAACATGAATCTAGACGCAAGGCCAGTCAAGCAGATAATACGGTGACTGTCTGAACCAAGAGCAAAAGCAGTCGGAATGGAGATCAACAGACTCCTCGACGCAAACTTCATACGCGAGATCAAGGAAAGCACCTGGCTCGCTAACACAGTGCTTGTGTCTAAAAAAGACATGGATATCCTGCAGATATGCGTGGACTTCACCTCCTTGAATAAACACTGCCCAAAGGATCACTTCCCGTTGCCATGGATCGATCAAATAATCGACTCCACTGCGAGATGCGAGCGCCTCTGCTTCCTCGATGCCTACTAAGGCTACAATCAGATTCGAATGAAGGAGGAAGACCAAGAGAAGACATCGTTTACAACGCCCTTCGGTGTGTTCTGCTACAACACAATGCCTTTCGGGCTAAAAAACGCAGGAGCCACCTATCAGCGGTGCATGCAGGCTTGCCTCAAGAACCAATTTGGCTGCAATATCCAAGTCTACATTGATGACATTGTCATCAAAACCAAGGAGGAGGCTACGTTAATCGATGATATCCGCGAGACCTTCGCTAACCTCGACCGCTACCGGATCAAGCTCAATCCGAACAAATGCGCCTTCGGCGTGCCATCTGGGCAGCTACTCGGGTACCTCATCTCTACGAGAGGGATCAAAGCAAACCCGATGAAAATAAAGGCCATACTAGCCATGGAGAAGCCGAAGAACGTAAAAGGCATCCAACAGTTGGCTGGGCGAATCGCGGAGCTTAGTCGATTCATCAGTTGAATGGGCGAAAAGTCACTGCCCTTCTACCAACTCCTCTGCAAGGCGGACAAGTTCGAGTGGACAGACGAAGCGCAAGAAGCATTCGACGACCTCAAGCAACTAATGTCCATCGTACCAGTACTGGTGATGCCTCATGAAAAGGAACCACTACGGCTCTATATCTCCGCCACCAACCAGGTGGTCAGCACGGTGCTCGTGGTGGAACGAGCCGAAGAAAATAAGGTCCACGGGGTACAACGCCCAGTATACTATCTCAATGAGGTGCTCACGCCAACAAAGCAGCGATACCCGCACTACCAGAAGCTGGCATACGGCGTCTTCATGACAGCCAGGCGACTGTGCCACTACTTTCAGGAGCACTCAATCGTGGTAGTAAACAACGCCCCACTCGGGCACATACTCAACAACCCTGACGCCACCGGACGAGTCGCGCTCTGGGGCATAGAGCTGTCGCCACGCGACATCACATACGAGAAGCACGACGTGTTCAAGTCGCAGGTTCTCCCGGACTTCCTCGTGCACTAGATGGAGAACCAGCTCCCCGACAAACCAGATATGTCCTACCTCTAGACAATGCACTTCGACGGGTCCAAGCGAAAGGACAGAGCTAACACAGGTGTCATACTGACATCACCCCAAGGAGACGAGATGAAATACGTTCTGCGAATGCAGTTCATAGCCTCCAATAAAGAAGCCGAGTATGAAGTCTTAATCCACGGGATGCGAATGGCGAAAGCCTGTGGCGCCGAGAGGCTCATCATCTACGGTGACTCCAAGCTGGTGGTCAACCAAACGATGCACGAGTGCGATGCACTGAGCGACAACATGATCGCCTATCGCGATCTCTACGACATACTCAAGGGAGATTTCGACGGCTGCGAGCTGCGACACGTAGGCCGCGAAAGCAACACAGAGGCGGATATACTCGCCAAAATCGGCTCCACCTGCGCCCCCATACCACCCGGGGTATTCCTCGAGCGCATCTGTGAGCGCTCCATCAAGCCCAAGGCTCCAGCGAAGAAACAAGCACGTGAACAGACTCGGGGGCTACGCCACTGATACATTGCAAATGTATCTATAATTTTTGGTGTTCCATGCTTGGTTTTATCTACTTTCTTGTGTTTTGTCCACACTTTAGAGTACTTTTCATATGATTTCTTGGACTAACGTATTAACAAGAGCCACAGTGCCAGCTGTCTATTTTCTGCTGTTTTTGGTTTCAGGAAATCAGAAAATGAATATTCTCGGAATTGGACGGGACAAAAGCCAAAGTGACTATTTTACCGGGGGACACTTGGAGCCAGAATACGAGACGGAGAGGGGTTGGGGCCTGGCCACACCACCTGGCCGCATAGCCAGGCCTGGCCCGTGCCAGGGGGTGGTCTGGCCGCCCCATGCACCCCCTTGGCCTCTCCTTCCGCATATATATTGCCTCCGATACCAAAACCCTAAGTAACCGATCAAAAAAATCCACGAATGACTCTGTAGCCGCTGTCATCTCCATCCATAGATCGGGAGGGATCTGAAGCTCTTCTCGGCACCCTGCCGGAGAGGGGAATTCACCGTGGAGGCCTTTTTCATCATCATGCAAGCCTCCGGTGTGATGCGTGAGTAGTTCATCTCTGGACTACGGGTCCATGTAGTAGCTAGATGGCTGGTTCTCCTTCTTTGTGCTTTCATGTCTAGATCTTGTGAGCTCCGTTCATGATCAAGATCATCTATTTGTAATTCTGCATGTTGTGTTTGCGGGGATCCGATGGATATTGAGATGCTATTTCAGATTGATTATTGATTCTATCATGTCTTTATTATTTGTGATCTTGCATGCTTTCCGTTGTTAGTATCTATCTTGGCCAAGTAGATGCTACCAACTCCAAGAGTTAGTATTTATGCTCGATAGTGGGTTCATGCCTCTGGTAATCCGGGGAAGTGACAGAAATCTCTAAGGTACTAGATATGATGTTGCTACTAGGGAGAAAACAACAATCCTTTGTTCATAGAATAATCGTATTATTTACTTTACATGCAATTCGTAAAGCAATAATCTGTTGCTTGCAACTTAATACTGGAGGGGGTTTGGATGATAACCTGAAGGTGGATTATTAGTCATAGATGCAGTTGGATGGCGGTCTATGTATAATGTTGTAATGCCCAATCAAGTCTCAAAGGAGTCAAGATGATTAGTATATGCATGTATTGCTTTCTCGATGTTTGTCAATTGCCCCGCTGTAATTTGTTCACCTAGCATGTTATCTATCTTAAGGAGAGACACCTCTAGTGAACTATGGACCCCGGTCCTTTCTTTTACATTCAATCTACAATCAAACTGTTTACTGCTTTGTGTTTATTTTCTGCAAACTATTACTTCCTTCCATTCGATACGTTTAATCCTTTGTTTTCAGCAAAACCGGTAGTCCGCCCTGCCAAGGCTCATCTAGCAACACCTTTGGGGTGTTTCCTTGCTCCTACTGGTTCGATTAAACCTTGGTTTCGTACTGAGGGAAAACTTGCTGATGTGCTCATCATACCTTCCTCTTGGGGTTCCCCAATGAGCTCGATATATTTTGGGCCATCAGCCACCCAACGAGCCAATGGCACTCGATGACATGGAGCTCGATACGGGTCTCGAAGGACCAATGGAGGTCATGATGATCGAACCATCCTAGACACAACCGTATATCACATACCTGCTCAGCAAGAGGCTGCTAGATGACCCGACTGATGCACGACACATCGCGCGACGATCCAAGGCATTCGCCCTCATCAACGGTGAAATGTATAAGCGCAGCATCACAGGAGTACTTCAACGGTGCGTCTCCAACGGGGACAGAAGGGCCGTTGATGTCTACGCAATTCTATTCTTGTAGACAGTTGTTGGGCCCCCAAGTGCAAAGGTTTGTAGAACAACAACAAGTTTCCCTTAAGTGGATCACCCAAGGTTTATCGAACTCAGGGAGGAAGTGGTCAAAGGTATCCCTCTCAAGCAACCCTGCAATCAAGATACAAGAAGTCTCTTGTGTCCCCAACACACCCAATACACTTGTCAGGTGTATAGGTGCATTAGTTCGGCGAAGAGATAGTGAAATACAAGTGGTATGGATAAAAGACAACGGTGCCAGAAAATAGCTTAATGACGTGGAAGAGACTAAAGGCAAACTGAAATAAAGATGGTAGCAAGCAAACATGTAACAAATCTAGTTCCAAACGGTGTTTCAATGTTTAGAAACAAGGCCTAGGGATCATACTTTTACTAGTGAACACTCTCATATAAATATCTTCTCTTTATGATACTACTCTTAACTACTCTCCGGTTGGACACTCTAATCCATGGTAGGGCTATAACATCACACCACAATGTTCGCTTTCCGCATCTAGATAACCCCACACTGTCACCTTGAACTCTAGATGGTTCCAACAAACACCACAATTTCATAGAGACATCCAACTCCAAATATAACTCATAACAAGTATTTGTAATCTCTAGCCTAAGTGCCACCATGGTGTGCACGCTGTCACTTTCACACACATGGGGAGAGAAGAGATCTATTAAAGTACTTGAGTAGCAAAATAGATCTACTTGATTACAAAGCTCATGATCACAATATGATCATGCATAGAGAGAGAGATGAACACATAGCTACCGGTAGAACCCTTAGCCTCGAGGAAGAACTACTCCCTCATCATCATGGGAATCAGCAACAGCGATGGAGATGGTGGTGGAGATCGATGGAGATGGCTCTAGGGGCACTTCCCCGTCCCGGCAGGGCGCCAGAACAGAGAATTTCTGTCCCCCAAATCTCCCCTTCGGTGGCGGCAGTGCTGCGGAACTTTTCGTGTCTGGAGGCTTGACGATTTAGGGTTTTTGCATCAGGGGCTTCTTATAGGTGAAGGGGCAAGGTCGGTGGCCGGCCAAGGGGCCCACACCACCTGGTGGCGTGGCTAGGGCTAGCCCGCGCCACCATATGGTGTGCCCACCCTAGTGCCCTACTCCGTCTCTACTTCGTGTTTCCGTGTTGCTCCGGGAAAAATAGGCATATTGGCTTTTGTCCCGTCCAATTTCGAGAATATTGATTTTCTGCCTTTTCTGGAACCAAAAACAGAAGAAAACAGGCAACTGGCACTGTGGCATCTTGTTAATAGGTTAGTCCCAGAAAACATATAAAAATACCTCAAAGTGTTGACAAAGCAAAGCAAAGTAGATACTAAACAAGCATGGAACATCAAAAATTATAGATACGTCTGCAACGTATCAACATCCCCAAGCATAACTCCTGCTCGTCCTCGAGTAGGTAAGTGATAAAGAAGAAAGAATAATTTTTGAGGTGACATGGACCATCACAATCTTGATCAAGGCATTTATAAAACATTGATAGCTGGGATCATAGTACTCTAACATAGCATGAAAGATATAGTTCTAACAATAACACATAGCAACTATGTTGTAGCATGAAAAAGGTACAAACAAAAGATTCATGAATAACAATGCTTTGAAATACATTTGTTTGCTTCACATAAATAAAACATAGCATAGCTTGTCGCTCATAGAGTAGCAAACATAAATGCATAGGACACCTTCAATTTTCATAAGGGTGACTAGATACAAGTAGTTTAAGAACAAGCAATATCAAGTTATGCATCAATCAACAAGTCTTGGGACAATGCACATAGAACTAAGAATGGCCAATATGCTCTCAAAGTAGGTACATAAAGATAGAAGGTGGAGACTCAACATAAAAGTAAAAGAAGGGCCTTCATAGAAGGAAGTAGGGATTCAAGTCTCATAAAGAGCTTCCAAAAATTATGGTACTTGTTAGCTTTCAGCTCTCATTACCCCTATCATAAGCATGTTTAAGTGATTAAGGTTAAAATGACACAACTAAGAGGATATGCTTGACAAGTTATAAGCCGAAATCTCATGCCCCTTACTTACGAAGACCGAACCTCATGCTACTCAATTTTAGTCACAAGTAAGCTCTTGTCATTGTAAGTACATATGTATCATAGAGAACCGCCAACGGGATACCCCTTGCACATGATACAGGAGCTATCCCATAATCAAAATGACAAGGCAAGCAAACAATGAGCATCTCAACGATCTTTGTATTTGCTATTTGCATAGGTTTTTATTGAGGATGCTTCATAGAGTGCTCATTATGGTTATGCTGCAAGTTTCCACCATGATTAGGCATGGCTTAGGCTAGCGGCCTAGGCATTTATCTAACACTATAAACTCCATGATCTTACAAGTTCCCCTTTTATTTCACACCGTCGGGATCCATAAGCAAAAGAACATGATATCAACGGGGTACAATGTACAAGTGCAATGTTGAAAGCGTTCCCCATGATACATGGTTCTGCTAATTTCAACTTATAAAGCGCAAGCATATACGCAACAAAGATGGACGCAATGGTTCAAGTTTATTAAATGCAAGAAAGTAAAGTGTTCCATCAAGTTCGTGAGAGCTTTAATCACTAATTTTCACATAACAAGTTTAATTTGGAAGGTAGATAAAAACATGAATATACATGGAATAGCAAATTCTAATAGGTAGGTATGATGAACTCTTTGGAATAACTTGGTTTTAGGAATTGGATGCATGAGTGGAACTCATACTTGGTTACGGAGGCTAGCAAAAGACTGGGAGCGACCAACTAAGAGAGAAATAATGTCCATAATAATTCAAAGAGACAAAACATCATTAATCAAAGCATAAAGTGATATTACAAGTCGAAAACTAAAGGATCATTGAGGATATGGTGACTTGGTATAGTCTTAACTTGGTGTGAGCATGCGCCAAGTCAACCCAAATAAAGCATTAAAGGAGAATATCACAATATTATGCTTTTATATTCGAAAACAATGCATGATTCTTTCAAGGCACATTAAGCAATCTCAATTGTTTATAACAAGTCATGCTACAACAATAATCACTAAGCATAAAGCCAAAACAATATTAAGCATGACATGATAAAGTCTAATTCACGGTCAAAAACAAGCTCCTTTTTACCACTTAAATATGAACTTCCTACTCTTTTCCAACAGCAATCGAAAACTAAAGCTAAACGCAGTGCTAGCAAAGGAGAACACTCACAGAATAATAAGAGTGAAAACTAGAGTGTTCTAGGCAATGAATAACGGGGTGTTTCTCTCTCCAAAAGAAGTGTGTTGGGATCCAACCAACTTATTTAAGCAAACCAAACAAAAGAAAACTAAAAACAAAAACGAAGACGCTCTAAGAACAACACAACTATGCATGAAACAATAAAAATAAAGTGTCTAGAAAGACCTGAGATTTTTATTGATGAAGAAGGGGATGCCTTGGGAATCCCCAAGCTTTGATGCTTGTACCTCTTGAATATTTCTTGGGGTGACATGGGGTGGCATCCCCAAGCTTGAGCTTTAGTCCATTCTTCATCTCATTACATCATTCTCTCCATACACTTGAAGTTTTCCTTCATACAGAACTTCACACAATCTTTATTAGCAACATTAGTGCACTCAAGATAATAAGTCTTTGGGTTCAGTTTTAACACCAATACAACTTCCATTAAAACACAAGCTACTATAGCACTTCCCTCAAAAAGCTCAATTCCCAGTAGGGACCTCTACAAGGCCTGAACCTGGGTAAATCTTGCGTCCCTGTGTGCTTGTTTGCTAGCCGACTGATGCCTCCAGCTCTTCCTCCTTCTCCAAAACCCAAGTCCATAACAATGGGCATTGGCGAGTTAAACCCTCATCAGTGGGACTAAACTTTAGCACCACTAGCACAACTATATGCTCCCATGCACAAATGGGACAAAGAGAATTTCAGAATTTGTCTAATGGGCCAACAACCCAATACTAACCAAATTCCAATAGTCCCACCCCGGGTCATCATCCGAGATGATGGTCGGGCCGGCGAGCTACGAGTTGATGAAACGCCTTGCGGCGGCTGTAAGCCGCCTGGTATGCCCTTCTCTCGTCCCTCTGGGTGGCGTAGAACTTGTTCTCGGCCTAGACGTCCTGTGGGAAGAGGCGCCTCCACTCGGTCATGGCCGCCTCGTCGTGCTCGGCGATGAGGAGGCGCTGCTGCGTCCGCCGATGGCGGCGGCATTGCTCCTCGGTGACGAGGACTGGCGTGGGTGCGAGGAACTCGGCCTCTGCCAACGACTCAGTCTCGGGGAAGTGCATGTCGCACCGTGGGCGGCCGATGCGCCACGCCGCCGCGTCGAATGCGCGTGCGGCCTCCTCTGGCGAGTTGTACGTGTCGAGGGTGAGCTGGAAGCCGGTGGCGTGGAGCTTAGCATAGAACGTCCCGTTGGGGTGCGGGCGCACGCCCCGAAAGCCAGACGCGCTACGGCGGCGAGGCAGCATGCCGACGTTGAAAGGGAGGGGAACGAGCGGCGAGCACGCATGAGGGAGTGGGAGTGGAAGTGACGGTGGGGAAATTTCTAGGCGTTGGCCCCATCTGGATTGGGACGGGTCGATTGCTTCACGTGGGGGTGGTGCTCCCTAGAGATGGAGATGGTTGGGTGGAGGGTACATGGTGGTGGCGGCACTATCAGGCGGCTTACTGCAACATCTTGGCGAGGGCTTTGCTGGCCCTATCTAGGCCCGGCCGGTCTCGTCAGGGCATGTATCCCTGTAGTCTCGTCTGGTCAGCTACCACAACAGTGGTGGAGGAAGTTCCTTCCCGCGTGGTTGTCGTGCTGCCGCCCCCAATTCCTGCTGCGCACCCAGTTTCCTTCTTCTAGGTCCCGCGTCAGTGTCCATAATGAGACGAGGATGGTGGCGACAAGACCTTGGTGACGTGTGCTTGTGGGTGGCAAGCTATATGGAGTGCTACAGATTGTCAGGGGTAGTGGTTTATATGGGGGCTAGGAGAAATCCCCGGTTTGTCCGACACCGATGCGGTGACGCCTACATCTTCCCGAAGGGCATACCCCTTCCCCCACTCTCCTCTATGTAACAGGGGAACCCCTAGGACCTATTCGGGCAGAAGCGTCGTCATCATATTTCTTCTTGAAAGTGTTGCTTAATACGCGACGTCTTGGAGTGCCAGGAGCGTGGTGGGACAACTACGGAGGGTGCAACGGCTGCGGGTCATCTTCATTTCGTCGCTCTCCTGTTGTTGACATTATTTTCTTTTTTTAGGTTTGGTTGTGTTGTTGTTCCACCATTTTCATTGCTTGTATCGTGTGGTTGCTACATTAATATAGCGGGACACAAGCTTGTTTCGAGGAAAAAAGTAGAAAAAAAAGAGTACATGAGTATGCAGAAGTACGCGACCGTAGGATGTTCTGCCATTTTGGATGTGCACTTTTAATGGGTTTCTTAAGTTTTAGTGGGTCCAGTTATAAATTATAAATGTATAAGATCTATTTGGACATGGGACACCGTACTAGCAAAACATGATTCAGAAGCAGCCGGCCCACCCAACGCAAGGCCTCACCGCAGGCCAAACTGTGCTTATGGGCAAATTCCCGGACACCATGGATGCATTTTAGTTTTGGCTTGGGGTCTCCAAAAAATAAAGGAAGAGAAAACTGCTTTGACGAGTGCTACATTCGCTCATTTGCCATCCAACAAAGCTCCGGTGCAAATATACCAAGCACCACCATACTCTGTTGCTTATACACCATTAGTTGTTAGTCTACTGTCACTTCATTCCGTTAAGGGCCGGGCCACAAGGACTGTTTTGCCCTCAACGCAAATAAGAAACAATTGTGATACATGTCTACAAAAAAAATGATAGCATGAGGGACCAGAACATAATAATGCTAGTCAGAGTACATTCAACGGAACGATTTTCAGTCATACACAAACAATAATGAGCAAATTCACATCAACTAAAACCAAAAGACCACAACCAGGGACACCGACGATCACATCCCACAGATCGACGAAGCGCCCTCGTCACTCTTCCGTTTATTCCAATGACCTTTCACCTGCCAAGATAAGAGAAATTTCTTTCTAGTGGAGAGGCTGGCTCAAAAGCCTCCCAAACCAATTTGACCCATGGGATATTAGCTTTGTTAAGAAATTTGTGCAAATGTTCCATTAACAGTCACTCATTCTGAACTAAAAGGTTGATTACACGCACCCAACCCTCAATAATCTTTAGGCCTGCAAACCAAATCGCATGCAACAAGGGAGGTGGGGTTTTGTCTTCCAAATCTTCTATCCTCCAAATACAGTGCCTTCTATATTTATCAATTCTGCGAGATGTTGACATTTAACAAGTAAATATCTTCGCACAAGTCCCAGGCGCGACGACCAAAGTCACGAGGAACTTGCTCATATTTATTTATTATTAATGTAATCCCAAAGCAAGTTTCAGAAGCACTAGATGTTGCCATGTGCACAAGTTTTTTTTTTTTTTTTTGAAGTTAAAAGGCTTCTCTTCTCTTGCATTGCTACACTAGCTTGTTCAGTCGAATGCTTTGTTTACAAGCGCGAGTTGCACGCCGTTTGATTTCTCCTCCACCATTTCATTTGTTTAACATGCAGTATGAGTCAGCAGCAGGTTTCTTAATTCTCAAATTCTTATATGATACCATGCTTGTGACCGAGATCACTTAAGTAATTTGGAGTATTTTTCTTCAGGATCATTCGATTTCGAGTCTATTAATATAACCTGGTGCAAGTTAGTTCTACACCAGATCAAAAAACGTACTCTCTCTGTTTCGACGATCCTAGCCTTGACAATGCCGTCGTCGTCGTCGGTGCACGTGGTGTCGTCGCGCCCGGTGAAGCCGCCGCCTCGGCCGCGTGTGCGCATCCCGCTCACCTCCTGGGACGTCGCCGTGATATCCGCCCACTACATCCAGACGGGCCTCTTCTTCGCACCAGCACCACCGCCACCGCTCCTCCCCACTGGTGCCAGCGTCGTCAGCCACCTCGCAGACTCCCTCGCCGACGCGCTTGCGGCCGACTACTACCCCGTCGCCGGCCGCTTCGTCACCAACCGCCACCTTGATGGCAGCGGGGGCTTCCTCAGGTGCTCGATCTCCATCGACTGCGACGGCCAGGGCGTCGAGGTCGTCCATGCTGTCGCCGACGGCGTCGACGTTCCGAAGCTCGTCGAAGTTCCGAAGCTCGTCGAGGCCTTCTTCCCTCTGAATGACGCCGTCAACTATGACGGCCACGAGCTCCCGCTCTTCTGTTAAGAACATAATACACGCCTAGCCCTTTCCATCAGTTCGGACTTTTGGTTCAGATGATTAGTGCATGTAATTCAATATGGTATCAGAGCCAAGAGGTCTCAAGTTTAAGACCCTGCTCACGCAGTATTAAAAAAAGATTCCGCGGCCTGCACCGAACCCACGCTAAGGACTAAAATGCCTAGACATGAGGGGGAGTGTTAAGAATATAATACACGCCTAGCCCTTTCCATCAGTTCGAACTTATGGTTCAGATGGTTAGTGCATGTAATTCAATACACCCAACCGCCACTTTTCCCACCTCAGCTGCAGCCACCGACAACCGTTGATGCTGAATCCCCCGCCGTTGAGCCTCCTTCCCTCTTGATCCGACCGCGGCTCGCCATCTCCCCAGCCCTAATCGACGCCACCACCGACAAATCAGAGTCATAGCTGCCGGAATCAACAATGCCGCAGCGCCGCCGTTCAAAGGGCATCACCGGCTTCTTCGACGTGAGGACACGGCCCTCCGACCGCTTCGCCGCTGACATCTTCCAGGACGGGAGTCGCTGGTGACTGGGCACCTTCGACATCACAGAGGAAACCGCGAGCGCCTACGACGCGGCAACATGGCAGTTTGGCCGCGACATCAGCTTGTCGCTGGAGGAGGTGGAGTTCCTTGCGCCGCCGATGATGCAATTCCTGGTGGAGGCGAACTGCACGGAACGGAGGCAGCAGTACCGCGCCGCAAGGCAACATCAAGTGGCGGCGCTCGACGACATGCGCATGGCGCAGCTAGCCCGCGAGTAACCGTAGCTAGTGCAGGACCAACTCGTCTTTGACGCGGCACGGAAGAAGAACGCCAGCGGCACCGGGCCATCCAACGCCACGCCGCCGCCACCCGTCCCCGTCCCCGTCAACTCCTCCTCCTACAGGCTCGACTCGGACTTTTGGAACGCATCCGATGACAACTTCGGTTGGGATTAGATTTAGGGTTAGATTAGGATTTAAATTTCGTATTGTATTTTTAATTTCATGTGTGTATGTTAATATAAGTTTGGCGCTATCTATACATTAGAACGAAGATGTCTGCTTTACGGCAACTGCTGGAGCAGCCGTCGGTGCATTTTGCGGCAGTTGTAAAGCAGCCACTATTTTGGTACCCCGAAAATGCTGCGGCAAAATGCTCGTGTGTGCTAGAGATGCAATAAGCATATTGGAGATCCTTGTTCCGGGGAAAAGCATTTCTAAAGTTAACTTTATGTGAAGTAGTCTTGTCTATCATTTTTTTTCTTTGAGATTAGTGCATTTGTCTAGTTTTTTTCTAGCATGCACATGAACGGCATCATGCTGACGTCACTAATTGAAATAGACTGAAATATTGAAACAAGCTGGTAAAAAATATTTCATAAGTTTCGAAAGGCCTATGAACAGTAAAAAAAAGTTTGATAAGTTTCAAAAAAAATTCAATTTTTCCTAACGTCATGCTGACATTGGCACTTGTCTTGCCCCGGCTGTGCCGACGAGCCGGGCGCTGAGGCCTTGCGCCCGCCGATGCTGCTGAGTGCTGACGGCATCCACGACGCGCGCGGCCGGTCAAGCTGCCGGCGAACCGGTCGCTGAGGCCTTGCGCCCGCCGATGCTGCTGACAGCATCCGCGACCCGCGCGGGCGGTCGCTGATCTTGACGGCCGTGTCCGACAACGAGCTGGGTCTTGAGTGAGTGTCAACGACAACGACATCTTCTAGTTCGCTGCCATATTTCTGTGTGTTTTTTTCTCAGGGCTGATCCTGTATTATATATGGAATCATGGACTGTGGAGCCAGTACGTACTCTACGGGCAATCACCGTGTCACAGAATTTTCTTCGCTTTGTTCTGGCTTGTCTTTCAGTCGTCGTTCTCCTCGGAACCAGTCTGTGCACGGGCTAATCTGGACGTACCAGCCACGGCTAAGTGGAACGACCGTGACCGTGGGCGCGTTTTGCCGACACTAATAAAACCCAGACAGATCAACCCCCAGCTGCTGCCGAGATCCACCATCGTCTGCCGCATCTCCGGGGTCTGATCGAGCTCCTCTTCGCCCGGAGAAGTGCCTGCAGCCGAAAGATAGGTACGTGCGTCCCCTGCCGACTAGCTCATGCCTTTCTGCTCTTGCACTACGTACTCTCTTCGTAAACGTATACATGCTCATCACTCAGTCTTGTCTTACGCATAAATTCAGTGCTACATTTGACTGAATGTTTGGAAGCCGGCCTATATTAACATATGAATACCCAATTTGTATCACTGTATTTACCACGAAATGTAGTTTCCTTGTTTGAATGTAGATATTTTACGTATAAAATTGGTCAAACTTAAACTACTTTCCCGCCGTAGAGATAGTCTCCTCCCGTGTGTGCTACTGTGTCTGATGTAGCACAAAGCTACTATTGTGGTCCGATCTTCATAGATTCAAGGGTGTCGTGGAAATGGTCACGGCAGATGCTATAGTCGGCGATCACTTCAAGCCGCCAAATTGGCGCAGGCGGTTTCAGGGTGGAGTCGATGGCGAGCTCCTGGAACAGAGAAATAGCTCATGAAGTAGTTCATTCGGTTGTGCGAGTCAACGCGTCGGGCGAGTCGCCATTGGACGGAGTCGCCCCTTGGAGAGGTTTGACTAACACCTTGTTATCTTACTGTTGTAAAGGCTTCCTAGTCATGGTGAAGATATCTCCGCGTTGTTGCAGAAGTAGGGGATGGCGAGTAGCGGACGTGTGGATACCACCAAGTCGTTGATGACGAAGTTGCTGGGACGGCGCAGGCGAGTCCACGATAGGCGAGCCCGCGACGAGCGAATCCACGAGGGCAAGTGCGCAGTGGCGAGTCCCCGAGCGTGATGAGCCCGCGATGGCGAGTCAATTCCGCGATGGGCGAGTCCGGGAGGGGGGAGAGTCCCCGAGCATGGCGAGTCGTTCATCTGATGTTGACAGGGATTGATTGCGCTGTTTTTGTTAGCGAGTCTCTCGTCTTGGCCCGGGGGCAGTCGCGTGGCGACTCCAAAGATGGCTCTCGACTGGGTGGTCTTCCAGGACGATCTGAGGCTCGGTTTGCGAGTCCTCATCCGCAGTACTTGGCTATGCGAGTCGCACTATCTAAGGTTAAGGAGGACATGGTGTTGTTTGTGTAGCAATGCCATTTGTCTTGATCCGGAAGGCCAGTTGAGCAAGGTGACCCCAATGATGGTTCTCGGTTAGCGCTTTTCGTGGACGATGCAAGGCTCCGTTTACGAGTCTTCGTCGACAGTACTTGGCCATTGCGAGTCACTCTTTCAAAAGTTAACAAAGGCGAATTGATTTTTCTTGGAGGGAAGAGACGCCTAGTGGTGAGTCCATGCAGCGTGGCATGCGACGCTCTCTGGTCACTCGGATGATGAGGGGTCCTTAGCCGGTGCAGTGTATGTATGTAGCTGGACAAGGAGTCGACACGGCAGACGTAGAGTCACGCTTTGGCGGAGTCGACGCGGCGAGCCTGTAGTCGCGCATTGGCAGAGTCGACGCGGCAGACGTATAGTTACGCATTGGCGGAGTCAACGCGACGGACATGGAGTCGACGCGGCGGACGTATAGCCGCGCTTTGGTGGAGTCGACGCGGCGGACATGGAGTCAGCATGACAGACATATAGTCGCGCTTTAGCGGATTCGACACGGCGACCGGAGGTCGCTCTTTGACGGTGTTGATGCGGAGGACGGTGGACACGATTGGCGGAGTCGATGCGGCGGACGAAGGTCAGGCTTTGACCCTTTTGTGGCTAGTATATGGACCATTGGGTGATGTCAATGGTGTAGGCAACATGTCGCGATTAATTCAGCGGCACAAGGAATCGATCTGGCTTCCCTAAATGAAGACGCGCTTGATTTCTTTCGGCAGTTCACAAACTGGCCGCTGCAGAACACACGTCCAATGGCTAGTTGGACGCACGCTCGCGTTGAAAACACGATACATCGCGGAGGATTTGTTGATGGTGAAGCCGTGCACGCCGATGCACGCGAATCGACTAGAAGCGATCAGGCCACTATTGATGATGAGGGATCCCGCCGAGATTATCACCTCTAAGCACCGCTTGCCCCACGGTAGGCACCACTGTCATGGATATGTCCATGACAGATGCTACATGGTAGCTTAGAGAGTAGGGCAAGGAAACTTAGGAGAATCCGGGAGGTAGATTGGCACATGATGTACTTAGTATCACGTCCTCTCGGTGGTGGATTGCTACATCCTGCTATCAATCCAGTATATGATCATAGGTTGGTTTTACAAGGAAGCCGCTAGAGGCGGAGGAAGAGACTATGTCTAATATGACGTGAGAGAGATCGCCCCCAAAGGGGTGCCCTTGGTGTCTTTATACATGCAGCCAGTTAGGTTTACAAGTGTACTAATGGGCTTTGTATTGGATTCGCTATCTTCGGCCTCCAGTCGCCGAGTCGTCTGGATCCAGTATGCGCCAGTTACTGTATTTGGCCAGTCGATCCGTCATGGGCAACTCCGTTTTATGGGTATACCCCGATTGGTATTCTCCCATCAAAGGGGATTCGGGGGAGGAAGCGAATAACACGTTGAACATGCCAGGGAAATCGAAGATTCAAACGCACATCACACCCAAATCGGTTTGCTCTCATTGGCCCAAACCTCCAACCCCAACAGAATCCACTTGGAATGGACACAAAGGTAGAGATCCAAGTAGTAAAGATTGGCAACAAGCGGCTAGAATCTACTCGTGAAGATATTGAAAGGCAATAGAGATCACAAGATAGAAAGAACGCCCATACATGGAGAGGCTGTGGTCATTTCTAAGATTAGATCTAAGAGGTTGTGTATCCGCATGGGTCTTCTCCACAAGAGGAGGTCATGGGGCCATAACTCTATATCTTCATCATATCATCTCTAGGGTTTACATAAGGAGGTGGGGGATATATATAGGCCAGTCACGAGATAGAGGTAGTTTAGTCATAAATGAAGGGGTACATGGGCTAAGGCCCAGCTCCAAGGCGTGCAGGCCTATTGTCGGGCTAGAAACTCTAGGGTAGAGGGGCCGAAGACTCCACATGGGGCTTCGGTCTCTGGGGCAGTATCCGGGGGGTGGGGGTGTACTGTAAGCTCTAGGTGCTAGTCCGGAGTACTGTCTGGAGTCCTTGGGGCGACAGGTCAAAGACTCCGGGGTGCAGGGCGGAGACTCTAGTCCTTGGTCAGCAGCTTCCTGCGTCTTCTTGTCCAGGCTTCTTGCTTGAGGGTCTTGACTCCTGGTGCATCCTTGTATCCTCCTCTTGGCATCATGCTCATGGGCCTAGTCATACAATAGTCAATTGGCTCAAGTAGGATCCCATTCTAGTGATGACAAAAGGAAGACAAGTGATGGAAGGTGTTCACCTTTGTAGGAATGGTTGGCGTAGGATGATGTGGACCAATGGTGATTGCCATGTGTTGGGCTGCATCATCTCCCCCCCTCTTGAAAAAGGGTTGACCTCGACGATATCCCGTCATCATCCCATAAGAAAGGAGATGTACCTGTTATATCTTGTGGGATGATCTCCAGAGCTTGTTTTGTCAACTCGTGCTCAATCGAGGTTGACATTGGAATGCGGGTACCTACACACACCATATACAAAAGGAAGATCATGTGTGCACGGTAGATAAACACATTATCCATAATGATGCATCTTATCTTGTGCACATCACCATTAACATCAAGCAATATATCATAGAAAGCATGGTGAGTATGCATGTAAAAGGTGGGAACATGCTTATCATGACAAGTATCAAAATTTTCAAAAGTTGAGAAAGCTATGGGGGCAATCTCAATATGAACCATATGATCATTATTGCAAGCAACAACGAGATTTAATAAAAACATGCATGATGAAGCATTTCTAAAGTACGAGTATGGTTGCCGACAAATATAAGGAAAAGGTAATTGTTCATCAAGTTTGTTGCCACAATTGTAGGATAAAAGAATGATTTGTAGCATGGCGTATCTATGGCAATATCATCTCACTCAAATAATTCCACATGATCTACATTATGAAATGGTAAAGTATCACATGGTAACATGAATGAGGCATAGGAAATGTCAGAAGTAGTGTCCATAGCATGCATATCCTCCCAATTCATCATGTCCACTAGTAGGAGCAAGGAATCATCAACACCCATATGTTTACCTTGGTCGTACCTCTCATATGAAGTGGGTGTTGTGGTAGTAGTGGCCTCCATGTGGGCGACTTCATCATATATGGGGATGGCATAATTTTAATCCATGATGTACATCTTCTCGATAGGAGGCACCATCATATCAAGGCATGGTGTCTCTTTCTCCAAGGTACCTATCACATCATGAGAAAACACACTAGAGGTAGAGGGTAAGTTATTAGAAATCTAAATATCCTTACTTGACCTATTGTGAGACCCTAGTGCATGGTTTAATAGGATTGATAGGATACTCATACCGACAAGTTGTAACTTTTTTCTGGAAGGTCATCTGAAAAAAACTCTGAGGTTAAGAATTCTTGACCTAGAGCAATTTGAGGATGGGTGACTGACCAGGAAGTGGGTCCCGAATACGAACGAGTGAGGACAAAGTGCACAGAAAAGACTAGTGTTAGTGTATGGGGCCAGTCTAGATATCCTATTAACCTACCAGGAGTGACAGCCCGGGCACAGAGAGTCTGGGTTGTTACAAGTGGTATCAGAGCTGATCCTTGCGGTTACAGGGGCATGTGCGGGTCAATGGCAGACATGTGGAGCATGGCGCATCTGACCGAGAGTGGACACGTCATGGCACATGTGTCGGCACTGGATGCACATACATGTGCCAAGAGGGACGTTCCTGGCTTGTGGTTGGTTGACGAGGGTGTCAATTTTCTAAGGGTGGGTGTATGTGAGATCCTGGCGCATGGTTAATAGGATTGATAGGATACTTATACCAACAAGTTGCAATTTATTTTCCAAAAGTTCATCTGAAAACAACTCTAAGGTTAAGCGTGCTTGAGCTAGAGCAATTTGAGGATGGGTGACCGACCGGAAAGTGGGTCCGTGGTGCGCACGAGCGAGGACAAAGTGCATAGAAAAGACTAGTGTTGGTCTATGGGGCCAGTCTAGATATCCTATTAAGCTGTCAGGAGTGACAGCCCGGGCACGAAGAGTCCGGGTGTTACACCTATCAACTACCACTCTCAACTCACTCGGTGTATCACTCATGTCCTCAAAGTAGAATCACTCAATCTCACATATGGGGGAGTCACTCATCTCACTTTTGCTCTCACTCAAGTATGATAAGTGGCTCTCCAACTCACATGGGATTGGTACCACATCATCACTCAAGCATATGGGAATAGGCTTGGTTTACTCAACTCCATGTGCCTCCTTTGCTGAAGGGAAAATCCCATGCTCACCATCCTTAGCCTCGCAACCCTTGTCCAAGGTTTGGCACCATGTCTTGAAAGCATCAACTTCATGACAGGTCATCTTGACGGATTCATCCAACTTGGTGAAGTAGCGATCCATAGTGTCCTTCTCATTTGTTGATGATCTTGAAGCTTGTGTAGGTGGCTTCCTTGAAGAAGGTTTGGCATGGGTGATGGCTTGTTTGCTTATTCTCCTTTGTTGTCCGTGAGGTAGCACCAACATCATATGAGGTATTCTCTCTTGAGGGACTTGAAGCTCATGTAGTAGTCATCCTAGAAGGAGTAGTTGTGTCGTTGATGTTGTTGTAAATGGGAACCTCATGTCAAACTTTTCTTTTAAATGTAGCTTGATGGCACCCGCAGTACATGAAGCTTCCTTATTACATGTCAAACTTGTTTTTTAAATGGGCCTTGAAGCTTCCTTGTTCTCATGCTAGGGAGTACTTGTACGTTATCTTGATCTTGTAGCGCACATAGCATGGATGCTCTTGAGCTCTTTTTGGTGGTGACGCACTTGTCTTGGCTCATGTGTATTAGTGCTTGTTGAGTTGTTGCGCCTTATTGTGCTTGATGGACCATCATCATAGTATATGGTTCCTTTTGATGGATGCGACTTGAAAATCTTGTCATTGTTGGCCTCTTGGAGACATGCCTTTGCTTGCATGGCGTAGAAGTTATCGGTTTCCATGTGGTGGAATAAGTCATTGTAACTCATGAGGGAGTCTCCATCATAGTCTATGAAGTGTTCCATGTCTGAAGTCCTCACGATGCTCCATGTGCTCCATGCTTGGGGATACATTGTTGCTTTAGTACTCCAATCTCCAAGCATGCGTAGACAATGTCGATGTAGTGCTCCATCATGTCATTGATGCTTGTGGAGTCATTGTTTTCATGGCTCATCATGGATTCTTCCTCATTGGTTCTAGAGTCCATATACATGTTGCTAACAAGACCAAGTGTGATATAGTGGAATAATGGATTCAAGGATGCTACACCATATCTCACCTTGTAGATAGTATGGACCGAGAGCAAATCAAATACAAAGGAGAAGTGGCATTGTATCAGCGAACACAATAAACACCAAACACACATAGCTTATGAGGAGCTTAGGTATGGAAAGTGGCATGCAACTTGGAACAACCGAAAATCAAGATATGTAAAGGAAAGTAAAGAACCACGGTGTTCAGAAAGCAAACAATTCGATCCACAAGATATGAATTAAGATCAAGGAAATACACATGGTCGGATAAACGGGACTTGTGCGACGGAAAAAGTGAGCTAAGAACCAAATTAAGGCCTAGCGAAGACTATAATCTCATGCTGCACAAGTTTAAGGAGAGATGCTAGTTTGATTGCACAAATTGGAGGGCTACACGATTTGCACAATAAGTACCACCTACAATTTTGTCATCGTGGTTGCACTTCCTATTCTATAAAGAACTTGTATATTTCTTTCTTTGTATTTTTCTCCTTTTTATTCTTTTTTCCTTTTTCACTTGCTTTTGCTTCTGCCAGCAACTATACAAGATATTTATATGAGATATCACTCACAACTTTTGCTCGGAATTCTACAAGGTATAAAATGTGCAAAGCCCAAGCAATAAAATGAGTAGCTAGTCCCAATAGATGTTTATTGGTCGCAAAGATAGTGTGGCTTTAAAAAAAATGCAAGTGAGGAGAAGTCGCGGAATTGTTATACCTTTCCTCGTCAATCTTAACCCTTTATTTGTGGATCCGTCCTTGCTCATGGAATTTTATTGGAGTAGAAATCATGAACAACATGGATGATAATGTAGATCTCCTTCTCCTCTTGGAAACGAGCTAAAGAACACCAAAATCCAAATTCAAATGCAAAAGTTATGCGCAAAACGGTGCGGAGACTAAAATCTATTTTCTAATCTGTATAGGGGTGGAGACTCTAGTCTCGGAGGCCGGAGACTCGGGTATGAGATCACTAACTCCGGATACTCCGATCCTATGGCGTAGAATCCAGTCTGGGAGTTCCAGAACATCAAAAACACGCTCGTGGCGTGATTTTGGGCAGAAAAACTCGAACCAAAACCTCAAATTGATGGGGGAAATCAAGGAATTAGGTTATGGGAATGCAAAGGGAGCTAGATCAACGAGTATAGAAGCGTATCGATGGATCAAAACCTACCAAAACGGTCTCAAATGCCAGATCAATCCAAATCACGAATTGGACTATCTTTTGTGCAAATTTTCGAATTTAGACAAGAAAAAAGAAAATTGGTAGCTAGAAACTCAACACAAACTCGAACCCATGGCAACTAAAGGCTCTTGATACCATATTACGTGGCACAAAGCTACTATTGTGGCCTGATCTTCATAGATTTGAGGCGATTTGTGGGACGGAGTGAAGAACACGATGAACACGTGAGGGGAATCGAAGATACAAACACACACCACACTCAAATTGGTTTGCTCTCATTGGCCCAAACCACCAACCCAATAGAATCCACTTGGAAGAGACACAAAGGTAGAGATCCAAGTAGGAAAGATTGTAAGGAGCAGCTAGAATCTACTCGTGAAGATATTGCAAGGAAATAGAGAACGCAAGATAGAAAGATCGCTCATACATGGAGAGGATATGATCATCTAAAGATTAGATCTAAGAGGCCTTGTACCCGCATGGGTCTTCTCCACAAGAGGAGGTCATGGAGCCACAACTCTATATCTTCATCATATCATCTCTAGGGTTTACATAAGGGGGTGGGGCATATATATAGGCCAATCACGAGCTAGGGGTAGTTTACTCATAAACGAAGGGGTACATGGGCTGAGGCCTAGCTCCAAGACGTGCATGCCCATTATCAAGCAGGAGACTTCAAGGTAGAGTGGCCGGAGACTCCGCGTGGGGCTTCGGTCTCTAGGGCAGCATCCGGGAGGGGTGTACTGTAAGCTCCAGGTGCTGGTCTAGAGTCATGTTCTGAGTCCTTGGGGCGATAGGCTAGAGACTCCTAGGTCTAGGGGCGGAGACTCCGGTCCTTTGGCAGCAGCTTCTTGCGTCTTTTCTTTCAGGCTTCTTGCTTGGGTGTCTTGGCTTCTGGTGCATCCTTTTCTCCTCCTCTTGGTGTCATGGTCATGGGCCTAGTCACTACAATAGAAAATTGGATCAAGTAGGATCTCATTCAAGTGATGACCAAAGGAAGGCAAGTGATGGAAGGGGTTCTCCTTTGTAGGAATGGTTGGCGTAGCATGATGTGGACCAATGGTGATTGCCATTTGTTGGGTTGCATCAGTACCACCAACCCTCACCGGAACTCCTTCTTCTTGGTTTTACTGGCTTCGTAACGTGGTCCACGGTGACACGATGATGGTGATTGCAAGAACATGGTGGCGTGTGCTGGTGGGTAGCAAGATTGGTGGAGCGATATGGAGGAAGAGGCTGAGCGATACAGAGCATCCAGGGGTGCGATTTTTTGGGGATAGGGAGAACTCCTTATTGGCTCGGCACCGACACAGCCCCGTCCTTTTTTTCTTTTTGACTTGAAGTGTGTTGTTTGCCCTAGCAGTTGTCTCAGAATTGTATCGGCTGGTTTCTATATTAATATAGCGGGGTGAAAGCCTGTTTCGAGAAGTAGTGGCTATATGCATAGATTGATGATTTTATTGATGCCCATACCACCTCGTGTTGGTTGGCGCCGTCAGTGTGCCATAGGAACGTTCCAGTAATAATAACTTGCTGAATGCAATAGCTCTTGTTTTTCTATGAATTTTTATCTTACTTGGACTAATCGTTGCCTGCAGCCATGGAGGTGGCTCTAGTGAGCGCAGCGACAGGATCCCTAAGACCCGTCGTGGATAAGTTGGCCTCTCTGCTCAGTGACAAGTACAATCCTTTTAAGGGGGTGCGCAAGGATATTGAGTCCCTCAATCGTGAACTCATTGCCATGGATGCATTTCTTTTGAAGATGTCGGAGGAGGAGGATCCTGACATGCAAAATAAGGTTTGGATGAATGAGGTGCGGGATCTATCCTATGATATGGAGGACTCCATTGATGACTTCATGCAAAGTGTTGATAACAAAGAAACTAAACCAGATGGTTTCATGGAGAAAATCAAGCACTCGCTGGGAAAAATGAAGGCTCGTCGCCGGATTGGCAATGAGATCGAAGATATGAAGAGAAAAATAATAGAGGTGGGTGAGAGAAATGCAAGGTACAAAAGTCATCAAGTCTTCTTCACCACAAAAAATTCAACTGTTGACCCTAGAGCTCTTGCTATCTTTGAGCATGTGTCGAAGCTTGTTGGCATTGATGAACCTAAGGCTGAGATTATCAAATTGTTGACTGAAGAGGATAGATATGTGTCAACAAAAGAACAACTGAAGGTGGTCTCCATCGTCGGACCTGGAGGAATGGGAAAGACGACTCTTGCAAACCAAGTGTATCAAGAGCTCAAAGGGCACTTCAAGTGTCATGTCTTCTTACCCGTGTCACGAAATCTAGACATGATGAATATTCTGAGAACTATTCTCAGTGAAGTTAGTGGTCAAGGTTATGCCAGCACCAAAGCAGGGAGCGTGCAACAACTTATTATCAAGATCAATAGTTTCCTACTAGACAAAAGGTACAATTACTATTTCTCTACCCGTTGCCCTCGAATGTATAAGTGAATTGCGTACATATTTCACATGAAAATCATATTACTAACTTGTCATCAATATAGTTTTAATTTATGTTTATATTTTTTCATATATGTTATAACATGTTATAAAACGTAATGTTGAGATGAACATGACAATGTCCAAAACAAGCGAAATGGAATGGTGATACATATAGCAATCTATGGTAAGGGTTATTCATGATTTAAGCGTTTTTTGTATTGTTTGATATTCTGCTTTGCTGAGTATGACAAACTCGTACAGTAGCTCCGTAACACTCCCTCAATATACTAGTAATATGATTGGATCCATGGCCGTCGTGTACATCACCTTCTATACTTCAAACGTTGCGGTTTCCTTGCTATACTAACGATTTGACTTACTTCTCTTTATTACTTTTTTGAGCCGCCTTAACATTTTAAGACATAATTATCCGGTGTTGCATATTGGTTTCAATAATATGGATTGTGGTTTTTCCGGCATAGAATAAACGATAACCTCGTTTTCACATGAGGCCATCATGTACATTACCTTATAATCGTTACAGTTATTCATTTTGATATAAAAAAAACATTTGTTTATACTTGTGTTTATCTCTCCTCCCAAATTGTACAAAAATATCATGGACGTTTAACATATGCATTTGAATACGTTTTCAGATTTCCTATTTATCTTGCTATGTTGTCGATAGTGCACTCGAGGCAGATTTCCTATTTATCTTGCTACGTTTTCAGATTTCCTATTTGAATACGTGTGAACAATGTTGCAAGATCATGTTGTTCGTCATTCAGTGGCCATATTTATAATATAAGGCCTCTTGATATAGTGCACTCGAGGCAGTTATTTCACAGAAGTCTATTCAACTCCGAAGAAAATTGTCCTTCCTACCTTGAAAAAGTTTCTGATCAAATCTTGGAAAAATGTGACGGGTTACCTTTGGCAATCATTGCAATATCTGGTTTGTTGGCTAGCAAGGAAAGAACAAATGATCTGTGGAATCAAGTGAAAGATTCAATTGGTCGTGCTCTTGAAAGAAATCCTAGCATCGAAGGAATGATGAAGATATTGTCACTTAGTTACTTTGACCTGCCGCCTCGTCTAAAAACTTGTCTCCTATATATTTGTATATTCCCAGAAGATTCTGTTATTAAGAGGAAGGATCTGATAAGGAGGTGGATTGGTGAAGGTTTTATTCATAGAGATGGCAGATATACCGTACTTGAGATAGGAGAGAGGTGTTTTAATGAGCTCCTCAACAGGAACTTGATCCAACCCGTGAAGACAAATGAATATGGTGAGGTGAAGACTTGTCGAGTTCATGACACGATTCTAGATTTCATCATATCCAAGTCCATAGAAGAGAACTTTGTTACTCTACCTAGTGTTCCCATTCTTGCACCTGGTGGGACACAACGCAAAGTTGTCCGCCGACTCTCGCTGCAAGTCCCTTGTTTGGAGGAGTTCAGACATCTGCGTGTTCTCTACTTGAAGCATTGCCACCAATTGGAAGAACATAATCTTGAAAGTATAGTGAGTTTGTTCCAGCTGAGGTACCTGAACCTAAACAAGACAAGAATAAGGAAGCTGCCCGAAAAAATCGGGTGTTTAGGGTGTTTAGAAACACTGGAACTAAGAGGCACACATGTAAAGGAATTACCCGCATCTATCGTTAATCTCAAGAATTTGGCGCATATACTTGTTGACCTTGCTGTTAAATTTCCTGATGGGATTGTGAAGTTGCAAGCACTCGAGACGTTTAAAGATGTGTTTGTCCCCAAGCAGCCATTTCACTTCCTATGGGGCCTTGGCCAGCTAAATAATCTGAGGCATCTGGCCCTTCATTTCCAAGGCGGGGATAAGGATTTGGTTCGGGAAAATCGAGAGGAGTGTGACAAAGCTACCATGATCTCTTCCTTGTGCAAGCTAGGCACCCAGAACCTTCGCTCTCTGACTATCTGGGAAGGGGGCAGCTTCTTACAGGAGGAACGTTTGTGCTCGCATGTGTACCCTTGAGAAACTTATAACCTGGTATTCACCCGTCCCACGGGTTCCGAAATGGTTGAGCTCCCTCAGGAACCTTCAAGTGGAGGGAGTCAAGCAGGATGATCTCTGCATCCTTGGAGCCTTGCCCACACTGCTCATTCTGCACCTCATGGAAACAACAGGGTCTTGAGAATAATCAGTGTTGAAATGGGGTTCCAAATCCTGAAGAAGAGCTTTAACTATTGTGCAAATTGTCACCCGCTGGATCTGATGATTGCCGCAGGATCCATGCCCATGCTAGAAAAACTCGCGCTTATTCGTCTGCTCGTGCTTGAAGCCGAGTCTCTCGACATTGGAATCGAGAGCCTCCCCTGCCTCGTTACCGTCGAATGTGAAGTAATTGGCAGCAGTGGAATTATTGAAGCTGTGAAGACTGCCATGGAGACAACAGCCAGGACACACCCCAACCACCCCACTCTATTCTTCAGACGTTTACGAATTTGACTTGAAGCAGGTACTTATATCTATTATTAAGTTATTACTTGATTGAAGGGCCCCTAGACAAGTTACGTGTTTGCACTTATATTAAGTTGGGTAGTGTAGTGTACTGCCACTGCTTCCTTTGCTTTATGTGCACTGTTTGACGAGATTAATTTTGGCGACCATCCAACTTGATAATTATAGCTCATGTGCTATGTGCAACTTAGTATGCTCCCACTCTTTGTTTTTCTTGTTATTTTTTGTCTTCTTTCCGAGAACATGGTAATAAGCTTCCTCTTATCGTTATCTCAACGATTTGGGTCCCGTTACGGTCACAGTTTTTACAGCTAGCCTAATAATACACGTTTTGCCATCGCTGTTGAATTAATTCTGATGGTGTCAACCATATGCAGTGCAAGCCTATGAATGCTTCATTCGTAGACTGGGCATTTCACTTTCCTGGCGGATGTTGGACGACACTCTTTCTTGTTGAACGGCGCTCAAGATGCTGCTGCACTGTATGATGATATTGGACATTATCGGCCGGGCTTTTACATGCAATTCAAGTGAAATCTAGATAATATGTCCTTGCTTGTTAAATTTGGAAGTGTTTCGCCTTCTATGAAGCTATGGTAGCAGTTGTGTACGCTCGAAAAAAGAAATTGAAAGGGCCTCTCTTGCCGGCGATCTCCAGGCCGGATTCGCGTGTCACCGGTTAAAATCCAGCCTACATTGGCACTACTCCGACTTCATCAATAACGTGTACTACAAAATTTTCACCGTTTGATTCAGTTTAACTACAAGCACTCTGCTGCTGCTGGTGGAATTTGGAGCTGGAACTGTATGTATGCCTTATGGGAAATGTAAGGTATTTCTAGCTTAGACAGCGGTTTTTTTGCTGGGAAACCCTTTGAGATGTTAGTTACTCATATTTGACAGTTAAATGTGGTGAATATCTCTTGAGCTTTCTACAGAATCTGAGTTGTACAGCTCGTATCCCCACTGCAACAAAATATGTAACTCCAATCTCTATGCAGCTCCGTTACGATCTCCTTTTTTTTTTTTTTTGCGAATCAGATCCGTTACGATCTTAAATGAGTTCCTAAAGATGGTAATCTGAGCTCCTCTCGTTCTTGGCCGGCATCACAGCGTTGCTGCTGGATAACAGCGCAAGAAGTTTCAAGGAATTCAAAGGGATTGTGCCAGGAAAGCATCAATGGAATCTCATAACAGTTGGTGAGAGTTCATATCGTAAAATCTTCCCTTCTAAAGCCGATCTTACCAGGCTCAGAAAAATTACTAATGTCCCTGTCTAGAACACTAGTCTGAATCTATAACAATAAGTCACTGCGACAAAGACTATAGGTAATAGCCGTTGGTTTCATCATAGATATGAGCGTGCAATCCTTTGCACCGTGTGTTGCCTTCTCGCAGTAAATACAGAATACCGCTGTACATTCCGTTGCGAGGTGGCCTGTCAGTTCGCATCTCTGAAACATCACTCCTTTAGTCCCTGCATTCGTAGCCCCTGAAGATGTTGCCACAACCACTTGCTGTTGCTGATGTGCCGGAGGAGGCTCAAATAGAGTCGTGACAATCACAATTCTCCTCAAGGTCGTGTTGGTCTCTCATCACATGACGAAATTGTCGCGGAAATCACACTTCTCCTCCAGCGGCGGGTGGTGCTCCCCTGGTGTCTAGGGTTCGGTTCTGGCTAAGGAGCGACTGCGCGGGGTACCGGCGACATGGTTGAGCCTTGGTGATGCGTCAGAACAGCGGGTCTGTGGCTGGTCGACTCCCGTCCGCCCTAGATCTGGGCCCTACAGGCCCATCTGGGTTGCGGCGGGCTGGCCTGGCCGCGATGACGGTGGTGCGTTCTGAGAGGGCGGTGACGATGAGCTCAATGCTAGGGACGGTGGCCAGCCTGTTAAAGCAGCGGGTTTTATGGGCCCGGTCAGAGCCTATCGGGGATGATGTCCATCCATGGGGGATTTATGGGCCCACTAGGCTCGGTTGCACCCAAATTGGGCTTGTGTGCAATGTTGTCGCATCCGGTCGACTACCCCCTTGGTGGGTGGAGGTTCCCCCCCCCCCCCACACACACACACGACCATGGTACTGATGGCCTCAATTCTAGGTTCCCTTCGCCTCGTGACAGGAGCTTCATTGAGACGATGATGGCGGATTTGCGACGGTAGTGGCGCATGCTGGTGGGATGCGACTTTAGGGGTGATGCGACTTTGGCGGTGGTGAGGCTTGATCTTACGGAGCTCCTGTGCACTGGATCAACAGGGGGTTGTGGATGGGGTTTGTTTAGGAGAAATTTGTGTCAGCTCGACTGACACCGATGTGGTGTCTCCTTCGGGTGACACCAATCCTTCATAGAGAGGGTCATGGGTACCCTACGTCCATTTCCCTTGCCGGGGGAAACCCTAGGATCAATTGGTCCGGGCAGCAGCGTCTCGCATTTCCTTCCTAAAGGTGCTTCTCGGTACTTGACGCTTCGATGCTACGAACATGGTAGAACATCTTCGAAGGGCCCAGCGGCTTAGTCGATCCGCTTGAGTTTCAATTTTGTTCTCTTCTTTTTATTTTAGGCATGGTTTTGCTTCTGCCTAGCAATTTTTTCCTTTCGTAAACTATGGATGGTAGTATAGCATGGTTGATATATTAATACGCCTTGGGTGAAACCCTATTTTGAGGAAATATTAATACCCGAGGTCGATGGAGAGGCAATGGTAGAACGTGGTGATTCCAACGCGTGCATGCTAAATCAAGTGCATGTTTGCACCGTTCATTTACCGCTTTACGATTTGTGATGCCAAGTTTCGTCAAGTTTGTTTCGGAAATATATGTCCAATTTATACACACGATGAAACCGATTAAAGCTGTGCACTTTGGCAATGGTACTGTTGCGGCTCGAGTGAAGTCTCGATATAATCTGCTGGCTCGCATCTCTAGCTATGACAGTGGACGGTTTTGATATCGGAACAAATTTTCCGATCAGCGCGGCCGCGTAGCGGTGACACGGCGGCCCAGAGCTCGTCATGGAGTTCGAGCGCCGCCATGTGCTCGGGTGCTAGCGACACCTCGGCGTCCATGCTGCCTCCGCCCTCCCGCCCTGGGTACCAGCACCGTCTGCCCGTCCGCCTTGTTCGCCCTCCCGCTCCGCACCGCCACCGGCGCCCCCCACCCGTAGTCGCACGCGTACGCGTCGAACCACGGCGAGCCTCCCATCATCGACAGCCGCGCCGAGAGCACTGGGTTTGCCGTCCACGCCGCGACGCGTGCCCGGATGGCCGTGTCCGTGTGCGCTACCACCGCGCGCCCCAAGGCCGCCACCGCCAGCCCGTGCCCGCCGCGCGCCAGCAGGTCCGCCGCGCGCACGGGCGCTGTGTGGACTTGGTGGATGCAGTTGCCGAAGTACTCCCCCGGCAGCGCCGGCCGGAGCCGCCCGCGGTTGTTGACGGCCACGCCCACGCAGAACGATGTCTCATGGTACGGCGCCAGTTTCCGGGCGCGGGTGATGCACCGCCACAGCAGCGAGCTCAGGGCCTGGAACCCCGCCGTGTCCCCGGTCGCCAGGAGCTCTTGCCGGGCCTGTTCCTTGAGCACCGCCAGCGACTCCGCCGAGAAGTGTAGCACGCGCACGCGCAGCGGCGCCCCCGACGCAGGCCTCTCGACGATCTCCGATAGGTCCGCGCACGGAAGCACGACCGGCGCCGCCGTGCCGCCGTCAAGCGACCAGCGCTCGAACAGAGGCCGGCGCGACGTGAGAGCACGCGGCGCGAGGGAGACCACCGCCAGCGTGTTGAGGAATGTCCAGAAGGCCGTGCCGTCGGCCAGTACGTGGTTGCAAGCGAAGGCGATGAAGACGCCGTCCGCGAGGTCCGTGACCTGGATGGCGAAGATATTGAATTACATGTCCTAACTATCTGAACCAAAAATCCGAACTGAGAGAAAGGGCTAGACGTGTATTATATTCATAACACTTCCTCTCACGTCTAGGCTATTTTAGTCCTTAGCGTGGGTTCGGTGCAGGGTTCGGTACAGGCCACAGAATTTTTTTTTTAATACTGCGTGAGCAGGATCTTAAACTTGAGACCTCTTGGCTCTGATACCATATTGAATTACGGACGATGACTTGTAGCTGTGTGCAAAAAACCAATGCGAAATATTCTGTATTTTAGGCTGAGAAAAATGACAAATTTCCAGATCTGAGGCAGTGAACAGTGCAAAATTCGAATTCTTCAGAATTGTAAGAATTTTGTTATTTTTATGTAGGCCGGGATACAAACTATTTCAAGCTGAAAATTTGCAGAGCTGTAGATCAAGTCATTGTCAACATCCAGAATTTTATTTCAGATTTTTTGGAAACTTTAAAATGTCAATTTTCAAAATATTTAAAAAAAGGGCTCCATGGAGCCCGTCCTCTAAAGCCATTTTTCGGTTGCCTATCGTCTTTCTATCAGTTCGGACTTTTGGAATAATTAGCAATGGCAACAATTCAATATGGTATCAGAGCAAGAGGTCTTGAGTTCAAATCCTGGCTAACGCAATATTAAAAATAAATATATACGGCACCAACCGGTCTAGACGTGAGGGGGGTGTTAAGAATATAATACTATACGTATATGAGATAGATTAGTACTTTAAGATCATCTTGTACTCCAAGTCTATCTACCACTTGTAACTCTATTGAGAGGGAGTGTTAAGAATATAATACATAGTACTCTAAGATCGTCTTGTACTCCAAGTCTATCTATCCCTTATAACTCTATATATACCCACACGAGGGTCAAATTAATACAACTGAAATATTAGGGATTTATTATTTTCTACATGGTATCAGAGCTGTTAGCCTCACGGCGCCGATTCTAGATTCTTCCACCACTTCCGCAACGCGCCGCCCCCGAGGAGTAATCTCCTCGGGGGCGCGGCACTCGGTTTTGATCAAAAATCGGATCGGTTCTTTAGTCTAGTTTAGATTTAATTTCGAAATTCTTCAATTCTATAGATTAGATCCAAATTTTCGAAATTACAATTTTTTTAGTTTTTCACTAGATATAGTTAGACAAATAAATCCCTAAATCCATGACCTCCAAGCTCAAATCAGCTCAACGATCAAGTGCAAGCGGCCGGATATACGCGTCTGCACCGAGCGGAAGCCTGACATCGCCGGTACGCGGCGATCCAATCTCGAGGGACACCGCGTCTCCAGCGCATCCGCTCTCTACTCCACGCAAGGCCAAGCTTCACGTGCGGTCAAGGTCGCGGGAATTGCACGGCCAGAGGCGGTTTTTCATCGCCGTCCAGGAACGATACCAAGGCCAAGAGCGGGCTTCGAGTGACCTTCACCACGCGCCTGCAGCAGATCCATCGAGACCAAGCATCTACGCCAACACAATCTATAGTGCTACATACACTACAAGACAACGGAACCACATGCATGATCCCAATTTGCGTTAAGGTAATCGTCCACAATCTACGACGACTTCGCCGCGCGGAATTCAACGACATGGTCGGCAACCGTGACTCGCTGTCGCCTTCTCGATCCGTATCTACATTCCACCGAGCTAAACTACTTCGACCCGACATCGACATCAAGCTGTACGATTACACCAAGATCTTCGTCGAGCATATCCACAGAGAAGCAACATCAACATCATCCACACGCCAGGCCGGTGCGGGACACGACTTCAACGGCTTCTCACGTGCAAGACGGCATCGACACCATCGTTGCTACAAGGGACGCCTTCAAGCGACGCTCTACGTCATGCCTACTGCGACATCGCCAACAATATCATCGCCAAGGTCTACATCAACATCTTCGTCAACACACACCGCCGCCGCTGCTACATCGTCCACACGATGGACATACAACTACGACGCCCTCTGACAGTACACGTACTGCAAGGCACGACGACGGCCCGGCATCGACCGCGTCCACGACACCGACGACTGCATCAACAAACCGGCGTCACAATTATGATGCCCCTACGATCGCGCATACGGTTCTGGCAAAACCGTGTGTGCTTGGTGGGTTCCTCCAGTCCTGGCAAAACTGGTGGTCTCACATATGACCGCGTCCAAGAGACGCCCCGACGGTACCTCCATAAGGTGCAAAACGTCCACAACTGCAGCTTCGTCAACAAAAAAACACGCAATTTTTTTGTGCCTCCGGCAATGGTGGCCACACAACATATGACGACTACGACATCGACCACACTCACCTCGACCACGGCTACATCATGATCGGCTACCTCGATATCGATATCAAGAACAACGTCTACAGCAACTCAAGAACTCTAGTCAACAGCGTCCGCATCATCACTTGCGTACATGCCACTCCCGCTGTGACTGCGGGAGGGAAGAGAGGCACCAGAAGGGAACGCAGTCACCGCCCCTAGGTGTCAGCCATGATCATGTCCACATAGGTGATGATAAGGAGGTGAAGACGACGGTAGCGCAAGACTTCAAATCCAGTCGCAAGCGTCCGCTTCACTCCCGCTACGACTGAGGGGGATGTTAGAATATGAATACATATACGCATATGAGATAGACTAATACTCTAAGATCATCTTGTACTCCAAGTCTATGTACCCCTTATAACTCTATATATACCCCACGAGGGTCAAATCAATACAACTGAAATATTAGGGATTCATTATTTTCTACAGGGTGCGCGCATGTGGCTATAGCGGAGGTGTGGGAAATATACGGTAGCTGCGTGGTGCCGCATATGCAGCACGAAGGGGCGGTGTTGCTAAAAAAATGCGGCAGCTGTTGGAGCAGATTTTTTACCCCACGGTGCCGCATCCGGCAGTTATTTGTGTTGATGATAGAAAATGCAGCAGCTGTTAGAGATGCTCTTAGGACTATAAGAGAAGCAGCACGCGTGGTTTTGGGATGACTCGACAAACCTAACCTGGGTGTGTCCTACTAGCTAATTTGTCTATGTGATTTTTTGACATGTAATCCACTTTATTCAAACTGGTAATCAAGGATTACAATCTGCTTGGAGAGTCCTAAGCAGGAAGCCATGTATTTCATCAAAGCAAGTATCAATGCTAAGAGCTTCTTTCGCGCACAAATGAGCTGCAAAATTTGCAAAACGATTCAAATAAAGAAACTTGAAGCCCTGAAAGGATTGTCTTAGTGCCTTTAACTCTTGCAGAATATGGACACCATCCAACCGAATCTGTCACACATCATGCCACATCGACACTAGAGTAGCGCACTTTGTTTGTAGAAAAAGGAAACAGAAGACGTCGGGCCAGATCTACACGATCTTGGGTCATGCAGAGCCGAACCGGGCCACGAGCACCACGGGCGTGTGCACGTGACGCGTTCGAACGCGACCTAGCGGGGCCCGCAGGTTAGTGATCATTGGCGGCATAAGAGGTACTGAGTACCCCCGGTCGTTCGAATAGAATCAGATCGATGGCTGGGACGTCGTCCTCTTCCCCAAGCTAGGAACAACGGCGTCGAACCCTAGCTACGAATAGCGTAGGTGAAGGAGCTCACTAGGGGCATAGAGAGGTGGCGACGGGGTGGCAGGGCGACGCGGTAGACGATGACAACTCCAAAGAGGGGAGGAAGAGGGAGGTTTGACCTCAGTTCGGGCCTCACTCGATCGTGACCAAGATGGCCTCGTTGGAGCATGATGGGGCCAAAAATAGAGGCATGGTTAGGTAGATCTAGGTGCAAAGAGCACGTGCATGCAGAGAGGGAGAACGGGGGAGGTCGGAGTCGAGGGAGAACCCGCCTACAACCTCACATAGCCAGGAGGAGTTCTTCCTCCTCCTGGTTTGTAGTTCCTCCTCCTCCTGGTTTGTAATGAGGAGGGGAGCTTTTGGGCATCGGGAGGTGAGAGTGGGGAGGTATGTGTGTGGAATGAGGGCAGAGGGAGAGGGAGAGATGGTATGTGGCCTTTTATTCGAAGAGGATGAGCTCATGGAAGACCATGTCCATGGGGTGTCTAGGGAGGGTGCCATGGATGCTAGTTGGGCAGTGGGGGAAGTGCTGGGAGGTGGTGTGGGCCTCTGGATCGAGCAGGGATTGGAGGAGAGGGTGGGATGTTGTTTTATTTTTATTACAAGTCTTGCAATAAGTGACCTCTCTCTCATTCTCTCTCTCCAAGGACTAGGGGACAAGGTGGAGTGGGTGTACTACAGTAGCACGGGACCAGAGGGGTGTGGTTGTTTCTGTGGTGGCCTTGGATTTGAAATCTAGTTGAATTTAGAAGGTTTTCAAAATATGGATAGGAAGTAGATGTCAAACATTACCATGCCATCAAAACCTAGATAGATTAAGCTGGTTTGACGTCCATTGTCCTCATGGGATAGACGGGGTGAGAGTCCATATGCTGTAGATTATCTTGGTGCAAAAGTTTGGTCAAAAACATATTTGGGTGATTTAAACTTGGATGCCAAACTTTGTTGAATTTTAAGGGGGCCAAAATAGAATATTATCATGCCTACAAAGTCATGTCGGGTTAAGTTTCTCAAGGCTCCATTGGAAACAAGGAGGGTGTGGGATGTTAGTCTAGGTGAGGTAGATCACATACATGCAAAGAGTTGATCTAGATAAGGTTTGAAGGAGTTGGAAACATCTGCCAAAGTTTGAATCTTTTAACATATGACAAAGCAGATTATTATCTTGACTACAAAACCATCAAGGACCAGTGGGTCCAAGAGGGATATGGTCAAGGGCAAGGGAGTGGTTTTTAATTTCACATGATGGTGTGCAATATGGTCCAAGTGCATTATCAAAAATTCCTGGGGTAATTATAACAAGAGGCTCCAAGATTAGATCCTGATAACATTTTCAGACTTGGTCAAATTTGACAGTTTAAGGGTTTTTGACTAGAGTACTAGATTGAGTTGTATAGATTAGTGTCAAGGTTCCAGAGTCACCATCAAGTGGATGTGGTTGAAGAGTATATTGAGTAGAAGGGATCCATACCTTAAGTTGGTCTCCAATGATTTGGAAATTATTAAGAAGGAGATGGCTCAAAACTGAACGTGATAAGGGAATAGATGGTCAAGTTAATGACTAGGGGTTAAGGCTTGCTTGGGAAACTAGGTACATGAATTTCTTGATCAAGATCAATCATTAGCGATGGCAAGGCAATCACAAGGGATAGGTTAGGATGGGTATATTACCTTGGGGTCTAGATTAGGGGTCTGGATTAGAGTTCCAAAGAGTGAATCTGATAACAAAGGTGCAGGTAGCTTTCCAACTAGATTTTTGATGATTTGACTCCAAGATTATGAGTGAGAGGTAGAATTAATATCAACTATTCTTATCTTGCTTGACAAGGTTTTGTAAAAGTGATTTGTTGGGAGATACAGGCTAGGGTCCCTCCAACATAAGAGAGTGGAGAGGAGGAGGGTTTCCATTCATCAATTTGGGTTTTAGAGAGTGTGTTGTGGGTTTGGTTAGTGATTAGGGGTTGAGCTCTTTGAGTAGCTCAGTCAACTATTAACAAACAAATCAACACAACCTTTGCTTTAAGACAGCAGATAAAGGCAATTCATCTTGACAACATATCAAGACAACTCATACAAACAATTATCATGGAGACATACAAACATTTCCCAAAGACTTTTGAAGTGAGCCTTGGGAATCAGTAGCAAGGGTTTTTATTTTGAAGGAGAGAGTGTTGGAGATATGCCCAAGAGGCAATAATAAAAGTGGTTATTATTATATCTTTGTGTTTATGATGAATGTTTGCATCCCATGCTTTAATTGTATTATAAGGAAACACTAATACATGTGTGTTTTGTAAACATAAAAGAGTCCCTAGTAAGCCTCTTGTTGAACTAGCTTGTTGATTAATTGATGATCATGGTTTCTTGATCATGGACATTGGATGTCATTAATAACAAGGTTACATCATTAGGAGAATGATGTGATGGACACACACCCATAGTAAGCGTAGCATAAGATCAAGTCATTAAGTTCGTATTGCTACAAGCTTTCAAATGCATAGTAACCTAATTCTTCGACCATGAGGTTATGTCAATCACCATCACCGGATGGGTACTTTGATGACATCAAACACCGCTTCGTAACTGGGTGGTTATAAAGGTGTCATTGGGTATTCTAAAAGTATGTGTTGAAGCGCATGGACCAAGATTGGGATTTGTCAATCCATATGACGGATAGATATGCTCTGGGCCCTCTCGGTGGAATGTCATCTAGTTAGCTTACAAGCATGTGACTAGGTCACAAGGGATGACATAACATGGAACGAGTAAAGAGTACTTATCAGTAACGAGGTAGAACTAGGTATGGAGATACCGACGATCAAACCTCGGATAAGTAGAGTATCGCGTGACAAAGGGAATTGGTTTCGTATGTTAATGGTTCTATCGATCACGAAGTCATCGTTGAGTATGTGGGAGCCGTTATGGATCTCCAGATCCCGCTGATGGTTATTGATCAGAGAGGTGTCTCCATCATGTCTGCATATTCACGAACCGTAGGGTGACACACTTAAGGTTCGAAGTTGTTTTAAGTAGATATGGAATGTGCGTTGGAGACCGAATGTTGTTTGGAGTCTCGGATTGGATCCGGGACATCACGAGGAGATCCGGAATTGTCCGGAGAATAAGATTCATATAATGGAGATCATTTTCTAAGTTAGGAAATGTTCCGGAGTATTTATATGGGGATTCTAGAAGGTTTCGGAATGTTCCGGAAAGTTCTAGAAATTTTTTTGGAGTTTACTTGAAAACCAAGAAAGGATAAAGGGAAACTTAAAGGGTAAGTAAGGGAAACTTGGGAGGGAAGGACTCTCCCTCCAAGCTCCCTTGTGCGCCGGCCCTAGGGGGTGGGCCTAGGGGTGGGAACCCTAGGCCGCACCCCTCCCTCTATATATAGAGGGGTGGAGGCGCCACCCCCCTTAGCCCTCTCCCACTCCAAACCCTAGCCACCTCTCTCCTCCTCCTTCCATCTGCTCTGGCTTAGGTGAAGCCCTGCAGAATTCTCTACTCCACCACCACCACCACGCCGTCGTGCTGCTGGGATTCCGTGGAGAAATCTACTACCTCCGCTGCTCGCTGGAACGGGGAGAGGAAGGTCTGCTTCGACTCCGCACGTGTGACCGACTGCGGAAGCGCTGCCGGAACGCGGCGCCGGAAGGATCGTCTGCTCGATCTTGAGATCGGCAAGTGATCGTCTACATCAACCACGAGATCTGATCTCGCACAAGGCTTTCAGATCTACAAGGGTTAGTACAGATCTATCTCGTTGCACATGTCTAATAGATTAGATCTTGGCTTTTATCTAGATTAGATCTGGGTTTTGTTCGTTCTTGCGGTAGAAATTTTTTGTTTTCCATGCTACGAACCCATCAGTGGTATCAGAGCCTTGTCTACACGTAGATCTGTTGCACGAGTAGAACACAATGGTTTTGTGGGCGTTGGTGCTCATGCCGTCTTTTGCTTTGTGTACTTTGCATCTTGCGGCATGGTGGGATGAAGCGGCTTGGGCTAACCTTACATGTCATCACACATGAGACTTGCTCCACGCTTGACGTGTAACTTGCTTTGCACAAGTGGCTTGGCGGGTGTCTGTCTCTCCCACCATAGTATAGATCCAATTTACACTTTGTACTTGATAGCACTTGTATCAACGTTGTGGTTCAGTTTCGTAGGTAAGATCCGTTCTTATTCGAAAGCCCCAAACCACGTAAAACATGCAAAGAAAATTAGAGGCGTCTAACTTGTTTTTGCAGGGGTTTTGTGATGTGATATGGCCATCATGTGATTGTGATTATATTTGATGTATGCAATGATTCTTGTTGTAATATGGCAACCGGCAGGAGCCTAATGGTTGTCTTTAATTCTGTTAAGACCTGCGTGTCTATTCATCTTGTAATAGCTTTATTCCAAGTAGTTGTAATAGTTGCTAGTGATGATGGACAACCATGAAGTGGCGCCACTGACCTTGACGCAATGCTGGTGATGATGGAGATCATGTTCGTGCTTTGGAGATGGAGATCAAATGCATAAGAAGAAAGGGCCATATCATATCACACTAATTATGAATTGCCTGTGATGTTAATCCTTTATGCATCTTGTATTGCTTAGATCGCGACGGTAGCATTATAAGATGATCCCTCTCACTAAATATCAAGTAATAAAGTGTTCGTCCTTAGTTGGCACCGTTGCTAAGACTCGTCGTTTCGAAGCATCTCGTGATGATCGGATGTGATAGATTCTACGTGTGCATACAACGGGTGCAAGCCAGATTTGCACATGCAGAAACTAAGGTTAATCTTGACGAGCCTAGCATGTACAGACATGGTCTCGGAACACAGAATACTGAAAGGTAGAGCATGAGTCATATAAATGATATGATGAACATGAAGATTGTTCGCCGATGAAACTACATCTTCTCTCGTGAAGATCGGACTTGGTGTAGTGGACTTGGTTCGTGTAATCACTAAGACAATGTGAGGGATGTTGTTTTGAGTGGGAGTTCATCTAGTTTATTTAATAATTAAAATTGAACTCAATTTATCATAAACTTAGTCTAAACTACTTGCAAATTTGTTGTAGATTATGGCGAACCTCTCCATCAATTTCAATGCGTTCCTAGAGAAAGAAAAGCTTAAGAACAATGGAAGCAACTTCACGGACTCGCTCTGTGGACTGAAGATTGTCCTCAGGGCTGGTCAGCTGACCTATGTGCTCGAAGCACCGCTAGGTGACCCACCTGCAGAAGATACCACCGATGACGTAAAGAATGTTTACGCCACTCGGAAAAATCATTACTCCACAGTTCAGTGTGTCATCCTGTACGGTTTAGAAACGGAGCTTCAGAAGCGCTTTGAGCACCACGGCCCGTTCGAGATCATTAAGGAGCTCAAGCTCATTTTTGAGACTCACGCGGTCGTGGAGAGCTATGAGGCCTCCGAAAAGTTCTTTAACTGTAAGATGGAAGAGGGTAGCTTCGTTAGCGAGCACGTGCTCACCATGTCTGGGCACGCAAACAATCTCCAAGAGTTGGGGATAACGATTCCTAATGAGTTAGGGATTCATCGTGTCCTCCAATCACTGCCACCGAGTTATAAGAACTTTGTGATGAACTACAATATGCACTGCATGAACAAGACGTTGCCTGAACTATCGTCCATGCTGAAAACTGCTGAAGTGGAGATCAAGAAGGAGCACCAAGTGTTGATGGTCAATAAGACCACCAATTTCAAGAAACAGGGTAAGCCTAAGAACAAGGGCAACTTCAAGAAGGACGGCAAGAAAGCTGCCGCACCTGCTAAGAAGCCCAAGGCTGGTCCTAAGCCTGAAACTGAATGCTTCTACTGCAAGGGTGCCGGTCATTGGAAGCGTAACTGCCCCAAGTACCTGGCGGATCGGAAGAACGGCAACATCAAGAAGAAAGGTATATTCGATATACATGTTATTGATGTGTATCTTACTAGTAATTGTAGTAGTGCCTGGGTATTTGATATTGGTTCGGTTGCTCATATTTGTAACTCGAAACAGGAGCTGCGGAATAAGCGAAGACTGGCGAGAGACGAGGTGACGATGCGCGTTGGAAATGGCTCCAAGGTTGATGTGATCTCCGCCGGCACGCTCCCTCTACATCTACCTTCAGGATTAGTTTTAAATTTGAATAATTGCTATTTGGTGCCTTTGGTGCCTGTGTTAAGCATGAACATTATATCTGGATCTTGTTTATTGCGAGACGGTTACTCTTTTAAGTCCGAGAATAAAGGTAGTTCGATTTATATGATAAATATCTTTTATGGTAATGCACCTGAGATGAATGGTTTATTCTTACTAAATCTCGATAGTAGTGATACACATGTTCACAACATAGATGCTAAACGAACAAAATTGAATGATAATTCTACATACATGTGGCACTGTCATCTTGGTCATATTGGAGTGAAGCGTATGAAGAAACTCCATTCTGATGGACTTCTTGAATCACTTGATTTTGAATCACTTGAAAGATGCGAAGCATGTCTAATGGGAAAATGACTAAGACTCCATTCTCTAGAATAATGGAGCGAGCTAAAGACTTATTGGAAATAATACATACCGATGTGTGCGGTCCAATGAGTGTAGCATCGTGTGGTGGATATCGTTATGTTCTCACTTTCACGGATGACTTAAGTAGATATGGGTATGTCTACTTTATGAAACATAAGTCCGAAACTTTCGAGAAGTTTAAGGAATTTCAAAGTGAAGTGGAAAATCATCGTAACAAGAAGATTAAGTTTCTGCGTTCTGACCGCGGAGGTGAATATCTAAGTTATGAGTTTGGCATGCATTTAAAGAAATGTGGAATACTTTCGCAATTGACACCACCGGGAACACCACAGCGTAATGGAGTGTCCGAACGTCATAATCGAACTCTCTTAGATATGGTTCGGTCTATGATGTCTCTTACAGATTTACCGCTATTGTTTTGGGGCTATGCATTAGAGACAGCCGCATTCACTTTAAATAGGGCACCATCTAAATCCGTTGAAACGACACCGTACGAATTGTGGTTTGGAAAGAAACCTCAGTTATCGTTCCTTAAAGTTTGGGGTTGCGAAGCGTATGTAAAGAAGTTACAACCTGATAAGCTTGAATCCAAAGCGGAGAAATGCGTCTTCATAGGATACCCTAAAGAAACAATTGGGTATACCTTCTATCATAGATCCGAAGGCAAAGTTTTCATTGCCAAGAATGGATCCTTTCTTGAGAAGGAGTTTCTCTCGAAGGAATTGACTGGAAGGAAAGTAGAACTCGACGAGTTTATTGAACCTTCTCTCGGAGTTGAGAGTAGCGCAGCACCGGAAGATGTTTTTGTGCCGCCTGCACCAATTAGAGAGGAAGCTAATGATGGTGATCATGAAACTTCGAACGAAGTTGCTGCTGAACCTCGTAGGTCAACAAGGGTTCGTACCACTCCTGATTGGTATGACCCTGCCTTGAACGTCATGTTGGTGGACAACACTGATGACCCTACGACGTATGAAGAAGCTATGGTGAGCCCAGATTCCGACAAATGGCTAGAAGCCATGAAATCCGAGATGGGATCCATGTACGAAAACCAAGTATGGACTCTGGTGGACTTACCGGATGGCCGTAAGGCTGTCGAGAACAAATGGATTTTCAAAAGAAAAACAGATGTTGATGGTAATGTTACCGTCTATAAAGCTCGACTTGTCGCGAAAGGGTTCCGACAAATTCAAGGAGTTGACTACGATGAGACATTCTCACCAGTAGCGAAGCTAAAGTCTGTGAGGATTTTGTTAGCAATTGCTGCATATTTCGATTATGAGATTTGGCAGATGGATGTCAAAACGGCGTTCCTTAATGGTGACATTGAGGAAGAGTTGTATATGGTACAACCCAAAGGTTTTGTCAATCCTAAAGATGCTGACAAGGAATGCAAACTTCAACGCTCCATTTATGGACTGAAGCAAGCATCCCGGAGTTGGAATCAACATTTTGATAAAGTAATCAAAAACTTTGGATTTATACAAACTTCAACTGAACTTGGCGTGATTTATACAAACTTCAACTGAACTTGGCGTGATTTATACAAGCAAGCATCCCGGAGGCGAAATCTTCAACTGAATCGGAATACATAGCTGCTTCGGAGGCTACACAAGAAGCCATATGGATGAAGGAGTTCATTACTGAACTTGGCGTGGTTCCTAGTGCGTTGGACCCGATGGCCATCTACTGTGACAACACAGGTGCCATAGCTAATGCACAGGAGCCAAGGTCACATAGCAAGCTGAAGCACATCAAGCTACGTTTCCATGCTATTCGCGAGTATGTCCGAGATGGTGACATAAAGATTTGCAAAGTACACACTGATCTGAATGTGGCAGATCCGTTGACTAAACCTCTCCCTAGAGCAAAACATGACCAACACCAGAACGCCATGGGTGTTAGGTATATTACCATGTAATCTAGATTATTGACTCTAGTGCAAGTGGGAGACTGTTGGAGATATGCCCAAGAGGCAATAATAAAAGTGGTTATTATTATATCTTTGTGTTTATGATGAATGTTTGCATCCCATGCTTTAATTGTATTATAAGGAAACACTAATACATGTGTGTTTTGTAAATATAAAAGAGTCCCTAGTAAGCCTCTTGTTGAACTAGCTTGTTGATTAATTGATGATCATGGTTTCTTGATCATGGACATTGGATGTCATTAATAACAAGGTTATATCATTAGGAGAATGATGTGATGGACACACACCCATAGTAAGCGTAGCATAAGATCAAGTCATTAAGTTCGTATTGCTACAAGCTTTCAAATGCATAGTAACCTAATCCTTCGACCATGAGGTTATGTCAATCACCATCACCGGATGGGTACTTTGATGACATCAAACACCGCTTCGTAACTGGGTGGTTATAAAGGTGTCATTGGGTATTCTGAAAGTATGTGTTGAAGCGCATGGACCAAGATTGGGATTTGTCCATCCATATGACGGATAGATATGCTCTGGGCCCTCTCGGTGGAATGTCTTCTAGTTAGCTTGCAAGCATGTGACTAGGTCACAAGGGATGACATAACATGGAACGAGTAAAGAGTACTTATCAGTAACGAGGTAAAACTAGGTACGGAGATACCGACGATCAAACCTCGGATAAGTAGAGTATCGCGTGACAAAGGGAATTGGTTTCGTATGTTAATGGTTCTATCGATCACGAAGTCATCGTTGAGTATGTGGGAGCCGTTATGGATCTCCAGATCCCGCTGATGGTTATTGATCGGAGAGGTGTCTCCATCATGTCTGCATATTCATGAACCGTAGGGTGACACACTTAAGGTTCGAAGTTGTTTTAAGTAGATATGGAATGTGCTTGGAGACCGAATGTTGTTCGGAGTCTCGGATTGGATCCGGGACATCACGAGGAGATCCGAAATTGTCCGGAGAATAAGATTCATATAATGGAGATCATTTTCTAAGTTAGGAAATGTTCCAGAGTATTTATATGGGGATTCTAGAAGGTTTCGGAATGTTCCGGAAGGTTCTAGAAGATTTTTTTGGAGTTTACTTGAAAACCAAGAAAGGATAAAGGGAAACTTAAAGGGTAAGTAAGGGAAACTTGGGGGGAAGGACTCTCCCCACAAGCTCCCTTGTGCGTCGGCCTTAGGGGGTGGGCCTAGGGGTGGGAACCCTAGGCCGCACCCCTCCCTCTATATATAGAGGGGTGGAGGCGCCACCCCCTTAGCCCTCTCCCACTCCAAACCCTAGCCGCCTCTCTCCTCCTCCTTCCATCTGCTCTGGCTTAGGCGAAGCCCTGCAGAATTCTCTACTCCACCACCACCACCACGCTGTCGTGCTGCTGGGATTCCATGGAGAAATCTACTACCTCCACTGCTCGCTGGAACGGGGAGAGAAAGGTCTGCTTCGACTCCGCACGTGTGACCGACTGCGGAAGCGCTGCCGGAACGCGGCGCCGGAAGGATCGTCTACTCGATCTTGAGATCGGCAAGTGATCGTCTACATCAACCACGAGATCCGATCTCGCACAAGGCTTTCGGATCTACAAGGGTTAGTACAGATCTATCTCGTTGCACATGTCTAATAGATTAGATCTTGGCTTTTATCTAGATTAGATCTGGGTTTTGTTCGTTCTTGCGGTAGAAATTTTTTGTTTTCCATGCTACGAACCCATCAGAGAGTCCCTTAGCACTTCTACCAAGAGAGAGAGTAACCATCTTTTTAAAAGAAAAGGTTTTGGGAAAGACTTGAGGAAAGAAGGTTGTGAAAGCTCTATCTTGGAAACATATGGAGATGGTAGCATATAGATCTCATTAGTTTCGTCAAGTAGAAAGAAGAGATAGAACATTTTAGTTTTATAAAGTCATCTTGGCTTCTTGTTTTTGGAATGCCAGAACATTTGAGAATATGTAAAGTAAGCCAAGACATTTCCTTTTATTAACTTGAAGCGGGATTGCCTTCTCAGGCTCCAAAGTGATCACAGTGTGAATAGGAAGATTGGCATACTTGTCCATCAAATTGCGCTACAGTAGTGAATAACAACCAAAGCGGTTCATCCTTCAAGCAAAATGTCCTAACAGGCTCTGCTCTACCAACAAGCACACGATCACATGTTGAAAGATCTACAGAACATACTAACATATCACACTAACACATACTGACAAATCTACCCAAATCATTGCACAACATCTGATCATTGCTGATGTACCCAAATCTAACACATAATGTCAGATCTACCAACATGTACAACAAGGGAGAGGGTTCTTACAACAGCTTCTGGACAATGCAACACAAAGGTTGGGGACGAGGGAGATGCCAGCGGGCCCACCGTCACCGTAGCCAAGGGAGTTGCTGGCAAGACCAGTGTCGCCGTGGTCGAGGGAGTGGCCGGCAGGATCACCCTCGACGTGCTCGATGGTGAAGATGAAGCAGCCGGTAGGACTGCCCTCGAGACGCTAGAGGGTGAATACGAAGTCCACATAGTAGCCGGTAGGACCATCATCTTCGTGCTCGAGTAGAGGACTGACCTGACATCACCCTAGATCTGGTGGAAGCCGAGCTCGAAGGGGAGGGGGTATGGTGGATTCAGATTTGGGGGCAGAACATCGTCGTCTCTAAATAGCGAGCAGAGTACACGTGCGATGAGAGAAATTCTCCCGCCGGAATTTGCACGCAGAGAGGCTGGCTCTGATGAAATGCTCGAATCGAGCGTTATCCTCGGGCATGGTTGTGGGGTGCTTTGAGGTTTGGGCCGATGCATCCCAAAAGAGGACGTGAGCAACCAATCGGTCCGATTTTGTCACCCACGGGCCTGGTTGGAGGGACTGCAGGCTACCAAACGAGCTCTTATAGCATCAATTCATTCCATCTTCCCACAAAGAATTTTGTAATACTATGATATGTTTATAATAGCCAATAGTACATGGTAAAGATGCATGAGCTGTCTTCAACGATTATTACTGTTATGAACGCGACAAGAGCTAGAAATTCGCGTGCGGCATCTCGCTGCCTGCATGAGCTCGGCCGCTGCATTCCTGGATTTTCACGCTGGGAGGAACTCTAGGGAAGTGTTTAAATCGAGTGATGTCTTCGGGTATGGCTGTGGAGTGCTTTGAGGTTTGGTTCGATGCGGCGCAAAACAAGCTCTAACAACATCAATTTATTCCAACTGCCCACGCAACATTCTGTAATCTATGATATGATTATAATAGCGAATAGTAATGGTAAATATGCATGAGTTGTCTTCAACGAATATTCCTGTTATGAACGCGACAAGAAAAAACGAGGAATGAAAAAATACCACACACACGGGACACAAACTTTTAACATGAAAAACCTCTTGAACAAAGAAAGTAACCACGAACCAACCAGCAAACTTCACTACGTGGGAAGTGTTTACACAACAGTAGGGATTCAGATACAACTTATCCCAACTGGCGGCTTATAAATGGTATATATAGGAGTGGAACACTAGGTCATTAACAATTCATACCTTGGGTCTCGGCTCAAGCCTCCCGGCAACGAGCCTTGTTCCGCTCGTCAGAAATTAATCTCCTTTATGAATTTGAATCACAATATAGCAATTACAAAATAAAGTTTAAAAGAAACTAGCAAACCATCAAGTTCATGAAACTTATTTTAATGACATAATCTTGTACTTTTTCGAAGACGACCACATAAAATCGACACAGATACCAAAACAGATACCAAACAACAGACATGCGTTCTCCTATCATTTTAATTTTGAACCGCTATGCAAAGCCTACACATACGACAAAGTTAATAATCAACCAACATCAAATACCAGTATTTCAAAAAAAACGAACCAACAACCTGGTTGACGTCGCTAGGGAGCCAAGGGTATGAATTATCACTATCAAAGACGTAGCAACCGGGATGGATAACATGAAGACAAACCTCTTCACGATAACCATCAGAAACCATCCAAAATCAATTCGGCGAAGCAAGATCTAAAATACCACACCTAGACAAAATTGATCTTCCAACACAGCATTAACACCTGGAAGAACTCTCTTCGTCGACCGAATGGCCGAAGAACACTTCTTCAAGAAGTTTGGCGTCCCAGCGACACGATGACCAGGAAGAAGACAACCACTGAAACCGGAATTGATCTGCTAAATAAACAGGGGTGTTTCTCCACGAGTTGATCTTCACGCCTTTCTTCAAGAAACTTCATATATGTTGCTTTCAATAGGATTTATCTCTTCCATTCATCTGGTCCGCCACCTGCGCACCTCACTTTCTCTTGCAGCCACGTCCCTTGCCTTGTGTTTGTCCATTGTCTGCTACTCTGCTTCCTCTTTGTTGCATTACAAAGTGGTCAGTTTTTTGTGGTTCTTTCAGGGGTGCTCACTAGTTCGGATATCTTTGCTGGGGCTGCCACCAGGGATGATCTGATCTGAGAGAAGAGTGTCGAGGAGCCTGCGTTGGAGACGGTGGCGGCTTCTCCCTTCTCCTCGTGGGATCGCTTCTCCCTTGCCAGGAACGTGTCAGCCTTCATGGAAGAGATCGACAAGAAGCACGTGGCGAGTCGCGGAGTCACGAGAGGGCATAGGGTTAACAAGCAATGAGAAGGTACAATGTTCACAAATGTGACCCACACATAAAGTGGAAGTGCCGCGCTTCCTCACGGTATCCAGGTAGAACTACACTGACAGTCAGATAAAGGAGAAAAGAAAACCGTTTTAGGGAATTGGAAACTGACAGTCAGATGAAGGAGAAAGAAAACTGATTCAGGGAACTGGAAACTGACAGCCAAATCAAGCAAACAGCTACAAATGAAAGAAAAACTTAAAATTAAGCTACACTAACCTTATCACCAAGTTCTAAAGAAAGTACGACTGCAGCGGTGCAGCCCCCACCCCCACAGTTGACTTTCCTGAGCACACAGAAGAGCCTCTTTTCTTCCGCCAGATACTATGAAGATTTTGGACCTCTTGTGCAGCAGCCTACAATCAAAGTAGTTCTGGTTTGAGGAGGAACTCCCCCATCTTCTCGCCTGGTATTTCACTTCATTCAATTGACCCCTTCCCGACACCAGAACTGAATTTATCTTCTTTGTAGAACTCCAAGCTATGCACCAGCGAAGAGACACACACAACTGATCTTCGTTTCAAACCAGAGTTCTTCACCACCATCTCCATCTCTGTTACTGCAAGCACATAGCTGAGATCTCATTTCTTCCAACTTCTACAGCCTCACACAAGGAACAGAAAAACCTGCACCATCCTCTCCTCATACAGCAGCTTGGTTCTTAATTTTTATGTACACGCCATCTCTATTATCCAAGTATTTGAAATTCTGCAAGATCCTAAAAATATGTATTGTCTAACACTTAAAACTTGCATGCCACTAAAAAGCTGAGATTTAGCTAGAAGTGAGCGATAAAGAGATGACATTCGGTATAACCGTGAAAAATAGAGTTGTACATCCAAGCACCATTAAGTTGCACTACAGCAGTCAGCCGTGAGTCAAATTGTCCATCCTGATTGTGTTTTGCAGAAGATGTAACAGTACAAAGGAAGAAGCTTCTAGATAGGTTGCACTATCCTGAAACATTGAAGTCTGCAGAAAGCGATACGGATTTCTGAGGACTCTAACTAGGTGAAGGTCTTGACCACAATTTGTTGCCAAAACAAAGCCCACCGTTCGTTCCGTGGCTCAATGGGTTAACTTGAATTTCTTGTTATTAGTTATACTCTCTCCATACTAAATCAAGGACACTTATTATGGATCGGAGGGAGTAACATAGACATCATGTAGTAAGTTAGAAATATCAGGTCACTCATTTACCCCTAGGATGATATTCATAAATGTTTTGAGATCAGATGTCCCTAAATAAAGTATAAGCCAGTAGGCTAACCGAAACTACAAGAGAACAATAAACGAAAAAAACTGATAAGAACAACTTGAGTGACCCGCTTTCACAGCTGTTACTATTTGTAAACAAAGTTAGAACAAAGATTTTCAGCTTATTCGAAGAACTCAAGCAAACAATACACATACTGGATCGAAACTGCATCATTGGCAGTGATCAGTAGTACATTGTAATCACCGACGTATACAAACTTTGTACCCCATCACGAAAAAAGAAGTCCAAGATTTTCATCTAGAGAAAAATTTTGGGACTTCATATCATCTGCCAAAATGATCAAATCATCTTCCATGGTAAGATATACTGAGGTTTGCACTGAAAACTGCAATGGCCACTTGAGAACATAAAGATAATATAGTATGCAGATGTAATACTCACTGATACTTGAATACATTTGCAGAATGCCCTGAGCTGTGATCTCACTCTCCTAGTTCCAATATGTGTGTCAATATGACATGAGGATTGACAAGACAGCAGTGTGATGCTTTCTTCCCTACCGAATGATTTAATGAACATACCAGAAATGAAAAATCAGTTTATCAATTTGATCCTGGATTACCAACACCCAATCAACACGTAACTACTAAGATACCCACTTATTTAGGCCAAGAACACCGAATCAGCCACTTATTTAGGCCAAGAACACCGAATCAGGAATTTTGTGCCATAGGCAGTTACCAATTACTGTCATACCCGTCCTTGGTTCATGTAAACCTGAATCTAGTCGGCACTTCCCCTCTGCAGGCTACTGCATAGTCTTGAGCCAGGTGAGGTGCAGCTTCCATGTGAGGGCATATGAACTTCTCCATGAACACATTGTCGCTGATCATGAGTGTACTGTAGTAGTCTCGGTGTTGGTGTATCAATCCGTTTTCCTTAAGAAACTTGAGAACGTAGTACCGGGGTCTGATCCGTCCCTCCAGGTTGTACATAAGCATTACCGGCCGATGAGCAATGTACGCCGGTTCCAACCCCACCTCAGAGATAAAGAACTCGGACCTCCTCTGCATAATTTCCTTAGACCTCACCAGCAGCATTGGAGCCTTACAAAGAGCAATGCGCACCTCATCATCTGACCACCTGAATACGGTCTTCAGGTTCTCCACTTGGGTTGCGATCTTCTCTTGGCTGAGGAAGGCGACGCGCGCAGCGCGTGCCTGAACATCACGGACCCACGGGGCACGCCAAGACCTTCGGCGCTAGCCACCATCTCTTGGAGGCGCTCTGGCTTGGTGCCAATTACCCATGGCTCATCGATGAGCAGCTGGGCAATACTACAAGCACCTAGCCCGCACTCGTGCAGATAGGCGACAGTGGGCTTCACTGTATTCTCGAGGTCAGACGAGAGGAGGTAAGGTCCACGCTTGACCGCCCGGAGGACGTCCTCGTAGGAGCCGAAGAGCGAGAGGTAATAGGGTATGTTGGAGACGACGGATTTGCAGCGGAAGTTGGTGGGGGCGAGCGAAAGGAGGCGGCCGATCTCAGAATGCGACAGACCGAGGCCCGTGAGCCCCGCGGCGATGGGGGCCAGGGTTCTCTGCAATTTGGCGCAGAGGAACTGCGGGTCCTTGGCGACGACGGCAGCGACATCGGCGCTGGAAAGGCCGAGGCCGGCGAGGAAAGCGAGAACGGCGTCGGGCTTGGAGGGCGACTTGAGGTGGGAGAGCTTGGCAGAGGCCTTGAGGGCTTGCGGCCGCGTGAGGCCGCAGTTCTCGGTGAGGTACTCCTCCACAGAGAAGCTAGAGCTGGGTGGAATGCAAGGGGCGGTGGCGGAGAAGAGGCGGAGGTGGAGCATGGCGCAGGCGAGGGGGGAGCAGGGACGGTCGCCCCCGGCTGTTTGCGCGAACCATATTAAGCCCATCTGTGAGAGCCCTGGGCCTTGCCTTGAACAGCTCCACTACCACTGTACCAGGTTGCCTCAAAATACTTTTCTAAATAAAAAAGGTTTGCCTCAAAATACTTTTCTGAAGAAAAAGTTGCTACAAAGCATCACGAGTTCTTTGCCCATATTAGCCATTAGCGACACTACAGTAACCTTTTTTCTGTCAGAAACGTTTCAGGTCTGATTCAAAGTTAACTGCTAGAGTTAACCCAGCTCTGATTCGAGTACTATTGTTTGCTCAAGTGTACCAGAGTTAACTTCCATAGTTTCAGGTTCCGAGAGATTCAAAGTAGAACACAAAACTACAGTACCAGGTTCTGATTGTTCCAAAAAGAAAGAACCAATTTACCTATATGCAACTCAATGTACAAATTAGATGAAGAACTTGATGCTGCCACTGGTTTTATCTGTTCTATTCAAATTTACGAATCCAGCAGGCGAAGGCTCCGTTTGGGAGTTCCGTTTTTCAAAACCGTAGTATTCCAAAACCGAAGCATTTTGAGTGCTTAGGCAAGGAATACTGCAGTTTTGCAGGATACTCTAGTTTAGAAAAAAAAAAGGTCAGGACTGAAGTCTTCAATAAGGCAAAAAGAAAAAAAACTGCATTTTTTGGAGAATACTTCAGTTTTAAAACTACATAATTCATTGGATCCAAACACCTTAAAGTATTCAATACTTCAGTTTTTTCAAAAACTAAAGTATTCTCTAAATACTTCAAAAATATGTTGATCCAAACAGAGCCGAAATCATACTACATTATATAACTACTAGGGCAATACAGTAACTTTCAAAATTAGGAGGAGCTGCTTCCCTGACTGAATAAACTCATATCACTGAAGCTTCACCTAGTTTAGCAAAACTAATTTATTACAACAGGAAAGCAGTCCAGCAGAGATATGTGGGGAGGAACTCTCTGTCTGATCAGCCCAACAGCAGACTAGTAGACCTTCCAACTGAACCAGATGCTGCAGTTTCAGTGTCACGCGCCTGGGAAGCCAAGATCCAGGATTGTCCTCGGTAACAAAATAGCAGAGCTGAATCTGGGGATTATAAGAACCAGATGCTGCTACAGTAGTTTATTCAACCTGTTATTTATCAGCTTGCCTAGCCTTGTTACCGAAAGAAGCTTCATGCCCGGAATCACCCAACTGGCCTAACAAAAGTGTTATGTTATAGCAGCAAAGCTGTCCAAGAGATGTACTGGAAGAAACTATATCTCATCAGTCCAACGGCAGACAAGTGCGACCTTCCTTCCAACTGCTTCTACCCAGCTCCAGGTTTCCGGCTGTTTCAAACAGGCAGAAAAGGGCTCAGCATTTATATCCCTATAAAACCGATGCAATTTTATCAGGTGCTTCAGCTCCTGATCATCAAGCACCTCTCGGTTGTAAATTGTGATAATGTTATCGACTTGTTTCATGTTGACAACTCGATGAAACTCATATGCATGGATCACGAGTCACCAGTAGAATAATACAGTTAGCACACTCCCACAGCAAAGCAGTCTAGCAGAGACGAATTGGAAGGAATCGGTCATGTGGTCGGGTCAATTAGGTAATTCACACAAGTCTAAAAAATGTTCTGTTCCTTTATCCGTAGAATAGAATATAAAGTTGTGACCGGTAGTTATGTCTGACACCGAAGAATAGTTCTTCAAGGGTAGGGTCCCTACTGTGATGTGAATTCTATTTGACTTTGGGCAGAACTAACCCCGTTTAATTGAATTGAACAGTGCAGTATAACAAAAAATAAACAGAGTTTACAACCAATTGAAAAAAAATAAGCATGCTGGTAATTGAGCAGATGTGATGTGAATCCTACATCTGAAACCAATGGAATTAGCCAGGTGTTGGTGCGGCACTGTTCTATTTACTAAATTATTATGCGAAGCAAAGCACCAGGAGGCGCATGGATAGTTTCAATCCAGTCTTCTCTTCTGTAAGTAAATGAGATCGTGATGAACAATGTTGATGGTTTGGTTGGCTGGGTCGCTGGAAAGATGACTTAACTGCCAAAGGATAACAAACTCAATGTCGATCTGAAACAAACAACAGAACACTGTTACAAAGATAAAAAAGCACTATTGTTCTCTACATTCAATTTTATTTGGACACGTATCGATCGAATAATGGCATGAAAAGAAGGCTGCTTATATAAATCTAAGAGAGGCCAATGGAAGCTATAACAGAAGGACCACCCCTATTCTAATGCGAAACAAAAAAAAAATGCAAGGGCTCCTCCACGACAATCACAGCCCATGGTGACCGGCAACATGGCCCCGTCCACGCCGACACGATCCACACCAGCGCGCTTCGCCTCGCCGCCGATCACCCTGCGCCGCACCCCACGACAGCATGGACACTAGGCGACTTCCTCACAGCAGCAACCAAACATCTCAACGCCGCCCTGCCAACTCCGGGGAGACGCACACAGCGGCCAGCACTCAACTTCTCGCCACAACGAGGCCGGTCGAACACCACGGTGTCCGCTCCCACCGTGCCACCCACCGCCGAGCGTCGCGCGCAAGTTCAGATTCTCAGCACCCTGGGCATTATCGGGACCAACCAGAAGATAACCGCTGCCGAGATGAAGACCTACGACAGCCTCTTCGTCACGCTGATCCCGCTTGCCGTCCTAGCGGCCATCGCCACCCTGGTCAACCGCGATAAAGGACTTATGTCATACAGATGGGAGTGTGATAAAGGAATATGAATAAAATAGCACTGGTTTTGAAGAGTCTGACCTGAAGCATTGAAAAATGGCCGAAGTTGTCCCAATGAAATTTTAAAGCCAAAGAATGGGAAAACAGTAGAGCAAAAATCTAGTTTGCAGATTGCAAATTTAAAATATGGTTTGACAAAAGGTATGTTGCTTGAAAACTTTGATTTGAGTTAAGGCACATATATCTTTCAAGCTATGCAAAATTGAGTTTTGTATCTACAGTTTCTCGACAGTTTTGTTGTCAAAATATACATGTAGAGATATGATAAGACTAATTCATGCCATCTGCATTGACTTAGTCCTCATGATTAATACAAATGTCAATGATTTAGACCCATTTATTGATCAATCTTCAGTAGATTATTACTTTATCAAATTTGAGAAGTTTCCCAGAAAAAGTAAGGCCGGCTACAGCCTACAGGATTTGGGAACAAAGATAATCCATCATTAAAAATAAGGGCAAAACCCCAAAATGCAAAATAAACACACACAAAAGGATAATCTAAATATAAAAGATTGAAGTGCCATTTTAATATTGACATATGATGGACAAAATGGAAACGGAATAGCTAGATAAAATTTGGCATGAAAGCAGACCATATTGATATTTTCAATGGCAAATGAAGCTGGACAGTTATTTCGCTTTCTATTCTCTGCATCCTGGTTTCTTTGGAAAACTGGTCCACCCACACATCTAATCTCCCTGATCTTCGTCAAAAGTGGGAAAAAACTATATTCATGGGTTTCTCATTTTGAGATGTTACAGACAATGATTTCTTCTCTAGCGAATGACAACTGCAACACGCCAGTTTTCAGGAAACAAAATATCAGTTCCATCAGACATTAGTAATGACCAAACCAGCATGTAAAAGACGTAATAGAGAGGGCAACCAGCGTCTAATTGGGCAAAAAAGACTGACAGGACTAAATTGCAAGCATCTAACCCGCACTCCCGCAAAATGGCGACATTAGGCTTCACTAAATTCTTGAGGTCAGACGAGAGGAAGTAAGATCCATGCTTGATCGCCCGGAGGACGTTCTTGCAGGAGCTGAAGAGGGACAGGTACTGCTGTAGCTGGGAGATGATGGATGCACGGCAGAATCTCTCAGGGGCAACCGAGACGAGGCGGGCGACCTCAGAACTCGACAGACCGAGGCCAGTGAGCACCGAGACGTTGGAGCCTACGGGTCCTCAGCGACGACGGCAGCGACGTCTGCGTGTTATTGGATCGAATACGTGGAATAAATACAATATGAAGTTAAAAGAGAGAATTAAGGCATCTTCCTCGCCAAGCACCCACTAATAAGAATCTGCTACATCTCTCAGCTCCGCATCTTCACAGAAACTTGGCAATACCTTCAAAAGATGATTTAATTGCTTCATACTGTACGGGCCAAAAACATACATCAAGGAATCGTTGACCTTCCCACTTCCATAAGCATGTATAGGGTAAGAGGGTATTTTGAGAATTACCAAGCTACTTTGAATATCGGTGAATATCTGTCCTATGTAGTTGCATTTCAAATATATTATTCCAGAGTAGTAAAAGGCAGAAAAGGAACAAGTAATTGACTATGCACGATCCTGCCTATGTCTCCGCACAAATGATTACTGAGAACACGTTGTGGGTCAAGGGCTCTTGTTCAGTACACCAACAGAAGAAACTTTTGATGTTAACTTGCTAAGAATGAAAATTTCATAAGTAATGAAAAAAATTATAACTGACCTGAATGGCTTTAGCCTTGGCAAATATTCCAGGACACTTCAAGAGGTATGCACGGATGCACTAATCAAACATAACCTAGTACTTCAGAGTATGGTTTACATCCAGCACACGTATGGGATCTAATTTCTTCCATTTCCAACTTATAGTCTCACATCATGAAAAAAACAAATGTGCAACATCCTCCTCTCACACAGCTAGCTTAGTCCTCAATTTGAGGTACACAAAATGTCTACTATTCCTATGTTTGAAATTCTGTAAGACTATACCAATAGTTACTAGTTACTACTTGCATGTCTAGACTGAGATTTAATAAATACGATGACCAAGAGATGACATTTGGTAGAACTAAGATAACATGGCATTCCCTTAAATGTTAAGACATCCTCTCTGGGATCATCTCTTAGCTAAGATAACCAATTCTCCATTCTCCTTTTTTCAATTCCAGCGTACATGCCTTTAGAAAAGATTGAAACCAACACAACTAAAGCAATTATAAAAGAGCATCAAACAAACAAAATATAAAAGCGAGGATGGTACATAATCGACCCACCTTACTATCCTATAAAATATGCCGATGGATAGAGATGCCCTGAGCATCTATATAAAGTAGAGCTAAAATGCAACAAGCTAAACCGTGCGGTAGAGATTAACATGATAATGCCATAAAACTTTTTAAGGTCACCACAATATAAGATCCATTATTGTATGAAATGCCATCTGCTTTTCAGAAGCATGCCGCCCAAGCATTAATTTGCTCTCCGGTGCAAATACAAGGGCATTCGAGATATCCATTACGCATTGGAACACAGGTAGCGACCATTGTTTATAAGATATTGTGGTCATAACTGTATCCTTGGTAGTGATCAACACTTTGTGGTCATCAACAAATCTAAATTTGTTCTGCACGAAAAAGAAGTCAAAATTTTCATCCAGAAAAAATTTCTTTATATTATCTTCCATTATGAAAACCTTCTTTCATGGAAAAAGATCCTTGTGACTTGGGAAGCGATCTTTTCCTCGCTGAGGAATGCAACAGCGTGCAGCGCGTGCCTGAACATCACAGACCCACGGGGCACACCAAGACCTTGGGCACAAGCCACCATCACCTGGAGGCGCTCTGGTTTGGTACCAACTATCCATGGCACATTGATGAACAACTTGGCAATATCACAAGCATCTAGGCTGCATCCCTGCAGATACTCGACAATGGGCTTCACTTTATTCTCGTGGTCGGACGAGAGGAGGTAAGTTCCGTGCTTGATCGCCCGGAGGACGTTCTGGTAGGAGCCGAAGAGCGAGAGGAAGTACGGTAGGTTGGTGACGATGTGTTTACAGCGGAAGCTGAATGGGACGAGCATGAGGAGGCGCGCAATCTCAGTAGATGAGAGGCCGAGTCCGGTGAGGCCGATGATGTTGGGGGCCAGAGTCCTGTCCACGCTGGCGCAGAGGATCTGCGGGTCCTTTCCTCATCGTGAGGCGGTGGAGAGGGAAAGGGATGGGAGAGGCGGCGGGATAAGAGAGGAGGTATGTGAGGATGGAGTTGCGGAGACGGAGCATGGCGGCGTGGTGGCGCCGGCGGGGAAGGAATGAGGGAGCGATGCGCCGCCGGTCAGTATGATTTGTTTGGTCTGGTCTGTGTCTGTCTCGTCTTTTTCTTTTTTTTTCTTTTCTTTTTTTTGGGAAAAATGGTCTGTAGAGAACTGAGAGACTACTAGTCCGTGTGATTCGTTTAGACCGGTAAATTCGTAAATTACGATTGATTTTTCATCCCTACAATTTTCGTCATTGTTCGTGCCCATCGAGCCACAAGCGGCAACGAGATGAGCAGATGCGACGTCGTGGCTTTTCGTCACAATGGGTGCTCACCGAGCCTGCGAGTGACTTGGGGTTGGGCGTTGCGGTGACCGCGGACGCCACTCCATGTTGTAGCGTATATGGTATAACGCTTATGAATGTCTTTTTCGTAAATATTACACCCCTCGGAGTGTTATAACATAATAATTGTGGGTCTAACTAATTCTTTACTTCTTATTCACAACAAGAGAACAATCCAGTGAGGATTCACTTCTACTAATAAATTTAAAAACGATAGCTTGAGATACAATGGTACTTCTAAGCTAAGCACCATCACAGCGTTGCAATTTTATTGGGCATGGTCCAGGTTGCTCAACCCGACTATCCTATAAGTGCAGAACTATTCTTCTAATTCAACGCTTTCTTCCTTTAGTCTAAATTCTATTCCATAATCTACGCTTGAGAGGACGAGTTCATCGTGATAAACCTCCTCTTCGGTGATGTCTTTTTGCAGTAGATGTGTCTTTTGTCTTTGTGGTACCTAAGCAAGGATTAAGAAGTATGAACCGTACTCAACAAGTTCTATGGTAGTTTTGTGATGCTCTATCTAAAGCCGTTAGTTTTCAAAATCGGGTTTCTAGAAAAGGTAAGTTTTAGTATTTTAAAAACTATATCCGTTAATCTTCATGGGTTTTACAGGATTTCACGGAGTCTCTTTCCCGCTGCGTTCGCAATCCTTTCTTAGGATAGGGAGTAACATATCATGTTTCATACAATCTCGAGAGGGGCACTAATTTTCCCACAAATGAACTTATCCTAAGTGCATAATAGGGTATGCCTCCCCGTTCAAAATTTCTTGGTTCGAGGCTCGGTCAAGATCCAAGTCAATCACTGTCCTTCGCCACGATCTCGCAGTCCACCCATTGTAACGAGTTTCGGTCATGAGACCTACACTCAATTACCATTCCTTCTAATATGCTAAGTCGTTACCCTGGAACACAGGGTAGGGACGTCACGGGCTCCCACCCACTGATCTCCCCTTTGGATCTCAGCCCGACTTAAAATACGAGGACATACGAAAGGAAAAGGGTATAATTGACTTCTCTGTTCCATTTCAGAACCTGTGGCTAGCATGTTTTATACGGCGCAAAAATCACTGACTATATTGGTTATTAATCCTCGGTCGGATCTCCACCATACGGCTTCACGACCATATTTCTAACCAGGATCCCAACGTCCACCATTTTAGATTATCCGACTACCCTCAGCCGATAATCCATATATCATATTTATATGAAAATAGTAGTTTGTGATTTTAAATGCAGGTGATAAGGTTTTGAAAACACTTTCTCTAATATGTCAAAGGACATGTAAGAATTCCCTTGCAATTATATATATCGCAAGTTTGGTCTCACAAAATAATGCAAGAATAAACTTTCCTATTGTTTTCGAATTAGGGCAATTCGTGGTTTCTATACTACTCTAGACCTCTGTTTCTAAAAGAAGCAACATTGTTCGGGAAGGACAATTTATAAAATCCAAATGCATGCTTAAGGGTCTTAAATAATTATTATGTTTTAATTGGTTATCGCCTTCCCCATAATTTTAGGTGTTTAAGCTTTCATTAAAGTATTATCAAACTTATTTTTAGTTTTTCTTGAGATTTTCATAAATCCTTTAAAGTTTTTATTCAATTATTAATGGATTTATATATCACTATTATTAGGAAGTTTTGAGAAGATATCACTATTATTAGGAAGTTCATTTATCACTCAATAAACATGAATAATCAAAGTTTCATATTTTCAATGGATTATTTTATCATTTTTGGAATATTTTCTCCCTCTATTGGTTATTTAATATTTATTTTAGAGTTTTATTAGAGACTTTTAAATTATCTTGTTTTATAATTCCATAAAAATAGGAATTCTCATTGCATATATTTTTCCCTATTTGGAATTATTTTTAGTTTTTTTTTATGGAATTTGTGTTTTCAGTTAGGGATTTAATCATTTATTAAGTGTTTGTATTTTCACCACTTTATAGCTATTTTTGAAAATCCTCAAAAAAATACTTGTTGGATTCTACTCATTTTTATCTTTCTAGGGGTATTATTATTTTATTTTTCTAAAATGCCTAGGGTTGTTTTTGGATAAATGGGTATTTCTAGAAATGTGAAAAGATAGAAATGCCCCTAGGCCCACCAGTTAGTCCAGTCACTTAAGTGATTGGACCCATTGGGTCCACACACCGGGCCCACCCCTCTCTTTCCTCTCTCTCTCTCACTCGCTCCCCTCTCTCTACGTGCGTGCGACACGATGGCGACTGGTGTCGTCGTCGCTCTACCCGGCTGCTCCGGCCGTCTCTAGCCACCGCCTCCAGATAAACTACTCCCCTCCTACTCTATCTTCCTACCGACCAGATTTGTCTTTCCCCCTCTTAGCTGGCCGCTCATAACCTTCACCCGATATGTTTAGTATTATCTTAATCGATCAATCAAGGTTTAATAGGGTGCACATAGGGTGTAGTTGCTTGGTTAATGTTTGTGATACCTCTTCAGTAAGTGTACAAAGATGATAATCAAGTTTTTTGCTTGCTTCCTAGCAACAAGATTATCATTATATATGATCTATTGGCTCTAATTATTAGTATTAATGCTATTATCCTTGAAGGAGTTCCGTTGCAGAAACAAGAATTTTCCTATGGTGGAACGCACCTAGCCAGGATCTATCTACGAGTAAAACTTTAACGAAGGAGGTTTTGGTAAATACCCTTGTACACCGAAAGTGTTTCATGTTCTGAGAGGAATGTAGATGGAGTAGCCGACCTCAAGGTCGCGAAGCTCCCTGCAAGTCACCCCAGGTCCTAGCACGACAACCCCGATGCCACTAATGACAGCACCTCCGAGGTTTCACACACGTACGGTGTATAATGAGGACTTCCGGTCCCTGATCTCTACCGGGGTTGTGGAAATAAATCTCCGTCTTGGAATCCTTATAGCACCTCCTTGCACCGCAACAAAAGTCCTCCCTTTACACACACAACCCAACAGAGAGCCACAGTTGTAAGAGGGAAAGAGAGATTGCTTCTTCCTTAGAGAAATATTGTTGTTGTTGTGTTTATTTCCATCCCCATACCCCTTTTTATATAGGGAAAAGTGAATACATCCTTCTCTAAAGTCCCGAGGTGGGACTAATAGTCAAAAGGAAAAAATGGAGAGGAGGCTGCAGCCAGCTGGGCTGCCACTGGCGTCTGGGTGGGCCACCCGAGCCCGCCCAGCAGCAGCGCAGCGGCACGGCAATAGTAGGCGCAGCCATGCCCCGGCTAGGCCGACCTCTTGCTCTCGCGCCCGCACGGCCCAGCAGCCAGTGGCACAACGGCCGGGTGGGCCGGCCAGCGGCCCATCACCGCACCACGCCCGCGCCTCTGCCTCCACACGTTGTCGCCCGCCCACGCAGCACCGCCCGACGCCTGTCGACTATGTGGGCCGCCTAGGGCCCACCAACTGATGTGGCTTGCGCTCCGGGGTGGCTTCCCTTCTGACTCATTTCCCTCGAGGGGTTCGGCCCAGTAGAGCAAGTTGCCCCATAATAAAATATTTATTTAATATATTATTTAATAATTAATATATAAATACATATTATAAATTCTTATTATCCTGAAAACACCTTTTCGCCTTTTTTCTTTCTTCCGAACCATTTCGGATCTTCTTTTGAACTTTTCCGGCATTCTTCTGAATTTTTCCGAACAATAGTACATGCCACTGCACTCACGTTTTGAAGTTAAGTAATTGTTGGCACAGAACAGACACGACAAATGAAACTATACTTTTTGAACTTTTGCACTCATGGCAAAAATCATCGACGCACACAGGTTTGATCATATATAAACTGCAGCGATTCATACTTAGTTCTACGGAAGACACTTCCACGACCTAGACCAATATTTAGATCCGTTGAGAGCTTCATAGCGCAGTGACATAGGGGCTTGACAACGATGGATGTGCGTGCCTCCTCCCTCTCCCTAGCCACGCGCATGTGATACATTTGACCATATTACTGATTGTAATATACCTTCTTTTTCCCTAATAGAACTAGGTTTATGGAATCCTTGAAAAGTTTTCGCTTGGTGTAAGATTACTTTAAACAAGACCTTTAAAACTCGTAGTATTTTTGATTACTGGATCAAACACATTTAGTTTTTGTGATTTTGTATCAATGGATGAAGATAGTCCAGGGATAAGATTTCACCTACAGTTGTGCACATATGTTAGGATAAAGATAAACTTAATCATCTCGTTCATATATTATGATCTATATTGATGAAGATTGTGGGCGGTACATCTGTAACTACTATAGTAATTGTCAGCAACACTTACTATAGACTTTTATCTAACCAATACACCACCGTCACACAGGGTTGTAAGGTTATTAAGTAAAAAGATCAAAGCATTATGATCAATGATGTTACAGATACTCAACAATGGATCTCAAACAACAACTATACTCCCATTGTTGTCACTGGGTTTCACGTGTAGAAGATGATCACCATTCATCTCACCTTCATACCTATATAAATCTTCAGGGTCTTGGGTACCTGACAAGTCCTTGGATCGAGTCAAAAGACAAGAATACAAGAGGATAAATCTAATGAAGTGGGCAGTGCCCTGGGATGCGGCCAGGGGGCGTGCTCAGCGGCGGCGGCGGCGTCTGGCGTGGTGGGGGAGCGGCGGCGGCGGAGTCATATGGCACAGGAGGCTCGGCGGCGGCGTCTAGCGTGGTGGGGGAGCGGCGGCGGCGGAGTCATATGGCACAGGAGGCTCGGCGGCGCCTTGGCCTGGGGGGCGATGCGGTGGTTCTCGGCGCGGGGCGTGATGCCATAGTTGTTGTTTTTTTCTTTTGACTGGGTCACGTCCAACCATTGCGTCTAACAATGTTTTAGTGCTGATCTAAACTGTTGATATCGGTGATTAGATGGTTAGGATGCTTTGGATCTGAGTGGAGATGGAGATTTATCCTCTTTTCAGCCGTACGAGTTTACCTCCCGTCCTTTCGGCCAATGGAGTTTCTTCACTTCAACAAGAAGCACCACTCACCAGCACAACGGAGATTCCTCAAGTGGCCAGAAAAGCACAAACACACAAGCCAGAAACAGAGGAAGCGACGGCAAAGAGAAATCGAGAAAAGATGGGAAGACGCTCAAGCACCAAAGCAATCGAGGAGAGACCATTCACACCAAGAAGTGGTGGATAGAGACCCACCGGCAATCATCACAGGGAATATGTATATATATATATATATATATATATATATATATATATATATATATATATATATATATCAAATCACCAACAGGTAACCCAAAGTTAGAAATATGTTACTGTAGTACCAACTAATCTACTTCACATAAGCCAATCCCATCAGTTACGTAATCGAGTAAGAATATATTAGTATCACTAGCTAATCACTGTTCTAGAAATGATGATGAATTCACTTTCCTAACGTCATCACTTCCCAATACTGTTACGTACACATCCTTTGAAGACAACAGAGACGACGCCAACCACAGGCAGCTCGAATCATGTTTCCAACGTTTTTGTGTACCAAATATCTTCGGCACCCTTCCCTGGCAGCATTGTTCCGAATTCTTCATCTCAACGACATCCCTCCTCATCTTCCTAGTAGATTCTAATTTTCAGTGGCCAACCGTAAGGTTATATGTGCTACAGTTCAAGCAAACATAGTAAGTGGTAAAGAATAAGAATACACGTGCATATTCATCTTCAATCAACAAACTAAAAAGGACTTCTGAAGGATTAATAAGCTTTGGTAATGAAATATGTTTGGAAGCATCTCATTGTTCAGATAGAACTAAAATTACTCATCAGTAACGTTGAGAAGCTTAATCAACATCAACATGCAAAGAGTAAATTCCGACTTTTACCCTCTTGTTTGGCAATTTTGACACTAATTGCCCCATTTAATCAGTTTTCATCTTAATTACCCCATTTAGTAAAATGTTGTGCCAATGTTTACCCCCTCCAACTATTTTGAGCAATTCAATGGTTGGTTACGAGCCCGCCAGGTACATGTAGAGGTTATGTGGCATGCCACTTAGACTAATTTCGGTCTTTCTAATGTTTGTGCCAGAGATATACCAGGTTGTAACGCAACTAGCCGTAACACAACACCGTGTACCAAAGCAGTAGAGAAAGAAAGCAAACTATGTGCCTTGCACGCATGTGGAGTTCACAAATATTCAGTAGATTCTTGCTGAATACCGAGACAGCTCAGAATTCACAAGTGCTAGTGGTTCTACACGAGCACAGAACAAGACCGTCGCTAGATCGAGTCTTTGCCAACTAACGCTAACCGCGACTCCAGTATTGCCACACAAGACGAGGTTCTCGTAACACAGGCCGAGCTCACAAGTAACGTCTTCGCCTACACCTAGTCCATGGCTCTCCGTGTCATCGGAAAAAATGGCTCTGTGGTATGTCATCGAGCCAACGCCATTGCCACCGCATTCCCCATTGTCAAGTGCAGCGTCATAGAGTCAATCGTCACGAGTGTCACCCTATCAAATCATCCAAAATAAAATCAAAAGTTTCACCACTTATGCCTCCGTGAGAACGAATATAGTCTGGCATCCCACCTGTACCTGATGGCTAGGATCCGTCCTTCGAATCACTACAAAAAATAAGAGGGGGTAAAATTTGACACATCTTTTATTAAATGGGGTAATTAGGATGAAAAATTGCTAAATGGGGTAATTAGCGTCAACATTGACAAACAAGGGGGTAAAAACTGGAATTTACTCACATGCAAAAAAAGCAAAAGAGGAATCAACCAATGTATTATGTACTTAAGCTGGCGTTATCTTAAGCACAGGAATGAAAAATATTCTGCCCCACACAAGTCATATGAACTATTAGTACTTTGATTGATATAACAAGAGAAGTAAAGCAGAAATCTAAGCTTATACAGAGTCATGCCCTCACACAACTCACCAGGCGTCAGAATGTTCTTCTCAATAGCACTCAGGGATTTTTTTTAAAGAAGCACAATTGCAATATCTAATACTATGTAACATGAAAATATAATAGCTCCATAAATCAGATACATTTTCATGAGCAACATATGCATGATTTTTGTTACAAATTTTTATCCAGTTGATAGCTTTCTAAATGTCAAATGATAAACTCCATTGTCCTTGGACACAACAATGTGACCTGCCAATACTGTTGCGCTTTAGACGGGCCCCACACTCGCACAACGGATCCGCCTAGTCGGTGGATTGGAGTCGCCAATACGTTTTACCGGGTAACGTATAAGGTCTTACTCGGGTGCCTGGAAGAGCAAGAGTGATGCACCTCAATGTGTTCCCAGGAGGCCAATCTTATAGCGTGAAACGCAAGACAGTAAGCCGGCGCACTTTGAACCAAAAACCCTGGTTTCTCGGGAGGGAGCCCGTGTGAGATTCCATCAGCTATTGGGCTATTGGATGAGTTAGTCGTCCTAACCGCCCTAACTCGGTTGTCGATCCTTCGAAACGTAGTCACCGAAGAAACGGAAGCAAGGACAAGGGTTGGGATAGTCAAAAGTAATGTTTAAAGTCAATCGGCTGACACCCCTCATAGTATATATAGGGTGGCTAGTCTTTCTATGTAAGCCTAGGAGACTAATACACGAGGATATTACGGACTCCTTAGTAGGAAAGTAGCTCTAAACTTGACAACTAATGCCGGCTTCATATTGGATCCGGTCTCCAAACGCCCGGTCAACCCTTCGCAGAGTTTCTTTCCTTCCGTGTTGACACAGTTGTCTTGTTCTTCAAGTATCCTTACCGACTAAGTCATGGGCTTGGGCTTGAATCCACCGGCTTCTAGAATCTTCCATCTTAGTAGGCCTTTACCGGTGTAACCTGTTTTGGGCCGACTTTCATCAACCGACTTAAAGTCGATCGGGTATATTGGTTGAATCTCGGTGACCAGCAAAATGCGTCCATCTGCTGCTCGCCTTGTCTGGCTTTCAGTGATGTAATTTTAATCGGTCCAAAACAGGTGCTAACAGATGCCCCATGTTTCCTTGTAAAGCTTGTGTGCCACGAAAAATACTCGGTGTAAGCTGCTAAGGGCAATACCCAGATATCGGCCATAACTCGGCGATGTTAGGCTGATTGCCACACGCTGGGGTGGAATTTCTTCAGATATCGTCCATTAAGAGCTCGAGAAAGTAAACCTCCTTCTATCGTTTCAACCAAATAAGAGTTACCCGACACCAATCTTGTAACTCGGTAAGGACCCTTCCAACTCGGCGACCATTTGCCAAATTTGCGGCTTTGTGACCGACAGGTAATATGACCTCTAGACTAGATCACCGACTTGAAAATCCTTTAACCGAACCTTCCGGTTGTAGACCTTGAAAACCTGTAACTTCTGCTTCTCGATGTCTTTCGGAGCATCGATCTGTTTGTCAGCCACGTCATCAAGATTGTCCATCATCAAATGGTAGTAGTCTTTAGCCGTCAAACCGTTTTGTCTAGTGAATCTCAAAGCAGGCAAATTAACCTCTACAGGTAAAACGGCCTCTTGTCCGTATGTTAACTTGAAGGGAGTCACCTTAGTCGCCCCATGCCTTGAGATCCTATGAGCCCACAGTGCCTTTGATAGCACCTCATGCCACCACTTAGGATGATCTTGAATCTTCTTCTGATTAATTTGATCAATATTTTATTAGTCGATTATGCTTGTGCATTAGCTTGGGCATAGTAGGGAGAAGAATTGAGCATCTTGATCCCCAATGACTTGGGAAATTGTTTCACTTCCTTGGCCATGAAAGACGTTCCTTGATCCGTGGTGAGAGTCTGAGGTATGCCGAACCTGTGAACAATATGCTCAGTGATGAACCGGATTACCTCTCTGTGGGTCATGTTTCTGAGAGGTACTGCTTCAGACCACTTGGTAAAATAGTCGGTAGCAACTAGCACAAACTGATACCCTTTTGACAATGACGGATGAATCATACCAACAAAGTCTAGTGCCCATCCTCGAAAAGGCCACGGTTTTATAATCGGCTGAAGCATTGAAGCCAGCACCAGTTGTATATCTCCGAATTTCTAGCAAGCTTCGCACCCTTTGTAGTACTTGAAGCAATCATGCAACATAGTCGGCAGGTAGAACCCTATTCTTTTCAGCATCCACTTCATCATTGGAGCCAACTGATGTGTTCCGCATAAGCCGTCATGAACCTCTCCCATGGCGACTATAGCTTGAGCTTCACCTGAACACTTCAGGAGAAGATTATCTATGGTTAGGCGACATAGTTCATTATCGACCAAGCAATATTTTAAAGCTAGTCGTCGAACAGCTCTTTGCGTCTTTTGCCCCGGATCTCATAGATAACCAATGATAGGATATCTCCAATCGGTGTTGCAATCATCTCCAATTTTTCTTGTGTTAGCCGATTCAATATGAAAATCGGCTTCGGTTGAACTGGCCATGCATACGTCAGTAGCAAGGTACATCGGTTGTTCTGAAATATAAAACAATTCCTGGCTTGATAACCGGACGCATGCTGTGCTAACTCACTAGCCGATCAATTGTCATGCCTAGACACATGAGATATCTTGAAATTAAGTTAGGGAAGATATTATGTCTAGGCGCTTATCGAGGTATAAATTGAGCGGTCCTTCATTGCACTAGAAAATCCCAACAACTTGTTGCACCACTAGCAAAGAATCGCCAAACGCCTCGATACAGCAAATTCCTGCAACAACTAAGAACTCCGGACCAAATAACAGAGCTTCATATTCATCTTGGTTATTCATACAATCATACTCTAGTCGGCATGATGATTCGTCAACTCCTGAAGGCGATATACAAACAATCCCGACTCATTGACCGTTGCTGGACACTGAGCCATCGAAGTATAACAAGTATAACTTCCATGGTACTGCCGATACAACTGTAAGTCGGCACTATCTTGGATCCGATGTTTCGACTATGAAATCGGCTACAATCTGATCCTTCATAGATCAAAGAGGTTCATAAGTCGGATCATACTCGATCAATCCATAAGCCCATTTACCGATTCTTCCACTTAGGATCGGTTTTTGAATCATATGCTTAATGACATCGGCTTGGCATGCCACTACACATTCATTAGACAATAGATAATGACATGCATGCGTAATAAAGTGACAAGCATATTTGTTCGACGAAACTATACCAAGTTTCGGCATCCAATATGTGCCGGCTAAGATAAGTAATAACATGTTCCTTACCACTGGTTACCTGAGTAAGAGCAGCACCTATAACACCTGATCCGGCTGCTATGTAAAGCCGAAAAGGCTTGCATCTTTCGGGTGCTTTCAAGACTGGGGGTGTGGACAAGCAAGTCTTGATTGTCTCAAATGCTTTTTGCTGCTTCGCCCCCAAGCGAAGTCACTATTTTTCTTGATCCGAAGAATATCGGTAAAAGCGTCAACCTTGCCGGACAAATTCACGATGAACCGTCAGAGGTAATTTACCTTACCAAGAAACTGCTGCATCTCCTTCTTGTTAGTCAGAGCTTGTACTTATTGTGGTGTGATAATCTTGGGGCTACTTACCTGACGGCGAATCCAGTCTTTCATGCTCGAGCTAAGCACATTGAGATCGATTTCCATTTTGTGCGAGAACAAGTAGCAACCGGTGAACTGCATGTCAGATTCATCTCCACTCATGAACAACTGGCTGATGTATTCACTAAACCAGCCACACGACAGATGTTAGATAGATTTAAATCCAATCTTAACTTTGTATGTAGCGGTTTAGATTGAGGGAAAGTGTTAGAATTGTATTTAGACTAACCCGCATGTCGTGTATCACGTATACGTGTTGTATACATATGTAACTTGTATGTGGTCATGACTATATAAGTGGAGAACATGCGGGGCTTTTGACCCAAGCACAAAACCCTAAATCCTCTTTTCAATCTAGGGTTGTGATAGAATATGTATTAATTGTATATACTGTTAGTTCATGTACATATCCCTAACCGGTTGTAACATATATTGTAACTTGGTCATGTATATATGAGGAGATACACGCCAGCAATTGTGATGTGCCACCCACAATTATTTCCTTCCGCTAATTCTCTTATGGTATTAGAGCACGTCTCCTGACCTAACCCACCCGCCGCCACCGCTAGCCATCGATCGCGCGCCGTCGTCTCCGTCAAGCCCGATGGTGACCGAGCCTTCCTCCTCATCCGCCATGGTGCCCGACGCGTCGAGCCCTGCACCATCTCTGTCGCTCGACGTTCTTCCCTCGTCGTCGCTTCCCTCGCGCCAGCAGCGATCTCCACAGCAATGGCCATGTCAAGTCACTTTGCGCCAAGCGTGTACACTACGCCGCTGGTCTCCGTGTCGGGTGCTGCCTTGAGTCGGTCCGCATTGTCCATGCTAGGGCTCAGGCTTGCGTCGACCACCGCTGCTCCAAGCCAGTTCATGTCAAGCACTAACCTGAGCCAATTCACGTCTCCATCGTCCATGCATGGGTATTGTTAGAGTATGTTATGGTTTAGGCTATATTTGGTAGTTTAAGTTTGTAATCCAATTCTATCTCTAGTAGTATTCTTGCCCCCAAGTCTTCTAGTACTATATAAACAGCCTAAGGGCTCTCAATGTAATCACCTCTTCCAATATCAATAAAATCTATACTTCCGCAATCTTTCATGGTATCAAAGCGGGTCGCTCCTCGGCCTAGGGTTTAGCCACCACAGCTTCCGCCGTGCCGCCCCCGAGGAGATCCTTCTCCGCCGGGGGCCGCGCAATAGTAGATTCGATCTTCTTCGCAAAATTTTCTCGCCGGCCGCTTGACCGACGTTTCTTCTTTCGCCGATCATAGATCGGATTGCGTCGTCTACAGCCTCATGTCGTCATCGCGCGCCTCTACTTCAACCTCGGCGTCGACTCATCTCTGGCAAATCATCGTCGACGATCGTGGCAAGGAGGCTCCATGCGGCGCCCCAAGGGACGCCTTCACGCACTGCGTCGGCTGCTCCGTCCTCATGTCGTCTCCACGCCGACCCGTCTTCGCCAACATCTACCGGGACGCACGTCCCTGAGTACGCGCTTCGCCGTCAACAAAGGGCAGCACCTTCATCACCGTGGTCATCATCGCCGACAACCATCTACATCGACAACATCGCCGCATCGTCGCCGCCACCACCAATCGTGGTCATCGTCAACGCCAACAAGTTCTTCTCCACGAGCGACGCCACGCTCACACAAGCGGAAAATACGGGTTTAAATCCCTGAAATCAACTACCGCTACAACAAATCTCCATCAACAACTACCTCTTCGTCTTCGTCCACCACAACCTCGCCGCCAGAGTCGCAGTCTAATTTTTATTTTTTTTACTTAATCAATTTTCTTCTTGCAACTATTTCATCTACTCTGACAAATCGGCGGACAACTTTTACGCACCGACCGTTCATGGAGAATTTCTTTGCTGCTCCCTCCGGCTCTAGCTCGCATGGCTCGTGATGGTCCCTGTCTTCGCACGTCCGGTATTGGCAACACCGACGCGTGCCTTCGTCCCCAGGGCGCTCCTAAGTTTGGCAAGCTCGGCAAGGCGTGTCGCCTACCCCGACTACTCTGGATCCAACTACGTCTACGTCAACTACTACGGTGAATTCTCCAGGTTCAACAACGACATCGACCACAACACAACAACATCATCGACTTCATCAACGGCGACAACTTCCCCAACGGCACCATCGACCACAACTGCAACGCCCTCACTACCGGCTACATCGACATCGGCAACAAGGGCTACCACCTCACCTTCGGCTTATTCTCCAGTCAGACTGTCCGCGTCACTACTGATCCGACTGCGGGGGGGTGTTTATGTTACGGTTTAGGCTATATTAGGTAGTTTAAGTTCATAATCCAATTCTATCTCTAGTAGTCTTCTTGGCCCCCAAGTCTTCTAGTACTATATAAACAGCCTAAGGGCTCTCAGTAATCACCTCTTCCAATATCAATACAATCTATACTTCAATCTATACTTCCGCAATCTTTCAGGTATCCTGGCGCTACATACGCAGGGTACCAGGGGTATCCTGGCGTACATGCAGGCTACCAAGCCATGGTCAATTTCCAGATTCCTGCAATCGGTCAAGGTTTCCAAGGGATAACGTTGTTCGTGGGACTGCCCCCGGTTGTCAACATCAGCTCGTCCATCACCATCCGGTTGACGAGTGAAAATTACCTGATATGGAGGGCTAAAGTTGGTCCTCTCCTTCGGAGCCATCTCCTAATGGGATACGTTAACGGCTCATCAGCGTGTCTAGCTTCCCTGTCATCGATCATGGCGGCATAATGGTACCGCAGCCTAACCCTCTACATCAACATTGGGTGCAATTGGATCAGGCCATCCTCTCAGCCTTTATCTCATCCATGACGGAGGGTGTTGTCGGCATGGTAATGTTTGCCGCCACCACGCAGGAGGCGTGGGAGACGCTTGTTGGCGCCTTTGCCGCCACATCTCTTGCTCGCTCCTCTGGAATTCACCGACAGATGGCCGAACTCAAGAAGAGGGACATGACCATGACGGTTTATTTTCACAAGATGAAGGCCCTCTTTGATGAACTGACGAGCATCTGCCAGCCTCTGCGCGACGTGGAGCTCATCTCCTACCTCCTCGTTGGTCTCGACCTCCTCGTTGGTCTCGGGTATGAATACAACGTACTCTATGTGGTTGTCAATGCCCGCACCACACCCATGCTGATCCGCGACTTGTATGCACAACTCTTGGCCACGGAGCATCGCCATGCATCCCTTCGCACGGAAGCTGGGCTGCACTATCATGCGGCCCACCTCTCTTCCGCCCAGGGTGTCACGCAAGGGGCAGCGGCCCATGTCGCTGCATACAGCGCGCCGCGTTGGGGTTGCTTCCGCTCCAACTACCGTCCAGACGCACGCACGACCGTAGCAGCCACCCAAGCCTCCACTCCCTAACGCGCCTGGAAAGCGCAATAACAGGCGCACTACTGTTGTCTATCAGCTTTGTGGCATCTCGCGACACACGGCTTCCAAGTGCTTCAAGCGGTTTAACTGTGACTTTCTTGGAGTTGGCAATGACGGGAGTAACACTGAGCACCAAATTGCTATGGCCGCAAATCACTTATGGCACCCATGGAGGGCAGGTGACGACTGTAGACCCGGCGTGGTATGCGGACTCGAGTGCTACTCATCATGTCACCCATGAGCTCGAGAAGCTCACCACCAAGGAGCCCTACCATGGCGCCGAGCAAGTCCACACGGCAAATGGAGCAGGTATGCGTATTCATAATATTGGTCATGCTATTTTACCTACTCCATCCTCTAAACCACCAAATCTAAATTGTATTCGTCATGTTCCTAATGCTCACCATAATCTTTTGTCTATGAGTGAACTTTCACATGACAATAATGTATTTATTGAGCTTCATCCTCATGATCTTTTTGTAAAGGATCGGGACACGAAGGAACCCATTCTTAGAGGTCGTTGCTGTGGTGGTCTCTACGAGATTAAAGCCCCCGTCATCAAGCAAGCACTCAGCAGTGTCAGGGTGTCACGTGATATTGGCACAGTCGCCTAGGTCATCCAGCTTTGCAAGTCGTCCAACATGTTCTTCATAGTCATGATTTACCATCCACCATAGAGTCCAATAAAAATAAAAGAATTTGTGATGCTTGTCAACAAGGGAAGAGTCATCATTAGTCCTTCTCTTTGTCTACTCATGTAACAAAATTCCCATTAGAGATCATTTATTCTGATGTGTGTGGCCCTGCCCAAACTTCTATCAGTGGACATTGTTTTTATGTCAGTCGCTTCACTTGGCTCTACTTACTTAAGAATAAATCTGATGTTTATGATGTCTTTCTTCAATTTCAGAAACATGTTGAACACCTTCTTAATCCTTCTTAATCGCAAAGTAATTCATGTCCAAACTGATTGGGGTGGAGAGTATGAGAAACTCCATCCCTTCTTTCACAAGCTAGGTATCTCACATCGAGTTCCATGTCCACATAGTCATCAACAAAATAGCATTGTTGAACGTAAACATTATCACATTGTTGAGACGGGTCGTACTTTGCTTGCACATGCTTATGTTCCGCTGCATTATTGGAATGATGCCTTTTCCACAGCCTATTTTTTTGATAAATAGGCTTCCTAGTCGCACCATCGATATGAAAACCCCTCTTGAGCGACTTAATGAAACTCCTCACAAACACCTCCATTTACGGAGTCATCTCTATTTTCAGCTCACCAATTTATGAATATTTCATATGCTCTGCCTTTACTCGCTAATCATGGTGCAGGTACAGCCGTGGTGCTCGGTTGGAGGTTTTAATACCTGATGATGCTACATAGTGTGATGATCAGCAGCTAATTTAGCATACTAATTCAAACCTTCACGTTGATCAGGCACAAAATCTTCACGTAAATCAGCCACCGGCATGGACCCTCCTTGGGCTCTGTGCCCATGTTTAGGGTTTAGCTCCTTGGGCTCTGTGCCCATGCATGGACCCTCCATTGCGTCAGCTAGTGGCCTTACTCGATCAGCTTCCCAGCTGATAAGCATTGAGCAGCCTTTGTGTGTATGCATGTCTAGGACCGGGGGTCTGTCACTTGGACGCGACAGCCTAGCAGTCAGCCACCGCATGCACGCGTGAGACTGGGAGTATGTCCCCTGGATGTGACAGACTGCCTGCTTCTCCTGATGCAACAGCGTCGCCAGCTCCCTCTCAGGGGCGGAGCTCCCAATAGGAGCCGCCCTACCTTGATTTTTGGTGACAACATTCAGATGCACACTTTAAAAATAGATTCCGTATGAGAAAGTTATGCTTGTTTTGGTGAACATTGCGCAAAACTGATTCTAAACTTCTAGTCCGAAGCTAACTCTCTCTCTCTCTTGTCGCAATAGCTAATTCTAGATCTGATAAAACTCGACTCTATACATTGTCCTAGGTGGGGTATAAGGAGGAATTGAGGGTGTTTTGTCCATCTTATGGGGTGGCCCAAATCAACTCTAGATATGCAATGGATTATATATTTTGGTTCTACTTTGGCTATGTACATTTTATTGATCTAAAATTTAATTTGTGTTAGTTCAGTGAGTGTCTTTGGTTAAGGATATGAGGACATGTTTTCTCAATTTGGAGAAATGATGGTTGAGAACCCCTTGGAATATGTCAATTTGCAACATCACAAAGACAATAGCCAAGTATGAATTTAACAAAATGGAGGAATTAAAGAAAGGGAAGACATATTGAGCTGCCGTCACTTTTACCATTGACGACCACAATAGTTGAAAGGGCTTTCTCGGCGACAAAAATCATCGAGACCGAGTCACGCAACAAGATGTCCATTGTGCTTCTTGATGTCTTGATGACGTGCTACATTAAGTAAGAATATTCAAAAAGATTTTCAAGAAAATGGTAGAGCTTTGCCATTGCCTAGGATTTCTATACATCATCAGAGCTTCATTATTGGTATGCGGTTATACTTATATTTGAATATGTTCTTATTCTATTGTAATAAGTGTTATATTAGAATCATCGTGTAGTAGTAATGTCTTGGGGACTATTTTCCATCACTTCTTTTGGTTATTGCTTGTAGTATTTTGGCAGAACCGCGTCCAAAGAAACAGCTGAGCCCAGTGATTACCGTGCAGCAGCACTTCGCATCCCATTGGTGTGATGCTATGGAGACAGAGTTTTCTGCTCTTCAGGCTAATGGTACTTGGAATCTTGTACCACCTATCTCCAGTGTTAATTTGATTGACTCCAAGTGGGTCTTCAAGGTGAAACTGCATTTTGATGGTTCCATTGAGCCCTATAAGGCGTGGTTGGTTGCCAAAGGATTCAAGCAACGGTATGGTTTGGATTATGAAGAAACATCCAGTCCTGTGGTCAAGCCCGCAACCATCAGATTGTTGCTGTCTATGGCTCTTTCTCGCAGGTGGCATCTCCGTTAGCTTGAAGTTCAGAATGCCTTCCTCAATGGTTTTCTTGATGAATAAGTATACATGAGACAACCTCCTGGTTTTGCTGATCCTAATAAACCTGATCATTAGTGTCATCTTGTCAAATTGCTCTATGGTCTGAAGCAGGCTCCTCATGCATGGCATGCTCGCCTCAGTTCTGTCCTTGGCTCATTGGGTTTCTCACATCAGCTACTGGTACATCTTTGTTTATTCTTCACCGTTTAGTTTAGATGTCACTATCTATTTGCTGGTATATGTTGATGATATAATTGTTGTCAGCTCGACTGCTTAAGCTATTCCTAGGTTAATTGCTCAGCTCAGGTCTGAGTTCACCGTTAAAGATCTTGGTGTTCTACATTATTTTTTGGGAATTGAGGTGCAATCACCCTCATCCGGCAGTCTTCTTCTTCGACAACGCAAGTATGCTCTTGAGCTTCTAGCGCATGCTAGTATGTTGAAGTGCAGTCCTGTCACTACTCCTATGGCATCGTCCGAACGCTTGTGTAATGCTGATGGTGATGTGCTTTCAGCTGAGGAGGCTACTCTGTATCACAACCTTCTTGGTGGTCTTCAGTATCTTATAGTGACACGACTAGATTTATTCTTTGTCGTCAACAAGGTTTGCCAGTATCTTCACGAGCCTCGCACTCCTCATATGTCTGCAGTAAAGTGCGTTTTACTATTGACGGTGGTCTGTTGTTTTGGTCTTCTACCTCCACACTGCTCTCAACGTTTTCGGATGCAGACTGGGCGGGCAGTATTGATGATCAGCCACGAGGGGTATGCTATATTCTATGGAGGTAATATGATCGCCTGGAGTACTCGTAAGCAGTCTACAGTGTCCAGTTCGAGTACTGAGTCTGGGGGGTATAAGGCTCTTGCTAATGCTACATCAGAACCTGTCTGGGTTCAATCTTTGTTACAGGGGCTTGGAGTTCCACAAGAGCAACCTCCGGTGTTATGGTGTGACAACATCGGGGCGACATACCTGCCTTCAAACCCAGTATTTCATGCGAGGACAAAGCATATTGAGGTGGATTTTCATTTTGTCCGTGAGCGTGTTGCTCAAAAGCAACTTCAGATTCGTTTCATCTTCTCTAAATACCAAGTTGCCGATATCTTCACCAAGCCACTTTCGTTGCCTCTATATGAGTATTGTAGGCGCAATCTCAATCTTCTATCGTGGGTTGAGATTAAGGGAGGGTGATAGAATATGTATTAATTGTATATAAGTATATGTGTTAGGTCCTGTACATATCCCTAACCGGTTATAACATGTATTGTAACTTGGTCATATATATGCGAGGAGATACACGCCGGCAATTGTGTTGTGTGACCCACAATTATTTCCTTCCGCTAATTCTCTTAGGTTGGCCACACCTAGGTGCATGAGGCCAGAACGGCTGGAGCCCAGCAGACCCAGATCTGGGCCGGTAAGGCCGCACCACCATCTCCGGCCGCCTAGCACCGCCTACCGCCAGCATCGTCGCAGCCATTGCCATCGCAACCCAGCGTTGTCGCCGTCGCTGGACACCCGCGTCCGTCCTCAGTGCAGCACCGCCGTCGGGGTTACCCGCGTCTCCCTCTAGACGGGCGTGTAGATGAGTACTTACCAAGTACATGTTATAGATTCAACTTATTGGATAACAAAGGGTATATAAAAACTACAACTAATGCTCCGACTACAGAAAATGTATCAAACCGCCACATTTCTGCATTAGCCTCTTAATTGCCTTCTTCTGTGAGGTGCAATACAATAAAATTTTATGATTGTGAACCGTTAAAAAAACTCCACGGCAAGTGAATTTCTTTCTACATTACAAATTTCAGCTTCAACTTGTATGTAGCCTTTTGCGCCCGAGTTTATAAAATTGGAGCTAAGGTTGCTCAAGATCTGACTAACCAAAGCTTGAGAGACAAAGCCTTTCAGAGGAACTGTCCAACACACTTATAAAAAAATTCTTATGTATGTGCACACAAAGTGGAAAAAACATGATATTTGTATTGGGCTTTAGAGTACCAAAAAATGGATTGAACCTTTGTTAGCAGTTATATATTCAAATGAACTAAAACTAGGTTACATTCATTTAACATCATTAGTGCATGCAGAATACTGGTTGAGTCCATATAAAATAACTCATCGTCACCTGCTACTTTAAAACAAGTAAAACTGCTACTTTTCAACAAGTAAAACTTAAAAGTGACTTCAAGGACAGGGGCCAAAACAATCATAACTTGAAAAACTCAACTCAGGACGTGGGCAAGAACATTCACCTTGATTAACCGTCCTCCCAGTCAAAGTCATCTTCGGACCATATTTCTTCAATGTTCCAAGGTAACATAACCTGCTCACTGCGAATCTTCATGCGGTGGTCAGGTTTACTGCCTCTTAGGGTATATCCCGCTGTGCCAATATACTCATATGCATAATTCAAAGAATTGCCATCATTGCAACGGAACGCTCGACCGACCTAGAAGTTATTGGCGAACCGTGAGCTACCAACAGTACCAACGATAGAAACAAATTTTCTCAAGCAGGGGTAGGCTAAATATGCAACCCAACGGCTACCAATAGTAGCAACAACAACCAAAAATTCTCAAGCAAATTGGGGTATGCTAAATATGCAACCCAACGGAAACATATGGAGAATAGGAAGTGAGAGAAAAAGGTAACAAAGTACAAGAAACAATACCACGTTAGAGAAGAGATGGTACCTTTAGACCGTAAGTGTCCGCAAATGAATACCTCACATTTATAGGGAAGTACTGATATACCTCAGGCCACCCCATAAATGTGTATTTTATTATAATTGATCCACTACATAAACAAAGTAAAAATCAGAATCAATTTAAATTTTATTGAACATGCACTTGCATTCGTGCAAATGATTGTTTAAAAAACATTTCGCACATTTAATTTGGTTAAACAGTTAGTTTGTACAAATGTGAATCTCAGTTATATGAAGAATCCATCTACAGATATCTGCCTTTGGTAGATATCCAAGTGCAGAAATGAAACAACAGTTTGATCACCATTAATATCATCATGGTTTATCGGAGATGTGTTTTTTATTTTCTGGATTTCCAAACACGGAAGCACATTTTGAAGTCACCTTTTGTCTATCTCGTTCCTGCTTCTAACTATACAGGTTAGTCTGTGTTTGGCAGCTCAGGTTTTCTAAAAGTATAGTATTTCAAAACCATAATATTCCAATGCACGGGCAGAGAATACTTTGGTTTAGGAAAAAGTGGTCAGGAGTAAAGTTTTAAATAATGCAAAACACTATCTTTTTGGAGGATACCTCGGTATTTTAAATTGTGGTATTCGTAGCCTCCAAACACATCAAAGCATTTGATACCACAGTATTTTTTTGAAACCGTAGTATCCTCCAAATACCGAGAACAAAGTGAGCTCCCAAACAGCTTCCTTTATTAAATGAAGTGTTTTTTAATACAGTTCCTCAGTTCAATACATCACCGACTAATTAAGCTCGAAACTGATAGTCTCTGTGTCTGGGATTTAAGGAATCGATACTCTGACGCATTTGTGCAGATCAAGGAAGATGGTAGAGTGGCTTTTGACAGTGAAATTCCAATTGAGGAAAGAACAAAGAGAGAGCAGGAAACAATACAGAATTGTGTAAATAGTGCTTCGGTCGAAAAGTTCCATTATGAATTGAATGCTTGATATACCACATTTTTGTATACCATTAAGTGAGCAACTTTTGTCATAAATAATTTATAGTTGGTCTCCAAATGTTACGGAGTTGTGTATGACATTGCACTATACTTTTGTTTAAGATAGATATGAAGTATGCTTGTGAAGCTAAATGAATGATCAATACTCAGTTCAAAACTTCAAGATAGTTGTAAGCTCTTCTGTTTGCATTGATCAAGATGTTAAAGTTGGCATATCTCAAATTTGCAAAGTGAATATATATATGTATGTATTTGTTCTTTCATAGCAAACAATGGGCATATGACTAATGTTTTACCGCACCTGGTGTTGGACACGTCAATAGGAGGGACGCGCCAAACTATTTCTCGTTCTTCGATGATGCACCTCCCTTTATCTTTAGAAATATCAATGTCGATGCTTTTCTTGGTAAGGGGAATAGGCATTGATATAAGGACATCATTCAGCTTGATTCTTCCTGAAGCCTTGTAGTTAATCTTGACATAGCATCCTCGCTTATAGCGATGACGGTTTGCTTCAACTACAGGAAGGACAAGTATTAAGAAAAACCCAGAATGTTTAATTAACATAACTTGGCAAAGATAGATTATAGACCTTCTAGAGGAAGAGAACCATTATTAATTTTACACCATCTCAATGCTCTGAACTCTACATCTGGGAAAGGTAACTGAGACTCTGATTTCAGTATGCTATGTTCAGCAAATGCTTCTTGGCTAGCAGATGAATGATGTTTGATTGTCATCCCAGACAATTGGTCGTTAATCTGCAAATCAAATAAAACAATCCATGCTATAATGTTGTTCAGATGCAAATGTGCATAAACTGAAATTAAATGATATGAGCATGCCTGAATCCCAATGAATCGATCAATGTTCGCTGGAATATGAACAAACATCACCCCACGAAGCTCAGCTGATGATAAATTATCAGTCCCACTATCACACAGCACGATAAGTTGTTCTGTAATTTTCACTACAATTGAAGTATCTCTGCAGTATAGATTTGAGCTGCACAAAGTAAGGTTGAAATTTCATATTAAAATAAAAGCACATGAAATAGCATTAACTATATTAGACAGCTGAAACTGGAACCATGGTCTGCAGGCTGCCATAATTGCACACTAGCATCCTTACATATGATAGAGTAGTCGGCACCAAAGATGAAATATTGTGGTACCTTGGAGAAGGCAAATGGGAAATAAGTGATTTCTGCTGACTAGATTCCTTGTCCTTTTCCTCAAAAATCTCATGCTCCTGTGGGCTCATCAGATAGAAAAAGCAAATATAAAAGTAGGTATAGAGCTGACTTCAATTTTTTGCAGGTCAATTCTAACATACTCATGGTGAGCGATAACATAAAATAACTCACTACGCCTCAGTTTAACTAAAACTATATATTGCATCAAGTTTTAACTCGCTAAAACAATGTTTTGAAGCCCTGAAACATCTTATGACGATTCACTTGCCAAAAGTTAAGTGAGAGCAGTAAGATGAGTATGTGCTCTACCTGCCCCTGCTCATCATAAACTTTACAACTCAAAAAATACTCAGTTTAATCATTTTATTTCAAGAATTTCAATCAAGGGCTATTAATTACCAAAAAGTGCATATTTATGCAGTTCCTAGGAGAACAAGCCATACATCAAAACTTCTAAAACATTGTGTTTACTAATCACTTGCTGCAATTTATTATCTTAATAAAGTGTTTTCCTAGTGATATTGTTATAAGATTTTCCATAGTTGTAATAAATTTGATAATGTGCTTGTACATGTGCAACCTGTGTGATGTTACTCACTTAGCTACACGGAACCCAGTATAGCTCAGCCACCATGCATCCATACTCGGAATGCCACTTTTCATGTCAGAATCCAGTGTCAAATTGATTCAAGGAACAGAAAATCTATAAATGAGATCCAAGTTTTTGAGAATTCATAAAAGATCAACATGTTTAAATCGTGTAGAGACCTTTTTCCTAAATGATATTGCTATAAGTTTAAGTGGTGTGCCACTTGGTATAGCGGGTTGTTCTTCCAAAAAGAAATGCCAGGTTCAGGAGTAGTTCCAAAATCAGTTAGAATCTCACGAAATCTGTACAATTTCATTTCGAAATTATAATCGTGTGATGCATACGAACTATAAAAATGGCCTGGATGGACATATCAAGTTGGCTAATTAACCTGCAGCACAATAGCACCATATCTTTGCGCGATGGAATCCTGATCAATAGGGATGCCTGGTTTCTCTGCAATTTTCAGTTTTCTTTCCACAAACATCAGTTCCTACAGTATGATTCCTGGTTAGTGAGTGTGTTATAATTGAAATTTATTCCAGAAGAATGAACATACACCAACAGTACCTGAAACAATTCTTGCTCCTCTTTCAGCTTGCCTGACAGAGCCACCCTTAGTTCAAATAATTCCTTATCCAGATGTTGAACCTATATTTGTTAATTAAAAAAATGCTCAACCTGAATGAGATGTTCGGCACAGTTATGCTGTTCCAAGAAAACCAAATGCCTCTAGCTCAGGATAAAACATAATTTGGTGAATGGCTATTACAAAAAAAAAAGTGTTTCTACTACAGAAATCTTGCAGAATTACTTTTTGGGTGAAACATTGTAGAAATAGTGGTACATATACCAAGAAAGTTAGAAATAGAGACTAAACACGGCAGGGCTGCGATGGTGCACCCAATCGACCTGGGTTCGACTGCTGTTAGGAGCAAAGCCCTAGTCCTTTTTTTCAAGAAAAGGGAAAGGACCTTTGCGCTTCATTTCATTGGAAAGATAGAAAACGCAAAGCCCTAGTCTCTCACCTGGTCACTTCTACTTTAATTAAATTCCATAGGGCTCCTCTCTTGTTAAACTCTTTTTTTTAAATACAAAATAAACATACAGAACTAGGATTTCATTATTGCATATCTGAATAGATAAAAGCACTGAGCGAAATATAGCTCTGCACTTAATCTGGTTATTGGCACAATGAGGTACATCTGGTCATACCTTTGCACTTAATTGGAGCCGATTATCATGCTTAACCACTTCCATCGTTGCTATCTTTAGTTCATCAGCTCTGAATAGCAAGAGGACATATGTATTAAAAATTACACCCTGAAAAAATTATGCAAAAAACATATTTGTATTTCACAATTTCAACAGCAACAATAGCTAGATCTTTTTTAGCGCACAATTGCACATACCACAGTCTTGCACCAAGCATGTGGCAAGCAACACATTTTGTAGCTAGCGAACTCTTGAGCATAATCGTGGCAATCAAGATGTGAAATGGATTTGTTTATGTTAAAGTGAATTTTTTTAAGAGCTTCAAAAGGGATATGTAGACACTAGTTCAGAACAGCCAGGTGAAATAATTATGGTTTAGTTTTTTACTGTGAGCATAATGTCAGATGGTATAGTTAAATAAGCCTTCCAGCAGTAAGCACATAAGAGGCGTGTCCAAAACTGTTCATTTTAGTAGCTGAGCCAAGTTTCTTTTTAAATAAACTTCCTGGTAAAGTTTCCACTTGTTGCTGCAAAATTCTTGGGATTTACCAGGTTCAGTCTATGTTATTGCAGAAGACTCGTCTGCGAAAAAGCATTACAAAACCAGGAAAAATTTGTTGCAGATCCACTTGATCCTTTATTCTCAATAAAAGATATGTGTGCTTAGGCGTGTATTCGATAAAAAAACTCAGGAAAAGTTAAAAGGAAATCGACCATTGCACCTATTCTAAAAGTGCATTTCTCATATACCATTGTTCCAGCAACCTATTAAAAAAAATTATAAACACTTTTTGCAAACTAGAACAAATAGACCTAAGAACATATGATTCCAGCAACCTATGACCAAATACAATCATGATTATGTGGAAAACAAACCTTAGAAAAGATGATCTTATCTCCTCTTGCAATTGACATAACTCAAACTTAAAAAAGATGGCCTGCAGTAATACAACTTCAAATATTATGTTAAACCAACCACTTGAGGTGTTTACCTACTAGTCATGGTAAGAAAAAAATGATCTAGGAGTCACAGATTACAACTATTTGAGTACGGTATAAGGCTACCCTCTATGTTAGAGATGGTTACCTGGTCCTTCAAAGAATAAACCTCAGAATCACTTTCTCGGTTTGCATCCTCGTTTGCAACATTACTCATTTTTTCTTCCCTTTCTTTGACTGAAGCTATCACAGATGGCTTGTGTTTGTTTCTTAACTCCTGCAATACTGTTTCACTTACAGATTGATACCCCTCACATGCAGTCGAGACAAGCTGGTTGCTATCCAAAGTGGAACTAGCTAAAGACCGCAAAAGCATCACCGCATCACAAGCATGTTTTGTATCCATAAGTGAAGGGCCTGCGACCAAAAGAGATCAGTCTCGACTCAGTCCATTTATTACTATCATTTTCACTTTGGATAGAATGACCAATCAAACATGTACCAGTACCATAAAGCTCCAGTAGCGCAAGAACTGTTTGGAACAGCATCACGCGATTCCCATCAAACAGAAGCACATCCCAGACACGAAGAACTGGAATGTTCAAATAGATGTGAAAAATGACATCATTTTTCTCAAACACAAACAGTTTATGATATTGCCATACCATACGAGCTTGGTGCTTACATTGAAACAATCAATAATTAAATATACTTGATCATGATAAAGATTTGTTTTCCTGGCTTTTAGGTACCCATAACCATCAAATAAGATGTCAGAAAAACATGGTTATGGTCATTTTCAAACTTTTTAGTGAGGGGAAAGGAACAACTTCTCTCCCCTTGCAAATATCACATGGTACTACTTTGGTTCTGTCACATAGAGGTTATAATCGCTACATCCTTACATGAGATTAGTGTTGCTCACATGTTCAATAAATGTAATATCAGCTTGGAATTAATGAGACATCAGTGTACTTTGTGGAAGTAAACATAGACTTGGCTAAGGTAAACTAATAGAATATGTGCTTCTAGAAGCAATAACTGTTAAAATAAAAGTAAAGACTAACCAATCTGCCAGGGAAGCACATTGGTGAAAATGGATAGGAACCAAGGTTCAGTAATCCATGAAAGTTGAAGACCGAGGCAGTCCAAGTGATTTGCTGCATCAAAAAGCATGTTAAGCTCTGGATTCTACGGTTTTGCAGGACTAGCTAAAAGAGTTACTAGTTATGTGAAATAAATTGCTAACCTAGGTTCGGGATTTTCTCCTGGACTAATTCCTTTAAAACAACTTGATCCACCTGAATGGCAACAAAATATGTGTCGAGTATAAGATAAACCGAGTTTCAGAGTTACAAGCACCCAAACATGCAAATGTTAGAAAGAGAAAAAGCGAGAGGCTGAGAGCATCACAGCACCTGTGACTCGATCATTTCTTCAGAGAAATAACCGTTAAAGCAATCAATAATGCCTACTAACGTCCTGTTACACCATCCAAAGATTTAACATATTATTCAATTCAAATATCTTATGATCTTATAGCAAAGGAATCCCAAATAACAGTACAGGAAAGTTCTGTAGAGGCGTACCAAAATGCATTCTCTTCTGGCATCAATAAAAGTAAGAGACCAGCAAAGAAGTTCATCGCCTACGATATTCAAAGACAGATATTTTCTAAGAGAAGAGTTAAAAAATGTCAAACTGTGTTTTCTGGTAAAAGAATTTTAACTCAATCTTTGTTAACTTATATCACTATAGCACCAGGATACTGATTGAGTAGGACTTGTACAATCGCCTCCATTATTTTATTAGATCCACTGAATACTAAGTTCTAGGTTCCGTGGTGAGGTGTATTAAGAGCAGCAGTTCAAACAAGCAAACGACTTCGAGCAACATAAAGCAAATAATATGAATCAGAATTGGTGTATAAATTACCTGACAATAACCAAATTTTGGATCGTGTCTAGCATAAGCTTCAAGCAACCGTCTCAAGGCATTTCTTCCATCCTCATCTAAAGAAGGATGGCCAGGAAAAGTTTTAGGCAAGTCCTGCAAAGAACCGATATGACAGATTAGATTCTTTGTTAGCATCTTGCAGATGTAAATATTTTCCATAACCATGGACACAACTATCTACCTTCTCCATCTGCTTCCACTTTTCACAGGAAAATGCTGAAGATAATTCAGTTTTTTTATCAACTTCTGAGGTCGAAGAATCTAGGCATCTGTCGTTATCTTCTAGTTCACCTTTTACTGCAAGCAGACTATCATAATACCCTTCTACTCTATGAACTCTAGCACCAACGAAAGCTTGCCAGATCTGTCATCACAAATGCAAAGGCAGTTTCATGACTTATACAAATAAATAATTAGAAAATAAAAGAAGATCCATGAAACAGGCCGCACCTCTCCTCTTAAAGCCATTGGCAGTCCACTATGGACAAGGCACTCCAGCTCTTTCTTCAAAGGATGGATGGGTTCCTTTGGGTGCATCCTGGCAGCAGATAAATGTTCATTTTCAACACGTAGACCCATCATCTGTTCAATGTTGCCAACGGATGCCCTAATTGGCTTCCATGATGCAACAGCATCGGGCCCTTGAGCAGCCTTCTCAAACACAAATTCAGAACTGCCAGCCTTGAAATTCTCCTCAAGAAACATTGCAGCAGCTTGCCCTTTGTCCACAGACAGTGAAACTTCTGCATCCTGTTCAGATAGATCAGCAAGCTTCAGCAGGAAGTTCTTCCATCGATCCGATCTTTTCTCTTCCTCCGCCTGAAAGTACATCAGAGGTAAAGCATGCAGCTCGTCAAGATCAGATAATGCAGTAAAATCAGGCATGTGTATCATACCTTGTAGGTGCCTGCATACTCCTTGTACTGCTGCCAGTGCTGGGGCCGCACAGCGAAGCCATTTGCATCTCTGCTTCAATCAGAGCACATTAAAAAACAAACACTACTCTTACTAAAAAATAAACATGTGATGCTCAAAGTTAGAGGGTTTAATACTTGGGTGTCGCACCTAAATTCCAGACTCATTTGTACTTACGAATGCAACGTTTCCATAGGAACCCAGATCTAATAAAATCGCAAACAGCACTAAGATCTTAGGTGTCAGTACCCTGTCTACTTGAAACCCACGGGTGTTACACTGGCACACCACTCCATCAGTTATCCGGCGGCCCAAGAGAAGCGAGGACCCGCAAGTCAAGATCTACGGCTAACAACGTTTCACTATGTTTCCATATTACTGTTGTACTTAATTACAGTCAGTTAAACCCACGCTGTAAGAACTTGAGCTATATGACCCCGGATATATCCGTGGAGAAGAAATAAGAAAGAACAACTAATCCTAGCTGACTTCAGTTTCTTAGGGTTCTTCCTCTTCATATGTATCAGGCGGCCGAACGTGAACTCCAAAATATCCCCAAATTCCCCACGATTCCCTCGATCTTCCTCTGAAATCCGATTGTTGGCATCAGGATGGTATCAAAGCTTACTCGATTCTCGGCCAGGACGAAGGTGGTTCGGGTTTGAGAGGCGGGAAGGTTGGGATCTCTCGTAAAATCCCTTCCTGCCCTTAGACGCAAACAGCAACACACAAATGGTCATGTCCAGCCCTCGACGGCTCCACCAATTAAGCTCCCCAATCCCCCGTTCCTCCCCACCCGGCACCCCGCCACCACCACCAGCACCATCACCACCCGAAGCATAAACCCTAGCATCAGGAGGGGATCACCAACCCCGCAACACTCAAAGGCATGATCGATTTCGAACTACATTGGAGAAAAAAAAAAGACCACCACGCGATGCGGCGGGGTGGGGCGGGCCGGAAGGAACGAGAGGAGAACGAACCGCTTGTGCTCGAAGGCGACGAAGCGGGGAGGCTTCAGCTCCTTACTGCGCACCATCAGCAGCAGCGGCGGCGGCGGCAGGTGGCGGCGTAGAGGGAGCGCGGAGCGGGACTAGCGTGGTGGCGGCGGTGGCGTAGAGGGAGAGCGGAGCGGGACCAGGGGCGGTGGCGGTGGCGGTGGTGGCGTAGAGGGAGACCGGGGCGGGACCAGCGGCGGTGGCGGCGGTGGCGTAGAGGGACAGCGGAGCGGGAGCAGCGTGGTGGCAGCGGTGGCGTAGAGCGAGAGCGGACCGGGACCAGCGTGGTGGTAGCGGTGACTCGGTCTCGTGAGAGCGCCGCAAGTTTCGGAATGCGCAGGGCTCGCCTCTACGTTATGCTACATATACGAACAAGTTGTTTACACAGCGTGCTCAGGCTGGGGAGTATGATAATAGTATACAGTACTCCCTCCGTTTATAAATATACGCACGTTTTAGGTTTGTGAATTAAATGTAAACTTATATACTAAAAAAGTCTAGATACATTCGATTCATAAAGCTAAAATATCTTATATTTCTAAACGGAGGGAGTATATAGTATATGATACCATCTCCACAATCTATAGTATCATGTGGTAGTATAATAGTTTTAGTATATTTATTATTTTGTAGAATCTCACTGTAAAATTATGTACAAGATTCATTTAAGATTAATTATTCTAGTTCTACGTGATATGATACCGTATCTACCTACGATACCAATACAGTCTCTTTTATCATTAATTAGCATGTCACGTCAGAATTTTGCAACATGGCATGTATGATACTACCTATGATATTCCCATTGGGGCTAGTCTAAGAGCACCTCCACTCGTTGGACGCTTCTCAAGTCGTAATCCGGCGCTATTTCGCGCAGGAAGTAGCTAGTTTTTGCCTGAGAACGCCTAGTTTCCACTCGAGTTCTCACACTGAGTTTCCAGCCGAAGAAAAAACGACGACATATTCGAATTTTTTCGTTCCCGTCGGCGAAATCTCGGCCAACGGTGTTCGACAGAAGTACGTCCAAAAAAGTTCAGCGATCAAATTATTACAGAATAAGATGAAATAGTTTGGCGATCAGTCATCGATGGGGATGTCCTCCCCCATCGTGTCCGGTGCAACGGGGATGGGTGCATCAGCGTCATGGTCGGCCGACCGGTTGGAGGAGGTGGAAGCAGAGCTCGGCGAAGCAGGAGCGGCGGAGGTGGTCGGCGCAGAGCTTGGCGTGCTGGCGGCGATGTCCTCCTGGAGGATGGAGTTGTGGCGCGCCATGTACCAGGCCTTGACCGGCGTGCTCATCGCCGAGGTGTCTTCGCTGCCCATGAGGAACTAGAGATCCGTCTACCTCTTCTTGGCGGCGTAGTTCGCTTTGAGGAGGTCGAGCTTGTGGTCTTGGTTCTGGAGCAGTTGCGCCCATCTCTCGTCGGATTTCTCCTCCCTCTTCTTGGTATGGGCCTTGGTGCCGGCGATGCACTTCTCGATGGAATCCTAGAGACACTCGGCGGGAGGTCCTGTGGCTTTGAGCATCTTCGCCTTCTTCTGGCCGACCTTCGGCCTTCCTTCGCCGGCAGCAGGGGAGGAGCCTCCGGGTTGTACACGTCGTCCTTGGTCTTGCTGAGGCTCACACGAGTGTCCACCCATTTATGGCATTTATCTATCGTGGAAAACACATGGTGGAACTTGAACTCCGTCTTGGTGTCGTCTCGGTACATACCGAGTGCACGAAGGAGCTGCAAAGGTAAGGCAAACTGTGTCAGGATAGGCATGAACAAGTACCTTCGGCTAGTGTTCAGCGAAGTACATTGTCATCCATGCTTTCACCGCTGACGGGTGTGCGGTCGACCTCCTCGAGAATGATGTGCCACTTGCTGCAGGCCTGCTAGATGAGCCCCTAGTGGTTGATCATGGCTTTCTCGCCGTGCTCCATGTGAATGTTGTTGTACTTCGGGTCACAAAGGTTGCGCTTGTTGAATGCTAGCTTCACACGCTTCCAGTAATTGTCCGAGTTTTGGTTGGCGTCGGTGATGGGATCCATGCTCACCGCTTTTCAGGCGTCGACGAGGCAAAGGTCCTCAAGCGACGTCCACTAGATCCGGGGCTCCGGCGGCAAGGTGCCCGCCTTCTTCTTGCCTTTGGCTTTGGCCTTCACCGGAGCATCCTCTTCGGCGTCCTTCTCGGCCTCCTTGGCCTGCATCTGGTCGGCGAAATCTTGAGAGTCGATGTCATGTTTGGCGTCGGCTCGGGATTGTTCTTGAGTGAAGAAAGAGGCGTTGCCGGCCGTCGCCGACCCTGAGGAGATCATGTCCTGCATGTAGGCTTCGATCGACATTCCACCAAACATGCTGCGACTGTCCGCTTCGCCGAAGGTAGCGGGCGACGAACTGCCGGCGAACGGTAGAGGACCGCAGCGCATGGATGACGAAGTGGCTCCGTACGACGAAGAGCTGGAGTAGAGAATGTTGATGTTGACGTTGAAGGCCGGAGCAGCGCGAGGTGCGGGCAGGGGAAGAGCACGTTTGGGTTGAACCCGCCATCGAACTCGGGGAGAGAAGGAGTACCTCTGCCGTGGGTTCGCCTGGCTCTCCTGAAACATGGTCGGTGAGATCAGCGAGAAACCGGATGGTGAACCGACGCTTGGTTGGCTCCCCAAACGCCACCGTACTATGGGCGCGACGTCGCCGCACGCGCCTGCATTTCCCTCATCGCCTGGGCCTCGACCACCGCCCGGGCCTCAGCGAGCGCCTTCGCCTCCTTGGACCTTGTCTCCCTGTCTCTGCGGCTGTCCGATTCGACCTTCCTCTTTCGGACTAGGGCCAGCCACTCGACGTCGATCAGGCCATCCGGCCTCGGCGTCGGTGCTCTCGGCTTCCTCGCATTTTTCTCCTTTGGTTCGCCTGAAGGGAATATACCCGAGAGGCAATAATAAAGTTGTTATCTTATTCCTTGTTTATGATAAAAGTTTATTCTGCATGCTACAATTGTATTAATTGGAAATGTTAATGCATGCATGTTTAATAAACAAATACGAAGTTCTTAGTTATGTCTCTCTTATAAACTAGCTCGTTGATTAACAAGATGATCAAGGTTTTCTGAGCATGGACATTGGATGTTGTTAATAACGAGATCACAGCATTTGTGAAATGATGTGATGAACATTCATCTGAAGTATAGCAATACGATCAAAGTCATTGTGTTTAAATTGCTATAAAATCTTACGAAGTAATCTTAATCCTTAGACCATGAGATCATGTTAATTGCTAACACTATAAGAGTAACTTGATAACATCAAACGTCACACCGTAACAGAGTGACTATAAAGGTGGATTCAGATACTCCGAAGGTGTTATATTAGGCTCGTGGATCAAGAGTGGAATTTATTCATCCCGATGACGGATAGATATACTCTGGACCCTTTTGGTGATATCACATTAGTTATCTTGCAAGCAAGTGATATGATCACTAGAATGTTATATCACGGTAACGAGAAAAGAGTGCATGACGGTAATGATATCAAACTAGGTATGAAGATACCGATGATCGAATCTCAGACATGTAATATATCGCGAGACAAATGGATTGAGTTACATGTGTAAAAGGTTCTCACGATCACATAAGTCATCGTTGAATATATGGGAGTTAGTATGGATCTCCAAACCCCGCTACTGATTATTGATCGGAGAAGGGTCTCGATCATGTCTGCATTATCCGTGAACTGTAGGATGACACACTTAAGAGATACTGACACGATTTGGAGCAAATATGTTTCAGAGAAAAGAATAACAAAGCGCTGGAATTATTTCGATGAAAACCGAAATTGTTTCGAGTGAAATTGCAGAAACTGGTTCTGCATGTGATATCGAAATATTGCAGGGGTTTTATGTGAATGTTTGTTAATTAACGTAATTAACAAAATTCTAAATAAAACAAATAAAAAAGTTTTATTAAATGAGAGTTGTATTAAATTTGGAGAAATTTAATGCATTTACGTGGGATTTTAAGTGGAGAATGTGGAGGGTCATATTTATGTGGGGGAGTTACCACCACATGAATGAGGGAGAGGAAGGGGCTTCCCCCTCCTCCTATAAAATGCGCCCCTCTCCTTCCTTCTCACTCACACCTCCTTATAAAGGATCTCTCTCCCCTCTAGATTTATTCCTCCATGGTATCGGATTAGCGAGATACATGTTTCTGGTGGCTTTTCGTATGGAAGGAGTTGATGCTTCCGCTGCATCGCTAGAGTGAGGAGGTGGAGGTTGTTCGATGGACCGGACGTGTGTGCGATCACGGATGCACCGCTTCTTTCTGGTGTTGGACTTGATGATACTGGACCGGCTGGACCTGCTGGACTTCATCACGATCTTGAGATCGGCAAGTGTATGGCTACATCATCCATGAGTCCAACCTCATAACGCTTTGTCGCTCTTTAAGGGTATATTCTCTATGGATGTATATTCACCTGTTGCTTGTACCTAGTAGATAGATCTTGGCGTATAGTCGCTCCCATCGTAGAAATTATTTTGTTTTCTATGCTGGGAACCCAACATCGCCGGCGGAGGATCAGGGTTTGAAGAAACCCTTTGGCGGCATGGTGGTCAGGAGCTCGGCGAGGCGGGAGATGTGAGGGAAATGGAGAGGAAAGGCGGGAGGGGAGAAGAAAAGGCGGGAGCTCGGCCTTCGGTCGCCGACAGGGTTGGCCCACCCGCTTTTTCGCTTTGTCCGGCGTTTCCAGGGTATTCCCAGCGCTGTGGGATCGTCCTAGGAACACCGGATGAAAGTGGGCTAAATCCGGACAAAATCGGCGTCCTGGGAACGCAACTGGGCGAAAAATCGCTCTCCGGATGATAAAAAGCCTGGAAACAGCGTCTTGAAAACCCGAGTGGAGATGCTCTCGGAGCATCTCTATACTCGTTCTGCGGTACCGCAAAACGTGGATGTGGATACTGCAAAAAAATTGTTCGAAAAATATTTACACGGAATAGATACCGCATTATACCGCAAAACAGAATATATCCATGAATATTCTATCGTTTTCTTTGTAGACACGCGGATATGAGCACTGGCATCGCGGTCGCCTTGGCGCGGGGACATGGTTGCCGTTGCCGGCCGACAAGCGCTGATGCGCCGGGTGGGCTGACAGTCGTCAGAGGCAACAAGAACAGAGTGGAGGGCTCGATCGCGGGGAGGATGGCTGCTAGCTAGATACAGTACGTGGTGCGTTCGTGCGGAGGTGTTTTTGTGGTGGTTTGATTCGAAAAGAAAAATGCCGCGCCGCCACAGCACACCACAAGTGTAAAATAATGGTGGTGGATGATACTCTCCTCACTCGAGTTCACCCGGTCCTGGATTTCTTTTCTCTCCGCAAGTACAGGTTGTGCTGCGCGCGCCGCTTAAAGCAGAGGCCACAAGACGCGGTTGCTCTGACGGTGACGGGAGCAAGGAGTACGGCGGCGAGGTCCACACGACTTCCGGCGACAGCGACGACAACGGGATTGCCGGAATCGACCTCTGGCGGTGGTAGTGGCGACGGCGATGAGTACGGAGGCACTCTAGCTGAATATTTTTTCATGCCAAATTTCTGTTTGCATTAAACCTCACAGGAAAATCTATATGGAAAATATGCAATACAGAAGCGCGCACATTTACAGTGAACCGCAAAAAAAATTCGATGCGGTACGGTTTACGGTATCTAGAAAAGCCATTTTTTCCATATCGTACCGCAAACTGGTGGAGGTCGCGGAGGTTACGTGCGCAGCAACACGTGTATACAACCCCAAAATATGCGGCACCTCTTGGAGATGCTCTAGAGCATCTCCTAAAGGCACCCCAAAACAAAATATAGGGCTCTGGCGCAAATAACGGCTCCCAATCGCCTTTTCCATTTTAATTTTTTGTCTGACACGATCTTTCTATACATCCGGCGCTGCCAGGACACCCCTGGCCAAAAGGAGTCAACCGGGGCGCTGACTAACTCCCACCCTAGATAAAATCGTGCCACGTGTCTGGGACCACCTACCCACGCAATTCTCTCTCCCCCACCCCTCATCTCTCTCTCATTCCCCGTCCATCTACCTCCCACACCGCCGCCCCGCCTCTGTCCCCGACACGCCGCCCCACCTCTGGCCACGACGCACCGCCCTGCCGCCTTGGAGCGATTTTTTAAATAATACATTTTTAATGAATTTGAGAAGTGTTGCACGAATTTAGAATTTTACAGATCTAGTGATTTGTCATCTTCGGCCTGACCGATTCAGATCCAGTCGGTCTGGGTCTAGCCGATTAGAGCAATCGGCGTGGGTCTGGCCGATTCAGCGTCATTCGGCAACGCCCTGGCCGATTGCAGCTGCCACCATGGGGTTGCGGGGCCCGCGCTGGCTGAGTGGCTCACTCGGAGACGCCCTAGCCGATAGGTTTACTCGGCGTGGCCCTGGCCAAAAGAATGCCATCAGGACCACACCGCGTGCGCCGCCCCCGCTCCTCTCCTTCTTCCTCCGCGCGCTGCTTCTTTCTTTCTCTCTCCTCTCGCGTGAGCTCGTTTCCCTGCAGCTGTTTTGCCCGATTTAGCACAGATTAACCACCAAATCTTCTTTCTAAAACCACTATAGAGGTAGGGGAACCCCGATCTACTGATGGGTTAGCTCAGGACTCGATTTGGTGGTGGTTTTTTGGAGGAATAGTGGTGGTGCTGCGGTGGAGCAATGGCAATGGTGGTGGTGTGGTGGAGCTTGGAGCAGGGGCGTGTATGAGCTGCACCGTGCTGCTTTTTTGGTGAACCGAGGCTGCTGTACCGAGTGGCTTCTCACACTTCAAGGGTAAACTCTAATCTCTCGTTAATCACAGTTATTTTATATGATTGTGCGGCTACTCATGCTGTGGTTAGGAGGCTATTAGAATAATTGAGAGGGTTTTATTATATTATTTAGAATATTTGCGGATAGTTATACATAGTTTTATTTAGATTAGGTGGATTTGTAGAAAGATTTGGTAGGTGGATTCGTAGGAATATTAGGCAGTCTATTAGCTTATTATTTAGAATATTTGCGGATAGTTGTACATAGTTTTATTTAGAATAGGTGGATTTGTAGAAAGATTTGGTAGGTGGACTTGTAGGAATATTAGGCAGGCTATTAGTATATTATTTAGATAATTTATGGATAGTTGTACATGTATTTACGCACTGTTGCTAATTAATTATTTAGTTTAATTTTTTTATGTCAGTAGAGATGTCAAATGTAGTGAAGTTCGTGTTTTACTACGGTCCTGGTAATATCCAATACTATGATTATGGGCAGATTTACGTGAGTTTTATTATATAGAGTTGGATTTGACTGCCCCGCAAACCTGGAGTGTTAGTCAGTTGAATAAATGGTTGATAGATTGTTTAGGATATAATCTCGAAACATACACCGTCAGTGTCCAAGCATTGTGGACAAAGTCGACCAAGATTTTCTAGATTTTGAAGCATGTAGATCATAATAGAGACTAGTTTAAGTGGTTAAAAGGATGCTAGGACAGGCACATACACCCTATTGCACTAGTGCTTCCTGTCTTAAAGGAGATTGATCCGCAAGCATCGGAAGGTGGACACAGTCCTGGCCATAGTGCTGAATCTAGTGGCGAGATGTAATGTATGTCCAATGCTGGAGGTGGTGGTTATAAATCAGAGCAGAGCAGTCAAATAGGAGGAGGAGGTGGTGGTTACGAACCAGGGCAGAGCAGTCATGATATAGGTAAAGGATACGATATTGGAGAGGTAGATGCGGACGAGGAAGGTGGGCACATGCAGGACTTGATGGTGGATGAGGATTACATGGATTGTGAAAGTGGTGATTCTGATGATTCATATGGTTCCGATGAAGAAGGCAACAGAGAGGACGTGCTGATTCCTGCATCCTGGAATCAAAACATCTCGGATGTCATGACCGTTAACGACGGTCATGATTCTGTGTGGGAATATCATAAGAATAAAATTGTGCAGGGCATCAGATATCCAGACAAGAAACATTTGCAAGATACAATCATTGCTTGGGCATTGTCTATACAGAGGGTTCTCAGTACAACCGTGTCAAATAAAAAATACTTGATAATGGAATGTGTGGATATAAATTGTCCAGTTAGGGTGCATGGATATCTTCCTAAATATGACATAAAAAATGTTGGTGAGCGACATGGTGATGCACACGTGTCATCTTGCATCTATCCCTACAGATCATCATAACCTCTCCTCCACGCTTCTGGCTCGGTTGTTTTACATGGAGATAGTGGAGAGCAAAGCGGTAGAAGTGAAGACTATAATCAATAAAGTAAGTGTCAGGTTTAAATACAACATTTCTTATGGCAAGGCTTGAAGGGCAAAGCAAAGGGCTCTTGAGGTCAGGTTTTGTTCGTTCAGAGACGCGTACGACTCTATAGTCAGACAACTCCTTACACTGCAGGCTAGAAACCCAGGCACCTATGTCGACATCCAACACTATGTGATACCAGAGGACCCATCCGTAAAGGTGCTTCATCGAGTGTTCTTCTCTTTCTCTGTATACATCCAAGCTTTTACTTATTGCCGACCAGTTATATGTGTAGACATCACGTTTCTCACTGGAAAGTATAAGGGTCAGATCCTTACCGCCATTGGTCAAGACGGCAACAATCGAATTGTCCCACTCGCCTTTACTTTTGTTGAGGGCGAAAACACTGAAAGTTGGACATGGTTCTTCAGGCATATCAAGATAGTAGTTGTGAAAGATAAGCCCAGTGTGTGCATCATTTATGATAGGCATACAGGTATACTAAATGTGGTCAAGCGTTTGACACAGCCAGGGCCTGAAGAACAAACACCTTGGCTCGACATGCAGAGCCGTTGGTGCATGCGCCATTTGGGAGCTAATTTTTTCTCATAGTTCAGGAACAAGAACCCGATGAATCTTTAAAAAAACAGCACAAACAGAACCAAGAATGGAAGTATGATTTTATACGTGCGTATCTCGATGACTTCACTCAGAAACATGTCAGGGCGAGGAAAGCAGTTCAAACCGCAGCTATAGTTGCACATCAAGCAGTAGTGGCTGCCCAGGCTGCTACTGGAGAAGCGCATGTGGAGGAAGAGCCTGTAGGGCTCAACCTCAAAATCATATGTTGGAACGTGCATGGGATTAATGCACGTTCTTGCCGCCTTGCCATCCGCACGCTGATCAGCTCTTCTGGCGCCTCGATAGTGTGTTTTCAAGAAACAAAGATGGAGTTCATTTGCTCGTCAATTGTCTTAGAGATGCTTGGCCCTGATTTCGACGATTACGTGTACTTGCTAGCCATAGGCACCTGCGGCGGGATCTTGTTGGCTTGGAAGAGCCGCAAAGTGACCATCACCGACCCTGAGTTCTCCACGAATGCGCTATCCGCCAAGGTGGCCGCGACGCGTGATTCTCCTGCTTGGTGGATCACGGTCGTCTACGGGCCACAAAGCGACGCCGACAAGATCATGTTCTTGCATGAGCTGCATACCGTGCGTGTCGAGTGCCTCGGGCCATGGTTCCTATGCGGCGACTTCAGCCTCATATACCGTGATGAGGACAAGAACAACAGTAATGTGAACCGCCACATGATGGCACGCTTCTGGCGCTTCCTCAACGACCTTGCGCTCAAGGAGCTCTACCTCAACGGCCGCCGCTACACTTGGTCGAATGGCCAGTCACCGCCTACGCTTGTGCACCTCGACCTCTTCTTCTGCACCTCGGACTAGGAGGATGGCCACGTCGATTGCCACCTACGCTGCTTGGCATCCGTCGTGTCTGATCATTGTCCGCTGCTGCTCGATTGCGTACCGCTCCCACCAGCTCGCTGGCGGTTCAGATTTGAGGAGTTCTGGCTCAGGCTCGATGGTTTCCATGACACGGTCGCGACGGCCTGGCACTCCATACACGACGCTAATCCCTTTAGGCGGCTAGCACTACGCATGTAGGCCACTGCGCGTGCACTCACTAGCTGGAGCGCCAAATCTGTGGGTGACATCAGGCCCAAACTCACGATTGCGTGCGAGATCATCCTCCGGTTCGACGTTGCGCAGGAGGCCAGGCTGCTCTCGCCTCACGAATCTTGGCTGCACAAGCAGCTTAAGATCGCATACTTGGGGCTCGCCTCGCTGGAGCGTACCATCACCCGGCAGCGTGATACATTGCAAATGTATCTATAATTTTTGATGTTACATGCTTAGTTTTATCTACTTTTTTGTGTTTTGTCCACACTTTGGAGTAATTTTTATATGATTTCTTGGACTAACCTATTAACAAGAGCCACAGTGTCAGCTGCCTATTTTCTACTGTTTTTGGTTCTAGCAAAGTCAGAAAATAAATGTTGTCGGAATTGGACGGGACAAAAGCCAAAGTGCCTATTTTCCGGAAGACATCTGATGCTAGAATACGAGACGGAGAAGAGCTGGGGGCCGGCCACACCACCTGGCCGTGTGGCCAGGCCTGGCCTGCCCCGGGGGGTGGTTTGGCCGACTCCAGCACCCCCTCGGCCTCTCCTTCTGTCTATATATTGCCCTCGGGACCAAAACCCTAAGGACCCGATCAAAAATCCACAAAAGAGTTTGTAGCCACCGTCATCTCCATCCCTAGATCGGGAGGGATCTAAAACTCTTCCCGGCACCGTGCCAGAGAGGGGAATTCACCCTAGAGGCCTTCTTCATCATCATGCAAGCCTTCGGTGTGATGCGTGAGTAGTTCATCTCTAGACTACGGGTCCATGTAGTAGCTAGATGGCTGGTTCTCCTCCTTTGTGCTTTCATGTCTAGATCTTGTGAGCTCCGTTCATGATCAAGATCATCTATTTGTAATTCTGTATGTTGTGTTTGCGGGGATCCGATGGATATTGAGATGCTATTTCAGATTGATTATTGATTCTATCATGTCTTTGTTATTTGTGATCTTGCATGCTTTCCGTTGTTAGTAACTATCTTGGCCAAGTAGATGCTAGCAACTCCAAGAGTTAGTATTTATGCTCGATAGTGGGTTTATGCCTCTGGTAATCTGGGGAAGTGACATAAATCTCTAAGGTACTAGATGTGCTGTTGCTACTAGGGAGAAAACAACAATCTTTTGTTCATAGAACAATCGTATTGTTTACTTTACACGCAATTCGTAAAGCAATAATCTGTTGCTTGCAACTTAATACTGGAGGGGGTTCGGATGATAACCTGAAGGTGGATTATTAGTCATGGATGCAGTTGGATGGCAGTCTATGTATAATGTTGTAATGCCCAATCAAGTTCCAAAGGAGTCAAGATGATTAGTATATGCTTGTATGCTTTCTCGATGTTTTTCAATTGCCCTGCTGTAATTTGTTTACCCAGCATGTTATCTATCTTAACGAGAGCCACCTCTAGTGAACTATGGACCTCGGTCCTTTCTTTTACATATAATCTACAAACTGTTTACTGCTTTGTGTTTACTTTCTACAAACTATTACTTCCTTACATTCGATACGTTTAATCCTTTGTTTTCAGCAAAACCGGTGAGATTGACAACCTCATCGCAATTTGGGGGAAAAGTTCTTTGGTTGTGTTGTGCAGGTCTCCACGTTGCTGCTGGCACCGGTAGTGCGCTCTGCCAACTTTCAGCTAGATTCACCTTTGGGGTGTTTCCTTGCTCCTACTGGTTCGACTAAACCTTGGTTTCTTACTGAGGGAAAACTTGCTGATGTGCTCATCATACCTTCCTCTTGGGGTTCCCCAACGAGCTTGATATATTTTTGGCCATCCCAGCGCTCGAGGATCACCTCGCTGAAGGATGGTGATGCCAACACGATGCTCTTTCACCGGCAATGCATCTATAGACGGTAGAAAAATCGGATCCACGCACTCCAAAGTGACGACGCCCTGCTCATGGAGCAAGCAGACAAGGAAGAGGCTGCGTTCTCCCACTTTGACGGGTTGTTAGGCACGTCCATGGATCGCGAGCATACGCTCAACCTTGAGCATCTTATCGCGCCAGATGCAAACCTACAGGATCTTGATGCCCCTTTCTCTGCTAACGAGATATGGGCAACTATCAAGGTGTTGTCGGCGCACAAAGCCCCCGGCCCGGATGGATTCACCGCCGAGTTCTTGCGTGCATGCTGGTGCACGGTTAAGCAAGACCTTGTCGACGCCTTCCAGCAGCTCTTCGAGCTCCGCGGACGTGGATTCCACCGCCTCAACCAGGCCCTGCTTACCCTGCTCCTCAAGCATGCTGACGCGGTCGGTTTCGGCGATTATCGACCCATTAGCCTGGTCCACTTGATCGCCAAGATGTTCACGAAGATGCTATCACTGCGGCTGGCCCCAAAACTCGACCGCCTGATCAACAACAACCATAACGCCTTCATCCCTGGAAGAAGCCTGCACAACAACTTTGTGCTCGTCAAGCAATCGGCGTGTCTGCTACACAAACTCCGCGAGCCACGTCTCCTTCTCAAGCTTGACCTCGCACATGCTTTCGACACAGTGTCGTGGGCTTCCTCTTCAAGGTGCTAAAAAGATATGGCTTCAGTGACCTGTTCTTGGATTGGCTCACCATCCTGCTCTCGATCTTGAGCACTAGAGTACTGATCAATGGAGAACCTGGGCCACCCATCTGGCACCGGTGAGGTTTACGTTAGGGCGACCCCCTCTCTCCCCAGCTCTTCATCCTCGCCGTCGACGCCCTTGGCAGGCTCGTGCAGCACGCCATCGACTTGGGCTTCTTGCAGCAGCTGCACCCTCGTCGCAGCATACCCGCGTTCTCGCTCTATGCTGACGACGTTGTGCTACTTTGCCACCCCACAATGACCGATGCCACTGCCATCAAGGAGATTCTATAGATCTTTGGCCACGCCTCCAGACTACAGGTTAACTTTGGCAAGAGCACTGCCACCCTCCTCAACGGTCACGCCCACACTGCCGCACTGGCGATCGAGATCCTAGGATGCCCTATCGTTGAGCTTCCCCTTACCTATTTGGGGATTCCGCTCACGATTCGCCGCCCCACCACCGCCCAGCTGCAGCCGCTTGTCGACCGTGTCGCAGCAGGGCTCCCTACCTGGAAGGCGAAGCTGATGACGAAGGCAGGCCGACTTGCTTACATCAAGGTCGTTCTCCGTGCTATCCCCCTGCACCAACTGCTCGTGTTGGGGCTGCCTAAGAAGATTTTCAAGCAACTGCGACGAATTCAGTGTGGCTTCCTCTGGGAAGGACGCACCGAGGCAAATGGGGGCAGCTGCCACGTGGCCTGGGATCGCACCTGCCGCTCCATCTCTCATGGAGGTATGGGCGTGCTAGACATGGAGAGAACTGGCCTTGCACTACGCTTGTGCTAGTAGTGGCTCTCCCGCACTGACACCCAGCGTTCCTGGCATGGCCTCGATCTGCACTTCCCGGCTATGGAACGCGAGATCTTCTTCGCATCCACCATGATGATGATCAGTAACGGCCAGACGGCACTTTTCTGGGAGGATCGCTGGATCGCCGGGCGCGCCATCCGCGAGATCGCGCCACAGCTCTATGATTGCATCCCAAGCGACATCGCAAGATATGCACGGTGGCGGCTGGGCTCGCGGCGAACAGCTGGGCGCGCGACATACAGGGCGTGCTTGGGGTGCACGAGGTTAGCCAGTACCTGTGCCTGTGGCAGGCCATCACGAACATGGCGCTTAACAACGAGTGCGACCGCCTCGTGTGGAAATGGACACCCAACGGCGGATACTCGGCACAGTCGTGCTACAAAGCCATGTTCCACGGCTCGCTCCTCTCTCGGAACTGCAAGCTCATCTGGAAAACATGGGCGCCACCGCACGTCAAATTCCATCATTGGATCGCGGCCCAGTACACTGATGGACTGCCGAACGCTTGGCGTGCCGCGGACTCCAGCACCATGCTAGATGCTTGCTATGTGACCAAGTGCCAGAGACGATGCACCACCTCACCATGGCGTGCCCCTTTGAAGGGGATCCGCAGCAGAAAACAAAAAAATTCCTACGTTGGAACCCCAAAAACTGCATAGGATCTATCTACGTAGTAATGCGGTAACGGCCAATGCGTAGAAAATACATACCCTTGTAGACTGTACGCGGTTAACGTTCCACGGGGAACGCGGTTGATGTAGTCATACTCGTAGCCAACCTCAAGGTCGCGAAGCTCCTCGCAAGTCACCCCTTGCTCCTTCTTCATCTTCATCGTGCATCAGCTCCGGCTCACGACATTTAAGCGTCCCAAGTGTTGCGCCTCGTGTCTTTGTACACATCCGGTGCATGATGAGACCTCCGGCTCCCCGATCCCGCCGAGAGTGCGGAAATTGAGATCCGGCTAGGAATCCCTGCAATGCAACAGCGTACTGCAGGTGTGCCTTGTTCGCACAGCCTAAACTTGGGGCCATGGTCACAAGAGATAGAGAGAGAGGGAAGGAGGAAGTCAACCAAAGGACTTCTCCAAATATTGGTGTGTTTCATCCCACCCATGCGCACCCCTTTATATAGGCTAAGGGGGTGTGCCTTTCTCAAAGGCTAAGCCATGTGGGACTAAATACTAAAGGAAAAAGGCGGTAGGATTTCGTCCACACGGATGGGCTGATTTTAGCCCAAGAGGAAAAAGACAGCAGCAGTAGCCAACAACACAGGCCCCGGCCGGGTGGGCCGGCGAGCCTCACCTCGGCCCAGCCGCAAGCGGCGCTCAGCGCTAGCTCGCGCGTAGCCAGGTGGGCCACTAGCCTCCCGTGGCCCGTTAGCACACCGTCGCCCGCTCAGCTGCCTCGGGTGGGCCGCCTGCCCCGCCGGCCCGGTTGGCTGGCCGGCTCCCCCACGAGCCCCGCATGGGCCAAGGTCGAGCCAGGCCGGCTGCCGTGGCTGGTAGCTGGCTCCTGCCCCGTGCGGCGCGGAGTATCTGCCGCCCACATGGGCTGGCTGTTTTCCTTTTTCCCTTTTTCTTTTCCTACAGCTTTTCTTCTAGGCTATTTCCCTTCGGGGATTTGGCCTAATATAAAATTTGCTTTTATAAATCTTAATCTAAATATTATTTAGTATATATTAATTCACAATTAACATATAATAAATGTATATTTAAATTCTCATTTATCCGAAAACACTTTTCCGGTCTTATCCTTTATTCTTTCTCCAAACAACTTCGGATCTCTCTACGGAACAATTCCGGCTTTCTCTTTCTCTATTGTGATTCTGTCTTACGAATGATCGCTCTCATTGTACCCTTAAGTGTATCCTCTCACGGCTCGCGAATGCTCTAGACATGATCTGTATCAATGATCAATAGAGGGACCAAGGATATCCATGTGACCCCTATGCATTCCTGATGACAATGTCGTTTGAACCGCTAAATGTAGCATCTAATTCCTTTTGTTTCTTGATACGACTTGTCCGAGATCCGATCATTGGTATCTGATACGTAGCAAACGTATCTATAATTTTTGATGTTCCATGCTTGTTTTATATCTACTTTCTTATGTTTTATCCACACTTTGGAGTATTTCTATACACTTTCTTGGACTAACCTATTAACAAGATGCCACAGTGCCATTTGCCTGTTTTCTTCTATTTTTGGTTCCAGAAAAGTCAGAAAATGAATATTCTCGGAATTGGACCGGACAAAAGCTAAAGTCGATATTTTACTGGAAGACTCACGGAGCCAGAAGACGAAACGGAGAGGGGCCACAGGGTGGCCACACCATGTGGTGGCGCGGGCTAGCACTGGCCGCGCCACCAGGTGGTGTGTGCCCCCTAGCCGCCCACTGACCTTGCCTCTTCGCCTATAAGATGCCTCCCGATGCAAAAACCCTAGATCGTCAAGCCTCCAGCCAAGAAAAGTTACGTAGCGCCGCCGCCACCAAAGGGGAGATTCGGGAGATAGAAAGTCTCTGTTCCGGCACCCTGCCAGGACGGGGAAGTGCCCCTAGAGCCATCTCCATCGATCTCCACCACCATCTCCATCGCCATTGCTGATTCCCATGATGAGGAGGGAGTAGTTCTTCCTCGAGGCTAAGGGTTCTACCAGTAGTTATATGTTCATCTCTCTCTCTATGCATGATCATATTGTGATCATGAGCTTTGTAATCAAGTAGATCTACCTTGCTACTCAAGTGCTTTAATAGATCTCTGCTCTCCCCATGTGTGTGAAAGTGACAACGTGCACACCATGGTGGCACTTAGGCTAGAGATTACAAATACTTGTTATGAGTTATATTTGGAGTTGGATGTTTCTATGAAATTGTGGTGTTTGTTGGAACCATCTAGAGCTCAAGGTGATAGTGTGGGGTTATCTAGATGGGGAAAGCGAACTTTGAGGAGTGCTGTTATAGCCCTACCATGGATTAGAGTGTCCAACCGGAGAGTAGTTCAGAGTAGTATCATAAAGAGAAGATATTTATATGAGAGTGTTCACTAGTGAAAGTATGATCCCTAGGCCTTGTTTCTAAGCATTGAAACACTGTTTGCAACTAGATCTGTTACATGTTTGCTTGCTTCCATCTTTATTTCAGTTTGCCTTTAGTCTCTTCCACGCCATCGAGCTATTTTCTGGCACTGTTGTCTTATATCCATACCACTTGTATTTCACTATCTCTTCGCCGAACTAGTGCACCTATACACCTGACAAGTGTATTGGGTGTGTTGGGGACACAAGAGACTTCTTGTATCTTGATTGCAGGGTTGCTTGAGAGGGATACCTTTGACCACTTCCTCCCTGAGTTCGATAAACCTTGGGTGATCCACTTAAGGGAAACTTGCTGCTGTTCTACAAACCTCTGCACTTGGAGGCCCAACAATTGTCTACAGGAATAGAAGTTGCTGATCCACAGATTTCTGCCATTATTTGCATTTGCTTCTTGTTGGTTCCTTTTTGAGTTCTTTTGGGGAATTGAGCTTTTTGAGGGAAGTGATATAGTAGCTTGTGTTTTAATGGAAGTTTTATTGATGTTGGAACTGAACCTAAATACCTATTATCTCGAGTGCACTAATCTTGCTAATAAAGATTGTGTGAAGTTTTGTATGAAGGAAAAATTTCAGGTGTATGGAAGGAATGAGTAATGAGATGAAGGATGGACTAAAGCTCAAGCTTGGGGATGCCACGCGTATCACCCCAAGAAATATCCAAGAAATACAAGCGTCAAAGCTTGGAGATGCCCATGGCATCGCCTTCTTCATCAATAAATATCCCAGGTTTCTTCCAAAACGCTTCATTTTTATTGTTTCATGCATAGTTGTGTTGTTCTTGGAGCGTCTTCTTTTTCGTTTTTGTTTTTGTTTTTCGTTTGCTTTGTTTTCTTAGTTTGCTGAATAAATTGGTTGGACCCCCTCTTTCATGCATTGGTTTTCAAATAGTTTGGTTTGGATTGGAAAAGAGTAGGAAAGTTCATACTTAAGTGGTAAAGAGAGCTTGTTTTTGACTGTGGCCTATGCTTTGTCATGCCATGCTTGATATTGTTTTGGCTTTAGGCTGAGTATTCTTTGCTGTAGGTAAAGAAGGGCTGGGGGCCGGCCACACCACCTGGCCGTGCGGCCAGTCCTGGCCCGCGCTAGGGGGTGGTCTGGCCGACCCCAGCACCCCCTCGGCCTCTCCTTCCGCCTATAAGTTGCCCTCGGGACGAAAACCCTAAGTACCCAATCAAAAATCCACGAAAGAGTCTGTAGCCGCCGTCATCTCCATCCCTAGATCGGGAGGGATCTGAAGCTCTTCCCGTCACCCTGCCGGAGAGGGGAATTCACCCTGGAGGCCTTCTTCATCACCATGCAAGCCTTCGGTGTGATGCGTGAGTAGTTCATCCTTGGACTACGGATCCATGTAGTAGCTAGATGGCTGGTTTCTCCTCCTTCGTGCTTTCATGTTTAGATCTTGTGAGCTCCGTTCATGATCAAGATCATCTATTTGTAATCCATACATGTTGTGTTTGCGGGGATCCGATGGATATTGAGATGCTATTTCAGATTGATTATTGATTCTATCATGTCTTTGTTATTTGAGATCTTGCATGCTTTCCGTTGTTAGTAGCTATCTTGGCCAAGTAGATGCTAACAACTCCAAGAGTTAGTATTTATGCTCGATAGTGGGTTCATGCCTCTGGTAATCTGGGGAAGTGACAGAAATCTCTAAGGTACTAGATGTGATGTTGCTACTAGGGAGAAAACAACGATCTTTTGTTCATAGAACAATCGTATTGTTTACCTTACACGCAGTTCGTAAAGCAATAATCTATTGCTTGCAACTTAATACTGGAGGGGGTTCGGATGATAACCTAAAGGTGGATTATTAGTCATAGATGCAGTTGGATGGTGGTCTATGTATTATGTTGTATTGCCCAATCAAGTCTCAAAGGAGTCAAGATGATTAGTATATGCATGTATTGCTTTCTCGGTGTTTGTCAATTGCCCCGTTGTAATTTGTTCACCCAGCATGTTTTCTATCTAAGGAGAGACACCTCTAGTGAACTATGGATCCCGGTCCTTCTTCTTTACATACAATCTACAACTGTTTACTGCTTTGTGTTTACTTTCTGCAAACTTTTACTTCTTTCCATTCGATACGTTTAATCCTTTGTTTTCCGCAAAACATGGTGAGATTGACAACCTCATCGCAAGTTGGGGACAAAGTTCTGTGGCTGTGTTGTGCAGGTCTCCATGTTGCTACTAGCACCGGTAGTGCGCCCTGCCAAAGCTCAGCTAGTAACACTTTTGGGGTGTTTCCTTGCTCCTACTAGTTCAATTAAACCTTGGTTTCATAACTGAGGGAAACTTGCTGCTGTGCTCATCATACCTTCCTCTTGGGGTTCCCAACGAGCTCTACGTCGATCGTCGAGCGCATCAAGCTATTTTCTGGCGCCGTTGCCGGGGAGGTAAGGTAAAAGGTATTCACATCGGAGGATTAAAGAAGAAAAGCCTCCCACGGCAAACGCCTATTTTCTGGCGCCGTTGACGGGGAGTCAAGGACATTTTCACAAGGGGAGTCCCTCATAACCAATCTCTTTACTTTGTTGTTTTTGTTTTGCTTAGTTTTCTTTTTTGCTTTGTTTGCTTGTTTTGTCCTTTCAAAAACACAAAAAATTAGTTCCTTTCTTAAGTTGCCTTTATGACTAGCTCTGCTCCAATCACTATTTCATTATGGATAGCTCACTCAGTTTCCTATTTGGGAACAGTATTATGACTGCTAAGGTAATAGATGAACCACCGCCTGCTAGAACCTCCATGGAAGAAGAAATTGCTGAACCTGAAAGCTCATTAGATGAAAAAGAGGAGGAGACTGATGGACAAAAGGAGGAAGAATGGATCTACCCATGCCTACCTTCTAATGAGAGTAATTCTTTATCCCTTACATTATTTGATTGTCCCCCATGCTTATCAAAGGAGGGTGAATGTTTTGTTCCCGAGGATTCTTTTGAAAATGTTTATAATAAAGCTCTAGTGCTTGTAGATCATGAAAAGCATACCTTATGTGATAGTTATATTGTTGAGTTTATTCATGAGGCCACTGAAAATTATTATGAGAGAGGAAAATATGGTTGTAGAAGTTTTTATGGTAATGAAACACCTCTCTATGTGCTGAAAGTTTTGAAGTTACTTTTGTTTTATCTTCCTATGCCTGTCACTTTGCTCTTTGTGCATTTATTTGCATACAAGATTCCTATGCATATGAAGTGGGTTAGACTTAAATGTGTTTTGAATTTGCTTCTTGATGCTCTCTTTTACTTCAATTCATATTTCCTATGAGAGCATCTTCTCAAATTTTCATGCCTAACTTAAAGGCGTTAAAGAAAAGTACTTATTGGGAGATAACCCAAAAGTTTTAGATGAGTCTTGGAAGTTATTATTTCAGTAATAACCTCTTCTTATCCTTTTTATTTGCTTTTTATGCCAAGAGTAACCTCTAATGAGAGTGAAGTAATGATTGGGAAAGTTGCTGTCCCGAAACAAATTTTTGTGCTTCACCGTAAAAATTTCTGAGAAGAGTTATGTACGTCTGATTGAGCTGTAATTTTTTGTGCTTCTGCCCCAGGTTGTTATATAACTTTCGTTAGTTCAACACTTTTTGATTTGAGCAACATAAGGTCTTTGAAAAAATTCGTCTTTACCTGCTGGTCTGTTTTGACATATTTCTGCCATTTTCTGCATTTGCTTCTTGTTGTTTCCTTCTTGAGTTCTTTTGGGGAATTGAGCTTTTTGAGGGAAGTGCTACAGTAGCTAGTGTTCTAATGGAAGTTTATTTGGTGTTAGAACTGAACCTTGAGACTTGTTTATCTTAAGTGCACTAATGTTGCTAATGAGATTGTGTGAAGTTTTGTATGAAGGAAAATTTTCAGGTATATGGAAGGAATGAGTAATGAGATGAAGGATGGACTAAAGCTCAAGCTTGGGGATGCCACGCGTGTCACCCCAGAAATATCCAAGAAGTACAAGCTTCAAAGCTTGGGGATTCCCAAGGCATCCCCTTCTTCATCAATAAAAATTCCAGGTTTCTTTCAAACGCTTCATTTTTATTGTTTCATGCACAGTTGTGTTGTTCTTGGAGCGTCTTCTTTTTCGTTTTTGTTTTAGTTTTTCGTTTGCTTTGGTTTGCTTAGTTCTCTGAATAAGTTGGTTGGACCCCCTCTTTCATACTTTGGTTTGCAAATAGTTTGGTTTGGTTTGAAAAGAGTAGGAAAGTGCATACTTTTGTGGTAAAAAGAGCTCGTTTTTGACTGTGGCTATGCTTTGTCATGCCATGCTTGATATTGTTTTGGCTTTATGCTTAGTATTCTTTGTTGTAGCATGACTTGTTATAAACAATTGAGATTGCTTAATGTGCCTTGGATGAATCATGCGTTGTTTTAGCATATTAAAGCATAGTATAGTGGTATTCTCCTTTGATGCTTTATTTGGGTTGAATAGGCGCATGCTCACACCATGTTATGACTATCTCAAGTCACCATTAGACTTTATGATCCTTTAGTTTTCAACTTGTAGTATCACTTTATGCTTTGATCAATGATGTTTTGTCACTCTGCGTGATTATGGCCATTATTGCTCTCTTAGTTTGTCGCTCCCAGTCTTTTGCTAGCCTCCACAACCAAGTATGAGTTCCACTCATGCATCCAACTCCCTAAACCAAGTTATTCCAAAGAGTCCACCATACCTACCTACTAGCTTATGCTATTCCAAGTATATTCATGCTTTTGTTTACCTTCCACTTGTTATGAGAAAACTAGTGATTAAAGCTCTCACGAACTTGATGGCACACTTTACTTTTTTGCCTCTAATAAACTTGAACAATTGGGTCCTTCTTTGTTGCGTATATTATTGCGCTTTATAAGTTGAAATTAGCAGAACCATGTACCATGGGGAACACTTTCAACATTGCACTTGTACTTTGTACCCCGTTGATATCATGTTCTTTTGCTTACGGATCCCGGCGGTGTGAAATAAAACTGGAACTTGTAAGATGATGGAGTTTGTATGTGTGTTAGAGAAACGCTTGGGCCGCTAGCCTAAGCCATGCCTAATCATGGTGGAAACTTGCAGCATCACCATAATGAGCACTCTATGAAGCATCCTCAATAAAAACCTTTGCAAATAGCAAATAAAAAGATCGCTGAGATGCTCATTGTCTACTTGCCTTGTCATTTGATTATGGGAAAGCTCCCGTATCATGTGCAAGGGGTACCCCGTTGGCGGTAATGATACACATATACTTACAATGACAAGAGCTTACTCGTGACTGAAGTTGAGTAGCATGAGGATCGGTCTTCGTAAGTAAGGGGCATGAGATTTCGGTTTATAACTTGTCAAGCATATCCTCTTAGTTGTGTCACTTTAACCTTAATCACCTTCAAGATGCTTATGATAGGGGCAATGAGAGTTGAAAGCTACAACCACCATCATTTTTGGAAGCTCTTTATGAGACTTGAATCCCTACTTCCTTTTACAAAGGCCTTTCTTTCACCATTATATTGAGTCTCCACCTTCTATCTTTATGCACTACTTTGAGAGCATAGTGGCCATTCTTAGTTCTATGTGCATTGTCCCAAGATGAGTTGATTGACGCATAACTTGTTATTGCTTATTTGAAACTATTGTATCTAGTCACTCTTATGAACTTTGAAGGTGTCCCATGCATTTATATTTGCTACTCTTTTGACGGACAAGCTGAATACTTTTATGCTACGTTTTCTTTATGTGAAACAAACAAACATCTTGCAAAGCATGTTATTCATGAATCTTTTGTTTGTGCCTTTCATGTTGCATCATAGTTTCTTTGCTTAGTGCTAGAACTTTGTCTTTCATGTTATGATTGAAGTACTTTGATCCCAGCCTTGAATGTTTTGCAAATACTTTGATCAAGTCTTTGATGGTGCATGTCACCTCAAAAATTATTCTTTTTATCACTTACCTAATCGAGAACGAGCAGGAGTTAAGCTTGGGGATGTTGATACATCGCAAATGTATCTATAATTTTTGATGTTCCATGCTTGGTTTTATCCACTTTCTTGTGTTTTGTTCCAACTTTGGAGTTCTTTTATTATGATTTCTTGGACTAACCTATTAACAAGAGCCACAGTGTTTTCTGTTGTTTTTGGTTCCAGGAAAGTCAGAAAATGAATATTCTCGGAATTGGACGGGACAAAAGCCAAAGTGCCTATTTTTCTGGAAGGGATCACGTGCCAGGATACGAGACGGAGAAGGGTTGGGGCCGGCCACACCACCTGGCCGCGCGGCCAGGCCTGGCCCGCGCCAGGGGGTAGTCTGGCCGACCCGAGCACCCCCTCGGCCTCTCCTTCCGCCTATAAGTTGCCCTCGGGAGGAAAACCCTAAGTACCCGATCAAAAATCCATGAAAGAGTCTGTAGCCACCGTCATCTCCATCCCTAGATCGTGAGGGATCTGAATCTCTTCCCGGCACCCTGCCGGAGAGGGGAATTCACCCTAGAGGCCTTCTTCATCACCATGCAAGCCTCCGGTGTGATGCGTGAGTAGTTCATCCTTGGACTACGGATCCATGTAGTAGCTAGATGGCTGGTTTCTCCTCCTTTGCGCTTTCATGTTTAGATCTTATGAGCTCTGTTCATGATCAAGATCATCTATTTGTAATTCATACATGTTGTGTTTGTGGGGATCCGATGGATATTGAGATGCTATTTCAGATTGATTATTGATTCTATCATGTCTTTGTTATTTGAGATCTTGCATGCTTTCCATTGTTAGTAGCTATCTTGGCTAAGTAGATGCTAGCAACTCCAAGAGTTAGTATTTATGCTCGATAGTGGGTTCATGCCTCTGGTAATCTAGGGAAGTGATAGAAATCTCTAAGGTACTAGATGTACTGTTGCTACTACGGAGAAAACAACGATCTTTTGTTCGTAGAACAATCGTATTGTTTACCTTACACGCAGTTCGTAAAGCAATAATCTGTTGCTTGCAACTTAATACTAGAGGGGGTTCGGATGATAACCCGAAGGTGGATTATTAGTCATAGATGCAGTTGGATGGCGGTCTATGTATTATGTTGTATTGCCCAATCAAGTCTCAAAGGAGTCAAGATGATTAGTATATGCATGTATTGCTTTCTCGGTGTTTGTCAATTGCCCCGCTGTAATTTGTTCACCCAGCATGTTTTCTATCTAAGGAGAGACACCTCTAGTGAACTATGGATCCCGGTCCTTCTTCTTTACATAAAATCTACAACTGTTTACTGCTTTGTGTTTACTGTCTGTAAACTTTTACTTCTTTCCATTCGATACGTTTAATCCTTTGTTTTCCACAAAACACGGTGAGATTGACAACCTCATCGCAAGTTGGGGACAAAGTTCTGTGGTTGTGTTGTGCAGGTCTCCACGTTTCTACTAGCACCGGTAGTGCGCCCTGCCAAAGCTCAGCTAGTAACACCTTTGGGGTGTTTCCTTGCTCCTACTGGTTCGATTAAACCTTGGTTTCATAACTGAGGGAAACTTGCTGCTGTGCTCATCTTACCTTCCTCTTGGGGTTCCCAACGAGCTCTACGTCGATCGTCGAGCGCATGAAGCTATTTTTTGGCGCCGTTGCCGGGGAGGTAAGGACATCTTCACAAGGGGAGTCCCTCATAACCAATCTCTTTACTTTGTTGTTTTTGTTTTGCTTAGTTTCTTTTTGCTTTGTTTGCTTGTTTTGTTCTTTCAAAAACATAAAAAAAATAGTTTTACTAGTTTGCTTTCTTATTGGAAAAACATAAAAAAATTAGTTCTTTTCTTAAGTTGTCTTTATGACTAGATCTGCTCTAATCACCATTTCATTATGGATAGCTCACTCAGTTTCCTATTTGGGAACAGTATTATGACTGCTAAGGTAATAGATTTACCACCGCCTGCTAGAACTGCCATGGAAGAAGAAATTGCTGAACCTGAAAGCTCATTAGATGAAAAAGAGGAGGAGAGTGATGGACAAAAGGAGGAAGAATGGATCTACCCATGCCTACCTTCTAATGAGAGTAACTCTTTATCCCTTACATTATTTGATTGTCCCCCATGCTTATCAAAGGAGGGTGAATGTTATGTTCCCGAGGATTCTTTTGAAAATGTTTATAATAAAGCTCTAGTGCTTGTAGATCATGAAAAACATGCCTTATGTGATAGTTATATTGTTGAGTTTATTCATGAGGCTACTGAAAATTATTATGAGAGAGGAAAATATGGCTGTAGAAGTTTTTATGGTAATGAAACACCTCTCTATGTGCTGAAAGTTTTGAAGTTACTTTTGTTTTATCTTCCTATGCCTGTCACTTTGTTCTTTGAGAATTTATTTGCATACAAGATTCCTATGCATAGGAAGTGGGTTAGACTTAAATGTGTTTTGAATTTGCTTCTTGATGCTCTCTTTTACTTCAATTCATATTTCCTATGAGAACATCTTCTCAAATTTTCATGCCTAACTTAAAGGTGTTAAAGAAAAGTCCTTGTTGGGAGATAACCGAAGAGTTTTAGTTGAGTATTGGAAGTTATTACCTCTGTAATAACCGCTCCTTATCCTCTTTATTTGCTTTTTGTGCCAAGAGTAACCTCTAATGAGAGTGAAGTAATGATTGGGAAAGTTGTTGTCCCGAAACAGATTTTTGTGCTTCACCGTAAAAATTCCTGAGAGATCTCTATATGTCTGATTGAGCTGTAATTTTTTGTGCTTCTGAACCAGGTTGTTATATAACTTTCATTAGTTCAACACTTTTTGATTTGAGCAACATACGGTCTTCTAAAAAATTCGTCTTTACCTGCTGGTCTGTTTTGACAGATTTCTGCCATTTTCTGCATTTGCTTCTTGTTGGTTCCTTCTTGAGTTCTTTTGGGGAATTGAGCTTTTTGAAGAAAGTTCTACTGTAGCTAGTGTTCTAATGGAAGTTTATTTGGTGTTAGAACTGAACCTTGATACTTATTTATCTTAAGTGCACTAATGTTGCTAATAAAGATTGTGTGAAGTTTTGTATGAAGGAAAATTTTCCGGTGTATGGAAGGAATGAGTAATGAGATGAAGGATGGACTAAAGCTCAAGCTTGGGGATGCCACGCGTGTCACCCCAAGAAATATCCAAGAAGTACAAGCGTCAAAACTTGGGGATGCCCAAGGCATCCTGGGCATCCCCTTCTTCATCAATAAAAATTCGAGGTTTCTTCCAAACGCTTCATTTTTATTGTTTCATGCACAGTTGTGTTTTTCTTGGAGCGTCTTCTTTTTCATTTTCGTTTTTGTTTTTCGTTTGCTTTTGTTTGCTTAGTTTTCTGAATAAGTTGGTTGGACCCCCTCTTTCATACATTGGTTTGCAAATAGTTTGGTTTGGTTTGGAAAAGAGTAGGAAAGTTCATGCTTATGTGGTAAAAAGAGCTCGTTTTTTACTATGGCCTATGCTTTGTCATGCCATGCTTGATATTGTTTTGGCTTTATGCTTAGTATTCTTTGTTGTAGCATGACTTGTTATAAACAATTGAGATTTCTTAATGTGCCTTGGATGAATCATGCGTTGTTTTAGCATATTAAAGCATAGTATAGTGATATTCTCCTTTGATGCTTTATTTGGGTTGACTTGGCATGTGCTCACACCATGTTATGACTATCTCAAGTCAGCATAGCCTTTATGATCCTTTAGTTTTCAACTTGTAGTATCACTTTATGCTTTGATCAATGATGTTTTGTCGCTCTGCATGATTATGGCCATTATTGCTCTCTTAGTTTGTCGCTCCCAGTCTTTTGCTAGGCTCCACCACCAAGTATGAGTTCCACTCATGCATCCAACTCCCTAAACCAAGTTATTCCAAAGAATCCACCATACCTACCTACTAGCTTATGCTATTCCAAGTATATTCATGCTTTTGTTTACCTTCCACTTGTTATGAGAAAACTAGTGATTAAAGCTCTCACAAACTTGATGGCACACTTTACTTTACTTGCCCTTAATAATCTTGAACCATTGTGTATTCTATGTTGTATATGCTTGCACTTATTTGTTGGGAATTAGCAGAACCATGCTTTCATGGGGATCGCTTTCAACATTCCACTTGGTACTTGTACCTAGTTGATATCATGCTCTTTTGTATATGGATGTCGTCGGTGTGAAATGAAAGGGGAGCTTGTAAGTCCATGGAGTTATGTATATGTGTTAGAGAAACGCCTGGGCCGCTGGTCTAATCCATGCTGACATGGTGGAAACCTGCAGCGTAACCATAATGAGCTGTCTATGAAGCATTCTTCTTATAAAAAAGAGTCCTACATTGAGAAAAAAGAGAAAAAGAAAAAAAGAGATACTATGAAAAGAGGAAAGAGAGAAAAAAGCACCATATTCCCATGGTAAATAAGAAGAATGCTGAGATGCTCGTTGTCTGCTTGCCTTGTCATTTTGATATGGGGATTCTTCTGTATCATCGGGCAAGGGGTACCCCGTTGGCGGTTCTCAATGATAAACATGTACTTACAATGACAAGAACTTACCGGTGACTAAACTTGAGTAGCATGAGGAGCGGCCCTCGTATACAAGGGACATGAGATTTCTGACTTATACTTCGTCAAGCATGTACACCATAGTTTGTTCACTTTAACCTTAATCACTTCAAGATGCTTATGATAGGGGCAATGAGACCTGAAAGCTATAAGTACCGTAATTTTTGGAAGCTCTTTATGAGACTTGAATCCCTACTTCCTTTTACAAAAGGCCTTTCTTCCACCATTATATTGAGTCTCCACCTTCTATCTTTATGCACCTTCTTTGAGAGCATAGTGGCCATTCTTAGTTCTATGTGCATTGTCCCAAGACTAGTTGATTGATGCATAACTTGTTATTGCTTGTTTTAAACTATTGTATCTAGTCACTCTTATGAACTTTGAAGGTGTCCTATGCATTTATATTTGCTACTCTATTGAGGGACAAGCTGAATACTATTATGCTATGTTTTCTTTATGTGAAACAAACAAACGTCTTGCAAAGCATGTTATTCATGAATCTTTTGTTTGTGCCTTTTCATGTTGCATCATAGTTTCCTTGCTTATTGCTAGAACTTTGTCTTTCATGTTATGATTAAAGTACTATGATCCCAACTTTGAATGTTTTGCAAATACTTAGATCAAGTCTTTGATGGTGCATGTCACCTCAAAAATTATTCTTTCTTTTTATCACTTACCTACTCGAGGACGAGCAGGAGTTAAGCTTGGGGATGTTGATACATTGCAAATGTATCTATAATTTTTGATGTTCCATGCTTGGTTTTATCCACTTTCTTGTGTTTTGTTCCAACTTTGGAGTACTTTTCATATGATTTCTTGGACTAACCTATTAACAAGAGCCACAGTGCCAGCTGCCTGTTTTCTGCTGTTTTTGGTTCCAGGAAAGTCAGAAAATGAATATTCTCAGAATTGGACGGGACAAAAGCCAAAGTGCCTATTTTTCCGAAAGGGATCAAGTGCCAGAATATGAGACGGAGAGGGCCAGGGGCCGGCCACACTACCTGGCCGCGCGGCCAGGCCTGGCCCGCGTCAGGGGGTGGTGTGGTGTCTCCAGGCACCCCCTCGGCCTCTCCTTCCGCCTATATATTACCCTCGGGACGAAAACCCTAAGTACCCGATCAAAAATCCACGAAAGAGTCTGTAGCCGCCGTCATCTCCATCCCTAGATCAGGAGGGATCTGAAGCTCTTCCCGGCACCCTGCCGGAGAGGGGAATTCACCCTGGAGGCCTTCTTCATCACCATGCAAGCCTCTGGTGTGATACATGAGTAGTTCATCCTTGGACTACGGATCCATGTAGTAGCTAGATGGCTGGTTTCTCCTCCTTTGTGCTTTCATGTTTAGATCTTGTGAGCTCCGTTCATGATCAAGATCATCTATTTGTAATCCATACATGTTGTGTTTGCGGGGATCCAATGGATATTGAGATGCTATTTCAGATTGATTATTGATTCTATCATGGCTTTGTTATTTGAGATCTTGCATGCTTTCCATTGTTAGTAGCTATCTTGGCCAAGTAGATGCTAGCAACTCCAAGAGTTAGTATTTATGCTCGATAGTGGGTTCATGCCTCTGGTAATCTGGGGAAGTGACAGAAATCTCTAAGGTACTAGATGTGCTCTTGCTACTAGGGAGAAAACAACAATCCTTTGTTCATAGAACAATCGTATTGTTTACTTTACACGCAGTTCGTAAAGCAATAATCTATTGCTTGCAACTTAATACTGGAGGGGGTTCGGATGATAACCTAAAGGTGGATTATTAGTCATAGATGCAGTTGGATGGCGGTCTATGTATTATGTTGTAATGCCCAATCAAGTCTCAAAGGAGTCAAGATGATTAGTATATGCATGTATTGCTTTCTCGGTGTTTGTCAATTGCCCCGTTGTAATTTGTTTACCCGGCATGTTATTTATCTAAGGAGAGCCACCTCTAGTGAACTATGGATCCCGGTCCTTTTTCTTTACACACAATCTATAAACTGTTTCTGCTTTGTGTTTACTTTCTACAAACTTTTACTTCTTTTCATTCGATACGTTTAATCCTTTGTTTTCCGCAAAACACGGTGAGATTGACAACCTCATCGCAAGTTGGGGACAAAGTTCTGTGGTTGTGTTGTGCAGGTCTCCACCTTGCTACTAGCACCGGTAGTGCGCCCTGCCAAAGCTCAGCTAGCAACACCTTTGGGGTGTTTCCTTGCTCCTACTGGTTCTATTAAACCTTGGTTTCATAACTGAGGGAAAACTTACTACTGTGCTCATCATACCTTCCTCTTGGGGTTCCCAACGAGCTCTACATCGAAAGTCGAGCGCATCAGTAGGCTATGGGGATGGAAGAGATTGGATGAGATCGTTCATGTAATGGCATCGGATTGTTAGGGCATGGTGCCTAGTATCTTCTATTAGTGCTTTATGACTTTGTTGCGACTTGTTATGCCTAATGCTTGTCACTAGGGCCCGAGTGCCATGATTTCAGATCTGAACATGTTATTGATTCATTATGATAGTATTGTTTTTGGTCTTACCTGCAAGTTGTATACACACGTTGTTATCCGGAACCAATGGCCCCGAAGTGACAGAAATTGGGATAACCGGAGGAAATGGCTTTGATGTGAGGATCACATGTGTTCACGGAGTGTTAATGCTTTGCTCCGGGGCTCTATTAAAAGGAGCACCTTAATTGTCAATAGTTCCCTTGAGGCCCCACTGCAAACGGGTTGGCAGGACAAAAAATGTTGTGCAAGTTCTCATTGCGAGCACGTATGACTATATATGGAACACATGCCTTGGATTATTTAGTACTTGGATGCTTTATCTTATTTATCTACAATTGCCCTATGTTCTGATTGCTATGTGAATTGTCTTGTCCATGCAACGCCCGTCCATCCATCCCTATGCCTACCGCACTCGAATCCTACTGTTTGCTGCTATTGTTACTACTATCTTTACTTTACTATTGATGTTACTTTACTATTCCTACTACAAAACTGTTGCTACTGATAAACTGCTGTGAGCAAGATTGTTTCCAGGTGCAGCTGAATTGACAACTCAGTTGTTAAGGCTTATAAATATTCTTTGGCTCCCCTTGTGTCGAATTAATAAATTGGGTTTCACTTCCCTCGAAAATACTGCGATACACCCCCTATACTTGTGGGTCATCAAGACTATTTTCTGGCGCCGTTGCCGAGGAGCATAGCTTTATTTATCAAGTTCACTTGGATTCTCAATTGTTCGCTGTTATCCATCGATCATGGGTAAGTCTCGTGATGGCAAGGTTCCTATTTTACCATCCACTACAAGAAGAGGTACGGTTCTGAACACCTCTATTGCTCTTGATTCACCATCTATTATGAGTAAGCTCGTTACACCACCACATACACATGCTACACACACTGCTACTACTGCTGAACCTGAAACTTCTGATACTTATGATGCTGCTTCTACTGCGCTTGATAAGAGTGGTTCATTAGGTCCTTTCCTAGATGCTACGATTGCTAGAACTATAGCTGGAAATACTAAAACTCCTAATGAAGACACTACTACACCTATTAGTTCACCTAAGTCTAGTGAGAGTTATGATATTAAAGATGGTTATGTTGAGATGACCGATGAATTTATTAAAGAATGTAAAAACACCCATGATAGGAGCGCTGCTAAGAGTCTCCTTGAGAGGCGTACTATTAGACCCAAATTGTCTCCTATTGCTAAGTTTGCTGCTTCTCCCATAAATATTAAAGATAAAGATTATGATTTCTCTCTCGATCTATCTTACATAGCTATTGTTGAGAAAGAACCTTTTTGTGGAACTAAGAATGAAAGTGCGGTAGCACATATGACTGAGCTTTCTACCATGAGTGGTCTGTTTTTTGATGATATTAAGATGCGTACTTACTTTGTTTTTAAGATTTTCCCCTTTTCACTAAAAGGAGAAGCTAATACTTGGTTTAGTAATTTACATCCTGGATCTATTAATAGCCCTGATTGCTTGATTAATACCTTCCTTTAGAAATATTTTCCTCCTAGTGCTAGACATGCTATTTTGCAGGAACTTTTTGATTTTAAACAGGGAGAAAAAGAGATATTGCCTGAATCATGTGCAAGGTTTTGTGCTTTGATTCATGCATAGGCTGGAAGTCCATTACCAAAGAATGAGCTTCTTGATATATTTTATAATGGACTAACTGAAGAATCTAGGACATAGCTAGATAGTTGTGCTGATTGTGTTTTCAGGAATAGGACTCCCAAGGAAGCTAAGGAATTAATGGCTAAAATAAGCAAGAACTATGAAGATTGGACTCCTCCTGAACCAGCTATACCTGAAGTAATCATACCTGAACCAACTGTTCCAGTGCCTATACCATTATCTAAGAAGAGGGGAATTATTGAATTAAATGATGAAGTGATGAAGGAAGCTAAGAAATGTCTTAAGGAGAAGGGAATTAAAGCTACAGATGTCAAGAATTTACCTCCTATAGAATAATTATGTAAGCCAATTTCCCACTCATCCACTATTGAGGTACACTCTCTCCAACACTTTGATAAAGGTGATATCCCTTACTCTAAACCTCCTGATCAATGCTTAGAAGAATTCGATATCTTTATTCTTAAGCAAGATAATTTTAATAAAATGGTGCAAAATCATCTAATGCAAAACCCTAGAGCTATTTTTGAATTGAAAGATACTGTGGAAAGAACCTCTAATGATGTTAAAATGACTGTTAAACACTTTCAAATTGTTCAAACTCAAATAGATCAACTCATTAAAGTGCAAAAAGACTTTCTAGTTAATGCTGCTAAAGAAAAACATGCTTATGAAATTAGAACTAGAAGTGGTGCTGCTACTCAGGATCCTCTATATCCTAAGGGGCATCCCAAAAGAATTGAGCAGGATTCTCAACAAGCTGAAAATTGTGGCTCTACTCGTAAGAAAAGGAAAAAGAAACATAAAACTTTTGTAGAACCCTCTGAACCTGCTATAGATCCTAATAGTATATCTGTCTCTGATGCTGAAACTGAAAGTGGTAATGAAGAAAATGAAGTTCCTAATGAAGAAAAAGTTGAAGAAGAACCTAAAAAGCACACTAAGAATACTAAATACACTAAATAAGATTTTATTGCTAAGAAATATGGTAGTGAAAGAGAGCCTTGGGTCCAAAAACCTATGCCTTTCCCTGATAAGAAACACAAGTCAAAGGAAGATGAACACTATAATAAGTTTTGTGAGTGGATGAAACCTTTATTCCTACAAATTCCTTTGACTGATGCTATTAAATTGCCTCCTTACTCAAAGTATATGAAGGATATTGTCTCGAATAAAAGGAAGATCCCTAATGAAGAAATTTCTACTTTGCTTGCTAATTATTCCTTTAATGGTAAGGTTCCTAAGAAACTTGGAGATCCAGGGATTCCAACCATCCCTTGCTCTATTAAGAATAGTTATGTTAGAACTGCTTTGTGTGATTTGGGAGCTGGAGTTAGTGTTATGCCTTTCTCTCTCTATAAGAGGCTTCAACTAGAAAAATTAATACCAACTGATATATCTTTGCAAATGGCTGATAAATCTACCACTATTCCTATTGGTATATGTGAAGATGTACATGTTCAAGTGGCTCATAATTGCTTGATATTAACTGATTTTGTTGTGCTTGAAATGCCTGAAGATGATATATGTCTATTATTCTTGGGAGACCTTTTCTTAATACTGCAAGAGCTGTTATTAATTGTAATCAAGGAAAGGTGACCTTTAATGTTAATGACAAGGAACATACTGTCTATTTCCCCAATAAGATTGAAAGGACTTATGATCTGAATTCAATTGAACATGTTGAGGGCATTCAAGTTGGAGAGATATATTGTCCCATACCAAGAGAAAAATTTGAAACTATTATGATTGGGACCATTGCTATCAAGGTTAAGGTAACATAATCCTTAGTGGAATACAAAGTTTTGTCTCATATGAAATTGTTTTGGTAACAAGACCTGATCAACCTTGTTAACAAAAGGATTTAGTTGAACAAAACAATGTTTTCACTATGATTATCTCCGCTTACTTCTATTCTATCCATTTTAGTTTTTATTTTCATTTAGTTTTCCTTTTTGTTGTTAGTTGCTTGCTTATTAGAGTGCCTTAGAACTCATGTAGTTCTAGCCTTGTTTTGTCATTGCATCATTTTCCAAAAAAATCTGTCTGTCAGAAATTCATTCTTCTATGCCTGAAAATTGCCCAAAAATAAAGTGTCTCGAAAAATTCCAGAAAATTCATATTAAATTTTTACATGAAAAAAGGGGCAGAGGAGTGCCTGGAAGGTACCAGGGGGACCCACCAGGCAGGCACACCACCTGGTGGCGCGGCCTGCCCTGGGTGGCGCCATGCCATGGTGTGGGCCACCCCTGGCCCTCCACTAACTCTCTCACCTGCCACTTTCTTCTCTCTCCCGAGTAAGCTTCAGTTCATTGCTCAAAATCGTGTTCTTACTGTGCTTGCTCTCGATTTCTTTGATCTCCTTGCTCAGCCCATCTTTGTTGCTGAAATTTGGAGCATTTGTTCTCCGGTATGTGACTCCTCCGCTTGTCCAAGTAGATTTGTGTTTAGTGGATTATATCTTGAGTATTTTGCTGCTGTAGGTGACAGGTTATGAGAGCTTGTAAGCTTGTTTGATGCTTAGAGATATAGTTTTGATGCATGTTTAGGCCTCTTACAAGTCCCTATGAGTAGTACCCTTCATTATATTCACTTTGCAATCACTTGTTTAATAGGTGTTTAAATTCCAGAATAGAAGATGAATGAGAATCAACTAAACCAACATGAACTATGGGTGCCTGAGGTCATGAAGGTTCACCGGGAGGAGGAAGTTTTTCCTTCCATTTAACCATGTTCTGAATTCATGAGAGCCACATGAATTCTACAGGATTTCCACACTTTGGTTTCTAATGTAGGGTTGGAGCACTTTTTGGAAGATGAACCTTGTCAATTTGTGAAGCTAACCATGTCTGTGGTGCAGGACTTTCAATTTAGTTACTCTTTGCCTAACCCCATGGTCCACTATAAAATTTACAATATTACTGTCGACCTTTCTCTCGATGACTTCTATGCAGCTATCAAGGTACCTTAGTGGGGATCATGTACAAGGATTAAAGAGCGACCTGCACCACTCATGGATTTATACGCAGAAATTTGCCAAGGGAGCAGTTTTTTGAAGGAGAGTGGAAAAATCTGTAACATTCATCTCCCCTCCATTCGCTACTTTACCTACTTTATTGCCAAGTGTGTTCTTGCTAGGAAAACTGCCAATAAGTTATCTTCATATGATCTAGCATTTATCTCTGCTGCTCTTAAACGAGATAGGTCTGTATCTATAATTTTTGATGATCCATGCTTGGTTTTATCCACTTTCTTGTGTTTTGTCCACGCTTTGGAGTACTTTTCATATGATTTCTTGGACTAACCTATTAACAAGAGCCACAATGCCAGCTGCCTGTTTTCTGCTGTTTTTGGTTCCAGGAAAGTCAGAAAATGAATATTCTCGGAATTGGACGGGACAAAAGCCAAAGTGCCTATTTTTCCAGAAGACTCCAGGAGCCAGAATACGAGACGGAGGAGGGCCAGGGGCTGGCCACACCCCCTAGGCGCGGGCTAGGCCTGGCCGCACCAGGGCATGGTGTGGTGGCCCCAGGCACCCCCTCGGTCTCCCTCTTCGCCTATAAGAAGCCTTTTGACCTAAAAACTCCGGGGGGTTCGACGTTTTTCCAACAGGAGTTCCGCTCCGCTGCCACCACCAGATTCCATGAAACAGCACCAGAAACTCCGTTCTAGCACCCTGCCGGGACGGGGAATTGCAGGAGATCATCATCATCACCATCACTTCTCCATCGACCACCCATGTTTCCCCCATCTATGAGTGAGTAATCCCCCGCTGTAGGCTATGGGGATGGTAGGGATTGGATGAGATCGTCCATGTAATGGCATCAGATTGTTAGGGCATGGTGCCTAGTATCTATTATTAGTGCTTTATGGCTTTGTTGCGGCTTGTTGTGCTTAATGCTTGTCACTAGGGCCTGAGTGCCATGATTTTAGATCTGAACTTGTTATTGATTCATTATGATAGTATTGTTTATGGTCTTATCTACAAGTTGTGTACACACGTTGTTGTCCGGAACCTATGGCCCCGAAGTGACAGAAATCGGGATAACCGGAAGGGAATGGCTTTGATGTAAGGATCACATGTGTTCACGGAGTGTTAATGCTTTGCTCCGGTGCTCTATTAAAAGGAGCACCTTAATTGTCAGTAGTTCCCTTGAGGCCCCGCTGCAAACGGGCTGGCAGGACAAAAGATGTTGTGCAAGTTCTCATTGCGAGTACGTATGACTATATATGGAACACATGCCTAGGTTTGTCTAGTACTTGGATGCTTTATCTTATTTATCTGCAATTGCCCTATGTTCTGATTGATATATGAATTGTCTTGTCCATGCAACGCCCGTCCATCCATCCCTATGTCTACTGCACTCGAATCCCACTGTTTACTACTTTTGTTACTACTGTCTTTGCTTTACTACTGCTGCTAATTTACTATTCTTACTACAAAACTATTGCTACTGATAAACTATTGTGAGCAAGATTGTTTCCAGGTGCAGCTGAATTGACAACTCACTTGTTAAGGCTTATAAATATTCTTTGGCTCACCTTGTGTCGAATCAATAAATTGGGTTTCACTTCCCTCGAAAATACTGCGATACACCCCCTATAGTTGTGGGTCATCACCAACCAATGCTGTAACGCCACGTGTACAGCCCATCACCGTGGCCTCAGTGCCAGGTCAGCGGGTCAACACCCAGTCACCGTTGACGCAGTTAACTTGATTTATTTAAATCCAGATTTTTTTGGAAAATAGACACATATTGTAAAATTCATACAAAAATAAATACATGTATATGAATGGATTCATAGAAATATGAATAATGTTAATATGTTGTTAGATCCAACCTTTATAGTATATATTTTCTGTAGTAATAAATAGTTTAATTGCCTTTTTGGAGTAAATAAATCATAGTAAATTGGTTATAGACCCAAAAATACAAATAAGATGTCTGTAGAATCCTTGATTCATGTAGGACATTAACCCGGCCTTACATCTAATTTTGTCAAAATAGTTTTAAATGATTTAACCCCCTTTAATTTGTATTTAAATCATAGGAAATTATCCAAAACTCCAAAATTAGTGAAACCAATTGCTACTGTTTGGTTTCGACAATACCTATTCGGAGAAATTGCAAACAAATATTTGACACTCTATTAATAGAAAGATTTGAAAAAAGCCTTAAACCCATTACAATAGTAATTAAATCATACAAAAAAAATTAAACTCCTTTTTAGGTCATTCCAATTTCTACTTGCTCTAAATTGAATTACCTATCCATTAGAGTTTAATTCATAATTTAATATGACATAAACTTTAGAAATTTTAGTAAAGTGATTTAAACCCTATTAAATTGATATAGCTTTAATAATAAAAGCTTTATTCCATTAAATGATTTTTTTAAATGGATCGTGTGATCTAATAATGTTCAGAGAACTAAATACAACCTTTGTTACTTATTAAATCATCATGCATTTGTTCATCATTGTTTTATTGTATTGTTGTATTGTTGCAATGTTTTGAATGGTGTGTTTGTTGTGCATTTGTTTTTAAATGTTAGATTGTGAGGAGTGCAACTAGTGTGACTGCAACTATGGTGATTGCAACTATTGTGAGTGCGACGAGTTCCACCTTTGAAATTGTGAGGATTATTTGAATGACTGCAACTATCTAAAGGTAAGTGGTGCTATCTTGGTCATAAATATCCTACTATTTTTCTATGCATTTTAGATGTTTTTGTAGAATTGCATGTGTAGAAATTGATGTTTATAAGCTATGATATGTCCCATACTATATTCCCTAGTATTCCTTGTTTATGAGCCATCGTATTGCTAGATTGCTTAGCTATACTATATACATGAGGATGAGAATCACACAATGAAAAGTTATGAGTTTTCAAAACTTATATTTTACTAAATGATAAAACAACATGATTTTAATAAACCCCCTGGGTGGAATGGCATTGATTGGGTCATCGATTGTGGATTATGGTGGGGAATGCCTCCCAGGGCACTGAGAAAGTATTGGTTTCTTTATTTGGTAGCTTACCTGTGTAACCATATCTCCAATGAGTTATGGCTGGTTGGCTGTACTTAGTAGGATGTGGTGACTCGAACCCTTCGTATCTAGAGATATAGATTAATGTAGGTTAGCACGGTGTGTGGATGGGTTTAGGAAGATCTTCTTGAATGGCCTTGTCTTAGACTTCTCCCTACCATGGCACCAAATGTGTGTAGTGGTAAGAGCGGGTTGACTAGGTCACATGGGTAAGTGTATAAATTCCTGCAAGGTATCTAATCTAAGTACTTAGCCGTGTGTCCTCGGTTATGGACAATTTGAGCGACCTGATTCTGAAGCTATGACATATTTCTCACTCATCCCAATTTATCAATTACTTAAAACTTGTTGGGTGAACTTAATTGGGTAGGAGAACCTGGGAGTGAACCAGAGTGTCCTATTTATCATATTGGAAAACTACTTTGTTATAAATGATAGGATAAATCAATTGCTTTATGCAAATGAGCCTGAACTCCACCTAGCCAAATAAGCATGTAGTTGCTAGGTCTATTGTAAACTACTTTAGCCTACTTGTCATGCATTTAATATATTGACCATTCATGGCTGCAACGTTTCATGTTGCAGGTTATATAGTTTCTGAGTGATCATTTATAGGTCACGTGACTTTACTCAATAATTGTTTGCCTGTGTCATATTTGAAGGATGGAGATCTACCTTGTATTGTTTTCTGCTATAATATAATATAAATTCTGGATCTTATTCATTATATTTATGATGTGCGGTAATATTTGGTATCATTTTGTACCGTGTGTGCTAGTGAACCGATCCAGGGATTAGCACTATACACAGGAACTCAGCCTTATCAGGCAACGGTGTTACAATCTGACATATCATTTCTCTTCAATCCATTTAACTCACATATTTTTCCTTGGTATGAGGAGCATGTTCAAAAAAAAAGTATACCACGCTTTTTGTTGTAAAGGCAGAAGCATATTACACCTCACCGGTAATTCCAAGAGCCTCTCTTGGAATTATTGTCTTTCCAAAGCATTTCTTTTGCAGAGAACTTTGTTGGGCATATTCCCGCCGCACCGGGGGGGGCATTCTCCTAGTTCAATAAACAGATCAATCTCCGCTAGTATAGCAGTGGGTAACCAAAGGAGTGCCCCATTCGTTCCATGAAATCTGATCAGTTCTTCTTGGATTCTAATCCAAATTCCTAAACTATGATAAATTGACTATATGATAATATCTTGAATTTTGTCCTTACACATCGGGGAACAGAAAATACATGTTAGAAAAAAGTGTTGAAAATGCATGAAGGGGGACTTACCATGTGAGTCACCGCTCCAGCATTGGTCATTTGAATACTACTCCTTCTATCCCAAAATAGGATGTATATAGTTTTTGGTCAAAGTCATACTTTTTAAAATTTGACCAACTATATAGAAAAATGTGTTGATATTATAATCACTAATCACTATTGATAGAACTATTATGAAATATATCTTCATATGGTGTGCATCAGATATTGTAGATGTTGGTAATTTTCTCTATATAGTTGATCAAATTTTGAATTTGTTGACTTTGAGAAAAAAATATGCGTACTAATTTGGGATAGGGGAGTACTAGCGATCACTATATGACGAAATCAATAGAAAAATGGCCTAATAGGAAATCAATTGAAAAAATGGCTTAATAGGACATCGTCAAATCTTGTTGCAAGTAATGATTTTCTTGTCTCAATGTTGTACTTCTACTTTGACTGACTCCGTGCTTCTAGACTTTATAAATGGTATTGTTGAGACATACCTGTGAGTGCAATTGTAGTACTCCCTCCGATGCATAATAAGTATCGTTGGTTTAGTAAAAAATTATAATAAATCAGCGATTATGGATCGGAGGGAATAGTATGGTTTCTTTTTTTTGCGGGTGAGTACTATGGTTTCTTAATTCTTTCATTATGTCTATTCACATATTTACATCTAAAGTTTATAAATATCTAATACTAAAACATTACTGAAAATTGCTTACGCGATAGGAAGTGAAAACTAGTTGTAGCTCCGGCTCTTACTCACTAGAACATTCCTAAATATATACGTTAATTTGGCTTTATCAAAATATTATCTTGTACTGTATTAGGCTGGTCATAGTGGAAGTATCATATTACTAGTATATATTATGATACTACCATATGATACTACCGAAATTCACTTTGGCTAATAGATGTAGATGCACCCACCGTCAAAATGACATATTATGTTTAAAAATTTAGAAGAAATATCCGGATGTACATGCTGATATTCTATATTTGTACACGAAGTTTCATGAAGAAAAGACATTTTATGTGGCTTGTATAAAAAAGACAATTTTTTGTGTTGTAAAATAGCTTTTCACAAGACATTTTTTGTCTTTTTACACAGACCACAAAAAATATTTTTTCACCGCAAATACTTTGTGTGAGAACATAGCATGTCAAGATGTACACCTAGGATTTTATTTCGATTTTTTTAACATTTTGTAATTTATATAAAATATATATATTCATAATAGGTTCATCTAGACCTAGGAGTCAAAACGCCATGTCCATGATACTACCCTGTAGTGACTAATATCATCAAGTTGTACCATATTTAATTATTTGTAGAATCACTTTGCAATTTGATGTACAAGATAATTCCCTTGCCCATGATCTGAATAACACGAAAAGAATGTGTGTTTTCTTAGTAGGCCCTCAGACCGTTGTTGACGCGAGAGATGCATGATTGCACAGGAGCTTCGGCTTCACAAAACGCGCACATCTCAATTCATATGGCATGAGATGCATGCATGTATGCCGCCGAAGCTGAACATGTCAAACATGCATGTACACTGCTCCTTGGAGATTATACCGTGAAATCTCTCCGGAACAGTGATGCACGGGATCGTTTTCATACATCGCCAATAACGTAATCAAACATGACCCTGATTTCTGAATTTGCTTGCGAGGTGCATCGATGTTGCGGGAGCCATTCCCCGTCGCTGTCGATCCAGTGAGTCTACCAGAGGAATATCGACCCACTCCCCTCACCCACTCGCTTGAGATCCAAATTCAAGAGACTAACTTCTGACAAGCGGAGCGAGACCCGTCGCTGGTAGGTTTGGGCCAGTAGACCCGTCGCCATAACCGTGGTCAACAGGACGGCTGGGGGTGTGATCGGGCGAAGCCCCTCCCCCCTCCCCTCCCCCGGTATGGATAGTTGAAGTCATAGGTTTTCACCGTTATATATACATCTCTTGTATGGCCCCGGCTGGGATGTGAAAGTCTCCGGCTTCTGTAAATACTCCAGATATAGTGAAGTTTCGCTAGCCGATGTCTGTAGTTTTTTTCCTCTTTTTGTTGGAGAGGGTTTTCCACGTTAAATATGTGTCCCCTTGCTATGATTTTGTTTTCGTTCTTGGTTACCTTCTTGTCGCATTTATAACATCGACAGTATACATACGGTGTATGATACATTCTAAAGTCTGAACCCATCATATACCCGCAACTCAATGTGCATATTTGCTCTGATTCTCGCTGTCCGAATTTGAATTAAAAAAAATCATGTGTTACTCTCTCACTACAGGAATGAGCCGAGGCGCCGACGGTCGGGTGCTATATCGACGGCCAAACGTCGGGACCGTCGGCGTAGACATCATCCAGGCCAGCTCCCCCAATGGCCGTCGGCGTATAGCAGCCGTCGGCGTAGGACCGGCTACGCCGATGGCTACCGTCGGCCTACCAAATATCGTCAGCGTAGGTGGTGAACGCGTGGCCCACGAACGCCGGGACGTGACGGCGTTAGCTATATGCCGACAGCCACCCTCGGCCCAGCGACACCACGTGGACAGGCTACGCCGAGGCCCGGTCGTCGGCGTACCCGGCGTGCCGTTAGCCGGCCGTGTGATGGCAGGACCGTGCGACGCCGATGGTGTTTGCGCCGACGACCGCGGACTGACCGTCGGACTAGCCTACGTCGACGACCTCATTCAAGAAGTCCGGCCAATCGATCGATCGATTCGAGAAGAATAATAAAGATGATTCAGGAGATGAAACCGAACGAACCGTGGTGTCGCGAAGACGTCTCCCATGTTGCCGCTACTCCAATCTTCCATGGCTCCTCTCCTCTCCTTGGATCACCCCCGCCGAGAGCTATACAAGACACAGCTATCGCGAGTGAGTGAGAGAGTGAGCTATATGCCACGCAATGAGACACTGCAATCGAGTATCCCGTGTTGGAAATTGGCCCTGACTCGTACGCCACAATCAACCGAGTACTTTCCGGCAAGACTGCACATATGACTAGCACGGTTTGGATGAGACGAATCTGAAGACGCGAAGGTAACCACAAGCCGATGCTTTGACTAAGCAGAACACGTACGTGTAGCTGGACAGTGCTTGATCGATCCTGGACTTGCAGGGTAGCTAGCTTAGCTAGATTACTTTCCTAACTAAGCACTTCACGTACACAACGTGAAAACACAAATTCCTTGGACACCAGATTGGATCGCTACCGGGCCTTCCGCAAACCTTTTCTTATTTTCTGGATACTGTTTACAGAGGTGTTATCCACGTATATATAGCAGATTTAGTATAGCTAATCTAGTAGGATTAGGATATCTAATTCCTACTCTATTCGGCTATCCGTATCTACTCGGATACGTACCCCGTGCCGCACACGACGCCATACGACGTGCTTATTCCTAACAATCACCTCCTAAGAACGACGTGCTCTCTTCTTCACCTCCACCTGGATCCTAAATACGCCAGCTGCTCCTCGTGGGCGTCATCCACGGCAGTGCTTTCGCCGCTCCCTTTCTTAGCACCCATGTCATCGATTTTGCTTTTGTCGGCTTCTCCATGGCTTCACGCTGACAATCCTTTTTGTCCGCGCCCTTCTCCATGCCTTCACACTGACCATCCTTTTTGTTCGCGCCTTGAGACATTATACTTGGTTCGATGAAGTACTATCTCATCGATGCTTCGCATATTTGATCTTCTGCTTGCCGGTACTCTTGGATGCAATATAACAAATATGTAGGAGCTAGCTCAAATTTGTTGACTAGCAAAGCTCGCTCGTGACTAGAAATTCCGACTTCTGCCTACTCCTGACCAACCCCATCTTCGGGCTCGTCCAGAGTAGCAAGGCACAGGTTGCCTACCTGTAGCGATTCGTCTTTTTCTTTTTGAATCCCTTTCTGGCATGTTTACTTCTAGCTTCTCTATACCACATGAAAAGCCTCTTGATGGATCTGCACCCCCTAATGTTGGGTCTCCTCCGTTTGTCTGGCCACCAGTCCATACTCTTGGACCATCGTCTTCTAGCCTTGCTGGCCTGTTTGCTAGGCTCGCTTCAACTCGTCCTTTCAGTTCCGTATCTTCTAGCCACAGACTAGCCTTTTCTTTAAAATCTTTGTCTTCTAGGAGAATCCCTAGTGCTTTTGGCCTAGTGTCCACGCCTGGAGCACCTCCTAGGCCTTCAACTTCTTCTGGGCCTAAACTTGCTGATAAGGATAAGCTTGGTTGATCCATATTTTCTTCATACTCAAGATCCCACGTGACGTGAAAAGTTGGATATTCCGGTTCGTTGGAGCCCCAATTCCATGATTCGCCTTCCTCAAAGATTACGTCGCCCCTGACAATCACCTTATTGGTATAAGGATTGCACAAGCGGTATTCCTTTGAGCTTTCGTAGCCTGTCATGATCATTGGAGAATGTCGATCCGCCAAATTGCTTTTATGGCTGGACTCCGTCTTGACATGTCTCACGCATCCAAAAGTGCGAAGATGATCAACCGAGGTTTTCCATCCGTACCATGATTCGTACGGTGTTATACCAACTCCACTCTCAGTTGGCTCCATGTTCAGCAAATACGCAGCCGTATTGACTGCCTCACCCCAGAATTTTCATGGCAAGCCTTTACTCTTCATTATGATCCGTACCATGGTCAACACAGTTTGATGCAGCTCACCCTCCCGATCAATGCGTAGGGCTCTTATCTTCGCCTCCACCTTGAACTCTTCGGCTTTCTTGATCTTCTGGAATACTTGTTGAGCTTGACCCTTACTTTTTAGCAACACAATCCATATGTATTTACTATGATCATCCACCACAAGCATGAAGAACTTATTGCCAGACGAAGTTGCAGGTGAAATTCCAACGCATAGATCTCCATGAACAAGTCCCGAGGCTTCACTTTCCTCAAACGTGGCTTCACATGGTAACGGGGCACTCCGTACCTCGTGATCCACACATGGTAGATCATGATCCACTTGCGCCACAATCTCCATAGCTGGTGATGGAGGATCCTCCTCATCCTTCAGCTCAGTTACTTCGAGCATCAGCATCATCGGTCCATCATCTCCTTCCTGGGCGATGAGAGCCCTCTTCTTTTCCTTTGGTGGTTTCCGGCAATCATCCTTGAAGTGACCGAGCTCGCCGCAGTTATGACACCTTACTTTCTTTATGTCAAACTTCCTCCACGGTGGGGCGTCATCTTCATCCTCCTGCCCCGCGATGTACTTTTTCGTTGGGCGTTGCTTCTCCTTGCCGCTCGTGGAGCCTCCTTGCTTTTCTTCCGAAAGAGTCATCCACTTCTGCTTCGTGAGCTTTAGGTGCTCAACCTGTTCTGGATCACCGAAGCTGATCTGAATTCTCTCGTCGTGTGCCTTGAATCTTCCAACGAGATCCTCAACCGTTAATGTATTCAGGTCGAGACATTGTTCGGTCGATGTGACGATCTACATGTAGCGCGCCGGCACTACATGCAGGAACCTTCTGACGTTCTTGACCTCGTCCAATCTCTCGCAATATCCCTTGATTGCGTTGACGAGTGTAACGAAATGGGCGGCAAACTGATCAACCTTCTCTCTCTCCTCCATCTTCAGATCTTCATAGCTTTTCGTCAAAGTTTGAAGACGCGCTTCCTTCACACGGGCATGACCTTGGTGCAAGATCTTGATCGTCTCCCATGCATCCTTCGCCGATTTCTTTCCGACGAGGTGCTGCATCACGTCTTTCGGCACGACGGAATAGAGCGTCGTTAGTGCCTGGCGATCCTTCCGGTACTTCGCGCCTCCCTTGACGTACTCGTCGCCTCCTAGATCGACGGTCTCCCAAACCTCCTGAGCCCCCATGGCCACCTCCATGTTGAGAGCCCATAGCCCATAGTCCTTGCGATCGAGGTGCGGATACAAAGTCGCCCCCACCGTCTCTGTCACTGGTGCTGATGCCGAGCTCTCGCCAAACTTCACCATCGCCATATCCTCCTAGTACTTTCAGCAGATCACGAACGACGACCTTAACTCTGATACCAATTATTGGAAATTGGCCCCGACTCGTACGCCACAATCAGCCGAGTATTTTCCGGCAAGACTGCACGTATGACTAGCACGGCTTCGGTGAGACGAATCCGGAGACACGCACGTAACCACAAGCCGATGCTTTGGCTAAGCAGAACACGTACGTGTAGCTGGACAGTGCTTGATCGATCCTGGACTTGCACGGTAGCTAGCTTAGCTAGATTACTTTCCTAGCTAAGCACTTCACGTACACAACGCGAAAACACAAATTCCTTAGACACCAGATTGGATCGCTAGAGGCCCGTGTCGGGCCTCCCGTAAACCTTTCTTTATTTTCTGGGTACTGTTTACAGAGGTGTTACCCACGTATATATAGCAGATTTAGTATAGCTAACCTAGTAGAATTAGGATATCTAATTTCTACTCTATTTGGCTACCCGTATCTACTCGGATACGTACCCCGTGCCGCACACGACGCCGTACGACGTGCTTATTCCTAACACCCCGTTGTCGATGACAACAGCGGCTCGCTCGAGGAGGACCTCTTCTTGGAAATCTTCGGAGAAACGCATGCGGCCTCAAACACCGCTGGCCACTGGGCGGCGCCGCCGCCGCCGCGTGGCGTCAGGGCCAGCGACGCCACGTCCTACCACGACGCTCCGCCGACGCTGCCGAGGGCGCCAGGAGGCGACAAGTGGAAGAAGAGAGACACTAACGAGAGCCCCAGTGCAGAGGAGTCAGACACTGCCGCATGACTATGTCCAAGCCGACGCAGAGGACAGCGACGGGCAAACGTCGGCGTGCCGCCCAAGTGCACAACCTCTCAGAGAGGGTATGCCTGACCTCTACTACATGTTTACCTTCTTGCCCTTGCCGCCATTGCTGACTCCGTCTTGGACTATCCGACGACGGTTGCAGAGGAGGAGGGACAGGATCAACGAGAAGATGAGGCCCCTGCAACAACTCGTACTCCAGTGCAGCAACAAATTACAGTAATTCAAATCTTTCTGCTATGACCTTACTTAATTTCTTAACAATGGCCATCGATGTGATGAATGATCATCTCGTTGTGTTCGTCGGTTCTTGGCATGGCAGACGGACATGGCGCCGATGTTGGACGAGGCTGAAAGAATATTTCATGTTTTCCTGTGTTTTGCGTGTTAGATAACAATACTATGGAGACTATTCATGTGCGCTAAGTGTGCAGGAAGTTTTGAGGGGGGCCGGATAATCCGCCTCACCAAGAGCCAGATAATCTGGCCTACGTCATCGCTCAAAGGAAGCCAAGGCGCGTCGCTCGGTACCCGGTCGGATTTTCTTCCGGAAAATCCGAACTGGGGCGGTTTTTCCTCCCCGGGCCGGATAATCCGGGTGTCGTACGGGCCGGATAATCCGGCCCCCAGTTTTCGAGCAAAAGGGGTCAAGGCGCGTCGCACGGTATCCGGACGGATTTTCTCCTGAAAAATCCGAACTGGGGCGGTTTTTCCTCCCCGGACCGGATAATCCGGCCCTCACATATGGCCGGATAATCCGGCCCCCAAGAGTTGATCAAAGGCAAGCTCGGCGCGACGCTCTGATAGGGGTCGGACTTTCTGCCGGATATTCCGAGTCTGGGGCGGTGTTTTCCCCAGGCCGGATAATCCGGCCCTCACTTAGGCCGGATAATCCGGCCCCCAAAGTGTGCAATGGCTGGTTTTTGAAGGGGGGTATAAATACCCCTTCTTCCCCAACGTTCAAAACCCTTGATTCATTCGAAATTGACCAGACATTGTGCAAGAGCTCTCATTCTCGATCTCCCACTTTAACCACCTGAAGGTCTTGATCTTTGGTGGAATTGAAGGAGGAGAAGTTCATCATCATCATCAAGAATCAAGCGCTTCAACTCCTCTCCATTCACTTGGAGAAATCCCTGATCTAGTATTCTTGTCAATACCTAGATCTTGTTATTGTGTTTGACAACTTTGTTCTTGTGGCAGCTTGTTGTCATTTCGGGAGCCTCCAAGTTGTTGTGGAGTTGTTGCCCCGCTAGTTGTGTAAAGGCGCCGGTGCCCGCCTCGAAGGGTACCTATAGTGGAAGGTGGATCAGGCCTTTTGTGGCGAGATCCATCGGAGAACAGGGTGAGGCCTTTTGTGGCGTGGTGGTCTTAGTACCGCCCACCCCTCCAACGCAGACGTACTTCCTTTAACAAGGAAGGAACTGCGGTCAAACAAATCCCGTGTCTCCGCGTGCTTCACTTCGGTTCACTCGTTCCTCTTCCACTCGCTCTTTTCTCGCTAGTAGATAGGTTTGCATATAGGGAAATTCCACCTAATAGTTTATCTAGAGAATTTACCCTTTGTGCTAAGCCTAAAATTGAAAAAGAATTAAAAATTGGTGTAGCACCTATTCACCCCCCCTCTAAGTGCCCATACGATCCATTTCAATTGGTATCAGAGCCCCGGCTCTTATTTCGGGCTTAACCGCCTAAGAGTAGTATGGGTACCAAGGATGATGGAAATGAGGCTGTGGATAAGGTCACAATGGATGATCTCAAGTCGTTAGAAACAACCTTGTTGAAATCCTTTGAGACTAAGATGGAGGAGATGAATCAAATGATTACTCGCCTTACATCATCCATAGCCCCATCTCCATCCTCCTCTGAGGCTCCCACACCATCATCTAAGGAAAAGGGTAACACCGTATCCAAGGATGATGATGTGGAAGGTGAAAAACTTAATGGTTCCACCTCCAAAAAGGGAAATGGTAAGGAGGAATATAGTGAGGTTCGCCATGTATATTCCCCCGACCCACCTATCCCTCATCCTCATATAAATAATAGGGGTGATCCACCCAAGCTCACTGCATCCTCCTTTAATCAATGGCAATTCCTAATGAAATCTCATGTTTGCAGCTCCTCTATTGAATTGTGGAGGATTATTGAAGAGGGTCTTCATATTGGAGATCAAACCAACCTAACGAGAAGAGAAGTTGTGGATAGCCAGTTGAATGTCACTGCTCTCCACATGATACAGCTGGGTGTGGGTCCCAAGGACATGCCACACATCGAACATCTCAACACAGCTAAAGAGGCTTGGGATGCTCTTATGGATCTTTTCGTTGGAAATGAAAGCGTGAGAAGAAACAGGTATGATGCCCTTAGTAATGAAGCTGAGGGATTCTACATGTTGGATGGTGAAAACCATGAGGACATGTATAGAAGACTCAAGGGCATCGCAACAACATTTTGAAAGCATGGGGCCACTCACATTGATGATGCATGGATAAAAAGAATGCCTTTCGAGCCAACGGATTTGAAGAGCCTACAAGGTAGACACAACTATCATCAAATGACATCCAACGAAGTCATGCAAGAAATGGCTTCATTCAAAGTGGCAGCAAAGAATGCTGAAGATGCCCGTGCTCGGGCCATTGGAATGCAAAAGGGTGTCAATGTGGCTCTCAAAGCCAATGTTGCTGAGCAAGAGGACGATGAAGGAGCTTTTGAGAGGATATCCATGGACTTCCCCGATGAGGTCAAACGTGCACATGGTGAGTACATGGCATTCTATGCAAGGAACTTTTGGAAGGACCCTGCCAAAGCCAAGTCTGAACTTGAGCGCAAGAACGGGTCAAATGGAAGAAGAGAAAGTGGCCCAAGATTGAGAACTTGCTTCAACTGTGGAGATAGACTGCACTTTGTAGCCGAGTGTCCTTATGAAAATAGAGAAGACAATGGTGGCAGGCTCATTCTCAAAGAGAAATCCAAAGCTTCTAAGAAGAAGCCGTTTGCTAAGAAGAATGGCCCTTTCAAGAAGCAACCCAAGATGGTACTTGTAGCTCAAGAGGAATACTCCTCCGCAAGTGAAGATGAAGAGGATGATGATAATTCCCGAGAAGTGGCTGCTATAGCCACCACATCGACTCCCTCCTCTCTCTTCGACTCGCCGAACAAGAACGCCATCAACAACAACGCCACTTGTCTAATGGCATGAGGATCCGAGGTATCAACTTCTAACTCCTCATTTCCTAAGACTAACATAATTTTGGATATGGATGATCATGACAGTCTTGAAATGAAAGAAGAATTTATTGCCTTGGATACTTTTTTCACTAACCTACAAGGTGAGCACAAACTCCATTTTTATGCTCTTATGAGTCAACTTTCTCAAGCCGAAGATGTCCTTGAAGAAAAGGGCAGAATTGAAAGAGAAGATGCCTTGGAGATAGCCTCTTTGAAGAATGCTTTGGAAGAGGAAGAGGAAGCTCGAGTATCTTTGGAAGAAAGACTCGAATCCCTAGAGGAGTCACAAGAGGAATCTGTAGCTCAGCTCATTAAAGAACATGATCATGCTCTTGCCAAGGTAAAGAAACTAAAGAAAGAAAAGATTGATTTTGGGGCTGTTCATGCTAGACTTTTGGAGAAGTTTGATGATCTTGAAAGTGCTCACAAGGCATTGAAGAGTGATCATTCTACTCTAAATGAGTCTCATGACCAGCTCCAAACTCAATTGAAACGGTATGACGTGCCAAGTACCTCCTCTTCATCCCTTGGAAAAGAAGATCTTACAAGAAGTTCTCAACACAAAGGTAAAGGGGTTATTGATGAGATACTGAGCAGGCAAAGGACACACAATAGTAAAGAAGGTCTTGGTTACATACCTAAGACAAAGAGCAAGAAAAACAAGAAGAATAAGAAGAGCAAGACTGCTCTACCAAAGACTAGCAACATTGCCAATGACAAGACTAATTATGATGGTTTTGCAGGGATCAACAATCCTAACTTTGAACTATATTGTGATTATTATGGTGATGTTTATGCTAGTTATGTAGGCCCTTATGATTGTTACATTCCTTGGTCTATTTGGGTTCCCAAGACCCTTGTTACTAACATGAGAGGACCCATTGAAAAATGGGTACCTAAAACCAAGAAGTAATTTTCTTGCAGGGCTATGCTTCCGGTGGTTCTAAATGGGTACTCGATAGCGGTTGCACGAGTCATATGACCGGAAGCAAGGAGATCATCACGGAGATGCGGCCAAACCTTGATCACATAACCGTCTCTTATGGTGACAAGTCAAAATCTGAGGTATTGGGTCTCGGCAAAGTTGTGGTGGCTCACAATATCTCTCTCGTGGACGTCATGCTTGTTGAGACCCTCGGGTACAACTTACTTTCTGTTCGCGCCCTTGGTAAGATGGGCTTTGCAGTTTATATTGATGCTGATTTGGTGGTACTCTTGTGGAGCAAGTCTCTAAAAGTCGCTTTCGTGGGATATGTCGAAAACGACATGTACGTGGTGGACTTTTCGGGGAAAACCACTACAGGCCTGATGTGTCTTTTCGGAAGGCTGATGCGGATTGGCTATGGCATCGCCGACTAGCCCACGTTAATATGAGAACTTTGCAAAGTCTCCACAAGGGTGGCCACATTCTTGGACTAAAAGAAAATGTCTCCTTTGCCAAAGATCGTGTTTGCAGGGCATGTGTTGAAGGGAAAATGCATGACTCACCTCATCGAAGGTAAACCATTATCTCTTCAAAAAGGATTTTGGAGCTTCTTCATGTGGATCTCTTCGGACCTCCATCTCATGCAAGCCTCGGTGGGAAGAAGTATTGTCTAGTGATTGTTGATGATTACTCAAGATACACATGGGTTTATTTCTTCAAGTTGAAGAGTGAGACTCAACAAACTGTCATTGACTTCGCCAATGAGGTTCAACGTCAACACAACGTCCCCATTCTGGCTATAAGGAGTGATAACGGCTCAGAGTTCAAGAACTACACCTTAAATGAGTTCCTAAGTGAAGAGGGGATAAGACATCAATATTCCGCTGCGTACACCCCTCAACAAAATGGTGTAGCCGAGAGGAAGAATCGAACTCTAATGGATATGGCAAGATCAATGTTAGCCGAATTTAAATCTCCATATAACTTCTCGGCTGAAGCAATCTCAACTGCTTGTCATTCATCCAACCGTTTATACCTCCGTAAGATCTTGGACAAGACTCCATATGAAATACTTATCGGTAACAAGCCAAACATCTCATACTTTTGGGTATTCGGGTGTAAGTGTTTCTTTCTTATTAAAGGAGTTCGTTTATCTAAGTTTGAATCTAAGGCTTTAGAAGGTATTTTTGTTGGTTATGGTGCCGAATCCCACACTTATAGACTCTACAATAAGCTCTTCGGCACTGTTGTAGAATCTTGTAGTGTGGTGTTCGAGGAAAATGACGGTTCCCGTGCGGAGCAAGTTGGTGTTTGTGATGCAGATGTTGAAATACCCCAAGATGCCATAAGAAGAATGGGCGTGGGATTTTTCCGCCCCATTGAGGAACCCCTTGTGGTGGACCGGGAAGGACAATGCTCTACTCATATATAGCCCTCATCTACACATGCTCAACATGTTCCAACAACGGGGGCAAGTTCTACACCATCTCCATCAACTGCTGAAGGTCAAGATGCTCCAGAAAGCTCCAGGCCAGATTTTCCGGTTGACACCGGATTATCCGGCCACCCTATTCCAGCTGATCATTCTACTCCTGGTGGTGAAGATATCAATGCAAGCTCCAGGCCGGATTTTCCGACTAGCCCCGGATTATCCGGCCCTTCGCCAGTTCAAGCATGCCCCAGGCCTCCTGATGAAGCTGCTACAAATACTCCCAGGCCGGATTATCCGGCCTCTCCATCGACCGGATTATCCGGCCCTGACTCTCCAGTTCCGCAGCCTCCTGGTCAAGCAAATGCTTCCAATGAAGACTCAAGTGATGAATCTCCTCCTCCAAGAGACAACAAACTTATTGAACTTCGTCGCAAGGCTCGGGCTGATCGTAACCTTGAGTTGAGGGGTCACACTCTCGACAAGGTTGCCGGTGATCTTCGACGAAGGGTTTCTACAAGAAGAGAATTGGCCAGTTTTGGTGAGCATCAAGCTCATATCTCTATGGTGGAACCTAAGAAGGTCTTTGAAGCTCTTGAAGACCTAGACTGGGTTGTTGCTATGCATGAAGAATTGAATAATTTCGAGTGCAACAAAGTCTGGAAACTCGTGGAGAAACCCAAAGAATGCCGCAATGTTATCGGCACCAAGTGGATTTTCAAAAACAAGCAAGATGAGAATGGCATTGTTGTGAGAAATAAGGCAAGACTTGTGGCACAAGGTTACTCCCAGGTTGAGGGCATCGACTTCGGAGATACCTATGCTCCAGTGGCTCGTCTTGAGTCCATCCGTATCCTTCTTGTTTATGCTGCTCATAACAATTTTAAGTTGCAGCAAATGGACGTCAAGAGTGCCTTCCTTAACGGTCCTCTACATGACTTGGTATACGTAAAGCAACCCCCGGGGTTTGAGGATCCTAACTTTCCGAACCATGTCTACAAACTCGATAAGGCACTCTATGGCCTTAAACAAGCCCCACGTGTGTGGTATGAGCACCTTAAAGAGCTTTTGTTAGATCGTGGCTTCGAAGTTGGGCAAATCGATCCCACTCTTTTTACTAAGAAGGTTAAGGGGGAGCTCTTCGTATGCCAACTATATGTAGATGATATCATCTTTGGTTCTACTAATAAAGCTTTTAATGATGAATTTTCAAAGCTTATGACTGACAGGTTCGAGATGTCTATGATGGGGGAATTACGGTTCTTTCTTGGATTCGAGATCAAGCAACTTAGAGAAGGAACCTTTATTAATCAAGCAAAGTACATCCACGACATGCTCAAGAGATTCAAGATGACTGATAAATGGTGTCGCCACTCCGATGCAAACAAAATGTCATCTTGAACTTAACCCACATGGTAAAGATGTGGACCAAAAGGTATACCGGTCCATGATCGGCTCTCTTCTTTACCTCTGCGCATCTAGACCCGATATAGTGTTGAGTGTGGGGGTGTGTGCAAGGTATCAAGCAGCTCCTAAAGAAAGCCACTTAGTGGCGGTCAAGAGGATCTTTCGATATTTGGTTCATTCCCCTAACTTTGGTCTCTGGTATCCCAAGGGCTCCAATTTCTCTTTATGTGGTTATACTGACTCAGACTGGGCTGGTGATAAGGATGGTCGGAAATCCACTTCTGGAGCTTGTCAATTCTTGGGAAGATCTCTTGTATGTTGGTCCTCCAAAAAGCAGAATTGTATATCTCTCTACACCGCCGAAGCTGAATATGTTGCTGCTGCCAGTGCTTGCACTCAATTATTGTGGATGAGGCAAACTTTAAAGGAATATGGTGTCGATTGTGACAAAGTGCCTCTTTTATGCGATAATGAAAGTGCAATCAAAATTGCGTACAATCCTGTTTAGCACACAAGGACGAAGCATATTGAGATTCGGAATCATTTTATTCGAGACCATGTTGCTCGCGGCGTATTGATCTATCCTTTGTGAGCACGAAGAACCAACTGGCGGATATTTTTACAAAGCCGCTTGATGAAGCAAGATTCTGCTATTTGAGGAATGAGCTAAATATCATTGATTCCGGGAGCTTGTCTTGATTACCCATGCACTCACTCGTACATCATCAATCCTTCTTTGGTCTAGGTGTGGGCATGGATATAGGGGGAGTGTGGTCCTAACTCATTGGGCTAACCCTCCCCCCATAATGCCAATAGCAAGATAAATCATTTCTCTTAATATCATGTTGTGATATGTGAGCTTATTGATGAGTATTGGTCGTGAACCCAAGATATATCTTCGCAGTGTCACACCATACACTCCAACAAGGTGGCTTCGGCCACCGCCCTCTCCTTTGAGGAGAATTGGATCTTTTTGGCTGTTATTTGCTCTCCCATGTTCTTATGGGAATCACACTCAATCTTGGCTTTTATTTGATTTGGATTTTGCAATTTTGAGTGTCTAGTACCATCTCAGTTTGGCTCTCTTAATCCTAAGCCTTTCCCTACCCCTAAGCCATCTATTGTAGCACACAAGTCCCTTTGTACACCTTGTGGGGGTGTTGTTTGGGGGCGCGCGGGCCTGGTTCTATGTATGACAGAATCCCAGATTTTCGGCCAGATAATCCGGCCCAAGTGTAGGCCGGATAATCCGGCCCTGGCGGATTTCATCTTAAAGGGAAGGGCTCGGGGGGAAGGGATCATAACGAGCAGCACTTCTCCCCCAGCCCTCTCCTCCTCCACAGCCGCCGCCTACCGCCCCTCACCCTCCCCGGAGCCTCTCCGGCCACCGGATTTTCCGAGCCTCCCCAGATCTTCTTCTCCGTGCCTCCGGGTACCTTCTCCTCCGCGTTCTTCATCCAATGAACGAGGGTAACTCCCTCTCTCCCCATCTTTGGCTAGATGTGTATCTTGTTGGGTGGAACGTTGTCTAGAAGGATGTGTGTTCGCATAGATATCGTAGTCTTGCAATTTCTAGGCCCGATCTACTTTTTGCATTCAATCTAGGTGAAACCGAAAATTTCTGCCAGGGCCAGATTATCCGCCCCTGGCCAGGCCGGATAATCCAGCCTGATAGATTCGATTCTGCTTCAGTTTCACTATGGTGTATGCATTGAGTAGTTTTGTCCTATGAACTTTTTGACTACTTTTTCCATGCTCTCTCCTGGACTTGTGTGTATGCTTATCCCCTTTCTATCGCCCTTATTCTCCTCACAGGTGGTTCCGGTGTTCCCAAGACCTACAAGCGCCGTCCTCGCTCAAGATACTTTCGGGACGACGGACAAGGTAACCTAGTGGACGAAGTTGAATTGAGGAGAAGGAAGAACGAAGAGAGGCGCATGGCTGAACAATCAAAGAGGACTAGGAAGGGGGTGTCCAAGAGGAAGGGCAAGGAGCCCAAGATCTGTTGGAGATATGCCCTAGATGCAATAATAAATATAGTTATTATTATATCTTTGTGTTTATGATAAATGTTTATATTCATGCTATAATAGTATTAACAAGGAAACATTAATACTTGTGTGAATTGTAAACTTAAATTGAAGTCCCTAGTATAGCCTCTATACTTCACTAGCTTGTTGGTTAATAGATGATTGTGGTTTCCCTATCATGAACATTGAGATGTTATTAACAACAAGATCATATCGTTAGGAGAATGATATGGTGGACATACTCCTATAGATAAGCGTAGCATAAAGATCAAGTCATTTCAATAGTTCAATTGCTATATGCTTTCTGATACATAGTAACCTAATTCCTTCGACCATGAGATCATGCATATCACCTTTACCGGATGGATGCTTTGATGTCATCAAACACCACACCGTAACAGGGTGGCTATAAAGGTGGCATTGAGTGTTCGGAAAGTATTGGTTGAAACACATGGATCAAGAGTGGGATTTGTCCATCCATATGACGGATAGATATACTCTGGGCCCTCTCGGTGGAATGTCATCCAATTAGCTTGCAAGCATGTGACTGGCTCACAAGGGATCACATATCACGGGAACGAGAAAAGAGTACTTATCAGTAACGAGGTTGAACTAGGTATGCAGAGATACCGATGATCATAACCTCGGATAAGTAAACTATCGTGAGACAAAGGGAAATTGGTATCGTATGTAAGTGGTTCATTCGATCGCAAAGTAATCGTAGAAATATGTGGGAACCATATGAATTTCCAGATTCCTCTATTGGTTATTGTTCGGAGAAGTGTCTCGATCATGTCCGCATAATTCACGAACCGTAGGGAGACACACTTAAGGATTCGATGTTGTTTGAGTAGTTATGGTATTATGAGAAAGAGACCGAATGTTGTTCGGAGTCTCGGATGGGATCCGGGATATCACGAGGTGATCCGGAATGGTCCGGAGAATAAGATTCATATAAGGAAAGTCCCGTTTCGGAGTTGGGGAATGGTTCCGGTGTTTTCATCGGGAACATTCTAGAAAGTCCCGGAATGTCCGGCACTCCGGAGGGGGAAGGGTACATGAATGTGTCATTGTAAGTTGGAATGATTGCATCATGTACTAGGTGTTCTTGCTGTCCAAAATAAAGGATTTATTTAAATCCTAAATTGAAAAGTCAAACGGCCAGTTTGAAAGTCAAACGGCAATTTTGGGAAGTGGGAGGAGAGGAGGAAACCGAGTTGGGGAGGGAGTCCTCCTCCCCAAGCCGGCGCCCCACCCAAGCCGAGTTGGGGAGGGACTCCCCTCCCTCCCCTTGGCCGGCCAGCCCTCCCACCTATATAAGGAGGGGCAGGGCTCCCCTCCTAGTACACACAAGTTCCTATCTTCTACCTCCGGTTTAGAGCCGTTTTGGTTTAGAGCTTCTAATTGCTTTAGCCAGCGGTTTAGAGCCTTCTAATTGGTTTAGAGATTTCTAATTGGTGTGTCTAATTACTAGACCACTAATAGCCTCTCTCATACTCCACCATGCTCGCACCGGCTTAAGGCGAAGCCCTGCGAGATCTCCCCTCTACCTCCGGTACCACGCCGTTGTGCTGCCGGAATCACGAGGAGAGTGCTACAACCTCCGCTGCCTGCTGGAACAAGGGAGAGGAAGGTCTTCGTCGAGTACCGAACGTGTGACCGACTGCGGGAGCGCTGCGGGAACGCGGCGCTGGAAGGATCGTCTACGCGATCTTGAGATCGGAAAGAGTACGACTACATCACCCACGAGAATCTGCTCTCGTAAACCGCTTTGGAATCTCCGAGGGTAAGTTATTCCATCGACTCGTTGCTACAATCTAGTAGATAGATCTTGGCTTGTTTGTTTGTATGCGGTAGAAAAATTTTGTTTTCCATGCTACGAACCCCTACAGTGGTATCAGAGCCGTGTCTATATGTAGATCTGTTGCACGAGTAGAACACAATGGTCATTGTGGGCGTTGATGCTTTTATTGTAGATTGCTTTTTGTGTACTTTGCATCTTGCGGTATGTTGGGATGAAGCGGCCCGGGCTAACCTTACATGACATCGTTCATGAGACTTGCTCCACGCTTGACATGCAACTCGTATTGCATAAGTGGCTTTGCGGGTGCCTGTTTCTCCTAGCATAGTAAAGATCCAATTTACAACGGGTAATCAAACAATGCTAGTATCAATGTTGTGGTTCTTGTTCGTAGGTTAGAACGACACTTATGGAAAGCCCCAAACCACGTAAAATATGCAAAGAAAGTAGAAGCGTCTAACTTTGTTTTGCAGGGGTGTGCAGTGATGTGATATGGCCATGATTGTGATTATATTTGATGTATGCAATGTTCCTTATTGTAAGTTGGCAACCGGCAGGAGCCATATGGTTGTCTTTAATTTCTGTTAAGACCTGCGTGTCTATTCAAAATAGTTGTAATAGTTGAAGCCGGTGGACGACAACCATGGTGAAGCGTCATTGACCTTGATGCAATGCTGGTGATGATGGAGATCATGTTCGTGCTTGAAGATGGAGATCGGAAGCACAAAGAAGAAAGGCCATATCATATCACATATTATGAATTGCATGTGATGTTAATCCTTTATGCATCTTGTATTGCTTAGTAGACGACGGTAGCATTATAAGATGATCCCTCATGCACATAAATTTCAAGTTCTAAAGTGTTCACCCTTAGTATGCACCGTTGCCAAAGCTTGTTGCTTCGAAGCACCACGTGATGATCGGGTGTCTTTGATTCCGCGGGTGAATACAACGTAAGCAAGCCAGATTTGCTTATGCGGTAGCTAAGGTTTGATCTTGACGAGCCTAGCATGTACAGACATGGCCTCAGGAACACGGATTACCGAAAGGTAGAGCATGAGTCATATAGTAGATATGATGAACATGTTGATTGTTCGCCATTGAAGCCATATCAACTCTCGTGATGATCGGTTTTGATGTGGTGGATTTGGTTCGTGTGATCACTAAAACAATGTGAGGGATGTTGTTTTAAGTGGGAGTTCACCTAGATTAATTTAATTATTAATTAGAACTCAATTTATCATAAACTAAATCAAAGTGAATTTGCATAGTTGTTGTAGTCATTGGCATCCGTTTACCACCTTGCGCTTAGTTATAATTGAGATGAAAGAACTATAGAATTCTGGTTACTTACTTTACGAACTGGTATCGTATTGTTTTGAAGTGTTAATCTAAAGTTTAAAAGTCCTATTGCAAACTTTCAGTAAGTTCCGGTTACTCCATGAAGTTTAATAATTGGTATTAAATCAAGAGTAACAATTCCAAGTGTTAGTATATAAAGTATCATGTTTGTCTCCATGATTCTTGATATTCAAAGGATTGTCTTAATATCAAGGTTATCTAGGATCTGAAAGAGTTGTTTCAGAAACCATGATATGTGGAAGATATTGTGATATCTGAAACAAAGTTTTGGTTACAACATGATAGAGTATAATATGGCAAAAGTCATGTTCTCATATTTGATGAAAATTTGCAAAAGGTTGGAGACACTAGTTGTCCTAATCTTCCAAAAGGTTTTGGAGAGCAACATTATACTCGCGATTCACCGTTATAAGCTAAAAGTAGCTTGGTCATGGACGATTCCATGATGAAGGTGAATATTTGATGTAGGTAAAATGTTTACTACACCAATAGATTACTAAAGAAAGGAATTTGAAAGAACACCAAACATTTGATGATGGTGATCTACTTCAAAGTGCAAGTCCAAAGACATTGGTATTTAATTATACACGCTTTGGACTGTGTGTCATATGAATGACTCCACTGTTGATGTTAATAGATTCTTTCAAACAGAAAAGGAAATACTGAAAGAGAATCTCATAAGTATATGGCAGAAAAGAAAAGACTAGAATTGTTCAGTTTAAGTATATAGATGATATACATGTTATGGCTATATTCTTTGCTTATTAAACAATGTGGTTCTTAAGTATTTGATACTGAATTTGTTGGTATGAATCGTCATACGAAACAACACAATTCATGAACTACAATGGCCTAAGTAACTAGCAAAAGAATATGTGATGATGTTCATCGAGAACAAATAAAGGGTTATTGTGTTGCTCGTTAAACATCAAAGCTTGCCTTCAAGATTTGTTTTATCAGGTATTATGAGAACAAAAGGGTTGCTCAAATAATTACCGTAATCCATAAAAGATGGATAATTTACAAATCTCGTTGGAGAAATCACATCCATAAAACTAGTGCTAAAAATGTCGAAAGACAAATTGATTGAAAGATCACTTAGGAAGTGACATCGCCGTTTAAATTATATTGGAAAGAAAACATGAAGAAACTCCATGTGGATGGAATTTTGGAGTCTTTTGATTTTGATCAAATAATGCTTGTGAAACTTTCCTAGAGAATAATTAAAACTTCGTTCATAGGCCAAAAGGGAACGAAAGACTAGCTTATTGGAACTTGTGCATATTGTTGTACGAACTCCATTATGTGTAGTCAAGAGCGATGGATTTCAACTTCATATGCTTTCTCCGAAAATTTGAGTGAATATATGAATATTTACTTAATAAGGATGAAGTATGAAATATTTGAAAAGTTCAAAGATTTCAAGATGAAGTGCAAAATCATTGTAACAAGAATATAAATAGTTTATGATAAGATCATAAAGGAAGATATTTGAGTTACAAGTTTAGCATAATACCTAAGATTTAAGGAATCGTTCCGTGGATTTGCATTTCCCGAAACACCATAAGAGTATGGAGCGTTCGAGATATGTAATTAAAACCTTGTTTGACATGGTAAGATCAAAGGTGTAAAATATAGAACTGCCATTATATTTTAAAGATTAAAAGCTTTAGAGACTACCGCTTTTCCACTAAAAAGAGCTCCATCATAATCCGCTGAAATGACACCATATAAAGTTATGGTTTGGGATAAAACCCAAATAGTCCTTTCTTAAAACATTGGTATGCTATGCATAAGAAAGATGTGTGCAACCAAAGTCGGATAAACCTGTCTTTGTATAAATATTAAGTATTCCTCCACAAACACCGGAGACAAAAGTGTTTGTCGCTTAGAACGTCAAGTTTCTTTGAGAAGGAATTTTTCGTGAAAAGTTAAAGTGGGAGGACAATAGATCTTTGATAAGGTTAAAAGAACCTTAGCTATATGTGCAGAGTTGCGCAGCACCGAAAAGTGTTCCGGAGGCAGCAATAATGCTCATGGCTCACGTGCCTCAAAGGTTGTGGTCACGGAGGTCTAAGTTTCTATTGAAACAAGTAGGTCGAGTAAACAATCAAATACTAAGATTTGAGGGTTGAATCATTATTTGAGAATAATGAACGGACTACATGCAAAGAAGCGATGATGGGCCCTGACTCCGTCAAATGGCTTGAAGCCATAAAATCCGTGATAATTCCATACACGAGAAATCAAGTTTTGAACTTGAAGGACCCTCGAGAAAGGTGTAAGACCTTACAGTTGTGTTTGGATCTATAAAGAAATAGACATGGATGTTTCACATCTATAGTCGACATGTTGGGAGAGAGTTCACAACAATGTTCAAGGATTGACTATGACAAGATTTGATCTTTCATAGCGATATTTAGTCTATACGGATTAATATAGCAACCACTACATATAATTTTGTTATGTGGTAGTTGAATAAACAAAACAAGTTCTTCTAATAGAATTGTTACCTAGGACGTGTGCATGACATGGTCCAAAGGGTTTTGTTAATTCAAAGGATGCTAAAAGCATATGCAAACTTCAATGGATGAAGTAAGCATAGCGGAGTTGGAATCTTCACTGTGATGAAACTGTTAAAAGAGTTTAATTTCATCGGAGACAATGAAGATACTTGCATTTGCAAGAAATTAAGTGGGAGCGCTAAAGACATATTTCTAATACATTATGTGGAGGACATATTGTTGATTAGAAATGATGTATCTTTTATTAACACATATTAAGAATTTCATCCTGATGAAAGACTTAGGCAAAACCCAAATATTTGGCATCAATAGATGCTAATATGGTTGTGCCAGAAGTACATAGACAAGATATTGAATGAGTTCAATATAGAAACTACAAGAAAGGTTCTTGTCGCACAGAAAGGATTGAATAAGTTCAATGTTGATGATATATTCAAGTGTATTGACATTTGGTAAGTGAAACAAAGATTCAAGTATAGATTGATACTTGATGTATGAAATCACAAAGAGTGTTTATATCAATCATACTGTGGTATGTACAAATCCAGATATGTCCTATGCTCTAAAAGTTATGAGCATATACCAGAATGATTCATAAGATGATCATTGGACGATAGTAAGGATATTCTTATGATCTTTTGGAAGAACTAAGAGTATATTATTTGTAGAAGTGACAAATAGATGGTTAGTTCATTGTAAAAGTACTACATTGATACTAGTTTTGTCACAGAGTACAAATTAAGTTTATCTCAATCTAAATTAAGGGTGGCACAATATAATGGAAAGTGAGTTCCATAATGGATTTGGATGAGTTCCAAAGTTAAGACATTGTGACAGATACTTCAACAAAAGGCTAAGTATATGACTGCTATTATAGCAGCAAAAGAGGGCATTTGTGTCAAGTAGTTTGTTATCAAACTAGGTGTAGTTCACAGCGGGATAATACTATGAAGATATATTGTGCGACAATATTATCAACATGTTTTAACCCCAAAGAACTAAAGGTCACACCGAAAGACCAAATTATACAAAGCCATCTCATTAGAGAATGAGTGATGCGTAGAGACGCAAAGACATGCAATTACACACGGACCTGGAAGTGTCAGATCCGGAGATCAGTTGACCACTAGCAATCGTGTACATGCAACACCGGAAAGCCATAGGTGTTGAATACACAAAGGTTTGAAACTAGATTATTGACTCTAGTGCAAGTGGGAGACTGTTGGAGATATGCCCTAGATGCAATAATAAATATAGTTATTATTATATCTTTGTGTTTATGATAAATGTTTATATTCATGCTATAATAGTATTAACAAGGAAACATTAATACTTGTGTGAATTGTAAACTTAAATTGAAGTCCCTAGTATAGCCTCTATACTTCACTAGCTTGTTGGTTAATAGATGATTGTGGTTTCCCTATCATGAACATTGAGATGTTATTAACAACAAGATCATATCGTTAGGAGAATGATATGGTGGACATACTCCTATAGATAAGCGTAGCATAAAGATCAAGTCATTTCAATAGTTCAATTGCTATATGCTTTCTGATACATAGTAACCTAATTCCTTCGACCATGAGATCATGCATATCACCTTTACCGGATGGATGCTTTGATGTCATCAAACACCACACCGTAACAGGGTGGCTATAAAGGTGGCATTGAGTGTTCGGAAAGTATTGGTTGAAACACATGGATCAAGAGTGGGATTTGTCCATCCATATGACGGATAGATATACTCTGGGCCCTCTCGGTGGAATGTCATCCAATTAGCTTGCAAGCATGTGACTGGCTCACAAGGGATCACATATCACGGGAACGAGAAAAGAGTACTTATCAGTAACGAGGTTGAACTAGGTATGCAGAGATACCGATGATCATAACCTCGGATAAGTAAACTATCGTGAGACAAAGGGAAATTGGTATCGTATGTAAGTGGTTCATTCGATCGCAAAGTAATCGTAGAAATATGTGGGAACCATATGAATTTCCAGATTCCTCTATTGGTTATTGTTCGGAGAAGTGTCTCGATCATGTCCGCATAATTCACGAACCGTAGGGAGACACACTTAAGGATTCGATGTTGTTTGAGTAGTTATGGTATTATGAGAAAGAGACCGAATGTTGTTCGGAGTCTCGGATGGGATCCGGGATATCACGAGGTGATCCGGAATGGTCCGGAGAATAAGATTCATATAAGGAAAGTCCCGTTTCGGAGTTGGGGAATGGTTCCGGTGTTTTCATCGGGAACATTCTAGAAAGTCCCGGAATGTCCGGCACTCCGGAGGGGGAAGGGTACATGAATGTGTCATTGTAAGTTGGAATGATTGCATCATGTACTAGGTGTTCTTGCTGTCCAAAATAAAGGATTTATTTAAATCCTAAATTGAAAAGTCAAACGGCCAGTTTGAAAGTCAAACGGCAATTTTGGGAAGTGGGAGGAGAGGAGGAAACCGAGTTGGGGAGGGAGTCCTCCTCCCCAAGCCGGCGCCCCACCCAAGCCGAGTTGGGGAGGGACTCCCCTCCCTCCCCTTGGCCGGCCAGCCCTCCCACCTATATAAGGAGGGGCAGGGCTCCCCTCCTAGTACACACAAGTTCCTATCTTCTACCTCCGGTTTAGAGCCGTTTTGGTTTAGAGCTTCTAATTGCTTTAGCCAGCGGTTTAGAGCCTTCTAATTGGTTTAGAGATTTCTAATTGGTGTGTCTAATTACTAGACCACTAATAGCCTCTCTCATACTCCACCATGCTCGCACCGGCTTAAGGCGAAGCCCTGCGAGATCTCCCCTCTACCTCCGGTACCACGCCGTTGTGCTGCCGGAATCACGAGGAGAGTGCTACAACCTCCGCTGCCTGCTGGAACAAGGGAGAGGAAGGTCTTCGTCGAGTACCGAACGTGTGACCGACTGCGGGAGCGCTGCGGGAACGCGGCGCTGGAAGGATCGTCTACGCGATCTTGAGATCGGAAAGAGTACGACTACATCACCCACGAGAATCTGCTCTCGTAAACCGCTTTGGAATCTCCGAGGGTAAGTTATTCCATCGACTCGTTGCTACAATCTAGTAGATAGATCTTGGCTTGTTTGTTTGTATGCGGTAGAAAAATTTTGTTTTCCATGCTACGAACCCCTACAAGATCAACTACAGGGCTTTGGATGCGGTCTCCTTTTCCGCCATCCGTCACCGTGACTTGTTTGCTGAGCTGCCTCGTGATGATGAGCTGGGGGATACCCGCTTTTGGTGTGCAGAACAGAAGGGGATCTATGAAGACATCTATGCCAGGCTGAACATTAGGCCTATGCACCCACTGGTACTTGCTGAAGCTTTGGAGAAGGCGCATCTTGTGGATGCGATGTTTGTGGCTGAGAGGATGGGGCTGCACCATCTCATGTCTCTCCAGTGCTCCTTTGACTCTGAGGTGGTGAAGCAGTTTTTCTCCACTTTGGTGATTTGTGGGGATGAGCGTCGCACTATGAAGTGGATGACTCATGACAGGCCCATGACTGCTGATTTTCATGTGTTTGCTGAGGTTCTGGGGTACTCCTTCCGCAGCAGAGATAAAGCCAGTGGCCACCGCATCATCACTCAGCTGAAGCCCAACAAGGATGTCAGTCTCTCTCCTTGCACTGTGGACAATGACATTGTGGGTACTATGGCTGGTCTTGCTCCCATCTATGCTGTATTGGTGGGTCTCTTCCGTGAATCTATTACACCGAGTGGGGGCAACAATGACAGCATTCGTGGTCACCTTGTTCAGCTACTTCAATTTTCTCATGAGGTTGCCTTCTGCGAGGACGAGTCAGTGCAGTACAGGCTGGATGTCATGGACTTCATTTACCATGAGCTGTGTGATGCTATGTTCAACCGTCTGTCCATTCCCTATGCGCCCTACATTATGCTGCTCATCTGTCACCTGCTTCCTGCTGAGGAGTTTCACATCGACTCGGTGCACAAGGCCAAGAAAATCTACAACAAAGTTCGGAAGACCTCTCACCCCTCCTCTACTCCTGAGGGTCTCCTGAGGGATGCTCGTAGGCCCCCTGTACCTCCCGTTGCACGTGAGATCAAGCAGCTGAACTGGTTCCAGCGTCACATTCTCTGCATGGGCGTGGACACGCGCAAGGGTCAGTACGAGGCATACAAGCAGCGCCATGAGTTGGCTCACTCCTAGCAGCTCATTCTCCACCACGTGTCTGGCGCTTCGGGTGCTCCTCCGGCTCCTACACCTCCCACTCCATATGCTCGGTGGAACTCTTCCTCCGGGCTAAACTATGGTGAGCTGGAGCGTCACTTGTTCCCCTCTGCGCCTGCTGCTGATGATGAAGATGAGGAATGTGACACTGAGGAGCTTGAAGATGAGGATGAGGAAGAGAATGAAGAAGAGGACGAGGATGAGGACTACGAGTGATCCCATGGGGCGCTAGCATCGCTCTTCTCCCTTTTTGGTGTCTCGATGCCAAAGGGGGAGAAGTAGTTCTATTAGGATGTCCGTGGATTTGCATGGGCCGGGCATAAGCACTTGCACTTTTCTATTCGTTATTTCTTGCTTATGCCCATTTAGCGTTGAACTTTAAATTCGTGATTTGTGGTTGTTTGAGACTTTATGTGGTTGTCTGGATTATGCCTGTGGATTTCTTATCATGGATTATGCTTATGGATCTATCTATTCATATCCTATTGCTGGAGGTTTATCACGGAAGGCGCAATCATAATGGTTATCTGGTAATAATTGTGACTTGTGTCAAGCATGTCAAGGATTCCTACTCTCTACTTCGGTGGTATGTGTTTATTGCTCATATGTTTATGGAATAGACTCACCTATTTGTGTGCATTTGTATTCCAATGCAAAACTCAATTATGCACATATTGAGGGGGAGTCTCTTTCATAGTTATCACTGTTTGTCTTGTGTCTTTCTCTTGCAAATCCTGGTATTGTCATCTAACACCAAAAATGGGGAGATTGAAAGAACATTTCATGTTTTCCTGTGTTTTGCGTGTTAGATAACAATACTATGGAGACTATTCATGTGCGCTAAGTGTGCAGAAAGTTTTGACGGGGGCCGGATAATCCGCCCCACCAAGGGCCGGATAATCCGGCCTACCTCATAGCTCAAAGGAAGCCAAGGCGCGCCGCTCGGTACCCGGTCGGATTTTCTTCCGGAAAATCCGAACTGGGGCGGTTTTTCCTCCCCGGGCCGGATAATCTGGGTGTCGTACGGGCCGGATAATCCGGCCCCCAGTTTTCGAGCAAAAGGGGCAAGGCGCGTCGCAAGGTATCCGGTCGGATTTTCTCCCGGAAAATCCGAACTGGGGCGGTTTTTCCTCCCCAGGCCGGATAATCCGGCCCTCACATATGGCCAGATAATCCGGCCCCCAGAAGTTGATCAAAGGCAAGCTCTGCGCGACGCTCTGATAGGGGTCGGACTTTCTGCCGTATATTCCGAGTCTGGGGCGGTGTTTTCCCCAGGCTGGATAATCCGCCCCTCACTTGGGCCGGATAATCCGGCCCCCAAAGTGTGCAATGACTGGTTTTTGAAGGGGGGTATAAATACCCCTTCTTCCCCAACGTTCAGAACCCTTGATTCATTCGAAATTGACCAGACATTGTGTAAGATCTCTCATTCTCGATCTCACACTTCAACCACCCGAAGGTCTTGATCTTTGGTGGAATTGAAGGAGGAGAAGTTCATCATCATCAAGAATCAAGCGCTTCAACTCCTCTCCATTCACTTGGAGAAATCCCTGATCTAGTATTCTTCTCAATACCTAGATCTTGTTTATTGTATTTGATAAGTTTGTTCTTGTGGCAGCTTGTTGTCATTTCGGGAGCCTCCAAGTTGTTGTGGAGTTGTTGCCCCGCTAGTTGTGTAAAGGCGCCGGTGCCCGCCTCGAAGGGTACCTATAGTGGAAGGTGGATCAGGCCTGTTGTGGCGAGATCCATCGAAGAACAGGGTGAGGCCTTTTGTGGCGTGGTGGTCTTAGTACCGCCCACCCCTCCAACGTAGACGTACTTCCTTAACAAGGAAGGAACTGCGGTCAAACAAATCCTGTGTCTCCGCGTGCTTCACTTCGGTTTACTCGTTCCTCTTCCACTCACTCTTTTCTCGCTAGTAAATAGGTTTGCATATAGGAAAATTCCACCTAATAGTTTATCTAGAGAATTTACACTTTGTGCTAAGCCTAAAATTGAAAAAGAATTAAAAATTGGTGTAGCACCTATTCACCCCCCCTAGGTGCCCATACGATCCATTTCAGAGGCGATCCAGTACCTCAAGTCGTTGCAACTTCAGCTGCAGATAATGTGGACGACGGGCGGCATCATGGTGCCAGCGCCGACAACGTTCCCGGCGAGCGGTGCTCACCCACCGGTACATGCACCGGATGGCCTCTACGACTTCTAGGATACCGCCGTCGAGGACTTCGTTCAAAATGACGCAAAGTTGTGATTTTTAGAGTAAATGACATTGTGGGTCACTAAACTTGTTCCACATGTACAGTTAAGTCATACATCTTTAAAACTGAACTAACTGGTCACTTAACTTGTGTTTAGGTGCACCCGAGGTCACAAATCGGTATGCCGTCTGGTTTTTGTCAGAAAACCATGACATGTGATTTTTTTTAGTTAGGCCCCTGTGCGCACCCCTTTTCTCCAATCGATCGAGGCATCTACTGCTCTATTTTTCTTAACACGTACGCTCTAATTTTGACAGCATTTTTTCTCTAAATGTTGACATCAATTATATATAAAATTTCTGTCCAAATTTTGACAGCATTTCTGTCTAATTTTTTACAGCATTTCTATCTAAATTTCTGCCTAAATTTTGACTACATTTCTATCTTTTTTTACAACATTTCTTTTCTAAATTTTGACAGCAGACTTGAATCAATATTGACAGCCCAATATGCACAGCAATATGGACAATACGGACAGATCTTGACAGCAAATAAAAAAACAATATGTATCTTGATAGCACAATATATGTACTACACTGCAAGCAATTTTGACAGTTCAAAAGCACTCCAAAACTAATACCGACTAGTAGTGATATCAGCTAGTACACATTCATTTTGTGCTTCACAAAAATTAGAGCCGATCATGCATCATCTGTTGGAGCTCCTTGAGTTGATCGAAACTCTTCCTGTTGTCCATCTTCTTGTGTTCTTTTCCTTCCAGCTGCACTTGCCCCTATTGCTCCTCTTGCTCCCCTCGCTCCTGAAGCACCTCTTGCTCCCCTAGCTCCTGTACAATGTATTACAATAATAACTGCATGTTTCTGCTAGAAACTAATTTTTGATTGATCATACTTGCTCATGTAGCTCCCCTTGTCCCTCTTGATCTTGTAGCTCCTAGTGCTCTCCCAGATGTGTTGACAAGTGGACCTCTAGCTGCAGGTATATTGGATCTATTTTGTTCTATGAAATAACTTTCTTCAGGCATTTCCTCCGTAATTAAAGGAATTCATGTTGCTGCTCCCTATTTATCATAGAATCAATAGTCATATGCTTATTGATAGAATGAACAGTCAACTAGTGACATAATGAAATAAACTAATATTTTCTTTACCTCATGTCCCAAAATGTGAACCATAGAATCCTCTTGGTGTTCGGGATCTAGCTCTAGCCGCACTTGGTTTGGATTAATGTGCTATGAGGTGGACATAATAATTTAGTAATACTATGGTTTTGCATGAAATAAGAAAATACAAAACTTACGGTTCTAATTACAGGGAAGTCAACATCACCATTTTCATCTATCACTTGTTTGATTTCTTCCTCTTTGCATCCTCCATGAGTTGCTCAACATGTTTCCTCATCTTGGAACTTTGTTTTCTTTTCCTTACTCTCGAACTTGTACTTTGTGCTTCCAATTGTGTAGCAGGCCCTTTTCCTTTTGATTCCATTGAAGTCTGATGCTCTTGTTGGACTGATGGCTGCTGTTCAAGATCTGGTGCCTCTGGTGCATTAATTTCTCTCAATATTGCAACTTTTAGGTCACTACAACTAGCCTTATTATGGCCAGCTAATTTGCAATATCCACAATGCATTATAGCTCCATGCTTGCTCAACCTAGTGCCATCTTTGCTCTCCTCCGGTTGCTTCCTTCTATTTTTCTTCCTCCTTCCGGCAGATTTTTCATAAAGAGGTGGCAGAATAGGAGTTGCATGTACAGGTGCCCACTCATCCTTATCTCTCAAAGAAAATATCTGACCTCCATATGCTTGCATGTAAGTAGCCATAGAGTAGCGGCTAGAGACCATGCTCTCAAGCATAATTCTTTCATGCATCATGCAAGAAATTGAATGGCTACAATGTATGCCTATAAGCTGCCATCTTCTGCATGTGCATGCCCTCAAATTAAGTTCCACCACATAATTCCTGACATGTGACTCCACTCCAAAAACCCTGTTTGTAGTTGGGGAAACTTCAACATCACTTGATAATTCTGTATTTTTCCTTAACTTGTCTCTGATTTTTGGAGTTATATTCCCAGCCATTTTCTCGGTTGCTTCCTTCCTCTTTGTGTATTGTCTGTGTTGAATTTGTGATCTAATTTTCTCGAACATGGATAGTATAGGAAGCTCTCTGGCATCTAAGATGTATCTACAATGCAAAAGATTAGTAGACATTAGTACAATTCAATAAATTGTCAGAAAGAAGTAATGCATGAAACATAGACAGGTATATGTGCATGTTGGGCTGCATTCTCCTTACCCTTGTCAAACATGTCATCAGCCTCCAAATCATCCACATGCTCTTCAAATAAATCATCATCTTCCTTCATATCATAGTCACTGTCATACCAAGCAGGATCCTCATCTGAGCCACACTCATAATCCTCTTCCTCTTTGAAATCATCTGAATTTGCACCATGCAAAAGTTCATCTTTGACCTGCTGTTCATTCTCATTCGGATGGTGAATAAACAAAGTAAGGACCTTGCTCTCCACGGATGCTTCTGCCATCATCTTACAATGCTTCTCCATAACAATCTCCTTCAGTGCATCTAGAGTATTCCCTGGGGATACCAGAAAATATACAGCCTTTGTTCATATCCTAGCCGATTGATCATATAGAGTAATGTCTCATAGTTGAAGGAATTTTTGTCTAATTGTCAAACCAAACAGTGCTTTTCTCATCCAAATAGTTGATCCTCTGTCCAGATCTAACAAAATTACCACCATGGTGAATTTCAACACTGAACTTAGTTGACTCACGACCTACACAAACCAGAACATAATTCATTCATCAACGACTGTGACAAATTTGACCAAAACTCAGCTAGTAAATAACTTAAACAAATCAGAAATTAGTGAACCTATTCCCTAACAATCCCGTTAAAAAATCAGAAATTAGTGACCAAAACTCAGCTAGTAAATAACCTAAACAAATCAGAAATTAGTAAATAACCAAAACTCAGCTGGTAAACTAGCAGCACGTACAAACAGCATCAGGGAACCTATTCCCTAACAATCCCCGACCATAATCTACTAGCAGCAACACGTACAAACAGCATCAGGGACGGGTCAAGAAACCCTAGTTTTGGGGCGAAATTGGAGACCTACCGTGCGCCGAAAACTGCTGCCAATCAAGCCGGAGAAGAGGAAGATCTTCGGGATCCAATGTCTCCCCTGCTTGCGGCGTCGCCGACGAGCCCGACACGGCCGCTGGGGCGGCGTTCCCCTCCCCCATCGCCGCCGACTACGCTGCCCCTCGTGAGTCCAGCATCCGCCTCGTGCCCTCCTGGAGTGACTCGAGTTTAGGGGTCAACACACGATCGGGTCGGGCTCAACCTGATGTTATCTAATTATTATTTTTACTCCTTTACGTACTGGACATGGGCCTAACTGAAAAAAATCATCTGTCACGTGAGACAAGCGTGCGGTTTTCTGGCAAAACCCGGGTGGCAGACCGATTTGTGACCTCGGGTGCACCTAAACACAAGTTAAGTGACCAGTTAGTTCAGTTTTAGAGATGTACGACTTAAATGCACGTGCATGACAAGTTTAGTGACCGTGTCATTTACTCTGATTTAGAAATTGAGTTAAGAGGCTTCTTCTTAATCGCTACCACTTCTAATTGATTGTCGAGGAGTCACGGTTGTTTCGTACTCTTAGCCTCGTGAGTTTGCTACTACTACCTCTGCTCTTTAAAGTAAGTTAAAAAAACTCTGTTCTTTATATTTAGAATAAATAAAAATAAGGTGTACAATTTTTCTGGAAACTCAAGCAGCGTTAATTTTGACACTGCCGCTCTAGCTGGCGCTGCCTACGCATCCAGTTCATCACCACCATGTCCTGTCCGGTTCTCCGTCGCTGGGCACAACGGGTAAGGCTAGTAATAGTGGGAGTAATTTGGATTGTAACATAGTTCTATATGTATTGCAACTAAGCATTTAGATGACATGGTATGTAATTAAATGATGAGAGAGAGTTGTGGTAACTAGCTATGTTATCATAACATCGCACATTTCAAGATAAAATGAGTCTACATTGCAATAAATAAGACTTTGTATGATACCACACCTACGTTATTTTCCACTATGGAGTTAGTAATTTAGACTAATAACATATGCATGTTACTACTTTAAGTTACTCCCCACTATGACTAGCGTAAGAAGGCACCCAAACCGATGAGCCAAGAGCGGGCGGGGTGGGGCGGCGTGCACTTCAACGAAGGCTTGGTTTCAAATCTTTCTACGTGGTGTGTCTAGATGGAATAATTTGCCATCATTTGCGATCATTTTGGTAGTACTTTAATGGACCTCAGAACGACTAAATATTTTTTTCCAAATTTTATTTATGCATTTTGCATATTTATGTGCTTCACTATATACATTCGAATATAGACAAACTCAATTCAGTTATTTTTAGATGGAAGGAGTAACATACATGGCAGTTAGGAAAATAAGCGATTAATTTCTACAAATCCACTTCATGGCGGACCAGTCCATGCTACATAGATAATCGATCTCAACCTCAAAACATGAAGTGGAAGAACCTACACCCAACAAGTCATTTATGCATTTCAGCCACCAGAACTTTAGATACCCGTGGAGCAAGCAAAATCATCTGTTAGACAAATTTGTTCTATACATTCAGGCAAAAATGTGTCAAAAGCTCCAAAGCAGAACCATCTCAGCAATTCAGCACTATTAGAGAAAACCAACGTCTGAAACAGAGAACAACAATAGCCAGTAGGTCTTTTGTGGTGTACTGGCACACCTTCAACTTCTACTATTAGCATTTTTTGGCTACATGTAATCTAAGTAGAGGCTAAAAAATCAGTGGGCATGTGAGAGGCTTACGGACTAAGACAACATAAACACCTGATTTCTAGCTCATAGGCATGTTTTTTACAAATCTATGAGCTACCTAGTCACAAACAAATAAAACTACTGGACTACAAGCCTCAAGCAAGAGATCATGCATCATCTTAGAAATTGCATTCCTTATAAAATGATGTCTGTAATTGTTTTTACTATGGACAGCATCAATCAATTCTCTAATCACTACTTCTAATGATAATATGCCACTAAATAAAAATGGCATTAAGCAATTTTTTCCGGTGAATCTAGTCAAGTCATCAAGATCCTGTGTTCGATATGAAGTATGAAACAATCATGGATGGTAAAATTGAGAAAAATAGCCTACACACATAACATAGATTCATATAGTTTGGACTTTAGACAAGCCAAATTATATTAGTGGCTAATGCCTGATTACATATATAAGTAATTTGGCGTACAAAGAGCCACATGCTAGGATTTGTTTTAACCAAATATCCTAAATCCAGAATAATCACGGATAAACTACAGTATCTCCAACGGAAACGATAAACATAGTATAAGATTTAACAAAGGCATACTCTTCAACTATTGTGACAATCATTAGTTCACGCTTCACAGGTATCACAACCCAAAATAAGTGAAATGTGAAATGGCATACCTAAGTCTGTATAAATAAGGAAATATTAAACCATACACACGGGTATTGTTAGTTATTAACTACTCATGTAGACCAGACAACATGCAAATCACACTAGGACTATATATCCATAACCACAGAAAAAGGAAGGCATTGCCACGACGAGTAAAACAAAAACAGAAATATATCCCCAAGCACAGTAAAGGTTAACAAAGAAGAGCCCACACGGCCACACTACATGCCATAAAGAACTTAAGGAGTACTAAACTACCAAGGAGGTAAACCGAAACCAAGGAAACTGGTTAATGGAGCACGAACAAAAATGCACATCCAGAGTATACAGTGGTACAACATCAGGAGAAGATAAGCTTGAAATGGATCGTATGGGCACCTAGGGGGGGTGAATAGGTGCTACACCAATTTTTAATTCTTTTTCAATTTTAGGCTTAGCACAAAGGTAAATTCTCTAGATAAACTAATGTGTGGAATTTCCCTATATGCAAACCTATCTACCAGCGAGTAAGGAGCGAGTGGAAGAGAAACGAGTGAACCGAAGTGAAGCACGCGGAGACACAGGATTTGTTTGACCGCGGTTCCTTCCTTGTTAAGGGAAGTACGTCTGCGCTGGAGGGGTGGGCGGTACTAAGACCACCACGCCACAAAAGGCCTCACCCTGTTCTCCGATGGATCTCGCCACAATAGGCCTGATCCACCTTCCACTATAGGTACCCTTCGAGGCGGGCACCGGCGCCTTTACACAACTAGCGGGGCAACAACTCCACAACAACTTGGAGGCTCTCGAAATGACAACAAGCTGCCACAAGAACAAAGTTGTCAAACACAATAACAAGATCTAGGTATTGACAAGAATACTAGATCAGGGATTTCTCCAAGTGAATGGAGAGGAGTTGAAGCGCTTGATTCTTGATGTTGATGATGAACTTCTCCTCCTTCAATTCCACCAAAGATCAAGACCTTCGAGTGGTTGAAGTGGAAGATTGAGAATGAGAGCTCTTGCACAAGGTCTGGTCAATTACGAATGAATCAAGTGTTCTGATCGTTGGGGAAGAAGGGATACTTATACCCCCTTCCAAAAACCAGCTGTTGCACATTTTGGGGGCCGGATTATCCGGCCCAAGTGAGGTCCGGATTATCCGTCCTGGGGAAAACACCGCCCCAGACTCGGAATATCCGGCAGATGATCCGCCCCCTCACAGAGCGTCGCGCCGAGCTTGCCCTTGATCAACTTCTGGGGGCCGGATTATCCAGTCCTATGCAAAGGCCGGATTATCCGGCCCGGGGAAGAAAAACCGCCCCAGTTCGGATTTTCCGGGAGAAAATCCGACCGGATACCGAGCGACGTGCCTTGGCTCCTTTTGCTCGAAAACTGGGGGCCGGATTATCCGGCCCTTGCGAAACCGGGATTATCCGGCCTGGGGAGGAAAAACCGCCCCAGTTCGGATTTTCCAGGAGAAAATCCGACTAGACACAGAGTGACGCGCCTTGGCTTCCTTGAGAGATGAGGTAGGCCGAATTATCTAGCCCTTGGAGGGATGGATTATCCGGCCCCCCTCAAAACTTCCTTCACACTTAGCACACATGAAAAGTCTCCATAGTATTGTTATCTAACATGCAAAACATAGGAAAACATGAAATGTTCTTTCAATCTCCCCCTTTTTGGTGTTAGATGACAATACCAGGATTTGCAGGAGAAAGACACAAGACAAACAGAGATAACTATGAAAGGGACTCCCCCTAGATGTGTGCATAATAGAGTTTTGCATTGGAATACAAATGCACACAAATAGGTGAATCTATTCCATAGACAAAAGGGCAAAAACACATACCACCGAAGTAGAGAATAGGCATCCTTGACATAAATCACAATTATTACTGGATAACCATTATGAGTGCGCGCCTTCCGTGATAAACCTACAGCAATAGGATATGAATAGATATAACCATGAGCATAATCCACAATATGAAGACCATAGGTATCATCCAGACAACCACATAAAGTCTCAACCACAAATCACAAACCACGAATTTAAAAGTTCAACGCTAAATGGGCATAAGCAGGAAATAACGAATAGAAAAGCGCAAGTGCTTATGCCCGACCCATGCAAATCCACGGACAACCTAATAGAACTACTTCTCCCCCTTTGGCATCGAGACACCAAAAAGGGAGAAGAGCGATGCTAGCGCCCCAAGGGATCACTCATCGTAGTCCTCGTCTGCGTCCTCGTCCTCTTCGTCATTCTCTTCCTCATCCTCATCTTAAAGCTCCTCAGTGTCACCTTCCTCATCTTCATCATCATCAGCAGGCGCAGACGGGAACAAGTGACTTGTGTGCAAGAATAGATGGCTTAGAGGTAGGAAAGGCTTAGGATTAAGAGAGCCAAACTGAGATGGTACTAGACACTCAAAATTGCAAAAACCAAATCAAATAAAAGCCAAGATTGAGTGTGATTCCCATAAGAACAAGAGAGAGCAAATAACATCCAAAAAGATCCAATTCTCTACAAAGGAGAGGGCGGTGGCCGAAGCCACCTTGTTGGAGTGTATGGTGTGACACCACGAAGATATATCTTGGGTTCACGACCAATACTCATCAATAAGCTCACATATCACAATATGATATTAAGAGAAATGATATAACTTGCTATTGGCATTATGGGGGGAGGGTTTGCCCAATAAGTTAGGACCACACTCCCCCTATATCCATGCCCACACCTAGACCAAACAAGGATTGAGATGTACGAGTGGGTGCATGGGTAATCAAGACAAGCTCCCGGAATCAATGATATTTAGCTCATTCCTCAAATAGCATAATATTGCTTCATCAAGTGACTTTGTAAAAATATCCGCCAGTTGGTTCTTGGTGCTCACAAAAGATAGATCAATATCATCTCGAGCAACATGGTCACTAATAAAATTATTCCGAATCTCGATATGCTTCGTCCTTGTATGCTGAACTGGATTGTACGCAATTTTGATAGCACTTTCATTATCACATAAAAGAGGCACTTTGTCACAATTGACATCGTATTCCTTTAAAGTTTGTCTCATCCACAATAATTGAGTACAAGCGCTGGCAGCAGCAACATATTCAGCTTCGGCGGTGGAGAGAGATGTACAATTCTGCTTTTTGGAGGACCAACATACAAGAGATCTTCCCAAGAATTGACAAGCTCCAGAAGTGGACTTCCGATCATCCTTATCACCAGCCCAATCCGAGTCAGTATAACCACATAAAGAGAAATTGGAGCCCTTGGGATACTAGAGACCAAAGTTGGGGGAATGAACTAAATATCGAAAGATCCTCTTGACCGCCACTAAGTTGCTTTCTTTAGGAGATGCTTGATACCTTGCACACATTCCCACACTCAACACAATATCGGGTCTAGATGCGCAGATGGAAAGAAGAGAGCCGATCATGGACCGGTATACCTTTTGGTCTACATCTTTACCATGAGGGTTGAGTTCAAGATGACACTTTGTTTGCATCGGAGTAGCGACACCATTTAGATCCATCATCTTGAATCTCTTGAGCATGTCTTGGATATACTTTGCTTGATTAATAAAGGTTCCTTCTCTAAGTTGCTTGATCTCGAATCCAAGAAAGAACCGTAATTCCCCCATCATAGACATCTCAAACCTGTCAGTCATAAGCTTTGAAAATTCATCGTTAAAAGCTTTGTTAGTAGAACCAAAAATGATATCGTCTACATATAGTTGGCATACGAATAGCTCCCCCTTAACCTTCTTAGTAAAAAGAGTGGGGTCGATTTGCCCAACTTCGAAACCATGATCTAACAAAAGCTCTTTAAGGTGCTCATACCATGCACGTGGGGCTTGTTTAAGGCCATAGAGTGCCTTATCGAGTTTGTAGACATGGTTTGGGAAGTTAGGATCCTCAAAACCCGGGGGTTGCTTTACGTATACCAACTCATGTAGAGGACCATTAAGGAAGGCACTCTTGACGTCCATTTGCTGCAACTTAAAATTGTTATGGGCAGCATAAGCAAGAAGGATACAGATGGACTCAAGGCGAGCCACAGGAGCATAGGTCTCGCCGAAGTCGATGCCCTCAACTTGGGAGTAACCTTGTGCCACAAGTCTTTCCTTGTTCCTCACAACAATGCCATTCTCATCTTGCTTGTTCTTGAAAATCCACTTGGTGCCGATAACATTGCGGCGCTCTTTGGGTTTCTCCACTAGTTTCCAGACTTTGTTGCACTCGAAATTATTCAATTCTTCATGCATAGCAACAACCCAGTCTGGGTCTTCAAGAGCTTCAAAGACCTTCTTAGGTTCCACCATGGAGATATGAGCTTGATGCTCACCAAAACTGGCCAATTCTCTTCTTGTAGAAACCCTTCGTCGAAGATCACCAACAACCTTGTCGAGAGTGTGACCCCTCCACTCAAGGTTACGATCATCCCGAGCCTTGCGACGAAGTTCAATAAGTTTATTGTCTCTTGGTGGAGGAGATTCATCACTTGAGTCTGCATTGGAAGCATTTTCTCCGCCTTGATCAGTAACTGGAACATCAGTAGAAGGTGGTGGAGATGTATGCCCTTGAGGTGAATCCGTAGCCATAGCAGGAGGCTGCAGAACTGGAGAGTTAGGGCCGGATAATCCGGCCGATGAAGAGGCCGGATAATCCGGCCTGGGAGTACTTGCAGCATCTTCATCAGGAGCCTGGGACTTGCTTGAACGGGCGAGGAGCCGGATAATCCGGGGTCAGCCAGAAAATCCGGCCTGGAGCTTGCGATGATATCTTCACCACCAGGAGCAGAAAGGTCAGCTGGAGCGGGTTGGCCGGATAATCCGGTGTCCACCGGAAAATCTGGCCTGGAGCTTTCTGGAGCATCTTGACCTTCAGCAGTTGATGGAGATGGTGTAGAAGTTGCCCCCGTGGTTGGAGCCTGTTGCGTAAGTGTAGATGAGGGCTATATATGAGTAGAGCATTGTCCTTCCCGGTCCGCCACAAGGGGTTCCTCAATGGGGCGGAAGAATCTCACGCCCATTCTTCTTATGGGCTCTTGGGGTATTTCAACATCTGCATCACAAACACCAACTTGCTCCGCACGGGAACCGTCATTTTCCTCGAACACCACACTACAAGATTCTACAACAGTTCCGGAGAGCTTATTGTAGACTCTATAAGTGTGGGATTCAGCACCATAACCAACAAAAATACCGTCTAGAGCCTTAGATTCAAACTTAGATAAACGAACTCCTTTAATAAGAAAGAAACACTTACACCCGAATACCCGAAAGTATGAGATGTTTGGCTTGTTACCGGTAAGTATTTCATATGGAGTCTTATCCAAAATCTTGCGGAGGTATAAACGGTTGGATGAATGACAAGCAGTAGAGATTGCTTCAGCCTAGAAGTTATATGGAGATTTGAATTCGGCCAACATTGATCTTGCCATGTCCATTAGAGTCCGATTCTTCCTCTCGGCTACACCATTTTGTTGAGGGGTGTACGCATCGGAATATTGATGTCTTATCCCCTCTTCACTTAGGAACTCATTTAAGGTGTAGTTCTTGAACTCCAAGCCATTATCACTCCTTATAGCCAGAATGGGGACGTTGTGTTGACGTTGAACCTCGTTGGCGAAGTCGGTGACAGTTTGTTGAGTTTCACTCTTCAACTTGAAGAAATAAACCCAAGTGTATCTAGAATAATCATCAACAATCACTAGACAATACTTCTTCCCACCGAGGCTTGCATGAGATGGAGGTCTGAAGAGGTCCACATGAAGGAGCTCCAAGATCCTTTTTGAAGAGATAATGGTTTTCCTTCGATGAGGTGAATCATGCATTTTCCCTTCAACACACGCCCTGCAAACACGATCTTTGGCAAAAGAGACATTTTCTTTTAGTCCAAGAATGTAGCCACCCTTGTGGAGACTTTGCAAAGTTCTCATATTGACGTGGGCTAGTCGGCGATGCCATAGCCAACCCGCGTCAGCCTTTCCGAAAAGACACATCGGGCCTGTAGTGGTTTTCCCCGAAAAGTTCCCCACGTACAGGTCGTTTTTGACATATCCCACGAAAGCGATTTTTAGAGACTTGCTCCACAAGAGTACCACTAAATCAGCATCAATGTAAACTGCAAAGCCCATCTTACCAAGGGCACGAACTGAAAGTAAGTTATACCCGAGGGTCTCAACAAGCATGACGTCCACGAGGGAGATATCGTGAGCCACCACAACTTTGCCGAGACCCAATACCTCAGATTTTGACTTGTCACCATAGGAGACGGTAATGTGATCACGGTTTGGCCGCATCTCCGTGATGATCTCCTTGCTTCCGGTCATATGACTCGTACAACCACTATCGAGTACCCATTTAGAACCACCGGAAGCATAGCCCTGCAAGAAAATTACTTCTTGGTTTTAGGTACCCATTTTTCAGTGGGTCCTCTCATGTTAGTAACAAGGGTCTTGGGAAACCAAATAGACCAAGGAATGTAACAATCATAAGGCCCTACATAACTAGCATAAACATCACCATAAAAATCACAATATACTTCGAAATTAGGATTGTTGATCCCTGCAAAACCATCATAATTAGTCTTGTCATTTGTAATGTTGCTAGTCTTTGATTGAGCAGTCTTGTTCTTCTTATTATTCTTGTTTTTCTTGCTCTTTATCTTGGGTATGTAACCAAGACCTTCTTTACTGTGGTTTGTCCTTTGCCTGCTCAGTGTCTCATCAATAACCCCTTTACCTTTGTGTTGAGAACTTCTTGTAAGATCTTCTTTTCCAAGGGATGAATAGGAGGACTTGGCACGTCATACCGTTTGAATTGAGTTTGGAGCTGGTCATGATACTCATTTAGAGTAGAATGATCACTCTTCAATGCCTTGTGAGCACTTTCAAGATCATCAAACTTCTCCAAAAGTCTAGCATGAACAGCCCCAAAATCAATCTTTTCTTTCTTTAGTTTCTTTACCTTGGCAAGAGCATGATCACGTTCTTTAATGAGCTGAGCTACAGCTTCCTCTTGTGACTCCTCTAGGGATTCGAGTCTTTCTTCCAAAGATACTCGAGCTTCCTCTTCCTCTTCCAAAGCATTCTTCAAAGAGGCTATCTCCAAGGCATCTTCTCTTTCAATTATGCCCTTTTCTTCAAGGAGATCTCCGGCTTGAGCAAGTTGACTCATAAGAGCATCAAAATGGAGTTTGTGCTCACCTTGTAGGTTAGTGAAAAAAGTATCCAAGACAATAACTTCTTCTTTCATTTCAAGACTGTCATGATCATCCATATCCAAAATTATGTTAGTCTTAGGAAATGAGGAGTTAGAAGTTGATACCTCGGATCCTCTTGCCATTAGACAAGTGGCATTGTTGTTGATGGCGTTATTGTTCGGCGAGTCGAAGAGAGAGGAGGGAGTCGATGTGGTGGCTATAGCAGCCACTTCTCGGGAACTATCATCATCCTCTTCATCTTCACTTGCGGAGGAGTATTCCTCTTGAGCTACAAGTACCATCTTGGGTTGCTTCTTGAAAGGGCCATTCTTCTTAGCAAACGGCTTCTTCTTAGGAGCTTTGGATTTCTCTTTGAGAATGAGCCTGCCACCATTGTATTCTCTATTTTCATAAGGACACTCAGCTACAAAGTGCAGTCTATCTCCACAGTTGAAGCAAGTTCTCAATCTTGGGCCACTTTCTCTTCTTCCATTTGACCCGTTCTTGCGCTCAAGTTCAGACTTGGCTTTGGCAGGGTCCTTCCAAAAGTTCCTTGCATAGAATGCCATGTACTCACCATGTGCATGTTTGACCTCATTGGGGCAGTCCATGGATATCCTCTCAAAAGCTCCTTCATCGTCCTCTTGCTCAACAACATTGGCTTTGAGAGCCACATTGACACCCTTTTGCATTCCAATGGCCCGAGCACGGGCATCTTCAGCATTCTTTGCTGCCACTTTGAATGACGCCATTTCTTGCATGACATCATTGGATGTCATTTGATGATAGTTGTGTCTACCTTGCAAGATCTTCGAAGCCGTTGGTTCGAAAGGCATTAAGGCACTCACATACTTTCTTTTTATCCATGCGGCATCAATATGAGTGGCCACATGCTTCCGAAATGTTGTTGCGATGCCCTTGAGTCTTCTATACATGTCCTCATGGTTTTCACCATCCAACACGTAGAATCCCTCAGCTTCATTACTAAGGGCATCATACCTGTTTCTTCTCATGCTTTCATTTCCAACAAAAAGGTCCGTAAGAGCATCCCACGCCTCTTTAGTTGTGTTGAGATGTTCAATGTGTGGCATGTCCTTGGGACCCACACCCAGCTGTATCATGTGGAGAGCAGTGGCATTCAACTGGCTATCCACAACTTCCCTTCTTGTTAGATTGGTTTGATCTCCAATATGAAGACCTTCTTCAATAATCCTCCACAATTCAATAGAGGAGCTGCAAACATGAGATTTCATTAGAAATTGCCATTGGTTAAAAGAGGATGCAGTGAGCTTGGGTGGATCACCCCTATTGTTTATATGAGGATGAGGGATAGGTGGGTCGGGGGAATATACGTGGCGAACCTCACTATATTCCTCCTTACCACTTCCCTTTTTGGAGGTGGAGCCATTTAGTTTTTCACCCTCCACATCATCATCCTTGGATCCGGTGTTACCCTTTTCCTTAGATGATGGTGAGGGAGCCTCAGAGGAGGATAGAGATGGGGCTATCGATGATGTAAGGCGAGTAATCATTTGATTCATCTCCTCCATCTTGGCCTCAAAGGATTTCAACAAGGTTGTTTTCAACGACTTGAGATCATCCATTGTGACCTTATCCACAGCCTCATTTCCATCATCCTTGGTACCCATACTACTCTTAGGCGGTTAAGCCCGAATTAAGAGCCGGGTCTCTGATACCAATTGAAATGGATTGTATGGGCACCTGGAGGGGGGGGGTGAATAGGTGCTACACCAATTTTTAATTCTTTTTCAATTTTAGGCTTAGCACAAAGGTAAATTCTCTAGATAAACTAATGTGTGGAATTTCCCTATATGCAAACCTATCTACTAGCGAGTAAGGAGCGAGTGGAAGAGGAACGAGTGAACCGAAGTGAAGCACGCGGAGACACAGGATTTGTTTGACCGCAGTTCCTTCCTTGTTAAGGGAAGTACGTCTGTGTTAGAGGGGTGGGCGGTACTAAGACCACCACGCCACAAAAGGCCTCACCCTGTTCTCCGATGGATCTCGCCACAACAGGCCTGATCCACCTTCCACTATAGGTACCCTTCGAGGCGGGCACCGGCGCCTTTACACAACTAGCGGGGCAACAACTCCACAACAACTTGGAGGCTCCCGAAATGACAACAAGCTGCCACAAGAACAAAGTTGTCAAACACAATAACAAGATCTAGGTATTGACAAGAATACTAGATCAGGGATTTCTCCAAGTGAACGGAGAGGAGTTGAAGCGCTTGATTCTTGATGTTGATGATGAACTTCTCCTCCTTCAATTCCACCAAAGATCAAGACCTTAGAGTGGTTGAAGTGGGAGATTGAGAATGAGAGAGCTCTTGCACAAGGTCTGGTCAATTACGAATGAATCAAGTGTTCTGATCGTTGGGGAAGAAGGGGTACTTATACCCCCTTCCAAAAACCAGCCGTTGCACATTTTGGGGGCCGGATTATCCGGCCCAAGTGAGGGCCGGATTATCCGGCCTGGGGAAAACACCGCCCCAGACTCGGAATATCCGGCAGATAATCCGCCCCCTCACAGAGCGTCGCGCCGAGCTTGCCCTTGATCAACTTCTGGGGGCCGGATTATCCGGTCCTATGCGAAGGCCGGATTATCCGGCCTGGGGAAGAGAAACCGCCCTAGTTCGGATTTTCCGGGAGAAAATCCGACCGGATACCGAGCGACGCGCCTTGGCTCCTTTTGCTCGAAAACTGGGGACCGGATTATCCGGCCCTTGCGAAACCCGGATTATCTGGCCTGGGAAGGAAAAACCGCCCCAGTTCAGATTTTCCGGGAGAAAATCCGACTGGACACAGAGTGACGCGCCTTGACTTCCTTGAGAGATGAGGTAGGCCGGATTATCCGGCCCTTGGAGGGGCGAATTATCCGCCCCCCCTCAAAACTTCCTGCACACTTAGCACACATGAAAAGTCTCCATAGTATTGTTACCTAACACGCAAAACATAGGAAAACTTGAAATGTTCTTTCAAAGCTTACTTGCTCAACCAATAGATCAAATAGCATATCTAACTGCAAAATCATCTTGTGTATTGAGCAAAAGCTCAGCCTCATCATGTCCACCGCCAACACATGCTCTTACAAGCATAACAAGTCAAACAAGGTGTCATGTGGCGCCACAACAAGGATAAGGTCAAGGAGCTCAAGACTTGATCCTCTAGTCAGCCCCCTGATCTTTATTATCATATATATTAGTTGGTTTCCAAAGTTGGTCATGAAGCAGCAAAAGAAACACATGACATGACACTACTTAAATTAGCTGGCTTAACACGAAATGTTGTGATCATAAATTTCATCAGCCAATTATGGAACAATAACTTGGTTATGATGTAATCAGCAATGCAAGGCATATATTACCTACAGTGCAGACACTTTCAAATGGATGATACTAAGAAAGTATCATGGTTTTGAAAAGGTTTTTAAACTCTAAAGACTCAAGATGGATCATGAAGACGTCGATCATTGTCCACAGAAACACCACATTATTCTCCTCAGCAAACCCTAGTATGAGTGGGGGCCTTTTCTCCTCTGGGTTTAGGGAAAGTACCTTGTCCAGTTCAATAGTTCTTCCAAGCATCTATGAAGCAACACCGTCACAATCAATGTTCCTCTTCCATAACTGGGTCGTTTGATCTGACGCTGGCACAAAAAGGAAACCCAACCACCACCCTCGACCAGCATCATCTAAAAGCAACTTCCCTGGCGACAAATATCCGATGGCAAACATATCACGGCTAGGCTCTGCTTCACCAAGTCAAATTCAAGAATTCCAACTAAATTTCCACTAAGCGTCCAGTAAAGGGAGTCTCCAGCCAGCACAGTTTTGGGGGGATAACCCTAGGTAGGGGTCAAGCTAAGATATAAAGGCAAGGTTGACCGAGTTAGTGATTGACTTATCTGGGTCGGACGAGTGAGGGCCGAGTCACCCAAGCCGGATTAACCTGGCAAGACCCCGACCGACATATTTTATATGTCAGCACGGAATATATTCTGTTTCCTATATGCAGGTACTTTCCTGGCTGAGTCATCTAGGTAGGGGTGACACAGGAGTTGGCGTGCTCCAGAAGTAGTGAGTCGGCCTCAGAGTCAGGGCTTCTCTCTCTCCCGGAATTCCTGGAAGAGATGAGCGCTAAGTCAAGCACACCCTTAAAACCTGGAACAAGGTCTGGACACAGGATTCCCAGAGGGGACAATGTCAGACTGTCAACGGTCTGAGAGGATGGGCACATGTGAAGTCCCATCAAGGGACCCCATGATGGGAAGTGGATCAATCCTAACCAACGACTTCGGTACCAGGATATGCTGGGAATATTCAGACCACGAAGCCCTAGATGTAACCTGAACACCCCTTTATAAAGTGCACCAGGGCCTCCGAGGAGAGGGTCGGTTCATTTGAGATACGAGCAAGTAGTAGAGAGGGAGAGAACTAGAGGATCTACCTTCATCATCTTCCTCCTGCTACAGGTCAAGGAGCAATTGTACTAGTCCTTTGATCATATTATAAAATCTAGAAGCAGGAGTAGATATTTTGTCTCACTAAGAGAGCCTCGAACCTGGGTATATCGTGTCTCTATGTGTGTTTTTCGTGTGCGGTATCCACCGTACTATCCCTTCCCGGATTCCACTAGTGTCCATCCTGCCCCATCTTTAGCCTATCCATCTGCCGTGATACCACCACTAGTAGAGAAAAACTTATAACCAGATTCCTTAGCGCCGACGAAGTGGGCCCGGGGTCACCGGCGGTAAGGCCTTCCAGGACCACCACGCTCTTCCGCCGGCAAAAGCAAGTGGGCGACGCCGGTGCTACGTATACTACCGCCGGTGAAACACCTCTTAATTCGTTGGGGATTACGATCTACCATGACAGCCCATATGCACACTAGGTACCGCCGGCGAACATACATGTAGTACGCAGGCGCTATAATGCAATCGTGGGCGAACCAAAATGTCTTTGCGCCAGCGCTATTTGGAGCCTGCCCGGTCCGCTCGTCGCGAGCAAACCAACCTGTGGTTGGGTGGTTACGAGGGTGGTTGTACCCCCAGCCCACCAGAGTTCAAACCCCCGGTTTGACACTGTGTGTTGCATAAAAAAGCGGAATATTCTTTCAGTGGTAGGCGACGTTCCCGTCGACAGCGAGGCGCTCGTGGTGACTTCGTCAATTTCAAGACCCGATCCGCCGGCTCGGTCTCTCGAAGGTGCTCATAGGGGTATGGTGTGTGTGCGCGTTCACGATTGTACTGTGTTTAAAAAAAAAAAGTGCGGGACGCACTTTTTTCGATAAAAAAAAGACGGACGCACTCAGCCACTCACGCACACGCGACCCCTATCTCTCCCTGTGCAACTCGATCCCCACCTATCCTCCCCAAACCCGCTCGCCGCCGCTTTCGATCTCCCCTCCTACCGGTCGTCGACCCCTGCCCCTGGACGCGGAGCTCCGCCTCCCCCTCGCCCAGAGCCTGCGCTAGCCGAGCGCCTCCAAGCGGGGAGCTTTCATGCGTGGGGCCCGGGGCTTCCGAACGCGACCCTCGCCCCAAGGAGGGCCACCGGGACGGAGAGGCCACCCCCGTCCCCGACGACCGCTGCTCTTCGCTGTCCGGCGACAGGTCCCCTGGATCTGCCTCCCGTTGCCCATGTGCCCCTCCTCCATCTCCACGGCTCGACGACGACAGCGTGGGAGGTGCTTCTCGGCCGCGGCGTCCGGCGCATCGATGGCCGCTCCTGGCTGTCCCCGGTAACCAAGGTCCCCGACCCCGGCACCGTCGCCGCCATGGAAGGCTTGTACAGGGAGATCGATGCCGTCTACGGGTCACCCACCTCGAGTTCCTTGGTCCGTATATCCTTCTATGTGTCGTCTTCCAGTCCTGTTGTGCTCCAAGACGTCTTGCTACACTGCTCATGCCATTGTCAATTTTTTTGTTGACACATGTGTCATGTGTGTGGAGGGCTAAATAGCTGATCTTTTTGTTGCCGGCGACCATCTCCCCATGCTGATTGTGCCGACCACCTCCCCAACAACCTACTGATGGTGAGCTCCCTCTTCCCCTCCTACATCTATTCTTGCACAAAAAATTAACTTTCTTGTTCCCTGTTGAATTGAATGTGTGCATAGATAGACAGTAGAGGAAGCACACATAAATGGATGTCAACTTGTTTTAGTCAATCATGCACATACACAAATGACATCTACATGTGCATTTATTCCTTTTTTCTGCTTGCTAGTTGCATTAGGGCATGTACAATGCAGGAGAAGGCATGCCTTCCCTTAGTCCTCCACATCATCTAGAGAAGACACTATATATAAGTTGTACAATGCATTCTCTCTTATTGTCATCTCTAGCAATTAATTAGAACTAACTATTTTTAGTAAGAAATTGTTTTTCTAAGAGAAGACACGTCGTACAATGGAGAAAATAGTCTTCTCTTATTTCTAAGAGATCATCCCTTAGCTAAGGGAAGACAATCTTCTCTTTCTTATTTCTCTCACCTCCAACTAAGCAAAAATCCAACGTGGCAACCATAAGGGAAAGCTGACATCACCGCATTGTACGTGCCCTTATGTAGTCCATAGAGAGTCTTGATCCATTAATATTTGTATTTCCAGATAGTAGCAAACCGTGATGTTTACTTCACTCATAGGCGCCATTTTGAGAATACAAACTTGCTAGCATGTAGTAGATACATGGGTGCTGCCGTGTCGTGTGGGTCAAGTCAAAACCCTCTTCCGAATATATTTATTCTTGCTAAATCTGTTCTTATGCAAGGATATTGAGGAGGAGGAGGAGGACTAGATGGCAGTCAGAACCTGTAGCTGCAAGCCGACCATGTTTTGTTTCTTAAACTCCCAATATTGGTTAATTAGTTGCGGTGGGTCGTCAGTTGTCTGGTTTGGAGCATGATGTAGAGTGCAGCAAGTCTTGCTCCAGGGTTGCAACGAGAAAGGTAGTGTTTTGCAGTTAGGTACTTAATGGCATTGGGCTAAACCTGTACAAATTGAGGTCCTTGCCCTAGTAGCTAAGCTGTCATTGGGTCCATTTTATTTTGTCTCCACTGGGGCATACTGGAAAGTAGGTATCCGTGTATTCTATCTGGAGCACAGCTATTTTACTCTACCGGCAGATTATTCCCTAGAACGAACTGCCCCTGACCAGGATCGCTATCTATGATGCCAAGCCCAATGTTTGCTCAAAAGAGTCTGTTCACGTGTTCACGGGTACTGCTCTCCATGATTGTTTACGCTGCAACTTCTTTTCCCAATATTCGGGTTAGTATCTTTTTTTTCACCAAATATACCGCTCTCCATGATTGTTTGGAATTAAGGTTATGTCTCGCATGGATGATGACTGGAATCATTGGCTGATATGTATTTACTAGTAATTGTTGGTCAAATTGTTCAACTTTGTTAACAACCCCGTGCCTTTTTTGTTTGACAAATTTGTTATGTACATTTTTCATCCCTATATTTTGCATGGAGATGTCTCTGGTAGTTTGGTCAAATAGATCAACCTGAATATGTGACATCGTATCTACTATGTTTACTTTGAAAAAAAGCTGAATTCTGTACATGTAACTGATCCTTCTATTTACTTGTGCATGCCTTGAGGTGTTTTCTATTTCAACTAAAACTTGGCAGTACCTGCATTTTCATTGTCTACAGGTACTCCATTGCCTTCGTAAGGAGGGCCATTTTGTTCTTAGGGAGCATGGCGGTCGGCGATGCGGCCGGCGACGCGCTCGGCGAGCAGGAGCACGACGGCCAGCGACACGCTGGGCGTGCCGGAGCACGGCGTCCGCCTACTAGAAGCCAGCGACGTGTTGGGCGAAGCGCCTGGAGGTGGCCTCACTGGCCTTCTCCCCTGGTTGCCGGCGAACTGGACATAGAGGTCATGGGAGATCAGATGCTGCTGGGGGCTAGCGTGCTTTTGTTGTTGCGTAGAAGTTGGGCGATCGACCCTTGTAATCTTGTTTAAATAATACTCCCTCCGTCCCAAAATAAGTGACTTGAGTTTGTCTAGATTTGCATGTACCTATATACTAAGTGTCTAGATTCATCCGAATCTAGATAAATCCACGTCACTTATTTTGAGACGGAAGGAGTATATAATATGAAATGTATGGAACGGTCACCTCACGAGACTACGTTGGTTTCTTTTTTTTAATGCAAAAGGCATACCGCCAGCGAACATGTCTTGTGCCCCGGGGGTAAGTTGGAAATGTCGCTGGCGCTTTTGGGGTAACTTAAAATACCCCCGGCGAACAGGAGCCTGCGCTGGCGACGAGGCATTACCGCTGGTAAGATGATCGCCGGCGGTAGGCCTTTTTGGTGCGCCGGTGGTGAGGTTTTCTCTACTAGTGCACGACGCACAATGTTTTCTGTATAAACCATGGTGGGAATACGGCTCCCATCAGCCTTGTATGGAAGCTGTGTTGAGATTAGATCTCCCCATAAGCCTGTCTTTGACGAGTAAACGCAGGTGTGCACACGCTGTTCGTCGTCGCCGCTTGTCACTAGGATAGAAGTGGGTAATCAAAGTAGTGCCTCATTCGTTCCATCACGTCCAGTAATTTCTCCTTGGATTCAAATCCAATCTCTTAATTTGTGTGAAATTAACTATAATATGAGATCTTGAACCTTGTCCCTACATATCGAGGAATAGAAAATATACAAAAGTGAGTGTTGAAAATGCATGAGGGAGAACTTACCTTGTGAGTCACCGCTTCAGCATTGGGCATATGAATATTCCTAGTGATTAGTATATGAACGAATCAATTGAAAAAAAGTCCTAATAGGATATCGCCCGAAATATTGCTGTAACTAATGATTTTCTTGTCTCATTGTTGTTCTACTACATTGACTGATTTTGTGCTTCTAGACTGATATAAACGTGACAAGAAGATAACTAAAAACGAAAATGAAAAACGCAAAGGGGCACAGGATTTAAGTGGAAAAACTCTCTAACAAAGAGAGGGAAAAACCACGGGCGCCAGCCAGCGAAACTTCACTATACGAGGAGTGTTTTACAAATGCTGGAGATCTCGTAGATGCAACTTATCCTAGCCGGTGACTTACAAGAGGTATACTCCCTCCATCCCAGAGAAAAAGGCGTAAATTTCTACGCACGGTTATTAAGGAGAGTCCAACACGCTTAAAAGTTTCCAAAGATGCCCCTAAGTAATCGCATCTCTCGTTCGTTCGAGTAGTACTAGGAGTACTAGTTTCGCATGTCCCACACCAGTAGGACCTGCATACGGGGACGGGGCCGGCCGGCCGGCCGGTGCACTCCCTGGCCGCCGCAGCTCTATCCTGCGCCCACCACCACCGACGCGAGGTGCGCCCCGTCGCGATGCCGACATCGAGCCCTGCTGCGCCCATGTCTGCACTGCACAGGTGTGGGAGCAGCTTCCATCGGAGAAGATCTCTCCGGCGGGTCAGACGGCGAGGGGGAACTCGACGTAGTGCTCGCCTTCCCTTCCTTCCATGGCGGCCGATGACCTCTGCCGCTCTGTGCGCAACTCCGGCCTCCACCACTCGTCGGAGAACATCTGTTACTGGATCCCCTCTTTTTCCAATTGTTCAGGCGATGGCCAGGTGCGAGGACGACGGCGGGGGGAGTACTGGTGGGGGAGGCGGCGCTTGGGAAGCTGGCGATGGAGGCTCGAAATCTAGATTTGTTTTGGAAGGTTGGGAGGAAAGAGGGGAACGTGGTGGTCTGGTGGAGGGGCAGTTTTGGTAGTTCAACGACTTTTTCCCACCTGGTGGCACCCGCGCCTTAAGCTCTGATGAAAGTTGAATTTTTTTTTACGCCTTCTTCTCTGGGACGGAGGGAGTATATAACAGTGAAAACTTAGGTCTTCAGACTCAACTACGCTTCGGCTAAAGCCTACCCGACGATGGGTCTCGCTCCGCTCATCAGAAATTAGCCTCTTTAATAAATTTGGATCATACTTTAACATAGACTTTATAAATGGTAATGTGCGACTTGTTAGTGTAATTATAGTACTATGGTTTCTTAATTATTTCGTTATGACTATTCTCACATTTATATCTTAAATTTTAAATATTTGGTATTAAAACAGTATAGAAAATTGCTTACGCGATAGGAAGTAATAGCTAGTTGTAGCTCACGCTTTTACTTACTATGGGTGCATTTGGTAGGCCGGGTCTATTTTGGGGCTCTCTAGGGCAAATTCCTAGGGGCTTGTTCAGGTAGAAAGACGAAAAGATGAGCCTAAAAATGATGCTGACAGTTTGTTTGGCAGGCCGTGTGGTGGTTGGTGGGTTTTGGAGGCGTCCCGGTCTGAGCGTTTGGTTGTGACGGTGTTGTGCTTTTTCGTAATGTGGCACCGAAAACAATGAAATATTTCCTTATCTGTAACGAGAACAGGCCTGGTCCAAGAAAAATTGCCGATTCGAGCGTTCCCGGAGGCCTGGCTCGGGATGCTTTAAAATTCACGATCGTAGCACGCAGGTCGTCTCCTTGGACCCAGTTTGTTTTGGTAGCCCACGAAAAAAGAAATCTTTCTCCACGCACAGGCCATGTACATTCTTAAATATAAGATGTTTTCGTATAGTAGTACGTTAATTTGGCATACCAAAATATCTTGTACTCCATTTGATCCATAATAAGTGTCGTTCATCTAGTACAAAGTTACTAGCTTAGTATACAAAATGAGCGACACTTATTATAGACCGAAGAGAGTAGTCAATAGTGGAAAATAGGGCTCTAGTTCTGGATTCGCACCCCGGACTGCGAATTAGGGATTAGAGGCCCCTATTTCTAGTTTCGATTTGCTACGAATCAGGACTAGAGGCCACCACATGGCAGCGGTAACGTGACATGGGCTGGAGGACATCTAGTCCCGGGCCGTAACACCACCCGGGACTAAAGAATATTTTTTTTCGTTTTTTTTTGAATTGTTTGACTCTCACTTGATAACACCAACTCATTAATCTCTCACTTGGAACATTTTTAACACTAACTACACTTAATCTTAGGTCAAATTACATCGTGGTCAAATTTTTCGGTCGATCACCCATCCTAACACTACTCTACCCCCAACACGTTTAACACTTCCGTTCTATCAGAATGACCTTGCGCGAGGCAAATTGTACCTTGATATCAACACTACCATATTAATCATATTAACGCTTATCAATATGTCACACTTTTTTTTTGAAAGTACAAACAATTATTTAAATAAACAATAATAAATAAGTAATATTAATAATATTTTGTTCAAATGAAAACAAAATAACTAATTAAAATAATATGGCATTAAATAATATATTTAAATCTGTAAATCAAAATTCAACAAATAATATATCCATTATTATCAGAAAAATGTGAGTAATCCAATAAAAAGATTAATTTTTAAAATAAAATAATATTTTATTCATTTTTTGCCATTTATTCATTTAATATGGCATAACTAATATCTTTAAATCTGTAAATTGAAATTTGTCAAATAATATATCCATTATTATCAGAAAAATGTGACGAATCCAAATATGACATCAACAAATTAAGAAAAAATTTAATTTTTTAAATAACTTTTTTCTTTTTGAATTTTGAAAACTAAAACAATCAAAAACGGACTAAGGCGTTTGAAATTGAACTAGAATTTTTTTTTCTGCATGTTTTGATAGGTTGTACTTTTTTTTCTGACATCTAAATCACTTAATATAACTACAATTCGAAGAATTTTATTTTTGGAATTTTTTATAATTTTTTGGCATGCTTTTGAAACTAGAAAACACGATCTCCTGCAACGGGGGTGGACAGCCGTTCTCCTGCCGCGGCAGGATTTTTGCCCGTTTTCTTGGTAGAACCCGTGATTTTTTTACTCCCGGTTGGTGACACCAACCGGGACTAAAGCGGTTGGCACCGGCCGCAGCCTGCCGCAATCCCTTTAGTCCCGGTTGACGTTTAATCCGGGACTAGAGTTGGTCATGCCCCTACGACGGTACTAGCCGTTGGAACCGGGACTAGTGCTACATTAGTTCCGGGCCCAGACACAACCAAGGCTACTTCTTTGGACGGAAGGCCCTTTTTCTACCAATGAGTACATTAAACTTGATTCTCTTGCCCATGATCTAAATAACACGGAAAGAATTAGTATGTTCTTGGTATATGCCATGGATCGACGTTGACGCGAGAGGTGCATGATTGCACAGTTGACACACCCGGCGGCCGCCGATGGACTCCACCAGCCGGCCGATCTCTAGCCAGCTACCTTTTGTCAAAGAGCTTCGGCTTCACATAACGCGCACATCTCGATGCATATGCCATGAGATGCATGCATGTTTCCCGACTTGGGCGTCGAAGCTGAATGTGAGCTGGGGTCGACTGACATGGATGTGACGCTGATCATTTTGAAGATCGGGCTCCACACGGCCCCATCGAGATCACGGAAATCTTTCGGGATCGTTTTCATACACCGCCACCATGATACGAGTTCTATTTCTCAAGTCTGAATCCATCATATATAGACACGCAACTCAACTCAATGTGCAGCGGGGACATTTGCTCTGATTCTCGCGGGCCGAATTTGCACAAGCGGCTCTCGGCGGGGGTGATCAGAGGAGAGGAGAGGAGCCATGGAAGATTGGAGGAGCGGCAACATGGGAGACGCATTCGGGACATCACGGTTCGTTCGGTTTCATCTCGTGGATCATCTTTACTATTCTTCTCGGATCAATAGATCGATCGGCCGGACTTCTTGAATGAGCCGTCGTTGTTGCTGCAGCGGCCAAGGAGACGGGCTCGTCGAGCTGCTCTGGTGCGGCGGCCACGCCGTCATGCACAGCCAGGAATACGAGGTGGCGCCGTGGTTCCAGTACCCCGTTATCGATGACGACAACGGCGGCTCGCTCAAGGAGGACCTCTTCTCGGAAATCTTTGGAGAAATACCTGCGGCTTCCAACACCGCCGGCTACTGCGCGACGCCGCCGCAAGGAGGCGAAAAGCGGAAGCAGAGCGACACCGACGAGATCTCCAGCAAGGTTATACGGGCCGCGGAGGAGTCCAACGCCGCCGCCATGACCATGACTACGTCCACGCCGGCGCAGAGGACAACGACAGGCAAACGTCGGCGTGCCGCCCAAGTGCACAACCTCTCAGAGAGGGTATAGCTGACCTCTACTACATGTTTACCTTCGTCTTTGTTCGGTGAAATCTCCTTTCCCTTGCCGCCATTGCTGACTCTGTCCTGGATTATCTGACGACGGTTTGCAGAGGAGGAGGGACAGGATCAACGAGAAGATGAGGGCCCTGCAACAACTCGTACCCCACTGCAGCAACAAAGTACAGTTGGAGTAATTCAAATCTTTCTGCTACTCGACCTTCCTTAATTTCTTAACAATGGCCATCGATCTGATGAATGATCATATTGTTCTGTTCGCCGGTTCTTGGCGCGGCAGACGGACAAGGCGTCCATGCTGGACGAGGCGATCCAGTACCTCAAGTCGCTGCAGCTGCAGGTGCAGACGATGTGCGCAACTGGCGGCGTCATGGCGCCAGCTCCGGCGAGCGGCGGCCGCCGGTACATGCAGCGGATGGCCTCCACGAGTTCTACAATGCCGCCGTTGAGGACTTGCGTTCAAAATGACACAATTTGTGCTTTTTGAGCTGGACGCAAAATTGAGTTAGGAGGCTTCTTCGTAATCGTTACCCCTTCTAATCGATTGTTGAGGACTTACGGTTGTTTCGAGCCATGCGGTACACAACTAGGCATTCTAGCTTTGTGAGTTTGCTACTACTACCTCTGTTCTTTAAAATAAGATGCATATTTTTGTGAAATGTCAAGCGGCGTTAATTTTTACCAAACTATTGACAATTATGATAGGGCAGATATAATATTTTTTTGATAAAGAGCCCTTTATTAGTTAAAAAGTTTTAAGCATTACACTCAGTCCTGCATTGCTAATATGCGAAGTGCAAAATTAGAATAAAAAAAAGCGAATTATGTATCACAATGAGAAATTATAAAAAGGTCTAAGAGAATGAAAGAGGACCAATCCGAAAATTATTAAGTTGTCATCCATGACAGGTAAATAAATCCCGCTCATATCCTCCAACCGTGTACACACCTCAAAAAAGATCGTGAAACTCTCCACGATGAAGGGATGACCATGAGCGTAGGGTGTTGGTACACCGGTAGATAACCTGCAAGAGAGAATAATTTTTATTATTAAATATTTTGTCATTTCTACATAGCCATAACGATCATATAATAACAATCTCTCCTAACCTAAGTAGTAACATGTACTTCTGGTCTATACCATGTAACCAATTTCTAAATATATTGGAAATGCTACGCGTAGGATAGAAGTCCGAAACTACTTGGGTAACTGACCATATAGATCTAGCGAAATTGCATTGGAAAAACAAGTGTTTAATTGTATCATTGTGATGACAAAACACACATATAGGATTCCTATGCCAATTTCTCCGTAGTAAATTATCTTTTCTAAGGATAATCGCCGGCGAAGATACCAAGCAAATATTTTATTTTTAAGAGATATCTTCATCTTCCAGGTCATCCTATTTTCAAAAACCGGTATGACTGGATAGACAAATGCATTGTATAAGGAAGTAACTTAGAATGTGCTATTCCCATTTAAGTTCCAACAAAATTCGTCAGACCCATAAGACAATTGGATATTTGCTAATCGTTATAGCAGTATGATCCAAGAGTAATCTAGCCCCTATCAAATCTTTCCTGAAAGTAATATTTGGAGGAAAAGACTGTCACGATGGAAATCGTATCATCCGTGGCGAACAATAGAATATAATACATGACACTGTTTCTCAAGGGTAGCATTTCCAAGCCAGTTATCCTTCTAGAAACGTACCTTTGATCCGTCCTTAATTGAAAAGGATCTGAAACAGAAGAAATGTTTCTTCGTCGTCATCAGACCAGCCCAAAAGTGAGATTCGCCAGGTTTGCAAACCACTTGGGACAATGCTTTCGAACCAATATACTTTCTCCTAAGAAGAGTTTAGCATACCCTATCTTCAACTAATAACTCGAAGAGCCATTTACCGAGTAGGGAGATATTCTTGATCCCGAGATCCTGAATACCCAACCCACCATGTTCTTTGGGACGACACAACACACTCCATTTAGCCACTCTATATTTTTGTTTCTCACTATCTCCCTACCAAAAGAATCTTGATCGGAAAAAATCCAATCTATGTAGACTCACTTTGGAAGTTGGAAGAATAATATCATATACACTACCATATTACTTAGTACCGAATTAATGAGAATCAATCTTTCCTCCAGAGATAGCAGTTTACCTTTCCAACTACTCTCAATCTTAACTGTAATCTTTCCTCGACGATCTTCCATTTGGCATTTGGGAGCTCCGGATGATGAACTCAAATACCCAAATACCTGATTGGAAAATGACCCTGGCTGCAACCAAATAGCTCAGCGTATAAGTTGGCCGCATCCTGAGCCTCACCAAAGCAGAACAATTTACTTTTATGGAAGTTAATTTTTTATCTCAAAAATTGCTCAAACACTAAAAGAACCAGTTTTAGATTCTTTGCTTTTTCGAGATCATGTTTCATAAACAGAATTGTGTCATCGACATAGTGAAGAATAGTTAAAACTCCATCAACTAGATGAGGAACCACACCTTCAATATGACCATCAGACTTAGCACGCTCAATCATGATAGCTAACATATCATCCACTATATTTTATAGCATTGGTGATAGAGAGATCACTTTGTCTTAGCCCTTTTTTGGTCTGGAAGTATTTACCAGTATCATCATAGACTTTGATGGAAACACTATCCCCTGATACAAAGCTATTGATTAAAGCACATCACTCAGTTGAAAAGTCTTTCATTCTAAGAGTGTGTTGTAGGAAATACCAATTAACTTTGTCATATGTCTTCTCAAAATTTATTTTGAATAACCTATTCAATTTCTTCCTATGTAGGTCGTGTACTGTTTCATGTAAGGTAATAATACCATCAAGAATGTTACGACATTGCATGAACACAGTCTCAGAAGGCTGAACCACGTGACCAGCCACGGAGTTCAGTCTGATTGTAGCGATTTTGGTGAATATTTTAGAACTAACATTAAGAAGGAAAATCGGTCTGTATTATTGAATCCGTTCTGTCTCATTAACCTCAGGTAATATAATAATCTCACCAAAATTCAGATGAAAGAACTCTAGCTGGCCAACACGTAAAGAGCTAAACATGTCTAGCAGATCGGTCTTGATTCCATCCTAGAAAGTTTGGGAAAAATCTATTAGAAAACCATCAGGACCGGGCGCTTTATTATGTTCCATTTGAAAAACATCATTTTTCACTTCCTCCACGGAATAAGGAGCATTTAAAAGACTATTTTTTGTCATCAGACATATGGGGTATATCTTCAGTTCGGGACTCATCCAAGGAGAAGTTGCCTTCTTGTGGTTCCGCAAACAAACCTTTATAGTAATTTGTAATGTAAGATTTTAACTGCGCATATCCTTCTATCGTTCCCTCATCTTGAATTAGGGATAGAATAAGTTTATTCATGTGTCTACCATTGGCCACACTATGGAAGTATCTAGTATTCGAGTCCCCCTTCAAAATGAATTAGGCATTGGAACATTGATACCATTTGAGTTACTCCTTGTGCAACATTTTTGCTAACTCAGCTCGCACCCATTTTATTATTCTATCTCTAGATTGGAGTACAACCTGCAATGGTTCTTTCCCATACTAATTTAACCATATCCGGAAAGCCTTCACGGCGTAGCCAGCCAAGTTCAAACTTGAACCGACGAGTATAATGTGTCCTAGGCAATCCAGTAGTCAGCAAAATGTGAGCATGGTCTGATAGTGCACGTATACATTCTAAAGCACGTACTGTGACTAGGGGAAGTGTTCTTTCCAATCAGAGTCCATCAGTACACAATCTATTTTGTCGTATGTTGGCTCTGGAAGACTATTTGTCCAAGTAAATTGTCTTCTAGTTATTTTGACCTCCTTTAAATTCAAACCGTCAATGAAAACATTAAATAAGAAAGGCCAATGATCATCAAACTGACCTTTGATCTTCTCGAATGGAAAACGAACCAAATTAAATCACCCCTATGAGAATAGGGTATGGACTATCCTTTGCTAAATTAACTAATTCTCGAGAAACATCAGCCTTAAAAACATCCTTAGAAGCACCATCACTACAATAAAAGTTTCCTTCCGCAACGACTTGGCCCGACGGTCGTCGTAGAAGGCGCGTCTTTCGCGACGAAATTCTCGGCTCAACCGTGGCCGATGGGAAACTTTTTTTTTCCGGTTTCGCGGCCCTCTACTACGACGTATCTGCTAAAAACATGGAGGAAGCTCGGCCAATGCGTGGCAGAAGCAAGATTTTCGTTTTCTCGCGTGATATTGACTCGCCGATGTCTTTTGAGGCATGTGGGTACCGGACGTCAGTGTCTCTAGCAGACCATACTTTTCGGTCACGCCTCCCTGATTTGAACTCGATAACTTTGGTCGAGGCGTTTACTGTTTAGTCAGGCTGCTAGGTCCTACATGTTCCGAAGTTGATAGCGCTGATCGATGCATCTACCATTTAATCAACCTCCTGAGACCCACATGTCATCCTCTCATTAGAAGAAACGTGTGTATGATAGAATTTTTTTCTTCGCTGGCGCAACCCCGTTCCGAAGTTGATAGCGCTGCTCGACGCATCTACCGTTTAACCAATCTCCTGAGCCTCACATGTCATCCTCTCATTAGAAGAAACGTGTGTATGATGGATTTTTTTCTTTCGCTCGTGCTACCCTGTTTCGAACTTGATAGCGTTGTTCGATGCATCTACCGTTTAATCATGCTGCTGGGCCCCACATGTCATCCTCTCATTAGAATAAACATGTGTATGATGGATTTTATACCCTCTGTCGCGCCTTCGTGTTCCAAACTTGATAGTGTTGCTCGCTGCTTCAGCCGTTTATACAAGCTGGTGGGCCCGACCTGTCAGCCTCCTCTGTGCAGGAAATGTGTGCATGCTAGACTTTTTTTTCTTCTCTCGCGTGTCCCCGTTTGAAACTTGGCAACGTTGCTCGATACAGGACCTGTATAATGTCTCCCTACTGGGTTCACATGTCAATCGCCTATGTAGAGGAAACGTGTGCATGTTGGACATTTTTTTGGTGGCGTCCACCTGTTTGACCTTGGTAACGTTGTTCCATGCGGCAGGCGTGTATGGTCTTGCTGCTGGGGCCCATGTGTTAGCCTCTCTCGACAAGAAACGTGTCGATCTTGGTCTTCTTTTTTCCGATCGTGACTGTTATACAAGTACTTTTTAAATGCGCTCGTTGAACTTGATCTCTTGTATGGTAAGGTTGATGGGCGCTAGCTACAGGCAAGTGGGTCGGCCATTTCAGCCTCTCAATACAAAAATATTGCTACAGATAAACTGCATGCCTTGCCACTACACAAGAAAATTGTTATGCTTTTATAAAACATAAAAAATATATACTAACATCGTATATAACTTATTTATTTTTCTTCTTAAAAAATTGCTTGTCCATCTTCTATGCGTGATTGCTAGCAGCTCAACTAAAAAATATTAAGTATAAATAATATAGTAGGTAGTACTTAAAAAACATGGATATGCGGAGTTTTTTTAGGGGTTGGTGGACGGTGCCCAAAAAAGGCCGAATTGAAGAAAAATTGGCCAAGCAGGGATTGATGGGCTATTCTTCATAGGCTCTCGCCCAATCTAACTAGGCTATTTGCGCGGCCGAATGTTCCAAAACATGGCCGAGTGAGAAGGTCTTGGGCTATAATGAGGCCGGATGGGCTAATTTCTTGGACACAATAGTTAAAATCCCAAGATACGTCCTGAGGCTCGGCCGGATTCAAAACAAAGCCGTCAACAAGGGAAAAAAGGTATAAAATATGAGCGCCTAGATCCTAGATGCCTGAGAACTTGTTATGTTAAGGCGCTGACGTCACCCTACTAATTGTGCTAATACTCAGTTGTAACCTAGTAATTGCAACTCATTAAATTCTCAGTTACAAGCTAGTTGCAACAAATATGTAACCCCCACATTGAACGAATCACGAGGTAAATCTAATGGCGAGAGAGGTGACTCTTGAGAACTGGCAAATCCGATAAAATATTCACAGATATTTCTATGAAAATTGTGGACAAACACCCCGAGCCCGCCAAAACTTTCCGCCGAGACCCCAAACTTTCCTAAGCCTGCCCTCAATCGAGCCACCAGCCCCCGTCTCTTCAAATTTTGCGCCGTTCTTATGGGAAATGCACCAGATTAGAACTAGGCCACAAACTTCTCCACGCCTTAAAAAAATTCTCGACGCCTTTCTATCAACAGTGTCGGCCTACCACCATTGGCCGCGCCTTTCTTCACGAGACGCATCGGCCGGCGATCAGCTGGGCGATCCCCACACTTCGCCTGCTAGATTCAAGCACTAGACATTCTTGTGGCTTTGGTTTATTCTCCACCTCTCCTAGAAATAGTTAAAGCTTATGACCATCTATATTTACAAGGTGCTTGCAGATTTGGGTAGGTACGTTCTTTAGGTAAATCTATAGTAAAGATCTGGACAAAAGAGTTCAAAAACATCTTAAAAAGGACTTGGCAAAGATCCTATGCAAGCTTTTGACCTGATATATTTCCCATCCTTCTTTGATACGATGGAGCATTTGGCTATTGATGTACCTGACGAGGAAGTATTTAGAGGTACAGTACAATATATATGGATGTACCCTATAGAACGATGACTTCGCATTTCCAAGGAGCGGGAAGATATCCGTAGACAGTTTGATAAGTGAGTGTTATGCAAAGATATCTTCACATATAAGACTGTAGAAAAGTTAGATATATTCAGATGTCTGACTTGGTTATATTTTGTAGGTTCTTCGCAGAAATAAAAGTACCAGCAAATTTCGTCCCACCAATAAAAAGACCGGATGGACTAAAATCTAAGGATCATGTAAGACGCTCAAATTGCACTATGAATTGTCTATGAATTGTCCAGATGGGGTAACCTCTTGTGTATTTTATAACGATAGATTTCGGAGCTTGAATTTCTGGCCCTTATATGTGGTCATGGTAGGAGTATAACAACAACTTCAGATTGCATTTCCAACGGTGTCTGCCATAGCGCTGATGTACCTTCTGTGGATACTGATGCATCTGGAGGTTGTCCTAATGAACCTGCACTGGATTGCGTTTAGATTCGAAATCCTGCACTTGACATTGTCGTCCCAAGGAAAAGAAGGTTGTGGATATGGTAATAACGCCTTCTGTAGAACAAGATGCTGGAGGTGATGATTTCCTATGGCAATCCCTACCATTCTATGACTTGTATGAGTAGTTATCGTAATTTAATTGAATTGCATGTCCCTCTCTATCAATGAAAATGGCATATCTTTTGCCTTGTTTCAAAAATAAATAAATATTTGCATGTCTCCTTATGTTAGTCGATGCAAAGAAGATACTGTTTTCTATTCAAGTCATGTGAAAAAATATGTTTGTATGTAGAGACATAAATGCAGATTGGGTGACAAAATCAGCATAAAATTGCCAGATCAATAACACAAGCATAATGGCATTGCAAGAAAAAGAACATAACCATCTTTTCACCGTGCTTGTGAAAAGGAGATGAGCCAGGAACCACGCCTGCAAGTGGCAGAGGCCAATTCTCGTGCAGCCCAGTTAGCATTGGTTTATCATCGATAATACTTAAGCATCCGAATATTATGATTACATACTAGGAGTAGTTCGAGTTCCACACTACAGTTCAACAGACAAAAGTGTAAGAAATGCGTAAGGTAGCTCCATAATACAGGTTCCAAAAAAAAGCATACAAATCATAGGAAAGAAAGCTCCGCATCACAGTGCACCACCTTCAGGTGCAACAGTCTCTATAGATTGTAAACCTAAATCACCGCCTCCTTCAGGTGGCACGATAATTTCAAGAGCGGGATCAGCAACACCAACAGCAGCGCCAGCACCGGTAGCATGCGTCTCCACAATAGGTGAACTATCGAGCACCGCAATGTCTTCTCAAGTCTCTTCACTGCCGGCTCTAGCTGCACAAGTCTCTGTGGATGGTAAAACCAATCCACCACCTCCATCATCTGGCACGACGATGGCAGGTGCGGGCTCATCAGTACCAGCTGCAGCTGCAACTGCATCAGTCCCCACATAAGGTAAACAAGGTGGCGTATTAGGTGTAGCAATCTGACATCCATTCTGTACTTCATCATCAGGAAACTGAGAGTCTTCTTCAACTTTGTGCTTCTGCAGTTACAAGATAAATAGAGATTGCAGCGAAAGGATCTGCGCGGGACGACAAGAACATATGTCATTGATGACCCACAAGTAGAGGGGTGTATCGCAGTATTTTCGAGGGAAGTGAAACCCAATTTATTGATTCGACACAAGGGGAGCCAAAGAATATTTATAACCCTTAACAACTGAGTTGTCAATTCAGCTGCACCTGGAAACAATCTTGCTCACAGCAGTTTATCAGTAGCAACAGTTTTGTAGTAGGAATAGCAAAGTAACAGCAGTAGTAAAGCAAAGACAGTAGTAACAAAAGCAGTAAACAGTGGGATTCGAGTGCGGTAGGCATAGGGATGGATGGACGGGCGTTGCATGGACAAGACAATTCACATAGCAATCAGAACATAGGGGAATTGCAGATAAATAAGATAAAGCATCCAAGTACTAGACAATCCTAGGCATGTGTTCCATATATAGTCATACGTGCTCGCAATGAGAACTTGCACAACATCTTTTGTCCTGCCAGCCCGTTTGCAGCGGGGCCTCTAGGGAACTACTAGCAATTAAGGTGCTCCTTTTAATAGAGCACCGGAGCAAAGCATTAACACTCCGTGAACACATGTGATTCTCACATCAAAGCCATTCCCTTCCGGTTATCCCGATTTCTGTCACTTCGGGGCCATAGGTTCCGGACAACAATGTGTGTATACAACTTGTAGATAAGACCAAAAACAATACTATCATAATGAATCAATAACATGTTCAGATCTGAAATCATGGCACTCGGGCCCTAGTGACAAGCATTAAGCACAACAAGTCGCAACAAAGTCATAAAGCACTAATAAAAGATACTAGGCACCATGCCCTAACAATCTGATGCCATTACATGAACGATCTCATCCAATCCCTACCATCCCCATAGCCTACAGCGGGGGATTACTCACTCATAGATGGGGGAAACATGGATGGTCGATGGAGATGGCTCCGGGGGCACTTCCCGTCCCGGCAGGGTGCCAGAACAGAGACTTTCTGTCCCCCGAATCTCCCCTTCGGTGGTGGCGGTGCTGCGGAACTTCTTCTGGAAAAACGTCGAACCCCCAAAGTTTTTAGGTCAGAAGGCTTCTTATAGGCGAAGAGGGAGACCGAGGGGGTGCCTGGGGCCACCACACCATGCCCTGGTACGGCCAGGCCTAGCCCACGCCTGGGGTGTGTGGCCAGCCCCTGGCCCTCCTCCGTCTCGTATTCTGGCTCCTGGAGTCTTCTGGAAAAATAGGCACTTTGGCTTTTGTCCCGTCCAATTTCGAGAATATTCATTTTCTGACTTTCCTGGAACCAAAAACAACAGAAAACAGGCAGCTGGCACTATGGCTCTTGTTAATAGGTTAGTCCAAGAAATCATATGAAAAGTACTCCAAAGTGTGGACAAAACACAAGAAAGTGGATAAAACCAAGCATGGAGCATCAAAAATTATAGATACATTTGCAATGTATCAGTCATTCTATTGATTTACCTTGTCATCTAGGATAGCAGAAGTCACAGGATTGGAACCTATTTCATCGAGAATCCTCTTTTTTGCTCCTTCCCCTATCTCCTTCTGTAGCAAGTTGTAATATTGATTACATGATGTTGATTGAAAAATATATGCAAATATTCAAAAGTTTGTGCTGTCCAACTACCAACTTCGAACGGATCCTCACTGTTCTTAGTTATGGAATCTAGCCTAGAAAACAAGCTTCTATGCAATCCTAGTCTACAAAAAAGGATGCATACCCGAGATAAGAACTACTTTACACATGACAATGATGCGCAATCGACCATAAAAATTTAACTACATCATCAACTCTATCATGTAAGTTCAGAGTGAATCTAGATACACTCATTTCACATAAGCTAAAACATCTTATATTACGAAACAGAGGGAATAGGTACGAGTGTTCTACTATTTCACAAACCGCCATTGTTGCCGCAGGATAGAGATGACGGATGCTCTACCGCCCTACAGAAGGTTGCCGCACCGATCTCGCCGCCACCTATAGAGGACGGAGCCGAGGAGCTGGTCGGCAACAATATGGAGCGAGAGGCTTGGGAGGAGTAGTGGATGGGAAGAAGGAAATGAGTAAAAGAGGCTGTGTGTGCGTGGGCGAGGCTGGCGAGGGAGTTAAATCCAGCTTGTCTCGGAAGGAACACGCTGCCACGTGCACCGGCGTGTGCAAAACTCCCTCCCTCTCTCTTCTGCGGCAGCTACTGACAGTAGTACCCCAGCTAGGTTCATCGAGTTCTGTGGTACTCCTACTAGTAGACCTTTACTGCTACTACTAGGTAGGCAAGTAGTACTTGTTCAGAAGAACAAAAAACTAGACTAGTACACCGTCGTATAGTATTGCCTTGTCAAATCACTGGCGATGCCATGATGAGCGACATGTTTTTACTAGTAAACCTGGAAACATTGTTTTTCTTCCACCGTGTGCAGTTTCTGAGCGAAGTACTTACCAACACGTCCAATTTAGGCTTATAGGACCCAAACTTCAGTGAAAAAAGCAAAACTGCGGACCTGCAAGGAGTAATACTAATAGTACTACTATTATACAACATTCTGGAAGAAATTATGTACGGAATAGTAGTAGTAGAGTACAATTGTACTCCTAATAAGGTTCTTTTACAATCTTGGTGAAATATACATACTAGAGAAACTACCAAGTGTACATACGGAGTATTTTACAAGCCGGACCGGGTGCGAAACTAAATACCGAGTACTCGTACATTAGCTAAAACCAGCCAAAAGAAAGAGATCAACAGAAGGTCGAGACCAAATGAGCTATCCTTGAATATGCTCATTCCACTCCAAGGTGTTTGAGAAGCTTGGGATGAACCAAAATGGAGTCTTCAACCATATCCAGCGAATGTTGGTATGGAAACCAATAGCTGCATCACCATTCAGACTAAAGCAGCAAATTTCAGGACGCGGCCTGTACTCGTAGCCAATTTGTTGGTGTGATATGTAAACATAGTTCCTTCTCATCAGATGTCCTGGCGGATCATTTGCATCGCCTACTACAATGATAATCGGATAGTTCACGCCAAGGAAAAGAGAATATGATCCAAGGTCAGTAACCCTTTTCCATCGGTTAGCTCCAGTTAACTGGCTTGTGTTCATCGAGAACACCATGCACTCAAACCCAGAAGAATATGTGCGAACGGTGCGACCATAGTGAACAACACTAGTATCATCAGCAATTGCATTGCCTGAGACACCATATGTATAGACCAGAAGAAGTCTTGAACCACCGGCAGATCTTGCTAACCACCACCTACAAGGATCATTCTCCTAATCATCCTCAACAAACCCATGTGTCAGGTACAACACATCGCGTAGCGATAGGATAAGGATAGGACCTTCAAAGGGAAAGGAAATGATGGAAATAATATTGATATTGATCTGACATTGTAGAAGTTGATATAGAATACTATTTTTAAAAATCTCGATTATATTTAAGATGTTTAATTGCATAAAAAATGCCAACCTAGGGAGATGTTATGGAAATTCTAATTCTTTTCAAAACGGGGATATGCCATAGAAATTCTCCTAGAGACACGGTTTGATTCATAGGATCAAATGAAATAGGAAATAATCCTACAGAATCTTGAATGTAAAGTTCATAGGGAAAAAAGCAAGGTTGGATCCTACAAGATTTTGGTGTCTTATATACCAAAGGAAAACCAACAAGGATTATTTCTAGGAGGTTTAATATTTTATCTTATCTTACCACTATATAGTGTATGAATAACTTTGAATATTTACTATTGAATCAGGACTTGCGAATCCCAACATTGCCAGCCACTGGATCTTCTTTTCCATTCTAGCATCTACTTGAAGATTCTATTGATAGTCTTTAGCAAAATAAACGCTATGCACAATCCTTAAAACACACTTCTCCATCATTCTAGAATCTTCTCCTTCATTTCTCAAGACCATGTTAACAAAATTTACAAGCACTAGTACCTAATAAACATTGACTTCTACATGATAGAAAATACAAGAACTAAATATGCATCCATACTTTATAGATGTCGATCAAATTTCTAATTTTTTGAGCTTTACCTAGTATTATAATTCTATATAGTTATGATATGTCATATGTCTAGTATCTGAGTCTCACGTAAATACTACTAGTAGATACCATATTTTCCATGGATGTACTAGTAGTAGGAGACAAGACAATACTATCAGCAGAACTCAATCCTATGAATCAAATTACTTATATTTAAGAAAACTTAGTAAGAATTGCATTCCTCTGAAATTCCTAGGGAATTCGTACGAATCAAAGATGCTAAAATTCCTATGAAATTCCTACTAACCAACAAAACTTTAGAAAAAATAGCTTACATTGATACAGGAATAATATCTGGGTCTCACATAAGTACTTACTACTAGTAGATATCATATTTTCCATGGGATGTACTAGGAGACGAAGCAATACTATCAGCAGAACTCAATCATACGAAACAAACTACTTATATGTAAGAAAACCTTCTAAAGATTGCATTCCTCTGAAATTCCTAGGGAATTCCTTCGAATCAAAGAAACTAAAATTTTAATGAAATTCCTACTAACCAGTGAAAGTTCAGAAAAATTAGCTTGCATTGATTCAGGAACAAAGCTAATAAAATACGTAGGGAGGAGATTTTACACAGCCATTCCATGCATAAACACAACCGTTCTCGGTCATGGTGAACAGATGATCGTGTTTGATAATAGCATCGCAGTATCTGAAGTAGCCCTAGAACTCGTTCATACAAACTAACCATCTATGACTATCATTCCTGTTAATGACAGCAATCTTGAATTCGAAAATGGCGACTAGAGAGAAATCTTTGTATTCCCCAACAGCTGTCGGAACTTGGCAAATGACTATCTTTTTCAGTTTAGTACGTCGACCTTCATCAGCATCATCCTGAAATGTAAGTGCAGAACCTTCGGTCGGTTCAGACCCCGACATTTGCGGAATAACAATCTTGCGACGAGTGTACACGTTGACAAGGTTCCACGTGAAATCGGGCCCAACTATGACGATCTAATCTCTATTTCCGCCTGCTCGCTGCTCATCAAAACCATTTGGCATCACAACATCGGAGGATAACTTGTCCAGTGGCGTCCGCTTGCACGGGCGGCCCGCCACTTCGAAGCAGTCTTTGGATTCCCACAGTCTCGCTGTCGGGTGAGAATGAAGAACACACGGGAGGCCAAACGGATGAGAAGGCGTAGTTCCGCTCTCTTTTGTTGATTGAAGAATATGTTTGGACGAACCGACGAGGCTCGCAGCGGTGGTGGCGTCGCAATGGTTGATGAGTACTTGTAGAGGGCCCTCGGTGAACACCTTCTGAAACTCCTCGGGATTATACAGACCTTGCTCGATCTCACCATGGAAGGAGGCTGCGGATGGTGTTTTGGGGGCTTTCTTTGGGGTGGGGTGGGATGGGGGAGGGAGGGAGGGAAGATCGTTGGCGTGAGCTAGCGTCCGGGGTGCGATGGAGAATACAAAGGCTGATGGTGCGTAGTAGTACTACTAGTAGTACTGCAGAAGGTGGGCAAGTGGGGGGGGGTGGGGCTCCAATTGAGGCTAGCTGCACAAACCTCCAACAATTAGAGCCGTAGTTGCAAAGAGCTCCAACTGTTGAGCCCCGGGTATGTAAGAAATAATGTAAAGAGGGCTAATCAAAAATTTTGTGCTATGTGCAGCATTTGTACCCAAAAGTAATTGTAGTAGTTCCTTGCAACTAGACTATCCTAATTATCTGGAGTTTCCTACAATTTTGAATCCAATTGTTGGAGGTTTGTGAAATTTCCACCCTCCTCGTGTTCCAAAGAAGCTCTATGATCCTATGTTCAAACAAAAAAAATGATCAAAGACAAAAAAAGACCATCTCTCAGGGAAAGTTTGATTTGCAGGATTCTCAAAACATAAGAAGAGGAAACTACAGGAATTTGGATCAAGTATGTGTTTGAATCACAGGGAAATCAAAGCAATTATACCATGAGGTTGGAGTGGATGGAAATTTTCCTAAAAAATAGAGGGCAAAGGAATACTTTGAGGGCTTGTTTGATTCAAAGGAATCTCATAGGGATTTTGATCCTTAGGAATTTTTCCTTTGTGCATCGTTTAATTTGTAGGATTAGATCTTTAGGAATTTTTCCCATAGGATTGCATTGCACTATGTTTTAGAGGAAAATTTCCATCTACCCAAACCTCTTGTTACAATTCCTTTATCTTTCCTGGGATTCAAACACTCCTTCAAGAAAAAATCCTCTAGGCTCCAAATCCTTTAGGATTCAACTGGATAGGACAGTCTAATCATGCAATTTAAATATTCCTGTGTTTTTCCTATCCTACGAATCAAACAGGCCCCGAAGGAATCTCAATTCCCGTGTTTTCCCTATTCCTATATTTTTTCTATCATGCGTTCAAAACGGGACATAATTCCTACATATTGGAATCCTATGAATCAAACAAAACAACGTAGGGTTATTTCCTAAGGGACAAGATCCTTCACAAAAGCTTTGAATTTTTTGACTCAAAGAAGGAATAAAGAAAGGTTTCCTCTCTCAGGAAAAAAAAGGAACTCCATCTCTTGGAGAAAAAAAGGAACTCCACCTCTTGGAGAAATAAAAGGAACTCTACCTCTTGGACAATTCACTGTGACGAGAGTAGCTACTAGAGTCTATGTCTAGTACTAGCTGTAGGGCCCAATCGTAGCACGTTATTACTAGTAGTATATTAATACAGTAGTACGTATCAGTCTTTGCAGGTGCCTCGAAAGAAACAAAATAAAGCTCTACAAGTTATAAATGGTCATGGCAATTTCCAAGATACACAATCTTTTGCTCGTTCATTTTGATCTGGGCGACAGCCGGAGGATAGAGGAGTACTAGCTGCTTGGTGTCTTGAGCTATCGAGCTGGAGTAGAAATTTGGATATCTAAAAAAAACCTAAATTGTCTTGTCAAACCAATGCTCGTTGCATGCAGCTTGACCAAACAGACTTACTGCACTACTTTACTACGCGTCCAAAAAACTAGGGAGTACAAGAAGTATTAGTATAGTAATGTTATACAGAGAGTTTTTTTTGAACGGACACAGAGAGTTCCACATTCATCTTGTAGCACCAAAAGTAGAAGTTGTGCCAATATAGTACTGTAGTAGTCACGTCCAGGTTGCCTTACAGAAAAAAATAGTACGATAAGCAACAAGATCTATCTATTGTTGTACTCCTATTTGCCTATACTAGTAGTACTACGTACTCAGGAACGGCACAAGCGTGTGCTCCACTAGCGCGCCTCCGCACGTAGGGTAATTCAGTACGGAGTAGATCGCCACCGCATGGTCGCGTGATTATTATGCATTGGTCCATGCTCTAGCCGTGGGCACGTTCCGTAGCGGTAAATTTTTGTGAAAAATAGATTACTCATAAATAATTACTCCCTCCATCATAAAATAGTAGTTACTGACTTGGCTTTGTCTAGATACACATGTATTTCGACGCATTTTAGTACTTAGATGCTCCCTCATTTCCAAATTAGAAAGCATACTAGATTTTGTCAAAGTCAATATTTATAAAGTTTGACCAACTATATATACAAACATACTAACTTACATAATATTAAACGCATATAATATAGAAACATGGTTCATGATAATTCTGATAACATTGAGTTGATGTCGTAGATGTCCATATTATTTTTTAGATATTTAGGAAAAATTTAAGGGCAGCCTATCCTGCAGGCTAGACCTACGTCGATGTGTCATCCACACCAGCAAAATTTCGACGGCAATCTTGGTTCAAGACTTAAATCAAGTCGAATTGACAAGTTTGGGTATAAAATTCCGTAATCACTGAGTTAGATGACTAAAATTGAAGCACCATAAGAACAGTTAGTGTGTTTATCTCTGGTCCAAGTCGTAGAAGTGAACAATTACATAAAATTCATACTAAACCCCTAAATACTCCATAATAATATTAGCAGCAAACTTAGTTTACATCCAAAATATATCCTTCCTAGTACCAAAAGAGAACCTACATGTTACTACTACTAGTAAACTAGATTAGTTAAATAGTACCACTAGTAGTACTATTTTTCTGCTAATACACCATTACAGTCTTGATCATCAGCCGTAGTTTAAGATTATTTTTCCCCATCGATGCAAATCTAGAAATATACATGGGTGGACTGTCCAACCTTCATCAGGAACCGCGGCGGCACCCCGAGGTATGTCTTGAACTTGTCGGACGAGAAGTTGGCCGGCGACGAGCTGCTCGTCAGCTCGATTACCGCATTACGGTTCTCGACCATCGACAAGTCCGCCGACCCCGACAGGCCAGGTGCACACAGTTTCACCGTGTACCGCGGCCACACGCACCTGTCCTGCCTGATGCACACCAAGGACACGATGGCGGCCGGGCCGAGCGCGCTGATGGTCAGGCCGAACACAACACCGTCATCCCTGCAGAGGAAGCGCGTGAATCCCCTCGTGCTTATTGGTGGCGGAGTCGGGATGAGGAAAAAGAAGGCGCTGCCGTAGATGGCACTGGTTACTATGACCCCGTGGGCCTCCTTCATGTGGGAAGGAGCCCTGCCGGTGAGGCAATAAATCATAGGTGGAATCAATGCAGGAGCACGGGCCGTACGAGCACGCGACCTTGTGCTCGTCGAGCTAGTCGAAGGCGACCAAGCTAAAGAAGCCGTCGTAGGGGCACTCAATCATCGCCTCAGATTGGACGACGTCCATAGCATCCGGCTCACGGTCGAATCCGCCGACACGGTACACGAACTTGTGGGAGTGGTTATAGAGGTAAGATCGGCTCGCCGACGTAGTGCTCGCCGGCCAGAAACCCGGGTTGGGTGGGTATACTGAAGAGTATACTGATTGAGTGTCATACTATACTGGTATGATTGTACAGGAATACGCTAGGCATCGACGCACCGGTGGCGTTTGCACTTGGCCACTTTTTTCTTAGACAGTGTCCACACGCTGTACATGCTTCGTGGAAACAAAAATGCTACAGAAAGTTGATAGGTGAGTAGTAAAGCAGGTGTCACGCTGTACTGTACCAGACAGTACAGTACAGACAGAGGGAGAGACCGAGGCAAGAAGATCCAGGTGAGTGAGAGGCAAGAAGATCTAATCCTGGAGAGAGACGAAAAGCCTGCGGCCTGCTGCAGGATCTACAATGCTGTAGGGAAGAGACCGAGGACTGCATGCATGTATTTAACACCAACCTGTAATTAACTTTTTTGGTCTTATCAAATTTAAATGGCCTTAATAATCCCAGACAGAGGGAGTACTAGTAATATTAGTAGTACATCTTAGAACAAATCAGACAAACTAATACTGCCTTTATTAGTGGTATTTTTCTTGAGAAATTATAATTAGTAGTAGTACTTAGATATGTGAAAAACCAATCCAAGTTACTACTCCAATAGAGAGTACGATCACTCTGTTTTATGGATTCTTTTTTACTATACGTAATAATAGTAAAAGCTAGAATCTAGATTATTTCAGAACAAATTTTGACTCTACAATATCTATTATACGTGCAAACCTCAAAAGACACTTTATTGCTTAGTTTCAGGGATCTTGTGCTAAATCCATGGACTTGGATGTAATTTTCATTTTTATGAGGTCCTTGATGTAACTTGTACTTCCACCGACCGCGTGTTAACTAATAAAGCACCTCGCTCCTATGAGATCTACCACAATTAAAAAATAATTACACTGCCCTGATTATCAAACAAAGTGGAACACGGTTTCTTATAATTCCAAAGTTTTTATAAATATGATGTTTCAAGCTTCCCAGCTAAGTTTGGACACTTTAGTGACTTTTTTCCCATTTAAAGAAATTAGGTCAAACATTTGCTACACAAGTAAGGGCAATTGATTGCTATTGACTTAAATGTATTTTTAGAGGTAGATGGGTGATGTAGTAAACAATGGCGTCGGTGTTAGTTTCTAACTATCATGAAAGAACATTTAATTCTCAATTTTTCGAGTGATGATGAGATTGTTCTTTTACGTAAAGAAACTCCGAAGAATATGGATCTGAATACCACAAGACAAGTTTTCAGACATAAAGAGTGGACCAACATGTTGAACTAACGATACCCATGTTTTATGAGCTTTCAAACTTCCAAGCTAACTCCGCCAACTTGAATGACTTTATGCCAATTATTTATTGAATTTAGGTCAAATTTGAACTACAAGTAAATTATAGGTTGCTTTGAAAGTTTTATGAAAACTCTTCCGGAGGTACCTATTTAGGGGACAATTAATATATCATAAACCACCGAGAGTTTTGACGACACGTTCAACTTCTTGCTAAGATTTTTCCTCTTGACAGTTTAACAAAATTAGGTCACACTTGAGCTACAAGTAAGCGCGAAAGATCGCTCTTGAATTAAATGTTTGTCGATATTTGTAACATCCCAAAACTCTAATCCAAGGTTAATCAAGATCAAATCTACCCAATTTAGGGTTAACAAAAACTTTTCCATTTAAAATGATTAAGCATTCATATGTGTATGCATATAATTTAGGAGTTGTTTTGAATTGCCATGTTTGAGTGATCCATTGGTTGTCAATTGATTCTAAGGTGAATTGAACATCATCTAGATCATTCCCAAACAAATCCCAAAGAAAACCAAATCAAAATGAATAAAATAAGCAAATGGTCATTTGTGCCATTTTAATCATTATGACTACTTTGGCTATTCCTAAAACTCAAATTTTAACAGAAACAATTATGGTTCTTTGCACCCCTTGCTAGTACAAGTAGTGATGTGCCAAGGCCCACTTTGTTTCATCCCAAAAACTTTCAAACACTAAATTTAAATGACATTTGAAATTTGAATGTAGTTCATATGTATAGATCACACTTATTCAAAAACCACTCAATTGAACTCCACTTTCAAAACCCAAGCACACCTAGAAGCTCAAGCATAAGGTACAACACTCCACCAAAAATCTGCCCAAAATTCAAACATTTTTCTCTTGCGGCCATTTGATCGAACAGGTTGCAGACAGAATCAAATTAGCCTAACTATTATTGTTTTTGATCAAATCTTGTCGAGCGATTTGGTGTGCATTGATCATCCTTGTCCCCCTGAGTCCAACCAACACCCCACCGGCCTACCCCTAAGCCGCAGCAGCAGTGGAGTGTTGCCACTTTGTGGTCACCGCCGGCCAGAAGAGGGCAGAGCGCCAGGGACAGCGCCGCGCCAAACCAGCAAGCCCTCCAGCTCTGCCCAACCCTACCGCACCTCCCTACCCCTTCCCCAAGCCCACCCAGGCCCTGGACCACTCCCCAGCCTCGCCGCCCTTTCTCTCTGTGAGCTCGCCAAAGCGCGATAGCCGCCAGCACGCCATAGACCGCCGCTCGACCCAATACCACGCACGCCGCTCCGCCTCGACCCCAGCACCCTGCCAGCCACGGACGTGCGCCGCCGCGTGACCCACAGTCGCCGAGCGCTGCGTCGAGCATCGTCTCTGTCTCCCAGAGCGCGTGACGCTCCCGACCACCATCCACCGCCCCTAGTCACGCCATTAAGCCATAGAGCACCGCCAGGAGGCAAGCCACCGTCCGCCTACACCGCCCATGCCAATAGCGCCCTGTATCGTCGTCACCGACAAGCTCGCCGTCACCCGCTCCGTCCCCTCGTCGAGCCTATATACGGAGCCCTCCCCAGCACGAATTCCTCACACCACTCAACTCCCCTCTCATCGCTGATCCTTCCCCACCTCTCGCCGGAGCCGCTCGAGTCATAGTTCGCCGGAATTGCACCGGAGGAGCCCACTGCAGAGGAGGAGACGCTGCCGTTGATTTCGTCTACCGCAGCCCCTGCCGCGACCTCGCCTGAGTCTGCCGTCGCCGTCCAGTTCGATCGCCCGCCTCGCTGCAGTAGCTGGAGCCCTGATACGTCTCCAGTAGACCCCCACTGGCCATTTAGGGTTCGGTCTCGCCGGTGACGAGTCCGTCGTTGACGATGACTATGAGCCGTCGATCTCTGTTCTAATCGTGTGGCCCAGAGTGATAGATACCGTTTCGGGTTTAAGTCTCGCTGACAACCGGGACCAACCTGTCAGCCGTCCTCTGCGCCGCTGAGCATCACTGGGCCGGCCCTTTAGTTTTCCCGCGCGACCCAGTTAATTCAAATTTAGGTTTTTCCATTTTAGTTTGAACTCACTTCTGTCCCTTAGTTTAAAAATCAATTTAGGAAGATTTAGTAAACCAAATTGAGTGATTCATATTTTGTTGGAAAGCTTCTGAAAAGATCTATCCAAGCCCGTTAGATTTAATTCATTTAGAGTTAGAGATCTCTCCTAGTAAAAATAACAAGACAGAAGCTTTTGCACATTCAAACATTTTTATAAAATTAACCATAATAGATTTTGAGTTGATTATAACTCTCAAAAATCACATTTAATCATACCTATCTGAATATGTAATAATATTAAGGTTTACATGCAGTGACTTTGGACTAGTACCAAAATAATGCTATATAGGCATTTCTAGTCACTTTAAATCATTAAATATTAAACTTAAACCTATTAAAATGTGATCCCACCTTTAAATCACATTCCCATATGTTAAAATATGTGGTGATGACATGTGTCCACATGATCCCATATTTTAAATGGAGAATATTAAATCTTAGTTAATTTCAATGAGTAGAAATTACTTTTCTTAAATAAAAATAATAAAGCTAGTTAATTAAACCTTGTGATGCTTGTGATGATAGTATATCATCAAATGTGTGCCTTAGAGTGCTAAGTAGGCTAGTTAAGTATTGTTTGGTGATTGTGTACTCCGTATGTATTTATAGACGATAGTACTGACCAAGCTTTCGAGGAGGAGGAGGAAGAAAACTTCAACCACTTCACTACCCAAGGCAAGCTAGCACTATACCAGTGAACCCTTGCAATCTAGATAACCTAAGCAAAGGCATTAGGCATTCTTTGGTTGTACCACTTTGACTATTACCTACCCCAAGTTTTATTTCCAAGCTTTTACTTCTTTACTTTATTAAAATACCTTACTTGTTTGAAGGTAGCATAAAGAGTATAAAACTTGACATATCTAGATAACCTTACATGTCATTCTATGGCATGAGATTGAGATTAGCGTCCCACCTTAGTGAACACTCTTAACTTAGTAGCTTAGAGCTAAGTCAAACTTGAGTCACTTTAGATGGGAACACTTGGTGAAAATGAATTGTGAAAACCTTGGAATGATGAGTCATTCTATTGAGATGTTTTGACATGTGTTGATAAACACAAATGGTTTATGATGATGAAAATGTTGAGGCATGAGCATTAGCCCTCTTACAAAAATTGATGGTTGGATTCGGATGCGATACCATTCCAAATTTATCGTATAACCACAATACCTAAATTGGGTAAGGCTTAGCCAGAAGTTTATATGCATTAGTATTAGTTCCCTCGCGGGAGAGGTTTGAGCGGAGGCTACCTCTCAATGTTGTCCACCTATGCAGTGCCCAAGATGACAGATGGTCATGGTTGGGAGGCCATGCTCATAGGAGAGGTGCTTATACTAGGGTGTGTAAAGGGAAGGTTATGTTTGATTATCTGCATACTAAGTATGATGATTCAGGGTTATCCCTGACAGATGTATCAAATCTTGTGGTGAAAGTGTACCACCTCTGTAGAGTGTCAAACTATTCGAATAGCCGCGTCCGCGGTTATGGACAGTTAGAGTTGTTGGGTTTGCAACATAGAAAACAAAAAATTTCCTATGGTGGGAACTATACGCCAAGATCTATCTACTAGATACAAGCAACGGGCGGATATACATCCATAGAGAACTTACCCTCGAAGACAACAAAGCTTTGTTAACAAGTTGGAACTCGTGGATGATGTAGTCAAACACTTGTCGATTTGAAGATCGTGATGAAGTCCAGCAGGTCCGGCTCCAGCACGTCCTTCAGATCCAACACCACCAAGTCCAGCACCGCAAAGTAGCGATGCATCCGTGATCGCACACACGTCCGGTACCCCGACAACCTCCGTCCCTCGCTCCAGAAAAGCAGCGGAAGCAACAACTCCTTTCCAGATATAGCCACTAGGAACATGTATCTCGCTAATCCGAGACCATGGGGGAAAATACTAGAGGGGGAGAGAGATCCTTCACGAGGAGGTGTGAGGAAGAAGGGGAGTGAGGGGGGCCTTTTATAGGAGGAGGGGCGGTACCCCTCCCCCATGGCCGGCGCCCATGGGAGGGTGACTCCTCACCTCCCCCATTCGTGTGGTGGTAACCCCTCCACATTAAAATGCCCCTTCACATCCTCTTTTAAAGTCTCCACTTTAAATGCATTAAATTTCTCCAAATTTAATGCTCTCTCATTTAATAAAACTCTTTTATTATTTTTTATTCATCATTTTGTTAATTACTTTAAATAACAAACATTCACATAAAACCCCCTGCAACATTTCAATATTACATGCAGAACCAATTTCAGCAATTTCGCCCGAAACAGTTTTGGTGTCCATTGAAATAATTCCAGCTCTTTCTTAAATATTTATCTGAAACATATTTGCTCCAAATGGTGTCGGTATCCCTTAAGTGTGTCACCCTACGGTTCGCGAATAATGCAGACATGATCGAGACCCCTCTCAGATCAATAATCAGAAGCGGGACCTGGAGATCCATACTGACTCCTACACATCCAACGATGACTTCTGTGATCGTGAGAACCTTTAACGCTAGTAACTAAATCCCTTTGTCTCGCTATATATTACATGTCCGAGATTCGATCATCGGTATCCAAATACCTAGTTTGATCTCGTTACCGACATGCACTCTTTTCTCGTTCCCGTGATATAACATTCTAGTGATCACATCACTTGCTTGCAAGCTACCAATGTGATATCACCGAGAGGGCCCAGAGTATATCTATCCGTCATCGGGATGGAAAAATGCCACTCTTGATCCATGAGCCTCAACATAACACCTCTGTAGCACTGAACCCACCTTTATAGTCACCCTGTTACGGTGTGACGTTTGATGTTATCAAGATACTCTTCCGGTGTTAGCAATTAACATGATCTCATGGTCTAAGGACTAAGATTACTTCGTATGATGTTATAGCAATATAAACATAATGACTTTGATCGTAATGCTATACTTCGAATGAATGTTCATCACATCATTCCACCAATGTTGTGACCTCGTTATTAACAACATCCAATGTCCATGATCAGGAAACCTTGATCATGTTGTTAATCAGCGAGCTAGTTTATATGAGAGGCATTACTAGGAACTTTGTATTTTGTTTATTAAACACACATGTATTAACGTTTCCAATTAATACAATTATAGCATGCAAAATAAACATTTATCACAAACATGGAATAAGATAATAACCACTTTATTATTGCCTCTCGGGCATATTCCCTTCAGTCTCCCACTTGCACTAGAGTCAATAATCTAGTTTGAAAAACTTTGCGTATTGAACACCTATGGATTTCTGGTGTTGCATATACATGATTGCTAGTGGTTAACATAATCTCGGGATCTGACAATTTTAGGTCCGTGTGTATTTGCATGTCTTTGCGTCTCTACGCATCACTCATTCTCAAATGAGATGACATTGTATAAATTTGGTCCCTTGGTGAGACCTTTAGTTCGTTCGGGTTAAAATATGTTGATATTATTGTCATACAATATATCTTCATAGTATTAGCCCACTTTGAACCACACCTAGTTTGATAGCAAACTACTTAACACAAATGCCCTCCTTTGCTGCTACTATAGCAGTCATATACTTAGTCTTTCGTTGTAGTATCCGTCGCAATGTCTCAACTTTGTAACTCATCCAAATCCATCATGGAACATCCTTTCCATTACATTGTGCACCCATAGTCTAAATTGAGATAAATTTAATTTGTATCTTGTGACAAAACTAGTATCAATGTAACACTTTACAATGAACTCTTTTTAACTATTTGTCACTTATACATGATATATTCTTAGTTCTTCCAAAGCTCATAAGAATATCTTCACTATCGTACAATGATCATCTTATGAATCATTCTGGTATGTGCTCATAACATTTAGAGCATAGGACATTCTGGATATATACATATCACGGTATAATCGATCAAAATCTTCATGTGATTTTTACTCACCAAGTGTTGAAACACTTGAATCTTGATACAATCCTTTCCATGCAGCAAGAACCTTTCTTGTTGTTTCCATATTGAACCCTTTCAATATCTCATATATGTATGTCTGGCACAACCATATTAGCGCCTCAATCTATCATATAGATATTGATGCCTAATATTCCGATTTTGCCCAAGTCTTTCATTGAAATCTTATTTTATTGAAATTCTTAACTTGTGTCAATATAAGATACATCATTTCCAATCAACAATATGTCCTCTACATAATGTATTAGAAATATGTCTCAGCGCTCCCACTTAAGTTCTTGCAAATGCAAGAATCTTCATCATCTCCGATGAATTTAAACTCTTTTAACAGTTTCATCATGGTGAAGATTACAACTCCGCTATGCTTACTTCAACTATTGAAGTTTGCATGCCCTTTTAGCACCCTTTGAATTAACAAAACCCTTCGGACCATGTCATGTACACGTCCTAGGTAACCGTTCTATTAGAAGAACCTTGTTTTGTTTATTCAACTACCATATACCAAATTATATGTGGTGGTTGCTACATTAATCCGTCAAGACTATATATCGCTATGAAAGATCAAATCTTTTCATAGTCAACTCCTTGAACATTGTCGTAAAATTCTTTCCGACATGTCGACTATTTCATAGATGTTAAACATCCATGTCTATTTCTTTATAGATCCAAACACGACCGATAGGCTTCACGCCTTTCCGGAGGGTCTTCCAAGTTCAGAAACTTGATTTCTCGTGTATGGATACTATCACGGATTCTATGACTTCTAGTCATTTTATGGAGTCAGGGCCCATCATCGCTTCTTTGCATGTAGTCGGTTCATCATTGTTAAAACAATAACGACTTTCTTATCAAATCACACCATTTGATTCTTATCGACCCACACGGTACAATAGGAACTCTAATCTCCGAGATCACAACCTTTGTAATCACGGGAGCCATGAGCATTGTGGCCGCCACCGGGACACTTTTCGGCGCTGCACTACTTAGCACATATAGCTAAGGTTCAACAACCTTATCCAAGTTCTATTGTCCTCCCACTTAACTTTTCGTGAAAAATTCCTACTCAAGAAACTTGACGTTCCAAGTAACAAACTCTTTTGTCCTCGGTGTTATGGAGAAATTCCCAACAAATTCTTTGGCATAACCTACAAAGATGTGCTTATCCAACTTTGGTTGTAAACATTTTACTTATGCATAGCATACCAAAATTTAAGAAAAGACAATTCAGGTTTTATCCCAAACCATAACTTATATGGTGTCATTTCAACGGATCACGATGGTGCTCTTTTCAGTGTAAAAGCGTTAGTCTCCAAAGCTTTAATCCTTAAAACATAATGGCATTTTTATAAATGATACCTTTGATCTTACCATGTCAAACATGGTTTGATTTCATCTCTCGAATATGCCATACTCCTATGGTTTATCGGGAAACACAAATCATGGAACAATTCCTCAAATCTTAAGTGTCTGTCGTGGAACCGGTCTCATGTACGATGACATGTAAGGTTGGTCCGGGCCGCTTCATCCCACTATGCCACCAATATCCAAAATACATGAAAGAAGCAATAACATGATCATCATCGCCCACATATAAACATATGTGTACTACCCGTGCAAAGCACCTACACATAGATTAGGCTCTGATACCACTGTTGGGTTCACAGCATAGAAAACAAAATTTTTCCTATGGTGGAAACTATACGCCAAGATCTATCTACTAGATACAAGCAACGGGCGGATATACATCCATAGAGAACTTACCCTCAAAGACAACAAAGCTTTGTTAAAGAGTTGGAACTCGTGGATGATGTAGTCGTACACTAGCCGATCTGAAGATCGTGATGAAGTCCAGCAGGTCCGGCTCCAGCACGTCCTTCAGATCCAGCTCCAGCAAGTCCAGCACCACCAAGTCCAGCACCGCAAAGTAGCGGTGCATCCGTGATCGCACACATGTCCGGTACCCCGACAACCTCCGTTCCTCGCTCCAGCAAAGCAGCAACTCCTTTCCAGATAAAGCCACCGGGAACATGTATCTCGCTAATCCGAGACCATGGGGGAAAATACTAGAGGGGGAGAGAGATCCTTCACAAGGAGGCGTGAGGAAGAAGGGGAGTGAGGGGGGCCTTTTATAGGAGGAGGGGGGGGGGGGTACCCCTCCCCCATGGCCGGCGCCCATGGGAGGGTGACTCCTCACCTCCCCCATTCATGTGGTGGTAACTCCTGCACATTAAAATGCCCCTTCACATTCTCTTTTAAAGTCTCCACTTTAAATGCATTAAATTTCTCCAAATTTAATGCTCTCTCATTTAATAAAACTCTTTTATTATTTTTTATTCAGAATTTTGTTAATTACTTTAATTAACAAACATTCACATAAAACCCCCTGCAACATTTCAATATTATAAGCAGAACCAATTTTAGCAATTTCACCCGAAACAGTTTTGGTGTCCATTGAAATAATTCCAGCGCTTTCTTAAATCTTTATCTGAAACATATTTGCTCCAAATGGTGTCGGTATCCCTTAAGTGTGTCACCTATGGTTCGCGAATAATGCAGACATGATCGAGACCCCTCTAAGATCAATAATCAGAAGCGGGACCTGGAGATCCATACTAACTCCTACACATTCAACGATGACTTCTGTGATCGTGTTAACCTTTAACGCTAGTAACTAAATCCCTTTGTCTCGCGATATATTACATCTCTGAGATTCGATCATCGGTTCCAAATACCTAGTTTGATCTCTTTACCGACATGCACTCTTTTCTCGTTCCCGTGATATAACATTCTAGTGATCACATCACTTGCTTGCAAGCTAACCAATGTGATATCACCGAGAGGGCCCAGAGTATATCTATCCGTCATCGGGATGGACAAATCCCACTCTTGATCCATGAGACTCAACATAACACCTTTGTAGCACTGAACCCACCTTTATAGTCACCCTGTTACGGTGTGACGTTTGATGTTATCAAGATACTCTTCTGGTGTTAGCAATTAACATGATCTCATGGTCTAAGGACTAAGATTACTTCGTATGATGTTATAGCAATATAAACATAATGACTTTGATCGTAATGCTATACTTCGGATGAATGTTCATCACATCATTCCACCAATGTTGTGACCTCGTTATTAACAACATCCAATGTCCATGATCAGGAAACCTTGATCATCTTGTTAATCAACGAGCTAGTTTATATCAGAGGAATTACTAGGAACTTTGTATTTTGTTTATTAAACACACATGTATTAACGTTTCCAATTAATACAATTATAGCATGCAAAATAAACATTTATCATAAACATGGAATAAGATAATAACCACTTTATTATTGCCTCTCGGGCATATTCCCTTCAGGAGTGGCCATACTGTTTTGTTGTTAGATATTTTCAAAATGACTTATGAAATGAATGATGAATCTTGACCTGACCACAACAGGGTTGTGACTATGACACTAGCTTCCCAACTTAAGTGATTCTAGAACTTTGTTTTATCTTTCTTGGTTTCAGAACTCAGCTTAGGTTTCAAACTTAACTTTATAGTTAAACTTAGAGTTAGAATTTACACTAGAATATACTACTTGTTAGTGGTAGTTTGCGAGTACTTAAAGAGTACTCATGGCTTTTGTCCCTGGCTATTCTCATGGCCAGACTATGAAGGAGACTACCAAGATGATAGACAATAGGATGTCTATGATAACTAGGACTATCTTCCATCGTCGGCATTGCCTGTGATTCTGAAGATGGACCCCACCGCTACGCTTATTATTTATTCCGCTGCTTGTTGTATTAAGACTAGATCATGAGATTCTTTATTCGTGTAAGACCTTATTATGGTTTGTAATGGATGATGTACTGTGATATCCAATCTGTTATGTCTCGCAAAAATGGTAATCCTGGGATTGCGATGTATGACATAACAGGCATCTGGGATTAAAAATCCGGGTGTTGACAAGTTGGTATCAGAGCCATCCTGACCATAGGAGACCCTAGTTAGAATGGACGTCCGAACAAAAAACTTAATTTCAAAACCAAAGTGAGTATTTCTGAAAACTATTTCCTCTCTTACCCTTGGGAATTCATTCTTTCTCAAAAATTCATGTTCCTCCAATTCTTACATTACTACCTAAAATTTGACACACTTGATCACTTCACTAACTTCCTCATCCTTAATTCTTGTAGATGGAGACTAAGTTCAGCAAGTTCTACCAGTTGGGCAACGGAGGCCAACTGATCTTCGAGAGGGATCTAGATTCACTGTCTGAGTTATTGGGACACCCACATCCGGAGTTTCTTGGAGCTCAACTTCCTGGACCCTCAGGAGGAGATTTACAATGGCTAGTCACCGCTGATCTTCGAGGAAGCATAGAAGCACCAACGTCCGGGAGAATCCAATTCTCCGTAAGAGAGAATAACTGGCTAGATGGATTAGCCACGGCAATGCATGAAGCTCTCGCACGTCTATGTGCCCTCAGTGTCAATCCAAGGAACCCGCTTTGCGCACTAGGCAGGGCGTGACTTCATGGGAATGCCAATGGAGATGTCAGATCACCCGAAGTTGAAGCGTCAAGTGGAGAACCTTGACTCCCTGCTGTACGATCGCTAAAAGGAATTGGACAATGCTAGGGAGTTTGCCAACCACAACCGTGCCATTGCCGCCTAGAAGGCCCAGACTTTCTCATTGCTTGTCAAGGACCGTCAGTCTCTTCGCCTCCAGCGCAAAAAGAAGGATCGCACCATCGCTTGTCTTCGCAAGAAGGTGGCCGACCTCGAGAAGACCATCAAGGAGCAAGAAGCTCAGCTTGCAGCAAAGGAGGAAGAAGAGGAAGGTGAAGACATCCAGGGAGATATGGATTCTTACCTCAGCAATGATGATGAGTTTCTGGGGGAGGATGCCATGGACTTCTACACTGACGATGAGGACTCCGACTTCATCGACGATGAGTAGATGCACTAGAGCACTGTCGTAGTATGAGGAGTATCGGTCCCATTGTATCGTAGCTTGCAGAATGGTTCTTAAAACCATCTGTTTTCCTTTGATGTTGTGGTGTGTGTTTGTATCGTGTGCTTATTTGAAGGAATGAAATGGAGTTAGTTACAAAAATCTGAGTCAAACTCAAAGTTGTAGCCTTGAAATCAAAAACCATGAACCTTAGAACTTTCCCTCTTACCCCTTTATCTATCTCAATCTTCAGATGACTCGTGGAAACCAAGGAGGGAGCAGCTCATCGCAAGACCCAATGCTGCAAATCCTGCAGAATCTCATCGCAGACAGAGAAGCAAGCAGGGCAGAGCGCCAAGATAATCTAGCAACACTGCAACAGATCGCCCAGATGGCTCTCAACAACTAGAACCATGGGAATCAGGATCATCAAGGATCCAAGTTGAAAAACTTCCATAATACCAATCCCCCAATCTTTAGCACTTCGGAGAACCCATTAGATGCAGATGACTGGTTGCAGACGATGGAGAACAATCTAGAAGTAGCCAGAGTTGATGACAACGAGAAGGTTCTCTTTGCCACCCACTATTTGGCAGAAGATGCAAGAGCATGGTGGAACAATATCCGCACAATGAACCATGGTCAAGTGATGACATGGGAAGCCTTCAAAATCAAGTTCAGCCGCACCCACGTGCCACAGGGCTTAGTCACCAGAATGAGGGATGAATTCAGAGAGTTGAAGCAAGGCCGGATGACTGTGGTGGAGTACCATGACAGATTCCTGTCCCCTGCCAGGTATGCACCTGATGAGATCAACACAGAGGCCAAGAAGAAGGAGAGATTCTTGAACGGCCTGCATGATGAGATGCAGACTGTCCTCGTCAACATCCGTTTCCAGGATCTCGAAGAGCTAGTCGACTCTGCAATTCAGATGGAAGGAAAGATTAACCAGGCAAACGACAACCGCAAATGTCGTATGATGCAGCAAACTGGATCCAACAGTCACCAGAAGTACCGTCCCAACCCCTCACCAGGATATGCACCAAGGAACAACCGACCCCCAATGTCTCGCCCAAGCTACCCCAACCGTAGCGGAGGCAATGTGAAGTCCGGAGGAAACGACAACAACTCCGACAACCCCAACAATTTCAACCATGCCCCTCCCAAGAGCAACAACAACAACAACACCGCACCCAGAACTGGAAGCAATGTTGTGCCCGTCACAACTAAAGACAAGTCTTAGATCACTTGTTTCGAGTGTGGAGTGAAGGGTCACTATTCCAATGAATGCCCTAAGAAGACTGCCGCCACTGCCAATGTGAATGCCCCAGCTCAATAGCAGCGTCGTGTTCAACCAGGGAGAAGATTTTCCCCAGGGAACCCTCACAACCGTAACGGTCGTCTCTTCCACATGAACGCCGAAGAAGCCCAAGAAGCACCAGATGTAGTGCTGGGTATGTTTTCTGTCAACTCAGTTTTAGCAAGAGTGTTGTTTGATTCAGGAGCATCGCATTCATTTGTCACCGAAGAATTTGCATGCACTAGTAAGATCCACCCAACCAACTTGAAGCATGTCATGATAGTTCAAATCCCCGGTTCAACTACAAAAGCTAGAAAAATTTGCAAAGCTGTGCCTATCAGAATACATGGGATAGATTTTTATGCCAACCTAATAGTACTTGGAACCAAAGGATTGGAAGTAGTACTAGGTATGGACTGGATATCAAAGCATAAAGGATTGATAGACTGTGCCAAGAAAGCCATCACCATGACCAGTAGCTCTGGAGTAACCGTAGAGCATATATCTGAAACCTTACCTCATCAATTCAAGTGCAACAAGAGTCTAGCCCTGCCCACCATTGACCAAGTCCGAGTAGTCTGTGAATACCCCGACGTATTCCCAGATGAATTGCCAGGTATGCCCATGGATAGAGATATTGAGTTCATTATCGAACTAATCCCTGGAACTGGACCCATAGCCCAGAGACCCTATAGCATGAACCCCTCAGAGTTAGTGGAATTGAAGAAGCAGTTGGATGCCATGTTAGCAACAGGCTTGATTCAACCAAGCGCATCACCATGGAGATCACCAGTGTTATTCGTCGACAAGAAAGATGGAGGCAACCGTCTGTGCACTGATTACAGAAAGCTGAATGATGTTACCATAAAAAACAAGTACCCTCTGCCAAAGATAGAAGACCTATTTGATCAATTGACTAGTGCCTAGGTATTCTCAAAGATTGATCTTAGGACTGGTTATCACCAACTTAAGATTCGTGCAACGGATATTCCGAAGACCGCCTTTACTACTCGCTATGGTTTATACAAGTATACGGTTATGTGTTTTGGATTAACCAATGCCCCTGCTTATTTCATGAATCTCATGAATAAGATCTTTATGAATTCCTAGATAAGTTTGTCGTTGTGTTTATCGATGATATCCTTATCTACTCCAGGTCAGAAGAAGAGCATGAGCAACATCTGAGAATCATCCTAGAAACCCTGAGAGAGCATCGGTTATGTGCCAAGTTCAGCAAGTGTGAGTTTTGGCTGAAAGAAGTAGGATTCCTAGGACATATTGTGTCTGCCAGAGGAGTCTCTGTTGATCCCACCAAGATCAGAGATGTCGAAGCATGGGAAGCCCCAACCACTCAAACCCAAGTCCGTGCATTTCTCGGATTGGCGGGATACTACCGCAAGTTCGTAGAAGGATTCTCGAGCATCGCCCGACCCATGACCCAATTGTTGAAGAAGGACAAGAAGTTTGAATGGACCGACAAATGTTAAGCCAGTTTCCAAGAGCTGAAGAAGAGATTCATTTCAGCCCCAATATTAATCATGCCAGATATCAAGAAGCCATTTGATGTAATTGTGATGCATCCAAGATTGGTCTCGGATGTGTATTGATGCAAGAAGGCAAGGTTATCGCTTATCTATCTCGACAACTGAAGCAGCATGAGGAGAACTATCTGACCCACAGATCTGGAGTTAGCAGCCGTAGTTTTGGCATTGAAGACATGGCATCATTATCTGATGGGTAATCGTTGTGAGATTTACTCGGATCACAAAAGCTTGAAGTATATTTTCACTCAGAAGGAGCTGAATATGAGGCAAAGAAGATGGATAGAGTTAATCAAGGATTATGACCTTGACATTCACTATCACCCCGGCAAAGCCAATGTGGTAGCGGATGCTCTTAGCAGATTGCTGTGTAGACTAAACACCATGATCAAGGAGAAGCAACCAAGTTTGTATGAGGAGTTGGAGCAGTTCATAACTGAGCTTGTTAGCAAAGGATTTTTAGCTAGCATTGAACTTCAACCCACTTTGATTGGCCAAATCAAGGAAGCCCAGAAGGGAAATGAAAGTATCGGCGGAATTAAACGTCGTATTGGTACAAGAAATGTACCTGGATTCACTGAAGACGAAGAATGAGTTCTGTGGTACAAAGGCCGTATCTGTGTGCCGGCAGATTCGAAGCTGAAGCAAGTTATCATGCAGGAAGATCATGATACTCTTTATTCTATCCACCCCGGAGGAACCAAGATGTATCAAGATTTGAAAGAGCAATTTTGGTGGCACAAGATGAAGAGAGAAATCAGAAGCTACATCGCCAACTGTGACATCTTTCAAAGAGTCAAAGAAGAGCATCAGAGGCCTGCAGGACTGTTGCAACCCTTGCAGATTCCGGAATGGAAATGGGATTCCGTCGGAATGGACTTTATCACCGGATTGCCTACTTCGAGTAGGGGAAATGACTCAATCTGGGTCATCGTTGATAGACTGTCCAAGGTAGCTCACTCTATACCTGTCAAGACAACCTACCAGAGTTCAAAACTAGCAGAGCTGTATATTGCTAGAATTGTTAGTCTGCATGGAACCCCCAAGACCATAGTATCAGATCGAGGAACGTAGTTTACCTCGAGATTTTGGCAGAAAGTCCAGGAAGGATTGGGCCCCAAGTTGAATTTCAGCACCGCTTATCACCCGCAAACTGATGGACAGACTGAAAGAGTCAACCAAATCTTAGAAGATATGTTAAGAGCTTGTGTTTTGGAGTACATATCAAAATGGGAAGATTGCCTGCCTTTCGCAGAATTCTCATATAACAACAATTATCAAGCTAGTTTGCAAATGGCACCATTTGAGTTCCTATATGGAAGAAAGTGACGCACCCCTTTGAATTGGTCGCAAGTAGGAGAGAGTCAGATCTTTGGACCCGGCATTCTCCGAGAAGCCGAAGAGAAGGTTCACAAAGTCCGTGAGCACCTCAAGACCACCCAATCTAGACAGAAGAGTTATGCTGACAAGAAAAGGAGAGACCTGACTTTCAATGTCGGAGATTTTGTATATCTCAAGGTTTCGCCATTGAAGGGAACACAACGCTTTAGTCTGAAAGGAAAGTTAGCCCCTAGGTATATCGGGCCCTTCAAGATTCTGAACCGTCGAGGAGAAGTATCGTATCAACTGGAACTACCAGAGGAGATGTCAGCCATCCACAATGTGTTCCATATCTCGTTACTTCGCAAATGCCCAGAAGTTCCGGACAAGACTGAAGTTTTCAAAAACATCGATCACCGAGCTGTTGATATCAACAAAGACCTGACGTATCGTGAAGTGCCCAACCGTATCCTAGTTGAAGCCTACGGAACCACCAGGACCAGGAGTATCAAGTTTCTCAAGATTCAATGGAGCAACCATACCAAAGAGGAAGCCACTTGGGAGCGAGAAGATTACATTAGGACAGAGTTCCCAGATCTCTTTAGTTCCTAGTTTTCATTCGTAAATCTCGAGATGAGATTTTGTTTAAGGGGGGAAGGTTTGTAACATCCCAAAACTCTAATCCAAGGTTAATCAAGATCAAATCTACCCAATTTAGGGTTAACAAAAACTTTTCCATTTAAAATGATTAAGCATTCATATGTGTATGCATATAATTTAGGAGTTGTTTTGAATTTCCATGTTTGAGTGATCCGTTGCTTGTAAATTGATTCTAAGGTGAATTAAACATCATCTAGATCATTCCCAAACAAATCCCAAAGAAAAACAAATCAAAATGAATAAAATAAGCAAATGGTCATTTGTGACATTTCAATCATCATGCCTACTTTGGCTATTCCTAGAACTCAAATTTTAACAGAAACAATTATGGTTCTTTGCACCCCTTGCTAGTACTAGTGATGTGCCAAGGCCCACTTTGTTTCATCCCAAAAACTTTCAAACACTAAATTTAAATGACATTTAAAATTTGAATGTAGTTCATATGTATAGATCACACTTATTCAAAAACCACTCAATTGAACTCCACTTTCAAAACCCAAGCACACCTAGAAGCTCAAGCATAAGATACAACACTCCACCAAAAATCAGCCCAAAATTCAAACATTTTTCTCTTGCGGCCATTTGATCGAACATGTTGCAGACATAATCAAATTAGCCTAACTATTACTGTTTTTGATCAAATCTTGTCAAGCCATTTGGTGTGCATTGATCATCCTTGTCCCCCCTGAGTCCAACCAACACCCCACCGGCCTACCCCTAAGCCGTAGCAGCAGTGGAGCACCGCCACTTTGTGGTCGCCGCCGGCCAGAAGAGGGCAAAGCACCAGGGACAGCGCCGCGCCAAACCAGCAAGCCCTCTAGCTCCGCCCAACCCTACCGCACCTCCCTGCCCTTTCCCCAAGCCCAGCCAGGCCCTGGATCACTCCCCAGCCTCGCCGCCATTTCTCTCTGCAAGCTCGCCTGAGCACGCCAGCACGCCACAGACCGCCCGCCGACCCAATACCGTGCACACAGCTCCGCCTCGACCCCAGCACCCCACCAGACATGGCCGTGTGCCGCCGCGCGACCCACAGTCGCCGAGCGCCGCGTCGAGCACCGCCTCTGTCTCCTAGAGCGCGTGATGCTCCTGACCACCATCCACCGCCCCTAGTCGCGCCATTAAGCCATAGAGCACTGCTAGGAGGCAAGCCACCATCCGCCTACGCTGCCCATGCCAATAGCGCCCTGTATCGTCGTCACCGACGAGCTCACTGTTGCCCTCTCGGTCCCCTCGTCGAGCCTATATAAGGAGCCCTCCCTAGCACGAATTCCTCACACCACTCAACTCCCCTCTCATCACTGATCCTTCCCCACCTCTCGCCGGAGCCGCTCGAGCCATAGTTTGCCAGAATTGCACCGGAGGAGCCCGCTGCAGAGGAGGAGACGCTGCCATTGATTTCATCCACCGCAGCCCCTGCCGCGACCTCGCCTGAGTCCGCCATCGCCATCCAGTTCGATCGCCCGCATCGCCGCAGTAGCTGGAGCCCTGGTACGTCCCCAGTAGACCCCCACTGGCCGTTTAGGGTTCAGTCTCGCCGGCGACGAGTCCGTCGTCGATGATGACTATGAGCCGTCGATCTCTGTTGTAATCGTCTGGCCCAGAGTGATAGATACCGTTTCAGGTTTAAGTCTCGCTGATAAGCGGGACCAACCTGTCAGCCGCCCTCTGCGCCGCTGAGCGTCACTGGGCCGGCCCATTAGTTTTCCCGCGCGACCCAGTTAATTCAAATTTAGGTTTTTCCATTTTAGTTTGAACTCACTTCTGTCCCTTAGTTTAAAAATCAATTCAGGAAGATTTACTAAACCAAATTGAGTGATTCAAATTTTGTTGGAAAGCGTCGGAAAAGATCTATCCAAGCCCATTGGATTTAATTCATTTAGAGTTAGAGATCTCTCCTAGTATAAATAACAAGATAGAAGCTTTTCCACATTCAAACATTTTTATAAAATCAACCATAATAGATTTTGAGTTGATTCCAACTCTCAAAAATCACATTTAACCATACCTATCTTAATAGGTAATAATATTAAGGTTTACATGCAGTGACTTTGGACTAGTACCAAAATAATGCTATATAGGCATTTCTAGTCACTTTAAATCATTAAATATTAAACTTAAACCTATTAAAATGTGATCCCACCTTTAAATCACATTACCATATGTTAAAATATGTGGTGATGACATGTGTCCACATGATCCCATATTTTAAATGGATAATATTAAGTTAATTTCAATGAGTAGAAATTACTTTTCTTAAATAAAAAGAAGAAAGCTAGTTAATTAAACCTTGTGATGCTTGTGATGATAATAGATCATCAAATGTGTGCCTTAGAGTGCTAAGTAGGCTAGTTAAGTATTGTTTGGTGATTGTGTACTCCGTATGTATTTATAGACAATAGTAACGACCAAGCTTTCGAGGAGGAGGAGTTCTACCAAGAGGAGGAAGAAAACTTCAACCACTGCACTACCCAAGGCAAGCTAGCACTATACCAGTGAACCCTTGCAAGCTAACCCTTGCAATCTAGATAACCTAAGCAAAGGCATTAGGCATGCTTTGGTTGTACCACTTTGACTATTACCTACCCCAAGTTTTATTTCCAAGCTTTTACTTCTTTACTTTATTAAAATACCTTACTTGTTTGAAGGTAGCATAAAGAGTATAAAACTTGACCTATCTAGATAACCTTACATGTCACTCTATGGCATGAGATTGAGATTAGCATCCCACCTTAGTGAACACTCTTAACTTAGTAGCTTAGAGCTAAGTCAAACTTGAGTCACTTTAGATGAGAACACTTGGTGAAAATGAATTGTGAAAACCTTGGAATGATGAGTCATTCTATTGAGATGTTTTGACATGTGTTGATAAACACAAATGGTTTATGATGATGAAAATGTTGAGGCATGAGCCTTAGCCCTCTTACAAAAACTGATGGTTGGATTCGGATGCGATACCATTCCAAATTTACCGTATAACCACAATACCTGAATTGGGTAAGGCTTAGCCGGAAGTTTATATGCATTAGTATTAGTTCGCTCGCGGGAGAGGTTTGATCTGAGGCTACCTCTCAATGTTGTCCACCTATGCAGTGCCCAAGATGACAGATGGTCATGGTTGGGAGGCCATGCTCATAGGAGATGTGCTTATACTAGGGTGTGTAAAGGGAAGGTTATGTTTGATTATCTGCATACTAAGTATGATGCTTCAGGGTTATCCCTGACAGATGTATCGAATCTTGTGGTGAAAGTGTACCACCTCTACAGAGTGTCAAACTATTCGAATATCCGCGTCCGCGGTCATGGACAGTTGGAGTGGCCATACTGTTTCATTGTCAGATATTTTCAAAATGACTTATGAAATGAATGATGAATCTTGACTTGACCACAACAGGGTTGTGACTATGACACTAGCTTCCCAACTTAAGTGATTCTAGAACTTTGTTTTATCTTTCTTGGTTTCAGAACTCAGCTGAGGTTTCAAACTTAACTTTATAGTTAAACTTAGAGTTAGCATTTACACTAGAATATACTACTTGTTAGTGGTAGTTTGCGAGTACTTAAAGACTACTCATGGCTTTTGTCCATGGCTATTCTCATGGCCAGACTATGAAGGAGACTACCAAGATGACGGACAGCAGGACGACTATGATAACTAGGACTATCTTCCATCGTCAGCATTGCATGTGACTCTGAAGATGGACCCCACCGCTATGCTTATTATTTATTCTGCTGCTTGTTGTATTAAGACTGGATCATGAGATTCTTTATTCGTGTAAGACCTTATTATGGTTTGTAATGGATAATGTACTGTGATATCCAATCTGTTATGTCTCGCAAAAATGGTAATCCTGGGATTGCGATCTATGACATAACATGCATCTGGGATTAAAAATGCGGGTGTTGACAAGTTGGTATCAGAGCCATCCTGACCATATGAGACCCTAGTTAGAATGGACGTCCGAACAAAAAACTTAATTTCAAAACCAAAGTGAGTATTTCTGAAAACTATTTCCTCTCTTACCCTTGGGAATTCATTCTTTCTCAAAAATTCATGTTCCTCCAATTCTTACATTACTACCTAAAATTTGACACACTTGATCACTTCACTAACTTCCTCATCCTTAATTCTTGTAGATGGAGACTCAGTTCAGCAAGTTCTACCAGTTGGGCAACGGAGGCCAACTGATCTTCGAGAGAGATCTAGATTCACTGTCTGAGTTACTGGGACGCCCACATCCGGAGTTTCTTGGAGCTCAACTTCCTAGACCCCCAGGAGGAGATTTACAATGGCTAGTCTTCGCTGATCTTCGAGGAAGCATAGAAGCACCAACGTCCGGGAGAATCTAGTTCTTCGTAAGATAGAATAACTGGCTAGATGGATTAGCCAGGGCAATGCATGAAGCTCTTGCATGTCTATGTGCCCTCAGTTTCAACCAAATCCAAGGAACCCTCTTTGTGCACTATGCAAGGCGTGACTTCATGGGAATGCCAATGGAGATGCCGGGTCACCCGGAGTTGAAGCGTCAAGCAGAGAACCTTGACTTCCTGCTGTACGATCGCTAGAAGGAATTGGACAATGCTAGGGAGTTTGCCAACCACAACCGTGCCATTACCGCCCAGAATGCCCAGACTTTGTCACTGCTTGTGAAGGATGGACCCCACCGCTACGCTTATTATTTATTCCGCTGCTTGTTGTATTAAGACTGGATCATGAGATTCTTTATTCGTGTAAGACCTTATGATGGTTTGTAATGGATGATGTACTGTGATATCCAATCTGTTATGTCTCGCAAAAATGGTAATCCTGGGATTGCGATGTATGCAATAACAAGCATATAGGATTAAAAATCCGGGTGTTGACAATATTTGAATGACTTCCTAGCTAACTCTACCCATTTGAATGACTTTATGTCTATTTATCGAAATTAGGTCAAATTTGAAACTACAAGTAAATTCTAGGTTGCTTTGAAAGTTCTACGAAAAAGCTTTTGGGGGTACCCATCGAGGGGTCACAATCAATATGTGAGAAACCACCGAGAGTTTTGACGATAGTTTCAACTTCTTGCTAAGATTTTCCATCCTGACAATTTAACGAAATTAGGTCAAACTTGAGCTATAAGCAAGTAAGCGCGATAGATTTCTCTTGAATTAAATGTCTTTTCAAGGGTAGATGGGTGCATCTTCTTGTAGTACACAATGCTGCCAGTGTGAGTTTCCAACTATCAGGAAAGAACAATCTCAATTTTTCGAGTGATATCGAGATTATTCTCTCTTATAAAGGAAGTCCGAAGAATATGGATCTGAATGCCACAAGCCAAGTTTTCACACATATATAGTGGACCAACATATTGTACTTACGATTTCCCGTGTTTTATGAGTTCTCAAACTTCCTATAGCTTATCGCTCTACCCACTTGAATGACTTTATATGTCGATTAATCAAAATTAGGTCAAATTTGAACTATATACTACAAGTTTTGTAGGTTGCTCTGAAAGTTTTACAAAAAATCTTTTGGAGGTACCCATCAGGGGGTCACAATCAATATATGAGAAACAACTGAGAGTTTTGACAACTGTTTTGACTTTATGCTAAGATTTTACATCATTACAAAGTAAGCGCAATAGATTGCTCTTGAAATATATGACTTTTTAGAGGTAGATGGGTGCATTTTCTTATAGTAAGTAGTGTCGTCAGTGTGATTTTCCAACTATCAGGAAAGAACATTCAATTCTCAATTTTCCGAGTGATGACGAGTGAGGTTGTTCTTTTCCGTAAAGAAATGTCCGAAGAATATTGGATCTGAATGCCAGAAGCCAAGTTTACCGACATATATAGTGGACCAACATGTTATACCAATGATTCCCATGTTTTATTTATGAGTTTTCAAACTTCCTAGCTCACTCTGCCCATTTGACCGAATGACTTTATGTTGATTTATCGAAATTAGGTCAAATTTGAAACTTCAAGTACATTATAGGTTGCTTTGAAAGTTTTACAAAAACTTTTGGAGGTACCCATCGACGGGTCACAATTAATATATCATAAAACACCGAGATTGCTCTTGATTTTAACGAATTTGGGTTAAACTTGAGCTACAAAGTAAGCACGATAGATTGCTCTTGAAATATATGACTTTTCAGAGGTAGATGGGTGCATTTACTAATAGTAAATAGTGTCGTCAGTGTGATTTTCCAACTATCAGGAAAGAACATTCAATTCTCAATTTTCTGAGTGATGACGAGCGAGGTTGTTCTTTTCTGTAAAGAAATGTTCGAAGAATATTGGATCTGAATGCGAGAAGCCAAGATTACCGACATATATAGTGGACTAACATGTTGTACCAACGATTCCCATGTTTTATTTATGAGTTTTCAAACTTCCTAGCTAACTCTGCCCATTTGACCGAATGACTTTATGTCGATTTATCGAAATTAGGTCAAATTTGAAACTTCAAGTACATTATAGGTTGCTTTGAAAGTTTTACAAAAAAACTTTTGGAGGTACCCATCGATGGTCCAATTAATATATCATAAAACATCGAGAGTTTTGATGATAGGTTCAACTTCTTGCTAAGATTTTGCATCTTGACAATTTAACAAAATTAGTCAAACCTGATCTACAAGTAATTAAGCGTGATAGATTGCTCTTGAAATTAAATGTATTTTCAGAGGTATATTAGTGCATCTTGTTGTAGTAAACAATGCCGTCAATTTGAGTTTCCAACTATTAGGAAAGAACATTCAATTCTACATTTTCCAAGTGAAGACAAGCAAGGTTGTTCTTTTTCGTAAGAAGTTCGGAGAATATTGGATGTGAATGCCACGCCAAGTTTACATACATATATAGTGGACCAACATGTTTTACCAACGATTCCCATGTTTTATTTATGAGTTTTCAAACTTCCTAGCTAACTCTGCCAATTTGACCGAATGACTATATGTCTATTTATTGAAATTAGGTCAAATTTGAAACTAGAAGTAAATTGTAGATTGCTTTGAAAGTTTTACGAAAAATCTTTTGGAGGTACCCATCGAGGGGTCACAATTAATATAGCAAAAAACACCAAGATTTTTGACTATAGGTTCAACTTGTTGATAAGATTTTGCATCTTGACAATTTAACAAAATTAGGTCAAACTTGAGCTACAAGTAAGCGCGATAGATTGCTCTTGAATTAAATGTATTTTAAGAGGTAGATCGGTGCATCTTGTTGTAGCAAATAATGCCGTTAGTGTGAGTTTCCAACTATTAGGAAATAACATTCAATTCTACATTTTCCGAGTGAATGAAGACGGGCGAGGCTAGTTGTTCTTTTCCGTAAAGAGAACTCCAAAGAATATTGGATATGGATGCCACAAGCCAAGTTGACAAACATATATAGTGGATCGACAACATGTTCTACTTGCGATTCCCATGTTTTATGAGTTTTCAAGCTTCCTAGCTAACCCCGCCCATTTTAATGACTTTATGTCGATATCTCGGAATTAGGTCAAATTTGAAACTACAAGTAAATTATAGGTTTTGCTTTGATAGATTTTCGAAAAAGATTTTGGAGGTACCCATCGAGGGGTAAAAATTAATATATAAGAAACTAGCGAGAGTTTCGACGATAGGTTCAACTTCTTACTAAGACTTTGTATCTTGACAATTTAACGAAATTAGGTCAAACTTGCACTAGCTACAAGTAAACACCATAGATTGCTCTTGAATTAAATGTATTTTCATAGTATATCATCGGTGCACCTTCTTGTAGTAAACAGTGTCGTCGGTGTGAGTTTCCAACTATCAAGAAAGAACATTCAATTCTACATTTTCCGAGTGAAAAATACGAGCGAGGTTGTTCTTTTTCTGAAAGAAAGTCCGAAGAATATTGGATCTGAATGCACAAGCCAAGTTTACATACATATATATTGGACCAACATGTTGTACCAACGATTCCCATGTTTTATGAGTTTTCAAACTTCCCAGCTAACTCTACCCATTAGAATGACTTTATGTCGATTTATCAAAATTAGGTCAAATTTGAAACTACAAGTAAATTGTAGGTTTTTCTTTGTAATTTTTACGAAAAAGCTTTTAATTTGGAGGTACCCAACAAGGGGTCACAATTAATATATCTGAAAACAATGAGAGTTTTGACGATAGGTTCAACTTCTTGCTAAGATTTTGCATCTTGACAATTTAACGAAATTAGGTCAAACTTGAGCTACAAGTAAGTGAGATAGATAGCTCTTGAATTAAATGTCATTTTATAGGTAGATGGGTGCATTTTCTAGTAGTTAGAAGTGTCGTGGGTGTGAGTGTCTAACTACCAGGAAAGAACATTCAATTCTACATTTTTCGACTGAAGACGAGCGAGGTTAGTTGTTCTTTTCCGTAAAGAGAAGTCCAAAGAATATTGGATGTGGATGCTACAAGCCAAGTTGACAAATATATATAAATATATATATATATAGTGGATCGACAACATGTTGTACTTGCGATTCCCCTGTTTTATGGGTTTTCAAGCTTCCTAGCTAACCCTGCACATTTGAATAACTTTATGTCGATATCTCAGAATTAGATCAAATTTGAAACTAGAAGTAAATTGTAGGTTTTTCTTTCATAGATTTAGGAAAAAGCTTTTGGACGTACCCATCGAGTGGTTAGAATTAATATACCAGAAACCAGCGAGAGTTTCGACGATAGGTCCAACTTCTTGCTAAGACTTTGAATCTTGACAATTTAATAAAATTAGGTCAAACTTGAGCTAGCTACAAGTAAGCTCCATACATTGCTCTTGAATTAAATGTATTTTAATAGGTAGATCATCGGTGTATCTTCTTGTAGTAAAAAGTGTCGTCGGTGTGAGTTTCCAACTATCAAGAAAGAACATTCAATTCTACATTTTCTGAGTGAAAAATACGAGCGAGGTTGTTCTTTTTCCTAAAGAAAAGTCCGAAGAATATTGGATCTGAATGCCACAAGTGAAGTTTACATACATATATATTGGACCAACATTTTGTACCAACGATTCCCATGTTTTATGAGTTTTCAAACTTCCCAGCTAACTCTGCCCATTAGAATGACTTTATGTCGATTTATCAAAATTAGGTCAAATTTGAAACTACAAGTACTAGTAAATTGCACGTGCCCTACACGTGAGACTCATATAATAGACATCTGGCATATCATCATTATATAAAATTATAATAGGTAAAGCAGAAAAAATATAATAGGTAAAATTTGAACTACTACAAGTAAACTGTGTAGGTTGCTTTGAAAGTTTTATGAAAAATCTCTTAGAGGTACCCATGAGAGGGGCGCGCGGGGGGGGGGGGGGGGTCAATTAATATACTTTTAGAAACCATAGAGAGTTCTGACGACATGTTCATCTTGTTGCTAAGATTTTGCGTCTTGACAGTTTAATGAAATTAGGTCAAACTTGAGCTACAACTAAGTGCGATAGATTTCTCTTGAATTTAATGAAATTAGGTCAAGCTTGAACTACAAGTAATAAATTGTAGGTTGCTTTAAAAGTTTTATGAAAAAAGCTTTTGGAGGTACCCATCGAGTGGTTAATTAATATATCAGAAACCATAGAGTTTTGACGAGTGGTTTGACTTCTAGCTAAGATTTTGCATCATAAATTTTTTGAACACGTTTTGAAAATAATCACATGAAATAGGGAGAAAGGGGAAATGATATTTATTTCTCTATAGGAAACCCACAAGATTAAGGTGCACCTTAGGCTTAAAGATAACTTTATTTTTTCCACTATGTATAATGTGAACCTTAGCGGATGCCACATAGTAGGCCTTATTAAGGTTTGCTTTTTTACACAATGTGGGAGTGGTATATTTCTTTGCTTAGAAATATCGTCACCTCTATCCACGCGCTGTGCATGCTGAGAGAATAAAACATTGGCAGGGGAAGAGGACAGCAGCGAAGAGAAGTTGAAGGCGGTTTCATGTCAGAGCAAACTTATGATTTGTTTATGACACGAGGTACTCCTGCGGCCTTACAGTGTACTACACTATACTAGTACTAGTAAATTTCAGGACCTATGCACACAAAACAAATTGTGTATTTTCTCTCTCCGTCACTTCCTCTCACCATCCATCCTCCCTCTCTCCTACCCTTTCCCCTCGCGCACCGGCCCGACTGATCTCTCCCTGGTCCACAACATGATGTTGCACATGTGTGCCTTTGTACAGCGGCTCTGTGTCTCTGGCGTGTTCGGCAGCCGCGTTGGTGTGGAGTAGGGACGAGGAGTACATAGGAAGGAAACCACTTTGGTCCTTGGCGGCAAAAATTTAAACTTTTCCAGTTTTCGAAATTTTCACTTGCTTCCCAAACATCAGGAGGGAAGGTTACTCAAAAGATCGGCCATTCGCAGTACTTCTTATCTTATCTTTATCTTGTCCTATCTCTTACAATACCATACCATACCACTGTATAGTGTACGGATAACTTCGAACATTGACCATTGGATAAAGACCGACAAATCCAAACATTGCTAACCGTTGGATCTTCTTTTCCATTCTTAGCATCTACAAATATTCTACTGATAGTCTTTAGCACGATGAACACTAGTATGCGCAAACCTCAAAACACACACTTCATTGCTCAGTTTCAGGGTCCTTATGCTAAATGCATGGACTTGGGTCCAATTTTCATTTTAAGTGGTCCTTGATGTAACTTGTACTTCCACCGATCGTGTTAACTCTCAAGCACCTCGCTCCTACGAGACCTACCATAGTTAAAGGAAAATGCAACCGCCCCAATTAACAAACAAACAGGACCACAGTTTCTTATACGTAATACCCAAGTTTTTAGTACTAGGTTTTTTCAAGCTTCCTAGCTAACTTCGCACACTTCAGTGACTTCTTATCGATTAACGAAATTAGGTCAAACTTGAGCTACAAGTAAGCGCGATAGATTGCACTTGAATTAAATGTATTTTCGGAGGTAGATGGGTGCATCTTCTTGTAGTAAACAATGTCGCCAGTGTGAGTTTCCAACTATCAGGAAATAAAATTCTCAGTTTTCCGAGTGATGACGAGATGGTTCTTTTCCATAAAGAAAGCTCGAAGAATATGGATCTCAATGCCATAAGCCAAGCTTCTAGACATATTAAGTGGATCAACGTGTTTTACTTACGATTCCCATTTTTTTTTTGAGTTTTCAAACTCCCTAGCTAATAAACTCTGCCCACTTGAATGACTACATGTCGATTTATCGAAATTAGGTCAAACTTGAACTATAACTAAATTGTAGGTTGCTCTGAAAGTTTTATGAAAAAGCTTTTGGAGGTACTGTATCGATCGGGGGGGGGGGGTGTCACAATCAATATATGAGAAACAACCGAGAATTTTGACAACAAGTTTGACTTCTTGCTAAGATTTTGCATAACATGACACTATTTAACGAAATTGGGTCAAACTTGAGCTACAAGTAAGCGCGATATTACTGTTGAGATATATGACTTTTCAGAGAGGTAGATGGGTGCATTTTCTTATAGTAAACAGTGCCGTCGATACGGTGTGCTTTTCCAACTATATCAAGAAAGAACATTCAATTATTCTCAATTTTCCAAGTGATGACGAGCGAGGTTGTTCTTTTCTGTAAAGAAATATCAGAAAAATATTGGATCTGAATGCTAGAAGCCAACTTTACCGACATATATAGTGGACCAACATGTTGTATTGTTGTACCAATGATTCCCATGTTTTATTTATGAGTTTTCAAACTTCCTAGCTAACTCTGCCCATTTGACCGAATGACTTTATGTCGATTTATCGAAATTAGGTCAAACTTGAAACTACAAGTAACTTGTAGGTTGCTTCGAAAGTTTTACGAAAAATCTTTTGGAGGTACCCATCAAGGGGTCACTATTAATATATCATAAAACACAGAGAGTTTTGACGATAGGTTCAACTTCTTGCTAAGATTGCATCTTGACAATTTAATGAAATTAGGTCGAACTTGACCTACAAGTAAGCGTGATAGATTGCTCTTGAATTTAATCTATTTTTTGAGGTATATCAATGCATCTTTGTTTAGTAAAAAATGCCGTTAGTGTGAGTTTCCAACTATGAGGAAAGAACATTCAATTCTACATTTTCAGAGTGAAGACAAGCGAGGCTAGTTGTTATTTTCCGTAAAGAGAAGTCCAAAGAATATTGGATATGGACGCCACAAGCCAAGTTGACAAACATATATAGTTGATCGACAACATGTTGTACTTGCGATTCCCATGTTTTATGATCTTTCAAACTTCCTAGCTAACTCTTCCCATTTTAATTACTTTAAGTCGATTTATCAAAATTAGGTCAAATTTGAAACTACAAGTAAATTGTAGGTTTTTCTTTGTAATTTTTACGAAAAAGCTTTTAATTTGGAGGTACCCAACAAGGGGTCACAATTAATATATCTGAAAACAACGAGAGTTTTGACGATAGGTTCAACTTCTTGCTAAGATTTTGCATCTTGACAATTTAACGAAATTAGGTCAAACTTGAGCTACAAGTAAGTGCGATAGATAGCTCTTGAATTAAATGTCATTTGATAGGTAGATGGGTGCATTTTCTAGTAGTTAGAAGTATCGTGGGTGTGAGTCTCCAACTACCAGGAAAGAACATTCAATTCTACATTTTTCAACTGAAGATGAGCGAGGTTAGTTGTTCTTTTCCGTAAAGAGAAGTCCAAAGAATATTGGATGTGGATGCTACAAGCCAAGTTGACAAATATATATATATATATATATAGTGGATCGACAACATGTTGTACTTGCGATTCCCCTGTTTTATGGGTTTTCAAGCTTCCTAGCTAACCCCGCACGTTTGAATAACTTTATGTCGATATCTCAGAATTAGGTCAAATTTGAAACTAGAAGTAAATTGTAGGTTTTTCTTTCATAGATTTAGGAAAATATTTTGGACGTACCCATCGAGTGGTCAGAATTAATATACCAGAAACCAGCGAGAGTTTCGACGATAGGTTCAACTTCTTGCTAAGACTTTGCATCTTGACAATTTAATAAAATTAGGTCAAACTTGAGCTAGCTATAAGTAAGCTCCATACATTGCTCTTGAATTTAATGTATTTTAATAGGTAGATCATCGGTGTATCTTCTTGTAGTAAACAGTGTCGTCGGTGTGAGTTTCCAACTATCAAGAAAGAACATTCAATTCTACATTTTCTGAGTGAAAAATACGAGCGAGGTTGTTCTTTTTCCTAAAGAAAAGTCCGAAGAATATTGGATCTGAATGCCACAAGTAAAGTTTACATACATATATATTGGACCAACATTTTGTACCAATGATTCTCATGTTTTATGAGTTTTCAAACTTCCCAGCTAACTCTGCCCATTAGAATGACTTTATGTCGATTTATCAAAATTAGGTCAAATTTGAAACTACAAGTACTAGTAAATTGCACGTGCCCTACACGTGAGACTCATATAATAGACATCTGGCATATCATCATTATATAAAATTATAATAGGTAAAGCAGAAAAAATATAATAGGTAATTTGAACTACTACAAGTAAACTGTGTAGGTTGCTTTGAAAGTTTTATGAAAAATCTCTTAGAGGTACCCATGAGAGGAGCGCGAGGGGGGGGGGTTCAATTAATATACTATCAGAAACCATAGAGAGTTCTGACGACATGTTCATCTTGTTGCTAAGATTTTGCGTCTTGACAGTTTAATGAAATTAGGTCAAACTTGAGCTACAACTAAGTGCGATAGATTTCTCTTGAATTTAATGAAATTAGGTCAAGCTTGAACTACAAGTAATAAATTGTAGGTTGCTTTAAAAGTTTTATGAAAAAATCTTTTGGAGGTACCCATCGAGTGGTTAATTAATATATCAGAAACCATAGAGTTTTGACGAGTGGTTTGACTTCTAGCTAAGATTTTGCATCATAAAATTTTTGAACACGTTTTGAGAATAATCACATGAAATATGGAGAGAGGGGAACTGATTTTTATTTCTCTATAGGAAACCCACAAGATTAAGGTGCACCTTAGGCTTAAAGATAACTTTATTTTTTCCACTATGTATAATGTGAACCTTAGCGGATGCCACATAGTAGGCCTTATTTAGGTTTGCTTTTTTACACAATGTGGGAGTGGTATATTTCTTTGCTTAGACATATGGTCACCTCTATCCACGCGCTGTGCATGCTGAGAGAATAAAACATTGGCAGGGGAAGAGGACAGCAGCGAAGAGAAGTTGAAGGCGGTTTCATGTCAGAGCAAACTTATGATGTGTTTATGACACGAGGTACTCCTGCGGCCTTACAGTGTACTACACTATACTAGTACTAGTAAATTTCAGGACCTATGCACACAAAACAAAATGTGTATTTTCTCTCTCCGTCACTTCCTCTCACCATACATCCTCCCTCTCTCCTACCCTTTCCCCTCGCGCACCGGCCCGACTGATCTCTCCCTGGTCCACAACATGATGTTGCACATGTGTGCCTTTGTACAACGGCTCTGTGTCTCTAGCGTGTTCGGCAGCCGCGTTGGTGTGGAGTAGGGACGAGGAGTACATAGGAAGGAAACCACTTTGGTCCTTGGCGGCAAAAATTTAAACTTTTCCAGTTTTCGAAATTTTCACTTGCTTCCCAAACATCGGGAGGGAAGGTTACTCAAAAGATCGGCCATTCGCAGTACTTCTTATCTTATCTTTATCTTGTCCTATCTCTTACAATACCATACCATACCACTGTATAGTGTACGGATAACTTCGAACATTGACCATTGGATAAAGACCGACAAATCCAAAAATTGCTAACCGTTGGATCTTCTTTTCCATTCTTAGCATCTACAAATATTCTACTGATAGTCTTTAGCACGATGAACACTAGTATGCGCAAACCTCAAAACACACACTTCATTGCTCAGTTTCAGGGTCCTTATGATAAATGCATGGACTTGGGTCCAATTTTCATTTTAAGTGGTCCTTGATGTAACTTGTACTTCCACCGATCATGTTAACTCTCAAGCACCTCGCTCCTACGAGACCTACCATAGTTAAAGGAAAATGCAACCGCCCCAATTAACAAACAAACAGGACCACAGTTTCTTATACGTAATACCCAAGTTTTTACTACTAGGTTTTTTCAAGCTTCCTAGCTAACTTCGCACACTTCAGTGACTTCTTATCGATTAACGAAATTAGGTCAAACTTGAGCTACAAGTAAGCGCGATAGATTGCACTTGAATTAAATGTATTTTCGGAGGTAGATGGGTGCATCTTCTTGTAGTAAACAATGTCGCCAGTGTGAGTTTCCAACTATCAGGAAATAAAATTCTCAGTTTTCCGAGTGATGACGAGATGGTTCTTTTCCATAAAGAAAGCTCGAAGAATATGGATCTCAATGCCATAAGCCAAGCTTCTAGACATAGTAAGTGGATCAACGTGTTTTACTTACGATTCCCATTTTTTTTTGAGTTTTCAAACTCCCTAGCTAATAAACTCTGCCCACTTGAATGACTACATGTCGATTTATCGAAATTAGGTCAAACTTGAACTATAACTAAATTGTAGGTTGCTCTGAAAGTTTTATGAAAAAGCTTTTGGAGGTACTGTATCGATCGGGGGGGGGGGGTGTCACAATCAATATATGAGAAACAACCGAGAATTTTGACAACAAGTTTGACTTCTTGCTAAGATTTTGCATAGCATGACACTATTTAACGAAATTGGGTCAAACTTGAGCTACAAGTAAGCGCGATAGATTACTGTTGAGATATATGACTTTTCAGAGAGGTAGATGGGTGCATTTTCTTGTAGTAAACAGTGCCGTCGATACGGTGTGCTTTTCCAACTATATCAAGAAAGAACATTCAATTATTCTTAATTTTCCAAGTGATGACGAGCGAGGTTGTTCTTTTCTGTAAAGAAATATCAGAAAAATATTGGATCTGAATGCTAGAAGCCAACTTTACCGACATATATAGTGGACCAACATGTTGTATTGTTGTACCAATGATTCCATGTTTTATTTATGAGTTTTCAAACTTCCTAGCTAACTCTGCCCATTTGACCGAATGACTTTATGTCGATTTATCGAAATTAGGTCAAACTTGAAACTACAAGTAACTTGTAGGTTGCTTCGAAAGTTTTACGAAAAATCTTTTGGAGGTACCCATCGAGGGGTCACTATTAATATATCATAAAACACCGAGAGTTTTGACGATAGGTTCAACTTCTTGCTAAGATTTTGCATCTTGACAATTTAGCGAAATTAGGTCAAACTTGAGCTACAAGTAAGCGTGATAGATTTCTCTTGAATTTAATGTATTTTTAGAGGTATATCAATGCATCTTTGTTTAGTAAACAATGCCGTTAGTGTGAGTTTCCAACTATGAGGAAAGAACATTCAATTCTACATTTTCAGAGTGAAGACAAGCGAGGCTAGTTGTTATTTTCCGTAAAGAGAAGTCCAAAGAATATTGGATGTGGACGCCACAAGCCAAGTTGACAAACATATATAGTTGATCGACAACATGTTGTACTTGCGATTCCCATGTTTTATGATCTTTCAAACCTCCTAGCTAACTCTGCCCATTTTAATTACTTTAAGTCGGTTTATCAAAATTAGGTCAAATTTGAAACTACAAGTAAATTGTAGGTTTTTATTTGTAATTTTTACAAATTTTTTTTTAATTTGGAGGTACCCATCGAGGGGTCACAATTAATATATCTGAAAACAACGAGAGTTTTGACGATAGGTTCAACTTCTTGCTAAGATTTTGCATCTTGACAATTTAACGAAATTAGGTCAAACTTGAGCTACAAGTAAGCGTGATAGATAGCTCTTGAATTAATTGTCATTTCAGAGGTAGATGGGTGCGTTTTCTAGTAGTAAGCAGTGTCGTGGGTGTGAGTGTCCAACTACCAGGAAAGAACATTCAATTCTATGTTTTTCGAGTGAAGACGAGCGATGTTAGTTGTTCTTTTCCGTAAAGAGAAGTCCAAAGAATATTGGATGTTAATGCCGGATCGACAACATGTTGTACTTGCGATTCTCATGTTTTATGGGTTTTCAAGCTTCCTAGCTAACCCCACACATTTGAATAATTTTATGTCGATATCTCGGAATTAGGTCAAATTTGAAACTACAAGTAAATTGTAGGTTTTGCTTTGATAGTTTTACAAAAAGCTTTTGGAGGTACCCATCAAGGGGTCAAAATTAATATACCAGAAACTAGCGAGAGTTTTGACGATAGGTTCAGCTTCTTGCTAAGATTTAGGATCTTGACAATTTAATAAAACTAGGTCAAACTTGAGCTACAAGTAAGCGTAATAGATAACTCTTGAATTAAATGTCATTTCAGAGGTAGATGGGTGCATTTTCTAGTAGTAAGCAGTGCCGTAGGTGTGAGTGTCCAACTACCAGGAAAGAACATTTAATTCTATGTTTTCCGAGTGAAGACAAGCGATGTTAGTTGTTCTTTTCCGTAAAGAGAAGTCCAAAGAATATTGGATGTGGATGCCACAAGCCAAGTTGATATATATATATATATATAGTGGATCGACAACATGTTGTACTTGTGATTCCCATGTTTTATGGGTTTTCAAGCTTCCTAGATAACCCCGCACATTTGAATAAGTTTTTGTCGATATCTCGGAATTAGGTCAAATTTGAAACTACAAGTAAATCGTAGGTTTTGCTTTGATAGTTTTACAAAAAGATTTTGGAGGTACCCATCGAGGGGTCAAAATTAATATACTAGAAACGAGCGAGAGTTTCGACGATAGGTTCAACTTCTTCCTAAGATTTAGAATCTTGAAAATTTTGAACCCCTTATGAAAACGATCACATGAGAAATAAGGAGAGAGGGAAAATGATTTTTCTATTTTCTATGGGCAACCCATAAGATTTTGAGGTGCACCTTAGGCTTAAAGATAACTTTATTTTATCCATACTATATAAGGTGAACCTTAATCAGCGTATGCCACATAGGCCTTAAGGTGTGTCTTTTTACACATTGCGGATGACCTTAGGGCATCACCTATGTATGTAAAAAAACTTGTTGATAAGATGGCTCCTAACATAACCATGAAATGAATATGAGTTGGAAATTGCAATTTTGCATGATTGTATTAACATCATCCTCCCAACATGATGTAATTTATCTCATAATTTTTTGAAACTCCTAAGTATGATATCCATTCTTCTTCGAGATCTTGAGCATTGGGAGTACGACCATGGATGATCACTTGAGGTGTTGGATTGAGGGAGTACGGCCTTGGATTTCTGAACATAGAGGGGGTACGACCTACCAAATTTCTATTATTACATGGGCATGACCAAATGCAAAACCAAAATAAAACGGTAAAATATCCCGCGTATCTAGACATAGTTCATGCCCCAAAATTTCAAATAATTCGAATTGCCCATTCGACCCCTATTAAATTCGGTGGGTGGGGGGCTTCACTTGTAATTTTCCCAGTATAGTGCTAGCAGTACCTAAACCCCCCTCTCTCCTCCAGGAATACGTTACCGGTCGGAACATCCCCGCTGCACTTTAGCTCTCCTCGAGGAATACGTCACCGGCCGGAACATCCCTGCTGCACTTTAGCCAGCATACCTGCACACTTGATCTGCTCAACGAACCCTCTTGTCCGACGCGCTGAGCACATCATCGATCACCTAGGATCTGCTCCACGGACGCTGTGGTCTAGCGTTCTACTCGTATCCTTGCCCGCCCAAGGTCTGCTTCCCTGTCATCGACACCCACTACGACCGTAGCACCTTCGCGACCTCGACGTGACCCGTGAGGATGTGGAGGAGGCCTAGATGCCACCCCGACCGAGGTAAAACCAGATCTCCCTGCGCGATTTGTTTTGTTGGCAATGTACTGTATTCGTGATAAATTTCCTAACTAACAGGTTCTTTACTTGATATACACCTGTTATGTACTAAATTAACCCGTTGTGGTTACGCTTAAACTCCACGCATTGAACTGTTTTTATGTACTGTATTATTTCTTTGGGAATTATTAGTCACTTAACATATTTGTTTACATTCTCTGTTGTACCTGTCCACATGAGATATGATTATATAATATCTCTCTCATTCGCCGATTTACGAACTATAGTATTTTCATCGTGCTATTGTCCTGATATCCTATACTACACGTTTGCACACGTCATACTATTTGACCATTATGTACTGTCGATTTGATTCCTCTTAACCCGTGGCTCAAACTTTTTGCTATTATTATGCAAGGAGCAGCCTCAGTTTGCACACAATATCATAGAGTGAATGGCTCCTATAATTTCGTAAGACACCATCACTTTTGTTTCACTTCATGCTAACGTATATCATGTTGGAACCTGTTTGTATTTATAGTTGGCCTTACCTTTATGTAGAGGAGCAGCAATGGAGTACAAACTCCACTCGTCCACACGAGCCGCCGTAGATCTCATGTAACACCTACCGTAAGGCCTCCCACCCGAAGTTTGGTCCTTGCCACATTTTTTGTTTGCTTAAATTTACCATTTGTCTTTCTTGTCTTCATATTTTTTTGCCAAAAATTAGCGTCAAACATTTTATCCCCATTGTGGTCTGCTTTTGTTCCATGTGCTTAGTTCAATTTCCTAGATATGGAGAGGCCAGGTGTATTGCATCTAAGTTGTCTGATAATAAGAACAAGGACACACTAGCGATAAGATCCACACATGTATCATAAGAAACTATGTGCACTTCATCTCACTCTTGTATCTACTGTGTATCATAGTTACATGAACTAGCTATTTTAATACGAGGCACTTCATGGTTTAGTTTGTTGTTCTCAGGCCGCCGAAGCATTGAAATTATCTGGCTATTCATGAATAATTCAATGTACGATTGCTTGATTCATTGTTTGTCTGAAATTATCTAGCTAGCATATTCGAGGATCACAATTGATGTGTTTTGTTGGCTGAGTTACTCTTTTTTTGTCTACGATTAAATCAGTGGCAGATTTCATTGTGTAGTGCCTGGCTGGTTTATATATGAGAAACATAATGGCTTAGTTTTAATATTTCTTTTATTCATGTTCTGCACATTCTAGTTTGAGTAGTCTGAATCAGGTAATTTGGTTGATTGCTCGCATTGTTATTCAAAATGAACTTGTAGTTTGTTTCCCAAGTCTGTTGTCTAAGTAACTGGTTTTGTCTTGGTCTCAGCCATCTTCAAGTATAGCAGTCATTTCATAGAGAAGCACATGCTCGCATCGCTCCATGGCGCCAGCTGGTCCACTTATTCGAGAAGAAATAGATGTATGAGCCACCACTGTTAATTGCTTCTTTCCTTATATATTACCGCGTTGACACATTTAAAATTCGTGGTGGTGTGATTGCATGGTAATGCTGTTATAACTTGTTTTGTGTTTGTTTCAGGCTGCAAATGACCCTCTGAATGCTGAACAAAGACCCGCTTCTCCAAGTTTAGATTTTGTTTCACACAACAGCAGTGACAATACCTATTGCTCATGGCACACCGCTTCGACTGGTCCTCTTTTTCCAACCGAAAGATTATTTGAGGATGCCCTCCAAGATGCCCGTGATATTGTTGAGCAAGAAGCCAACAAAATAGATTCCGTAATCACCATATCATGCAAAGACTTGTATGAATTGAAAAACATGCAATCTTTGACGCAGAACATACTTAATAATCTCATCTGCAGCTCTGATGGGAAGCTAATTGTTTACATGTCTCGGGATGCAAGCTCCATAGAGACCTTTTCTGTAACACCAGTTATGGTGTTTTTTAGTTGTCTGGAATCTGATGCAACTTTTATGCTTCATTTTATTACTGTCAAGTTTACTGGGGATTTTAATAATCTAATGTAATCTGCAGTTGTAAGTTGTTTGAGGATTGTTACAAACTGAGCATCTATCAGAATTACTACACACACATGAAAAACAGTGAAATTGTAAGAGGTACAACACATGATCTACTAGAACAGGGAGAACATCCGTTGTATTACACGACAACCATAGAACTTGCAAAATTCATAGACGTTCACTCAACAAAGTGAACACATAAAGAGCTGGCCTGAAGAGAATACATCAGGAGCAGACCCATACAATCCATCAATCTGATGGATAGCCGTCGTATTAATCATAGTGGGTGGTACCATCCTCGCCATAAGGCGGCACCATCTGCAGCTCAGAATGCTTGACGATTCTGCAATACTCCGCCAGCAATCGATCGAGTTCGAAGGGATGGTCATTGATCCATAATCCTCCTACTCCATACCCATATACAATGCTTGGCTCCTCTTCCCATGCAAGAGCCTTAAAGTTGTAAGATCTAATCTCGGATAGGTCCGCATAGTATATGCTACCGGCCTGTACCATGGGTACCCTAGCGCTGTCGACGCAGACGCACCGATTATCAGTAACGAAGAGAGCACAACTTCCGATGCCTCTGACCGACTGAAGGACACGGTTCTGGGTATCAACCTAGTAAACAACCGGCCTGCCGCCATAGACCGGTCCACTCACAATGAACAGCAACTCCCAGTCGGACTCGATGAGGTAAAACGATTCTCTGGGAATTGGCAGCCCAGAACAGGGCCTGCAATGGTGGGATGAATCTCCAGGGTTCGTGCGGAGCGCTGCAGCTGGACATTTCCATGAGGAGCATCACACATAGTCGAGATGACAGACTTGTATCTGTCTATGACAAAAACATCACCGGCGTAAGAAGTCATGCTCTGGAGTTCCACGAAGTCATATGGGGAGTACCACCCTTCACCAAAGACCGGGCGACTCCCTTCCTCCGTGCTCTCATCCGCCCACCGAATGGTGGTGTTCTGATGGTTTGTTGTAAACACCATCAATGACGGGAACATCGTCACAGTGATAGAAGCCACCTGCTCGGTCGGTATCTCTGCCCTCAGGCGCTTGATAACGCCCGAGAAGGGGTTGTACAACCGGGTCTTGTACGGCTGCACCCTCTGTCCAAGCACAAGGAGGCCGCCGGTGGTGCTACCGACATAAAAGTACCTTCTAGAGAGAGAGGGAGGAGAAACAGAGATTCAGTCAAGGTAAATAGACTGAGATTCAATCAAGGTAAACCATGGAGCAAAACCCTGGGAAACAAGTGGACGAAGAAACAAAACTTGAAAAACAGATAGTATAGGATGTGAATGCAAAAAAAGATCGCATATATATAGATGAATATAAAGAAAGCACCTGCAAATAACCCGACTAATATTCTTCTCAAGGTGGCGGCTAGTTCTCACATTCAACAACGTGATGGCGGCGTCGTCTACCCGATACTCCTCCGACAACTGGTGCTCTAGAACAATCCAGTTGGCTGGCATAAAGTGCTCCTCCGTGAAGCTGCGCCAGGTGCTGCAGATTGTCCGAAAGGCGGCGTAGTTGTCGAAGTCATCCGTTGAAAGGAAGATGTCACCTATCTTCTGGACGATTCCCTCAGGGAGACCATCCCATGCCGAGTCCTCCTGCTTCTTTCCAGCCATGGATGATGGCGTTCATGTAGTCTTGGTCCCACCGACAGGCACAGGAAGCGGTTCCAGAGACACACATTTAAACAAAGGCCCGGGAAAGCCAAACAAATCGTGTGGAAACGAGACGACGACATGCACACAGCAACCGCAAGCGCATTTCATCAAACTGGCACGGGCACACGCATGCGCATGCGCACGCACACTAATTACTCCTGGGAGCACGCGAGTGTGTAGGTGTAGGATGATAGTAGTACTAGTATCATAACCTCATTGTATTTAATTATCCCAAAATCTAAGAAGAAAACGTGCGCTCCCTGGTCCCTCAGGGCACACACAAACACAAGGCATTTTCCATTTTTTACAAGGCATTTTCCATTCTTCAATTTTGCTTTTTGGCTGTGCCCTTGGATGCTCACCGTCTAGCCGGATGGGGTGTATGCTCCGTGGAGCTAAAAACCTCATGTTGTCTCAATAGCACGGTCGTTAATTATTTAGGTATATACATTTTTAGTCCCACAACTTGTACCGCAGGAGCGTTTTAGTCCCACATCTTGCAAAGTGAGCAACACTAGCCCCACAACTTGTAACCAGGAACATTTTAAACCAATTCAATCGAATTTCTGTGATTTTGTCCGAATTCGTCGTAACTAATTCTGAAAGTGACATGTGGCATCATATTTTTTGCAAAATGACCCTTGTGTATTTCCTGCCAGCCATTTATGACCTTGGTACGACTTGACATGAGGATCTGAATAAGAAAACAAATAATAAAAAGTACCAATGCATTGTAGGGTATCGAACTGATTACCTGCGCTACTGAAGAAATCAATCTTGCCACTACAACATGCACCCATAAGCGACTAACTGAAGAGCGCTCCGGCTGATGTGTTCTTTATTTTGGATATTCAAAAATATGTGTTCCGAAGATGTGAAAAAATCTAAAAAAAAAATCCAAATTCTCAATTCAAAATAACTTGTGTTCTAGGCTACAATAACAACTCAACTTTATTCCTTTTTATTTTTGCGAATAAGAAAAAACTCAAGTTTATTCTAGACACTACAACTAGCTACTAGGTTAACGACAAAGCTATACAATTGATATTATGGACCGTGCCAACATAGACGTGAGCATTTTTGCGTTCGTATGTGCTTTTTTATTGTATAAATAATTACTTCCCCCAAGTACTCCTCGTCTGGCATAATTACGTCCTCTCAAGTACTCCTCGTCTCACTTGAGTAGTCGTGGGTGTCTACCGGCATAGTGGCTTGTGGGTGTGTGTGTCGTTGTACAAAAGTGTTAAGTTCGAATCCATTCTCCTCTTAGAGATTTAACTATTTTATTTGTACGTCTACTAACAGGTGGCCCACTTAGTAGTCCGCATAGGGACACAAATGACATAGAAAAATATAGAGGGAGCATTTAAAAAAATCAACGTTATTTCTGGAAAAATTAAGTCAAATTCACTGAATTCGATTAAATTGGACTTAAATGCTCTCGAGAAATAAGTTGTGGGACTAGTATTGCTCATTTTTCAATATGTGAGACTAAAACGCTCTCGTGGTGCAAGATGTGGGACTAAAGGTGTATATACCTCTTAATTATTTTACAGTCTCAATTGCTAGGCTGGAGGACCAATTAATGCTCCTAGTTTTGCTCAATTACTCCTATAGTTGACCGTAAAATATGAACCACCACGTCGTGTAATGCTCCTGGCCGATCATGTTGGTAAAACGGGAGTGCATCCATTGGCTTGCATGTTTTCAATTAGATGCGGTGGCCACGTGCATTAGCTGAATTTTAGGATTACTACTGCATACAATAACTAGCTATAAAGCGAGTATGTGAAGTTAATTCTCTGAACTAAAACTACTCTGGCCTAGTAATACCGAACACAGGGAGTACCTCAAGTGTGGTTATATGGATGATTAGTTGATGTGACTCTTGGCCATGAATTCATGACCATATAGCCGTACGTTCTACCACTGTTTTTTACTACTACTATTAGTAGTACATGGAAGCTAGAAAAATTCAAAATCTCAATCAGTGGCAAAATCATACACACCGACTTCGAAGCATTTCCCGCCTAACCGTTTCAAAAACTTTGAGCCAAAATCTCCCACCTAGGGAGTACTATTTTTATATTATTATTATTATTAGATGGACGCGAGCCAAATTTCAAAATCTCAATCGAGCGACAAAACCACACACCCACTTTGAAGCATTTCCCGCCCCCCCCGTTTCAAAAACTTTGAGGCACAATCTCGCACCGGGGGAGTACAATTTTTGTATTATTATCAGAAGATGGGCGCTAGTCAAATTTAAACTCACAATTGAGCGGCAAAACCGCACACTGACTTTGAAGGATTTCACGCCCCTCTGTTTCAAAAACTTTGAGGCAAAATATCCCACCGGGGCAGTACCATTTTATATTATTATTAGATGGACGGTCGCCAAATTCAATATCTCAATCAAGCGGCAAAATCACACACCAATCTTGAAGCATTTCCCGCCCCTCAGTTTCAAAAACTTTTGACTTCAAAATTCCCATTCTACCCATTGTTCTGACGCCCTATGTGCAAGCTAAAGTCGGTAGCTTGGGGGCATGATCATAATTTATGTTTTTTCTCACCTCCTTAGTCCGGATTCGCCCAGATTTTCCTGCTGGTCCTTCCAAAAATTCTAGCCCCCTCTCTCCCATGCCCTCACCTCCACGACCACCACGCGCACCGGCTAGCGGCAATTCCACGGCGGCCGGAGCCGCATGAGCCATGGTCTCGTGCACCACCACGGAGCCGCTTCACCGATGCTCACCCACCGGATCTGGTTCACCGGGTCTCTCTTCCACTGCACCGGAGCTGCGGTGTCGTTCACAACCCCGATGGCGTCATCGACCACCCAAGCTCTGCTTCCCGGGCACCGAAAGCTACCCAACCGTACCGGATCCGCTTCACAGGTGTACACCGGTCGTGATCTAGTTCAGGGAGTTCCATGTCCATCGCTCTAGACCAACTGCTCAGCCGTCTCCGTTCACTGCACTGGATCTGCCTCAGTGATGCTCCCGTCCACCATTCTCAAGCCGGCATCAACCACCCAAGATCTGCTTCCCCGACGCAATCATCCACCGCAACCGCAGCACCCTCGGTGACCTGGACGTCACCTGCACGGTACTGACGATGCTTAGACGCCTCTCCGACCAAGGTTAACCAAATCTGCAACCCATTTTTATTTTGTCAGCAGTATAGCAGGTTAAAGCCTGTCACAGTGAACTGCATTTTTGTCATCGTGCTCGTACATACAAGTCAGTGGGCATGCATGTTCTTCGTGCTAATACATACAAGGTCATTAGACAAGTTGGTTTGCATTCACTGCTCTACAAATTTGAAGTAATGGACATGTCTGTTATTTTGTCATACACATGTTCTTAGCTACTCCATACAATAGTAATTGTCTGCTACCGTGTAATTCTTGCAAAATCTGAAGTCAGCGGAAAATATTAGTGTGGATTCCCTGCTCTACAGTTATTGAATCTATCTGGTTCGTCCTGAGATCAGTTCCTGCTATAATTTCCTCCTTGGCATCGTTCTGCTATCCTATAGTAGCCATTTAAACTCTTCATACTAATTCGATTATAATTTTGTTGTTGTCATCTGGTTCTTCAAAAGCTGCATCACTAACTATTTCCTTTTTCTTGCATATAGCTCAGAATGGAACAATGAACATGTTGGTTTGCATAGCCTATTCTACAGGTTCACAAGGGATGCCATTAATTCCTTATCTGGTGCTGGTTCGTCCTGATAACAGCATAACTATCCTCTACTATGTAGATCACTCGTGGTTTGCGTTCCTGCTCTAGAAGTTATCTTATGATACCATTATAATTTCTATCTGGTTAATTCTTAGCTATGATAGTAACTACATGCCATTGTCTAGCTCACCGCAAATTCTGAGTCACCCAACGACTATGCATTCTAGGAGATGCCACTGCTTCCATATATATTTGCTGAAATGACCTCGCTTGTTTATATTTGCTGAAATTCTAAGAAACACTTTATTTGATTGGTCATTTCATTCTAGGCACACTTGTCTAATGCTTTTTGTCCTATTCTACAGGTTCACGAGCGACGCTATTATATCTCACATCTGGTTCTGGGTCTGGTTCGTCCTAAGACACGACATAACTATCCTCTACAATACATTGTTCATTCGTGGTTTGCACCTACTCTACTAGTTCTCGTATGATGCGGTTATAATGTCTATCTAGTTCATTGTTTGCTATGACAGTAACTGCATGCCATTTTGTGGCTCAGCGCAAATTCCTAGTCACCCAACGTCTTTTGCATTTTAGGTATAGAACAGCTTCCATATATATTTGTTAAAATGACCTGGCTAGTTTATTTTTGCTCAAATTCTAAACCACACACACACATTTTTTGATTGCTCGTTTTATGGTAGGCACACTTGTTTAATGCATGCTTGCTTGTATTGTTTGTTTGACGTGTTGCTCAATAATTGAACCATTGACCAGTTGTAAACTCTAGATCATAGCTCCTGTCATATCAGTCAAATGAGTAGTTTGTCTTGTTTGATGTATTAACTTGTTATTACTTAGTTTTAGGGTGCAATTATTGCTATCGGCACCAAAGAGGGGGCTGCAAGATCATGTCTCCTACAATGTAGCTATCACACTCAAAGGAAGATGCAGGTGATCAATTGAGAAAGCAAATTGAGAACTCTGCTATCAACTCGATTGTCAACTACAATGCCGATTTTTCTTTCCCTTGAGTTAATAATATGTAATAATTTTAAGAAGTTTGCAGCTGACATAATATCTAGATAACTTGTGTAGGACATGTATGCATTTAGTTGACGTCGTCCACACATTGCGGTAGTCGTTACGGTAACTACGCTAGGCATGTCGATTAGGGAACATTACCGTGCTTTGTTATTGGCCTGCCGTGTATTCGGCCAACGATGAACAGTAAAAAATGCTGGATTATTATAGACGTTTTATGATATTGGCATGGGCTTCAGAAAGACCGAAACTGTAAAAAGTCGTAAATATAATGGGCCATCCTACAAGTGGTAACTAGACATAATAGTAACAAGCCGTAATGGTAACATGCCGTAAGAGTAACAGGTCATAACAGTAACATGCCATAACAGTAGCAGGCCGTAACAGAAACAGTCCATCTTAGTAACAAGCAAGAAACCATAAAATCCCAGAATAGTAACAGGCCAAAACAGTAGCCAGCCTCAACAGTAAAGGGCCATAACTGTGAAAGGCCAGAATAGTGACAAGCCAGAACAGTAACGGCCCGAGAAATTTCCAGGCGAGGGAAGTAACAGGCCGACACATTTACCAGACTAGAACAGTAAAGAGCCGCTTGTGGGCCTGAACAGCTAAAGCCTGGAACAGTGAAAGGTCAGGATAGTAACAGGCCGGAATAGTAACGGGCCATCTCAGAGAAGGGCCGTTAGTAGGCGGCCCATGATGGGCTGCGATAAACAGTGATGGGCTGCCCACAGGCCTTAAATGTATAGGAGCGACTTGGGGCAGGCTACTAATGGGCCGCAGAGTGTTGGACAAACATGGGCCTTCTTTAGGCTGAAACAGAATTGGGCCTAAAAGTTCGCGGGCCGCTGCTGGCTGCAAGTTTGGGCCCATTTCAAACAGTGCAGGACAAAATAGTAACGGGCCATCTTCTTATTGGGATCTCCTAATAGGCCAACCCAGTTAGTATTTAGCAGGCTTTGGCTAGGCCTGGATTCTGCCACGGTTTCTGTGACCGTTAACGGCGGTAACCGGCCACTAACGATGGGTGCCACGTGGCAGTTTGCATGATGTCAGCAGTCAACGCGGCTAGCAAACAGATCTACGACAGAACAAGTTTTCATGGCTGAAGGTTGTGATCTGCCACGATCAGAAAAAACCGTGGTAGATTCTTTTTTGATGGGGCTTTTACCACGAATGCCATTCGTCATAGAAGACTTTTTAGCCACAAAAAGTGGGCCTTCAACCACGAAAATCGTCCGTTGTAAAAGCCAACTTTTCTTATAGTGCATACATGGCCACAAGGCTCCATGTGAAGTTCTCAGCTTCAGATGGATAGTTATTATCTATTTATTGGTATCAATTTGACATATAGTTTTTTCCAAAATACTCGAAAACAATCTTTACATTGTTCGATTTTGACCAAAATTCATACTTCATATATCGCGTAAATGGAGGGAGAATATTTTCAATGAAATAACAGAAGTTTGTATGCATGTATTGGGAGCCAACAAGATGACATCATCATTTTCTTTTGCAAATTCAAAACTTCAAAACTTGTCTTCACTTTCCGGTTCAAGATCTTTGAAGCTACACCACATGTTGCGTTGTATTAGTACTATAATTTCCATGTGATAACACAATATAAAATATGTTGGCAACTTATGTTGTCATACATAGTTATTATCCTACATGAGACCATGTATCTCATGTTAGCTAGATGAGCCTGCATGAACATAGTCGAGAAAGTTCTAAAAGGCCAAACAAAAGCTCGCATGAAAGAATCTTCTGGTTGAGAAGGAATGACTTCAAAAAGAACAAATGATGCTCGAACATACAATTTATGCTACAAGTGGCCGACGCAGTTGCTACAAGCGGTGCCACCGCATGCTACAAGGGGCCGACATGGTTGCTACAAGCGGCCAACGTGGTTGCCACAGCGATAGATGCGGTCGCTACAAGCAGTCGACGCGCACTACAGGCAGGCTACCAGCAGCATTGCTGCTCCAAGCCGTCTGATGGCTGCTTACGGTCGGAGTGTTGCTACCCATGTATTCTCACATGACGGGATATTTTTATGGTGTTTTCTGTTTTGCTGCAAGAAAATGCTACCTGAAATTAGTATTGTTGGGCGTGTTGTTGCAAGGAGCATGGGGAATGTATACTCACCGGCGATAGAGGCATGACGTGTGAGTAGTTTGGAGGAGAAAGGCGTAGGATTATTTTCCTATATTTTCATATCAAATGATATGAGGCAAGAAGCTTGCACAACATCGTCCGGTTAATTATCATATGATCGGACAACTTCGGAGGCTGAGTATGGTTGCACCCCATCATTCGGGGGACGCTCATCATGTGCCTTGTTGATATAGGAAACATATCATATGCATCCCATAGCTCCCGTGGGTCCTTGTATCCGTCGAATCTCAATGTGCCATCATCATCTCTCCAAAAAGGGATGAAAAGAGCCCATGCTCAAATGTAGCAAGCTCAAGGATTGCAGGCCGGATAATTTGCCCCTGGTAAGGGCCGGATAATTCGGCCCCTAGAGATTTTGGCAAAGGACCAGACGCACATCTCTCTGGAAGAGGGCTGGATTTTGGCCGGAGTTTTGGCTCAGGGCCAGATGTTTGCCCAGGGCCAGATAATCCGTCCCTAGCCATATTCGGATAATCCGGCTCTCCCTAGAAATCGACTAAGGAAAAGTTGGTGTGGCTCTTTATTAAGAGGCGGAGATTTTGGCTGGAGTTTTTCCTCAAGGGCCGGATTTTTTCCTAAGCTAGATTATCCGCCCCCACATTGGCCAGATTATCCGACCCTAGTTGACTCCAATGGCTTCTCTCAGTACCCACTCGAAGGGTGTCATATAGTGGAAAGGTGAATCAGGCCAGTTGTGGTGAGATCCATCGGAGAACAAGGTGAGACCTTTTGTGGTGTGGTGGTCTTAGTACCGCCCACCCCTCCAACATATATGTACTTCCCCTAAAAAGGAAGGAACTACTGTAAATCAAATCATGTGTCTCCGTGTGCTCCACTCTCGGTTACCTCTATCCTTTTACTGCTCTTTACTCGTTCAGTAGCTAGGTTGTCATATAGGTAAATTTACCATAGTTGCATATCTAGAGAATTTACCTTTGTGTCAAGCCTAATTTGAAGAAGAATTAAAATTTGGAGTAGCACCTATTCACCCCCCTCTAGGTTCCCACATGATCCCATTTCAATTGATATCAGAGCCTCGGCTCCTTATTCGGCCTTTACCGCCTAAGAGAGTATGTGTACTAGTCGAGATGAGAGTGTGGTTGCGGGTACGGTCAACATGGAGGATCTCAAGAACTTGGAAACAAACTTGAGTAAAACCATGGAGACTCAAATGCAAGCAATGCATGAAATGATAGCGCAACTTTTGAAATTCCAAACCACACCTCCTTCTCCCACTGAGGTCACAACTCCTCATTCAAAGTACAAAGTTTTGGCTAAATCCAATGAAAAGAAGTTGGAGGATGAAGATAAAGATAACGGTTCCTCTTCCAAAAAGGGAAGTAGGAAGGGAGATTATAGTGAGGTTCCTCATTTGTACTCTCCCGACCCACCAATACCTCAACCTCATATAAACAATAGGGGTGATCCACCCAAGCTAAGTGCATCTTCTTTTAACAATGGAAACCTTTGATGAAATCTCATGTATGCAGCTCTTCTATTGAGTTGTAGAAAATCATTGAAGTTGGGCTCAAGGTTGTAGATCCAACTAGCTTGACAAGAAAAGAAGTGGTTGTTAGTCAACTAAATTCCCCGCTTTTCACTTGATTCAACTTGGCGTGGGTCCCAAGGACATTCCGCATATTGAACATCTCACTACCTCCAAGGAAGCACGAGATGCTCTCTCCAAGTTGTTCATTGGAACTGGAAGCATGAAGAGAAATCGGTATGATGCATTGACCAATCAAGATGAAGGTTTTTACATGATGGATGTAGAAGACCATGAAGACATGTGTTGAAGACTCAAGTCTATTGCTACCACCTTTCAAAATCTTGGTGCTTCTCATTTTGATGATGCTTGGATTAAAAGGAAGTATGTGAGTGCTCCCATGCCTTTTGAACCTACTGACTTGAAGAGTATCCAAGGAAGGCACAACTACCATCTCATGACCTCCAATAAAGTTATGCAAGATATTGATGCTTTCAAGGTTGCCACTAAGAATGCCGAGAATGCTCGAGCTCGGGCTATGGGGATGCAAAAGGGCGTAAACCTTACCTTGATGGCCAATGTTGTAGAGCATGAGGTTTATGGAAGAAGTGGGGAATTAAATGTCATGAGATGCCCCGAGGAAGTCAAACTTGCTCATGGTGAGTATATGGATTTCTGTGCAAGAAACTTTTGGAAAGATCCTGCCAAGGAAGAGTCAGAACTTGAACAAAGAAATGGCTCTAGTGGAAGAAAGGAGAATGGTCCAAAAGTAAGATATTGTTGCAATTGTGGAGATCACTTTCACTTTGTTGCCGAATGTCCATATCAGAATAGAGAAGACCATGGTGGGAGACCTATTCTCAAGAACAAGTCAAAGTCTCCACGCAATAAGCCTTTCACTAAAGGAAATATACCATACAAGAAGCAACCGAAAAATGTGTTGGTGGCACATGAGGAGTACTCGTCCGAGAGTGAGGATGAAGAGGAAGGAGAAAACTCAAGAGAAGTGGCAGCCATCGTCACCACCTCCACACCGACTCCTTCACTCTTCTATTCTCCTAATGAAAACATCATCAACAAGGACGTAAATTATCTCATGGCAAGGGCCTCTGAGGTATCACATTTTACTACTTGTTTTCCTAAGACTGCTATGAATGTTGAGTTGGATGATCCTACTAGTCTTAAGGTTAAAGAAGAAGTTATTGCTTTGGATCATTATGTGACTAACTTGTGAGGTGAGCACAAGAAGCATTTTTAGGCCCTCATGGACTTGTTCATTTCAAAGACCTTCTTTAAGAGAAAGGTAGAATTGAAAGAGATGATGCTATAGAAATAACATCTTAAAAAATGCTCTAGAATAAGAGGAATATCTTTGGGCTTCTTTTGAGGAAAAGATTGAATCTATTGATGAGTCACATGAGTCAATTTTCTAAACTAATTAAAGAACATGACCATGCTATTGCTAAGGCTAAAAAGCTTAAAAAGGAAACGGTTGCATTTGGTGTTGCTCATCAAGACTAACCGAGGAGTTAGATAAACTCGACATAGCCCACAAGGCTTTGAAGAGTGAACAATCTATCCTCACCAAGTCTCATGATCAACTCTGAACTTGACTAACCAAATATGATGTTCCTAGTACATCTACTCATCTATGTGATCATGCGTCTATCATTGTGGAAAATGTTAGGTTCAAGCATGATCTTGCCAAGTCCTCACTTCCCAAAGGTAAGGAAGCTCTTGATGACCTTTTGAGTAAGTAAAGGTAAAACTATTGGAAAGAGGGTCTTGGATATGCCACCAAGAGAAAGAAGAACAATAAGAAGAAGGCCAAGCCCGCTCAAGCAAAGACGGGAAATGATGCTAATAAGGGAAAAACTACTCATGATGACTTTGCGGGAATCACTAAACCTCATTCTATTTGGGTTCCCAAAACCCTTGTTACTAACAAAAGAGGACCCATTAAAAATGGGTACCTAAAACCAAGAATTGAATTTTTGTAGGGCTATGATTCTAGTGGGTAAAAATGGGTGCTTGATAATGGACGCACAAGTCATATGACTGGGAGAAAGGAGATCATCACGGAGATGAGGCCAAATCACAATAAAATAACTGTCTCCTATCGTGATAAGTCAAAATCAAAGTTATTGGGTCTTTGGCAACGTTGAGGTTGCCCATGATATTTCTCTCATGGACATCATGATTATTGAGACCCTTGGTTACAATTTACTTTTAGTTTGTGCCCTTGGTAAGACGTGCTTTGTCGTCTTTATTGATGACGATATTGTGGCACTCTTGCGGAGCAAGTCTCTTAAGGTCACTTTCTTTGGATATGTCGAAAATGACTTGTATGTGGTGGACTTTTCGAGGAAACCCACTATAGGTGCAATATGCTTATTCGAAAAGGACGATGTGGGTTGTGAAGGAGATATGCCCTAGAGGCAAATAATAAATGGGTTTTATTACCATATTTCAATTAGTTCGTAATAGTTTCATATCTTTCTATAACTGTATCAAGCGGAAACATTGATACATGTGTGGTATGAAACAAACCAAGTCCCTAGTAGCCTCTATTTATACTAGTTCATTGGGCAATTGATGATCAAGGTTTCCTAATCTTGGAACATTTATGTAGTTGACGACAAAGTCATATATGATATGATGGACATTACCGAAAGATAGGTATTGCGACACGATCAAGTCATAAGGTTCATCGTTGCAATAGTTAGAATCGTAGTATCCTTCTCCTTAGATCGTGAGATCATATTAATCACTATCTCTCGAGGCTGCTTTGATCACATCAACCGACATGACCATAACTAGGCGGCCATAAAGGTGTGGCTCAGGTATTCCAGAGGAATAGTTGAGGCCTATGTATCAAGATCGGAATTTGTTCACCTACGTGGCGGGAAGATACACATGAATGACTTTGTGAGATTACATTCATAATGTTGCAACATGTGACTAGGTCATGGGATGGAATATCACGTGAACAAGTGCAATAGAACTTGTCGGCCCAAAATTGAAGCATATTTACCTTTTGTTTTTACATAAATAGAGTAGGGATTTTTGTATTTCATTGCGCCAACGCGCGCTATTTCGTTCTTGTTTCAATAGGATCCCAAATCATGGAGTCATATACGAACATATCAATTAGAGCTATCATATTGTCTAATTATATGATATTTCTAAGTGATAAAAGTCGTTTTATGAATTTACCTTCGCACCTGGAAGAATAACAAACAAGGAGGAGGCATCAACACTGATAACGATCACTGGTATGAGCGGAGCCCGCCCGTACCGTACGCCTGTACTAGGCGCCATCGGGATCGTCTCGTCAAATAGTTTCTCCTAGCAAAGACGAGAGGTATATCTGGCATCCACAACCACTAGAAACCATGAAACACCACATCCGAGAGGGATCTGAAGGAGGAACTTGGCTGGGGTAAAATTACCTCTGCTTCACGGACCATCGGAGGACAACGTATCATCCCCTTCATCATCAACCGCTGCATCTTCGTCACCACCATTACTCCATCTTTCATCTATTATATCTCTTTGTAATTCCAGATCCAATTGTGGTTTGCATTAGATCTACCCCATACTTTAATCCATCCATTTGATTATGATGATGTTGTTGATTGCTTCCATGAGTGAGTAGCTCCTTTGTTCTTGGGGAGATGGAAAAACCCTAGCACCACTATGAACTTGTAATAAAGATGATCTATTCTTGTGTCCATATGACTTGCTTCTCTATGATATAATTATGACTTGTGTTTGATTTTGCTCTTTAGATGATATGTGAAGCCGAACACATATCATTTGCCTTCAGGACTAAAGGGAGGAAGAAACCCTTTGGACATATTTTGGAAGCGTACCCGGAGTGCCCCGTGACAGATTGGCGTCAGCTCGTAACCCACACGGTCAAAGGGGGATTAAGAGGGACTCCCTAAGCTAATTATGATATCCATGGGGAAACCCTTAATTGTGATGGCCTGTATGGGCGATTGCTCTCAGGCATTGCAGTAGTTATTTAGAGGTGACCTCAAACTTGGCTCAACAAACTGGCTTCCTACGAGCCTTGTTGTGAACATCTTATTATGCGGCTCTCTCCACACATATCATGACACAAGAAGTATGTTATCTTGATTACATATAATAATAGTACTATGCTAGTGGTGTATCCTACATCCCCGAGAACGTTTTAGCCCTATTGAGTTCAACCACACTTTCATACAATCTTGTTACTTGTTTTAATTACTTTTTTGCAAACAAATATAAACAATTCAAACACCATTTACTTGAGATCAAAGACAACTTACAAGTACTCTTTGGTAGATAGTAACGAGGGGCATAAAGACCTTAACCAATAGCTCTTTGTGGGTTCGATATCTTTACTTTGAAACTAGCTACAATTGATCTATGGGAGGGAAGGGCTTCCATATTCCTGCCCAAAGGGCTCTGATCCACTTTGTCTTCATGTGGCCGCCAGCCAACTGCAACACCGGAGTGGTGGGTGGTCATCCTTCTACTTTGCATCGTCACCCTAGTCTTCTTGCACTGAAATGGCTATGTCAGGTGTTGCATCCGCTCCGTGTCACTTCCTTATGCCTTTGTACGGGGGGATAGAGGGCGTGCTTTGCTTTCCCGGGGTAGACCGGTCACCGCTTGGACTGACCGTTGGTGAGTTGTTGTGTAGGGCATGCTCGAGACCGAGGGCATTTCCCCTCCTAAGGCCTCAATGGGAGGCTTCGGTCCTATATCAGGACCGACCCGGACATGAGTCAGGGCTCTGGGCTTCGTTTCCCCTCTTGAGGCTCACGCTCTTCGCGAGCCCTTAGGAAGGTGCACCCAGTGGGCCCGACGACTCGGTAGGATGGGGTACCCCCGGTGCCAATAGTCTAAGAGTAGCCCCCAGTCTCTTGGCTTGCACGCGTCTAACGAAGGGACGAGGAAGTCAAGGGACCAACTAGCATCGGGCCCACGGGTGGTCATGTCGTGGCACGATTCCCGAAGATGCCGTCTGCGGCTTCCACGTGCCTACGCATGGCGTGGCACACATCTGATGCGGGAACCGCCACTTCCGCTGCTTGGCCTCGGGGGCTATGTTGCCCATAAAAACCCCAAAGCCTAGGGGATTATCCAAACTTCATCTTCTTCCACAGCCATCCTGCCCGCGCCTTTTCTCCGACGCCACTTCTTTTGCTCTAGCAACACTCATGATGGCACGCAAGAGAGCGCGTTCCACCTCTTCCACGTCGAGCTTCCCCCTGTCAATCATGGGGGCCTTGCCATTGACGACGATCCTCAACAAGGAGGGGCTGGAGAAGGTCCGCAAGCTAATGGCCTGTAACTCGAATGAGTGGGATGCCTCGCGAGTGTGGTGCGCCGGCATTGGGGGAAGCGGGTGGCACGTCGTCGTGACACTACTAGAAAACAGCTAATCCGTGACGCACCTATTTTCCCCTTCCGTGGCGCACTAGGGGTGCACCACGACTTCTACGCTACGGCTAAAAAGTGCCTATAGCGCACTGCCAGGTGTGCTACAGGTATCTCGACATAGTAGTGGCGCACAACATAGTGCGCTACCATTGTTTTTCCTGTGGCGCATGACAAGTGCGTTGCTAGTATGTAGTTAGTAGTAGCGCACTGCCTGGTGCGCCACTACGGTTATTCCTATGGCGCATGACGTAGTGCGCTACTAGTAGCTGACCAGGTGCGCCACCAACGTGGTGCGCCACTAACAACGTATATGTGCGCCACGGCTTAGCTTTTCAAAAAACAAAAAAAAATACTCAATACAGATGATATTCAATACAGATTATATACAATACAGCTGATATACACAGATATACAGTACAGAAATAAATACACAGATATACAATATAGAAATAAATACACAGACAAGATAGAAACAACTACATATAGATAAGTCACATACATAAATACACAGTATAAGTTATATTATTTCGATCAAGTTACAAAGTAGCTAGTGATGACATGAATACATGTCTCAACCAAGTTAGAGCTCGCGGAAGCTCGCCTAGACATCTAAAGTAGGAACATGCATGACAGACAACCAAGGACGATAACCATCACCGCGATGGAGGTATAGGTCTTCATCCGGTTCCTCGTCCTAACTCCCACTAGATAGCATGCGTATCTAGCTTCCGCCTCCGCCATAGTATTGTACCCTTTGTAGCTATTGCCGCTGAAATGGTGCACCTGTCTCCGGCAGTCTTCCCAATCATCATAGACTTCAGAAACCCGTCCTTGTACACGACGTACCACATCATCTAAAAGTTGGCAATAATAATTAAATGATGGTGAAAAAACAAGTAAAATTCGCATATAAAGATATACTTATCAAATAAGGTAACAAAGTAAGCAAAAAATACCAAGTAGTAGCATGTACATGTCGACACACACAAGTACACGTGGGGATAAAGAACTACAACTAGACCAACACATCAAGACTTTTGGCTCGGCTCAGGGAACAGGAGGACGCCTTGTTTCGTCATGAACGCCCTATAGTCACCCTGCATCTTTAGGCGATCTACTACGTCACGGTTATTCGGGGGATTGCCTCCGTAGAAGACCCCCCCTAAAGTCATGACATCACGGCTGATGATTGCCCCAAACTGTTGCTGGATGCGATACATCTCTTGTCTAATATCTGAATCATTGATCCTGGCCTTGACTTCAGCCCACCGTTTGAGATAATCTGGCAGCATAGAATTCTGTTGCTCTAGTAGGAACGCCCTCATGTGATGGAGTGCATAGTAGGCTTCCTTCTGACTGCCTGCCGGCTGCTTCACGCAGGGGAATTCCGTCACATGGGTGAAGACGTGCCTGCCAAACTTGAGCTTCTTACACATGAAGGTGGCGCCTTCCGCTGAGGCATAGCTGGTGAGAGCATCATCCAGAACTTCCTTGATCTTGTCGTAGTTTTTCTTCTTCTCTTGACTCCCTGAGTCAAAATACGTGGCTTGCGAATGTTTTGGCGACAAGCAGATGAGTGTGCAGTGTTGATCTCTGCGCAAAACAATTCAAACGGAATGTGTTGGAAAAAGAATGATGAAAATCTAATAAAGCATGTTATGGCAGCGAGTGAATAATGACTTACTCAGGAAAGAAAGGCACGAGAATGTATTCCTTTGTCTTGTTCGCCACCAAGATGCCTTGGAGGTACGAGGCCACGAATCGCCGTTCAATGGCGCTTCCCAAGCAGCCATCACGCATGTAGTTGGGGTCCACTATAGCGATGCCCGGGGTGTTCTCTCTAATGATCTGAATGGCCAGGCTGAGAGAAAACAGGCGTACCATGGTATAGTGCAGCGGATACAGGTGGAACATATTGAAGATGTCGTCAAACCGCAGGAATAACAGATCCGCAGGGACATTATCAACGAAGCCCAAGCCTCGTGGCACCTTAACCACGAATACAGGGTGAGAGGGATCTTTCTCCGCAAGAAGGCGTCTCTCTATCGTCAGCACACCGTCATGCACACTCCTCATTTCTGAAGTGGCGAGCCTGAGCAATTTCTTAGTTAGCATGGGCTCACCCGCCACATTCATCCTCCACATAATACCCTTTGGTCTTGGTGGCCCGTCCTGAAACCTGATCGGATTCGCAGTTGACGCCACCGGCTGGCTCGAGCTGCGAGATTTTCTTTTCCTGGTCTTCTTGCCTTTTGGGAAGTGGGTAGGCACTGCAATCTGAGCATCGATCGCCCTATGTAGTGTGTTAGGGCTTAGAACAAAGGGCCGGTTGGATGTATCCGCTGGCTCGGTGAAGGTGCAAGCTGGAGGCGTCTCCTGAGAACCAAAGAGACGTTTGTTGCAAGTGGCTCTCTCTGCGAGGCCACCAGCTGGGTCTTCGTTTAGGTCGCCGGGGAAAAGATTAGTGTTGATGAAATCATCGAAGTAATCTTCGTCATCCTCGTTCGGATCCTGCGCCATGGTCATGTCAATATGACCAGCCGAACAGTAGCATGGAGGTGACGGTGTGGGGGTCTTGCCATGGCTTGGCGCTGGCACGACAAGCAGTGTTGTTGTCTGTGGGGTGATGGCCCCGGCCATCCCCAAACGAATCATGCTCTTTGGCCATAGCAGGAATAAGCCGAAGCAACTTCTAAGGACAGCCGGCTCTTCTTCATCTGCTCCTGGGGGTTGAATGGGAGGTTCCAGGTCATCGCAGCCCCTTAGCACCCGGATAATTTTAACCCTATGCACGCTATCTGGCATCGGCTTTGAGTGGAACGTGTGGTGCAAGGGTTGAATGATGGTACCCTTGGCAACATCCCTCAACTCGTTGTTCACGAAGCTTAAGAGAGTGCATGGAACATCCGTCTACGAACAACATGTATGGCATTAAAAAGATGCCATAAGAGTAATAAATGGCAAGGCGGTAAAGTATTTGGTTTACCGTGATGGCGTCGAGCTCGGCTAATGTCGAGGCACCGCATACGACGACGGGCGTGCAAGATACGGAGGGGCTGCTTGATGGCACAGTGTCGGCCGCCGATGTATTCTCCCTATCGGTTGCATTAAGCTTCGGCGCCGCGGTGATGGCAGGGGGAGTCACGAATGCTTCCGGCACCGCCGTGCTAGTGGGCGGAGTCACCAATGCTTCCGGTGCCGACGTGCTAGCAGGCGGAGTCACGAACACATAATTCACCGGGATCGCTGGCGCCGCATTGTTTGAGTGGCTACTGACCATGCTTGGAATCGGGCACGACCCTTGTCGACCACCCGCACTCCAGTTTGCTATTGCACGCCCTTGTCGACCATACGCCTGATAGGTCACCAGGTTGTGCATGGGCCCTGCGACAAGGTGAATATGATGTTTTCCTCCACAGAATGCGATTGTGGGGGATTATCTAGGAGCGTCTGCCTAAACCAACGCGTGAAATCTGAGTTGTGCTCTTTGATTATTTCTCCCTGCGTCCTCTGTATGCCCCGGTCACTATACTTCTTCTCGATTGACCTTTTGTGCTTTTGTACCCAAGGATCGACCAGTTCTAAATGTGGTGGCGTGACTAGGTTTTCTCTATCAAAGTCTACGCGTCGACAATCATAGTCTGCATGCAGTACGCGACGACCCTCTCGGTGACCCGATCCATCGAGCTTGCCAAGCTTCCTATTGACGGGAAGACCGACAGGGTTCTCGATGCCTAGATAATTCGTGCAGAAAGAGATGCACTCTTCGGCCAGAAAGCCCTTGGCTATGCTTCCATCTGGACGGGACCTGTTGCGAACGTATCCTTTGATGTGTCCGTTCATCCTTTCGAACGACATCATGTTGCGGAGGAACATCGGCCCGAGTTGGATGATATCCTCCACGATATGGACTAGAAGATGCACCATAATGTCAAAGAATGCGGGCATGAAGTAGATCTCGAGCTCGCATAGTATCACCACGATCTCCTCTTGTAGCCTCCCAAGCTGTTTCACGCCAATTGACTTTCGAGAGACAACGTCGAAAAACTTGTAGAGCCCAAACAATGTTTCTCGGACATGCTCGTGCATTATACCTCATAGTGCAACCGGAAGTATCTGCGTCATTAGCACGGCATAGTCGTGAGACTTCATCCCACTAAACCTTTGCTTAGCCTCATCTAGGTACCTACTTATCTTGCCAGCGGAGCCGTAAGGAAATTTGAATCCTAGGAGGCACTTGAAAAACTGTTTGATCTCATCCTGGATTAGTGCGAAGCACGAAGGGGGCAGTAATATTCGTTCTTCTTGACCTTTTTACCCTTTCGACGACCTTGTGTCGCCTCTGACTGATGATCATCGTCATCTTCCTGATCATTAGGAGTAGGGCGTCCTCCATGAAGATCCTTCCGGATGCCCATGAATATCAAGTCGTTCCTTGCTTTAGGACCATCTTTCGTCCTATCTGGCATGTTGATTAGGGTGGTGACTAGACTCTCGCACACGTTCTTCGTGATATGCATGATGTCAAGGCTATGAGGCGTGCGGAGAAACTTCCAGTATGGCAACTCCCAGAAAACAAACATTGTTTTCCATACCTTCATCAATGGCTTGTCTTGCTGCCTCTTTCGCTTCTTTCCCGATTTAGGACACTCTTTCCAGTTTTTCAACAATTCATCCACTTCTTCACTGCTCCTCCGCTCTGGGATTCCTCGGGTCTCGGATTTTCTATTGAACAGATCTCCACATTTTATCCATGCATCATTCTTTCCAAGCCACCTTCGGTGCCCCATGAACACGGTTTTCGAAGACCCTGGATCTTTATCTGGTTGGAGATAGGTGATGTTATCCATGCACCTAACGCATGCGTAGAATCCTTGGATAACCTGCCCCGAGAAATATCCGCAACCTGGATAGTCTTGCACCGTAGTGACCAACACGGCTCTCATAGTGAAATAATCTTGTGCGACAGCGTCATACGTATTGGCTCCAGATTCCCATAACATGGCTAGCTCCTCTTTCAACAGCCCGAGATATAGATTGATATCGGTACCAGGTTGTTTTGGCCCTTGAATTAGCATACTCATTTGTATGTACTTCTTTTTCATGCACAACCAGGGAGGGAGGTTGTACATCCATACAAACACGGGCCAAGTGCTGTGCGTGCTACTCTGGCTACCGAACAGATTGAGTCCATCGGTGCTTGCACCTAGCCTGATGTTTCTCGAATCTCCACCGAATTTTGGGAATTCGAGGTTTAATGCTTTCCACTGGCTACCATCTGAAGGGTGCGTCAGCAGCTCGTCCTTTTCAGGGTCATCGTCATCTGCTGGCTTCTTTCTTTCCGCATGCCAGCGCATGAGATTTGCTTCCTTAAGGTCTGCGAAATAGCGCTGCAGACGAGGAGTGATAGGAAAGTACCATACCACTTTTTGAGGAGCTTTCTTCCCTTTCTTGTATCGACTAACGCCGCACACCGGTCATGTGGTTTTCTCCACGTCCTCGCCCCGATAAATGATGCAATCGTTGATGCAGACGTGGTATCTAATGTGCGGTAGATCAAGAGGACACACGATTTTCTTGGCGTCCTCGATACTAGTTGGACACGTGTTCCCCTCCGGGAGACAATCATGCCAGAATGCCATCATATCGTCGAAGCTTGCGTCGGTCCATTTGTGTTTTGCCTTCATCTCCATATCCTTGAGCGTTACATTCAATCGGGTATCATCGAGCTTGCATCCTTCATCCAATGGAGTAACCGCGTCTTTCTCAAGTTGTGCAAGCTTGGCTTTCTCTCTAGCGGCAGCCCTGGCGTTACTCATTTGCTTGAGAAGTAGTTATTGAACATAAGGGTCCCGCACCCAGCCTGGCGTTGTTCCATCGTCTGCTCCGGCATCTAGATCATCATCATCCTGGTCTGCTTCCGCACCTTCACCATCTCCAGGAGACTCTTCTTCATCTCGCCCGTCCTTGCCGTGATCATGATCATGTTGCCCGCCTTCCTCATTTTCTGCCGCCCCATTTACGGCCTCATCGTCTTCGTCATCACTTATCCACCGAGGGTAGCCATCCATGAAACCATGGCGGAGCAGGTGCGCCTGCAGATTTCCGGAATTTGAGTCAATCAACCAATTGAGTTTGCATCTTCTGCACGGACATCTTATCTCCGTCATGTTATTTCGTATCATGTCGGCCGTCGCGCATTTCAAAAATCTAGCCACAATGCCTTCGCTCATTATGCGGACCATGGTTGCCTGCGTGGTGTACAAGGTAGAATTAGAAGTTTATTACAACCACAGAACCAATGCATGTATGCAATGGTCGATGGAAAATTTCGGCATGACCTATCCTAAAATTAGGACCTTTGCGAAATGCCAAAGTCTTGCCAAAATGGAAATGAATCAACATTTTGGCAAAACAATGCCAATATATGAGAGAGCATACAATGCATGCTCTCCAAACACATGAGAGCATTGATCCTCTCCATAGATATGTGACTATATATCATCCATACACATAAACACATCCTCTTACATATACAACTTACCAAGATGAGAGACCGAGAAGATCTCGAAGGAGAGGTAAGAGACCGAGAGATGGTGGCCGGAAGGAGAGCTTTCCTCTATTATGTATGTAGCATCCAACGTAAGTTTTACATGCTAAAAATGGTGAAAGAGTGGAGAAATTGAGTTGGAAGGAGGAGGGGGGCGAGATGCAAGGAGGAAGAAGGAGGGGAAAGTGAAGTGTGAGATGGTGAGATCTAGTCAAATGTGCAAAGGTGATATCTGCCAAAAAGAAGTAGCAAAACGCACATCCGTGGCGCACATGGGGGGGGGGGTGGAACATCCGTGGTGCACTTACCGGTAGTGCGCCACAGACGTGTTGTCCCAGTTAACAGTACGGGTGGCCCGATCTTGCCTGTAGCGCACGGAGGCCATGTGCGCCACGACTACCGTCCACACCTGTAGCGCACTTCACAGGGGTGCGCTACGGCTATGTGGTCTACGGCCGATAGGGGCCTGGCCCACACACGACCGTGGTGCACCAAGCGCATGTGCGCCACTATTATGGTAGATAGCCGTAGGGCACCTGTGTCTAGTGCGCCAGCCTGTTTTAGCCGTGGGGCACCACTAGCACGTGTGCCACGGATGTGCAGATTACCTATAGCCATTTTCCTGGTAGTGCGACCCTGCTCTTCACTAATTCTATCGTTGTCGGCCTCGTTCCGCCTTCATCCTCTTCCTCATCGCCGTCCTAGATCACTACTGCATCCAGATCCCCCACCTTCACACGTGAAGCGTGACCCTTCTAGACACCTTCGTGTTCTGGTGCGAGGCCTTTTTCAGGGTGATGCCATCTTTGGCATTGTTTCGGCACTTCTACTGCCTCTGTGTCCGCTCGCCAGAGGATGGCCTCGGTGGCGGCATGTTCTTTGCCAAAGAGGAGGGGGTTTCTTGCCGATTTCTATTCTCGGAACAGTGTCGGAGTTCCGCCGCAAATAGGTCCTGGTGGACGCTGGCCGGGCCTAGTCTCAGCTTTGCACTCCTGTGGGGGCGCCTGTGGAGAATCCAGGCTGGGCCCGCGAGGCGGTCGCCTGCATGAGTCCCGGGCTCCTCGTGAGGCGCGTGGCGCATTTGAGGGACCAGGACTTGAATGGTGAGATGGTGGTGAGGGAGTTCCTGTAGTAGCAGGTTGCTCCCCTCCAGGAGCACAGGAGGCCTGTCTAGACCATGTCGCCTGGCCGGGACGCGGTCAGGCTCTCGGAGGGGTTCCACATCGAGGACACAGTGGTTGTCCCCATGCTTCTGCTCCTAGGCTCGGAGGCGGTAGAGGAGCTTCCCTCTGATGTGCTCCCCTTGTACGTGGAGGGTGACATGCGCTCCATTCGCGTGGGTCTTCCCACCTTTGATGCCAGGGGAGAATGCCTTCTGGTCGAGTTTGGCGACGAGGATGTGGAGACAGGTGGTGCTTCTGAACCCTCTCAGTTTGTTTGATGCGGGAGGATGATCAACATCGTGTCATCTTCAGAGCAGGATGCCGAGGACCTCCCCCGCACTGGGGCTGGTGTTCCTGGGGAGCGCGTCGAGCTTGCGCGGCAGCTGCTTCTATCTCGACGCGGGTGGCCGAGAAAGGCCCAAGGCCAGGAGACGGTGGCGCCTTTCTTCCCCCAGGTGCGAGGAGGGCAAATTGGTTCTTGGTGGGAGTGGAAGTCGGGAGGTGAGTCATCCTCGCGAGGTCCCTTTTTCACCCTTTTCCCTTCCTATTTCATCACCCTGTCGTTCCGGTACATGCATGAGAAGAAGAGGAAGACAAAGGTGGCGAAGTCTGGCTCTGGAGGAGCGACAGGTCGTGGCGAGGCAGCTCTGGCACCCTGTTGATCAGAGAGCACCCAGATGGCTCCTTCCTGCCTCTTCAGGTGATGGGTGAGACAAGGGACTGTTCTAATGACGAGGGCCAACCTGACTCGGAGGTGGTCGCTAGAGGTGGTGGCACTCTTCCACTCGAAAACCTTATGGGAGCGCAGGTCTCGACCCCATCGCCATCTCGTGGCGGCAGGGGGAACCAGGCGAGGAAAGCCCCCGAGCCCCTAGAGGCGCAGGTTCGTGCGTGCTAACCTTGTTGCCACCTGAGGACGCCTCCCTCGGTAGGTTTGGACGCCTGCACGAGGTAGTGGCGGCCGCTCATGCCGGGCTCGATCGGTTCCTCGCCGATATCACCACGGAGGAGTGATGACCCACAAGTATAGGGGGTGTATCGCAGTATTTTCGAGGGAAGTGAAACCCAATTTATTGATTCGACACAAGGGGAGCCAAAGAATACTTATAAGCCTTAACAACTGAGTTGTCAATTCAGCTGCACCTGGAAACAATCTTGCTCACAGCAGTTTATCAGTAGCAACAGTTTTGTAGTAGGAATAGTAAAGTAACAGCAGTAGCAAAGCAAAGACAGTAGTAAAAAAGCAGTAAACAGTGGGATTCAAGTGCGGTAGGCATAGGGATGTGGCTCTTGTTAGATCGGAAGGGATCTGAAGCTCTTCCCGGCAACCTGCCAGAGAGGGAAATTCACCCTGGAGGCCTTCTTCATCACCATGCAAGCCTCCGGTGTGATGCGTGAGTAGTTCATCCTTGGACTACGGGTCCATGTAGTAGCTACATGGCTGGTTTCTCCTCCTTTGTGCTTTCATGTTTAGATCTTGTGAGCTCCGTTCATGATCAAGATCATCTATTTGTAATTCATACATGTTGTGTTTGCGGGATCCGATGGATATTGAGATGCTATTTCAGATTGATTATTGATTCTATCATGTCTTTGTTATTTGAGATCTTGCATGCTTTCCATTGTTAGTAGCTATATTGGCCAAGTAGATGCTAGCAACTCCAAGAGTTAGTATTTATGCTCGATAGTGGGTTCCTGCCTCTAGTAATCTAGCAAAGTGACAGAAATCTCTAAGGTACTAGATGTGCTATTGCTACTAGGGAGAAAACAACAATCCTTTGTTCATAGAACAACCGTATTGTTTACTCTACACGCAGTTCGTAAAGCAATAATCTATTGCTTGCAACTTAATACTGGAGGGGGTTCGGATGATAACCTGAAGGTGGATTATTAGTCATAGATGCAGTTGGATGGCGGTCTATGTATTATGTTGTAATGCTCAATCAAGTCTCAAAGGAGTCAAGATGATTAGTATATGCATGTATTGCTTTCTCGGTGTTTGTCAATGCCCCATTGTAATTTGTTCACCCAGCATGTTATCTATCTAAGGAGAGCCCCCTCTAGTGAACTATGGATCCCGGTCCTTTTTCTTTACATACAATCTATAAACTGTTTCTGCTTTGTGTTTACTTTCTACAACCTTTTACTTCTTTCCATTCGATGCGTTTAATCCTTTGTTTTCCGCAAAACACGGTGAGATTGACAACCTCATCGCAAGTTGGGGACAAAGTTCTGTGGTTGTGTTGTGCAGGTCTCCACGTTGCTACTAGCACCGGTAGTGCGCCCTGCCAAAGCTCAGCTAGCAACACCTTTGGGGTGTTTCCTTGCTCCTATTTGTTCGATTAAACCTTGGTTTCATAACTGAGGGAAAACTTACTGCTGTGCTCATCATACCTTCCTCTTGGGATTCCCAACGAGCTCTACGTTGAAAGTTGAGCGCATCAAGACATTTTCTAGCGCCGTTGCTGGGGAGCCAAGGGGAGCCAAAGAATATTCAGCATCAAGACATCAGCTGAATTGACAACTCAGTTGTTAAGATTGTTTCGAGGGAAGTGAAACCCAATTTATTGATTCGACACAAGGGGAGCCAAAGAATATTTATAAGCCTTAACAACTGAGTTGTCAATTCAGCTGCACCTGGAAACAATCTTGCTCATAGCAGTTTATCAGTAGCAACAGTTTTGTAGTAGGAATATTAAAGTAACAGCAGTAGCAAAGCAAAGACAGTAGTAACAAAAGCAGTAAACAGTGGGATTCGAGTGCGGTAGACATAGGGATGGATGGACGGGCGTTGCATGGACAAGACAATTCACATAGCAATCAGAACATAGGGCAATTGCAGATAAATAAGATAAAGCATCCAAGTACTAGATAATCCTTGGCATGTGTTCCATATATAGTCATACGTGCTCGCAATGAGAACTTGCACAACATCTTTTGTCCTGCCACCCCGTTTGCAGCGGGGCCTCTAGGGAACTACTGGCAAATAAGGTGCTCCTTTTAATAGAGCACCGGAGCAAAGCATTAACACTCCGTGAACACATGTGATCCTCACATCAAAGCCTTTCCCTTCCGCTTATCCCGATTTCTGTCACTTCGGGGCCATAGGTTCCGGACAACAACGTGTGTATACAACTTGTAGATAAGACAAAGAACAATACTATCATAATGAATCAGTAACATGTTCAAATCTGAAATAATGGCACTCGGGCCCTAGTTACAAGCATTAAGAACAACAAGTCGCAACAAAGTCATAAAGCACTAATAAAAGATACTAGGCACCATGCCCTAACAATTTGATGCCACTACATGAACAATCTCATCCAATCCCTACCATCCCCATAGCCTACAGCGGGGGATTACTCACTCATAGATGGGGGAAACATGGATGGTCGATGGAGAAGCGATGGTGATGATGATGGCGATGATCTCCTCTAATTCCCCGTCCTGGCAGGGTGCCAGAACGGAGTTTCTGGTGCTGTTTCGTGGAATCTGGTGGTGGCGGCGGAGCGGAACTCCTTCTAGAAAAATGTCGAACCCCCCGAAGTTTTTAGGTCAGAAGGCTTCTTCTAGGCGAAGAGGGAGATCGAGGGGGTGCCTGGGGCCACCACACCATGCCCTGGCGCGGCCAGGCCCAACCCGCGCTTGGGGGGGTGTGGCCAGCCCCTGGCCCTCCTCCGTCTCGTATTCTGGCTCCTGGAGTCTTCTGGAAAAATAGGCACTTTGGCTTTTGTCCCGTCTAATTCCGAGAATATTCATTTTCTGACTTTCCTGGAACCAAAAACAACAGAAAACAGGAAGCTGGCACTGTGGCTCTTGTTAATAGGTTAGTCCAAGAAATCATATGAAAAGTACTCCAAAGTGTGGACAAAACACAAGAAAGTGGATAAAACCAAGCATGGAGCATCAAAAATTATAGATACATTTGCAATGTATCAACATCCCCAAGCTTAACTCCTGCTCGTTCTCGAGTAGGTAAGTGATAAAAAGAAATAATTTTTGAGGTGACATGCACCATCAAAGACTTGATCAAAGTATTTGCAAAACATTCAAAGCTAGGATCATAGTACTTCAATCATAACATGAAAGACAAAGTTCTAGCAATAAGCAAAGAAACTATGATGTAACATGAAAAGGCACAAACAAAAGATTCATGAATAACAATGCTTTGCAAGACATTTGTTTGTTTCACATAAAGAAAACATAGCATAATAGTATTCAGCTTGTCCCTCAATAGAGTAGCAAATATAAATGCATAGGACACCTTCAAAGTTCATAAGTGTGACTAGATACAAATAGTTTAAAACAAGCAATATCAAGTTATGCATCAATCGACTAGTCTTGGGACAATGCACATAGAACTAAGAATGGCCACTATGCTCTCAAAGTAGGTGCATAAAGAAAGAAGGTGGAGACTCAATATAATGGTGGAAGAAAGGCCTTTTATAAAAGGAAGTAGAGATTCAAGTCTCATAAAGAGCTTCCAAAAATTATGGTACTTATAGCTTTCAGCTCTCATTGCCCCTACCATAAGCATCTTGAAGTGATTAAGGTTAAAGTGAAAAAACTATGGTGTACATGCTTGACGAAGTATAAGTCAGAAATCTCATGTCCCTTGTATACGAGGGCCGCTCCTCATGCTACTCAAGTTTAGTCACCGGTAAGTTCTTGTCATTGTAAGTACATGTGTATCATAGAGAACCGCCAACGGGGTACCCCTTGCCCGATGATACGGAAGAATCCCCATATCAAAATGACAAGGCAAGCAGACAACGAGCATATCACCATTCTTCTTATTTACCATGGGAATATGGTGCGTTTTATCACTCTTTCCTCTTTTCATAATCTCTTTTTTTCTTTTTCTCTTTTTTTCTCAATATAGCACTCTTTTTTTATAAGAAGAATGCTTCATAGACAACTCATTATGGTTACGCTTCAGGTTTCCACCATGTCAGCATGGATTAGACCAGCGGCCCAGGCGTTTCTCTAACACATATACATAACTCCATGGACTTACAAGCTCCCCTTTCATTTCACACCGACAACATCCATATACAAAAGAGCATGATATCAACTAGGTACAAGTACCAAGTGCAATGTTGAAAGCATTCCCCATGAAAGCATGGTTCTGCTAATTCCCAACAAATAAGTGCAAGCATATACAACATAGACGACACAATGGTTCAAGTTTATTAAGGTCAAGTAAAGTAAAGTGTGCCATCAAGTTCGTGAGAGCTTTCATCACTAGTTTTCTCATAACAAGTGGAAGGTAAACAAAAGCATGAATATAATTGGAATAGCATAAGCTAGTAGGTAGGTATGGTGGACTCTTTGGAATAACTTGGTTTAGGGAGTTGGATGCATGAGTGGAACTCATACTTTGTTGTGGAGGCTAGCAAAAGACTGTGAGCGACAAACTAAGAGAGCAATAATGGCCATAATCATGCAGAGCAACAAAACATCATTGATCAAATCATAAAGTGATACTACACGTTGAAAACTAAAGGATCATAAAGGCTTATGGTGACTTGGAATAGTCATAACATGGTGTGAGCATGTGCCAAGTTAACCCAAATAAAGCATCAAAGGAGAATACCACTATACTATGCTTTAATATGCTAAAACAACGCATAATTCATCCAAGGCACATTAAGCAATCTCAATTGTTTATAACAAGTCATGCTACAGCAAAGAATACTAAGCATAAAGCCAAAACAATATCAATCATGGCATGTCAAAGCATAGGCCACAGTAAAAACAAGCTCTCTTTACCACTTAAGCATGAGCTTTCCTACTCTTGTCCAAACCAACCCAAACTATTTGAACACCAATGTATGAAAGGGGAAGTCCAACCAATTTATTCAGCAAACAAAGCAAACCAAGCAAACAAAAACCAAAACTAAAAACAAAAAAGAAGACGCTCCAAGAACAACACAACTGTGCATGAAACAATAAAAATGAAGTGGTTGGAAGAAACCTGGGATTTTTATTGATGAAGAAGGGGATGCCTTGGCATCCCAAAGCTTTGACGCTTGTACTTATTGGATATTTCTTGGGGTGACACGCGTGGCATCCCCAAGCTTGAGCTTTAGTCCATCCTTCATCTCATTACTCATTCCTTCCATACACCTGAAATTTTTCCTTCATACAAAACTTCACACAATCTTTATTAGCAACATTAGTGCACTCAAGATAAATAACTCTTAAGGTTCAGTTCTAACACCAAATAAACTTTCATTAAAACACTAGCTACTGTAGCACTTCCCTCAAAAATCTCAATTCCCCAAAAGAACTCAAAAAGGAACCAACAAGAAGCAAATGCAGAAAATGGCAGAAATCTGTCAAAACAGACCAGCAGGTAAAGACGATTTTTTTCGAAGACCTTATGTTGCTCAAATCAAAACGTGTTGAACTAACGAAAGTTAGATAACAACCTGGGGCAGAAGCACAAAAAAATACAGCTCAATCCGACATACAGAGCTCTCTCACGAATTTTTACGGTGAAGCACAGAAATCTGTTTCGGGACAGCAACTTTCCCAATCATTACTTCTCTCTCATTAGAGGTTACTCTTGGCACAAAAAGCAAATAAAAAGGATAAGGAGCGGTTATTACTAATAACTTCCAAGACTCATCTAAAACTTTTGGGTTATCTCCCAATAAGTACTTTTATTTAATGCCTTTAAGTTAGGCATAAGCAAAAACTGAAATCGATAGAATAGAAGTAAGCGGAGATAATCATGGTGAAAACATTGTTTTGTTCAATGAAATCCTTTTGTTAACAAGGTTGATCAGGTCTTGTTACCAAAACAATTTCATATGAGACAAAACTTTGTATTCCAATAATTATTATCTTACCTCAACCTTGATAGCAATGGTCCTAAACATAATAGTTTCAAAATTTTCTCTAGGTATGGGACAATATATTTCTCCAACTTGAATGCCTTCAACATGTTCAATTGAATTCAAACCATAAGTCCTTTCAATCTTCTTGATGAAATAGACAATGTGTTCCTTGTCATTAACATTGAAGGTCACCTTCCCTTGATTACAATTAATAACAGCTCCTGCAGTATTTAAGAAAAGGTCTCCCAAGAATAATAGACATACTATCATCTTCAGGCATAAAAGTTTGAGAGGATGCTCTCATAAGGAATATGAATTGAAGTAAAAGAGAGCATCAAGAAGCAAATTCAAAACACATTTAAGTCTAACCCACTTCCTATGCATAGGAATCTTGTATGCAAATAAATTCTCAAAGAACAAAGTGACAGGCATAGGAAGATAAAACAAAAGTAACTTCAGAACTTTCAGCACATAGAGAGGTGTTTCATTACCATAAAAACTTCTACAGCCATATTTTCCTCTCTCATAATAATTTTCAGTAGCCTCATGAATAAACTCAACAATATAACTATCACATAAGGCATGTTTTTCATGATCTACAAGCACTAGAGCTTTATTATAAACATTTTCAAAAGAAACCTCGGAAACATAACATTCATCCTCCTTTAGTAAGCATGGAGGACAATCAAATAATGTAAGGGATAAAGAGTTACTCTCATTAGAAGGTAGGCATGGGTAGCTAATCCATTCTTCCTCCTTTTGTTCATCACTCTCCTCCTCTTTTTCATCTAATGAGATTTCAGGTTCATCAATGTCTTCTTCCATAGGATCCTGCAAGGCATTAGTCTCTTCCATTTGTGGAAAGCATCTATTAAAATATTCAAGAATATAGCCATTTTCATCCTTGTAATTATCAAAGCAAAATTTAAGTATACCATACACCTCATATTTGTAAGGTGAATCATCAATATTTTCAAGAAAACTAGCAAGTTCAAAAGCACCCTTCCAAGCAATAAATTCTTCAATTTGTTCCACATCATAAAAGTCATAAATTCCTTTAGCATAGGAAGATATGGTATCATTATCATTATACTCACATTGAAAAGGGAGATGTTTGTACCTCCTGCAGCAACAAGATTTATCAAGGCAATAGGTAACATTATAAGTAAAGCACACGTTTCTAGCAATGGTATACAATTTATCAATTTGTCCCCATAAGTGTTTCCCTTTTTGTGACAAGCGATGTTCCTTATAATAATATTTTTGATCTTCCGTGAACCCACCTTGCCAATAAGCTTCAGTTTCAAAGAAACCAACCATTGACAACAAGCATGATAAGGCAAGACAATAACAGACCAACAAAAATAACAACTAGAGAAGGAACTACTTTTTTTGTATTTTTAATAAAGAAACAAGCAAACAAGGAGAAAATAAACTTAGCTTGAACAATAGTGAATCCAAGTGAACTTGATAAATAAAGCTATGGTCCCCGGCAACGGTGCCACAAAATAGTCTTGATGACCCACAAGTATAGGGGGTGTATCGCAGTATTTTCGAGGGAAGTGAAACCCAATTTATTGATTCAACACAAGGGGAGCCAAAGAATATTTATAAGCCTTAACAACTGAGTTGTCAATTCAGCTGCACCTGGAAACAATCTTGCTCACAGCAGTTTATCAGTAGCAACATTTTTGTAGTAGGAATAGTAAAGTAATAGTAGTAGCCAAGCAAAGACAGTAGTAACAAAAGCAGTAAATAGTGGGATTCGAGTGCGGTAGGCATAGAGATGGATGGACGGGCATTGCATGGACAAGACAATTCACATAGCAATCAGAACATAGGGCAATTGCAGATAAATAAGATAAATCATCCAAGTACTAGATAATCCTAGGCATGTGTTCCATATATAGTCATACGTGCTCGCAATGAGAACTTGCACAGCATCTTTTGTCCTGCCAGCCCGTTTGCAGCGGGGCCTCTAGGGAACTACTGGCAATTAAGGTGCTCCTTTTAATAGAGCACCGGAGCAAAGCATTAACACTCCGTGAACACATGTGATCCTCACATCAAAGCCTTTCCCTTCCGGTTATCCCGATTTCTGTCACTTCAGGGCCATTGGTTCCGGACAACAACGTGTGTATACAACTTGTAGATAAGACCAAGAACAATACTATCATAATGAATCAATAACATGTTCAAATCTGAAATAATGGCACTCGGGCCCTAGTGACAAGCATTAAGCACAACAAGTCGCAACAAAGTCATAAAGCACTAATAAAAGATACTAGGCACCATGCCCTAACAATCTGATGCCACTACATGAACAATCTCATCCAATCCCTACCATCCCCATAGCCTACAGCGGGGGATTACTCACTCATAGATGGGGGAACATGGATGGTCGATGGAGAAGCGATGGTGATGATGATGGCGATGATCTCCTCCAATTCCCTGTCCTGGCAGGGTGCCAGAACGGAGTTTCTGGTGTTGTTTCGTGGAATATGGTGGTGGCGGCGGAGCGGAACTCCTTCTGGAAAAACGTCGAACCCCCCAAAGTTTTTAGGTTAGAAGGCTTCTTATAGGCGAAGAGGGAGACCGAGGGGGTGCCTGGGGCCACCACAACATGCCCTGGCACGGCCAGGCCCAGCCCGTGCCTGGGGGGTGTGGCCAACCCCTGGCCCTCTTCTGTCTCGTATTCTGGCTCCTGGAGTCTTCTGGAAATATAGGCACTTTGGCTTTTGTCCCGTCCAATTCCGAGAATATTCATTTTCTGACTTTCCTGGAACCAAAAATAGCAGAAAACAGGCTGCTGGCACTGTGGCTCTTGTTAATAGGTTATTCCAAGAAATCATATGAAAAGTACTCCAAAGTGTGGACAAAACACAAGAAAGTGGATAAAACAAAGCATGGAGCATCAAAAATTATAGATACATTTGCAATGTATCAAGGAGCATCGCCTGGACGGAGCGTGGCGTCGTCTTCACTTGGAGTGGGCTTGACTTGACTAGGCCCGAGAGTAGTGGTGAGCCCGCGGTGAAGCAAGGAGCTCTGGAGGCGACCGGGTCCTTGAGGATGCGCCCCGGGAGGCTGCGTGGTCTTCCGCATCGGCCGGGGACCGGGTCCTGCCCTTTGGAGGGGAAGGGACTTCCTCCGGGAACCTGGCTCGTGCCTCCTACGACCTCTCGATGCACGACCGTGCACTCGCCTTATTCGAGCGGGAGGTGAACAAGATTGTCAGAGGGTCGCTTAGAGGGAGCAGGACATTGCCCTCCGCGAGGAGGCGGTCCAGCTTCATGAGGACGAGGCTCAACTGGAGAGGAGCCGCCTAGAGGCGTTGGAGGCCCAACTAGAGACAGCCCACCAGAAGCTTGAGGAGCACACGCTCAACATTGACCACCATAGCACGAACACCAATGAGCACATCCGCCATTGCTATGCCAAGGTGGATGAGGAGCGGGAGCAGATGAAGAAGGATAACGAAGCGGTACTCTCGCAGCTCTGCCTGGCTCTCCGAGAGAAATGGCAGGGGAAGGCCAAGACTTAGGAGACGCGCTTCCTAGAGAAGGGGGAAAGCTGGAAGGCTCCCTCTACAAGGCAGAGGAACGTCTGGCCCAGGCTCTCGCTGAATTGGACGCCTTGAAGGAGCTGCAAGCTGTCCATCAAGATCTCCAGAAGCGTTGGGACCTCCGCAACAAGGTGGATCAGGACCTCCTGGTGCTGGAGAAGGAGCGGTGCAAGATGTACCGGGTGCTTGCCAAGCACACAACTGCCACAGTTCAGGACTTCGGAGTGACCAACTTCTACATCGGGCCCCTTGCCAATGCCACCACGGATCGCGCCTTCCTATCGCTCTTCGACCGGATGGCGGCGGTGCTGGAGGGGAGAGCCAAGCTCTACAATGGGTACCATCTGGATGAGTGCCAGAGGATGATGCGGGTCATGGCAACCCACGTCTTCTCCACCCTCTGCCAGCATGACCCCAACTTCCCTTGGAGGGTGCTCTTGTAGAGGGTGACGCACCCCAAGAGGGCTCCACCAAGTAGGATCGCCCGCTTCCAATAGCTCGTGGAGGAGCGTGCCGATGACTTCCTCTCGATATTCAAGCATACTGAAAAGGGTGAGGCTGCCGAGGCCCCAGGTGGTGAAGGCAGCGGTTCCCCAAGATAGCATTTCGGAGTTGTTGTCCTGAGAGGCTGTTTTAACTGTAATCCATTTAGTGGACTCTGGCGTGGTAGCCGTGTTTTGGACCTGATGTGTCCTCTGTAGCCTACTAGCGTATGTTTGCACGTGCTTCTATTGAGGGCTTTGTATCTCCTTTTGGTTCCTCGGGGAGGTGACCGTGGGGAGGATATGCTCGCCACGGGAGGCTCTGCAATGAACTTATGTGGCAAATCATAGGAGTCAGGACCTATGGGTGAGGTAACTTACTGTTGCCATTGGGCGGAAAGTTCATAGCTCAGCACACTAAGTGACATGGGTATACCCTACGGGTGCACGAGTCTTGTATATATGGTCTAGATACGGTGGAAGCCCACGGTGTTGCCACGGCCCAATGAATACTTCGAGTGGCCTACGGACTACTGATAACTTGCGAGACAAGAAGAAGTCTAAAGATAGAAAGTTTGAAGGGCAAACCCTAAACTGTAACCGACTCGACCTGCTACCTGAGACCTGGCCTATCTATATAAAGGCTAGGAGGGGGCAGCGAGGAGGACACACGCAACCCTAGTTTCCACAACCCTCGCCAGATTGCATCTGCGCACCATTGTAATCTTCAATTCCTTCGTTAATTCCAAGAGCAGACAAGCAGGAGTAGGGACCTCTACGAGGCCTGAACCTGGGTAAACCTTGCGTCCCTGTGTGCTTGTTTGCTAGCCGATTGATGCTTCCAGCGCTCCCTCCTTCTCCAAAACCCAAGTCCATAACAATGGGCATTGATGAGTTAAACCCTCGTCACTAGGCCTTGTAATTTCCTGGCTGCCAGAGGGGTGAGTTCCTCACGAGCCACACTGCAGACCTCTCGAGGAGAAGGCCGCCCAGCTAGCATGGGGATTTTCGATATTTTTAAGGGCCAGGAACCGTGGGTGAGGTGACTCACAGCCGAGGAGCGGGCTGTAAGTTGAGAGCTCGACACTTTAGGTCTTGGAGAGCTCGGGCCGCAGAGGGGCAGTGCCTCATGAGCCGTCGTAGCGATGGACATATTATTTTTATTTTTATTCAAGAACCATGGGTGAGGTGACTTATAGCCGAGGAATGGGCCGTAAGTTCAGAGCTCGACAGTTTAGGTCCTGGAGAGCTCAGCACGTGGAGGGGCAGTGCCTCACGAGCTGTCACGACGATGTCTTTTGGGCTAGCAATCATGGGTGAGGTAACTTACAACCGAGGAACGAGCCGTAAGTTCAGAGCTCGACACTTTAGGTCCTGAAAATTTGGGCCACTGGAGGGAAATGCCTCACGAGCCAACAGGAACCGTGGGTGAGGTAACTTGCAGCCGAGGAACATGCCATAAGTTCAGAGCTCAACACTTTAGGTCCTAGAGATTTGGGCATCTGGAGGGAGGTGCCTCACGAGCTACCTCATAAGTCTCTCGATGAGAGTAGCATAGGGCCCGTGCTATCCCGTGATCTTCTCGAGGAGGAGATCGTAGGCATCACACGTTATGGCGGTATCGGACGAGGGAGAGTACATCCTGGTCAGGTCACGTCTCCAGTGCTGACTCATTTTGTTTATACACCGTACGAGGGTCTCGAGCACCGGGAACCATGGGTGAGGTGACTTATCGCTGGAGCTAGTCCGCAAGTTCAGAGCTCGACACCTTAGGCCCCCAGCATCGACGGGAGCGATCAGGCGATAGGCACCTTCCCAGCCCCCACTTGTATGATGGATACGCGAGAACGTGGCAAGCACATGGGAAGAAAGAAACATCTAGCAGAATGAAACAATTCATAGAAAAGCAGGGGGAAATCATCAACTATTGTGGCTGTTTCCCTTCCCATGGACCCTGTCCCAGTGGGGCGAAAAAGTATCACCCAACGGAAAGGAGCGAGAGCTGAGAGTCACCTTAAGAGGGCTGAGCCTAGGCGTGGCCCGCGCGCCTTTTGAGGATATGGAGATGCCTCTGGCTCCATGGTCTTCCCTAAGAGACTGAGCTCCCGGTGCCGCCGCTATGCCCTTTCCCTAGCCCCCGGGCCCTTCGCCGATGCTATGGGTCTAGGGACCTAGGACGCCGGGGTCTGTTGCGCTTGTTGCTCTGTTCGCGCCTCTTCTTGCCGTCATACTCCTCCCTTACTTCCCTGAGCTTGATGCACTCATCCGTATCATGGACTTGCCTCTGGTGAAAGGCACAGTACATGTGTAGGCTGGTCGAGCTGCCTACTTCCTTCCACGAGGGGGGGGGGGTGTCGCTTAACGACCTTCCCTGGGCACCTACCGGAGCTTCCCTCCGCCTCCACAGCTGGGTCTGCCGGTCCAGTCTCGCAGTGGGTAAACAGACTTCTGGCCTCCGCCTTGGTGAAGCGATCGGCCACCGCGAAGAGCTCAGACACCGTGGATAGGTTCTCCCCGTGTTGGCCGATCTTGTCGAGCACCTAGGCATCGGTGACGCCTTCAGCGAACGCCACGATGATCTCCATGTGGGTGGCCCCGGCAACCCTGGCGAGGCTTTGGTCGAAGCACTGCAGGTACTTGTGCAGGGTCTCTCTGGGCCTTTGACATACCCTCATGAGGTCTTCACACGTGTACGTAGGCTCGCCCATGTCCCCGAACTTCGCGGCAAAGAGGCCGCATTGCTCGGACCATGAGCCGATGAACCCCTTGGGGAGGTTCAGCAGCCACGCGCATGCCTCCGACCTTAGGATCATGGTGAACTAGTTGGCGAGGACGCGGTCATCTCCCTTGGCCACCTCGATGCTAGTGTTGTAGAGCTGCAAGAACTCCGTGGGGTTGGTGGCGCTATCGTACCGTGGTGGCATCTCCGGTTTGAACTTGGGTGGCCACACCACCCTGCGGAGGTGCTCGGTGAGGGCAGCGTAGCTAGAGCTGCGGGTCCCTATCCTGCCAGAGAGGGTCGCCCAGTTTTCGAGGCCCGCAATCGAGATGGCCTAGAGGATTCAGGACTCGTGACCCCGCCTCCTGTCCAAGGTTACTCGCGCATCCTCCGGTGAACGGATGACCTCCGTCCGGCCTTGGATCTGCCCAGGGTACGCCGTGCTTGACGGTTATCCACCTCCCGAGCCCCTGGGCCCACCGTGAAGAGGAGGAGGTGGAGGGGCACCGTAGGTTATGTCACCTAGCTATGCCTCTTATGCCACAAGGGCATCCTAGGTGACGTCCACTGATACGTTGCTAACGTATCCATAATTTTTTATGTTCCATGCTTGGTTTTATCTACTTTCTTATGTTTTGTCCACACTTTCGAGTACTTTTTATACACTTTATTGGACTAACCTATTAACAAGAGCCATAGTGCCAGCTGCCTGTTTTCTACTATTTTTGGTTCCAGGAAAGTCAGAAAATGAATATTCTCGGAATTGGACGGGATAAAAGCCAAAGTCAGTTTTTCACCGAGGGACACACGGAGCCAGAATACGAGACGGAGAGGGGCCAGGGGGCCACCACACCACCTGCCGCACGACCAAGCCTGCCCTGTACCAGGGGGTGGTTTGGCCGCCTCGGTCACCCCCTTGGCCTCCCCTTTCGCCTATAAGATGCCTCCGATACAGAAACCCTAAGTACCCGATCAAAATTCCACGAAAGAGTCTGTAGCCGCCGTCATCTCCATCCCTAGATCGGGAGGGATCTGAATCTCTTCCTGGCATCCTGCCGGAGGGGAGAATTCACCTTGGAGGCCTTCTTCATCACCATACAAGCCTCCGGTGTGATGCATGAGTAGTTCATCCCTGGACTACGGGTCCATGTAGTAGCTAGATGGCTGGTTCTCCTCCTTTGTGCTATCATGTTTAGATCTTGTGAGCTCCGTTCATGATCAAGATCATCTATTTGTAATCCTACATGTTGTGTTTGCGGGGATCCGATGGATATTGAGATGCTATTTCAGATTGATTATTGATTCTATCATGTCTTTGTTATTTGTGATCTTGCATGCTTTCCGTTGTTAGTAGATATCTTGGCCAAGTAGATGCTAGCAACTCCAAGAGTTAGTATTTATGCTCGATAGTGGGTTCATGCCTCTAGTAATCTGGGGAAGTGACAGAAATCTCTAAGGTACTAGATGTGCTATTGCTACTAGGGAGAAAACAACAATCCTTTGTTCAAAGAAAAATCGTATTGTTTACTTTACATGCAATGCATACTGCAATTATCTGTTGCTTGCAACTTAATATCGGAGGGGGTTCAGATGATAACCTGCAGGTGGATTATTAGTCATAGATGCAGTTGGATTACGGTCTATGTATAATGTTGTAATGCCCAATAGAATCTCAAAGGAGTCAAGATGATTAGTATATGCATGTATTGCTTTCTTGATGTTTGTCAATTGCCCTGCTGTAATTTGTTCACCCAACATGTTATCTATCTTAAGGAGAGCCACCACTAGTGAACTATGGACCCCAGTCCTTTCTTTTATCATCAATCTACAACTGTTTACTGCTTTCTGTATACTTTCTGCAAACTATTACTTTCTTCCACACAATACGTTTAATCCTTTGTTTTCAGCAAAACCGATGCGATTGACAACCTCACTGTAAGTTGGGGGCAAAGTTCTGTGGTTGTGTTGTGCAAGTATCCATGTTGCTGCTGACGCCGGTAGTGTGCTCTGCCAAAGTCTAGCTAGCAACACTTTGGAGGTGTTTCCTTGCTCCTACTGGATTGATAACCTTGGTTTCATAACTGAGGGAAAACTTACTGCTGTACTCATCTTACCTTCCTCTTGGGGTTCCCCAACGAGCTCGTTAATACATGAGTCAGCAAGTATATTTTATGGCGCCATTGCCGGGGAGTCAAGGACATCTTCACAAGGGGAGTCCCTCATAACCAATCTTTTTACTTTGTTGTTTTTGTTTTGCTTAGTTTATTTCTGCTTTGTTTGCTTGCTTCTTTATCAAAAAACAAAAAAAATAGTTTTACTACTTTGCTTTCTTTACTAAAAACACAAAAAAATGACTACTCTTGAAAATACTAAGTTGTGTGACTTCACTAGCACCAACAACAATGATTTCATGTGCACACCTATTTCTCCACCTGTTCCTGAAGCTACTTTATTTGAAATAAAACCTGCTTTACTTAATCTTGTTATGAGAGAACAATTTTCTGGTATTGGTAATGAAGATGCTGCTGCTCATCTAAATAACTTGGTTGAACTTTGTGAGATGCAAAAGCATAGGGATATAGATGGGGATATTATTAAGCTTAAATTGTTTCCTTTCTCCTTGAGACGAAAAGCTAAAGAATGGTTGAATTCCTTAACTAGGAATAGTATTGATTCTTGGACTAAATGCAAAGATGCTTTCATTGGAAAATAATATCCTCCTGCTAAGATTATATCTATGAGAAGTGAAATAATGAAGTTTAAACAATATTATAATGAACATGTTGCTCAAGCTTGGGAAAGAATGAAATCTTTGGTAAAGAATTGTCCCACTCATGGACTAACTGCTTGGATGATTATCCAAACCTTTTATGCAGGATTGAACTATTCTTCAAGAAATCTACTGGATTCTGCTGCTGGAGGTACCTTTATGACCATTACTTTGGGTGCTACAACAAAGCTCATGGATAATATGATGGTTAACTATTCTGAATGGCATACCGAGAGAGCTCCACAAGGTAAGAAGGTAAATTCTATTGAAGAAACCTCCTCCTTGAGTGATAAAATTGATGTTATTATGTCTATGCTTTTAATGGGAAGGCTCATATTGATCCAAATCATGTTCCCTTAGCCTCTTTGGTTGCTCAAGAAGAGCAAGTTGATGTGAACTTTATAAGAAATAACAATTTTAGCAATAATGCTTACAGGAATAATTTTGGTAACAACAATATAGGTCATATCCTCCCAACAATGGTAATGCTTATGGAAATTCCTACAACAATAATAGGAGTGTTCCCTCTGAACTTGAAGTTATGCTTAAAGACTTTATTAGTAAACAAACTGCTTTCAATAAAACTATTGAGGAGAAACTCTCTAATGCTGAAAGAAATATAACATCATTAGCCGAAGCTCAATCTTCTTTGAATAAAATGGCTGCTAAACCTGAAACTAATGAGAATCCCTTTGCTGGTACTAATGTCATACAAGTTAGAATTGATGAAAATGTTAGACTATTAGCTGAATTGCATGCTAAGTGGGAAAGAGAAGATGAAATTGCTAGAAACATTAGTGTTTCTACTATCACTACCACTAGTGTTGAGGCTAGTAATAGCACTACTGCTTTAGATGATAATTATGATTTTGATCTTGATGGTTGCAATCTCTCTGAAGTTATTAAGTTCCTACAAAAGCTTTCTAAAAGTCCTAATGCTAGTGCTATGAATATGGCCTTTACAAAACACATTACTGATGTTCTCATAAAGATTAAAGAAGAAAATATGAAACATAAAGCTTCTATTCCTATAAAATAAAAGATGGTTGGGAACCCATCATTAATATGAAAGTGAATGATTTTGATTTCAAAGCTTTATGTGATCTTGATAGTAGTGTTTCTATTATGCCTAGAAGGATTTATGATATGCTTGATTTGCCACCGTTGGGAGATTGTTATTTAAATGTCCCACTTGATGATAATGCTAAAAAGAAACTCATGGGGAGTATTAATGATGTTCTTATTATGGTTAGCAATGCCTATGTCCCCGTTGATTTCTATGTTTTGGATGTTGAATGCAATGCTTCTTGTCCTATTACTTTGGGAAGACCTTTTCTTAGAACTGTTGGTGCCATTATTGATATGAAAAAAGGCACCATTAAATATCAACTCCCACTTAAGAAAGGTATAGAAAACTTCCCTAAGAAGAGAGAGAATATTTCTTTTTGCCTCTCCTATGAAAACAAAATTTGCTCTTAATGCTTCTTCATTTGAGAACACTTGATTCTTTTTCTTGCTTCTTATGCCTAACTTAAAGGAGTTAAAGAAAAGTACTTATTGGAAGATAACCCAAAAGTTTTATATGAGTATTGGAAGTTATTACTTCAGTAATAACTGCTCCTTATCCTTTTTATTTGCTTTTTGTGCCAAGAGTAACCTCTAATGAGAGAGAAGTAATGACTGGAAAAGTTGTTGTCCCGAAACAGATTTTTGTGCTTCACCATAAAAATTCATCTAACATCTCTGTACGTCTTTTTGAGGCGTGAATTTTTGTGCTTCTGCCCCAGGTCGTTATCTAACTTTCATTAGTTCAACACTTTTTGATTTGAGCAACAGAAGGTCTTCTAAAAAATTGGTTTTTACCCGCTGGTCTGTTTTGACAGATTTCTGCCATTATTTGCATTTGCTTCTTGTTGGTTCCTTTTTGAGTTCTTTTGGGGAATTGAGCATTTTGAGGGAAGTGCTACAGTATCTTGTGTTTTAATGGAAGTTTTATTGGTGTTGAAATTGAACCTAAAGACTTATTATCTTGAGTGCACTAATGTTGCTAATAAAGATTGTGTGAACTTTTGTATGAAGGAAAAATTTCAGGTGTATGGAGAGAATGATGTAATGAGATGGAAAATGGACTAAAGCTCAAGCTTGGGGATGCCACCCCGTGTCACCCCAAGAAATATTCAAGAGGTACAAGCGTCAAAGCTTGGGGATGCCCAAGGTATCCCCTTCTTCATCAATAAAAATCCCAGGTTTCTACCAAACACTTCGGTTTTATTGTTTCATGGAGAGTTGTGTTGTTCTTGGAGCGTCTTCTTTTTCATTTTTGTTTTTGGTTTTTGTTTTCTTGGTTTGCTTAGTTTGCTGAATAAATTGGTTGGACCCCCTCTTTCATGCATTGGTTTTCAAATAGTTTGGTTTGGATTGGGAAAGAGTAGGAAAGTTCATGCTTAAGTGGTAAAGAGAGCTTGTTTTTGACTGTGGCCTATGCTTTGTCATGCCATGGTTGATATTGTTTTAGCTTTATTCTTAGTGATCTTTGCTGTAGCATGACGTGTTATAAACAATTGAGATTGCTTAATGTGCCTTTGAAAGAATCATGCGTTGTTTTAGCATATTAAAGCATAGAATTTGCTATTCTCCTTTGATGCTTTATTTGGGTTGACTTGGCGCATGCTCACACCATGTTATGACTATCTCAAGTCACCTTAAGCCTTTATGATCCTTTAGTTTTTGACTTGTAATATCACTTTATGCTTTAATTAATGATGTTTTGTCGCTCTGCATGATTATGGCCATTATTGCTCTCTTAGTTGGTCGCTCCCAGTCATTTGCTAGCCTCCATAACCAAGTATGAGTTCCACTCATGCATCCAACTCTTAAACCAAGTTATTCCAAAGAGTCCACCGTACCTACCTATTAGCATTTTCTATTCCAAGTAAATTCATGTTTGTATCTACCTTCCGAATTAAACTTGTTATGTGAAAACTAGTGATTAAAGCTCTCACGAACTTGATGGCACACTTTACTTTGTTGCACTTAATAATCTTGAAGCATTGCGTCCATCTTTGTTGCGTATATGCTTGCGCTTTATAAGTTGAAGTTAGCAGAACCATGTATCATGGGGAACGCTTTCAACATTGCACTTGTACATTGTACCTAGTTGATATCATGTTCTTTTGCTTATGGATCCCGGCGGTGTGAAATAAAATGGGAACTTGTAAGATCATAGAGTTTGTATTTGTGTTAGAGAAACGCCTGGGCCGCTAGCCTAAGCCATGCCTAGTCATGGTGGAAACTTGCAGCATAACCATAATGAGCACTCTATGAAGCATCCTCAATCAAAACCTATACAAATAGCAAATAAAAAGATCACTGAGATGCTCATTGTCCGTTTGCCTTATCATTTTGATTATGCGATAGCTCCTGTATCATGTGCAAGGGGTACCCCGTTGGCGGTTCTCTATGATACATATGTACTTACAATGACAAGAGCTTACTTGTGACTAAAGTTGAGTAGCATGGGTTCGGTCTTCGTAAGTAAGGGGCATGAGATTTTAGTTTATAACTTGTCAAGCATATCCTCTTAGTTGTGTCACTTTAACCTTAATCACCTAAAAGATGCCTATGATAGGGGCAATGAGGGCTGAAAGCTAATAAGTACCATGATTTTTGGAAGCTCTTTATGAAACTTGATTCTCTACTTCCTTCTATGAAGGCCTTTCTTTTACTTTTATGTTGAGTCTCCACCTTCTATCTTTATGCACCTACTTTGAGAGCATAGTGGCCATTCTTAGTTCTATGTGCATTGTCCCAATACTCGTTGATTGATGCATAACTTTGATATTGCTTGTTCTTAAACTATTTGTATCTAGTCACTCTTATGAACTTTGAAGGTGTCCTATGCAATTACATTTGCTAGTCTATGAGGTACAAGCTGAATGCCACTATGCTATATTTTCTTTATGTGAAACAAACAAACGTCTTGCAAAGCATTGTTATTCATGAATCCTTTGTTTGTGCCTTTTAATGTTGCAACATAGTTGCTATGTCTTATTGTTAGAACTTTATCTTTCATGCTATGTTGAAGTACTATGATCCCAGCTATCAATGTTTTACAAATACTTTGATCAAGTATATGATGGTGCATGTCACCTAAAAAATTAGTCTTTCTTTTTATCACTTACCTACTCGAGGACGAGCAGAAGTTAAGCTTGGGGATGTTGATACGTTGCTAACGTATCCATAATTTTTGATGTTCCATGCTTGGTTTTATCTACTTTCTTATGTTTTGTCCACACTTTGGAGTACTGTTTATACACTTTCTTGGACTAACCTATTAACAAGGGCCACAGTGCCAGCTGCCTGTTTTCTACTGTTTTTGGTTCCAGGAAAGTCAGAAAATGAATATTCTCGGAATTGGACGGGACAAAAGCCAAAGTCAGTTTTTCACCGAGGGACACACGGAGCCAAAACACGAGACGGAGAGGGGCCAGGGGTGGTCTGGCCGCCTTGGGCACCCCCTCGACCTCCCCTTTCGCCTATAAGATGCCTCCGATACAGAAACCCTCAGTACCCGATCAAAATTCCATGAAAGAGTCTGTAGCCGCCGTCGTATCCATCTCTAGATCGGGAGGGATCTGAAGCTCTTCCCGGCACCCTGCCGGAGGGGAGAATTCACCCTAGAGGCCTTCTTAATCACCATGTAAGCCTCTAGTGTGATGTGTGAGTAGTTCATCCCTGGACTACGGGTCCATGTAGTAGCTAGATGGCTAGTTCTCCTCCTTTGTGCTATCATGTTTAGATCTTGTGAGCTCCGTTCATGATCAAGATCATCTATTGTAATCCTACATGTTGTGTTTGCGGGGATCCGATGGATATTGAGATGCTATTTCATATTGATTATTGATTCTATCATGTCTTTGTTATTTGTGATCTTGCATGCTTTCCGTTGTTATCTATCTTAAGGAGAGCCACCACTAGTGAACTATGGACCCCGGTCCTTTCTTTTATCATCAAGCTGCAACTGTTTACTGCTTTCTGTTTACTTTCTGCAAACTATTACTTTCTTCCACACAATACGTTTAATCCTTTGTTTTCAGCAAAACCGGTGAGATTGACAACCTCACTGTAAGTTGGGGCAAAGTTCTATGGTTGTTTTGTGCAGGTTTCCACGTTGCTGCTGGCGCCGGTAGTGCGCCCTGCCAAAGTCCAGCTAGCAACATCTTGGAGGTGTTTCCTTGCTCCTACTGGATTGATAACCTTGGTTTCATAACTGAGGGAAAACTTACTGTTGTACTCATCTTACCTTCCTCTTGTGGTTCCCCAACGAGCTTGTTAATACACGAGTCAGCATCCACCAAGGCGGCGAGGCGCGCCTGCCACTCCTCTCTCGTGTCCTCGACTGGCGTGTAGCGGAGGAGCTCCTTCACCATGAGGCGAGCCGTCTCCAGGGTGAGCAGGGAGCAGGGCGTATGGGTTGGCGAGGTGCTTGATGAAGAGTTCTCACCGCCCGTACACGCGCGGGCGAGGGGGGAGGGGGGAGGGTAGGGGGCTGAACTCGTCGCTGGCTTCGGAGTGGGGCGAGGGTGTGGGGTCGGCATGACGCAAACCCTTGAGCCTCTTTGCCTGCTCCCATCGAGAGCGGCTGTCGCGAGGCTTGCTGCGAGCGACCATGCTGGCGCCACCAGATGAGGTCTCCAGAATCACGCCTCAGCCCCCTACCTGGCGCACCAAATGTCGGAGATATGTCCTGCGAAGGAACTAGGGTCCAATGATCCCTTGGTTTGAGAGGGGGCTGAACATGCGACTCCAAGGAAACTCGGCAACGGCCACGGCGGCGGAGCAAGCACATGGCAGAGAAGAGACACATTTTTTTACTCAGGTCCGGGACCCTCGTGAGGAGGTAAAGCCCTACTCCTGCTTTGTTGTATTGCTCGCGTGCTTCACGAGGGTACAATGGATGGCGAAAGTCTAGGGTTTTAGATCTCTAGCCTTGACCCCCTAAGGTAGGAGATGGGCTCCTTATATAGGGCGGCGTCGGGCCTCTTCCCCTCATCTATGGGCAGGAAGGTCTACCACATTCCCGCCCAAAGGGCTCTGATCCACTTTGTCTTCATGTGGCTGCCAGCCAGCTGCAACACCGAAGTGGTGGGTGGTCGTCCTTCTGCTTTGCGTTGTCACCATGGGGTTGGTTGGTGACTTCTTTGCAGAGAATCACAAGTTGTGCTTTTTCCATACAACACCATATTTTCCTCTAATCTTTGCACAACCCACACAAAACGACAAAGTGACATGTGCCTTTCGAATTGCAGCAAACAATGATCATGTCATGAATATTTTTCAAATATTCAAAGTCCCTTTGATTCACAATATGGTAGTTTTTAGTGCCCTTCTATACCGATGGACGTCTGTAAAGCACAACTTTCCCTGCAACAGCTCATGTGCAATGGGATTTGATTCATCATAATAAATTCTCTTCTCTAATTTCTTTGATCTGCTCTTCCTCTTTGTTATGGAAACGAACTTTGGGTCCACACCTCCATCATCATCACTAGAATCAATCAACTCCTTGCAATCATCACTCGCTTGATCACTAAATGTCATGCCTTGTTCCTCTAGAACTCCCTTTACTTCCCTTCTATTGGCTACTCTTCATAACTCCAATTTGTCATTGGCATTTTTCTCCTGCCTTCTTCTTGGATGTATGCCCTCTCTACCATTTTCTACTCTTTCTCAAGTACATAACATTGTGTTTTCATTGGTGTTGGGAAGCAGTCCTCAACATCGGTATCACCTTCACAACGGAGCATAAAATCCTGATAATAATCAGAGTTAGTGTCTCCATCAACTAGGCATGAACCTCATCAAAAAAATCATCAGCAATAGGAATGGGCCAATCCAGGTTATTGCTCTGTCCAAACACATCAGCGGGCTGATTGACACAATGTTGAGTTCCCACAGTGCCAAATGAATTTAATTGCCAATGTGTCACATATCCCATCATCTCTCTCCCATGGGCAAAAAAATCAGCATAATCCTCCAACCTAAGTATATATAAACAATGGTTATTGTTATGTTTAGTTTAACTACAGTTCAAACAAAATTTAACTAAAGTGGGCGCATTTCCTATCAGTCTGAAACCAAAACAAATGGACTCCTACTCATTGGATGTTTCATGAAATTGGACAATCCCATAACAAAATGCAAAGAAGCTAATCTAACCCAGCAAAATTTGAAAGAAACTTGTTGATCGTAGTCAAATTCTTGTGCCGCCAAACTAGGGTTCGTCCTCCCGTTCAAACCCCTACCAAAAAAGACTAAATTTTTCTCAAAATAAATAGGACAGCTGATGCACCACTACCCCCTTCGCCGACGCCAGGTTGTGTGGAGGTCGCCTCAACTCCAGCTAGGTCTTCATCCGGGTCCGTGGGAAAACCAGTCGACGATATCGTACTCCTTTGTCTCCCATATCCCTGCCGCCGGCGGGCCACCGCCCTAACCCGCGTGCCCACCACTGGTGTCGGCCTCCGGTCTCTAGTCTCCATGGTTGGGACTCAGTCGAACCGAATGATGATTCCGATCGTTCCTTTTTAGATGTTTTGGGTCGTCCTTGAGCGGGTTGGACCATCAAGAGAGTGGGACCATGTTCTCTAATTTGTTATTAAGAAGTTTGACACCGTTTTGTGTGCTGTGCAAAGATTACAGGGAAATACAGTGTTATATGAAAATAACATAGTCTGTGGTTCTCTGTAAATAAGTCACCAACAATTGGTGTTATGTGCTATTTCTTTTGAGGATTTCCAGGAGAGATCCCAGTAAGGGTCGGTTTATATATTTTGGGGGCCCTAGGGCCGGTCCAAATGTGCAGAACAATACCAAAGACCCCTTGTTTAAAGTGACAAAGTTTTAATGAGTCAAGGGGAGGGGGCAATGGCCCCCTACTTCAATTTTTTTAATATGTATCTTTAATATTTGTGCTATAAAATTGTATTACTCAAAGTTTAAACATAATTAACATTCATATGCCTCTAAACAATTATATAATTCGTACATTTCCATTATCTTTAGAATCTCGGTGAAGATATTTGAAACTACTCATATTGATCGAGCAAACTATTTATCAATTACTCCTTATGTACACATATATATATACATATGTATCTCTAGAATTAATCAGAAAACAAAATATGGAAGTATTAGATTCATGTGCATGTGTAAAAATTGAGGAGAAAAGTAAACATATTAGATACTGAATTAGTAAAGGGATAAAATAGTCTCTACAACATGGATGATGGAGACAAATAGAACCATTTGAGAATCAAAGGAGAGTTGCTTACAGAATGATATAGTTATGTGATTGCGTTGTTAGTCTCCACTAATAAATACTCACAACTTTGTATAGACATATGATGGCTCGTATTATTCTGCACATTTGGAGAGGCCACAAAAATGGTGGCATCGAGAAGATATTCATAAATGCTAGAGAATTTGTTGGGATAATGTTGATATTGTTCCCCTGCGATCGAAACTAAATGATGTATCTCTACAGGTTTTTAAATAGAGCCTACGTTTTTCGTCTTTTCTATTAAAAAATTGGAGTATTTTTTCAGGAAAGAGAAGTCGAAGTAGAGACATCGTAGGTTATAGCTTGGCCATCTATATTTTCTAGAACTATTTCACCTTATTGGGTCTAAGAAGTAGAAGATAAAAATAGTTATACATACAAGTCTTAGACCGGGACCCCTTCCTCCTTGGGGCCAGGGGCAGGTCCCGCCGTATTGGCCGGCCCTGATCCCAGCATGAAAACCTCCGAATAAGAGCACCTCCACTCATTAGGAGGTTCCTAGGCCTGAATTTATCCTCGGATGGAGCAAATAGGTCTGTATGGAAGATTTTTTGGGGCCTGGGAACGACGGTTTCCAGCCGTGTTCCCATCGCGGCTCCACGCGGCATGGCCGCGCCTTCTCGCATGTCTCCGGTGGCGCGGCCTTCGTCTGTGGCCTCGCCACGGGCGGCGGCGACGCGTCCGTGCTCCTCTGCTGGCTGCCCGGGACGGGGGCAACGAACCTCAGGCAGGTTTATAGGGGCGCAGCACAGTTCTCAGACCTCACGGCGGCGTGGAATCACTCGGGCCAGTCCGGCGCCGGCGTGCTCACGCAGAGCCTGGACTCGCTCGGGCCAGTCCGGCGCCGGCGCGCTCACATAGAGCGTGGACTCGCTCGAGCCAGTCCCTGGTGCTGGGCCGCCCCACCCCTGTGCTTCGGCCCGCCGCTCTGCTTCGGCCGCTGCCAGCCCCATCCAGAACGCCGTCGTGACCTCCTCGTCCGCATTCACCAGGGACCGGCTACGGCGCCCCAGCTCGGCCGCCAGACGCGGCGCTCTTGTCCTCGACGCCAAATTCGACGCCGGCAAGGTCGAGGAGCTTGAATCCGAGGTGAGCTCGGGGACCTTGACGCGGACATGGCGGCGTGGCGGCCTCAGCGGACGGGAAGGGGAGAGAGATAGGGGACACATGTTTGAGAGGGAGTGGCCAATTGTTTCATCCGGCGTTCCCAGGGCGTTCCCATCGCCCTGGTATCGGCCTGGGTACGCCAGTAGACCGTTTTGTGTAAATCCGGATGAAAAAACGTCCCGGAAATGGCCTCCTGAAAATGCTAGTGAAGATGTTCTAACTGTTGTTATGAAGTGCGCGTCCAATGGGCGGTGCTACGCGTCCCCCGGGGATCAAAACTTACGATCCCCCGGGTCCTCCTGCTGACATGTGTCCCTTCTAATTTCTGCTTTTGCTACACTACGTCCCGGTTTTGCTACATAATGGCCCGCTTTTGCTACATGTAGCAAAACACGGTTCTGCCTATAAAATAGAAAAACAGACTGGATCTCGCCGGAGATTTCGCCGAAGACGTCGCCGGCGACCGTGTAGCAAAAAGGTCGTGCTAGTGTAGCATATTCGACCTTGTCGGAGACTCGCCGGAGGCTTTCGTCGGTAGACCTCACCGAAGTTTCGCCCGAAACTATGTAGCAAAAGAATTATGCTAATATAGCAAAACCGGAGAACAATTGTAGCAATTTTTTTGTATTAGTGTTGTTTTTTTTCGCCGGTGATATCGCTGGGATCTCGCTGAAATTCATAGGTGCAGAAAAAAGTGTAGCATTTGGAGAACATCAAGGTAGCAAAACCGAAACGAATACATAGCAAAACATAAATAAGTATGTAGCAAAACCAGTCCCCGTTTCGCCCAAGTAGCAACATCATGCACTCATGGTAGCAACATCGTAGACCCAAGGTAGCAGAGCCGTCTGCCGTTGGTAGCAACGGTCTATACCCAGGGTAGCAAAAAGCCACCTGCCATCGGTACCAACGTCCCCGACCATGGGTAGCAACAGTGCCGACCGTCGGTAGCAAATCCATCCTTCGTAGGTAGCATGCACGGGATGCGCCATCTCCAATCGCCGGTCCCGCTGAAGTTGGGAGAGAGGGCTGCGGAGAGGGCAGTGTCCGTCGAGGCCCCTGCCGATGGCGACCCCATCGTCCTCGACGCCGGCTGCGAGCAAGACGGAGCAGCGGGCGACGCGCGCCGGCCGAGGAGCAAGAAGGGAGCGGGGCGACGCGCGTCGGTATGTGGCTTGGCGGCGCGGTGGCGCGGTGATGCGGACACGGCTGCACGGTGGCGCGGCGAGGCGGGCGCGCGGCAAGCGGGGCTGGTGGCTCAAAAATCGCGGGACACGGCGTGCAAGCTAGTAGGGAAGGAAGCGTGCGTTCCGTGAACCGTCCACCCGGGATAAAATCACGGGATCCCAAGGGCTAGGGGTATCATTTTCTGCGTCCAAGCCGCCTGTGGCCGAGTCCCGAACTCCACATGTGCTAACGGTGTTCCTTAGCTATTTTGCTGTAACGTGACGGTCATTTATATCTCGTCTCACAATGGGCTTGTTTGATGAGTATTATCAAGTACTATGACCCTCGAGTCTACGCTAAATTTTTTTCTTTTGAATCGTCACTGTGGAGATTACTCCCCCACCTAAATTTCTCATCTCGAAAAGCGGCCAAATGCTGCCATTCCCATCGAAGAAAAATGGTTTGATTGCTTCGGTTGTCATACATGCAACTGCTGGATACGGACGGATAAAAATGGACAAGATAACACAGCATTTTGTAAATCATTTTCTGACCTTCTAGTTAGTACTACTAAAAACATCATTTGTTTTCTGTTCAAAATGGCGATGGAGAATTTTTCAGAAGTTCAGTCAGATCATTGTCAACCGCTGAGCGACCAGTCATTGTCAAACAACAAAATTCCAATCTTAGCCTGAAAAGGGGACACTCGTGATATGACCATAAGACGAGGCAGCATAATCCATTGCACCAAAAGAAGGCAATACATAACAAATAAGATTTGTGTTGTTCACAGTCATTACCCATCGCCCATCGGTGAGATGCACCAAAATCGAAGTGTTCGATCAAGAGAACCTTTCCAAAAGGAAAACTCGAGAGAGCAAACCCTGCTGCGAGTGCGAGTTATCTGAGCTATGCTCAGCTATATATACTGTACTCTGCTTTTCTCCCTGCCACTACAGATTGTGCTTGTGCAGCACCCACCTGGTGTCACAGCTTGTGTAGATACAACTGAAGCTTTCTAATTTTCTGAACGTTGATAAAACAGGAGCTAATACAACTCATTTTGAAAAATTAGATCTGGGAACAATTTTTAGACCATCTATTAAGAAATGTGGCTTGCTCATCACACCACTTGTGAAGAACTCAACAAAGCGTACAGGTCATCTATTAAGAACTCTGAATCTTAAAGAACAAAGCAAATAGCACTCAAACCAGCCCTGCTTGAATCGTAGGTTACTTATGCAGTAGCAAAAGCGCACAGGACATCCTGGAACATACATAAGCAGGACTGAAGGAATCCAACGGCACACACACACTAAAATAAAAGCAAGATCCACTGGCAGGTGAGCTCGCTAGCCACTCCATGCTTGCTTGAAATACCAAATTAAATCAGATTAAATGAATCGCAAGGCAAGCACTAATTAGCGAAGCATGCCACTGTGCCTTCAACCTTCATGCCACTTGACGAATGTGTACGGAAGTTCTATAATACAGGGGAGTCGGGAAAATAACCGACCAATTCCTACAAATCCACTTCACAGAAGGACCAGTGCATGCTACATAGAGAAGCATTCTCAACCTCGAGACATGAAGTGGAAGAACCACCCAACAAATCATTTCTGCATTTCAGCCACCAGAACTTTAGATACCTGTGGAGCAAGCAAAATCATCGGTCAAACAAATTTGTTCTATACATTCAGGCAAAAATGTGTCTCCACGGTCGCCTCGAGGCTCACCGGCGAATTCAAGGATTGGCTAGCGTGTAGAAGTGGATCGGCTAGAGCTGTAGGATAAATGCTAAACTCCGTTGGACGGCCGGGCTCAAATCGGGCGCCGGGTGGTGTGAGTGCTGTGTTGACCCTCGGCCCATTGCCACGTCGGTCTTTTCTTGTATTCGGTACTCTCTTTTTGGTCCACTTAATATAATGACACGCAGACCTCCTGCGTGTTCTCGAAAAAAAAATGTGTCAAAGGCTCAAAAGCAGAACCAACAAAAGCTCTAATTCAGCACTATTAGAGAAAACCAACATCTGAAAACAAACAACAATATCCAGTAGGTATTTTGTGTTGGTTGCTTTAGAATCATACTAGAGTAGATCTAATGGGTAGAACACTTTCTGTTAATCATACTTGAGACGATCTGTTTCTGTTACTGAGAGAGTGAGAAAGATCAGAAGGCATGTACCTTCTCCTTGGCTTGCAGAGCCGGAGGCGTTGGCCATGGGGCGACGGCAAGGGCGGTGGAGTATGTGGGCAAAGCGGTGGCGGCGGCGGAACTTCACGCTGTACTGCGCTGACCTAGATCGGGTCGGGGTATCGGTGGGGTGTGCGGCTGCGCGACCAACCTCGTGTTGCGAGCCAGCCGGACCCCACCTCTTTATATAGCGCAAGCAACAGGGGCCCACCAACCATTGTTCGGTTGGGCACCCTCCCCGATCAGGGCACGGGTCAAGGGGTTCCCGGTGAGCCTTTGGGCTCGATCGGGAAGAGATCAATATAACATTCTCCCCCTTGATCTCAACTTTACTTTTAACTTTACACTTTATACTTTACTCATTTCATCATGGATCAGTACATAGAGCATGTATTATCGTCACAGCTCAATTACCGATAGAATCAGACAGCTACAATATACCTCTCTATTTCGAAACAAATTCTGTTTCTTTTGGGCCTCTTATGATCCAAGAATCATAGGCTTTCCCTTAAACCCATGTCGGCTAAGTGCTCCTTGAACACATTGGGTGGTAAGCCTTTCATTAGCGGATCCACAAGCATATCATTTGTCCTTATATGCTCGAGTCTTATAGTGTGATCCTGGATTTTATCTTTCATCACAACATAATTTTTTATCGCTATTGGTTTGGAAGCATTACTCGACTTGTTGTTGTGAGCATAGAATACTGCGGGCGCGTTGTCACAGTACATCTTTAGTGGTTTGTAATGCAATCTACCACTTTCAAGTCGGAGGAATTTCTTTAACCATATCGCCTTCCTTGTTGTCTCATAACATGCTATAAATTCTACATACATTGTGGATGATGCAACTATTGACTGTTTGGAGCTTCTTCACGATATAGCCCCTCCGGCGAGTGAAGACGTATCCTGTCATGGATTTTCTATCGTCTGTGTCTCCCGCAAAATCAACGTCTGAATAACCTCTTATCTCTAGGGAATCAGACCTTCTATATGTTAACATGAGGTCGTTTGTGCCTTGTGCATGACGCAAAGCTTTCTTTACCATCTTCCAGTCCTCTATGCCTGGATTCTCTTGATATCTACCGAGTACCCCGATGATAAAAGCTAAGTTAGGGCGAGTGCACACTTGTGCATACTGTAAGCTTCCAACGGCCGAAGCATATGGTACTGCTTTCATTTGATCGATCTCATATTGACTCTTCGGACATTGAAATTTCCTAAAGTTGTCGCCCTTGACTATAGGAGCAGGTGTGGTATTGCACGCATGCATACTGTATTTCTTTAAAATCTTCTCTAGGTATGCCTTTTGCGATAGTCCTAGAACCCCATTTGTCCTATCTTAGTGAATTTCTATGCCTAAAGAAGCTTCACCAAGATCTTTCATATCAAAGTTTGAGGACAAGCATTTCTTTGTTTCTAGTAGTAGACTGATATCACTGCTAGCAAGCAAGATATCATCCAAATACATAATTAGGAAAATATATCTCCCACTTTTAAACATTGCGTAAACGTAGTTGTCCTCAACATTCTCTTGAAATCCAAATTTTTTAATAGTCTCATTAAACTTTAAATACCACTGTCTTGAAGCTTGTTTTGATCCATAAATGGATTTCTTTAGACGACATCCCATATCTTCCATGCCTCCCATGACAAAACCCTTTTTCATGTAGACTCTTTCTTCTAAATCCCCGTTTAGAAATGCCATCTTTACATCCATTTGATGCATCTCTAAATCAAAATATGCAACTAGTGCCATTATGATTCTGAAAGAATCCTTACATGAGACTGGAGAAAATGTCTCATTGTAATCTACTCCTTCTCTTTGTGTAAATCCTTTTTCCATAAGTCGTGCTTTGTACTTCTCCATATTCCCTCTAGAGTCATACTTTGTTTTGTAGACCCATTTATAGCCTATTGTTTTGGCTCCTTTGGGAATTTCCTCTAAGTCCCAAACTTTGTTGAAACTCATCGATTTCATCTCATCTTCCATGGCTTCTAGCCACTACGATGAGTGAGGGATACTCATGGCTTCTTCATATGAAGTGGGGTCATTCTCCATATGAACTCTTTCTGTATTATAAACTTTATAATCAGTAGAAATGGATGATCTTTTAACTCTTAGAGACCTTATAGGGGCCTCATTGGTTGGCACATTGTGTGTCTCAACGTGTGGTGTCTCTACAAGAGGTGGCTACTACTGCTCCCTTTCATGCTCAACAGTGGGTTCAGTCGGCTCCTGACAGACAGGTTCCGGATCCTCACTCACTATTGTCATGGGTGAAGTTGCAACAGGTGCTTGCACCACAACCTCTGGGTTGTCGATGCAGGAACAACATGTAGCGAGAAGAATGGCTCCCGAGTCATCGGATTAGGTGCATGCACCCTCTTCTCCTCAAGATCAATTTTCTGAGCTACCATGCTCCCCCTCGTCATTCCGTCCTTTAAGAAGACATCATGTCTTGATTCTACAAACTTTATGTATCTGTCTGGACAATAGAAACAAAAACATTTTGACTTTTTAGGATAGCCAATGAAATGGAAACTGACTGTTTTAGGGTCAAGCTTTGCAATATTTGGGTTAAATACTTTGGCCTCAGCTGGGCTCCCCCACACCCTTAGGTGCTGTCACGAGGGAACTCTTCCTGTCCACAACTCATACGGTGTTTTGGGCACCGACTTGCTTGGTACTCTATTGAGAATATGAATGGCAGTTTTTAACACCTCCATGCACAATCCCAATGGCAAGGTGGAGTAACTCATCATGTTGCGCACCATATCCATAAGGGTACGGTTACACCTTTCAGATACTCCATTTTGTTGGGGCTCGCCCGGCATCGAATACTGGGCCACTATACCAGTCTCTTGTAAGAACCTTGCAAAAGGACTAGTGACTTGGTCATATGGGGTGTGCCGACCGTAGTACTCCCCTCCATGGTCAGACCTTACTATCTTTATTGTTTTACTGTGCTGATTCTCAACTTCATCTTTGAATATCTTAAATTTATCCAACGCTTCCGATCTTTCTTTAATTGGATAAATATAACCATAATGGGAGTAATCATCTAAGAATGTTATGAAAGATTCATAACCATCCACACTTTTCACAGGAAACAGTCCACATATGTCAGTATGAATAATTTCTAGTGTTTTGGCTCTTCGTTTTGCATCCTTTTTGATTTGCTTTACATACTTTCCTTTAACGCAATTGAAGCATTGTTATATGTCGGAGAACTATAATGGAAGAAGAATATTGTTTTTAACTAGTCTTTCTATTCTCCCCCTCAAAATATGGCCTAAACAACAATGCCTTAATTTTGACGAGTCATGAGTTCCCTTTCTTTTCTTTTGATCTTTATCCGACGCGAAAACATGCTCATTCATTTTACACACAACATATACTTTTTCACGAGTGGATAACAGATAAAGCTCATTGTGAAGGAAAGCAACACCCACACAATCTTTATTACACCAAATGGCACACTGGCCATGTCCAAAATGACACTCATATTTTACTTTGTCCAAACGTGACACACTTATGAAATTCCTATGTAAAGAAGGAACATATAGGACATCTATAAGCAGGATCATCGATCCAACAGCAAGATCCAAGGAGATGTCACCAACAGCCTCAAAGTCTGCCTGGACTCCATTTGCAACTTTAATGCATATTTCGCTTCTTTTCGTAGTTCACGTCGAATGGAATCCCTGTAAAGAATTTGCAACATGAACAGTTGCACCTGAGTCAACCCACTAACTAGATTTCGAAAATTGTGTATATAGGGATTCATTTACAAAAGAAACTATGTTGTTACCTTTCCTTGCCATTAGTTCCTTTAGCCAAACAGGGCAATCTTTCTTGAAATGCCCTGGCTTCTTACAGTGGAGATAGGTATCTTTGTCCACTGGGAGAGGCATGTGGTGATGCTGGTAGTGCATGGGAGGTTTGCCATGTGGCTTAGAAGGGGAACCTTGGTTACTTTGATGGTAGGTCCTCTTCTTATTGTCCTTGACATAGTTCAAGGAACCACCATTGGAGGTCTTAAGCCTCTCCTCTTCTTGGGCACACATGGCAATGGTCTTTTCTATGTCCCACTTTTCTGAGGCCATATTGTAATTGAAAACAAAGTTGTCAAACTGTTGAGGCAATGACTCCATGACCAGGTGGACAAGGAGTGTAGGATTTAGCTCTAGATCATCTTCCATGGTCTTCAATTTGGCAGCCAAGTTGTTCATCCGGAGGATGTGATCCCTAATGCCATATCCACCTCCTGTATAATTTTCTGTCACCAACTACTTCAGCAGCTGGGTTGCATATGTCTTTGAAGAGCCAGTGAACTGGCTTTTTATCTTTTCAAGGTACTCTCCTACGGAAGCACACTGCAATTGAGCCGGCAATTGCCTGCTCAATATTGTTCTTTATAAATGTCATGCACTTTTTATTGGCGTTTTGCCACTTTCTATTCTCTATGGAGTATGCCAGCTCCAATGGAGCATAGTCCCTTTTCTTTCTTTCCCATGCAGCAGCATCATCAGCGTCGTCTCTAATTGGCTCTATCGGCTTGGTGGGTTGTGGGGTCTCGATAACCCAATCCACCTCAGCACAAACAAATGTCGGGTCCACTTTCTTTCTCCATTCGGAGTAGTTATCTGACATAGTTCAAGGAACCACCATTGGAGGTCTTAAGCCTCTCCTCTTCTTGGGCACACATGGCAATGGTCTTTTCTATGTCCCACTTTTCTGGGGCCATATTGTAATTGAAAACGAAGTTGTCAAACTATTGAGGCAATGACTCCATGACCAGGTGGACAAGGAGTGCATGCTTTAGCTCTAGATCATCTTCCATGGTCTTCAATTTGGCAGCCAAGTTGTTCATCCAGAGGATGTGATCCCTAATGCCATATCCACCTCCTGTATAATTTTCTGTCACCAACTACTTCAGCAGCTGGGTTACATATGTCTTTAAAGAGCCAGTGAACTGGCTTTTTATCTTTTCAAGGTACTCTCCTACGGAAGAACACTGCAACTAAGCTGGCAATTGCCTGCTCAATATTGTTCTTTATAAATGTCATGCACTTTTTATTGGCGTTTTTCCACTTTCTATTCTCTATGGAGTATGCCAGATCCAATGGAGCATAGTCCATTTTCTTTCTTTCCAATGCAGCAACATCATCAGCGGCGTCTCTAATTGGCTCTATCGGCTTGGTGGGTTGTGGGGTCTCGATAACCCAATCCACGTCAGCACAAACAAACGCCATGTCCACTTTCTTTCTCCATTCAGAGTAGTTATCTCCTCTAAGTGTTGGGACCTCCTTGATGCAGCTCATTAAGTCGAACCCTCCTGAAAACTACAAAGTAGTGAGATAACAACAATAATTATATGTATTAATCCAATGTTGGTCAAAATTATGACACACAACTGTTTATGCAATTAAATCTATATCATCGTCGGGCAGAAAATAGAAGTAAGTGCACATAAAACCACTTTGATTGAAAACACTATTCATGACATGCTATTTACAATGTTGGTTAGAAAAATAACATGAACATAACCAGAATAACACTTCAACATGCTCTCATAAAATTTAATACTCGCTTTTATCTTTATTAAATTTTAAAAGAGCCATTTTAACTGTTTGCAGCGGAAGAAATGAATTCAATTCATTAAACTTTAAAATTTACAGAAACTTTTACTGTCCTTTTCCATTTTTCTAAACAAAATTTCGTTGGATAACTTTGAATAGAAAAAACTATACAAAATTTCATAAAAAACTGATAAAAAACTATCAAAACATAGCTTTCGTAAATAGAAAACAGAAAACTGCACTGTTACGCCCTCTTGAGCCTTTACTGTTTGCAGCCCGCGGCCTGCTGTGCACCGCACTGCACACGCCTGCGCGTCGCCCGGCCCTATGCGCCGCTCGCGCCCATAGCCTGAACAAAGAAAACATGGTCCAAGACCCGTTTAGCGATGCGCTGCTTAGCCCTGGTCGTCCGTCGCGCTGATGACGATCAAACGGCCACGCGCTGTCCTCGCTTGGGCAAAAACGGCAGCACCTGGCCCCGGTAACCCTAGCTCACTTTTCCTCTCACTCCAATGCGACACTCTCTCGCTGCAGTGCAGCGGCAACGACTCTCTCACAGAGGCCCCGCTCGCGGGACGGCGAGGAGGCAGTGCCGCCCAGCGATAGACCGGCGACGAGCCCCTCCCCTTTCTTTCCTCTGCTACTCTGTCCTCCTCCACTACACCCCGAACCAAATCGAGAAGTAGTAGAGAGAGCTGGCGGCGCCCCCTTGGGCTCCTTGCCGACGAGAGCCTCCACCCTCCGGTGGGAGCATCGCCGTCAAGCGACCCAGTGGAGGTTCCCTTTTCCGGCGAGCGGCCGGTGTGCTTTTCGGGGATTTCTTTCTCTGTTTTGATTTGGGGAAACCAAGGGCTTTGATCTTTGCTTTTCTTTCACCGATGGTTTGAGGTTTCAATGTTCTTTGCCCCATGGGGTTAATTCTTCTTCTCGACCTCGGCTTGCCGATGTGTCGGGATCGAGAGGAACGGCGCAGCCGGCGACAGCGGCACACTTTGCTTTTAGGGTTAGGGTTTCCTATAAAACTTTCTACCGAAAAAGATCTATGCACTAGAGATTGCTCTGATACCATTGTTGGTTGCTTTAGAATCATACTAGAGTAGATATAATGGGTAGAACACTTTCTGTTAATCATACTTGAGATGATCTGTTTCTGTTACTAAGAGAGAGAGAAAGATCAGAGGGCATGTACCTTCTCCTTGGCTTGCAGAGCTGGAGGCGTTGGCCATGGGGAGACGGCAAGGGTGGTGGAGTATGTGGGCAAAGCGGTGGCGGCGGTGGATCTTCCCGATGTACTGCGCTGACCTAGATCGGGTCGGGGTGTGCGTATGCGAGACCAACCTCGTGTTGCGAGCCAGTCGGAGCCCACCTCTTTATATAGAGCAGGCATCAGGGGCCTACCAACCATTGTTCGGTTGGCCGCCCCCGATCAGGGCACGGGTCAAGGGGTTCCTGTCGAGCCGTTGGGCTCGATCAGGGAGAGATCAATCTAACATTTTGTAGTGCAGTGGCACACCTTCAACTTCTACTAGTAGCATTTTTTGGCTACATCTAATCTGAGTAGAGGCTAAAAAATCAATGGGAAGTGAGGGGCTTACGGACTAAGACAGCATAAACACCTGATTTCTAGCTCATCAGCATGATTTTTACAAATGTATGCGCTACCTAGTCACAAACAAATAAGAGTACTGGACTACGAGCCTCAAGCAAGAGACCATGCATCATCTTAGAAATTGCATTCCTTATAAAATGATGACTGTAATTTTTTACCCTGCACAGCATCAATGAATTCTCTAATCACTACTTCTAATGATAATATGCCACTAAATAAAAATGGCATTAAGCAGTTTTTACGGTGAATCTAGTCAAGTCATAAAGATCATGTGTTCGATATGAAGTATGAAACAAGCATGGACGGTAAAATTGAGAAAAATAGACTACACATAGAGCATAGATTCATATAGTTTGGACTTTGGACAAGCCAAATTATATTAGTGGCTAATGCCTGATTACATATATAAGTAATTTGGCGTACAAAGAGCCACATGTTGGGATTTGTTTTAACCAAATATCCTAAATCCAGAATAATCACCGATAAACTATAGTATCTCCAACGGAAACGATAAACATAGTATAAGATTTTACAAAGGCATACTCTTCAACTATTGTGACAATCATTAGTTCACACTTCACAGGTATCAAAACCCAAAATAAGTGAAATGTGAAATGGCATACCTAAGTCTGTATAAATAAGGAAATATTAAACCATACACCTAGGTACTGTTAGTTATTAACTACTCATGTAGATAGGACGGCATGAAAATCACACTAGAACTATATATCCATAACCACAGAAAAAGGAAGGCATTTCCACGACGAGTAAAACAAAAACAGAAATATATCACCCAAGCGCAGTAAAGGTTAACAAAGAAGAGCCCACACGGCCACACTACATACCAGAAAGAACTTAAGGAGTACTAAACTACCTGGGAGGTAAACCGAAACCAAGGAAACTGGTTAATGGAGCACGAAGAAAAGTGCACATCCAGAGTATACAGGGGTATAACATCAGGATAAGATAAGCTTACTTGCTCAACCGGTAGATCAAATAGCATATCTAACTGGAAAATCATCTTATGTATTGAGCAAAAGCTCAGCCTCATCATGTCCACCACCAACACATGCTACTACAAGCATAATAAGTCAAACAAGGTGTCATGTGGCGCCACAACAAGGATAAGGTCAAGGAGCTCAAGACTTGATCCTCTAGTCACCCCCTGATACGTCCATTTTGCATCACTATTCTATATCATAATTTACTGTTATTCATTGATATATTTCATATTAAGAGATGATACTTATGTTATTTCATCTATTTTTGCATGGTTGATGACTTTTGGAGGATGGGCCACTGCAGTCAGGATTCTGATGGAAAAGGGGCTGTTTGGAGGCGAAATTCAAGAAGATCAGAAAATCCAGGAAAATACATGGAAAATCCTATTTTTCCAGAAGATGAAGGATGCCAGAAGGGGTAGAGGAGATGGGCCACAGGGGGCCCACACCACCTCCTGGTGCGGACAACCCTAGGCTGCACCACCAGGTGGTGTGGCCACCCTGGCCCCCTCCTGGCTCTCCCCTTTGGCGTATATTATCCCCATGAAACCCTAATACCTGGGGAGCAACCACAGAAAGATTCCGTCGCCTCTACGGGGTAGAAAACTACAGAGAGAGAAAGATCTCTCTAGCACACAAAATTCTGCCAGGGGAATTCCTTCCCGGAGAGGGGAGATCATCGCCATCAACACCACCATCAAGCTGGACTTCATCGGGATCATCATCACCATCATCTCCATCATCATCTCCATCAGCACCATCATCACCACTCCATACCGCTGTAATAATTGGGTTGAATCTTGCATAGTTCTTAGGGGAAACTTTCCCGGTGTTGATTACTTGTTGTAGTTGATGCTATTGAGTGGAACCATTGAATTATTGTTATGTTTAGATTGTTGCTTATCATTATATCATCTCTGATCTTGATTGTGAGTAGTTCGGTTTGTTCTTGAGGACATGGGAGAAGTCATGTTGTTAGTAGTGGAATTGTGTTGAGAAAGATTCAATAGTTTGTTATTTAAGTTGTGGTGATATTCTTCTAGTGGTGTCATGTGAACGTCGACTACATGACACTTCACCTTTATGGGCCTAGGGGAATGCATTGTGTATTTGGCTACTCATCGTAGGGGTTGCCGGAGTGATAGAAACATGAACCCCCATTAGGAAACATTTGCACAAGGGATGTCAGGGTCTTAGAGTTTAAAGTTGTGGTTAGGTTTCTATCTTAATTACTTTTCTTTACTTGCGGATGCTTCCAAGGGGTATAATCACAAGTATGTATTAGTCCTAAGAAGGTCGTTACATTAGCATAGGTTCACCCACACAACACTTATCAAACTAAAGAAGATTAATCAACTATATGAAGCGAAAGCACTTGACGATATTCCCATGTGTCCTCGAGAACGTTTGGTCATCTTAAGTAATACAACCGGCTTGTCATTTGCTAAAGAAAGGATTGGGCCACTTGCTGCATTTATTATTATTGTCTTTTATTTACTCACACTTTATTTATCTGCATTATCAAAAACCCCTAAAAATCCGTTTGTTAAGCATTTATAGAGAATTCCTGCTCCAAGCCACTCGTCAACACCTTCTGCTCCTTGTTGGGTTCGACACTCTTACTTATCGAAAATACCACGATACACCCCCTATACTTGAGGGTCATCAAGACTGTTTTCTGGCGCCGTTGCCGGGGAGTGAAGCGCTATTGGAGAGTGGAACTGGTAAATGAAACTTCTACTGTGAGTGTTGTTTATTTCAGTTAGTTACTTTATTTCAATATGGACAATTCACTGAGTTTCTTATTTCGTAATGCTACTACCACTGCTAAGGTAGTAGATGAACCACCACCTGCTGAAAATGATACTTTTAAAATACCTACAAGAATTATTGATCGTGTTATGGATAACTATTATGTTGGAGATGGAATCGTCCATCTCGGTGATCATTTTCTCTTTATACACGAATTATGCAGGTTGTTCAAGTGTGTAGGTATTACAACAGATCAAGTCAAGAAGAAGTTATTCTCATTATCACTGAAAGGAAGAGCTGAGGAAAGGTATAAGCTGCTGAAGAATGGTCAAGCTCTTGAATGGGAGGAAGTAGTGCCTCTCTTTTATTCAAAATTTTATCCTCCTAGTGAGATTCATAAAGATCGGAATCAAATATACAACTTTTGGCCTCTTGATGGAGAGAGTACAGCTCAAGCTTGGGGGAGATTGAAGTTACTAATGCTCAAGTGTCCTATTCATGAGCTCCCCAACAACATTATTATCAATAACTTTTATGCAAGGCTTTCCCTTCATGAGAAGGATCTATTGGATGCTTCTTGTGCTGGATCATTTACACGCATGGAAGAAGGAGCTAAATGGGATCTTCTAGACAATATTCAAAGTAATGCTGAAGCATGGGAGAATGATAAAGGAAGAAAGTCAGGTATAAATTATGATTACGAATGCATTGAATCTTTTATGGGAACTGATGACTTTCAAAATATTAAAAATGCTTATGGTCTAGACTCTCAAGCTATTGCAACTTATTTTAAGGCTTTTGCTTCCTACATTGAAGTTCCTCAAAAGAAGTGGAATAAGTATCATGAACCATATAAAGATATTGCTAATTGTGTTCCTGCAAGAAATACTGAAGTTTATACTGCTAATCATGTTTTACCTGAACCTTACATTGAGAAAATACCTTTCCCAATTAAAGTAAAGGAACATTCTATAATAGCTAGTATGGTTAATGAAAGTACAAATAAAGTTGTTGAACCTGGTGAACAAATGGATGATGAACCTATAATAGCAAATGTGAAAGACTTTGTCACTAAGTATGTAGAAGATGGACACACTATCCTCTTTAAAGATACTTCTAATATTGCTTCACAAAGTAGTGTTATGAGAGCTAGTGTCCCTGTGTTTTATGTTTGGATAAGTGATCATTGCTACAATGGTTCTATAACATCCCAAAACTTTAATTCAAGGTTAATCAAGATCAAATCTACCTAATTTAGGGTTAACAAAAACTTTTTCTATTTAAAATCTTTAAGCATGCATATGTGTGTGCATTTAAAATAGGAGTTGTTTGAAATGCCATGATTGTGTGTTCTAATTGTTGTAAAATGGTTCTATGATGAATGTCACATCATCTAGATCATTCCCAAACAAAAACCAAAGAAAAATAAATAAAAAAGAATTAAATAAAGGAAATGGTCACTTTTGCCATTTTAATCACCTAGCCCACTTTGGGTGTTCCTAGCACTCAAATTCCAACAGAAAAAATTGTGGATCTTTGCACCCCTTGCTAGTACAAGTAGTGATGTGCCAAGGCCCACTTTGTGATATCCCAAAAACATTCAAACTCTAATTTTAAATGACAATTGAAAATGGAATCTAGTTCATATGTCTAGATCACACTTTTTCAAAAACCATCCAAATGAACTTCATTTCAAAATCCCAAGCAACCACAAATGATTAAGCATGTAACAAACCACTCCACCAAAAATCTATGAAAAATTCAAATGTTTTCTTCATGCTGCCATTGTGTCGAGAACCTTGCGAGCAGAATCAAACTGGCCTAACTAATACTGTTTTTGATCAAATTTTGTCGAGCCATTTGAACTCAAATCAATGCCCTTGTCTCCCCTAAACCCAACCAGTCCATAAAGGACCTGCCCAATGGCCTAGGGCAATAGTTCACCGCCACCCCGAGGCCATGCTCACCGGCCAAACATGCACAAGCCGCGGGAGACCACCAGCCCCTCTCCACCGCTCCAGGAAGCAAGGCGCCACTCCACCGCCTCCCACGGTCCACCCCACGGCACCTGCTAGCCCCTGGACCACCCCAGAGCCACGCCGCACTAAGCCTCTGTGCCACGCCAGAGCAGGCCAGAGCGCCCTCACCGCCAGCATGCCGCAGATCGCGCCTCGACTGTAGCCCGTGCACGCCGCTCCACCTTGACCACCTCACCCCGCCGGACACGGTCGTGCACCGCCGCACGACCCATGATCGCCGGGAACCACGTCGAGCACCACCTCTGTCCCCCAGAGGCACGACGCTCCCGACCGATTCCCATCGCCCCTAGATGTGCCATAAAGCCGTAGAGGACCGCCAGGAGGCACACCACCATCCACCTATCTCGCCCACGCCGGTAGCTCGTTGTACCGTCGTCACTGGCGAGCATCGCCCATGCCTCACTGCCGCCCAGCCGCGCCTATATAAGGAGGCCTCCCCAGCACCGTTTCCTCACACCACTCTCATCCACTCCCCCTCAGAGCACTCCTAGAGCCCCACCAGAGCAAGCCGTAGCCCGTAGCGCCAGAATTTCGCCGGAGTCTGCCGCGGAAGGAGGAGAAGGGCGTCGTTGATCTAGGCCATCTCCCGGGATGCCGACAGTACTAGGAGAACCGCCGTTGTCTTCTCGTTCGTTTGCCCGCCTCGCCACACTAGCTGGAGCCCCGGTACGTCCCCACTGCACCCCCGCCGAGCCGCTAGGGTTCAGTCTCGCCGGTGACGAGTCCGTCGTCGACGACGACCGTGAGCCGTTAGATCTAGTTCTAATCCTGCGGTCCAGCTCGCCCCGTACCGCTTCACGTGTAATGAGTGATGACCCACAAGTATAGGGGGTGTATCGCAGTATTTTCGATAAGTAAGAGTGTCGAAACCAACGAGGAGCAGAAGGTGTTGGCTAGTGGTATGGATCAGGAATTCTCTGCAAATACTTAGCAAACGGATTTTTCGGGGTTTTTGATAAAGCAAGCAAACAAAGTACGAGTAAATAAAAGACGGTAGGAATAAATGCAGCAAGTGGCCCAATCCTTTATGCAGCAAAGGACAAGCCGGTTGTATTACTTAAGATGACCAAACGTTCTCGAGGACACATGGGAGGACTGTCAAGTGCTTTCGCTTCATATAGTTGATTAATCTTCTTTAGCTTGCTAAGTGTTGTGTGGGTGAACCTGTGCTAATGTACCACCCCATCCAAGACTAATACATACTTGTGATTATACCCCTTGCAAACATCCGTAAGTATAAGAAAGTAATTAAGCTAGAAACCTAACCACAAATTTAAACTCTAAGACCCTTATGTCCCTTGTGCAATGGTTTCCTAACGGGGGTTCAGGTTTCTGTCACTCCGGCAACCCCTACGATTAGTAGCTGCTGGCTCGTGGTTGATGTAGAGCTTGTTGGGAACCCCAAGAGGAAGGTATGATGAGCACAACAGCAAGTTTTCCCTCAGTTATGAGACCAAGGTTTAATCGAACCAGTAGGAGCAAGGAAACACCCCAAAGGTGTTACTAGCTGAGCTTTGGCAGGGCGCACTACCGGTGCTAGTAGTAACGTGGAGACCTGCACAACACAACCACAGAACTTTGTCCCCAACTTGCGATGAGGTTGTCAATCTCACCGTGTTTTGCGGAAAACAAAGGATTAAACGTATCGAATGGAAAGAAGTAAAAGTTTGCATAAAGTAAACACAAAGCAGTAAAAGATTGTAGATTGTATGTAAAGTAAAGGACCGGGATCCATAGTTCACTAAAGGTGTCTCTCCTTAGATAGATAACATGCTGGGTGAACAAATTACAGCGGCCCAATTGACAAACACCGAGAAAGCAATACATGCATATACTAATCATCTTGACTCCTCTGAGACTTGATTGGGCATTACAACATATTACATATACCTCCATCCAACTGCATCTATGACAATAATCCACTTTCAGGTTATCATCCGAACCCCCTCTAGTATTAAGTTGCAAGCAACAGATTATTGCTTTACGAACTGCGTGTAAAGCAAACAATACAATTTTTCTATGAACAAAGGATAGTTGTTTTCTCCCTAGTAGAAACAACACATCTAGTACCTTAGAGATTTCTGTCACTTCCCCAGATTACCAGAGGCATGAACCCACTATCGAGCATAAATACTAACTCTTGGAGTTGCTAGCATCTACTTGGCCAAGATAGCTACTAACAACGGAAAGCATGCAAGATCTCAAATAACAAAGACATGATAGAATCAATAATCAATCTAAAATAGCATCTCAATATCCATCGGATCCCCGCAAACACAACATGTATGGATTACAAATAGATGATCTTGATCATGAACAGAGCTCACAAGATCTAAACATGAAAGCACAAAGGAGGAGAAACCAGCCATCTAGCTACTACAAGGATCCGTAGTCCAAGGATGAACTACTCACGCATCACATCGGAGGCTTGCATGGTGATGAAGAAGGCCTCCAGGGTGAATTCACCTCTCCGGCAGGGTGCTAGGAAGAGCTTCAGATCCCTCCCGATCTAGGGATGGAGATGACGGCGGCTACAGACTCTTTCGTGGATTTTTGATCGGGTACTTAGGGTTTTCATCCTAAGGGCAACTTATAGGCGGAAGGAGAGGCCGAGGGGGTGCCGCGAGCTACCACACCACCCCATGGCGCGGGCCAGGCCTGGCCACGCGGCCAGGTGGTGTGGCCGGCCCCTGGCCCCTCTCCGTCTCGTATTCTGGCACTTGATCCCTTCTGGAAAATAGGCACTTTGGCTTTTGTCCCGTCCAATACCGAGAATATTCATTTTCTGACTTTCCTGGAACCAAAAACAGCAGAAAACATGCAGCTGGCACTGTGGCTCTTGTTAATAGGTTAGTCCAAGAAATCATATGAAAAGTACTCCAAAGTTGGAACAAAACACAAGAAAGTGGATAAAACCAAGCATGGAACATCAAAACTTATAGATACATTTGCAATGTATCAACATCCCCAAGCTTAACTCCTGCTCGTCCTCGAGTAGGTAAGTGATAAAAAGAAATAATTTTTGAGGTGACATGCACCATCAAAGACTTGATCAAAGTATTTGCAAAAGATTCAAAGCTGGGATCATAGTACTTCAATCATAACATGAAAGACAAAGTTCTAGCAATAAGCAAGGAAACTATGATGCAACATGAAAAGGCACAAACAAAAGATTCATGAATAACAATGCTTTGCAAGACTATTGTTTGTTTCACACAAAGAAAACATAGCATAATAGCATTCAGCATGTCCCTCAATAGAGTAGCAAATATAAATGCATAGGACACCTTCAAAGTTCATAAGAGTGACTAGATACAATAGTTTCAAACAAGTAATAACAAGTTATGCAACAATCAACTAGTCTTGGGACAATGTACATAGAACTAAGAATGGCCACTATGCTCTCAAAGTAGATGCATAAAGATAGAAGGTGGAGACTCAATATAATGGTGGAAGAAAGGCCTTTTGTAAAAGGAAGTAGGGATTCAAGTCTCATAAAGAGCTTCCAAACATTATGATACTTAAAGCTTTCAGCTCTCATTGCCCCTATCATAAGCATCTTGAATTGATTAAGGTTAAAGTGAACAAACTATGGTGTACATGCTTGACGAAGTATAAGTTAGAAATCTCATTTCCCTTGTATACGACGGCCGCTCCTCATGCTACTCAAGTTTAGTCACCGGTAAGTTCTTGTCATTGTAAGTACATGTGTATCATTGAGAACCGCCAACGGGGTACCCCTTGCCCGATGATACGGAAGAATCCCCATATCAAAATGACAAGGCAAGCAGACAACGAGCATCTCAGCATTCTTCTTATTTACCATGGGAATATGGTGCTTTTTTCTCTCTTTCCTCTTTTCATAGTATCTTTTTTTTATTTTTCCCTTTTCTCAATATAGGACTCTTCTTTTATAAGAAGAATGCTTCATAGACAGCTCATTATGGTTACGCTGCAGGTTTCGACCATGTCAGCATGGATTAGCCCAGCGGCCCAGGCATTTCTCTAACACATATACATAACTCCATGGACTTACAAGCTCCCCTTTCATTTCACACCGACGACATCCATATACAAAAGAGCATGATATCAACTAGGTACAAGTACCAAGTACAATGTAGAAAGCGTTCCCCATGAAAGCATGGTTCTGCTAATTCTCAACAAATAAGTGCAAGCATATACAACATAGAAGACACAATGGTTCAAGTTCATTAAGGGCAAGTAAAGTAAAGTGTGCCATCAAGTTCGTGAGAGCTTTAATCACTAGTTTTCTCATAACAAGTGGAAGGTAAACAAAAGCATGAATATACTTGGAATAGCATAAGCTAGTAGGTAGGTATGGTGGACTCTTTGGAATAACTTGGTTTAGGGAGTTGGATGCATGAGTGGAACTCATACTTGGTGGTGGAGTCTAGCAAAAGACTGGGAGCGATAAACTAAGAGAGCAATAATGGCCATAATCATGCAGAGCGACAAAACATCATTGATCAAAGCATAAAGTGATACTACAAGTTCAAAACTAAAGGATCATAAAGGCTATGGTGACTTGAGATAGTCATAACATGGTGTGAGCATGTGCCAAGTCAACCCAAATATAGCATCAAAGGAGAATCCCACTATACTATGCTTTAATATGCTAAAACAACGCATGATTCATCCAAGGCACATTAAGCAATCTCAATTGTTTATAACAAGTCATGCTACAGCAAAGAATACTAAGCATAAAGCCAAAACAATATCAAGCATGTCATGACAAAGCATAGGCCACAGTCAAAAACGAGCTCTTTTTACCACACAAGCATGAACTTTCCTACTCTTTTCCAAACCAAACCAAACTAAATGCAAACCAAAGTGTGAAAGAGTGGTTCCAACCAATTTATTCAGAAAACTAAGTAAACCAAAGCAAACGAAAACCAAAACAAAAACGAAAAAGAAGACGCTCCAAGAAAAACACAACTATGCATGAAACAATAAAAATGAAGCGTTTGGAAGAAACCTGGAATTTTTATTGATGAAGAAGGGGAATGCCTTGGGCATCCCCAAGCTTTGACGCTTGTAATTCTTGCATATTTCTTGGGGTGACACACGTGGCATCCCCAAGCTTGAGTTTTAGTCCATCCTTCATCTTATTACTCATTCCTTCCATACACCTGAAATTTTTCTTTCATACAAAACTTCACACAATCTCATTAGCAACATTAGTGTACTTAAGATAAATAAGTCTCAAGGTTCAGTTATAACACCAAATAAACTTCCATTAGAACACTAGCTACTGTATCACTTCTCTCAAAAAGCTCAATTCCCCAAAAGAACTCAAGAAGGAACCAACAAGAAGCAAATGCAGAAAATGGCAGAAATCTATCAAAACAGACCAGCAGGTAAAGACGAATTTTTTCGAAGACCTTATGTTGCTAAAATCAAAAAGTGTTGAACTAACGAAAGTGAGATAACAAACTGGGGCAGAAGCACAAAAAATTACATCTCAATCCGACGTAAAGATATCTCTCAGGAATTTTAACGGTGAAGCACAAAAATCTGTTTCGGGACAGCAACTTTCCCAATCATTACTTCACTCTCATTAGAGGTTACTCTTGGCACAAAAGCAAATAAAAAGGATAAGGAGAAGTTATTACAGAGGTAATAACTTCCAAGACTCATCTAAAACTCTCGGGTTATCTCCCAACAAGTACTTTTCTTTAACGCCTTTAAGTTAGGCATAAGAAGCAAAGAAAGAATCAAGTGTTCTCAAATAAAGAAGCATTAATACCAACTTTCTTGCCCTTACCTCTCTTACTTTTATGCTTGACCTTGGGGAAAATATGATTTTTTGGTGGAGAAGAAAGGTGAATGGTCCCCTTTCTCACATCTATTATTGCTCCAAGGAGTTCTAATAGGGACCTTCCAAGTGTAATTTGTCCTTTTCCTGCACATTCAATAACAAGATAATCAATAGAAATCGTTTTCCCAAGGATCTTTGTAAACACTCCTTCAGCTATTCCAAGAGGTAATATGGTAGTATTATTAGTAAGATATATTTCTTTTCCTCCTTCAAAGAGCCCCCAAGTATTCAGAGATTTATAAATATCTTTGGGCATAAGGCAAAATTCAGACATGATATCGCAGCGGGCTTGAAAAGTTTTAGTGTTTATCTCAATTTTTACTGTAGGGAGCCACTTTGATGGTTCAGAGTTTATTGGAACATAATTTTGATGCTCCCTAAGCGTATTATAGCGACTTTCTAAGCAAGTAGTGCTAGCCTCAAGAGTGTTCAACCTAGCAAATATTTTTGCAAAAGAAATATCAATTTGGCTAGGCATAGTGTAAGTGAGGATCAATTTCTTTATAGTATTAATAGCATCATCCTCATTAGATTGGAGGAAATATCCTCCCACAATAGCATCTAAAGCATATCTATAGCAAAGAGCAATTCCAAGGTAAAAACTTCTAAGGAACAAGCTTTGAGTCATTTTAGGCTCAGTGTTTTCATGTAGATCAGAGATTCTAGACCAAGCTTCCTTAAAACTTTCCTCAATTCCTTGTTTAAAAGTGAAAATCCTTTCCTCGGGTGACATAGTGAATGGAGCAAGGCTAGACATAGTGGCAACTCAAGATAGGAACTAATTTTTTTGTGTTTTTGAAATAAGAAAGCAAACAAGGAAAACTAATTTTTTTTGTGTTTTTTGAAGAACAAAACAAGCAAACAAAGCAAAAAGAAACTAAGAAAAACAAAAACAACAAAGTAAAGAGATTGGTTATGAGGGACTCCCCTTGTGAAGATGTCCTTGACTCCCTGGCAACGGTGCCAGGAAAATCTTTGCTGGCTCGTGGTTGATGTAGAGCTCGTTGGGAACCCCAAGAGGAAGGTATGATGAGCACAACAGCAAGTTTTCCCTCAGTTATGAGACCAAGGTTTAATCGAACCTGTAGGAGCAAGGAAACACCCCAAAGGTGTTACTAGCTGAGCTTTGGCAGGGCGCACTACCGGTGCTAGTAGCAACGTGGAGACCTGCACAACACAACCAAAAAACTTTGTCCCCAACTTGCGATGAGGTTGTCAATCTCACCGTGTTTTGCGGAAAACAAAGGATTAAACGTATCGAATGGAAAGAAGTAAAAGTTTGCATAAAGTAAACACAAAGCAGTAAAAGATTGTAGATTTTATGTAAAGTAAAGGACCGGGATCCATAGTTCACCAGAGGTGGCTCTCCTTAGATAGATAACATGTTGGGTGAACAAATTACAGCGGGACAATTGACAAACACCGAGAAAGCAATACGTGCATATACTAATCATCTTGACTCCTATGAGACTTGATTGGGCATTACAACATAATACATAGACCGCCATCCAACTGCATCTATGACTAATAATCCACCTTCTGGTTACATCCGAACCCCCTCCAGTATTAAGTTGCAAGCAACAAATTATTGCTTTACGAACTGCGTGTAAAGTAAACAATACAATTGTTCTATGAACAAAGGATCGCTGTTTTCTCCCTAGTAGCAACATCACATCTAGTACCTTAGAGATTTCTGTCACTTCCCCAGATTACCAGAGGCATGAACCCACTATCGAGCATAAATACTAACTCTGGGAGTTGCTAGCATCTACTTGGCCAAGATAGCTACTAACAACGGAAAGCATGCAAGATCTCAAATAACAAAGACATGATAGAATCAATAATCAATCTTAAATAGCATCTCAATATCCATCGGATCCCCGCAAACACAACATACAGAATTACAAATAGATGATCTTGATCATGAACGGAGCTCACAAGATCTAGACATGAAAGCACAAAGGAGGAGAAACCAGCCATCTAGCTACTACATGGATCCGTAGTCCAAGGATGAACTACTCACGCATCACACCGGAGGCTTGCATGGTGATGAAGAAGGCCTCTAGGGTGAATTCCCCTCTCCAGAAGGGTGCCGGGAAGAGCTTCAGATCCCTCCTGATATAGGGATGGATATGATGGCCTCTACAGACTCTTTCGTGGATTTTTGATCGGGTAATTAGGGTTTTCATCCTGAGGGCAACTTATAGGCGCAAGGAGAGGCCGAGGGGGTGCCGGGAGCCACCACACCACCCCCTGGCGCGGGCCAGGCCTGGCCACGCGGCCAGGTGGAGTGGCCGGCCCCAGGCCCCTGTCCGTCTCGTATTCTGGCACTTGATCCCTTCCGGAAAAATAGGCATTTTGTCTTTTGTCCCGTCCAATTCCGAGAATATTCATTTTCTAACTTTCCTAGAACCAAAAACAGCAGAAAACAGGCAGCTGGCACTGTGGCTCTTGTTAATAGGTTAGTCCAAGAAATCATATGAAAAGTACTCCAAAGTTGGAACAAAACACAAGAAAGTGGATAAAACCAAGCATGGAACAACAAAAATTATAGATACATTTGCAATGTATCAGTAGCCAAATACACAATGCATTCCCCTAGGCCCATATAGGTGAAGTGTCATGTAGTCGACGTTCACATGACACCACTAGAAGAAGTACACCACAACTTAAATAACAATCTATTGAATCTTTCTCAACACAACTCCACTACTAACAACAAGACTTCTCCCATGTCCTCAAGAACAAACCGAACTACTCACAAGACATCATATGGATCATGATCAGAGATGGAATGATGATGTATAACAATCTGAACATAAACAATAATTCAATGGTTCACTCAATAGCATCAACTACAAAGAGTAATCAACACCGGGAAAGTTTCCCCTATGAACTATGCAAGATTCAACGCAATTGTTACAGCAATATGGAGATGGTGATGAGGGTGCTGATGGTGATGATGGTGGTTATGATGATGATGATGATCCCGATGAAGTCCAGCTTGATGGTGGTGTTGATGGCAACGATCTCCCCTCTCCAGGAAGGAATTCCCCTGACAGAAATATTTCTGCCGGAGAGATCTTTCTCTCTCGGTGTTTTCCGCCCTGCAGAGGCGGCGGAATCTTTCTATGGTCGCTCCCCGAGTCTTAGGGTTTCGGGAGGATGATATACGCTAGAGGGGAGAGGATGGAGTGGGCCAGGGTGGCCACACCACCTCCTGGCGCGGCCTAGGGCTGCCTGTGCCATGGGGTGGTGTGGGCCCCCTGTCGCCCATCTCCACTCCGTCTTCTGGCATCCTTAGTCTTCTAGAAAAATAGGAATTTCCGTATATTTTCCTGGATTTTCTGATCTTCGTGATTTTTGCCTCCAAACAGCCCCTTTTCCATCAGAATCCTGACTGCAGCGGTCCATGCTCCAAAAGTCATCAACCATGCAAAAACATATGAAATAACATAAGTATCACCTCTCAATATGAAATATATCAATGAATAATAGTGAATTAAGACATAGAATAGTGATGAAAAATGGACGTATCAACTCCCCCCAAGCTTAGACTTCGCTTGTCCCCAAGCGAAACTGAACTCAATAAACATGGCCTCAGGTTTATGGAGTGAGGAGTCGATAAAAGAATACGGACAAGAAGCATCACATTCATCAAATACATAGATCATAATAGAAGACAACTCACTATTATATAACTCAACTTGTAATAAGTAAAGGAAACACAATAAAGATACATAAAGTGAATCATAATTGGTAATGGAAAACTTAGCTCTTCATCGAAGAATAGTTGATAATTTGCTTTAGTTCACAAATAACTGGTTTTTCAATGATAGCTTTCAAAGTAGTAAACATCAGGATAAGAGCAATGTGCAAAACAAGGAACATAAGAAACATGAATGAATAAATCAACATATGAATGAATGAAACACAACAACTCAAAATACTTGCTCAGATAGAAAGGAGTAGGTTTACTGACTCAATTACAAAGTAAAAGAAAGGCCCTTCAAAGAGGGAAGCAGGGATTGCAAGTCTCATAAAGAGCTCCCAAAAATTATGATACTTACTAGCTTTCAGCTCTCATTGCCCCTATCATAGGCATCTTTAGGTGATTAAGGTTAAAGTGACACAACTAAGAGGATATGCTTGACAAGTTATAAGTTGAAATCTCATGCCCCTTACTTATGAGTACCGATCCTCATGCTACTCAACTTCAGTCACGAGCAAGCTCTTGTCATTGTAAATACATGCGTATCATTGAGAACCGCCAACGGGGTACCCCTTGCACATGACACAGGAGCTATCCCATAATCAAAATAACAAGGCAAGCAGACAGTGAGCATCTCAGCGATCTTTTTATTTGCTATTTGCATAGGTTTTTATTGAGGATGCTTCATAGAATGCTCACTATAGTTATGCTGCAAGTTTCCACCATGATTAGGCATGGCTTAGGCTAGCGGCCCAGGCGTTTCTCTAACACACAGATAAACTCCATGATCTTACAAGTTCCACTTTTATTTCACACCACCGGGATCCATAAGCAAAAGAACATGATATCAACTAGGTACAAAGTACCAAATGAAGTGTTGAAAGAGGTCCCCATGATACATGGTTTGGCTGACTTCAACTCATAAAGCGCAAGCATATACGCAACAAAGAAGGACCCAATGGTTCAAGTTTATTAAATGCAAGAAAGTAAAGTGTGCCATCAAGTTCGTGAGAGCTTTAATCACTAATTTTCACATAACAAGTTTAATTTGGGAGGTAGATAAAACAAGAATTTACTTGGAATAGCCATAATGCTAATAGGTAGGTATGGTGGACACAAATGGCAAAGGTTTTGGTTTAAAGGAGGTGGATGCACGAGAAGAATACCCTCTCAGTACATGTTTTTGGCTAGCAAGGCTGGGTAGCAAGTATAAGAGTTGAAGGAAACAGACAAACATACAAGTGATAAAGACAAACATGCAATCTTCCTTGGAAACACAAAAGATCTTAACTAGAGAATACTAAACTTATTAGCAAATCAAGAAAGAAAGATGATGAAATTATTTTTCTTTAAAGGTACTTTTATCTTTTCTTTCAACTCTCAAAAAAAAAGTGTTGCTACTGACCGAGCCAGGTTTTCCAAAACCAACTAAATTAACTCAATGATCCCAGAGCGATACCAATACTAACAACAAGATCAATCATATAACCACGAATTGAAAACTAATATAAGCTATGCAAAAGAGTAAATGATAGAACTTCTCATTAATATTCCATAATGGCAACTCACACCAAGGGATACATATCTAACGAGAGAGGGGACACTTCCATAATGCAAACCATACTACATAATAACTCCTCTATTCATGATATGACTCTACTAATAAGGTAAAAAGATAGAAGATAGTGATATGATACCCCGGCACTCCCCCAAGCTTGGAACAAACCAAGGGGATGCCAAACCTGATGACGAGTTACTCCTTCGGTGGTGGTAGTATCCTCTCGATGAGCTTCTTGACCAATTTCCCCAAGTCCTCAATCTCAAAGGTGAGTTTACGAATCAACTCTGAGTTGTGCTCGATGCGGTGCATGATCATGCCGGATTGTGGATCCCAGCTCTTGTGATTCTTTTTCCGCTCTTTCCTCTTGGAGTCTTCTTTTTCTGCATGGTTATGGATAAAGGTATGGAAGGGACTCTTGGTGCTTGGAGAAAGTGACCGTGGAGCCAAACTATGACGAGCAGCTTTCCCCCCAGTCTGCATCCGTGCAGTCCTTCTGATCCTGGCAGGGTTCGCCACCACTCCAATGCTTGCAATGGTAGTGTCTGTGTGGGGATGTTAGCCTTGCTCCTCTTCACCTTCACTCTTGATCTCCTTCTCCTTCCCGGGGTCTTGGAGGTCTTCCTCCATAGGCTCCTGATGTCCACGCACTTCTATTCTTGTAGACAATTGTTGGGCCTCCAAGTGCAGAGGTTTGTAGAACAGCAGCAAGTTTTCCCTTAAGTGGATCACCCAAGTTTTATCGAACTCAGGGAGGAAGTGGTCAAAGGTATCCCCTCTCAAGCAACCCTGCAATCAAGATACAAGAAGTCTCTTGTGTCCCCAACACACCCAATACACTTGTAAAGTGTATAGGTGCACTAGTTCGGCGAAGAGATAGTGAAATACAAGTGGTATGGATAATTATAGGTGGTAACGGTGATAGAGAATAACTTGGTGGCGTGGAAAAGACTAAAGGCAAACTGAAATAAAGATGGAAGCAAGCAAACATGTAACAGATCTAGTTGCAAACGGTGTTTCAATGCTAAGAAACAAGGCCTAGGGATCATACTTTCACTAGTGAACACTCTCATATAAATATCTTCTCTTCATGATACTACTCTTAACTACTCTCCAGTTGAACACTCTAATCGATGGTAGGGCTATAATAGCACACCTCAAAGTAAGCCTTTCCCATCTAGAAACCCCACACTGTCACCTTGAGTACTAGATGAGTCCAACAAACACCACAATTTCATAGAAATATCCAACTCCAAATATAACTCATAACAAGTATTTGTAATCTCTAGCCTAAGTGCCACCATGGTGTGCACGCTGTCACTTTCACACACATGGGGAGAGCAGAGATATATTAAAGCACTTGAGTAGCAAGGTAAATCTATAGAATACAAGCTCATGATCTCAATAAGATCATGCATAGAGAGAGAGATGAACACATAGCTACCGGTAGAACCCTTAGCCTCGAGAGAGAACTACTCCCTCCTCATCATGGGAATCAGCAATGGTGATGGAGATCGATGGAGATGGCTCCGGGGGCACTTCCCCGTCCCGGCAGGGTGCCGGAACAGACTTTCTGTCCCCCGAATCTCCCCTTCGGTGGCGGCGGCGTTGCAGAACTTTTCGTGGATTTCTGATTGATTATTTAGGGTTTTGGTATCGGGAGGCTCTTATAGGCGAAGGAGGAAAGGACGGTGGCCAGCCAGGGGGCCCACACCATGCCCTGGCACGGCCTAGGGTTGCCTGCGCCTAGGGGTGGTGTGGCCACCCTGTGGCCCCTCTCCGACTCTCCTTCTGGCTCCGTGAGTCTTCCGGGAAAATAGTAACTTTGGCTTTTGTCCCGTCCAATTCCGAGAATATTCATTTTCTGACTTCCTGAAACCAAAAACCGCAGAAAACAAGCAATTGGCACTGTGGCATCTTGTTAATAGGTTAGTCCAAGAAATCATATGAAAAGTACTCCAAACTGTGGACAAAACATAAGAAAGTAGATAAAACCAAGCATGGAACATCAAAAATTATAGATACATTTGCAATGTATCAACATCCCCAAGCTTAACTCCTGCTCGTCCTCGAGTAGGTAAGTGATAAAAAGAAAGAATAATTTTTGAGGTGACATGCACCATCAAAGACTTGATCAAAGTATTTGTAAAACATTCAAAGTTGGGATCATAGTACTTCAATCATAACATGAAAGACAAAGTTCTAGCAATAAGACAAAGAAACTATGTTGCAACATGTAAAGGCACAAACAGAAGATTCATGAATAACAATGTTTTGCAAGACGTTTGTTTGTTTCACATAAAGAAAACATAGCATAGTGGAATTCAGCTTGCTCCTCATAGAGTAGCAAACATAAATGCATAGGACACCTTCAAAGTTCATAAGAGTGACTAGATACGAATAGTTTAAAACAAGCAATATCAAGGTATGCATCAACCAACAAGTCTTGGAACAATGCACATAGAACTAAGAATGGCCACTATGCTCTCAAAGTAGGTGCATAAAGATAGAAAGTGGAGACTCAATATAATGGTGGAAGATGGGCCTTCATAGAAGGAAGCAGGGATTCAAGTCTCATAAAGAGCTTCCAAAAATTATGGTACTTATAGCTTTCAACTCTCATTGCCCCTATCATAAGCATCTTGAAGTGATTAAGGTTAAAGTGAACAAACTATGGAGTATATGCTTGACAAAGTATAAGTTAGAAATCTCATGTCCCTTGAATACGAGGGTCGCTCCTCATGCTACTCAAGTTTAGTCACCGGTAAGTTCTTGTCATCGTAAGTACATGTGTATCATAGAGAACCGTCGACGGGGTACCCCTTGCCCGATGATACGGAGGAATCCCCATACCAAAATGACAAGTCAAGCAGACAATGAGCATCTCAGCAATCTTCTTATTTACCATGGGAATATGGTGCTTTTTTCTCTCTTTCCTCTTTTCATAATATCTTTTTTCTTTTTATCTTTTTTTCTCAATATAGGACTCTTTTTTTATAAGAAGAATGCTTCATAGATAGCTCATTATGGTTACGCTGCAGGTTTCCACCATGTCGGCATGGATTAGACCAGCGGCCCATGCGTTTCTCTAACACATATACATAACTCCATGGACTTGCAAGCTCCCCTTTCATTTCACACCGACGACATCCATAGACAAAAGAGCATGATATCAACTAGGTACAAAGTACAAGTGCAATGTTGAAACCGTTCCCCATGAAAGCATGGTTCTGCTAATCCCCAACAAATAAGTGGAAGCATATACAACATAGAAGACACAATGGTTCAAGTTTATTAAGGGCAAGTAAAGTAAAGTGTGCCATCAAGTTCGTGAGAGCTTTAATCACTAGTTTTCTCATAACAAGTTTAATTCGGAAGGTAAACAAAAGCATGAATATACTTGGAATAGCATAAGCTAGTAGGTAGGTATGGTGGACTCTTTGGAAGAACTTGGTTTAGGGAGTTGGATGCATGAGTGGAACTCATACTTGGTTGTGGAGGCTAGCAAAAGACTGGGAGCGACAAACTAAGAGAGCAATAATAGCCATAATCATGTAGAGCGACAAAACATCATTGATCAAAGCATAAAGTGATACTACAAGTTTAAAACTAAAGGATCATAAAGGCTTTGGTGACTTGAGATAGTCATAACATGGTGTGAGCATGCGCCAAGTCAACCCAAATAAAGCATCAAAGGAGAATACCACTATACTATGCTTTAATATGCTAAAACAACGCATGATTCATCCAAGGCACATTAAACAATCTCAATTGTTTATAACAAGTCATGCTACAGCAAAGAATACTAAGCATAAAGCTAAAACAATATCGAGCATGGCATGACAGAGCATAGGCCACAGTCAAAAACGAGCTCTCTTTACCACATAAGCATGAACTTTCCTACTCTTTTCCAAACCAAACCAAACTATTTGAAAACCAATGTATGAAAGAGGGGGTCCAACCAATTGATTCAGAAAACTAAGCAAACAAAGCAAACAAAAACCAAAACGAAAACTAAAAAGGAGATGCTCCAAGAATAACACAACTGTGCATGAAACAATAAAAATGAAACGTTTGGAAGAAACCTAGGATTTTTATTGATGAAGAAGGGTATGCCTTGGGCATCCCCAAGATTTGACGCTTGTACTTCTTGGATATTTCTTGGGGTGACCCGCGTGGCATCCCCAAGCTTGAGCTTTAGTCCATTCTTCATCTCATTACTCATTCCTTCCATACACCTGAAATTTTTCCTTCATACAAAACTTCACACAATCTTTATTAGCAACATTAGTGCACTCAAGATAAATAAGTATTAAGGTTCAGTTCTAACACCAAATAAACTTCCATTAGAACACTAGATACTGTAGCACTTCCCTCAAAAATCTCAATTCCCCAAAAGAACTCAAACAGGAACCAACAAGAAGTAAATGCAGAAAATGGCAGAAATCTGTCAAAACAGACCAGCAGGTAAAGACGATTTTTTTTAAAGACCTTCTGTTGCTCAAATCAAAAAGTGTTGAACTAACGAAAGTTAGATAACAACCTAGGGCAGAAGCACAAAAATTCACGCCTCAAAAAGACGTTCAGAGATTTGACACGAATTTTTACGGTGAAGTACAAAAATCTGTTTCGGGACAGCAACTTTCCCAATCATTACTTCTCTCTCATTAGAGGTTACTCTTGGCGCAAAAAGCAAACAAAAAGGATAAGGAGCGGTTATTACGGAAGTAATAACTTCCAAGACTCATCTAAAACTTTTGGGTTATCTCCCAATAAGTACTTTTCTTTAACGCCTTTAAGTTAGGCATGATAGTTTGAGAAGATGCTCACATAAGAAATATGAATTGAAGTAAAAGAGAGCATGAAGTACCAAATTTAAAACACATTTAAGTCTAAACCACTTCCTATGCATAGGAATCTTGTAAATAAACAAGTCATGAAAGCACAGGGCAACAAGCATAGGAAAGCAAAACAAGTGCAACTTCAAAATTTTCAACATAAAGAGGGGAAACTTAATATTATTGAGATGCATAAAACCATGTTTCCCTCTCTCATAATAGCTTTCAGTAGCATCATGAATAAAATTAACAATATAACTATCACATAAAACATTCTTATCATGAGCCACATGCATAAAAGAATTAATATTCCCCACATAATCATAGTTATTCTTATTAATTGTAGTGGGAGCAAATTCAACAAAATAGCTATCATTATTATTCTCATCACCATAATCATCAAATATAGGAGGCATATTATAATCATAATTAACTTTCTCCTCAATAGTAGGTGGACTGAAAATATCATATTCATCATTGTAATCATCATATATTGGAGGTTTGGTATCATCATAAGCAATAGAATAGCTATCTTCCAAAGCTGGGGAACTAAAAAGATCATTTTCATAAAAACTAGCTTCCCCAAGCTTAGACTTTTCCATAGCATTAGCAATAATAGTGTCCAAAGAATTCATACTAACAACATTGCTATTAGCATGCAAATAAAGTTCCATAGGTTTTTTAATTTTCTCATCAAACACTTCATGTCCTAACTCAAGATAAATACTATAAAGCTCTCTAATTTTGTTGTTGTTTTCCATTAAGCTTAACTAGTGAAAACAAGAAACAAAAAGACAAAATTGCAGAATCTAAAGGAAATAACTTCGAGCAGTCACACCGGAGGATGTGAGTACCTTTTACCTTACCTCCCCGACAACGGCGCCAGAAAATAGGCGTTTGCCGTGGGAGGTTCTTCTTCTTTAATCCTTCGGGGTGAATACCTTTTACCTTACCTCCCTGGCAACAGCGCCAGAAAATAGCTTGATGTCTACGCACTTCTATTCTTGTAGACAGTTGTTGGGCCTCCAAGTGCAGAGGTTTGTAGAACATCAGCAAGTTTTCCCTTAAGTGGATCACCCAACGTTTATCGAACTCAGAGAGGAAGTGGTCAAAGGTATCCCCTCTCAAGCAACCCTACAATCAAGATACAAGAAGTCTCTTGTGTCCCCAACACACCCAATACACTTTTCAGGTGTATAGGTGCACTAGTTCGGCGAAGAGATAGTTAAATACAAGCGGTATGGATAATTATAACTGGTAACGGTGATAGAGAATAGCTTGGTGGCGTGGAAAATACTAAAGGCAAATTGAAATAAAGATGGAAGCAAGCAAACATGTAACAGATCTAGTTGCAAACGATGTTTCAATGCTAAGAAACAAGGCCTAGGGATCATACTTTCACTAGTGAACACTCTCATATAAATATCTTCTCTTCATGATACTACTCTTAACTACTCTCCGGTTGAACACTATAATCGATGGTAGGGCTATAATAGCACACCTCAAAGTAAGCCTTTCCCATCTAGAAACCCCACACTGTCACCTTGAGTACTAGATGAGTCCAACAAACACCACAATTTCATAGAAAGATCCAACTCCAAATATAACTCATAACAAGTATTTGTAATCTCTAGCCTAAGTTCCACCATGGTGTGCATGCTGTCACTTTCACACACATGGGGAGAGCAGAGATCTATTAAAGCACTTGAGTAGCAAGGTAAATCTATAGATTACAAGCTCAATGATCTCAATAAGATCATGCATAGAGAGAGAGAGAGAGATGAACACATAGCTACCGGTAGAACCCTTAGCCTCGATAGAGAACTACTCCCTCATCATCATGGGAATCAGCAATGGTGATGGAGATCGATGGATATGGTTCCGGGGGCACTTCCCCGTCCCGGCAGGGTGCCAGAACATAGAGTTTCTGTCCCCCGAATCTCCCCTTTGGTGGCGGCAGCACTGCAGAACTTTTCGTGGATTTCTGATTGATTATTTAGGGTTTTGGTATCGGGAGGCTCATATAGGCAAAGGAGGCAAGGTCGGTGGCCAGCCAGGGGGCCCACACCATGCCCTGGCATGGCCTAGGGTTGCCCGCGCCTAGGGGTGGTGTGGCCACCCTGTGGCCCCTCTCCGACTCTCCTTCTAGCTCCGTGAGTCTTCCAGAAAAATAGTAACTTTGGCTTTTGTCCCGTCCAATCCCGAGAATATTCATTTTCTGACTTCCTAGAACCAAAAACAGCATTAAACAGGCAACAGGTACTGTGGCATCTTGTTAATAGGTTAGTCCAAGAAATCATATGAAAAGTACTCCAAAGTGTGGACAAAACACAAGAAAGTAGATAAAACCAAGCATGGAACATCAAAAATTATAGATACATTTGCAATGTATCAGCTCCTTCCCTTTATCCTTGGCGGACACCATTGTGCTTCTAAACCTTCAAAGAGTATGTCCTGGCAGTAACAGATCGAAACAAAAACACGACGAAAACACGATGTACGGACCTCGGGGGGTCCGGGGGGTTATATATTACGAAGTTTCATATCAAAAGGAAGGTACTGGGTGAAAACGAGTCGGAGGCGGAGTCCGGGGCGGACTCACCACCTGGTGGCGCGGCCAGGGGTGGGCCCGTGCCACAGGGTGGTGTGAGCCACCCTGGCTCCGTTTCCGTACCTTTTTCGCTTCGTAGCTTTCCTTATCGACTGAAAACTGCAAAAATATAGTTGGATTGTATTTTCGCGGAACTTTTCTTACCAGAACTGTTATCTATTTGAAAACAGACTCTGCAGGTCTCTGAATTTGGTATTTTAGTGGATCCTTCCAGAGTCACCACTTGAATCATCAATATCTTCATCTTCATACACTTATTTCTTGAGTCATAAAACCCTTCTTTTCCTTATTACACCATTATCTCCACTTCCTGGAAATTTCTTTCACACAAAACTTCACACAGTTCTCATTAGCAACATTAGTATAAGTGAAGTGATAAAACCTTTTGAGTCCAACTTCAACTGAAAACCATCAAAACATAAGCTACTGTAGCAACTCCTTCCGAAAACCCAAAAAGAATTCAAAAAGGAAATCGAATAAAGGAGCAAATGCAAAAGTGGCAAAATCTGTCAAAACAAACCAGAAGGTAAAGATTAATTTTTTCGAAAATCTTATGTTGCTCAAATCAAAAAGTACAAAACTAAAGAAAGTTAAATAACAACCCGGGGCAGAAGCACAAAAAATTACAGCTCAATCCGACATACAGAGATCTCTCACGAATTTTTACGGTGAAGCACAAAAATCTGTTTCGGGACAGCAACTTCCTCAAATCTTACTTCTCTCTCATTAGAGGTTGATCTTGACACAAAAACCAAACAAAACAGATAAGGAGCGGTTATTACCGAAGTAACAACTTCCAAGACTCAAAGAAACAAAAACAAACTGAAAGCAAAAAACAAATTGGGTTGTCTCCCATAAAGCTCTTTCTTTATAGCCATTTAAGATGGGCATGATAATTTTGAAGAAGCTCTCATAGGGATATGAATTGAGGTGAAAGAGAGCATTAAGAAGCAAAAAATACACACGTTTAAGTCTAACCCACTTCCTATGCAAGGGAATTTTGTAAACAAACAAGTTTTTAAAACCAGAAGCAACTTGCATAAGAGGGCAAAAGAAGTGCAACATAAAAACTTTCAGCATAAAACGAGAAAACTTGATATTATTGAGATGCATAAGAACACTTTTCCCTCTCTCATAGTAGCTTTCAGTATCATGCATAAACTTAACAATATAGCTATCACAAGGACTATCATAGCAATGATCACTTATTCTAACAGAAAATACGGGAATACTAGCTCTCATAACACTACTTTGTGAAACAATATTAGAGGTATCCTTACAAAGGATAGTGTGTCCCTCTTTTTTCATATTTAGTGACAACGTCTTTCACATTTACTATTATAGGTTCATAACCATTTGTTTATCAGGTTCAACAGCTTTTCTTGTACTTTCATTAACCATACTAGCTATCATAAAATGTTCCTTAATCCTAACTAGGAAAGGCATTTTCTCAATATAAGGTTTAGGTAAAACATGATTAGAAGTATAAACTTCAGTATTTCTTGCAGGAGTACTCTTAGCAACAACTTTATAAGGTTCATGATACTTATTCCACTTCTTTTTAGGCACTTCAATGTAGGAAGCAAAAGCCTTAAAATAAGAAGCAATAGCTTGAGAGTCTAGACCATAAGCATTTTTAATATTTTGAAAGTCATCAGTTCCCATAAAAGATTTAATGCATTCATAATCATAATTTATACCTGACTTTCTACCTTTGTCATTCTCCCAAGCTTTAGCATTGTCTTGAATACGGTCTAGAAGGTCCCATTTAGCTTCTTCTTTCATGCGAGTGAATGATCCAGCACAAGAAGCATCCAATAAATCTTTATCATGTAGAGGGAGCCTTACATAAAAGTTATTGATAATAATATTGTTGGGGAGCTCATTAATGGGACATTTGAGCATTAGTAACTTCAATCTCTCCCAAGCTTGAGATGTACTCTCTCCATCAAGAGGCCAAAAGTTGTATATTTGATTCTGATCTTTATGAATCACACTAGGAGGATAAAACTTTGAATAAAAGAGAGGCACTATTTCTTCCCATTCCAGAGTTTGACCATTCTTCAGCAGCTTATACCATCCTCAGCTCTTCCTTACAGTGATAATGAGAATAACTTCTTCTTAACTTGATCTGTAGTAATAGTTGCACACTTGAACAACCCGCATAATTCGTGTATAAAGAGTAAATGATCACTGGGATCACTACAAGGAATGTGTTATTCTATGACCTTCTAATAGTGACTGTGAACAAAATCGTCATAGCGTTATGACGATTTCGCACCATATAGTCGTAAGCCGTTCGGGAGGTTCAAAACCTTAGAAAATTACGACGATTTTTCTCAGAAACATCATAGTTTTATTAGTTGAAATCGTCATAACCTAGCGGATGTAGCCTACGACGTTATTTGTAGCCCACTATAACGATTTAAAATCGTCATAGTGTCCAAATTAGGATAAGTTAAAATGGATAGTCGGCCACATTCCCAATTACGCTTACGTGTCATGTCTATGTGTCAACTTTTGACCACGTGTCAATCTGCTTATGTGGCACTGTTTAAATCTACAGAATTTAATCTACTGGGATACATTTTCCCCTAGACTGACACGTGGGACCTATCTTTAATCGAATAGATGGACACACCAAACTGGGACCCGCACACCCGCACTGCAGTGTGGATAAGTTAAAATGGATAGTCGGCCACATTCCCAATTACGCTTACGTGTCATGTCTATGTGTCAACTTTTGACCACGTGTCAATCTGCTTATGTGGCACTGTTTAAATCTAAAGAATTTAATCTACTGGGATACATTTTCCCCTAGACTGACACGTGGGACCTATCTTTAATCGAATAGATGGACACACCAAACTGGGACCCGCACACCCGCACTGCAGAAAAGTGTTTCCGAGCGAGCTTTATTGGTTTATTCTGCCAAAATGACCTTCCCAGGATTCGAACCCGTGACCTCAAACCCACCACGCCCTAAGCATTACCACTACACCAAGCAAGCTTTCTTGTTGTATAATCAAGACACGGCCTTATATATGTTACTTGTCTGTTGGGCTGGCTCAATTTATCACTCGCATGGGCCTCGGTGGAAGGGAGATGGGCTGCGGTGGACAGACCTCGGCTGTGCATGCACCATGTGACACGCTGGACCAACCTCACCTTATATTAGAAAGAAATGGTGCATGCACCATGTGACACGCTGGACCAACCTCACCTTATATTAGAAAGAAATGGAAAAAAAGGAGCTAGATGGGGGGTCGAACCCAGGAACAACCACACTCCTCCACCAACAGCTACCACCGCGCCACACTTTATCTGATGTTTGAACATAGCGCGCAACATTTATTAACATAGTTTTCGACTGTTGGACCTCAGCCGCACATATTGATTCGGTCCGTCACACAAAGTAGACAAGGTCTTCTTGGGCCGGCTTGAACTTGCAATGCGGGAGGGTACAGCCGGGCTAGCTCGGCTGGCCGGTTAGGATTTTTTCTTTTGTTTTTTCGTTTTTATGTTTTATTAATTCTTTAGTATCTTTTTCATAGGAAGTCCAAAATAATTAATTTTTGTCTCTAAATTTTTATAAAGTTTAGTAGATCAACTTAGGGTGTAAATTAGAAATACTTTGACTATTTAAAAATAGTGGATTTACTAATCTCATATTAGTCAATAGTAGGGACAATATTATACTTCAAATTATGATATTGAAACTAGGGTTTTGAATTCAACATTTTGGATGAATGCAATGGATAAATTCTCATGAAGTAATACCATATTGTGAGGCTCAAAATCATTTTTTCAAAAAATCATGGGCATCAGATCATGTACTTGTAGTTGCTTCACAAAACACCCCATTTTTTGCACACGGAAAATGGAAAATGGTTTTCCTGTTCGACGAAAAGGAAAACTTTCTCCTACAATATTGTTCGCCATCCCGGAATGCACATGCATGCACAATATGGGCACATTAGCACAAACTATGTCGCGATTATGGCCATAGCAGTGGTCGTATGGCTCGAAAGCCATGAAACCTCAGACATGATAGGTCATTTCTGAGAAGGTTTTTTCGAGACACTTGCAATATACCAAGTTTGGTATTTTTCCTTAAAACTATATCACATAATAAGACACCACACGAAGAATTTGCATTGATCGGACCTTTTTTGAATTTGGTATGCCCGTTTCAAACTATTGTCAAAATGGCGGGCATGAAGGTTCTTAGCTAGGGGCTGAACCTCGCTAAACTTGTATTGGATCTCTGAAAAAACATCATATTGTGAGTCTAAAAATCATTTTTTCAAAAAATCATGGGCATCAGATCATGTACCTGTAGTTCAAATCAGACTCACTTCCTACCGATTCGGCAAGAATTTGTCTTTTTCGCCAGAAGTGGACGGAAAGGTTTGAGATACCCCGGTTGGGAAATTTTTCCATGTAAGGTTCTATACTATGTTTGAAAAATGGGGTGGTAGCATTCTAAAATGGTCATTTGGTGGCTGCTTCACAAAACGCCCCGTTTTTTGCGCACGGAAAATGGAAAATGGTTTTCCCGTGCGACAAAAAGGAAAACTTCCTCCTGCAACATTATTCGCCATTCCGGAATGCACATGCATGCACAATATGGGCACATTAGCACAAACTATGCCGCGATTATGGCCATAACATTGGTCGTTTGGCTCGAAAGCCATGAAACCTTAGACATGATAGGTCATTTCTAAGAAGCTTTTTTCGAGACACTTGCAATATACCAAGTTTGGTATTTTTCCTTAAAACTATATCACATAATAAGACACTACGCGAAGGATTTGCATTGATCGGACCTTTTTTAATTTTGTATGCCCGTTTCAAACTATTGTCAAAATGGCGGGCATGAAGGTTCGTAGCCAGGGGTGAGCCTTGCTAAACTTGTATTGGATCTCTGAAAAAACATCATATTGTGATTCTAAAAATCATTTTTTCAAAAAATCATGGGCATCAGATCATGTACCTGTAGTTCAAATCAGACTCACTTCCTACCGATTCGGCAGGAATTTGTCTTTTTCGCCAGGGGTGGACGGAAAGGTTTGAGATACCCCGGTTGGGATATTTTTCCATGTAAGGTTCTATACTATTTTTGAAAAATGGGGTGGTAGCATTCTAAAATGGTCATTTGGTGGTTGCTTCACAAAACGCCCCATTTTTTACGCACGGAAAATGGAAAATGGTTTTCCCGTGCGACAAAAAGGAAAACTTCCTCCTGCAACATTGTTCGCCATCCCGGAATGCACATGCATGCACAATATGGGCACATTATCACAAACTATGCCGCGATTCTGGCCATAACACTGGTCGTTTGGCTCGAAAGCCATGAAACCTCAGACATGATAGGTCAATTCTGAAAAGGTTTTTTTGAGACACTTGCAATATACCAAGTTTGGTATTTTTCCTTAAAACTATATCACATAATAAGACACCACGGAAGGGTTTGCATTGATCGGACCTTTTTTGAATTTTGTATGCCCATTTCAAACTATTGTCAAAATGGCGGGCATGAAGGTTCTTAGCTAGGGGATGAGCCTCGCTAAACTTGTATTGGATCTCTGAAAAAACATCATATTGTGAGTCTAAAAATCATTTTTTCAAAAAATCATGGGCATCAGATCATATACCTGTAGTTCAAATCAGACTTACTTCCTAGCGATTCGGCAGGAATTTGTCTTTTTCGCCAGGGGTGGACGGAAAGGTTTGAGATACCCCGGTTGGGACATTTTTCCATGTAAGGTGCTATACTATTTTTTTAAAAATGGGGTGGTAGCATTCTAAAATGGTCATTTGGTGGTTGCTTCACAAAACGCTCCGTTTTTTGCGCACGGAAAATGGAAAATGGTTTTTCCGTGCGACGAAAAGAAAAACTTCCTCCTGCAACATTGTTCACCATCCCAAGATGCACAAGCATGCATAATATGAGCACATTATCACAAACTATGTCGCGATTCTGGCCATAACATTGGTCGTTTGGCTTGAAAGCCATGAAACCTCGAACATGATAGGTTATTTCTGTGAAGTTTTTTTTGAGATGCAATCAATATACCAAGTTTGTTATTTTTCCTTGCAACTATGTCACATAAAATAACACCACGCGAAGGATTTACATTGTTCAAACCGTTTTTAAATTTGTTATGCCCGTTTGAAAATTTCCGTGTTTCAAACTATGGTCAAAACAGCGGGCATGAAGATAGGGGATGAGCCTCTCTAAACTTGCATTGGATCTCTAAAGAAACATCATATTGTGAGTCTGGAAATGATTTTTGCAAAAAATTATGAGCATCAGCTCATGTACCTATAGTTCAAACCGGACCCACTTCCTATCGATTCGCCAGATACTTGTCTTTTTCACCAAGGGTGGACGAAAATGTTTTAAAATCCCCGATTGGGACATTGTCCATGTAAGGTGGCCTAGTATTTTTGAAAAATAGGGTGGTAACATTTTGAATTGAACATTTGGTGTTGCTTCAGAAAACACCCCGTTTTTGGGGCTAAGAAAAAAGGAAAATTGATTTTCCATGCACAGTCTTGACCAGCCAATCAAAACACAGTAAAAGGGCTACCCATTGATCACCCACCGAAGTAGATCTGAGCCGTCCACTACCACTAGATCCAATGCTCTAGAATTCAGCGCTTACCCACCGAAATTTTAGACGAGCGCGTTGCCAAAAAAAACTAGTCTCGGCGCTCGATTTTGGGCCACGGGAGCGAGAGACCAATATTTGGCCCAAAAATCGTCTAGGTCAGGCTGCATCCAACCCCACCTACCCCATCGTGCAGAACCCTTCCTCCTCGCCTCAGATCCACCCGCGGGCGCCGCCTCCATCCCGATACCATCTTCTCCTTCCACCGGCACGTTGCCGGCCACGCCAAACCACGTTGCCTTCCACCGCCATGTTGCCGGCCACGCCAAACCACCAGCACCCCTCCTCCCCTCCGTACCACCTCCGGCCCTTCACCCTCACCCTCCACGGGTTTTCTCCCATATGGCCGACGCGATCCAGATCGAGGGAGCACCCGCGCCGTCCTACCTCTCCTCGCCGGTGGCCAGGCATTGACCCAGCAAGTGCAGGGAAGGGCGCCCTTTCCAAGTGCAGAGAAGGGCGCCAGATGGGTGCATGTACTCGCTGGTGGCGCATGAATCGCCGGAGCCCCCGTCCCGTTACCACCCCATAGCCGGAACCTCGCCGCGACAAGACACGAGTCCGGACCACGCGGACTCCATCGATGTCTCCATGACCGTGGAGGTGTGCGTCAAGGCCGCCATCGGCCACCTCCACAATCTCTCTCCCCTCATCCATGTCCTAACGGCTTACGCATCTGTCCCGTGCTCGCAGGTTTCTGGGAGCCGCTCGTGCGTGGCGCCAGGATGGAGGTGGTTGGCGCGCGCCAGTGGCCTAGATCTCGCTGTCGAGGCATCTGCCTGAGGTGAGGACATGTCGTCGAGGCGTCTGCGTGAGTCCATCCAGGAGTGCGTCTCCGAGTTCATCACCTTCATCACTAGCGAGTAAGTGCCTCCTCCACTCTCTCTGATCCCTCAACTTGCCCAGATGCAAAATAGTCGATAAGTATCATAAGATTGAACTACAGGATATACATTTACTTGTAATTTAGTTGACTAATTAGTAGCAAAGCAGTATTAGAAATTTCCATAACATAAGATCCAGACTTCAGGAATAGGTTAGTGGACATTTTGCATAAGAAATTAACCCAGTCTGAAGAATCTGCTGGTGTTCAAACTTAAGAGAAGGTTCAGACTTCAGGATTCCCCTCACAAATACTTTGTCCAGTACCTACAGTTAGTTATAAGTGTGATCTGGGTTAGGTGTAAACAACTACGGTTAGCAATGCATTGCAAAGGATGTGGTACATGTATCCACTCCCTTCCCAAAGTTTGTGGTGTACTGGACATACACACTTGCATGGGTTGCAGAGACAAATTGAGACTCAAGCTAAAACGGGGGATAAGTCAATTTTATTCAGATCCTTGGCATGCTTTGGAGTACTCTTTACCATTGCATATTCTTTGGAGTACTCCTTACAGAGTAGAATAGGTTGTGATTTTGTCTATACTTCTGATTAGATTTCTCAATTGCTTATTTGTGCAACTTTTTAGCTCCTTGGCTCAGATATATTTGTTGTGTGACAAACAAATTAGTAAAAAAGTTGCTCATGTCATTCTACAGGTTATTGAAGCATGCCACATGAAAGCCCGTTCTGACGATGGTCGGAGGTGCAACGAAAGGATGGTATGTTCATCCAGATGCGTTGTGGCCGTGGTGTTGAAGCCAACCTGCTGCTGCTGCTCTCCTCCGACGGATTAGATAAGTCTTCAGTATATCATGTTCTCTTTTTTTACTTGGTTGATGATGGGACATGTTCTGCTGGCATTTGGTTATCTTGAAATGCGCACAGATTAGTGCATTACTTGGCTTTGCTTTTTCACCTTATTTTCTACTTGTCGCGAACTCATGGTATTGACCTGGAATAGTTTGTGGTTTGACTGTTTGATCGTGTTGTTCTTTACTTGAATATAAATGGCTATTGGATCATCTACGCTTGCTATTGGTCGTCTGATATGGTGTGTTTGTTTGTGGTTGGTGTAGGTCAAGCTATAGCAGAACACACTTGAGCTATAGAAATTTAGTGATAAGGTCAAGGAGAACCAGGAGAAGATCAATATCAATAAGAAGTTGCCCTACCTCATTGGCATCAAGGTTTGTCCCTTGCTGGACCTGTACCTGTGTTTCAAATGTGTGCAAAATATCATTTACGGATATATTATGCATGCCTGTTGTAATGAGATAATCACATAAAATATGTAAGGAAGAAATATTTCTAGTATAGTGACTTTTAATATTTGTAGGCCATGTACTCCAGTGATTTCTTGTCCTCCTGCAATTTCTCATATCACTGATCATTCGTCAGTTCCTGTTGCTATTGTAGATCACCGGTGGGCAGCTGATGAGTTGCTGGGTGAGCAGTGACACCCCAGGTGGAGTGGAGGAAGCCAGTGAGGTGCTGGCTAGCTTGCGTAGAGGTGCTGGGCGCCGCGCGGGATCATTGGCGACCTGGAGGTGCTAAGCAGTGGGCGTGTTGGTTATATGCATTAATTTTTTGTTTTGATGTACTGTACGAGGAGTGATTGTCTAGTCATTTGAATTTCTGGTCTGTTTATTTGAAATTTTTTGTCAGTTCATTTTGAAATCGTGTTTGTATCATTTTGCACTGAAAATTGATTCTTTATTTATGCAGAAATTTCTGGGCTTCAAACGGTACTTGCATGTACAACCTGAATGAATATAATCTAAATTGAACATGGGCTTTAAAAATGCCAGCCCAATGGCTAATTGTGGATCAAAGCATCTGATTGTAAATTGTAAAAAGGCTTATGGCAGACCTAAAATTAATTGTACTTTGAATACGCTAAGGCCCAAATAATAAGAAATGTATCATAAATAGGCCAAGGCTCAAAATGAAATGTACTATAAAAATGCCTGGACCAAGAAAAAAAGGCTAGAATTAGTGGGCTCGACCCATAGAAGCGACCAAACTGGATCGGGTTGAATTCACGTTACGACGATCTCGGTTCGTCACAATTTTGTCACGTCGGATCAGCCACATAGGATCTGACCTGGCTTGGCTAGATGGCCCGTGACGATATTGGATCGTCATAACGGTTATGATGATCCAATATCATCATAGACAGTTATGACGATTTTGCAAAAGTCGTTGTTATAGTTCATTTGCGACGCCCAGCTTTCGACGATTTCAAAATCATCATAGAATTGTCATAAATGGACTATTGTGACGATTCTGTGATGAAAATAGAGGGTCATATATAGCCAGATTCCTTGTAATGGATGGACAGTTCCATCCCCAATATAGTAGTTATCCATAACACGATCAATAATTCTTGTAGGTATTTTGAAAACATCATTCTCAACAGGTGGTGGCTTATCTACTACCTTAGCAGTGGTAGTAGCATTACCAAATAAGAAACTCAGCGAATTATCCATGACGAAAATAAAGCAACTAACAGACATAAACAATACTCATAGTAGAAGTTTCATTTACCAGTTCCACTCTCCAATAGCGCTTCACTCCCCGGCAACGGCGCCAGAAAATAGTCTTGATGACCCACAAGTATAGGGGGTGTATCGCAGTATTTTCGATAAGTAAGAGTGTCGAACCCAACGAGGAGCAGAAGGTGCTGGCTAGTGGTATGGATCAGAAATTTTCTGCAAATACTTAGCAAACGGATTTTTAGGGGTTTTTGATAAAGCAAGCAAACAAAGTACGAGTAAATAAAAGACAGTAGGAATAAATGCAGTAAGTGGCCCAATCCTTTATGCAGCAAAGGACAAGCCGGTTGTATTACTTAAGATGACCAAACGTTCTCGAGGACACATGGGAAGGCTGTCAAGTGCTTTCGCTTCATATAGTTGATTAATCTTCTTTAGCTTGCTAAGTGTTGTGTGGGTGAACCTATGCTAATGTACCGCCCCATCCGAGACTAATACATACTTGTGATTATACCCCTTGCAAACATCCGTAAGTAAAAGAAAGTAATTAAGGTAGAAACCTAACCACAACTTTAAACTCTAAGACCCTTACGTCCCTTGTGCAATGGTTTCCTAATGGGGGTTCAGGTTTCTGTCACTCTGGCAACCCCTACGATTAGTAGACAAATACACAATGCATTCCCCTAGGCCCATATAGGTGAAGTGTCATGTAGTCGACGTTCACATGACACCACTAGAAGAAGTACACCACAACTTAAATAACAATCTATTGAATCTTTCTCAACACAACTCCACTACTAACAACAAGACTTCTCCCATGTCCTCAAGAACAAAACGAACTACTCACAAGACATCATATGGATCATGATAAGAGATGGAATAATGATGTATAACAATCTGAACATAAACAATAATTCAATGGTTCACTCAATAGCATCAACTACAAAGAGTAATCAACACCGAGAAAGTTTCCCCTATGAACTATGCAAGATTCAACGCAACTGTTACAGCAATTTGGAGATGGTGATGAGGGTGCCGATGGTGATGATGGTGGTGGTGATGATGATGATGATACCGATGAAGTCTAGCTTGATGGTGGTGTGATGGCGACGATCTCCCCTCTCCGGGAAGGAATTCCCCCGGCAGAAATCTGTCTACCGAAGAGATCTTTCTCTCTCGGTGTTTTCCACCCCGCAGAGGCGGCGGAATCTTTCTGTGGTCGCTCCCCGAGTCTTAGGGTTTCGGGAGGATGATATACACTAGAGGGGAGAGGCTGGAGTGGGCCAGGGTGGCCACACCACCTCCTGGCGTGGCCTAGGGCTGCCCACACCATGGGGTGGTGTGGGCCCCCTGTGGCCCATCTCCACTCCGTCTTCTGGCATCCTTAGTCTTCTGGAAAAATAGGATTTTCCGTATATTTTCCCGGATTTTCTGATCTTCATGAATTTTGCCTCCAAATAGCACCTTTTCCATCAGAATCCTGACTGCAGCGGTCCATGCTCCAAAAGTCATCAACCATGCAAAAACAGATGAAATAACATAAGTATCACCTCTCAATATGAAATATATCAATGAATAATAGTGAATCAAGACATAGAATAGTGATGCAAAATGAACGTATCAATGAGCCACTGACAGGGGACCCCCCTGTCAGCAGTCCTCAGTGCCGCAGAGTGAATCTGGGCCGGCCTAATTAGCTTCCCGCGCTGGCCCTGTGATTCAAATTAGGAATTTTCTTTTTGGACTTAAACTAGAATCTATCCCTTTGTTTAAAAATCAACTCAGAAAGTTTTACAAATCCAAATTGAGTGATTCCAATTTTGTTGGAAAGCTAACGAAAATTTATATCCATGCCCATTGGGTTTTAATCATTTAGAGTTAGAGATCTCTCCTAGTAAAAATAACAAGAAAGAAGCTTTTGCACATTCAAACATTTTTATAAAATCAACCACATTAGCTTTTGAGTTGATTCCAACTATCAAAAATCACATTTAACCATACCTATCTGAATATGTAATAATATTAAGGTTTACATGCAGTGACTTTGGACTAGTACCAAAATAATGCTATATATGCATTTCTAGTCACTTTAAAATATGATCCAACCTTTAAATCACATTCCCACATGTTAGAATATGTGGTGATGATGTGTGTCCACATGATCCCATATTTTAATTGGAGAATATTAAATCTTAGTTAATTTCAATGAGTACAAATTACTTTTCTCAAATAAAAGAATGAAGCTAGTTCATTAAACCTTGTGATGCTTGTGATGATAATAGATCGAATGTGTTTCTTAGTGTGCTAAGTATACTAGTTAAGCATTGTTTGGTGATTATGTATTTCGTATGTATTTATAGACGATAGTACCGACCAAGTTTTCGAGGAGGAGGAGTTCTACCAAGAGGAGGAGGAAGAGAATTTCAACCACTGCACCAACCAAGGCAAGCTATTATTGGAAAGCTAACACTTGCAAGTATTATACCTAGCAAGACATCTTTAACAATGCAAGCTAACCCTTGCAAGATAGATAACCCAAGCAAGATGCATTAGGCATGCTTTGGTTATATCATTTTGACTTATACTTACTCCAAGTTTTATTTACAAGCTTTACCTTCTTTACTTTACCAAAGTCCTTTACTTGTTTAAAGGTATCATAAAGAGTATAAAACTTGACCTATCTAGTTAGACTTAGATGTCATTCTATGGAATGACATTGATCTTAGCATCCCACCTTAGTGAACACTCTTAACTTAGTAGTTGGAGCTAAACTAAAACTTGATTCACTTTAGATGGGAATACTTGGTGAAAATGACTTGTGAAAACCTTGGAATGATGAGTCATTCTATTGAGATGTTTTGACATATGTTGAGAAACACAAATGGTTTATGATGATGATGAAAATGTTGAGGCATGAGCCTTAGCCCTTTTACAAAATTGATGGTTAGGTTCGGATGCGATACCATTCCAATTTTACTATACAACCACAATACCTGAATTGGGTAAGGCTTAGCCAGAAGTTTATATGCATTAGTATTAGTTCCCTTGCGTGAGAGGTTTGAGCTGAGGCTACCTCTCAATGTTGTCCACCTATGCAGTGCCCAGGATGACAGATGGTCATGGCTGGGAGGCCATACTCATAGGAGAGGTGCTTATACTAGAGTGTGTAAAGGAAAGGTTATGTTTGATTATCTACATACTAAGTATGATGATTCAGGGTTACCCCTGACAGATGTATCGAATCTTGTGGTGAAAGTGTAATACCTCTGCAGAGTGTCAAACTATTCGAATAGCCGCGTCCGCGGTTATGGACAGTTGGAGTGGCCATACTGTTCTGTTGTCAGATGTTTTCAAAACAACTTATGAAATGAATGGTGACGTGATTTGACCACAACAGAGTTGTGACTGTGACAACTAAGTTCCCACTTAGGTGTTTTTCAAACTTATTTTATCTTTCTTTGTTTCTGAACTCAGCTTAGGTTTCAAACTTAACTTTACAAATAAACTTAGAGTTAGCATTCCTAGTAGAACTATCCTATTTGTTAGTGGTAGTTTGCGAGTACTTAAAGAGTACTCATGGCTTTTGTCCCTAGCTATTCCCGTGGCCAAACTATGGGGAGGACTACCCTGAAGGAGGACAGCAGGACGGCTACGACAACTAGGATCATCTCCCATCGTCAGCATTGCCTGTGACTCTGAAGATGGACCCCACCGCTATGCTATTTATTCCGATGCTTGATTGTACTAAGACTGGATCATGAGATCCTTTATTTGTGTAAAACCTTATTATGGTTTGTAATGGATGATGTACTGTGATATCCAATCTGTTATGTCTCGCAAAAATGGTAATCCTGGGATTGCGATGTATGGCATAACAGGCATCTGGGATTAAAAATCCGGGTGTTGACAGGTTCTTGTGATAGTTATGTCATTAAATTTATGCATGATACTGAAAGTTATTATGAGAGAGGGAAGACTATTCTAATGCATCTCAATAATTTTAAGTTTCCTTGCTTTATGCTGAAAGTCTTTATGTTGCACTTGTTTTGCCTTCCTATGCTAGCAGCCTCTGGTTTCAACAATTTTATTTTCTTACAAAATTCCCTTGCATAGGGAGTGGGTTAGACTTAAACATGTGTATTTTTGCTTCTTGATGCTCTCTTTCACTTCAATTCACATTCTTATGTGAGCATCATTGAAATTATCATGCCCATCTTAATGGCTATAAAGAAAGAGCTTTTTGGGAGACAACCCAATACATTTCTTTTGCCTTCAGTTTTTGTTTATTTGAGTCTTGGAAGTTATTGTTTCGGAAATAACCTCTCCTTATCCTTTTTGTTTGGTTTTTGTGTCAAGATCAACCTCTAATGAGAGAAAAGTAAGATTTGGGAAAGTTGCTGTCCTGAAACAGATTGTTGTGCTTCACTGTAAAAAATTCTTGAAAAATCTCTGTATGTCGGATTGAGCTGTAATTTTTTGTGCCTCTACCCCAGGTTGTTATTTAACTTTCGTTAGATTTGCACTTTTTGATTTGAGCAACAGAAGATTTTCTAAAAAATTGGTCTTTACCTGCTGGTCTGTTTTGACAGATTTTGACCACTCTTGCATTTGCCTCTTAAATCGATTTCCTTTTTGAATTCCTTTTGGACTTTCAGAAGGAGTTGCTACAGAAGATTATGTTTTGATGGATTTCAGTTGAAATTGAACCTAAAAGGTTTATTACCTTGCTTACACTAGTGTTGCTAATGAGGATTGTGTGAAGTTTTGTGTTAAAGAAATTTCCAGGTTAGTGGAGAAAATGGTGTAATAAGATAGTGAAAGGTTAAACGACTCAAGCAATATGTGTATGAAGATGAAGATATTGATGCTATTCAAATGGTAACTCCAGAAAAATTTATCAAATACCAAGTTCAGAGACCTGCAGAGTCCGTTTTCGAATAGGTGCAGTTCTGGTAAGAAAAGTTCCGCGAAAAATCTGGCAAGTTATATTTTTGCAGTTTTTATCCAACAAGGAAAGCAACGAAGCGAAAGAGGGATAGAAACGGAGCCAGGTTGTCTCACACCACCCCCTGGCGCGGGCCCCCCTGGCCGCACCAGCAAGTGGTGTGGCCACCTCGGACTCCATCTCCGACTCGTTTTCTCCCAGTACCTTCCTTTTATTGTAAAAATTCATAATATATAACCCCCCAGATCCCCCGAGGTTCGCATATCATGTTCTCGTCGTGTTTTCGTTCAATCTATTTCTGCCAGGAACTATTCTTAAAGTTTAGAAGCACAATGGTCTCCGCCAACGATAAGGGTAAGGAGCCTATGGAGGAAGATCTCCAAGACTCTGAGCAAGAGGAGGAGAGCGATAGTGAAGTTGAAGACGAGGCAAAGGAAGACCAACATCCGCATACCAGCACCACCATTGCAAGCATTGGAGTGGTGGCAAACCCTGCCAGGTTCAAAAGGACTGCACGGATGTCCACTAGAGGGAAGACTCCGCGTCATTGCTTGTCTTCACGGTCACCTTCTCCACGCACCAAGAATCCCTTCTATACCCTTATCCATGAGAATCAATTCTAGAATATGCCCATGGAGAAACTACCCTCCAATTGGGATATGCCCTGTTCTAAAGATGCAGGAAAAGAAGACTTCAAGGAGGAAGAGTGGGGAAAGAATCGTACGAGCTGCGAATCACAACCCAACATGATCATGAACCGCATTGATAAAAACTCGGAGTTGATTCGTACTCTCACCTTTGAGATTGAGGACTTGAGGAATTTGATTGAAAAGCTCATCGAAAGAACACCACCACCACCGAAGGAGTAATTCATCATCAGGTTTTGGCATCCCCTTGGTTTGTTCCAAGCTTGGGGGAGTGTCGCGGTATCACATCACTATCTTCTATCTTTTTACCTTTTTAGTAGAGTCATATCATGAATAGAGAAGTTATCATGTAGGACGGTTTGCATTATGGAAGTGTCCCCCCTCTCGTTAGATATCTATGTATCCCTTGGTGTGATTTGCCGTTATGGAATATTAATGAGAAGTTATATCATTTACTCTTTTGCATATCTTATATTAGTTTTCAATTACTACTATATGATTGATCTTGTTATTAGTATTGGTATCACTTTGGGATCATTGAGTTAATTTAGTTGGTTTTGGCAAACTTGGCTCGGTCAGTAGCAACATTATTATGAGAATTGAATGAAAAAAAGTACTCTTAAAGAAATATAATTTCATCATTGATACGTCCATTTTGCATCACTATTCTATGTCTTAATTCACTATTATTCATTGATATATTTCGTATTGAGAGGTGATACTTATGTTATTTCATCTGTTTTTGCATGGTTGATGACTTTTGGAGCATGGACCGCTGCAGTCAGGATTCTGATGGAAAAGGTGTTGTTTGGAGGCAAAATTCGCGAAGATCAGAAAATCCGGGAAAATATACGGAAAATCCTATTTTTCCAGAACACTAAGGATGCCAGAAGACGGAGTAGAGATGGGCCCCAGGGGGCCCACACCATCCCTGGCGCGGGCAGCCCTAGGACGCGCCTGGAAGTGGTGTGGCCACCCTGGCCCACTCCAGCCTCTCCCCTCTGGCATATATCAACCTCCCGAAACCCTAAGACTGGGGGAGCAACCACATAAAGATTCCGCCGCCTCTGCAGGGCGGAAAACACCGAGAGAGAAAGATCTCTCCGGCAGACAGATTTCTGCCGGGGGAATTCCTTCTCGGAGAGGGGAGATCATCGTCATCAACACCACCATCAAGCTGGACTTCATCGGGTCCATCATCACCACCATCATCATCACCATCTCCATATTGCTATAACAATCGAGTTGAATCTTGCATTAGTTCATAGGGGAAACTTTCCTGGTGTTGATTACTCTTTGTAGTTGATGCTATTGAGTGAACCGTTGAATTATTGTTTATGTTCAGATTGTTATACATCATTATTCCATCTGTGATCATGATCCATATGATGTCTTGTGAGTAGTTCGTTTGCTCTTGAGGACATGGGAGAAGTCATGTTGTTAGCAGTGGAGTTGTGTTGAGAGAGATTAAATAGATTGTTATTTAAGTTGTGGTTTACTTCTTCTAGTGGTGTCATGTGAACATCGACTACATGACACTTCACCTATATGGGCCTAGGGGAATGCATTGTGTATTTGTCTACTAATCGTAGGGGTTGCCGGAGTGATAGAAACCTGAACCCCCGTTAGGAAACCATTGCACAAGGGACGTAATGGTCTTAGAGTTTAAAGCTGTGGTTAGGTTTCTACCTTAATTACTTTCTTGTACTTATGGATGTTTGTAAGGGGTATAATCACAAGTATGTATTAGTCTTGGATGGGGCGGTACATTAGCACAGGTTCACCCATACGACACTTAGCAAGCTAAAGAAGATTAATCAACTATATGAAGCGAAAGCACTTGACAGTCTTCCCATGTGTCCTCGAGACAATTTGGTCATCTTAAGTAATACAACCGGCTTGTTTTTTGCTGCATAAAGGATTGGGCCACTTGCTGCATTTATTCCTACTGTCTTTTATTTACTCGTTCTTTGTTTACTTGCTTTATCAAAAACCCCTAAAAATCCGTTTGCTAAGTATTTGCAGAGAATTCCTGATCCATACCACTAGCCAACACCTTCTGCTCCTCGTTGGGTTCGACACTCTTACTTATCAAAAATACTGCGATACACCCCCTATACTTGTGGGTCATCAAGACTATTTTCTGGCGCCATTGACGGGGAGTGAAGCGCTATTGTAAAGGAAACTTCTACTATGAGTATTGTTTACTTCTGCTAGTTGCTTTATTTTTGTTATGGATAATTCACTGAGTTTCTTATTTGGTAATGCTACTACCACTGCTAAGGTAGTAGATAAGCCACCACCTGCAGAGAATGATGTTTTCAAAATACCTACAAGAATTATTGATCGTGTTATGGATAACTACTATGTTGGGGATGGAACTATTCATCCCGGTGATCATTTACTCTTTATACACGAATTATGCGGGTTGTTTAAGTGTGCAGGTATTACTACAGATCAAGTTAAGAATAAGTTATTCTCATTATCACTAAAAGGAAGAGCTGAGGTATGGTATAAGCTGCTGAAGAATGGTCAAGCTCTGGAATGGGAGGAAATAGTGCCTCTCTTTTATTCAAAGTTTTATCCTCCTAGTGAGATTCATAAAGATCGGAATCAAATATACAACTTTTGGCCTATTGATGGAGAGAGTTGATGCGCTCGACTTTCAATGTAGAGCTCGTTGGGAACCCCAAGAGGAAGGTATGATGAGCACAACAGTAAGTTTTCCCTCAGTTATGAAACCAATGTTTAATCGAACCAGTAGGAGCAAGGAAACACCCCAAAGGTGTTGCTAGCTGAGCTTTGGCAGGGCGCACTACCGGTGCTAGTAGCAACGTGGATACCTGCACAACACAACCACAGAACTTTGTCCCCAACTTGCGATGAGGTTGCCAATCTCACCGTGTGTTGCGGAAAACAAAGGATTAAACGTATCGAATGGAAAGAAGTAAAAGGTTGCAGAAAGTAAAGACAAAGCAGAAATAGTTTATATATTGTATGTAAAGAAAAAGGATCGGGATCCATAGTTCACTAGAGGTGGCTCTCCTTAGATAGATAACATGCTGGGTGAACAAATTACAGCGGGGCAATTGACAAACACCGAGAAAGCAATACATGCATATATTAATCATCTTGACTCCTTTGAGACTTGATTGGGCATTACAACATAATATATAGACCGCCATCCAACTGTATCTATGACTAATAATCCACCTTTAGGTTATCATCCGAACCCCCTCCATTATTAAGTTGCAAGCAACAGATTATTGCTTTACGAATTGCGTGTAAAGTAAACAATACGATTGTTCTATGAACAAATGATTGTTGTTTTCTCCCTAGTAGCAACAGCTAGTACCTTAGATATTTCTGTCACTTCCCCATATTACCAGAGGCATGAACCCACTATCGAGCATAAATACTAACTCTTGGAGTTGGTAGCATCTACTTGGCCAAGATAGCTACTAACAACGGAAAGCATGCAAGATCTCAAATAACAAAGACATGATAGAATCAAAAATCAATCTGAAATAGCATCTCAATATCCATCGGATCCCCGCAAACACAACATGTATGAATTACAAATAGATGATCTTGATCATGAACGATGCTCACAGGATCTAAACATGAAAGCACAAAGGAGGAGAAACTAGCCATCTAGCTACTACATGGACCGGTAGTCCAAGGATGAACTACTCACGCATCACACCGGAGGCTTGCATGGTGATGAAGAAGGCCTCCAGGGTGAATTCCCCTCTCTGGCAGGGTGCCAGGAAGAGCTTCAGATCCCTCCCGATCTAGGGATGTAGATGATGACGGCTACAGGCTCTTTCGTGGATTTTTGATCGGGTACTTAGGGTTTTCGTCCCGAGGGCAATATATAGGCGGAAGGAAAGGCCGAGGGGGTGCCGAGAGCGGCCACACCACCCCTGGCGCGGGCCAGGCCTGGCCTCGCGGCCAGGTGGTGTGGTGGATCCCTAGCCCTTCTCCGTCTCGTATTCTGGCACTTGATCACTTCCGAAAAAATAGGCACTTTGGCTTTTGTCCCATCCAATTCCGAAAATATTCATTTTCTGACTTTCCTGGAACCAAAAACAGCAGAAAACAGGCAGCTGGCACTATGGCTCTTGTTAATAGGTTAGTCCAAGAAATCATATGAAAAGTACTCCAAAGTTGGAACAAAACACAAGAAAGTGGATAAAACCAAGCATGGAACATCAAAAATTATAGATACATTTGCAATGTATCAAGAGTACAACTCAAGCTTGGGGGTGATTGAAGTTACTAATGCTCAAATGTCCCATTCATGAGCTCCCCAACAATATTATTATCAATAACTTTTATGCAAGGCTCCCTCTACATGATCAAGATTTATTAGATGCTTCTTGTGCTGGATCATTCACTCGCATGGAAGAAGAAGCTAAATGGGATCTTCTGGACCGTATTCAAGACAATGTTGAAGCTTGGGAGAATGATAAAGGTAGAAAGTCAGGTAAAAATTATGATTATGAATGCATTGAATCTTTTATGGGAACTGATGACTTTCAAAATATTAGTAATGCTTATGGTCTTGATTTGCAGGTTATTACGAATTGATTTAGAGCTTTTGCTTCTTATATTGAAATTCCAAAAAGGGGATGGAATAAATACCATGCACCTTATAAAGATATTGTTGACTGTGTTCCTGTTAGGAGCACTGAGTGTTACATTACTGATCATATCTTACCTGAACCTTATATCGAGAAGATTCCCTTCCCAGATAAGGTAAAGGACCATCCTATGATAACTAATGTAATCACCAAAAGTGAAAAGAGAACTGTAAAACCTGATGAACAAATAAACGTTGAACCTATGGTAGCAATTGTGAAAGACCTTGTCACTAAAAGCATAGAAGATGGACACATAGTCTTTTGTGAGGATGCTTCTAATATTGTTTCACATCCTAATAGAACTAAAAAATCTAGTGTTCCTATGCTTTCTGTTAGAATTGGTGATCATTGCTATTATGGTTTATGTGATATTGGTGCAATTTCCAGTGCTATTCCTTATGAGCTTTACAGAGAAATTATGCATGAAATCAGTCCCTGCGAATTGGAAGAGATTGATGTGGTTATTCACCTTGCTAATAGAGAGACCATCTCTCCAATTGGCATTGTACGAGACGTGGAAGTTCTTTGTGGTAAGATTAAGTATCCTGCCAATTTTCTAGTACTTGGTTTAGCTGCTAGTAAAACTTATCCTATCATTTTTGGTAGACCTTTCTTGAGTACTTGTGGTGCTATTATTGATTGCAAGAGGGAGAAAATCTTGACTAAGTTTGATGGGAATCTTATGAGTTTAATTTTTCAAAATTTTCTAAAGAACCTTGCGAAGAGGAAACTCATAATGAGGATTTTAGAGTTGAACAACTTGCTTCTATCTCTCTTGCTCCTAACAATGCTTTGCGGAAATTTATGGAAGATCATGAAAGTGAAATCTTCATGGAAGAAAGGAATGAGATTAACAGGATTCTCCGTGATCAACCTAAGATGCTTAAGCATAACTTGCCTGTAGAAGACTTGGGAGTACCACAATGCCACCTAAAAAGGATCCGGTTTTCGATCTAAAACCTCTCCCTGATGATCTTAAATATGCTTATATTGATGATAAAAAGATATATCATGTTATTGTTAGTGCTAAACTTTCAGGGAAGGAATAAGAAAGGTTATTGGAGGTTTTGAGGAAACACCGAGGAGCTATGGGCTATACTCTGGATGATTTAAAAGGGATTTCACCTACTATATGTCAGCATTCTATCAACATGGAACCAGATGCAAAGCCAGTAGTAGAGCACCAATGACGTTTAAATCCTAGGATGAAGGAAGTGGTAAGGAATGAGGTATTGAAACTCCTTAATGCTGGTATTATTTACCCTATTGCTGATAGTGAATGGGTTAGTCCTATTCATTGTGTTCCTAAAAAGGAGGTATTACTGTTGTTCCTAATGATAATGATGAGCTTATTCCTCAAAGAATAGTAGTAGGCTATAGGATGTGCATTGATTTTAGAAAAGTCAATAAAGTTACTAAGAAAGATCATTACCCGCTTCCTTTTATTGATGAAATGTTGGAAAGGTTGTCTAAAAAGACCCATTTTTGTTTTCTTGATGGTTATTCTGGTTTCTCTCAAATTGCCGTTAAACAACAAGATCAAGGAAAAACTACTTTTACTTTCCCTTATGGAACTTATGCTTATAGACGTATGCCTTTTGGTTTATGTAATGCTCCTGCTACTTTTCAAAGGTGCATGTCTGCTATCTTTCATGGTTTTTGTGAGGAAATTGTAGAAGTGTTCATGGATGACTTTTCTGTCTATGGAACTTCTTTTGATAATTGTCTGCACAACCTTGATAAAGTTTTGCAGAGATGTGAAGAAACTAATCTTGTTCTTAATTGGGAAAAATGCCACTTCATGGTTAATGAAGGGATTGTTCTTGCGCATAAAGTTTTTGAAAGAGGCATAGAAGTTGATAGAGCTAAGGTTGAGGCAATTGACAAGATGCCATGCCCAAGAGACATCAGAGGTATTCGTAGTATCCTTGGTCATGCTGGTTTCTATAGAAGGTTTATTAAAGACTTTTCTAGGATATCAAAACCCCTTACTAATCTTCTTCAAAAAGATGTACCCTTCGTTTTTGATGAGGACTGTAAGGAAGCTTTTAAAACTCTTAAGAAGGCTTTAACTACAGCCCCTATTGTTCATCCACCTGATTGGAGTTTGCCCTTTGAAATAATGTGTGATGCTAGTGATTTTGCTGTAGGTGTTGTCCTTGGGCAACGTATCGATAAAAAGTTAAACGTTATCCATTATGCTAGTAAGACTCTAGACGCTGCTCAAAGGAATTATGCCACTACTGAAAATGAATTTCTAGCTATTGTTTTTGCTTGTGATAAGTTTAGGCCCTACATTGTAGACTCAAAAGTCACCATTCATACTGATCATGCTGCTATTAAATATCTTATGATAAAGAAGGATGCTAAGCCTAGGCTTATTAGATGGGTGCTGCTTTTACAAGAGTTTGATCTACATATAGTAGATAGGAGTGGCGCTGAAAACCCTGTAGCTGATAATTAATCTCAATTGGAAAACATCTCTTTTGACGCTATGCCCGTTAATGATAGTTTCCCAAATGAACAGTTAGCTGCAGTAGGGGTAAGCTTGCGAGGGAGCCCTTGGTACGCTGATTATGCTAACTTTATTGTCTCCAAGTATTTGCCTCCAACTTTTATAGCTCAGCAAAGAAGGAAGTTCTTCTATGATTTGAGGCATTATTTTTGGGATGACCCACACTTATACAAAGAAGGAGTGGATGGTATTATGCGGAGATGTGTTCCAGAATATGAAAAAAGGAGATATTGCATAAATTTCATGGTAGTGCTTATGGAGGACATCATGCAGGAGATAGAACTGCACAAAAGGTGCTACAATCAGGTTTCTACTGGCCTACCCTTTTTAAAGATGCAAGAAAATTTGTTTTATCTTATGATGAATGTCTGCGTGTTGGTAATATTTCTAGACGCAATGAAATGCCTATGAACTAGTCTCTTGTTATTGAACCTTTTGATTCCTGGGGATTTGACTTTATGGGTCCTTTCCCTCCCTCGAAAGGTTATACTCATATTCTTGTTGCCGTTGATTATGTTACTAAGTGGGTAGAAGCCATTCCTACGAAGAGTGCTGACGGGGAAACCTCTCTAAAAATGCTTAAGGATGTTATCTTTCCTAGGTTTGGAGTGCCTAGGTATCTCATGACTGATGGGGGTTCTCATTTCATTCATGGTGGTTTTAGAAAGACCCTTGCTAAATATGATGTTAATCATAGAATTGCTTCAGCTTATCACCCCCAAACTAGCGGGCAAGTAGAGTTATCAAATAGAGAAATTAAATCCATCTTGCAAAAGACTGTTAATAGATCTAGAAAAAACTGGGCTAAAAAGTTGAATGATGCTTTATGGGCTTATAGAACTGCTTACAAAAATCCTATGGGTATGTCTCCTTATAAGATGGTTTATGGGAAAGCTTGTCACCTACCCTTAGAATTAGAACACAAAGCTTACTGGGCAGTTAGAGAACTAAATAGAGATTGTAAGCTCGCTAGTGAGAAAAGATTATTTGACTTAAGTTCTTTAGATGAATGGAGGAGTGAAGCCTATGAAAATGCTAGGATCTTTAAGGAAAAAGTTAAAAGATGGCATGACAAGCGAATACTTAAGAGAGAATTTCATGTTGGTGAGAAAGCTCTATTGTATAGGTCTCGTCTCAGATTTTTTGCAGGAAAGCTACTGTCAAAATGGGAAGGACCTTTCATTATAGAAGAAGTATACCGTTCAGGAGCAATAAAAATATAATACTACACAAGTAGTGAATGGACAGCGACTCAAACACTATATTGCTGGAAATTCTTACAATGAAGATGTTGATGCCTTTCAAGTTATAAATCCGGAGAAATTCATCGAGGGCCAAATTCAGAGACCTGCAGAGTCCGTTTTCAAATAGGTAACAGTTCTGGTAAGAAAAGTTCCGCGAAATTACAATACAACTATATTTTTGCAGTTTTCAGTCAATAAGGAAAGTTACAAAGTGAAAAAGGGACGGAAATGGAGCCAGGGTGGCTCACACCAACCTGTGGTGCGGGCCCTCCCTTGGCCGCGCCACCAGATGGTGAGTCCACCCCGGACTCGGCCTCCGACCCGTTTTCACCCAGTACCTTCCTCTTGTTATGAAACTTCATAATATATAACCCCCCCGGATCTTCCGAGGTTCGTATATCGTGTTTTCATCGTGTTTTTGTTTCGATCTGTTTCTGCCAGGTAAAATCCCAGATTTGTAGCCACAATGTCTTCCACTGGATCAGCCGAGGGAGATTCCTTAGAAGATATCATCAACCCATACATGAGAGAATTGAAGATTCATCCCAAGGAGTTGTTGCTCGAAGGTGGGAAGGTCCGGATTAAAGAGGTTCAAGGACCTAAAGGTGAAGGAAGTCTGGAGGACAGGATGGAAGCGCTGGAGCAAGAAGTCTTTAGGTACAAGAAGATGGCGGAGCGCGAAGTGGATATCATCCATAAGATTTGTTCCGAACTCATCACCGAGCACCAAAAGGAGACTGCTGAACTCAAAGACGAAGTCCTTTCACTCCGCCAAACAACCAACAAACTGCAAGCACAGTTCTTAGACGTTCAAAATCAAAACTGTGAGTATGAGGTTAGATTTAAACGCATAAGTGCTGCTGCAAGTTTCAGGATGTTGGAAACCATGATGTCCTTTGTTGATGGGAAGCCTTCACCCTAGAAGTCGGACGAAGATGAGAAGATACCACCACCATCGAAGGAGTAATTCGTCATCAGGTTTGGCATCCCCTTGGTTTGTTCCAAGCTTGGGGGAGTGTCGTGGTATCACATCACTATCTTCTATCTTTTTACCTTTTTAGTAGAGTCATATCATGAATAGAGAAGTTATTATGTAGTATGGTTTTCATTATGGAAGTGTCCCCTCTCTCGTTAGATATGTATCCCTTGGTGTGAGTTGCCGTTATGGATTATTAATGAGAAGTTCTATCATTTACTCTTTTGCATAGCATATATTAGTTTTCAATTCGTGGTTATATGATTGATCTTGTTGTTAGTATTGGTATCACTTTGGGATCATTGAGTTAATTTAGTTGGTTTTGGCAAACCTGGTTTGGTCTATAGCAACACTATTTTTGAGAGTTGAATGAAAAAGATAGAAGTACTCTAAATAAAAATAATTTGATCATCTTTCTTTCTTGATTTGCTCATAAGTTTAGTATTCTCTAGTTAAGATCTTTTGTGCTTCCAAGGAAGATTGCATGTTTGTCCTTATCACTTGTATGTTTGTTTGTTTCCTTCAACTCTTATACTTGCTACCCAGCCTTACTAGCCAAAAACCTGTATTGAGACAGAGTTCTTCTCGTGCATCCACTCCTTTAAACCAAAACATTTGCCATTTGTGTCCACCATACCTACCTATTAGCACTATTGCTATTCTAAGTAAATTATTGTTTTATCTACCTCCCAAATTAAACTTGTTATGTGAAAATTAGTGATTAAAGCTCTCACGAACTTGATGGCACACTTTACTTTCTTGCACTTAATAAACTTGAACCATTGTGCTCACCTATGTTGCGTATATGCTTGCGCCTTGTAAGTTGTGAATTAGCAGAACCATGCTGTCATGGGGAATGCTTTCAACATTGCACTGGTACTTTGTACCAAGTTGATATCATGTTCTTTTGTCTATGGATGTCGTCGGTGTGAAATGAAAGGGGAGCTTGTAAGTCCATGGAGTTATGCATGTGTGTTAGAGAAACGCATGGGCCGCTGGTCTAATCCATGGTGACATGGTGGAAACCTGCAGCATAACCATAACGAGTATCTATGAAGCATTCTTTTATAAAAAAAGAGATAGATATTGAGAAAAAGAGAAAAGAAAAAAAAGATATTTTATGAAAAGAGGAAAGAGAGAAAAAAGCATCATATTCCCATGGTAAATAAGAAGATTGCTGAGATACTTGTTGTCTGCTTACCTTGTCATTTTGATATGGGGATTCTTCCGTATCATCGGGCAAGGGGTACCCCGTTGGCGGTTCTCAATGATACACATATGCTTATGATGACAAGACTTACCGGTGACTAAACTTGAGTAGCATCAGGAGCGGACCTCGTATTCAAGGGACATGAGATTCTCAACTTACAACTTGTCAATGCATATCCTCATATTTGACCACTTTAACCTTAATCACCTAAAGATGCCTATGATAGGGGCAATGAGAGATGAAAGCTAGTAACTATCATAATTTTTGGGAGCTCTTTATGATACCTGCAATCCCTGCTTCCCTCTGCGAAGGGCCTTTCTTTTACTTTTTAGTTGAGTCAGTAAACTTATTCCCTTCTACCTCAGCAAGTATTTTGAGTTGGTGTGTTTCATTCATTCATATGATGATTTATTCAATCATGTTTCTTATGTTCCTTGTTTTGCACATTGCTCTTATCTTGATGTTTACTACTTTGAAAGCTATCATTGAAAAACCAGCTATTTGTGAACTCCAACAATTTATCAACTATTCTTCGACCAAGAGCTAAGTTTGCCATTACCAATTATAATTCACTTTATGTATCTTTATTGTGTTTCCTTTACACATTGCAAGTTGAGTTATATAATAGTGAGTTGTCTTCTATTATGATCTATGCATTTGATGAATGTGATGCTTCTTGTCCGTATTCTTTTATCGACCCTTCACTCCATAAACCTGAGGCCATGTTTATTGAGCTCAGTTTCGCTTGAGGACAAGCGAAGTCTAAACTTGAGGGGAGTTGATACGTCCATTTTGCATCACTATTCTATGTCTTAATTCACTATTATTCATTGATATATTTTGTATTGAGAGGTGATACTTATGTTATTTCATGTATTTTTGCATCGTTGATGACTTTTGGAGCATGGACCGCTGCAGTCAGGATTCTGATGGAAAAGGTGATGTTTGGAGGCAAAATTCGCGAAGATCAGAAAATCCGGGAAAATATACGGAAAATCCTATTTTTCCAGAAGACTAAGGATGCCAGAAGACGGAGTGGAGATGGGCCACAGGGGGCCCACACCACCCCCTGGCGCGGACAGCCCTAGGACGCGCCTGGAGGTGGTGTGGCCACCCTGGCCCACTCCAGCCTCTCCCCTTTGGCGTATATCAACCTCCCGAATCCCTAAGACTCGGGGAGCGACCACAGAAAGATTCCGCCGCCTCTGCGGGGCGAAAAACACCGAGAGAGAAAGATCTCTCCGGCAGACAGATTTCTGCCGGGGGAATTCCTTCTCGAAGAGGAGAGATCATCGCCATCAACACCACCATCAAGCTAGACTTCATCGGGATCATCACCATCATCATCACCATCAACACCCTCATCACCATCTCCATATTGCTGTAACAATTGAGTTGAATCTTGCATTAGTTCATAGGGGAAACTTTCCCGGTGTTGATTACTCTTTGTAGTTGATGCTATTGAGTGAACCGTTGAATTATTGTTTATGTTCAGATTGTTATACATCATTATTCCATCTCTGATCATGATCCATATGATGTCTTGTGAGTAGTTTGTTTGTTCTTTAGGACATGGGAGAAGTCATGTTGGTAGTAGTGGAGTTGTGTTGAGAGAGATCCAATAGATTGTTATTTAAGTTGTGGTGTACTTCTTCTAGTGGTGTCATGTGAATGTCGACTACATGACACTTCACCTATATGGGCCTAGGGGAATGCATTGTGTATTTGGCTACTAATCGTAGGGGTTGCCGGAGTGACAGAAACCTGAACCCCCATTAGGAAACCATTGCACAAGGGACGTAAGGGTCTTAGAGTTTAAAGCTGTGGTTAGGTTTCTACCTTAATTACTTTCTTGTACTCACGGATGTTTGCAAGGGGTATAATCACAAGTATGTATTAGTCTTGGATGGGGCGGTACATTAGCACAGGTTCACCCACACAACACTTAGCAAGCTAAAGAAGATTAATCAACTATATGAAGCGAAAGCACTTGATAGTCTTCCCATGTGTCCTCGAGAACGTTTGGTCATCTTAAGTAATACAACCAGATTGTCCTTTGCTGCATAAAGGATTGGGCCACTTGCTGCATTTATTCCTACTGTCTTTTATTTACTCGTACTTTGTTTACTTGCTTTATCAAAACCCCCTAAAAATTCGTTTGCTAAGTATTTGCAGAGAATTCCTGATCCATACCACTAGCCAGCACCTTCTGCTCCTCGTTGGGTTCGACACTCTTACTTATCGAAAATACTGCGATACACCTCCTATACTTGTGGGTCATCAATCATCATCTTTCTTGATTTGCTTATAAGCTTAGTATTCTCTAGTTAAGATCTTTTGTGCTTCCAAGGAAGATTGCATGTTTATTTTTATCACTTGTATGTTTGTTTGTTTCCTTCAACTCTTATGCTTGCTACCCAGCCTTGCTAGCCTAAAAACCTGCACTGAGAGGGAATGCTTCTCGTGCATCCAATCCTTAAAACCAAAACATATGCCATTTGTGTCCACCATACCTACCTATTAGCACTATTGCTATTCCAAGTAAATTCATGTTTTTATCTACCTTCCGAATTAAACTTTTTATGTGAAAATTAGTGATTAAAGCTCTCACGAACTTGATGGCACACTTTACTTTCTTGCATTTAATAAACTTGAACCATTGTGCCCATCTATGTTGTGTATATGCTTGCGCTTTGTAAGTTGTGAATTAGCAGAACCATTGTGTCATCTAAGTTGTATATGCTTGCACTTATACGTTGGGAATTAGCAGAACCATGTTGTCATGGGGAACGCTTTCAACATTGCACTTGTACATTGTACCTAGATGATATCATGCTCTTTTGTTTATGGATGTCGTCGGTGTGAAATGAAAGGGGAGCTTGTAAGTCCATGGAGTTATGTATGTGTGTTAGAGAAACGCCTGGGCCGCTGGTCTAATCCATGCCTAATCATGGTGGAGACCTACAGCGTAACCATAATGAGCAATCTATGAAGCAATCTTCTTATAAAAAAGAGATACAGATTGAGAAAAAGAAAAAAAAGATGAGAAAAGAGGAAAGAGAGAAAAAAAGCACCATTTTCCCGTGGTAAATAAGAAGATTGCTGAGATGCTTATTGTCTGCTTGCCTTGTCATTTTGATATGGGGATTCTTCTATATCATCGGTCAACGGGTACCCCATTGGCGGTTCTCTATGATACACATGTACTTACTATGACAAGAACTTACCGGTAACTAAACTTGAGTAGCATGAGGAGCGGCCCTCATATTCAAGGGACATGAGATTGCCAACTTATACTTTGTCAAGCATATACTCCATAGTTTGCTCACTTTAACCTTAACCACCTAAAGATGCTTATGATAGGGGCAATGAGAGATGAAAGCTAATAAGTACCATAATTTTTGGAAGCTCTTTATGAAACTTGAAATCCCTATTTCCCTGTACGAAGGGCATATCTTTTACTTTTTAGTTCAGTCGGTAAACCTATTCCTTTCTATCTCAGCAAGTATTTTGAGTTGTTGTGTTTCATTCATTCATATGATGATTTATTAAATCATGTCCTTATGTTCCTTGTTTTGCACATTGCTCTTATCTTAGTGAATATTACTTTGAAAGCTATCATTGGAAACCCCATTACGTTTGAACTCCTGCAAATTGTTAACTATTCTTTGATCAAGAGCTAAGTTTGCCATTACCAATTATAATTCACTTTATGTATCTTTATTGTGTTTCGTTTACTCATTGCAAGTTGAGTTATATAATAGTGAGTTGTCTTCTATTATGATTTGTGTATCGATGAATGTGATGCTTCTTGTCCGTATTCTTTTATCGACTCTTCACTCCATAAACATGAGGTCATGTTTATTGAGCTCAGTTTTCGCTTGGGGACAAGCGAAGTCTAAGCTTGGGGGGAGTTGATACGTCCATTTTGCATCACTATTCTATATCATAATTTACTATTATTCATTGATATATTTCATACTAAGAGATGATACTTATTTTATTTCATCTATTTTTGCATGGTTGATGACTTTTGGAGGATGGACCGCTGCAGTCAGGATTCTGATGGAAAAGGGGTTGTTTGGAGGCGAAATTCGCGAAGATCATAAAATCCGTGAAAATACATGGAAAATCCTATTTTTCCAGAAGACGAAGGATGCCAGAAGGGGGAGTGGAGATGGGCCACAGGGGGCCCACACCACCCCCTGGAGTGGGCAACCCTAGGCCGCGCCACCAGGTGGTGTGGCCACCCTAGCCCACTCCTGGCTCTCCCCTTTGGCATATATTATCCCCATGAAACCCTAATACCTAGTGAGCAACCATAGAAAGATTCCACCGCCTCTGCAGGGCAGAAAACTACAGAGAGAGAAAGATCTCTCCGGCAGACAAAATTCTACTGGGGGAATTCCTTCCCGGAGAGGGGAGATCGTCGCCATCAACACCACCATCAAGATGGACTTCATCGGGATCATCATCACCATCATCTCCATCATCATCTCCATCAGCACCATCATCACCACTCCATACCGCTGTAACAATTGGGTTGAATCTTGCATAGTTCTTAGGGGAAACTTTCCCGGTGTTGATTACTTGTTGTAGTTGATGCTATTGAGTGGAACCATTAAAATATTGCTATGTTCAGAGTGTTGCTTATCATTACATCATCTCTGATCTTGATCCATATGATGTCTTGTGAGTAGTTCGTTTTGTTCTTGAGGACATGGGAGAAGTCATGTTGTTAGTAGTGGAATTGTGTTGAGAAAGATTCAATAGTTTGTTATTTAAGTTGTGGTGTTATTCTTCTAGTGGTGTCATGTGAACGTCGACTACATGACACTTCACCTTTATGGACCTAGGGGAATGCATTGTGTATTTGGCTACTAATCGTAGGGGTTGCCGGAGTGACAGAAACCTGAACCCCCGTTAGGAAACCTTTGCACAAGGGATGTCAAGGTCTTAGAGTTTAAAGCTGTGGTTAGGTTTCTATCTTAATTACTTTCTTGTACTTCCGAATGCTTGCAAGGGGTATAATCACAAGTATGTATTAGTCCTAGGAAGGTCGGTACATTAGCACAGGTTCACCCACACAACACTTATCAAACTAAAGAAGATTAATCAACAATATGAAGAAAAAGCACTTGATGATATTCTCATGTGTCCTCGACACGTTTGATCATCTTAAGTAATACAACCGGCTTTTCCTTTGCTAAAGAAAGGATTGGGCCACTTGCTGCATTTATTATTATTGTCTTTTATTTACTCGCACTTTATTTATCTGCATTATCAAAAACCCCTAAAAATCCATTGGCTAAGCATTTACAGAGAATTCCTACTCCAAGCCACTCGTCAACACCTTCTGCTCCTCATTGGGTTCGACACTCTTACTTCTTGAAAATACTGCGATACACCCCTATACTTGTGGGTCATCACCCCCTAATCTTTATTATCATATATATTAGTTGGTTTCCAAAGTTGGTCATGAAGCAGCAAAAGGAACACATGATATGACACTACTTAAATTAGCTGGCTTAACACGAAATGTTGTGATCATAAATTTCATCGGCCAATTATGGAACAATAACTTGGTTATGCTGTAATCAACAATGCAAGGCATATATTACCTGTAGTGCAGACACTTTCAAATGGTTTTGAAAAGGTTTTTGAACTCCAAAGACTCAAGATGGATCATGAAGATTTCGATCATTGTCCACAGAAACACCACATTATTCTCCTCAGCAAACCCTAGTATGAGTAGGGGCCCTTTCTCCTCTAGTTTCAGGGAAAGTACCTTGTCCAGTTCAATAGTTTTTCCAAGCATCCATGAAGCAACACCATCACAATCAGTGTTCCTCTTCCATAACTGGGCCATGTGATCTGACACTGGCACAAAAAGGAAACCCGACCCACCACCCTCAGCCTGCATCATCTTGAAGCAGCTGCCCTGGCGACAAATATCCAGTGGCAAACGTATCACGGCTAGGCTCTGCTCCACCAAGCCAAATTCAAGAATTACAACTAAATTTCCACTAAGTGTCCAGTAAAGGAAGTCTCTAGCCATCACAGTGTTGGGGGATAACCCAAGGTAGGATCAAGCTAAGGTATAAAGGCAAGGTTGACCGAGTTACTGATTGACTTATCTGGGTCGGCCGAGTAAGGGCCGAGTCACCCAAGCCGGATTAACCTGGCAAGACCCCCGCCGACATATTTTATATGTTGGCACGAAATATATTATATTTCCTATATGCAGGTACTTTCCTGGCTAAGTCATCTAGGTAGGGGCGACTCAGGAGTTGGCGTGCTCCAGAAGGAGTGAGCCGGCCTCAGAGTCAGCGCTTCTCTCTCTCCCGAAATTCCCGGAGGAGATGAGAGATAAGTCAAGCACGCCCCTAAAACCTGGAACGAGGTCTAGACGCAGGATTCCCGGAGGGGATAGTGTCAGACTGCCAACAGTCTGAGAGGATGGGCACAGGTCAAGTCCCATCAAGGAACCCATGATGGGAAGTGGATCTGGCCTAACCAACGACTTCGGTACCAAGATATGTTGGGAATATTCGGGCCATGTAAGCCCTAGATATAACCTGGACACCACTTTATAAAGTGCGCCAGGGCCTCTGAGGAGAGGGTCGGTTCATTTGAGATACAAGCAAGTACTAGAGGGGAGAGAACTAGAGGATCTACCTTCATCTTCTTCCTCTTGATACAACTCATGGAGCAATTGTACTAGTCCTTTGATCATATTATAAGATCTAGAAGCAGGAGTAGAGATTTTATCTCACTAAGAGAGCCTCGAACTAGGTATATCATGTCTCTGTGTGTGTTCTTCGTATGCGGTATCTACCACACTATCCTTCCCCGGATTCCACTAGTATCCATCCTGCCCCATCTTTAGCCTGCCCATGGCATCTGTCGTGACACCACCACGACACACAGTGTCTTCTATATGAACCATGGTGGGAATACGGCTCCGATCAGCCTCGTATGGAAGCTGTGTTGAGATGAGATCTCCCCATAAGCCTGTCTTTAACGAGTAAACGCATGTGTGCACACACTGTTCGTCGTCGCCGCCTGTCACTGCCAAGGCCACCTAGAAGTGTTGGTCGTCTCCGGCTGCAGGGTGAAGCACCACCCCATTGACCACGGTCTGCTCTGCATATCCCGCAATTCCAGGAGGAAGGGCAATGCGGTGCTGGTCGCTGGTGACGGGGTCCCACACCAGGACCTAGAGGCGGTTCAGAAGGAAGACGAGGAAGAGACCATGGCGACATCCGAGGGACATGGAGAGGTTGTAGTCGTCTTCGTCACACTCCAAGGAGAAGTGCCCGTGAGGGACACGATTGGGGGCCTCCAGAGTAGGTAGGAAGGACGGACCGTTAAACCTGTTGAAGAAGCCAAGGAGAGGAGGGTTGCGACGGTGGAGGAGGCGGAAGCAGCGGAAGAAGCCGGGGTCAGAGATGAGGCGGCGCCAGCGCTTGCAAACAGTGGGGGGGAGAGGACGGCTACGGGAAAAGGCGGAGGAGGATCTCAGAGAGCAAGTCGGCGTCGCCAGCCGCCGGCGAGCGGACATGGTGGTGGCGGTGGCAGCTGCTTATCTTGCCCTAGAGCTCACACTCGTCTGGAGTGGAGTGACACTGAACAGAGAAGAAATGATGATGCCTGTCAGAGGCCCGTGTCTTTCTCTTTGTTTTGACGGTTGGAAAGCGCAGCCCATGGCTAGATACCCATAGAAGCCGACTAAGCTTTTTTCTTTTAACTCTATACACTTTTATTTTAGAATAGTACTCTGCATTACTGTGCAGATGTCGTATGCCATACATACAAAACAATCATTTGCATGTTTTTTTTACAACTACAGCTATTTGCATCTACTCGTCTACTAAGTCTCCTGGAGTCTAAATTTTCCTCTCCAGAAAAGACAAAATTTTCTTAAAATACCAAACTTGTTTTCGCTTTTTACTCCACATTTGTATCTTATCCAGCGGTTTATCCTACTATTTAAAAACTACTCAACTAATCAATGCATACACAATTTTATCCAAATAGTTTTACATTATTTCTCCTTTAGTTTTGCTCCTTACGGCCATGGCTGGATGAAACGAACAAGGCCTTATCAGTGTTTCTAAATCTTAGACTGAAAGGGTGATAATCCATCTCAACGCTAATAATTATTAGAATTTGATGTAGAGAGGAACCCCGCTTGTCGTGGTGGTGTCACGGCAGATGCCATGGATAGGCTAAAGGTGGGGACAATATGCACTAGAGGAATCCAGGGAGGGAAAGTATGGTGATTCCACACACAGATGCCTTGTATTCTTCCAGCTAGATCAGTTTACAAGTGCTCCTTGAGCTATGTTGGGGAGAGGAGGAAGAAGAAACTCTCTTACTCTCACCACTACTTTGCTCTCAGGAACCCACTACCCAAAGGCCAATCAACTAGCCCTCAACCCAGTAAAACTCAACCCTTTCTACAGAGCCCCTAGCCCTCCTTATATAGGGGAGGCTAGGTCTCCAATTAGGGCATACGTGGAGGCATACAAAATAGCAAACCGGCCGGGTCAATTTCCCCATCGTAAGCCATGCAGAGGCTACGTGAGCTTCTGCGGCGCTAGCGTCATCCGACACAGGCAACGTCACCCTTGTTGGCCACGTCTCGGTGGTCCTTCCCTCTATCCGCTTCGCTCATGCTCCAGCGTACAGTGACCAACCTTTTGACCAACGAGATACCTTACTTCTCTTGCAAGCCTGATATAACCCGGATCGTGCCTGGTTAATCCGGCCACGTGGGTACCTGTATAAAAGTTATAGGAATCCTACCGGCATACGACATAAGTTGGCCAGGACCCAGTTAGGTGGACATCATCCGGTCCGGGTTACTCCGTGATTCGGCCTGTCTTGAGGTGACTCGGCCAGCATTCGCTTTGACCTTGCCGTACCTCGGCTAACTCGGCCTTTATACCCCGGCGTGACCCTACCCAGGGGTATCCCCCCAATATTAGTCCCCGAAGCTGGTGCGGTCTTAGCAGCCTCAGCTACTAAGGCCACATCAGGTTCAATTTTACCGAGCCTTTTGCTCCCTTTTCTGAGTTACCACATATCCTAGATTTCATTGGATAGCTTTTCCCTTGGCACATTCCGAGTTTTCGCTCGCTGGCCGGGTCACCCTATAGTTATCCGGGTTATTCTTCCTTCTCTCGTACGCTTCCCCACGTGGAGGGTAATCATTACTTTACCTCATTTTAAGGGCCTGCGCCAGTTACTACTGCATTTAATGTCAGGTGTTACTGTTGCACACGTCACATCGCGTTTGTCTCCTCATTAACTGTATCATCACGTCGCGTCGTGGGATCCCCTGCGCCCTATGGCCCTTCCTGTGGCTCGTCTCTAATTGGCTGATCCGGATAATACACGGCCACACCGTGTGGCCTTGCTGCACCGCACGATCCCACTACCCCCGCTGGGGCGTGGTTAAATAGGGGAGGGGTGCGCCCCTTGGTATTTTCCCCTTCTCGCGCCCCCTCTACCTCTTCTTCTTCTTCTTCTTCTTCCTCCTAGCGACAACACCGCCAACGCCACACCTGCTCCGTAACACCGCCGCCGCACCGTGCCTTTTCGCACCCGCATCCACCTCTACGGGTCCGTGCCAGTCCAAGGCACTGCCCCCCACCTCCGATAGGGCCGGTGAGGACAGTGACCTAGACATGACTGAAGAGGAGCTCACCGTCGCGGAGGCGGAGATGGAGGAGGGGGCGGAGAACGCCGAACGTGGCGCCTGGGCTGGCTCCTGGGTGTGCCAGGACGACCTCGACTGGCTCTACCGCACGCCCCGCATCCTAGAGGGCGTGGTTGCCCGCCTCGCCTCTGAGGAGCTTGCACCCTCACCCAATCCGGGTGAGTTCGTAGTGTTCCCTCCCACTTCTAGCGCGGGTTCGGCCTCCCCGTTAGCGATTTCTTCCATGATTTCCTTGACATCTATGAACTTCAACCGCACCACCTTCCGACAAACGCCATCACTTCTCTTTCTTCCTTTGCCTCCACCATAGAGGGGTATGCCGGATTGTGGCCCACTAAAGAGCTCTGGATCCGTTTCTTTGGTCTATGAAGGAACGTGATTCCGAATAAGCAGCTTGACCCGGAGGACAAGCATCTGACTCAGTTCGGGGCTGCCTCTATTTCTCCTCGGAAACAATCCATCTTTGCCCGGGTCACGGGGCTTGATTCTTGTAAGGGCTAGGCCCGAACTTTCTTTTATGTCAGAAATGGCACGAATGAAGATCTGATCCGGCTGCACCCTTACGCTCTGGGTCCTCCTAATCCGGATCTGTGGGACCGGGTTTCCAAGAAACCCACTGTCTTGGCGAATCAAGTCAACAAACAGTTTCAGGAGCTGAAGGATGCGGGGCTGTGCAACGAGGACGCGATGATCACATTCGTCCGCAGCCGGATCTCCCCTCTCCAGAAGCGCACACATAAACTGTGCCATATGAGCTGGCGTCTTGACCCCAACCGGACTTCCTCATTTGAACTGAGCAACACCGAGATATTTCGCCGGGTCAAGGCCCTGTTCACAACTGACAAAAACTTCTCCGTTGATTGGGAGTGGGGGATTGAGCATTTCTGCCGAGACAGGCTTCCTCCTACGGTAAATCTCGTGATCCAATCTTTTTCCGAGTTATATCATATGTCAGAATATGTTATTTATTTGATCCTCTTGCATTTCTCTTAGTTGTTTCTTCAGCAAACCCTCGAGGATGGCACCGAGCCTTCTCTCAAATGGGCGAATGATCGAGATGCCCCGGACGAGGAGGAGCCGGATCAGGAGATGTTCCTGCCGTTCCCCGATGCCACCAAGCGACCCACCGGTAACTTCTCTTCCTTAAGAGATTGGCCTAATGATGAAGATGACTCCGATATTGAGGTGATGGAAGCATTTGACGCTATACCCCTTTCTTACGCCTTTTCGGCTTCAGCTAACCCGGGTGGGCAGATCCACGAAGATCCTCCTCTTGCCACGAGTGAGCCGGTCCCAGCCGCGTCAAAGAAAAGGGGAGCCGCTTCTGCTTCTTCTTCCAGACCTTCTAAACCAACGAAGAGATGAAAGAAGTCCGCAGACAAAGCCGCCACCAAGCCTACGACTAAGGCCACAGCTCGGAGAGCTCGGAAGCCCAAGGAGCGATTGACTTCTGACGAGTAAGTCACCTTCCTCTCTGTCTAATCCTTTGCTTCGTGCTTTTCTTATGTTGTAACTTGTTATTTGTCGTTTGATTCAGTAGGGCTGCTGTGGAGGTTCCCCAGAGCGGATCCAGCATCGCTTCGCCCCTCCGGCATAGCCCATCTCCCTCCCGTGGTGACGATTCACGCCCGCTGAGCCCCATCCAGGAGGGTTCAGCGGCTGCTCCGGGTTCTGGCCCACCTCGTCCAGAGGGGGGTGACCTTGGAGTAGGGGGAAGTGGTTCTGCCGGGGTAGCAGATGCTCCCAGCTCGTCTTCGGCTCAGCTGCAACCTGCCACCTACGAGGTACCCACAGCACCCCCGCCAAAACCAGCACCAGCACCAGCACCAGCGCCAACACCAACAGCAGTAGCACAAGTACCAGTAGCAGCACCAACTCCATCCGCCTCGTCTGAGTCTTCCAAGACTCGGCGAGAAGGCCCAGTTAGCACCAAGGCTGCACCCAAGAGCAAACCCACAGCTCAAACCTCAACCTCTCGGCAGCAGCCAAGAAAGCTTCTGACGCCACCAGGGAAGCATCTATCGAGGCTAGACAGCGCACGCTCGCGTCCATGCTTCCGAAGAAAACTCCACCGAAGAAAGATGCCCCTTCCAGGTCAGCTGACGTGCAACTTGTATTGCACACCAGCCCCGCTGCTGCATAAGTTGAGAGGAGGGGGGCCCACGCCAAGGGTTTGATCGCGCCCCACATGCTTAGCGGAAAGCGCTATCCTCCGGCCCTGATCGAGTTTGTCAATAACTGGAACACGGCGGAGTTCGTCAATAACGACGATCTCCCAGAGAAATTTGGGCCTGCCGAGTTTGCCGCACAGATGAACACAGCTGCCAAGGCTATCAACTTTGCCGGCCGGATGATGGAGGTATGCTACTTCGTCTTTTCTTTAATATGTACTAATGCTTAGTCATATAACCATTAGTCCCCGAGCCTCCGGGGGAGTAACTTGTTACTCGGCCGGATGCTCCTTAGAGAATTAGCGTAGCTCCCTAGTAACTTCGGATATGCACACACCTAGAGCCGGGTTAAGTTCCACTTGGCCCGGATCTTGTACACTTCGAATATGCACCCACCTAGAGCCGTGTTAAGTTCCACTTGGCCTGGATCTTGTACACTTCGAATATGCACACACCTAGAGCCGGGTTAAGTTCCACTTGGCCCGGATCTTGTACACTTCGAATATGCACACACCTAGAGTCGGGTTAAGTTCCACTTGGCCCGGATCTTGTACACTTCGAATATGCACACACCTAGAGTCGGGTTAAGTTCCACTTGGCCCGGATTTTGTACACTTCGAATATGCACACACCTAGAGCCGGGTTAAGTTCCACTTGGCCCGGATTTTGTACACTTTGAATATGCACACACACCTAGAGCCAGGTTAAGTTCCACTTGGCCCGGATCTTGTACACTTCAAATATGCACACACCTAGAGCCGGGTTAAGTTCCACTTGGCCCGGATTTTGTACACTTCGAATATGCACACACCTAGAGCCGGGTTAAGTTCCACTTGGCCCGGATTTTGTACACTTTGAATATGCACACACCTAGAGCCAGGTTAAGTTCCACTTGGCCCGGATCTTGTACACTTCGAATATGCACACACCTAGAGCCGGGTTAAGTTCCACTTGGCCCGGATTTTGTACACTTCGAATATGCACATGATTAAGTCATTTTTGCTTTTCTCAGGTCACCACCAATCACCGGAGTGCTGAGTTTTAGTGACTCTTGGACACACACAAGGCGCTGCGCTCAAAGCATTCTACACTTCTCGTTGAGTTCGAGAAAAGGGGTAAGTTTTCTCTTTGACTTCTTTTCTATCTTTTTGAGTCTTTTCTCGCTGAATTAATCTCTCATTCGAATTTGTGCAGCTGAAGTGGAGGCCGGAAACACCATCGTGAGGAAGAACTTGGACCAGATAAAAGGTAAGTCACTTCGGTTACTTAACTTCTGTGCTCTCTTTCCCTTCTCCTGAGCTCGGCAAATATTCATACCTCGGCTTTGCCGGGTCAAAAAACTGTTTCAACATCTCTTGAAGATAGTGTGCCCATGCCTAATATGATGCTGCATTTTCTCGAACAAGCAGGGCAGCATCAGGCCGAACTTAAGAAGAAGTACGATGAGCTCGCCCTCCTCCGGACCAAAGATGATGAGATTGCCAAGCTCAAGGCAGAAATGAAACAGCTCAAGGTGCTCCACAAAACCGAGATGGATAAAGCTGGCCAAGACTTCACCGAGGAACAGGAACGTCTCAACCTCCAAATTGCCAAAGATCAAGAACTGCTGAAGGAGACCGACGTTAAGCTTGAGTCGGCAAATGCTAAACTTGTGCAACTTCGGAAGAGGCGTGACAACTGCACCAAGGAGCTGACCCGGATGCATAGCCATATTTCTCGTAAGTTCTTTTCCTTCAGCCGACATGAATCTTTCTGGGTCAACTTCCTTTACTTATTTCACTTGTATTCCTTTCAGACAAATTTCCGGAGGGTGATGCCATTGTGGCTACAGTCGTTGCCAAGTTCCACCAGAAGAGGGGTACCCCAACTGGTCCTAGCGCTGAAAATATTCCCTATGACATGGAGGACCTGCTGGTCAGCTTATCTTCTTGCGTCGAGATTGTGAAGAATTATGGTAAGGATATCCTAGATGCAGCAGTCCGGATCTTCAATGCTTTTTGGCCTGATGAAGATACTCCGGAGGGGTCCACTGCTCTAATTAACAAGTTAATGGAGTGCGAGACCCAGCTTGACCTCTGGAGGGAATCCGCCGGACGTGCCGAAGCTGAAACCGTCGTCCACTACGTGCTCACATGGTATGAAAAAATAAACCTGAATCTTCTCGAGCGCATGCGCACCGGATCAAGGTGGTCCAATGATCTGGATTGGATAGCTCATCGCAAGGCTTGCGCCCATAGCCTCATTCAGTATGCCCCCATCCATCAATGGAACGAGGGACCAAGATTCCTTGGCGCTGTTGACGACGAATATGTTGAAGATGGTTCGGGTGAGGAGGAAGAGGACGAAGCCTCGGATGTCGAAGAGAACGAAGATGATGCCGAAGCCAAATTTCCACCTGCTGGCGCCGAGTTACCTCCTCCTGCTGCTCCTTGATCACCAACAAACACTTTGAAGTTTATCAGATCCCCGGCATGCCGGGTGCAATTGTATTAAGCACACTGATTATATTTTGCTACTAAGTTGCTCGTGCCAAATTAACTTGGGCGTAGTCCTTGAGTTTCATTTTCTTGTTTCTCCAATTTCCTGGCTCGGCTCGTGTCTACCTTGATTCGGTTTTATGACTTACGAGTTCGAGTTTCAAAAATTGACTTAACAATACTTGAAAATTTTAGGACTAGCTCAAAATAACTTAGCATTGTAAATATAAAGTAAGCATAAGGTTAGTCCGAATAACAAATGTCGGCTCGATTAAGTTCTTTTCCTTAGTCGTTTTTCATGTGCTACGCAATTCTAAACTTGTTCTCTTGCTTGCCATGAAGCCAAATCTTGTTGGACAACAGCAAGTCGAAGAGTTGAGTTTTTTGTGCTCACACACTACTAATCCGGCTTAGGTAGAAGAAACTTACGCCAGCCGACATATAAATAACAAATACAGGAAACAATAAATATCACTAAGGCAGTTCCCGAGTTACTGCTCGAGGTGCCAAGATTTCATTGATAAACTCATTGCCGGCATACATACCGACATATGAGAGACTCAGATACACACACTTCTTTGTTAAGTGTAGAATGGATGGAGTAGAGCTACATTCCATGGACTCTTAGATTCCTCGCCGGACCTGTCCGCCTTGTTCTTCTCCTGTGGTTTTGCATCGATGAGATAATAAGAGTCATTGTGTAATGCTTTGCTCACAATGAATGGCCCTTCCCATGGGGGGATAACTTATGCATGCCAGCAGTATGTTGGACCAACCGGATTACCAGATCACCCTCCCGAAAGACTCGGGGGTTTACCTTCCGGCTATGATAGCGTCGGAGGTTTTGCTGATATATGGTGGATCTGGACAATGCCAATCTTCTCGCTTCTTCTAGCAGATCAACATCATTTTGCCAGGCTTCTCGCACTTTAGCTTCTGTGTATTGGGTGACTCTAGGTGAATCATTCTCTATGTCGGCTGGTAATACAACTTCTGCCCCATATACCAGAAAGAATGGCGTATAGCCTGTTGATCAATTCGGAGTTGTTCTTAAACTCCACAGTACCGTTGGTAGTTCTTCTATCCAGCACCCCGCTGATCTTTGCAGCGGCTCAATGAGCCAGGGTTTTATACCGGATAATACTAATCCGTTGGATCTTTCCACTTGTCCATTCGATGCGGGGTGGGCTACCGAGGCAACGTCCAGCCGGATCTTCTTATCTTGGCAGAATCGCGCGAATGCTCCTTCAGCAAAATTTGTGCCATTATCTGTTATAATACTGTGAGGATAGCCATATCTCAGAATGATATCTTTGAGGAATGTCACGGCTGTAGCTCCATCACATTTTCTTATTGGCTTTACTTCAATCCACTTTGTAAACTTGTCAACCATAACCAAGATATGAGTCATGTTTCCTCTCGCTGGTTTAAACGGGCCAACCATATCCAGACACCACACGGCAAATGGCCAGGTAATTGGTATGGTCTTGAGCTCTGACATTGGCATGTGTGTCTTGGTAGCATACCTCAGACAGCCATTGCATTTTCTTACTAGATCTTCTGCTTGTTCCAAGGCACTTGTCCAGTAGAACCCATGTCGGAAAGCTTTTGCCACTAATGCTCTGGATGAGGCGTGATGCCCACATTCCCCTTGATGTATATCTCGGATGATGTCAAGCCCTTCTTCCAGGTCAACACACTGCTACAGGACATTTGTGATGCTCCTCTTGTATAGCTCGTCATTGATAATTGTGTATGCCTTTGCGCGCCTCTGAACTTGCCTTGAAAGCACTTCATTGTCGGGCAAGGATCCATCCTTCAGGAACTGGAATATAGGCAATGCTCAAGTAGGTATGGATCGCACTGGAAACACATCCTCGACCACTTCCATTCGATCTACCGGCATAACCTCTGCCGGGTCAGGCTGCGCAGTCCCCGGGTTCTATGAAGCAGTCCCCGGGTCTCCTGAGGCGCTTCCCACATCAATGTTCATGGGCACAGCTTCCGACTCCGGATTTTTCGGGATATAGATTGACTCGGATTCTGGGGGTGGCCTGATAGATGGATTTCTGAGGTGCTCCAGTGCTACACCTGATGGAATCGCTTGTCGGGTGGATCCGAGTTTCGACAGTATGTCGGCAGCCTCATTTTCCAGCCGGGGTACATGATGGAACTCGCATCCCTAGAAGAATCCTGATATTTTCTGCACATGGAATCTGTACAGTGACATGTTTTCATCCAAGGCATCCCATAGCCCCGAGACTTGCTGAACTACCAAATCCGAGTCGCCAAAGCATTGGATCTGACGTATTCCAATTTCTTTTGCCACTTTGAGCCCATGCACAAGTGCTTCATATTCTGCAACGTTGTTTGACGCTGCGAAGTGGATCTGTAGCACATACTTCAGTTGGTCCTTCTTGGGCGAGGTAAGCACAACTCCGGCGCCTAACCCGGTTTTCGTTTTTGATCCGTCAAAATGCATTCTCCAGTAGTTCGGATCTGGCAATGGTGGCTCATACTGCATCTTGGCCCAATCCACGAAAAAGTCGGCCACGGCCTAAGACTTGATCGCATCTCTCCTGTCGAATTGTGGAGCATAAGGAGCTAGTTCAATTGCCCATTTTGCGATTCGGCCGCTTGCATCCTTATTGCTCATTATCTCAGATATGGGGGCTTCACATATCACTTTAATGGGGTGTTCTTCAAAATAGTGCTTCAACTTCTTTGCTGCCATATATACACCATATGCCATTTTTTGATAGTGAGGATAGTTCTGCTTTGATGCTGATAATACTTCGCTCAGGTAATAGACTGGCCTCTGCACTGACTTACCCTCTTCGTCGCGCTCTACCACTATTACTGCACTTACAACTCGGTTGGTTACGGCTACGTAGAGCAACATTGGCTCTTTTGATAGTCGAGAGGCTAATACTAGTGCAGTGGCTAACATTTTCTTTAGCTGAATGAAGGCTTCATTTGCCTGCGACGTCCATAGGAATTTGTTTGACTTTTTCATCAGCTGATAGAGAGGCAATGCCTTTTCTCCTAACCGACATATAAACCGACTTAAGGATGCCAGGCAACCAGTGAACTTCTGGACATCGTTAAGACACTTCGGCAATTCCATTCGTTCTATGGCTCGGATTTTCGTTGGATTAACTTCGATACCTCGGCTGGAGACAAGAAATCCGAGTAATTTTCCAGCCGGGACACCAAAGGTACACTTCTCCAGGTTAAGCTTCATCCGGAATCTCCTCAGGTTCGCAAATGTTTGTCTGATATCGTCAAGGAGCGTTTAGCTTTCCTTGGTTTTTATAACCACATCATCCACATATACTTGCACATTTCTACCAATTTGATCATGCAAACATTTTTGCATACATCTTTGGTACGTTGCCCCTGTATTATGTAAACCAAAAGGCATGGTGCGATAGCAATAATCCCCGTACGGGGTGATAAATGTAGTCTTTATTTGATCACTAGGGTTCAAAGGTATCTGGTGGAAGCCAGAATATGCATCTATGAATGACAACAGTTCACACCCAGCAGTTGAATCTATGACCTGATCTATCCTTGGCAGTGGGAATGGATCTTTTGGACATGCTTTATTCAGGTTCGTGTAGTCGATGCACATACGCCAACCCACTGCCACATTCGGATCATCTTTCTTCTTTTCCACAAGCACCGGATTAGATAGCCAATCCGGATAAAGCACTTCCATGATAAACCCCGTTGCTAGGAGCCGAGCTATCTCATCCCCAATGACTTTTCTCCTATCTTCGGCGAAGCGGCGGAGAGGTTGCTTCACCGGCTTTGCTCCGGGTCTCACATTCAAAGAGTGCTCGGCCAACTCCCTCGGAACACCTTGCAAGTCCTGTGTGGACCAAGCAAAGATATCCCGATTCTCACGGAGGAAGCTGACGAGCTCGCTTTCCTATTTGTCAGTTAACCCGACACCAATTGTTAGGTGCGCTCTGGGAACAGATCATCAACAGGCACTTTCTTTGTATCCTTTGTTGCTTGAAACGAGACACTTCCATGCGGGTTACTCAGCGCTGGCATATACTGCTATGCGGATTGAGCCAATGCCGCCACTTCCTGGATCTTTCTCTTTTCTTGTGCGATCACAAGTGACTCGGCTAGGTTAGACCCGGCCGACGCACACTCAATGGAACGTCGGAAATCTCCTGCTATGGTAATTATTCCATTTGGCCCGGGCAACTTCATCTTTAGGTAACTGATATGACAACTTGCCATGAATTTGTTCAAGGCTGGCCTGCCGAGTAACGCGTGATATGCGCTTTCTAAGTTCACAACCTCAAACTCCAAATTCTCAGTTCGGCAGTTATCTCGTGTGCCGAATAATACGTCAACCCGGACCTTGCCAATGGGTTCACAGGAAATGCCTGGCACAATACCATGGAAAGTTGTCCTCGTGGCCTGGAGCATGTTCTCCGAGATACCCAAATTGCGCATTGTATCCACGTACATGATATTAATGCTGTTGCCATTGTCAATCAGCACCTTTGAAAATCTTACATTGATGTTTGGCCCGATGAACATTGGGTCCAGCACTAATGCATATGAACTAGGACTCGGCATAAGCTTGGGATGATCCTTTATATTCTATGTAATCCGACCAAGGCATATACCTCGTCACTGCGGGCATTACCGCATTCACTTCCATATGTCGGCGCTGCAAGCTCTTTCTATCTGTTTCCTCCGTGGTAAACACATAGTAACTCTGGTGATGCTCTCTGTATTCATTTCTCCCCTCATTTCCGGGGTATCTTTGATCTGGCTGATGCTGATTTTCCACCTGATGCACTGCATCCCTTCTCTCCTGGTTTTCATACCTCGGCGGAGGTGGTGGCAACATTAACTGTTGCATGTTCGCTCCAGAGAGTAATTGCTGCTGGGGTAACTCCTGCCGAGGTTGATCGTTCCGAGGTGCCTGAGCATTCCCTGAACCACTTTGTTCTATCTTCCTCATCCACTCACATTGCTGAGTTGTGTGACCCGCCGGGTTACTCGGATTTGGCGTGTGGAATTTGCACGGCTGATCCAGCATTGCCTCATATGTATACCTCGGACGGTCCTTCTTTTCTTGCCACTGTTTCTTTTGCTCTGGCGTCCAAGTTTTCTTGCCATCATTTCTTGGGGTCTATTGTTGCCCTCCAGTTTTCTGACGCTGATTACTTCTCACTCCGGGTTGATCTTGATTTATAGCTGCAACTTGTTGCGAACTGTATCGGTAATCCGGTCTATCATCTCTTCTCTTACCCCGGTAATCATTTCTCCGGGATGATCCGGCTCCATCTCGTTGGTAGTACTCCTCATTTGACTCGTTTGACGTAAGACGGGGTTGAGTCGGATCACCCAAAGCATACGAATCAGCAATTCGGATTGTCTCTGTCAGTGTAGTTGGCATATCCCTTTGTAGCCTTTGCCATAACATGCTTGCATATCTACACCCTTGTGCAAACCAAGCTATTGCCTGTGACTCAATCACGCCCTCACACGAGTTTCTCACGGTGCACCAGTGGGTCAAGAGCTCCCTGTATGTTTCATTGGTCTCTGTTTGCACATTGCTAAGGTTTGTGGCCTATTCGGCCTCTGATACGTGCTCGAGAAGTTACTGACAAACATTTCCTCAAAATCAATCCAACAGTTGATACTTCCAGGTGGTAAATTGTTTAGCCATACCCTCGCTGGCCCTTCCAGCATCTATGGCACGTATCACACAACCCATCTCAAGTTGCCCGTAGCAATTTTCATTGCCGTAGCGTAGTTGATCAACCAATCCTCCGGCTTGGTGCTGCCGTCATATGTTTTCGTGCCTCTGGGTAACTGGAAGTTAGGTACCGAAGGTTCTTTCATGATCCGAGGCCCAAAGCACGCTGGACCCAGAGGACCTTGCCCCTCAATTTGCTCCGACCTATAAAGCCGATCCAGTTTTAACCTGGCATCGTTAGGCATCAAGTCCCTGCTTCCCAATCTTGACCCTATCACGTGATAGTCCGTCCTAGGGTATCTTGCGTTCACCATTTCCGAATCACCATCATTGTATCTGTCTTTCTCTCGTGGAGCGCCTCTCTATTGCATACCTTGGCCGGTACTTCGCTCTTGCCGTGGTATATTCCGTTGCCGCGGTTGCTCTACACCCGCCGAGTTGCGCTGTCCGGCATTGCCGTTTACAGTGTTTCACTGACCGGCATTGCCTTGGCCGCGGTTACCTCGGCCAGCTTCACCTCGGCTGACACTTCGTCGATCCTCATTTTCCTGCATTGCGTTTCCTTTCCCTGCCCTTGCCGAGTCATATGGGACTATCTGCTTGTTTCTCCTCGCCGAGGTTACTATTTCCTCTCTTCTTGGGCCACCATGAGGGGATGATGTAGCTCCAGCAGATTTCTCCGGGTTACCTACAGTGGAATAAATGATTTTGGAAGCCCCAGCCCTTGCCGGGTTAGCCCTGAGCAACTCTTCATTTTGTCTGTTAGCGATCCGAACTAACTCATTGACTCTTTCCTACTGTCTTTGCTGGGCTTCACCCGTCAAACCCTCTAACTCAGACGCAGATGCATCCGCTGCTCTGACGTTCTTTGCCGAGGTGCTATACTTCGGCAACCCCACGGACAAAACGTTCTCTGACTCTTCAACTCTAGTATCACCCTCTTTGTTCATTTCACTGATGAGATTTTTCCCATTTACTCTTACAGCATCTACCTTATTTGCTCTTGCGTACTCGCGTAGTGTCATGTTCAACGACTACTGAGCCGCGGCTATCTTTTTCGCACCCTCTAGTATTTTCTGCCTAGTTTCCTCTAACTCGGTCTGTGCTTTAGCTGGATCTACTGCAGGTGCTATGGGGCTCTCTAGGCTATCTATCGCCTGCTACAGCATGTTCTCTGGCCTCTCTAGTGGAGGACCTCTACTTTTTCTTTGTGCCTTGGGTGTTACCTCCGGATCTGGTGCCCGATCCTTGCTCGCGCCAGCGCCAGGCGCTGTCATCATCACCTCGGCACGGTCAGGGGAGCGAGTGATACGTGCCCCGTGAGCCGCGCTAAGGGGTGGCTCGCCTCCCTCAACGACGTGCCGCGGGTGAACGCACGACACATCGACAGCGACGTAGATCTGGTGCGCGCCAAGCTTGACAAAGAGGCCGTTGCACGGAAGAGGTCGCTTGCCGAAGCATCCAGCATTGTCGCTGACGAAGTCTAGCGCTCCAAAGCGCTAAACGAGCGTAGAGACGATGCGCTCGCTGTTGCCGATGAAGTTTCCCGTCTGGATCTTCACTCCTGCTAGCGCTGCTAGCCCCACGGTGGGCGCCAACTGTCATGGTGGTGTCACGGCAGATGCCATGGATAGGCTAAAGGTGGGGACAATATGCACTAGAGGAATCCAGGGAGGGATAGTGTGGTGATTCCACACACAGATGCCTTATATTCTTCCAGCTAGATCAGTTTACAAGTGCTCCTTGAGCTGTGTTGGGGAGAGGAGGAAGAAGAAACTCTCTTACTCTCACCACTACTTTGCTCTCAGGAACCCACTACCCAAAGGCCAATCAACTAGCCCTCAACCCAGTAAAACTCAACCCTTTCTACAGAGGCCCTAGCCCTACTTATATAGGGGAGGCTAGGTCTTCAATTAGGGCATACGTGGAGGCATATTCCTGGGAATATGCCTCCTCCCAAAATAGCAAACTGACTGGGTCACTTTTCCCCATCGTAAACCATGAAGAGGCTACGTCAGCCTCTGCGGCGCCAATGTCATCCGACACAGGCAACGTCACCCTTGTCAGCCATGCCTTGGTGGTTCTTCCCTCTGTCCGCTTCGCTCATGCTCCAGCGTACACTGACCACCTTTTGACCAGCGAGATACCTTCCTTCTCTTGCAAGCCTGATATAACCCGGATCGTGCCTGGTTAATCCGGCCACGTGGGTACCTGCATACAAGTTATAGGAATCCTGCCGGCATACGACATAAGTCGGCCGGGACCCAGTTAGGTGGACATCATCCGGTCCGGGTTACTCCGTGATTCGGCCTGCCTTGAGGTGACTCGGTCAGCATTCGTTTTGACCTTGCCGTACCTCGGCTAACTCGGCCTTTATACGCCGGCGTGACCCTACCCAGGGGTATCCCCAACACCGCTGCTAATTATCTAAGGTATACTCAGTTATATTGTACTCCCTCCGATCCATATTAATTGTCACTAGATTGGATGTATCTAGCACTAAAACATATTTAGATACATCCATTTCTATGATAAGTAATATGGACCGGAGGGAGTACTATGTTTTCTCTCGGCCGCTACAATTTGTGCTTGTGCTGCAGATGCAGCTGAAGCTTTATAATTTATGAACATTTGGTAAAACTGGAGTTAATACTATTGCAACTCATTCTAAAGAGCTGCTTCTTTTAACAAAAATCAGACATGGGAAATATTTTTAGGACGTTGATTATTAGGATGTTAAGAGAGTAGCATCAATTACAGAACACCTCTTCCCTCATCACATTTATGTAGAATTTGTGGGTCATAGATATTTTAAAGGCAAATCGGTGCTAAATGTTGTTTTGTTTTTCATGTTGACACATCTTAGTTCTTATAAAGCAGTGAAATAATCCAAATTTAGGTAACGCATCCAAGCCTTGGCACGAACCCAACACTACTTGAATCACATATAAGTATCACCATTTTAGCAGGTGCAGTCGAACCAACAAAAAAAGTTACCCCAGGGGAATGATATGATAGGGTATCATAGCACTTGAAACTAGATAATTTAATGCCAATACATCCTAAACGTTAAAAAATTAAATTGAGATTCTACAAAATATCAAATATGATGACATTATAACACTACTAGATGATACTAAGCAATATAATGTATAACGGGAGGTGCTTAGAGGAGTGCTTACAAAAATAAACCAACCATTTTTCTAAGCATTGATGCTTATTTCTATAGAAGAGGTGCATAGTTAGGCATCTACCTAGTATAAATAAGCACCAGTGCTTAAAGAAAAACCGGTTTATTTTTCTAAGCACAGTCATAAGCAACTTGCATTGTACATGCTCTAAGGGGTAGTATCACACATTGGTGTATCATATGCATGATACTAGGGTATGATAATTCCCACTATGACAAGCCTAATATGTCAATTTTGTTGTATAAGAGTGAAATTGTTGTTGTTATTTTGTCTTTGGAGATTAGTCAATTCTTGTGAATCAAACACATGAAAGAGTTCATTGCTCCCCAATGTATATTTTGTAGGTTGTGTGATTTGATTATACTTTGCTCCTGGTCACCTGACACTTATTTTAAAGCAATTTGTAGATATGTTGATATATTTAATTGATATATGAATCTACTACCACAATCGAGTTCATTTTTACCCTTCCAACTAGTTGATTTTGTTAACCACTGGATCCAAATCTCACGGGCTAATCTCTTGTTAATTTTGTAAAGTTTTACAAAATCATGTAAAATTCCGTAAATGGTTACAAAATGCATACCTAGATGCATGTATTTTTGGATGATTTCTCCAAAAAAAAGTTGATCTTAGTAGGTGTAATTATTCTATATATGCCAATGTTTAGAACAAATGTTTTGCAAATGGTTATACTGTTTTACAAAAACAAATGCGTAGCTAGATGCATGGATTTTTTGCATATTTTTTCTAAAAACATTTGATCTCTTGTAGGTGTAAAAAATATATATATATATATATATATATATATACCATGTTTAGAATATAAATTTATGTGCGTGGCTCATGATCTTCTAAGTTGCGTCAAAGATCTATAAAAGAAGATGATGCAGTTATTGCTTATTACCCACCCATGTCACCAAATTCAAACCATGGTGCTTGCATTTACACACAGACAGGGGCGTGTTCTAGAAGATACCAATACAACTTTATTGCAATTTGTTTTCTCTTCCTCTCCCCGTCTTCCACCTCTCAATCAATGTCCACACTTCCACTATACCGCTCTCTCTTCCTCTCCCCGTGATTCCTGCGAGAAACAACCGCTCAGGTAACTGATGGAGGAATACGAGAAGTACTACGGTGGTATGCCTCAGCCTATATTGTTCACATCGCCGCATCGTCCGTGGGCATCATCCATAGAACTCCTACTGTCGCCACGGTGAGCCACTCATTCGCGTCTTCTCCCGGTTCCCTATCATGTGCTTTCATTTACTCACAAATCTCCACAAGCTCAGACATGGTGTGAGTTTCGATTTTGTTCTACCATGTTGTCTTACATCTGATACTAATCTTAACCATCTGTCTTTCTCTTTCTCATCTTCTCTTACCATGTGCCCAATAGACGATATCTTATGTGTTTTTCCTTCACTTGGATATGTGTGCAGATCAACGTGGTGGTGCAGCTAGCAATCAAATATGTATGCGTATGAATGTATGATTTGCCACCATACATACAGTAAAAAGAAAATGTATGATGTTCTCTCTCAAGCGAGGTACTGTATATTATATACTGCGGGTCTGCAGCAGTACCACCAGAAAATGATGCATATGTCAATCACGATCTCTACGCTGAATGGGACCTTCGCTCAACAAATTTTGTGTTAAGAAGTTCAGTAGAGTTCAGAACATCAGTATTTCCATCATTAATTATCTCATATCTTTCTCTGGTGTTCAACTGCAAAAGAATACTCAATGCTCCTCGGATGTAGTGTTTTAATCCCCCAAAGGAAGTTCAGGGTCATAGCATTGTCGGTTTTTTGTCACTGAATTACCTTGAGCATTAAAAAGGGATGCAAAGAGGAGGGTTCTCTCCAACTCTGACATGGTCGTCATCTTGACGCTGAAACCTGCAGATGTATTATTTCAGGAAACTTTATTCTCACATATACTGATTTCTCGTGATCGTGTTTTCTGGTTCAATTGCTCTCTCATGCATATGACTGATTGATTATTTATGCCACTGATTGAAATCGAAGGTCGTTCAGCAGCCCGCAACTACAGGGTGTTTCCCTTCTCCACGAGCTAATTCTCTCTACAAAATATTGCCATCGAAGCTTCCTGCAGTTATCTTCAAGGAAGATGACACCCTCCGCGCTTCATCTGAGTGCCCTCCGAAGTAAGCAGTGTGCGCATCTCCTGACCGTCCAGGTATGTGCCAATCCATCCTGCCGGTTATAACTTTCAGAACTAAGTTTTTTATATCAGCTGGAATGGATTTGGTGAATATCTCTTCATTTTTTATTACTCCCTCCAACCCATATTATTTGACATGGATTTGTCTACCTAGATACATCCGAATCTAGACAAATCCAAGTCAACTAATATGGGTCGGAGGGAGTACATTATTTTGTTCATATTTACAAATGGACAATGTCTATTAAATTTGGCAGGTCAAAAAGTTTATTTGCAAGAATCCTGCATTATGTTTGGTTGTCCACTTTTTTGTTTGCTTCTTTTCACTATAATCTTGCACTCCATACTCCACCATTATTATATCCGCCCGCTCTCACGAGCCTTCCAAATGATCAACTATGCAAGATACTATTATTTTGATCACCAATTTGTTTTATTTCCTTGAACACAGCCTGCATTTCCCCTTTCCCCTGATTTCCATGTCTATCTTCATCAAACCTCAACATGCATGTGATGCTTCTAGGTGTTGATGTATCTAGCTCCAGTCATGTTTCCTCCATTTATTTGATTAAATCGGATTTCCTTCAAAGGCGCACATATTATTTGGTATTTGACACACTTTGTTTCTTAACCTATTATTAATAACATGTCTATTCCTACCTCATGAAAGTCGTTTTAGTTTTAAAATTAAATATTATTCTTTGAAGTGCATACATTAATTGTTTGTGTTATTGTCTCAACTTCTCAATCATGAGATGCATTTTCTAATATAAAAAAACCATTATATTTGATATTGCAGATCTTGACTAGGGCTATTCCCTTTTCAATTTATTAATCAGGAAACAACCGAAAGAGAAAGAGATAGGAAAAGGAGTAAGCAATTCATGCATTGACGGAAAACATACATTATATGGGTCAAAAACATGAAAACACTAAGTTATAAGATTGTTTATATGGTGATAGTGCTTTTTTTATTTCTATATATCGGATAGCAAACAAATTGGAATTATTTGTACCAACATTACTATGTTTTGTATACGATGATAGTGCTTTTTTTTGTATGGAGTTGTACAAATATTTCATTTGAATTAATTTTATCATTAGATATTTATTTTGACGTATTATTAACTAAAATATCCGTAACAACGTGTGGGGTATCATCTAGTTCTTCTTCATGTCTTGTCCCCATCGCATCCAGCGACCTGCTCTCCTGCCTAGGTGTCTCCTTGTTCAGAAGTTTGTTCACTTGTATTTAATCTCTATCGATGCATCGAGAAAACTTTAATGTTTTCTTGAAAGAAAGGAGGGCCTTGGTGTCCTCACAAAATTCATCTGACAGTGTCAGTGCCCAACACCAACCCTCAACCAAGAACTGCGAAATCTCATCCTTTCCGGCCACCTCCATGTCACTCGCGGGCTCGGTGAGCACGCATTGTGACGAAAAGCCATGGCGTCGCATATGCTCATCTCGTTGCCGCTTGTGGCTCGATGAGCACAAACAAAGAGGAATATTGTACGGATCAAAAATCAATCATAATTTACGAATTTATCTATCGCCCCCAGTTATAGCAGATTCAAGAAGCTTTTGCTTATGATCAACATTAATTCTAGACCATTAGGCGACAACTTGTTGTAATTTGCCAAAAAAAAGTTCATATAAACGAATATTTCTCCCATTCTTTTGAACGAGGGAAGGGACCCAAAGTTCCCAGAACTAGCATTAATATAACAAAAATGATAATACACCGCAGAAAGGACCTAAAGGATATATGAAAATACAAATGTGTCCCTCAAGATTACAAAAAGGACCATGGAATAAAACACAGAAAAGCCATAGAGTCCTTGTGCAATCTTTAACGTCGCCGACGATGCAATTGCCACCATCTCCGGCCGCGTCCTCGCCGTCGGGCAAGGTTGAAAGGGCCTCTCGCTAGAGGTTGAAGGAGGGGGCATCGGAAAAATCCAGCAAAGCAGACTGAGGCCGGAGAACCACCCTAGCCACCCAAGTGCATACCAGAGAAATTTGATCTTTGGTGCTGAAGCTCCAGCAGCAAGATGAGGCCTATGTAGCGGAGGAAGATAAGATGCAGTCGTCAATGCCAGTTCTACATCTTCCTAGCAACCTCCTAGACCTGCCATGGATAGCAGCAGCTCCGTCCTTTCCCTGAGCACCACGCAGACGGAGGAAACGCAGTAAAATACCGCATCGATGGCAGTCCACGCCGCCTTTAGCTTCCACCATGGAAGATCCACCATGGTGAAGGAGCTCGCCACATGGAGTAGAGCCTGGGCAAAGGGCTCACTCCTCTCCCTGATGCGCACCTTATTTAGAGGGATGCCCAAGCCCCCCATCCTCCGTACCATTTGAAGATGCAGGGCGGGCCGGGTGGGCTAGGGCCTACCCAGAATTCTGAGAAAAAAATTATGTACAGCTAATATTCTGCCAAAAACGAGCAACTTAGAGCATCTCCACTCGTCCCCCCTATACGGCGTCCAGCGCGACCCAATTTTGGGCCGTATGAGGGGCGCCGGATAAGTTCATGATTCGGGGGGCGTTGGCTCCCAGCCGTGCCCCCCATACAAAAAATCAACATTTTTTTATCAAATCAACAAGTAATTTAAACAAGTTCATTATAGTAAATAAATAACTAAACATTCAGATTTATTACAAGTCCATGAAATTAAACAAATAATTCAAAATTTTCATTGTGGCAAACAAATAAACAAACTAGCTGGCTCCTTCGAGCCTCCACAGATGCTCCACCAGATCATCCTGCAGTTGGCTATGAGTATTTGTGTCTCGAATTTCCTGTCGCCTAGCAAGAGAAATAGCAAACACATGTGGCACTTGGTGGTCAATATCTGTAAGTGGACCGTGGTGAAAATACGGTTTAGTATCAAACACTAGAGTCTCTTGTTCGCTCTCGATGATCATGTTGTGTAAGATCACACAGGCAGTCATGACCTCCCACATCTGATCTTTCCACCAGGTAAGAGCAGGGTACCTGGAAATGGCAGATCGAGCTTGCAGGGCACCGAATGATCTCTCCACATCCTTCCTGCAAGCCTCCTATTATTGAAAAAACTAAGCTTTATTTCCTCCAGACACAGGGTCTGAGATTGTCTTTACAAATGTTGACCATCTTGGATAGATGCTATCTGCCAAGTAGTAGCCCTTGTCATACTGGTGGCCATTGATCTTAAATTGCACTAGAGGAGCTCTTTCTTCAACAAGCTTAGCAAACACATTTGAACACTGCAACACGTTGATGTCATTGTGTGATCCCGCCATACCGAAGAAAGCATGCCAAATCCATAGATCCTGATCTACCATAGCCTCAAGCACCACATTACATGATCATTTGTGACCTTTGTACATGCCCTGGTGCGCTAATAGACAGTTCTTCCAAGCCCGGTGTGTATAGTCAATGCTTCCAAGCATTCCTGGAAAACCCCTTGCAGCATTCTGTTCCAAGATCCGAGTTGTGACTTCTGCATTGGATGTTCTCAGGTATTTCTTCCCATACACTGCCACAATAGCCCTACAAAATCTATACATGTAGTCGATGGTTGTGGACTCCGCCATGCGGAGGTAGTCATCATGTGTGTATCCAGGAATTTCATATGCAAGCATCCGGAGAGCAACTGTGCATTTTTGGATTGTGGAGAAACCAAGCGTGCCGACGGCATCTCTCTTGAGTTTGAAGTAGCCATCGAACTCTCTTAATTTCTCGACAATCTTCAGAAAAACTTTTGATACATTCTGAAACGACGCTGAAATGTGACGTCGTCGTACAATGGGTCGTCGGCGAAGTAGTTGGCATAGAACATGCAGTAGCCTTCCATCCTCTGCCTTGGTTTTCTCTTGCGTCGCCCAGGCTTCGAACCCCCGGCAGGCGGCTTCTCATTCGACATCGGCGATCATGCCCAATAGGGATGTGATGATCATGAGATGATCATCGTCACTGACGATGTCTCGGATGCCAGCAGCAACGGTGACTTCATTGTCTATTCAGAGCAGCCAGCACCTCTTTCTCGTCCGAATCCATGCCTTCGGCAAACCGCCAAACACCTCATGGGCAGGGTGGTTGTGCGGCGGGCTTGGAGCTACCGACGGGCGTGGGGCTAGGTTGGGAGTGAGTGTGGGCGGCTAGGGAGGGTTGGGGGAGTATTCTCGGCGGCTGCGGCGGTGGCTCTAGTGGGCTGAACGACAGACAATGGCGAGGGGTGGTAGCGGCGTCGAGTAGTGTTCGCTGGGGGAGGGTGGATGGGTGGGAACGCGGTATGTGGGTAGCTTCACATGTGCATGTCACTGACAGGGCTGGCCCGTGTTATTCTCAACTTCATCCGGCGCCCCCGCTTGCCCCCTTTGGATTGAGTTTGGCCTGGGGACGCTGGATAACTAAACGAGCCACGACGACGCCAAAAAATATTTGAAAAACGTGGCTAGGCGTCAATTTAGACACCGGCACACCCCATAGGCCTTTGAGGGGCCTTCAGGAACCCTGACTGGAGATGCTCTAAGGGGGAAAAGGGATTTGGAAACAGAACGGGTTCCTTAATGTTATTATTTCCCGCACGATTGTCCGCTTTTGTGATTATTATGCACTCCTGGGATTCTCTGCTAATTTTCCAAACCAACGTCTGTCGGGACACATGTCAACACAATTTTTTGTACTGCGAAATCACAACGTGCGAGTTGTTGTATGGATCGTTATGTCCTGGACAAGTACTTTTTTTGAAACAATATCATATATTGAGCGAGCAAGCCGCCTCATTAAAAACTTTCCAGTCCCCTTAGATACCCTTGAAGGAAAAGAGTGCGTCTGAAACTTGCTGCTCCCCATCACAAAGGTACATCGTTAATTACAAGGGGTAGAATAAAATCTGGTTGATCACCCTCCTAGCATCTATATTGTTTAGAACTATAAGCATGAGCAGCCAACGCATGAGCCACTTGATTCGCCTCCCTAGGACACCACTAGAAGGAGATATCATGAATCGATCCTGCTTTATAAAAACACTCTGCAAGAATCACCGAGTACGGGCTCCAAATCTATGTAATGCCATTGCATGCCTCAATAAGTTCTAGAGAGTCCAATTCAATTGTCACACGGGAGCACCCCAATTGTTCTATCAACTCCAGCCCCTTTAGAAGGCCTGCAACTTCAGCAGTTGCAGCATCAAGGACATTCAGAATTGGGTAGAAAGTACCTCCCACAACCTCTCCCTTGTGATCCCTAAGAACCGCACCCACAACACCAGTACCATCAGTATGAAAAGAAGCATCAATATTCAGTTTAAGATTACCTGACACAGGTTTGAACCAGGGCACCAGTTTTGAAACTGCATTTAGGCGAGCCGTTCCATAATTTGATGTTAAGGAGTTTATAGCAAAAGCTGTACTTGATGGTTTAGACACTGAAACACCATTAACCATCTCGCGACGTTGCCACCAAATATACCAACATCCCACCGCAATTGTTTCATGCAATCCCAGTTGTCCAAGCACCGGTGATTTTTTCAAAGGATTACAAAGAATTGTTTCTAGGATAACCGAGCCAGAAAGCTCATTTTCCCCCGCCTGGATAATAAAGTCAAATAGACCTAGCTCCTTCCAAACTTCCTTAGCTCGTTTACAAGAACAAAGAAGATGTTTAATATCCTCTGGCCCTGTTGACAAACTGGACATTCAGCTAACACTGTAAAGTGACGATCGGCCAAAATAGCTCTACCGAGAATCACCCCATGAAGAGCCCTCCACAGAAATGTTTTCATTTTACTCGGTATATTCAATTTCCAAAGAACATCCCACACCGGGTTAACATCAGTCGATCCCTGTCCATCACCCCTCCGTGTTTTTGCCCCAAACCAATTCTCCCATTCAAGATGATACGCCGATCTTACCGTAAAGATATAGCTTTTTGTATAATTCCAAGCCACAAAGTCTTCAGTTAAGTGAGCACTAAGTGGAATCCTCAAAATTCTTTCTGCATCAACTGCAAGAAAGTTCTCTCTGCTAAGTTCTACATGCCACCTGCCAGTTACTGGATTGATCAGCTCATCCACCGTTCGTAAGATACATCTCTCTCTTTTTTATGTAACTTTCCTAGTACAGCTATTTGGTATCCAATGATCCTCCCAAATATTGATTTGTGTACCTGAGCCAACTCTCCATATATGACCTCTCTTAAACGTTTGCAAACCTGCAATAATGCTCTGCCAAGTAAAGGACGAACCTTTCTTTGGACCTGCCTTCAGAACATCACTATTGGGGTAATACTTTGCCTTAAGTACCCGGGCACACAGAGAATCCAGGTTTGAGACGAGCCTCCAACATTGCTTTGCAAGCATTGCCAAATTAAAAGAGTGTAGATCCCGAAAACCCATACCTCCAGTTTTTTTGTAATACACATTTTCCACCAAGCAAACCAGTGTATCCTCTTATGCTCCTCTGTATCTCCCCACCAGAACTCAGCCATAGCATCATTTAACTCTTTACATAATGATTTGGGAATTTTGAAAACCGCCATTGTATAAACAGGGATGTCCTGGATGACATCTTTCAAGAAAATTTCCTTACCTCCCAAAGATAAAAACATTCCCTTCCCATTCTTCAATCGTTCAATAATTCTCTCGAAAAGGTAAATAAAACTTTCCCTACGGTCTAACCCCACCAAGGCGGGGAGACCCAGGTAAGTATCCGAAATGGCTTCAGTCAAAATATTAAGTTCCTCACACACCTGAGCTTTAACTTCAACATTCACATTAGGACTGAAAAAGATACTGCATTTAGCCTCGCTTACCAACTACCCTGAACTTGCGCAATAGAGATCCAGTACATGTCTCAATGAGGTTGCATTATGTAAGTTTGCCTTCATAAGTATTAGGGAATCATCATCAAAGAGTAGATGAGATACTAACGGTGCATTCTTGCACACCCGAACACCTTCAATGCCACGAACCTCCTCTCGATGAGCCAAATCACTAGATAAACCTTCTGCACAAATTAAGAACAAATAAGGTGACAGTGGATCACCCTGACGTAATCCCCTCGTGGGGGTGAAACCCTCCGTTTCTTGATCATTATGCCTCACCTTATATCACACATTCCATTAGTAAAGAAATAAAATACATGTGGAAGCCAAGACGAGAAAGCATTCTTTCCAGGAAAATCCACTCCACACGGTCATAGGCCTTATGCATATCCAACTTAACGGCATAGTAACCTTCTTTTCCCTTCTTCTTATTCTTGATTGTGTGCAAACACTTATAAGCCAATAAAATGTTATCAGTGATCAATCTTCCAGGAACAAAAGCACTTTGGACATGTGAAATTACTTCATCCAGAATAATTTTCATCCTCAAAGCCACCATTTTTTAGATGACTTTATAAAGAACATTGCACAAACTAATTGTCCTATACTGAGTAATCCTCTCCGGAGTTTCAACCTCAGGAATAAGCACAATTATTGTATCATTCCAACCGTCAGGAATGACTTTATTATTGATAGCCAATAAAACTTCCTCAGTTAACATCTCACCAAATACCCCCCAGCATTTCTTGAAGAATAGTGCATGTAGTCCGTCTGGCCCTGGGGCTTTCAGATCTCCAATGGAGAACATGGCCTTTCTCACATCCTCCGCTTCATATGGCCTCAGCAGGCACTCGTTCATATCACTTGTAACTCTCGTGCTAACTAGATCAAGAAGGCCCGGGTCAGGTTCATCCACCTCCGTGGTGAAAAGACCTACAAAGTAATCTGAAATTAGCGGATTCAAATAAGCCGTCCCCTCCTGCCAATTATCCTCATCATCTTTCAACATCTTAATTTTATTTCTGCTGCGCCTAGCAGAAGCAACTTTGTGGAAAAAACTAGTATTTGTGTCTCCATATTTTAGCCAATCAATTCGGCTTCATTGAGACCAATGAATCTCATCTTGCTCCAATAACTCTTCGATTTCCTTCGCAAGAGCCTTCTCCCTGGCTATATTTGCATCCGAAAGCTCCCCCTAGTAACATCCTCTAGCTCCTTCCTGACAACCTTTATTTTCCGCCTTGTTCTATTTCGAATAGTTTTATCCCAATTGTGCAGCTTCGCATGAACAGTTGCTAACCTTCCCGCTAAATCATGGTTTTGAGTTTGATGGGCGAAAGCCTCCCAAGCACTTTGTACCACTTCACAGAAAGTAGGTTCTTTAAGCCAGCGAGCCTCAAAACGAAGAAGTTTTGGCCCCCTCTGTCTTCGGCAGTGCTCTCGCCAAAAGTCATAAGGATGGGCCTATGATCTGAGCGGCTATAGTCACATTTTTGAAGAACAGCATCTTCAAACTTTAATTGCCAATCTTCATTAACTAAACCACTATCCAGCCTCTCTCTAATACCACCTCTATGCCATGTAAATTTATCTTCAATATAACCCGCATCCTTGAGACCACAACCAGTCATCACATCCCTGAAAGCTTGCATATACTGTGTTGGCCGAGGGTTATCCCCCTCTTTCTCAAACGGATACATGATCTCATTAAAATCCCCCATAATCAGCCAAGGCATATTGCACACCTGGTACAGCTCGTTAATGTATTGCCTTTGTACTTATCCTCCCATCTTGGCTCCCCATAAAAACCAGTAAAATGCCAGCAATTTTCTCGGCTGCTCCCCACAAAAACATCAATATAGTTCTAAGTTTTATACCGCAAAGACATGATCACCTCTTTCTTCCACAATAGTAATAGACCACCCTTCTTCCCATCACTCCTAACCACCTCCTTACAGTCCATTCTCAAAGTTTTTCTCAAACACTCCGCTGGCCATTCTTCCAAATGTGTCTCCATCAGAAATATAATATCAGGTTTGTGTTGCTTGATGACATGAACAAGCGCCCTGACAGTCGTGGCTTTCTGAAAACCACGGCCATTGAGGCTTAATATTTTCATTGCGTCCGGCCAACCTCCGTGCTGGAGGCTAACGATATCTTGGTAGATTGTTCATCATCCTTTCTGGTATTCCCAGGGGTACCCCCATCCGCAGCAGGATTATCACTTTTCCCCGATTGATTCAAAAGGGAAACCAGATTAGCAACAAAACTATTCCCTTCATTCCCTCTCTCGGATGTATCAGTAATAGATTGATTCAGCAACCCATCTATCGTCGGATTGATGACAAGTATGCCATGAGGGGGTCCTCGAGGCGTGTGGAAGAGAGGGGTGTGAGACGTACGGTATTCCGGGACAGTGAGAACACAAGTATACCCAGGTTCGAATCCGCCGGCTTTGGACGGATCCAACTCCTGCTAGCAATCCAGTAACACGGCAGAGTCGGATATGGGTTACAAGGGTTTCGCCTGTGCGAGTTGAGATTGTAGACTATTGTGAGGGTGCCCTAAAGGCTTTCCCTAGGACGGCTTATATAGATATCCGGCCTAGGGTTTACAAGAGAGATGCATCCGGCTACGACTAAGAGTCGGTTACAGAGTATATCTTGAACTACAAGTAACACTATGGGACTATGTCGGTAAGTCTTCTGGGCCTTCCCGTAGCCGTACTGGACTCCGTTTCTTCTCCCTGACTGGGCCTCCCGTGAAGCAAAGCTCTAACCCAAAGTGGGCCACCCTGGTCAGCGAGGCACAGTGAGGATACCCGGAAAGTATATCCCCAACAGCAGCCCCCGGAAGCCTCCATGATCCAAAGTCAGATTTCATCATCGTCTAGCTTGATCTTCGGCTTGCAGAATCGTGAAGGGTTCCTGAAACTTCAAAAAAGAAAGGATAGGATCCGAGTCTCAAATGAGCCGGACCTATGAATATGTTATTCGGGTTTCCAGCTTGAAATTCAAACTAAGCCGGAACTTGGTCTCTAACGTAACCTGACACTAGTCATGGTCAAGTGACGTCACTGATAGACATTTCCTGTCAGCACGACCGTTGGTGGGTCCGCCTTTCGTGGAATCGAGGCGCCGTTTCAATGCGTGTGTAGAGATCGAGGCGGCGTAATCATCGCGCGGGGGTTTCCCAGTTCCTTCGATGACGCGTGGCACGTTCACTGTAGCGTTTACACGAATCTTGACGTGGCCAGACGATGTAAGTGGTGAGGATCTTCTTTTCCCATCTTCTTCACCAGCACTTGCACCGTTTTCTTCTCCCCTATGCCTCCCCACGAACCTAGAGCTCCTCTGCTCCCCAAAAAACTTCCAGCGCCACCCATCCAAGGTCACTAGCGCACAAAGAATGGCTTCAGCATCATCCTCCGTTACGGCGGCGACGGCGGCGACGGCAACGGCGGCGGAGAAGGAGAGCAATCACGAGGTGTGGATCCCGTGTGTTCTGGACAACGAGAAGCTTCGCGTTGTGGAAGAAGAAGGGCTCCTCCGCGCCGGCGACTGGCGGAGCGGCTTCGGTGAAACCATCCCCAACCCTCGCGAAGGCGAACGGGTTCACTTCGGCACTCACCTCGACAGAGGTTTGAGCTTTCCTCCCTCATATTTCTTCTATGAGGTTATAAATCACTACGGAGTTCAACTCCATCATCTCCCCCCGAACTATCTTTTAGAGATGAGCGCGTACGCATCTTTGTGCGAGGGGTATCTCGGCCATAGGCCGAGCCTTATTCTCTTCTGGTATTACTTTCATGTCTGGAGAAATTCCATTACTGCCGGTAATCCTTACATTATCGGTACTATTAGTTTTTTGGTTAGGCGAGAGTGCGTCTATCCTCGGATTATGGCCAGCGAGTCGGTCAAGCAATGGTCGTCCACTTTTTTCTATCACAAGGATATTCCCACTCCCAGCAATGCTACTGCTTTGCCAGCTTTCATCGACGGTGCCACCATGCCCCAAGAGTCCTGGAACGCAGATGTGCCGGCTCTTAGTGATGATCTGCTTCTTGCCAAGAGGCGGATCGAGTTTTTGATGAAGCACAAGGGCCTGAAAGGGTCCGATTTAGTTCACTATTGGGTGGCACGCCGGATCCAGCCTCTTCAACATCATGGAGATCGACTAATGCACTCCATCACGTCGTCGAAGAAAGATTCCCTCCGAATCAGCCCCAAGGCCTACTCGGCAAAAGATTATGTATGCCAAATCAAATGGCTGATAAGGGAGCGGATTGAGAGGAAGATTCTGGAGCTGTCCTTGGACATGCATACGTCAGAAGATCCCGTAGTGCCGGTAAGCTTCTAGCAATAACTTGTATTATGTGCTCATCTTTATATTATTTTGCAATACTGAGATATCTCTTCTTTTCAGCTTGTCGACCTCCCCGAGTTGGAGCTTGCTCCGGTCGAGGGATATCCTCCTGAGTTTTCTCAGGATGAGGGGGAGTTGGTTCCACTGCCGGATGTTATTCCTCGGAAGCGCAAAGCTCCGACAGTGGCCATTGGCACAAAGGAAGTGCCCGTTGTGAAGAGGTAATCTTTCCTCACAAGGTCTTTGTACTATATGTCTTAATTTTTTCCGAGATGTAATGATTTCTGTTCTATTACCTTCTCAGAGCTAAACAGCTCTCCAAGGGCAAAGGGAAAGGGGTTGCCTCGAAGCCTCTATGCCAGTCGAAACTAAACTTGGTTTCTCCTCCCGTAGCTCCTCCGACTCCTGCCCCTCAGCCTTCTGCAGTGCTGGAGATTACTCCATCTCCGACTATTGCAGAAGATCCTGCTCAATCAGCAGAACCAGTGATCCTCGGATCACAGACTAACGTCACCATGGGTGGCTCAGGTTTTGATAAGGGTGAACCCTCTTCGGGTAATGATCCCTCGGGAGAGGTCTTCACCGACAATCTCCTAAGCAATCTAGGACTTGCCAAACTTGGCCTTTCTCGGAAATCTACGAAGGAAATCCAACGGCTGGCCCGGCAATGCCTGGAAAGCCGGACTATCTCTGCCGAAGATGAAGCACAAGAAGCAGAGGACATCAAGCACTCTGATCTTCTTGAACAAGTCCGTCTTCACGACGAGAAGCTGAGGACCGGCGAACTTCCAACTGCGCCAGTAAGCCCCTCAACCCTCGCCGAGAAGGTTACCACCGAAGTGAATATGAGTCTGAACAAGCTCGCTCGTGAACAATACATAAGTCGGAATTCCAACTCACGTTTTTCCTTATTTCATATCATATCCTCTATCCCCTAAGCATGAAGCTGGACATACAAATCCGGATTTATGCTTCCTTAGGATGCCAAAGAATGAACTAGTGTAGCCCCCAAGGCTCATGCTGATATTAGTAAAAATATTAGCCCAAGTCTTTTGTAGACTTCTGACTCTGGGTATTCTGACTTACAAAAAGTATATTCCTATAACCAGGATTTATTGAAGAATATTTGTAATAAGTGGAAAGAAATCAAAGCTCTCCGAGTTGAAAATGCTCAACTGAAAGTATCTAGGGATGAGGCTGAAGGTAAACATTCCAGAACTCAAACCTTGTCTTGTATTTCATAGTCGAATTTTTATTCAACTTCTATTCTTTTGATTTCAGCACTAGTAAAGCAGTCCTTTGCTACGATTGAAGAGGCCGAGAACCTTAAAACCCTGGAGGTGGAAAACAAGGACCTCTACCAAGAGCTGAATAAGCTTAAGACGGATCATGAGAAGAGCATTGCTCAAGTTCTCGAGTCCCTCTCCATGGCTACCGAGGAGCGTGATCGCAAGATCGCGATCCAAGATAAAAAAATCTCGGATCTCAGCAATGACTTGTTCAGAGAGAGGGACATTGCCGAGGCACTCCGGGCTGAACTCTAGAGTCTTCGGGAGGAGAAGACCAAAGTTGACGATGCATTTTTGGTATGTTTTCCTCTTTCTGATTTATCTGCATCTTCCGACTCTTTGGAGTTTGGATTTATTTGATTAACCCCTTTGCATTACATGCGCAGGTCCTCTGAACTTACTGGACTCAGCCTCTGCCGAATCTCGCACCAGCCAGCTTACTCAAGTCGGTGATTTGCTGCATGACTTCCACCAATCCATTGAGGATATTGGCGAAGTTCTCAAGGTTCCGGACATGCATAGCATGTCTGGCTTTGAAGTGCGAGATAAGGCTAAGGAGATGCCCCAGCTTATCCAGGACTAGAACATGTCCTACGCGCAAACCGTAGCGCAGAACACTCTCACCATGGTCATGAGCCTCCATGGAAGCATGGAGATCTGGCAAGTGACCAGAGGGTATTCTACTGTGGACGAAGACGGCTAGAAGCAGGACATCAAAGCCATCATGGACTCTTGCGCTGAATACGGGTGTCACGTAGCTGACTTGACCAGCTACGATACCCCCTTCTTCACTCATGTAGAGACACCGCCTCCGCCCGCCAAAGAAACCGGAGAAGCTTCCGACGACGAACAAACCATCTCGGATTTGAACGTCTTGGAAAGATACCGAAGAGAGGCTGATGTTTCTAGCGAGCCGGCAGCTCCTTCTTCCGCTGCATCGTAGAGCATCAGAACAAACATTGTATTATTCTGAAAACAATCCAGGTTGTAAATAAGTAGTATGATACTTAGTGCTAAGTTTAAATATATCTATTTAGCACTTTTGGCTTTATAATTTTCGTGCCTGGAAAGTGTACATAAGCACCTATGTTTTTCGTCTATACTTATCGTTTATCTAGCTTTCCGCCTCGTCCCTTTCGTGAGCCGGCCAACTTTTAGCACAGAAACTTTGCCGAGCAACGGAGCCCAATTGCTAAACCAGTTTAAACTCCAAAACAAAGCCGACCTCCAGTATCAACAATTCACTACTCGGAAAATGCCCGCATCCAGCAATCCGACAAATAACCAAAGTATAGACTAGAAAATTTAGATTTATACCCGAAGGTAGCAATTTTAGAATCAGAAATCTAAACCAGAACAAACATGAGCATAAAGTACTTTCAAGTATTCTAGGATTTTTGATTGTGACATGGTCATTCGGAAATAAGATGGTAAAAAACTTCGCAGAAATTTTTTGAGGCAACCAACACTTTATTTCTCATAGAACATGTACACATATATGATTCCAAAGAAAAATAAACTAAGAATAAAAGGGACGTAGCTGAGCAATATTCCATGGTATGTCCAATTCATCCGGGTATGTACTGCCTCCAGCTCTCTTTCTTTTCTTAGTAGTAGGTCTTTCTTTGACTGGACGCATATCAGTTAGGTAGTAAGAACCATTGCGCATTACTCGACTAACTAAAAATGGCCCTTCCCATATTAGGGAAAGTTTGTGCTTTCTTTGCTGCACAAGCCGGAGAACCAAATCGCCCTTATTGAAAGACCGGTTTCTAACTCTCTGGCTATGATACTTGTGTAACTTCTGCTGATAGGCTGTTGATATCATCTCAGCAACAACATGAACTTCTTTGACTAGGTCGAGATCATTTTGTCGAGAATTTTCGGCATCCTCTTCAATATGCGCGGCAACCCTAGGAAAAGTGTGAATCAAATCACTAGGAAGAAATGCTTCTGCGCCATAGACCAAGAAGAAAGGTGTGTATCTAGTTGACCTGTTCGGAGTTGTTCGTAAGCTCCATATTACAGAGGGTAATTCCTCTGCCCAAGCTCCCGCAGCACGTCGTAGTGGTGCTTCGAGTCTTGGTTTTACGCCTTGTAGGATTAAACCATTTGCTCTTTCGACTTGTCCATTAGCTTGTGGATGTGCGACTGACGCAATGTCAAGCCGGATATTTTGTTCATTACATAATTCGGCAAGCTCTCCCATAGAGAAATTACTCCCGTTGTGCGTGATAATGCTATGCGGATAACCGTATCGGATGATGACATCCTCGACAAATCTTCTGGCTGTTGCTCCATCACAACTAGTGACGGGTTTAGCCTCAATCCATTTTGTGAATTTATCCACCATCACTAAGAGATGAGTAAATCCACTTGGAGCCCGTTTAAACGGTCCTAACATGTCAAAGCCCCTAGACCACAAAAGGCCATGTTATAGGTATTGTTCGCAGCTGATCAGCCGGAACGTGAGCTTGCTTGGCGTATTTTTGGCAGCCCTTGCACATCTTGACCAGCCGTTCGGCATCTGCCTTGGCTGTAAGCCAGAAAAACCGTGTCAGAAAGCTTTTGCCACTAGAGATTTGGCTGCAGCGTGGTGACCACACTCGCCTTCGTGGATCTCCCGTAAGATTTCCACTCCTTCCGGAGATAAACAGCGCTGAAAGACCCCAGATGCACTCCGCTTATAGAGCTCACCACTAATTATAGTGTAGGCTTTTGCTCGTCGGACGATCTGCCAGCTCAGAACTTCGTCTTCGGGTAATTTTCCATCTACCAAGTAATCAAGGTAGGGTTGAGTCCAACTGGGAATCACAGCCAGAACTGCTACTAAAGGTGAGTCGGATTTGGTCGGATACTCCTCGTCCAATCCTTTTATAGAGGGAACCTTGAGGTGCTCTAAAAAAGCGCCATACGGGACCTTTTTCTGGGTAGAGCCTATTCGAGATAGTGCATCTGCTTCCTCATTTTCTATTCGAGGGATGTGTTGGACTTCAAACCCTTCAAACGATTTAGATAGTTCATCCACGACAGCCCTATATGCTACCATGTGTTTGTTTGCCTTACAGATAACCGACACTTGTTGAGAAACAAGATCCGAATCTCCATAACACATTAAACGTTGGATGCCGATATCCTTAGCAATCCGAATTCCATGCAGTAATGCTTCATACTTGGCAATGTTATTCGTCGACGTGAAGTGGATCTGCAATACATAGAAAAGTTTATCTCCTTGGGGTGATTTGAGCACCACGCCAGCCACCGAGCCCCCGAGCGCTTTAGACCCGTCAAAATGTAAGGTCCAGTACTCCGACTCTAGTAGGGTCATATTCTCTGTTGTCTCTATCCAATCAGCGATAAAGTCAGTGAGGATTTGGGTTTTGATTGCTGTACGAGGTTTATACTCAATGTCAAAAGCTGAAAGCTCTATGCCCCATTTGGCGACGCCTCCTGTGGCGTCACTGTTGTTGATTATGTCTCTCATGGGAGCTGTGCTCACCACAGTAATTGGATGTTCCTAAAAATAATGTCATAACTTACGAGATGCTAGAAACACATCATAAGCCAGCTTTTGATAGTGCGGATACCGCTGTTTTGATTTAGTTAAGACCTCACTGAGATAGTAAGTCGGACGCTGCACCGGGTGTTCCTGATTTTCCTCCGGTCCCTCCACCACCATGACGATACTGACGACCCTGTTTGTCGCAGCGAGATAGAGCAACATCGGTTCCTGTGGTTCTGGTGCTGCAAGGATGGGAGCAGATGAGAGTACTACTTTCAGGTCTTCTAGCGCAGCTTTAGCTTCGTCGGTTCAAATGAATTTTTTGGTCTTTTTCAGGAGCTTGTATAGTGGTGTGGCTCTTTCACCGAGCCATCTTACAAACCGACTGACTGCAACAATGCAACCAGTTAGCCTTTGAACGTCCTTCAGGTGAGTTGGCCTGGAAATATTGAGTATACCTTGATTTTGTCCCGGTTTACCTCTATGCCTCTTTGAGACATGATAAAACCTAACAATTTTTCGGCTGGAATTCCAAAGAGATATTTCTTTGGATTAAGCATTATGTTGTATTTTCGTAGATTGGAGAACGTTTCCTCCAAGTCGGAAATCAAGGTTTCCTTCTTTTGGGACATCACCGCAATATCATCCACATATTCATGTACATTGTGTCCGATTTGGTCGTGGAGGCAACGCTGCATAGTGTGTTGGTACGTAGCTCCTGCGTTCTTGAGCCCAAAGGGCATCGTAACAAAACAGAAAGTTCCGAAGGGGGTTATGATTGAAGTTTTGACTTTGCCAGATTCCTTCATCCGGATTTGGTGATAACCGGAATATGCGTCGAGAAAACATAGGAGTTCCGAGCCTATCGTAGAATCGATAACTTGATCAATCTTAGGCAGAGCGAACGGATCTTTGGGACAAGCCTTGTTCAAGGCAGTATAATCAACACACATCCTTAAATCAGTGGTGTCCTTTTTAGGGACCATTACAGGATTGGCCGACCACTCAGTGTGGATGACCTCTTCTATGAATCCGGCTAACTCGAGCCAGGCTAGTTCCTTAGCTATTGCCTTACGCTTTTCATCGCCAAAACGTCTTAGGGACTGTTTGACGGGTTTAGCATTTGGGTGTACATTTAGCGAGTGCTCGGCAAGTTCCCTAGGTACTCTGATCATGTCAGATGGCTTCCATGCGAAGATATCTTGATTTACTTGGAGGAACTTGACGAGCGCGCTTTCCTATGCGCTATCTAGGCATACACCTATCTAGGTCACCTTGGAGAGTTCATCATCCTTCAACGGCGTCTTCTTCGTCTCTTCTGATGCCTTGAACTCCGAATTCAGCTTTGTCACCTCCTTCTTTGTCGCGGGCATCTCGGACGGATCAATGGTTTTCTTGATCTCCTGGTACTCTTGGGCGTGCAGCACGGCTTCAGCAAAGGCGGCATTTCCATCTTCGCACTCTCGGGCCTTCTTCGGGTCTCCCCTGATGGTGATCACGCTGTTGGGACCTGGAATTTTCATCATATTGTAAATGTAACACGGACGAGCCATAAAAGCCCAGTAAGACGGACGTTCGAATATAGCATGGTACGCGCTCTTGAACGGGACCACTTCGAAGGAAAGTGCTTCCGTCCGATAGTTCTTTGGAGTTCCAAAGGTTACATCAAAAGTGATTTCTCCCAGGGAATTTGTTTGTCTTCCTGGGAAACTCCATGAAAGATCACAGAGCTGTAATTCAGCTGGGTCTCCGAGATCTTCATCCGGCGTAGTGTTTCAACATACAGAATGTTAATGTTGTTCCCGCCGTCCATGAGAGTATTCTTGCATTTCTGAGCTTGCTGCTTTGGTTGTTTTGCCAACTGTGGCACAGCTAGGGCGTTCAGTAATCCCTCTACATTGTCGTCAGCATCTCATACTTGCTCGCTGTTTCTATCATCTCTCCCAAATCAGTTACCTTGTCACACTTCAAGCGACGAGGTAGTAAACCAATTGGGAGTCCTGCAATGAAAGCTTGAATCACAGTTTGGTCATTTACCCCTTCACAGGAGTTCTTTGTGTCGATCCATCATCCAAGATAATCTCGGCAAGTTTCTCTGGCTTTCTGGGTGCAACGTTGTAGGTCTCCTACCGTATAGGGCCTCTGATATGTGCCTTCGAAATTCCAAAAGGACGCGCTTTGCATGTCATACCAGTTGTGGATGGTGTTCTCTGGAAGTTCATTGAGCCATGATCGTGCCGTCTTTCGCAACATGAGTGGGAGATATCGGGTTGCGACCAGGCTATTTCCGCCTTTGGCGATGCAGCAAGCTTGGAAAAAATCCTGGAGCCAAGTATCTGGCCAAGCTATACCGTCGTAGGCTTGGATGTGTCTTGAGATAGCAAATCCTTCCGGGAATTTTGTTGCTCTTATGTGTGGTCCGAAGCATTTTGGGCCCACGTATATATCATTGTTTTCGTAGCGCTGCGCCTCTATATTGGAATTAATCCTATGCCTCATGTCACTTGGCGATAGAGATTGTCCTCATTGATGGCTATGGCTGCGGTGCCTTGGAACTGGACTTCGGCTTCTGCCACCATCTCCTCCGCCATGACGCCCTCCTTGGCCTCCTTGGGAACCGTTGTGATGGCTACTTGGTGGAGAGGGTGGAGCAGCTGGATTGTTTCCGGCTGATCGCCGGCCTCCATCCGAACCGTCATTATTCCGGCTCCGTGGAGGGTCTTCATTATGACGAGCCCCCTACCGGCTTGACTCGACACGGTGTCCGTCGTTCCTTCATCTGTGATTCCTATTGCGGTGGGGTTTAGCCAGACGGCTTGTATGCCTAGGAGGTGGCATTCTTTGTCGGTCCTCCTCCCGACGCTTCTCTTTGTCTTCTTCCCTGCGATCGTTTGAGTCTCGCCGGGGAGGATTCTTTGGATACAGGGCAGCCATCGCCTCTTGCTCGGCGGCTGGAGCAACGTTGCGCCAGTCACATGCAGCTCTGTGATGCTGTCCTGAAGATCCAGTTCTTGAGTAATTGTCTTCCTGACGGTCGGAATGGTGATGCTATTCCGGAGCTCGCTGGGGTCTTACATCGTTCTAGGCCGGATCCGTGCCACATTGGTCAGATTGAGAGACCAGTTTTCTGCTTCCGGACTTCGCGGCCTTCTGTTGTTCCAGACCCTTGGTGAGTAGCTTGATGCCAATCGAACCTATTCCGGGCCTAGATTATTTGCCAGGATGTCTCGAGCAGCGGCAGTGTTTTGAACTAGTGTTGGATACACCAGATCTCCCTTGGTATCGAGCCGAGGCATCCTCGGATCTCCTTCAAAGAGAACCTTACGTACTTCCAGAAATTGATTGTCATGTGTATGCCATTTCCGGTTCTTCTGATGTTGTGGAGAGATGAGCTTCTCCGCCTTGTCCATGCGCTTCTTCTCTTCCTCGATGTTTTTAGCTTCATCCAAGAGTACTTGGCGACGCGCTTCTAGGGCTTGGGCCCTTTCATCCAATTCCACAGCAGTTAGTTCTGCTGTAGTAGGGATAGGTGTGGTTAATGCAGCATCGATGAGTTTACGGGCACCTGCGGTGACCACGTGTCCATCCACCAATTCTTCTTTGGGCTCGTCTGGGATAAGTGCTCCCATCCGAGTCTTCCTCGTATTCCTCGGCAATCACCTCCTCTGCCAAAAGTTCTTTTGCTGGGGTCTTGTTCTTCTTGTTCCTCTTCTTTGCCTTCTTGGCAGCGCCGGTAGAAAATACGGCTTTTGGTCCATTTCCCGGAGTCAAGCTCTAATCGGTACTTTCAGACATCTGAACCTCGAGATTATCTCTGATATCCATGTCATCATGCGCTTTGGGAGAATTTTCCCCGGACCCTTCATCCATGGCTTCTCCTTCCTCTACAACTTTGGAGTTATACTCCTCTTCATACTCCACAGAGAAATTTCAGAAATCTGCCGACATCACCGAGTCATCCGAGGATGCGGGTAAGTCGGTGTTTGTTTCGATCACCTCCAGCACTGAGTCAGTGTTGTCTCTAGCATCGGCAGAGCCGGATCCGGATCCAACATATTTGACGAAGTGCGATGTGTGGGCCCTGAGGTAGTTGTGGCTTTTCTCGTGGGCTTCCTCGAAGATCTTGATGGTTTCGAGAATCTCATCCACGCTTGCGTCTTGCATCATCATGCGTCTCAACATGTGCCTCGGGAACGGTTGATCTGTTCCGGCGCTGGCAGAGCCGGAACCAAGGTTGTTGTTGTGATCCTCTTGGATTTCGATCTCGGTGGGTGGATCGATATGGGATTCGGCCTCGCTAGGGAGATCCACTCCAGATTCGACTTGAACCGCAAGATCTGCTTCAAGCTCGGATTTCTCCACTATCTCCACAATGGGTGCGGGCTGGGTGGGATTAGGGTATTCTGAGATCCGGAACTCTAACGCCTCCACGGACAAAGGGGACCCAGAAACTTCTTTTGCCTCTATCATCACTGCTGGGGTGGGTGGGACAAGTTCAGCGAATCCGATGTATACATCGATATCGCCGAAAGACATAATGGTATAGGAAGTTACGGCCTCTCTTGCCAGAATCCATGTCTCATCGTGAATGATGAGAGGGACGTCACTGGCGTAGAGGATGCGACCGACGATGATAGTCTCGCTGATTCCAATTCTTGCATATTCCGCTTGGAACGCAGATCCGAAGCTCACTTCCCCCACGGTGGGCGCCAACTGTCATCGGATTGATGAAAAGTATGCCATGAGGGGGTCCTCGAGGCGTGTGTAAGAGAGGGGTGTGAGACGTACGGTGTTCCGGGATGGTGAGCACACAAGTTTACCCAGGTTCGAATCCGTGGGCTTTGGATGGATCCTACTCCTGCTAGTAATCTAGTAACACGGCAGAGTCAGATATGGGTTACAAGGGTTTCTCCTGTACGAGTTGAGATTGTAGAACATTGTGAGGGTGCCCTAAAGGCTTTCCCTAGGACGGCTTATATAGATATCCGACCTAGGGTTTACAAGAGAGATCCATCCGGCTATGACTAAGAGTCGGTTACAGAGTACATCTTGAACTACAAGTAACACTATGGGCCTATGTCGATAAGTCTTCTGGGCCTTCCCGTAGCCGAACTAGACTCCGTTTCTTCTCCCTGACTCGGCCGCCCGTGAAGCAAAGCTCTAACCCGAAGTGGGCCACCCTGGTCAGCGAGGCACAGTGAGGATACCCGGAAAGTATATCCCCAACACCATCAGATGACAGCCCCGAGAAAGTACCATCACCATTATTAGGTGCATTCACCATAGCAGTAAGCACTAGTTGATCTGCCAACCTTTTCCTGACGGAAGGATTATGTAGTTGGTATCCATCTATATTCATCATTTCAGAACTCGAGCAGCCACCAGCATCTCCCAGGTCAACATCTTCCCCAAAACCAGAGAATCCACGACCTCTACCACGACCCCATGGACCACCATCCCTACCACCACCGCCGCGCCCTCGGTTGGATCCTCTACCTCGACCTCTTCCTCTACCACCATCAGCAAGGATAAAATTACCCCATTCAAGTTTCGATTCATCATATTCACCAGAACCACACTCCTCATGGTAGTGTCCGATGAAACCACAATTTTTCCAAATAAGGTTGCCATTTTCTCATATTTGATCTGATAGAACTCTTTCCTTTTATCCTTCGTAATCGAAACAAATCTACTGAGCTTCTTCTTAACGTCAAGTTTCACTTTAAGGCGAACAAAACTACTAACAAATCCTGATGGTAGTTCAATCTGAACCTCTTGAAGTTCCCCGTCCTCTACACATACCTTTGATAATCGGCTCCTGGAGATAATTATTGCGCAATTGATGAACTTGAGCCCAGACAGTTACCTTGTTCAAAGTTACCGATCTAGGGTTTGTGAACCCATCGTATTCCTCCATTATTAGAGCTTGATCACGAAATAGCCAAGGACATTGGTGCATGGATTTATTCTAGTCTGCCAGGCAGTTGAATTGGATTGTGAATAGATTGTCATCCACTCGCCGCCACGAGACCTCCTGAGCTAGATTCTAGGATGATCTCATGTCAGCAAATAAGGCACTCTTACTAAACCCTAGCTTGGATGTATGAACCCTAGTGATGGCCAACCACTTCGCCTTCAATCCTGGTTCTGCAGCCTCGTCCTCCCAGATGAAATCTTCAATCTCATCTTCATGGAGATGTAGCCTCCCAAGCAATTCCTCCACTTCTTCCTTCTTCCATCTCCTACCCCACTCGTTCCGCCTTCATCCATAGCCTCCTCAGGCACCTTCTTTGCCTCCATCACGACACACCCTACCCAGGTTAGGGGAGAGAACCATGAATTGAGCCTTCGATCAGACGGAAGAACTCACGAAGACGGTGACCGCCACCGGAGGAGACCCAAACCCTAGTATCGCCCTAGGGGAGAGAAAAAACTTGCTTTTTAGGGTTAATAAATTATATTAGGCATGCAAGCTGCCTCATTAAAACCTTCCAGTCCCCTTAGGTACCCTGGTAAGGAAAAAGAGTGCGTCTGAAACTTGCAGCCCCGAATTCAAATAACAGTTACATCATCCAGGAGATGTTGAGCTAAGAAGCTAGGGGTTCATCGACCCAATTACAAGAGATTTTAGATTGAAAACAAGACCCTGCTATCTCATGAGCTGTAGTATTGACATCTCTGGCATAGTGATTGAATTCGAACTTCCCAATCATCCCTGAACTTGTAATACACTCGGCATAAATGGCTGTGTCCTCATTCCATAGTTGTACCTCCCCTGACAGTAATTGAATTACATCTAAACAATCTGATTCCGCTTCCAGGGCATTGCATCCTCGCTCCCTAGCTAGTTCAAGGCCATGGAACATTGCCCATGCCTCTGCCGAGGAGGCCGAAGAAACATGAGGGAGAAACTTAGAAGCAGCAGCTATGAAAGTACCTTTCTCATCCTGAATAATAGCTCCCACTGCTCCAGATTTGTTTTCATCATCAAAAACCGCATCAACATTAAGCTTCTAGGAGTTAGCACATGGCTGACTCCACACTTTCTTGACCTGTTCTGAACTGTTTCCATGGGCTCGCCTTGCATTTGCTATTAATTCTTTGATCGACATGATACATCTATTGATAGGGGATATTTGTTCTCCATGGGTGATGTGTCGCTGCAGCCACCATACGTACCATGCCGTGGTTGCCACCAATTCCTATACTCTGATGGACTCATAGCCCGGGACCAACACTGGATCGTCTTTTAACAAATATTCTAGGATAGCCGATCCTGATCGATCTTCAGTTATAGCATCTGCTATGATATTGCCAATTCCAAGTTCCTGCCAGATGATAGTCGGTCCTTCGCATTTGAAAATCATATGAAGCATTGATACATTCCAAATGTATCTATAATTTTTTATGTTCCATGCTTGGTTTTCTCTACTTTCTTGTGTTTTTCCACACTTTGGAGTACTTTTACTATGATTTCTTGGACTAACCTATTAACAAGAGCCACAGTGCCAGCTGCCTGGTTTTTGCGGTTTTTGGTTCCAAGAAAGTCAAAAAATGATTATTCTCGGAATTGGACGGGACAAAAGCCAAAGTCATTAATTTACCGAGGGACACCTGGAGCCAGAGTACGAGACGGAGAGGGGCTGGGGCCTGGCCACACCACCTGGCCGCGCGGCCAGGCCTGGCCCACGCCAGGGGGTGGTCTAGCCGCCCCAGGCACCCCCTCGGCCTCTCCTTCCGCCTATATATTACCTCTAATACGGAAACCCTAAGGACCCAATCAAAATTCCATGAAAGAGTCTGTAGCTGCCGTCATCTCCATCCCTAGATCGGGAGGGATCTGAAGCTCTTCCCAGCACCCTGCCGGAGAGGGGAATTCACCCTGGAGGCCTTATTCATCATCATGCAAGCCTCCGGTGTGATGCGTGAGTAGTTCATCTCTAGACTACGGGTCCATGTAGTAGCTAGATGGCTGGTTCTCCTCCTTTGTGCTTTCATGTTTAGATCTTGTGAGCTCCGTTCATGATCAAGATCATCTATTTGTAATTCTGCATGTTGTGTTTGCGGGGATCCGATGGATATTGAGATGCTATTTCAGATTGATTATTGATTCTATCATGTCTTTGTTATTTGTGATCTTGCATGCTTTCCATTGTCAGTAGCTATCTTGGCCAAGTAGATGCTAGCAACTCCAAGAGTTAGTATTTATGCTCGATAGTGGGTTCATGCCTCCGGTAATCTGGGGAAGTGACAGAAATCTCTAAGGTACTAGATGTGTTGTTGCTACTAGGGAGAAAACAACAATCCTTTGTTCATAGAACAATCGTATTGTTTACATTACACGCAATTCGTAATGCAATTATCCGTTACTTGTAACTTAATACTGGAGGGGGTTCGGATGATAACCTGAAGGTGGATTATTAGTCATAGATGCAGTTGGATGGCGGTCTATGTATAATGTTGTAATGCCCAATCGAATCTCAAAGGAGTCAAGATGATTAGTATATGCTTGTATGCTTTCTCGATGTTTGTCAATTGCCCCGTTGTAATTTGTTCACCCAGCATGTTATCTATCTTAAGGAGAGCCACCTCTAGTGAACTATGGACCTCGGTCCTTTCTTTTACTTTCAATCTACAATCAACTGTTTACTGCTTTGTGTTTACTTTCTGCAAACTATTACTTTCTTCCACTCGATACGTTTAATCCTTTGTTGTTAGCAAAACCGGTGAGATTGACAACCTCATCACAAGTTGGGGGCAAAGTTCCGTGGTTGTGTTGTGCAGGTCTCCACGTTGCTACTAGCACCGGTAGTGCGCCATGCCAAAGCTCAGCTAGCAACACCTTTGGGGTGTTTCCTTGCTCTTACTGGTTCGATTAAACCTTGGTTTCATACTGAGGGAAAACTTGTTGTTGTGCTCATCATACCTTCCTCTTGGGGTTACCCAACGAGCTCGATATATTTTGGGCCATCAAGCTACTTTTCTGGCGCCGTTGCCGGGGAGTCAAGGACATCTTCACAAGGGGAGTCCCTCATAACCAATCTCTTTACTTTGTTATTTTTGTTTTGCTTAGTTTACTTTTGCTTTGTTATCTTGTTTCTTTATCAAAAACACAAAAAAATTAGTTTTACAAGTTTGCTTTCTTTATCAAAAACACACAAAAAAAGTTCCTATCTTAAGTTGCCTTTATGTCTAGCATTGCTCCAATCACTATGTCACCTGAGGAAATGATTTTCACTTTTAACCAAGGAATTGAAGAGAGCTTCAAAGAAGCTTGGTCTAGAATCTCTGATCTACATAAAAAACTGAGCCTAAAATGACTCAAAGCTTGTTCCTTAGCAGTTTTTACCTTGGAATTGCTCTTTACTATAGATATGCTTTAGATGCTGTTGTGGGAGGAAATTTACTCCAATGCAATGGGGATGATGTTGTTAATGCCATAAAGAAGTTGGTCTTTACTTACAACTTGCCTAGCAAAATTGATACATCTTTCATAAACATATTTGCTAGATTGAATACTCTTGAGACTAGCACTGCTAGTTTGAAAGATTGCTATAATATGCTTAGGGAGCATCACAACTATGTTCCAATAAACTTTGAACCCTCTGAATGGCTTCCCACAGTAAATATTGCTATAAACAATGAAACCTTTCATGCTCGCTATGATATCATGTCTGAATTTTGTCTTATGCCCAAAGATATTTATGAATCTTTGAATCTTCGGGGGCTTTCTGAAGGAGGAGAAGAAATTTTTCTTGCTAATAATGCCACAATATTAACCATTGGAATAGCTGAAGGAGTGTTTACAAAGATCCTAGGTAAAATGGTTTCTACTAATTATCTTGTTATTGAATGTGTAGGAAAAGGACAAATCACAGTTGGCAGATCCCTATTGAAGCTCCTTGGAGCAATAATAGATGTGGAAAAGGGCACCATGCGCTTTGTTTCTCCACCAAGCATTCACAAGTTCCCCAAGGTTAAGAATAAAAGTAAGAGATATAAGGGCAAGAAATTTGGTTTTAATGCTTCTTAATTTGAGAACACTTGATTCTTTTTCTTGCTTCTTATGCCTAACTTAAAGGCGTTAAAGAAAAGTGCTTATTGGGAGATAACCCAAAAGTTTTAGATGAGTCTTGGAAGTTATTACTTCAGTAATAACCGCTCCTTATCCTTTTTATTTGCTTTTTGTGCCAAGAGTAACCTCTAATGAGAGAGAAGTAATGATTGAGAAAGTTGCTGTCCCAAAACAGCTTTCTGTGCTTGACGTACAAATTCGTGTAAAATCTCTGTACGTCCTTTTGAGGCATGAGTTTTTATGCTTCTGCCCCAGGTTGTTATATAACTTTCGTTAGTTCAACACTTTTTGATTTGAGCAATAGAAGGTCTTCGAAAAAATTCGTCTTTACCTGCTGGTCTGTTTTGACAGATTTCTGCCATTTTCTGTATTTGCTTCTTATTGGTTCCTTTTTGAGTTCTTTTGGGGAATTGAGCTTTTTGAGGGAAGTGCTACAGTAGCTTGTGTTTTAATGGAAGTTTTATTGGTGTTAGAACTGAACCTAAAAGACTTATTACCTTGAGTGCACGAAAGGTTGTGTGAAGTTTTGTATGAAGGAAAAATTTCAGGTGTATGGAAGGAATTAGTAATGAGATGAAGAATGGACTAAAGCTCAAGATTGGGGATGCCATGCGTATCATCCCAAGAAATATCCAAGAAGTACAAGCGTCAAATCTTGGGGATACCCAAGGCATCCCCCTCTTCATCAATAAAAATCCTATGTTTCTTCCAAACGCTTCATTTTTATCGTTTCATGCACAGTTGTGTTGGTCTTGGAGCGTCTTCTTTTTCGTTTTCATTTTGGTTTTTCATTTGCCTGGTTTGCTTAGTTTGCTGAATAAATTGGTTGGACCCCCTCTTTCAAACATTGGTTTTCAAATAGTTTGGTTTGGATTGGAAAAGAGTAGGAAAGTGCATGCTTAAGTGTTAAAGAGAGCTTGTTTTTAACTGTGGCCTATGCTTTGTCATGCCATGCTTGATATTGTTTTGGCTTTATGCTTAGTATTCTTTGTTGTAGCATGACTTGTTATAAACAACTGAGAATGCTTAGTGTGCCTTTGAAGAATCATGCATTGTTTTAGCATATTAAAGCATAGTATTGTGGTATTCTCCTTTGATGCTTTATTTGGGTTGACTTGGCGCATGCTCACACCATGTTATGACTATCCCAAGTCACCATAAGCCTTTATGATCCTTTAGTTTTCAACTTGTAGTATCACTTTATGCTCTGATTAATGATGTTTTGTCGTTCTGCATGATTATGGCCATTATTGCTCTCTTAGTTTGTCGCTCCTAGTCTTTTGCTTGCCTCCGCAACCAAGTATGAGTTCCATTCATGCATCCAACTCCCTAAACCAAGTTATTCCAAAGAGTCCATCATACCTACCTATTAGCATATGCTATTCCCAGTATATTCATGTTTTTATCTACCTTCCAAATTAAACTTGTTATGAGAAAACTAGTGATTAAAGCTCTCACGAACTTGATGGCACACTTTACTTTTCTTGCCCTTAATAAACTTGAACCATTGTGTCGTCTATGTTGTATATGCTTGCACGTATTCGTTGGGAATTAGCAGAACCATGCTATCATGGGGAACGCTTTCAACATTGCACTTGTACTTTGTACCTAGTTGATATCATGCTCTTTTGTCTATGGATGTCGTCAGTGTGAAATGAAAGGGGAGCTTGTAAGTCCATGGAGTTATGTATATGTGTTAGAGAAACGTCTGGGCCGCTGGTCTAATTCATGCTGACATGGTGGAAACCTGCAGCATAACTATAGTGAGTTGTCTATGAAGCATTCTTCTTATAAAAAAAGAGTCCGATATTGGGGAAAAAAGAGAAAAAGAAAAAAAGAGATTATGAAAAGAGGAAAGAGAGAAAAAGCACCATATTCCCATGGTAAATAAGAAGATTGCTGAGATGCTCGTTGTCTGGTTGCCTTGTCATTTTGATATGGGGATTCTTCCGTATCATCGGGCAAGGAGTACCCCGTTGGCGGTTCTCTATGATACAGACGTACTTACAATGACAAGAACTTACCAGTGACTAAACTTGAGTAGCATGAGGAGCGGCCCTCGTATTCAAGGGACATGAGATTTCCAACTTATACTTCATCAAGCATATACACCATAGTTTCTTCACTTTAACCTTAATCACTTTAAGATGCTTATGATAGGGGCAATGAGAGCTGAAAGCTATTAAGTACCATAATGTTTGGAAGCTCTTTATGAGACTTGAATCCCTACTTCCTCTATGAAGGCGTTTCTTCCACTTATATACTGAGTCTCCACCTTCTATCTTTATGCACCTACTTTGAGAGCATAGTGGCCATTCGTAGTTCTATGTGCATTGTCCCAAGACTTGTTGATTGATGCATACTTTGATATTGCTTGTTTAAATTATTTGTATCTAGTCACTCTTATGAACTTTGAAGGTGTCCTATGCATTTATGTTTGCTACTCTATGAGGGACAAGCTGAATGCCACTATGCTATGTTTTCTTTATGTGAAACAAACAAACGTCTTGCAAAGCATTGTTATTCATGAATCTTTTCTTTGTGCATTTTCATGTTGCAACATAGTTTCTTGTCTTATTGCTAGAACTTTCTCTTTCATGTTATGATTGAAGTACTATGATCCCAGCTTTGAATGTTTTACAAATACTTTGATCAAGTTTATGATGGTGCATGTCACCTAAAAAATTATTCTTTCTTTTTATCACATACCTACTCGAGGACGAGCAGGAGTTAAGCTTGGGGATGTTGATACATTGCAATAGTATCTATAATTTTTGATGTTCCATGCTTGGTTTTATCTACTTTCTTGTGTTTTGTCCACACTTTGGAGTACTTTTCATATGATTTCTTGGATTAACCTATTAACAAGAGCCACAATGCTAGCTGCCTGTTTTCTACTGTTTTTGGTTGCAGGAAAGTCAAAAAATGATTATTCTCGGAATTGGACGGGACAAAAGCCAAAGTCATTATTTTACCGAGGGACACCTGGAGCCAGAGTACGAGACGAAGAGGGGCTGGGGCCCGGCCACACCACCTGGCCGCGCGGCCAGGCCTGGCCCATGCTAGGGGGTGGTCTGGCCGCCCCAGGCACCCCCTCGGCCTCTCCTTCCGCCTATATGTTGCCTCAGATACGGAAACCCTAAGGACACGATCAAAATTCCACGAAAGAGTCTATAGCCACCGTCATCTCCATCCCTAGATCGGGAGGGATCTGAAGCTCTTCTCGGCACCCTGCCGGAGAGGGGAATTCACCATGGAGGCCTTCTTCATCATCATGCAAGCCTCCGGTGTGATGCGTGAGTAGTTCATCTCTAGACTACGGGTCCATGTAGTAGCTAGATGGCTGGTTCTCCTCCTTTGTGCTTTCATGTTTAGATCTTGTGAGCTCCGTTCATGATCAAGATCATCTATTTGTAATTATGCATGTTGTGTTTATGGGGATCCGATGGATATTGAGATGCTATTTCAGATTGATTATTGATTCTACCATGTCTTTGTTATTTGTGATCTTGCATGCTTTCTGTTGTTAGTAGCTATCTTGGCCAAGTAGATGCTAGCAACTCCAAGAGTTAGTATTTATGCTCGATAGTGGGTTCATGCCTCTGGTAATCTGGGGAAGTGACAGAAATCTCTAAGGTACTAGATGTGTTGTTGCTACTAGGGAGAAAACAACAATCCTTTGTTCATAGAACAATCATATTGTTTACATTACACGCAATTCGTAATGCAATTATCCGTTGCTTGCAACTTAATACTGGAGGGGGTTTGGATGATAACCTGAAGGTGGATTATTAGTCATACATGTAGTTGGATGGCGGTCTATGTATAATGTTGTAATGCCCAATCGAATCTCAAAGGAGTCAAGATGATTAGTATATGCTTGTATGCTTTCTCGATGTTTGTCAATTGCCCTGCTGTAATTTGTTCACCCAGCATGTTATCTATCTTAAGGAGAGCCACCTCTAGTGAACTATGGACCCCGGTCCTTTCTTTTACTTTCAATCTACAATCAACTGTTTACTGCTTTGTGTTTACTTTCTGCAAACTATTACTTTCTTCCACTCGTTACGTTTAATCCTTTGTTTTCAGCAAAACCGGTGAGATTGACAACCTCATCTCAAGTTGTGGGCAAAGTTCTGTGGTTGTGTTGTGCAGGTCTCTATGTTGCTACTAGCACCGGTAGTGCGCCCTGCCGAGGCTCAGCTAGCAACACCTTTGGGGTGTTTCCTTGCTCCTACTGGTTCGATTAAACCTTGGTTTCATACTGAGGGAAAACTTGCTGTTGTGCTCATCATACCTTCCTCTTGGGGTTCCCCAACGAGCTCGATATATTTTGGGCCATCAAGCATGTCTTCTGAGTCTGCACGGCATAAAGGACAAACACCAGTTGTTGCAATGTGATGATCAAGAAGGATTGCTTTTAGAGGTAAAATACCATGCAAAGCCCTCCAACAAAAAAAATTAATTTTCCATGGGACTTGCAATTTCAATAAGTACTTCCAAACAGGGTTGTCCAGCGGAGTTCCCTACACTAGTTGGTTTAAAGCTTGATCGTGAAATTTGTGTTTCCATTCAATATGATAAGCAGACCGAACTGTGAAAGATCCCGATCTTGTACCATGCCAAACAATGAAGTCTTCAAAAGAATTCAGGTTAATCGGTATCTGCAGAATCCTATCCACATCAACAACATTAAACAGATTAGTAAGAAGATCTTGATCCCATTGTCCCGTAACTGGATTGATAAGCTCACTAACTTTACTCAATATACACGTGCCCCGTGGTGTCAAAACCTTGCGATTAGGACTACTAGGGATCCACGGGTCACTCTAAATATTCACCAATTCACCACTTCCAATGCGCCATATATGCCCTCTTTTAAACGTTTGGATTCCCGCCACAATGCTCTGCCAAGTAAATGACGAACCCGCCTTTGGACCTGCCTTTAGAATGTCTCCTGTGGGGTAATATTTGGCTCTCAAAACTGGGGCACATAAGGAGTTCGGTTCAGTAATAAGTATCTATACCTACTTAGCCAGCATTGCTAAGTTGAAAGAGTGCAAGTCTCTGAATCCCATTCCACCTTCTCCTTTCGGACAGCATAGTTTCCACCAAGAGAACCAATGCATCTTCTTTCCTTGGTCATCATCCCCCCACCAAAATTGAGATATGACATCGAATATTTTCTTACATACCTTTTTTGGTAGCAGGAAAACAGACATAGCATATATAGGAATACCTTGAGCCACAACCTTTAATAAGATTTCTTTTCCACCAATTGATAGTAACTTTTATTTCCAGCCTTTAATTCTTTGGATAACTCTCTCTACAAAGTGTAAACAACAATCACTTCTATCCGCTCCAACAATGGCAGGGAGCCCCAAATATTTGTCTGAGAGAGCTTCAGTATCTATATTCATCAAATTGCAAATGTCCACCTTCACATCAATGTTAGTATTTGGGCTGAAAAAGATACTAGACTTCGCCACACTCACCAATTGTCCCGAGTTTGCAGAATAGTCATCAAGAACATGCTGCAATGAGGTGCATTATGCGAATCTTCTTTCAAGAGAATTAAGGAATCATCAGCAAATAAAAGATGTGAAACTGATGGTGCATTTCTGCACACCTTTATCAATGCCACCAACCTCCTCGGCTTGCAACAAGCAACTAGATAACCCTTCCGCACACATACAAAATAAATATGGAGAAAGAGGGTCTCCTTGTCGAATCCCTCTTGTGGGAATAAAACCTTCTGTAAGCTGAGAATTATATCTAATAGAGTAAGACACCGAAGTCACACAAGCCATCACTAATTCCACCCATTGGGAGTGAAAACCCAGTCTGGTCATCATGTTTCGCAGAAAATTCCACTCCACTCTATCATATGCTTTATGCATATCCAATTTAACCGCACAAAGACCAGCCTTTCCTTTCTTTTTATTCTTAATCTTATGGATGCACTCATAGGCCACCGATACATTGCAAATGTATCTATAATTTTTGATGTTCCATGCTTGGTTTTATCCACTTTCTTGTGTTTTGTCCACACTTTGGATTACTTTTAATTTGATTTCTTGGACTAACCTATTAACAAGAGCCACAGTGCCAGCTGCCTCTTTTCTGCTGTTTTTGGTTCCAGGAAAGTCAGAAAATGAATATTCTCGGAATTGGACGGGACAAAAGCCAAAGTGCCTATTTTCCAGAAGTCATCAAGTGCCAGAATACGAGACGGAGAGGGGCCAGAGGCCGGCCACACCACCTAGTCGCGCGGCCAGGCTGGGCCCGCACCAGGGGTGGTGTGGTGGCCCCTGGCACCCCCTCGGCCTCCCCTTCCGACTATAAGATCCCCTTGGGACGTAAACCCTAGGTACCCGATCAAAAATCCACGAAAGAGTCTGTAGCCGCCATCATCTCCATCCCTAGATTGGGAGGGATCTGAAGCTCTTCCCGGCACCCTGCCGGAGAGGGGAATTCACCCTGGAGGCCTTCTTCATCACCATGCAAGCCTCCGGTGTGATGCGTGAGTAGTTCATCCTTGGACTACGGATCCATGTAGTAGCTAGATGGTTGGTTCTCCTCCTTTGTGCTTTCATGTCTAGATCTTGTGAGCTCCGTTCATGATCAAGATCATCTATTTTTAATTCTGCATGTTGTGTTTGCGGGGATCCGATGGATATTGAGATGCTATTTCAGATTGATTATTGATTCTATCATGTCTTTGTTATTTGTGATTTTGCATGCTTTCCGTTGTTAGTAGCTATCTTGGCCAAGTAGATTCTAGCAACTCCAAGAGTTAGTATTTATGCTCGATAGTGGGTTCATGCCTCTGGTAACCTGGGGAACTGACAGATATCTCTAAGGTACTAGATGTGTTGTTGCTACTAGGGAGAAAACAACAATCCTTTGTTCATAGAACAATCCTATTGTTTACTTTACACGCAATTCGTAAAGCAATAATCTGTTGCTTGCAACTTAATACTAGAGGGGGTTCGGATGATAACCTGAAGGTGGATTATTAGTCATAGATGTAGTTGGATGGCGGTCTATGTATAATGTTGTAATGCCCAATCAAGTCTCAAAGGAGTCAAGATGATTAGTATATGCATGTATTGCTTTATCGATGTTTGTTAATTGCCCCGCTGTAATTTGTTCACCCAGCATGTTATCTATCTAAGGAGAGCCACCTCTAGTGAACTATGGATCCCGGTCCTTCTCTTTTACATTCAATCTACAAACTGTTTACTTCTTTGTGTTTACTTTCTGCAAACTATTACTTCCTTCCATTCAATACGTTTAATCCTTTGTTTTTAGCAAAACACGGGGAGATTGACAACCTCATCGCAAGTTGGGGACAAAGTTCTATGGTTGTGTTGTGTAGGTCTCCATGTTGCTACTAGCACCGGTAGTGCGCCCTGCCAAGGCTCAGCTAGCAACACCTTTGGGGTGTTTCCTTGCTCCTACTGGTTCGATTAAACCTTGGTTTCATAACTGAGGGAAACTTGCTGCTGTGCTCATCATACCTTCCTCTTGGGGTTCCCAACGAGCTCTACATCAACCACACACCAGCACTTTTCTGGGCGCCATGCATTGAGCCATCAAGCATTTTTCTGGCGCCGTTGCCGGGGATTCAAGGACATCTTCACAAGGAGAGTCCCTCATAACCAATCTCACTACTTTGTTATTTTTGTTTTGCTTAGTTTCTTTTTGTTTTGTTTGCTTGTTTCTTTATCAAAATCACAAAAAAAATAGTTCTACTAGTTTGCTTTCTTATTAGAAAACCCAAAAAAAATGACTACTCTTGAAAACACTAAGTTGTGCGACTTCACTAGCACCAACAACAATGATTTTATGAGCACACCCATTGCTCCACCTGTGCCTAAAGATACTTTCTTTGAGATAAAACCTGCTTTGCTCAATCTTGTTATGAGAGAACAATTTTCTGGTATTGGTAATGAAGATGCTACTTCCCATCTAAATAACTTTGTTGAACTTTGTGAGATGCAAAAGCATAGGGATGTAGATGGTGATATTATTAAACTGAAATTGTTTCCTTTCTCTTTGAGAGGAAAAGCTAAAGAATGGTTGAATTCCTTAATTAGGAATAGTATTGATTCTTGGACTAAATGCAAAGATGCTTTTATTGGAAAATACTATCCTCCTGCTAAGATTATATCCATGAGAAGTGAAATAATGAAGTTTAAACAACTTGATAATGAGCATGTTCCTCAAGCTTGGGAAAGAATGAAATCTTTGGTAAAGAATTGTCCCACTCATGGACTGACTGCTTGGATGATCATCCAAACTTATTATGCAGGATTGATGTAACTACCTCGGTGAATTACGCTCCTAGTTACAAGCCTGGATGAGCAGAAATGGTTGAAATAGTACAGTGGGGCCCAAATGCCACTCACAGGTAGACCTTTCGGCCGTCCCAACCATTTCCACACATCGGGACAAGAACGGGCGGCGTAATCGGCAGGCGAAGGGATCAACTACATACACAAATGAGTATGTATGCAAGCCACCATACAACAGTACATCAGAGTCATCCCATCTAAAAAGAAAGGAAATATAGCAACGCCATACGGCAAGATCCAAATATCCTAGATAGATATAATAGTTTAGGATATCTCCTCATACATCAATCAACAGAGTATCAAGCGGAAGCGGAAGACAAAGTCCGAGTACGGATAAGAAGCAAATCGGCATAAGATGCCCCATAAATAAGCAGATCCCGCCCACAGATCTCACGGATCCCCGTTCCCGGAATCTCTACACCGAATGATCGTTGCCCACATCGTTCGTCTCTTCCATCCAGTATCCATCTTGCGAGTGTACCTGTTCATCTGAACCAATAATTTATCGTGTGAGACCCTAGGGGTACTCAGCAAGACTTTATGCCTCTAAAGGGGACACAACCTGGGGTGACGCAATTGCAGCAAAAGATAGACCCTAGCAATTCTATAGATACTCGCTAACCATCCGCCTAACCAGAGATAGATGGATGTCCGTGAATTAACAACAACAGTTATATCAGTCATAAAGGTAATCTTAACAGGTCCATCCTCCTCCTCGCTTACCGACGAGGAAGCGGACGAACAACCCCCCATCCGTTGGCAGTTTTATTATCCATTCCATGAGTGTTGCACTATTTACTAGTCAGGTACCTAGTCTAGTCAGATTAAAAGCGGTACTTTAGTTATTCTTGTCTATGATCGAGAAACTGTGCTCCAAGTCGTCCATAACCGCGGACACGGCTTTCAGAAAGTTTTACCCTGCAGGGGTGCACAAATAGCAACACACACTCGATATGCCTCGGAAAAACCAAATCAAAACCCAACGAGGCAGTCACGACAAAGCGATCACAGGATTCAGAAATATTTCAGGGGGCCACCCCATTAAGCTACCCGCAACGAAGTTAGCTGACTCCGAGACGGACTCAAGGTTTGCGCCAATGGCTGTGAACGACTGGGAACCCGAAAATGTGACCGGGCTTGTCGACACCGCGAAAACACTCCGCAATCCTAAACAGTACAGTGTGCAGTACCTCGCACAATTTAATTAAAGCAGTAAAGCATGGCATAAGTACAGGATAGTAAATAAAACCTCAAACTAGTTTGTGGCCCCAAGAAATAAGAATGAATCAAGCTCTGGCTCAGGGGGGTCCATAAGGCCTCCCGGATGTGGATAGCGCGACTATTCTTGGAACAGGAATCAAGTACTCGGGGTCTTACGGGACACAAGTGAGCCTGAAAAACCAAATAGCGAATATGGCTCACCGATGCCACTTTCATTAGTTATCCCATTACTACTCAGGTTAAGTTGTTTAGGTACCTCGTTACCCATCAGACACTCACATACCCTACACATGCTGTTCTACGACTCGCATGGCTCAAACAACTCCTGTAGTAATGGCTCATGGGATGGAGGAACAAGCTTCGGTGGGGTTTAAAAGTAAAGGCTATGCAATACTTGGGATTCAGATTAATGCAATCGCGACTCAATGATGCAAGAATAAGATAGAGGCAATAGGTACTATATGTATGCAAGCATGTGGTAGTGCTTGCCTGGCAGCTCAGTTGAAGCGAGAGAAGGATCTGGGTGGTACTCCTGGGTGTCTTGATAAATCCCCTGCTCAGCGTCTATTCGAAGAAGAACCAAACAAACAAGGGCCAACATAAATAAAGTGCACAAGCATATGAATAAAATGCGACAAGCAAACAATCATGCCATGATGAATGATGCACAATTTGCATGGCAAGGAAGTATCATGGCATAGGTGAAGTGTGGAACACAAGAATAAACATTTTTATTTAGTTTTGGCCCCATTTTATTCTCATATTAGTTGCTGTATACTTTATATTTATATGATGCATGCTTCAATTCAAACCATGGAATGCATAAACAGAAAGGTCTCGTCAAGCTAATCATTTTAGACATATTATTTATTAAATTTGGACTTATAAATCAAAAGTTATTAATTATTTAAGAAAAAGGGGCATTTATTGTAAATTTAATAAACTTGGAAATTTAAGTGTTCAAAATATATTTTGGATTGCATATTTGAAATCCTCACATTTTTCTGATTTGAAAACATATATTATATGTATTATTTGGGTTTATATTTCAAAAGATAATTAAAACAGATTTAATTTTGAATTTGAATTGATTTGAAATAAATTGAATTTAAACAGATTATAGAAAAGCTTTTGTTACCCAGCTCGAAGCTAGCCACAGCCACTTACAGGTAGGGCCTGGCTGACTCAGCAGCAGGTGGGTCGCAGCGGGACTGGCTCGATTTTTCTTACCGCTTGTTCACCGAGCCACAGCGGATGACAGGCGGGACCGCGGGACGGCGGGGCCACATCGCGCGCGCGGCCAGCGGGCAGCGGACACGTGTGCGATCCTGCGCGCGAGGGGGGACTGATCGGTGATGGCCTGGATTCTCCGAGGGGGTACTTGCAAAACGAAAACCGAGGCTGACCGGTGGGGCTCAGGGATCGCGGGTTTAGGCGGGAAAAAGGGTAGGGGCTTCTGCGCAAAACGGACAGCGTCGCCGGACTGTCGGCTGCGCGCTGTCTGCAGAAAAATAGGGGAACGGCCGGAGTTTCGACGACGGTGGCGACTAAACGGCGGCGTATCTCGCCACGCCGCAAAAACGAAAAACGACGAGGGGGCGTAGGGCTACAACTTCCGTTCAGGTGGCGACTACTGGGGCGGGCTGTAGCGCGCGGGGCACGACACGATACAGAGGGCAGAACGAACGCTGCAACTGCTGTTGTTGTCTGCCAGAGCGCGCGCACGGCGGTGAACGGAGGGTGCTCGACGAAGCGCGACGGCGAAGCAAGGCGAGAGGGGGAGGGAGACGATGTCTAGGGGGAAGAGGGGCTCACCAGAGACCCTCTGGTGCAGCTAGCGGGCTCGGGGTGGTGTGGAACAGCGAGGAGGCAGCAGGCCGGAGGCGTTCCGGTGCTCACGGGCACGGCGGCGGCGGGGCTTCTCCGGCGAGGTCCAGCGGTTTCCGGCGCTTCAGGGCGAAGAAGAGGAAGCAGAGGAAGCTCCTGGAGCTCCTGGTACGTCTTGGCGTCCACCAGAACAGCGAGGACAGAGGGAGGCCGAGGCTAGGGTTTGGAGAGGCCATGGCGGCTTGGGGAGGAAGAAGGAGAAGGGTGGGGAGCTGGGCGCCTCCTGGATGCGATCTGGGTGGTTAGGTGAGGTGAGGGAGGAGCACATGGGGGTGGTCTCTTTTGATAAAGGTGAGAAGGGGGGTGGTTGGGCTAGGGTTGCTTCTCTCCCTCCTTCTCTTTGTCTTGTAGCCAAAGAAAGAGGTGGGGGAGGGCAGCCAAGGGCAGGGTGGTTCGGTGTGGGGCTCACCAGGCAGAGAGGAAGAGAGAGAGGGGGGTAGCCTCGGTTAGCTAGGGTTGGAGTGGTAGGCTCGGGCTAGAGAGGAGAGGAAGAGGGGGAAGGTGGTAGCTTAGGGTTTGGTACTAGGTTAGGGCATGGGTTTAGATAGAGATGGAGTGGTTGGAAGCTAGGGTTTGCCTTGATCAAGATTAGGCCAAGAACAACCAAGATCCAACAAGAAAGGAGAGGGATGGGGTGATAGGGTTTAAGCTAGATCAAATTAAGATCAAGCTAAAAGGAGGGAGAGATAGAGGGAGGGTGAGATGATCCACCCAAAACCAAATAAAATCCAAAGGACAAGCTGAAAGGGTACTTGCATGGCCCATGCAAAATATTTATTGCCATGTGGTTCCTTGTGAAAACAATGTTATTACATGGCATTCATATTATGCATTCCCAAAATTGGAATAAAAGCCAAGCAAAAGAATTATAAGGATGCCCCATGTGGAATAGATGGAGATGACCATATTGGAAATACAATGGGACTTGCTAGTGTGTATATGCCACTAGATCTTTAATAAGCCCACAAAAATATCCCAACATGATGATAACCCCAAACAAACATATGGAAGCTAGGAAAAAGGTTCCACTCACAAGGCATGCAAAGGTGGCCATGTGGCTCTCATGTTTCAATATTGTGAAAACAACATGATGCTAAGATGAGAGTATGTGGATAAAGAATTGGATCCATCCCAACCCACATGAGCTAGAGGTAAAACCAATAAATGTCAAGCTCATATTTAGTTGGATGGTGGAATTATAAGGTGGTGAAAAGAAAGGGTGGTGAAGTTAATAAGAGATATGCCCCCAACTCAACTTGGGCATTTAAACAATATATCAAGAACCAAATACAATATCAAGAGGCAAATACAATTAATAATGCATATGAGATAAGAACCAAATCAAAAAGGGTTTTATATGATGCTCAAATGCAAGGAGGCATGATGACATGAGCATGATATAATGATGATGCAACACTTATATGTAGGAAGTAGCATCTATGTAGACTAGGCTAGTAGCATTGCAATTGTTAGACAATTGGGATGCTACAACTCTCACCCACTACACGGGAATCTCGCCCCGAGATTCCTAGGAAAAAGAGAACAACACAAGAAGAGGCGGGTGTTCGGAACGAAGGTGACCCTTGCGTTCCCAAGATGATGACGAACGGAATGGTGCGACCACTACACCTTGCAAAACTTGCTAGACTTGTTGCGAGTCTTGCGTTTTGCTAGAGACACAAAGGTTTTGATGGATTGAAGGATAAAAGAATAGAACCACTTGTGAAAGAGAGGAGAAGATGATGTATCATGGATCAAGATAGACACACCGTTAAGATTGAAGATTTTCTGATACTAGAGAGGATGGATCTTTATCTCGCCGGAAGAAAAAGAACTAGATTGGAGAGGTTTTGAACCACTATGACAATAGCATCGTATCCTCTCTCGGATTTGAGAAAAGAAGTACGGAAACAATATTGCCTTCAAACAATAGAGTCCCTTGATATCGACAGAAAGATTTTAGTTAGACATCGTCGGATTAGATTCTTGTTGCGCCGGTAAGAACCGAAGGATCACGCAATTGGGGTGCGCCGATATAACTCCCAGAGACGGATGTGACGCCAGATCGTGGTGGAATGCTAAGAAGCAAAGGACATAGAGGATCTGGAATTTATTGTAGAGATACTTATTGCTTTCTTTAGCCTTGAGGCTAACGCAATAGATTTGTGGCTGATGGCATCAACCATAACTGGCTTTACCACAGAAAAAGAATTTATGAAACAGAGAGATAGGGTTTCCTTTCATCTTGTTTGGGGATGTCGAGCACCGGTAGAAAGACGAGGACCGCAAAGAGTTTGCGTTTGTTTCCACCAGATAATTGAAGATTTTGCTCCGTGTAGGAAAGATAGATCATCATCGAGAGATTATTGATTACTTTCTCCGAGAGAGCACTCCGGAAAGACAAGGACGGAAGTAAAGTATCAAGGGATAAAGGCCACTTCTAACTTCCGTGGAATGAGTGAAATCACATTAATTCACCAATTCAATGTACAAAAGCGAATGATAAGAGTAGTGGTATGGTAGCTACTCCATCCCGCACTCAAAGCATTACTCCGCACATGAATAAGAAAACCATGCAATCCAACTACCGAAACAGACTGAAGGTATAGACAAAAATTCATGGAACTTTGTTAGAAAACAAGGATAGACGCAAACGATTCGCTGGATTCATAGATAGATAAAGATGATGATGTTGTTGTCATGTCGGAAAAACCAAGCCACCAGAAAGATATGAAGGGAGATCACGGAGACAACTACAAGATTCCACAGATAAAGAAAAAGATAACACCAGTTGAACAGAAGGATTACGAAAGATCTGAAAGGTCTTCATGGCCTCCGGTGGATTGAGCATAGACGATAGAACAAGAGGGTTTCAAGAGATAACTTGACGAGACTGAGGTGAAAGAACTCCATGTTGTGCTTGAAAAGATTGAGAGAGATTTAGCAGTTTTGAGGAAAACTTTAGCGGAACGATGATGATAAGTTGCCAACAAAGAAAAACTCCGGGTTTGATTGAAGATGGAAGATGGAATTAACAATGAACTTGCTGATTCCAGAATTGAAGCAATCTATTTAGCAGGGGAACGTGGCCGAGATAGGTGACTTCAAGAAGTCAGAATTCATGCTTTGAGAACTTTGCACACAGGCAGTGCTCACGAAGCTTGAGAGAAAGGGACACAGATGATCTTCCATGTCCTTCCATTGATATCGAATGGCAAGCATATTATCAACATATACCACCATGGATTAACAAGATATTCCCAGAATATCAAGTTCAAGAGGCGGGATAAACGAACAAATGCTCGAAACACTTCCTGAGCTCAACGCTCTTAGAAAGAACAATATTAAGAGCAATGGTTCGTGTTGAAGGAGATGCACTGGAAGAATAGATTATCTGGTCCTTCGAAAGAAAGAGCTATCACCTGATTCACATTGTCGATTGGGTCACCGGTTACAAAGATAAAGAGATTTTGGATGAAGAAAAGATGATAGATCGTCGTAGTGTCTTGAGAAACTCCGGATTTCCAAGGATGCTTGAATAGCATAGATAGGATCACGGTGTACTCAAAATCACAGGAGTATCTTTGGCAATCCGGAGTGGTAGCATTTTCCATATTCCAATCGACACTTATCTTGAGTGGAATATAGCTATGCCGAGAACCAAATTTACAATCACCAGCATCGGATCGACACATGTTATGTAATTAGCCCAAGAGAAAAAGAGATGAAAAGAAACTCCAAGATTAAGCGCCGGTGACAAAAGAATGAGTTAGCATGGACATGCTGATAAAAGAGAGATAGATAATGTTTCACACACGACTGAAAAGGAGTGTGGAAACACAGATGGATCAAAGAAAAATTTTCCGCAATTTTCGGCATTAAAATACCGATAGATGCGCAAAAACACTTAGCAGATAGGGATTAGCAACAGATGGTTACACAGAAAGAGGAGTTGCTAGAAGGAAGAACACCCTTAAGAAGATGGCACCGGTTAACAAGGAGTCAGATATATCGCGCCGGTTTTCAAAAGCCTGTCAGTATGGAATGTACCAACAGTTGATAACCAAAAGTCAGATAACGATAACATGTTGGATGCAACAGATAGACAAGGAATTACACACACACACACTTTCTATGGTACTACGGAAACCCAGAACACGTGAATCCTAGTTTGAACTTTTAAGAAGAGGATTGAAAACGTTACACTTCCTTACCAGAAAAGGTGGTGGTTGGGTAAGAAGAAAAATGGAAGCAGTCCTACTCTCGCGTTTGTTTTTCCCTAGTGTACATAACTACCAAAAATATTTTCTAGACTGACAACGACCATTTGGCTGAGACCCTGAAGGTCGGGATGGCTCTGATACCAATTGTAACTACCTCGGTGAATTACGCTCCTAGTTACAAGCCTGGATGAGCAGAAATGGTTGAAATAGTACGGTGGGGCCCAAATGCCACTCACAGGTAGACCTTTCGGCCGTCCCAACCATTTCCACACATCGGGACAAGAACGGGCGGCGTAATCGGCAGGCGAAGGGATCAACTACATACACAAATGAGTATGTATGCAAGCCACCATACAACAGTACATCAGAGTCATCCCATCTAAAAAGAAAGGAAATATAGCAACGCCATACGGCAAGATCCAAATATCCTAGATAGATATAATAGTTTAGGATATCTCCTCATACATCAATCAACAGAGTATCAAGCGGAAGCGGAAGACAAAGTCCGAGTACGGATAAGAAGCAAATCGGCATAAGATGCCCCATAAATAAGCAGATCCCGCCCACAGATCTCACGGATCCCCGTTCCCGGAATCTCTACACCGAATGATCGTTGCCCACATCGTTCGTCTCTTCCATCCAGTATCCATCTTGCGAGTGTACCTGTTCATCTGAACCAATAATTTATCGTGTGAGACCCTAGGGGTACTTAGCAAGACTTTATGCCTCTAAAGGGGACACAACCTGGGGTGACGCAATTGCAGCAAAAGATAGACCCTAGCAATTCTATAGATACTCGCTAACCATCCGCCTAACCAGAGATAGATGGATGTCCGTGAATTAACAACAACAGTTATATCAGTTATAAAGGTAATCTTAACAGGTCCATCCTCCTCCTCGCTTACCGACGAGGAAGCGGACGAACAACCCCCCATCCGTTGGCAGTTTTATTATCCATTCCATGAGTGTTGCACTATTTACTAGTCAGGTACCTAGTCTAGTCAGATTAAAAGCGGTACTTTAGTTATTCTTGTCTATGATCGAGAAACTGTGCTCCAAGTCGTCCATAACCGCGGACACGGCTTTCAGAAAGTTTTACCCTGCAGGGGTGCACAAATAGCAACACACACTCGATATGCCTCGGAAAAACCAAATCAAAACCCAACGAGGCAGTCACGACAAAGCGATCACAGGATTCAGAAATATTTCAGGGGGCCACCCCATTAAGCTACCCGCAACGAAGTTAGCTGACTCCGAGATGGACTCAAGGTTTGCGCCAATGGCTGTGAACGACTGGGAACCCGAAAATGTGACCGGGCTTGTCGACACCGCGAAAACACTCCGCAATCCTAAACAGTACCGTGTGCAGTACCTCGCACAATTTAATTAAAGCAGTAAAGCATGGCATAAGTACAGGATAGTAAATAAAACCTCAAACTAGTTTGTGGCCCCAAGAAATAAGAATGAATCAAGCTCTGGCTCAGGGGGGTCCATAAGGCCTCCCGGATGTGGATAGCGCGACTATTCTTGGAACAGGAATCAAGTACTCGGGGTCTTACGGGACACAAGTGAGCCTGAAAAACCAAATAGCGAATATGGCTCACCGATGCCACTTTCATTAGTTATCCCATTACTACTCAGGTTAAGTTGTTTAGGTACCTCGTTACCCATCAGACACTCACATACCCTACACATGCTGTTCTACGACTCGCATGGCTCAAACAACTCCTGTAGTAATGGCTCATGGGATGGAGGAACAAGCTTCGGTGGGGTTTAAAAGTAAAGGCTATGCAATACTTGGGATTCAGATTAATGCAATCGCGACTCAATGATGCAAGAATAAGATAGAGGCAATAGGTACTATATGTATGCAAGCATGTGGTAGTGCTTGCCTGGCAGCTCAGTTGAAGCGAGAGAAGGATCTGGGTGGTACTCCTGGGTGTCTTGATAAATCCCCTGCTCAGCGTCTATTCGAAGAAGAACCAAACAAACAAGGGCCAACATAAATAAAGTGCACAAGCATATGAATAAAATGCGACAAGCAAACAATCATGCCATGATGAATGATGCACAATTTGCATGGCAAGGAAGTAGCATGGCATAGGTGAAGTGTGGAACACAAGAATAAACATTTTTATTTAGTTTTGGCCCCATTTTATTCTCATATTAGTTGCTGTATACTTTATATTTATATGATGCATGCTTCAATTCAAACCATGGAATGCATAAACAGAAAGGTCTCGTCGAGCTAATCATTTTAGACATATTATTTATTAAATTTGGACTTATAAATCAAAAGTTATTAATTATTTAAGAAAAAGGGGCATTTATTGTAAATTTAATAAACTTGGAAATTTAAGTGTTCAAAATATATTTTGGATTGCATATTTGAAATCCTCACATTTTTCTGATTTGAAAACATATATTATATGTATTATTTGGGTTTATATTTCAAAAGATAATTAAAACAGATTTAATTTTGAATTTGAATTGATTTGAAATAAATTGAATTTAAACAGATTATAGAAAAGCTTTTGTTACCCAGCTCGAAGCTAGCCACAGCTACTTACAGGTAGGGCCTGGCTGACTCAGCAGCAGGTGGGTCGCAGCGGGACTGGCTCGATTTTTCTTACCGCTTGTTCACCGAGCCACAGCGGATGACAGGCGGGACCGCGGGACGGCGGGGCCACATCGCGCGCGCGGCCAGCGGGCAGCGGACACGTGTGCGATCCTGCGCGCGAGGGGGGACTGATCGGTGATGGCCTGGATTCTCCGAGGGGGTACTTGCAAAACGAAAACCGAGGCTGACCGGTGGGGCTCAGGGATCGCGGGTTTAGGCGGGAAAAAGGGTAGGGGCTTCTGCGCAAAACGGACAGCATCGCCGGACTGTCGGCTGCGCGCTGTCTGCAGAAAAATAGGGGAACGGCCGGAGTTTCGACGACGGTGGCGACTAAACGGCGGCGTATCTCGCCACGCCGCAAAAACGAAAAACGACGAGGGGGCGTAGGGCTACAACTTCCGTTCAGGTGGCGACTACTGGGGCGGGCTGTAGCGCGCGGGGCACGACACGATACAGAGGGCAGAACGAACGCTGCAACTGCTGCTGTTGTCTGCCAGAGCGCGCGCACGGCGGTGAACGGAGGGTGCTCGACGAAGCGCGACGGCGAAGCAAGGCGAGAGGGGGAGGGAGACGATGTCTAGGGGGAAGAGGGGCTCACCAGAGACCCTCTGGTGCAGCTAGCGGGATCGGGGTGGTGTGGAACAGCGAGGAGGCAGCAGGCCGGAGGCGTTCCGGTGCTCACGGGCACGGCGGCGGCGGGGCTTCTCCGGCGAGGTCCAGCGGTTTCCGGCGCTTCAGGGCGAAGAAGAGGAAGCAGAGGAAGCTCCTGGAGCTCCTGGTACGTCTTGGCGTCCACCAGAACAGCGAGGACAGAGGGAGGCCGAGGCTAGGGTTTGGAGAGGCCATGGCGGCTTGGGGAGGAAGAAGGAGAAGGGTGGGGAGCTGGGCGCCTCCTGGATGCGATCTGGGTGGTTAGGTGAGGTGAGGGAGGAGCACATGGGGGTGGTCTCTTTTGATAAAGGTGAGAAGGGGGGTGGTTGGGCTAGGGTTGCTTCTCTCCCTCCTTCTCTTTGTCTTGTAGCCAAAGAAAGAGGTGGGGGAGGGCAGCCAAGGGCAGGGTGGTTCGGTGTGGGGCTCACCAGGCAGAGAGGAAGAGAGAGAGGGGGGTAGCCTCGGTTAGCTAGGGTTGGAGTGGTAGGCTCGGGCTAGAGAGGAGAGGAAGAGGGGGAAGGTGGTAGCTTAGGGTTTGGTACTAGGTTAGGGCATGGGTTTAGATAGAGATGGAGTGGTTGGAAGCTAGGGTTTGCCTTGATCAAGATTAGGCCAAGAACAACCAAGATCCAACAAGAAAGGAGAGGGATGGGGTGATAGGGTTTAAGCTAGATCAAATTAAGATCAAGCTAAAAGGAGGGAGAGATAGAGGGAGGGTGAGATGATCCACCCAAAACCAAATAAAATCCAAAGGACAAGCTGAAAGGGTACTTGCATGGCCCATGCAAAATATTTATTGCCATGTGGTTCCTTGTGAAAACAATGTTATTACATGGCATTCATATTATGCATTCCCAAAATTGGAATAAAAGCCAAGCAAAAGAATTATAAGGATGCCCCATGTGGAATAGATGGAGATGACCATATTGGAAATACAATGGGACTTGCTAGTGTGTATATGCCACTAGATCTTTAATAAGCCCACAAAAATATCCCAACATGATGATAACCCCAAACAAACATATGGAAGCTAGGAAAAAGGTTCCACTCACAAGGCATGCAAAGGTGGCCATGTGGCTCTCATGTTTCAATATTGTGAAAACAACATGATGCTAAGATGAGAGTATGTGGATAAAGAATTGGATCCATCCCAACCCACATGAGCTAGAGGTAAAACCAATAAATGTCAAGCTCATATTTAGTTGGATGGTGGAATTATAAGGTGGTGAAAAGAAAGGGTGGTGAAGTTAATAAGAGATATGCCCCCAACTCAACTTGGGCATTTAAACAATATATCAAGAACCAAATACAATATCAAGAGGCAAATACAATTAATAATGCATATGAGATAAGAACCAAATCAAAAAGGGTTTTATATGATGCTCAAATGCAAGGAGGCATGATGACATGAGCATGATATAATGATGATGCAACACTTATATGTAGGAAGTAGCATCTATGTAGACTAGGCTAGTAGCATTGCAATTGTTAGACAATTGGGATGCTACAACTCTCACCCACTACACGGGAATCTCGCCCCGAGATTCCTAGGAAAAAGAGAACAACACAAGAAGAGGCGGGTGTTCGGAACGAAGGTGACCCTTGCGTTCCCAAGATGATGACGAACGGAATGGTGCGACCACTACACCTTGCAAAACTTGCTAGACTTGTTGCGAGTCTTGCGTTTTGCTAGAGACACAAAGGTTTTGATGGATTGAAGGATAAAAGAATAGAACCACTTGTGAAAGAGAGGAGAAGATGATGTATCATGGATCAAGATAGACACACCGTTAAGATTGAAGATTTTCTGATACTAGAGAGGATGGATCTTTATCTCGCCGGAAGAAAAAGAACTAGATTGGAGAGGTTTTGAACCACTATGACAATAGCATCGTATCCTCTCTCGGATTTGAGAAAAGAAGTACGGAAACAATATTGCCTTCAAACAATAGAGTCCCTTGATATCAACAGAAAGATTTTAGTTAGACATCGTCGGATTAGATTCTTGTTGCGCCGGTAAGAACCGAAGGATCACGCAATTGGGGTGCGCCGATATAACTCCCAGAGACGGATGTGACGCCAGATCGTGGTGGAATGCTAAGAAGCAAAGGACATAGAGGATCTGGAATTTATTGTAGAGATACTTATTGCTTTCTTTAGCCTTGAGGCTAACGCAATAGATTTGTGGCTGATGGCATCAACCATAACTGGCTTTACCACAGAAAAAGAATTTATGAAACAGAGAGATAGGGTTTCCTTTCATCTTGTTTGGGGATGTCGAGCACCGGTAGAAAGACGAGGACCGCAAAGAGTTTGCGTTTGTTTCCACCAGATAATTGAAGATTTTGCTCCGTGTAGGAAAGATAGATCATCATCGAGAGATTATTGATTACTTTCTCCGAGAGAGCACTCCGGAAAGACAAGGACGGAAGTAAAGTATCAAGGGATAAAGGCCACTTCTAACTTCCGTGGAATGAGTGAAATCACATTAATTCACCAATTCAATGTACAAAAGCGAATGATAAGAGTAGTGGTATGGTAGCTACTCCATCCCGCACTCAAAGCATTACTCCGCACATGAATAAGAAAACCATGCAATCCAACTACCGAAACAGACTGAAGGTATAGACAAAAATTCATGGAACTTTGTTAGAAAACAAGGATAGACGCAAACGATTCGCTGGATTCATAGATAGATAAAGATGATGATGTTGTTGTCATGTCGGAAAAACCAAGCCACCAGAAAGATATGAAGGGAGATCACGGAGACAACTACAAGATTCCACAGATAAAGAAAAAGATAACACCAGTTGAACAGAAGGATTACGAAAGATCTGAAAGGTCTTCATGGCCTCCGGTGGATTGAGCATAGACGATAGAACAAGAGGGTTTCAAGAGATAACTTGACGAGACTGAGGTGAAAGAACTCCATGTTGTGCTTGAAAAGATTGAGAGAGATTTAGCAGTTTTGAGGAAAACTTTAGCGGAACGACGATGATAAGTTGCCAACAAAGAAAAACTCCGGGTTTGATTGAAGATGGAAGATGGAATTAACAATGAACTTGCTGATTCCAGAATTGAAGCAATCTATTTAGCAGGGGAACGTGGCCGAGATAGGTGACTTCAAGAAGTCAGAATTCATGCTTTGAGAACTTTGCACACAGGCAGTGCTCACGAAGCTTGAGAGAAAGGGACACAGATGATCTTCCATGTCCTTCCATTGATATCGAATGGCAAGCATATTATCAACATATACCACCATGGATTAACAAGATATTCCCAGAATATCAAGTTCAAGAGGCGGGATAAACGAACAAATGCTCGAAACACTTCCTGAGCTCAACGCTCTTAGAAAGAACAATATTAAGAGCAATGGTTCGTGTTGAAGGAGATGCACTGGAAGAATAGATTATCTGGTCCTTCGAAAGAAAGAGCTATCACCTGATTCACATTGTCGATTGGGTCACCGGTTACAAAGATAAAGAGATTTTGGATGAAGAAAAGATGATAGATCGTCGTAGTGTCTTGAGAAACTTCGGATTTCCAAGGATGCTTGAATAGCATAGATAGGATCACGGTGTACTCAAAATCACAGGAGTATCTTTGGCAATCCGGAGTGGTAGCATTTTCCATATTCCAATCGACACTTATCTTGAGTGGAATATAGCTATGCCGAGAACCAAATTTACAATCACCAGCATCGGATCGACACATGTTATGTAATTAGCCCAAGAGAAAAAGAGATGAAAAGAAACTCCAAGATTAAGTGCCGGTGACAAAAGAATGAGTTAGCATGGACATGCTGATAAAAGAGAGATAGATAATGTTTCACACACGACTGAAAAGGAGTGTGGAAACACAGATGGATCAAAGAAAAATTTTCCGCAATTTTCGGCATTAAAATACCGATAGATGCGCAAAAACACTTAGCAGATAGGGATTAGCAACAGATGGTTACACAGAAAGAGGAGTTGCTAGAAGGAAGAACACCCTTAAGAAGATGGCACCGGTTAACAAGGAGTCAGATATATCGCGCCGGTTTTCAAAAGCCTGTCAGTATGGAATGTACCAACAGTTGATAACCAAAAGTCAGATAACGATAACATGTTGGATGCAACAGATAGACAAGGAATTACACACACACACACACTTTCTATGGTACTACGGAAACCCAGAACACGTGAATCCTAGTTTGAACTTTTAAGAAGAGGATTGAAAACGTTACACTTCCTTACCAGAAAAGGTGGTGGTTGGGTAAGAAGAAAAATGGAAGCAGTCCTACTCTCGCGTTTGTTTTTCCCTAGTGTACATAACTACCAAAAATATTTTCTAGACTGACAACGACCATTTGGCTGAGACCCTGAAGGTCGGGATGGCTCTGATACCAATTGTAACTACCTCGGTGAATTACGCTCCTAGTTACAAGCCTGGATGAGCAGAAATGGTTGAAATAGTACGGTGGGGCCCAAATGCCACTCACAGGTAGACCTTTCGGCCGCCCCAACCATTTCCACACATCGGGACAAGAACGGGCGGCGTAATCGGCAGGCGAAGGGATCAACTACATACACAAATGAGTATGTATGCAAGCCACCATACAACAGTACATCAGAGTCATCCCATCTAAAAAGAAAGGAAATATAGCAACGCCATACGGCAAGATCCAAATATCCTAGATAGATATAATAGTTTAGGATATCTCCTCATACATCAATCAACAGAGTATCAAGCGGAAGCGGAAGACAAAGTCCGAGTACGGATAAGAAGCAAATCGGCATAAGATGCCCCATAAATAAGCAGATCCCGCCCACAGATCTCACGGATCCCCGTTCCCGGAATCTCTACACCGAATGATCGTTGCCCACATCGTCCGTCTCTTCCATCCAGTATCCATCTTGCGAGTGTACCTGTTCATCTGAACCAATAATTTATCGTGTGAGACCCTAGGGGTACTCAGCAAGACTTTATGCCTCTAAAGGGGACACAACCTGGGGTGACGCAATTGCAGCAAAAGATAGACCCTAGCAATTCTATAGATACTCGCTAACCATCCGCCTAACCAGAGATAGATGGATGTCCGTGAATTAACAACAACAGTTATATCAGTTATAAAGGTAATCTTAACAGGTCCATCCTCCTCCTCGCTTACCGACGAGGAAGCGGACGAACAACCCCCCATCCGTTGGCAGTTTTATTATCCATTCCATGAGTGTTGCACTATTTACTAGTCAGGTACCTAGTCTAGTCAGATTAAAAGCGGTACTTTAGTTATTCTTGTCTATGATCGAGAAACTGTGCTCCAAGTCGTCCATAACCGCGGACACGGCTTTCAGAAAGTTTTACCCTGCAGGGGTGCACAAATAGCAACACACACTCGATATGCCTCGGAAAAACCAAATCAAAACCCAACGAGGCAGTCACGACAAAGCGATCACAGGATTCAGAAATATTTCAGGGGGCCACCCCATTAAGCTACCCGCAACGAAGTTAGCTGACTCCGAGACGGACTCAAGGTTTGCGCCAATGGCTGTGAACGACTGGGAACCCGAAAATGTGACTGGGCTTGTCGACACCGCGAAAACACTCCGCAATCCTAAACAGTACAGTGTGCAGTACCTCGCACAATTTAATTAAAGCAGTAAAGCGTGGCATAAGTACAGGATAGTAAATAAAACCTCAAACTAGTTTGTGGCCCCAAGAAATAAGAATGAATCAAGCTCTGGCTCAGGGGGGTCCATAAGGCCTCCCGGATGTGGATAGCGCGACTATTCTTGGAACAGGAATCAAGTACTCGGGGTCTTACGGGACACAAGTGAGCCTGAAAAACCAAATAGCGAATATGGCTCACCGATGCCACTTTCATTAGTTATCCCATTACTACTCAGGTTAAGTTGTTTAGGTACCTCGTTACCCATCAGACACTCACATACCCTACACATGCTGTTCTACGACTCGCATGGCTCAAACAACTCCTGTAGTAATGGCTCATGGGATGGAGGAACAAGCTTCGGTGGGGTTTAAAAGTAAAGGCTATGCAATACTTGGGATTCAGATTAATGCAATCGCGACTCAATGATGCAAGAATAAGATAGAGGCAATAGGTACTATATGTATGCAAGCATGTGGTAGTGCTTGCCTGGCAGCTCAGTTGAAGCGAGAGAAGGATCTGGGTGGTACTCCTGGGTGTCTTGATAAATCCCCTGCTCAGCGTCTATTCGAAGAAGAACCAAACAAACAAGGGCCAACATAAATAAAGTGCACAAGCATATGAATAAAATGCGACAAGCAAACAATCATGCCATGATGAATGATGCACAATTTGCATGGCAAGGAAGTAGCATGGCATAGGTGAAGTGTGGAACACAAGAATAAACATTTTTATTTAGTTTTGGCCCCATTTTATTCTCATATTAGTTGCTGTATACTTTATATTTATATGATGCATGCTTCAATTCAAACCATGGAATGCATAAACAGAAAGGTCTCGTCGAGCTAATCATTTTAGACATATTATTTATTAAATTTGGACTTATAAATCAAAAGTTATTAATTATGTAAGAAAAAGGGGCATTTATTGTAAATTTAATAAACTTGGAAATTTAAGTGTTCAAAATATATTTTGGATTGCATATTTGAAATCCTCACATTTTTCTGATTTGAAAACATATATTATATGTATTATTTGGATTTATATTTCAAAAGATAATTAAAACAGATTTAATTTTGAATTTGAATTGATTTGAAATAAATTGAATTTAAACAGATTATAGAAAAGCTTTTGTTACCCAGCTCGAAGCTAGCCACAGCCACTTACAGGTAGGGCCTGGCTGACTCAGCAGCAGGTGGGTCGCAGCGGGACTGGCTCGATTTTTCTTACCGCTTGTTCACCGAGCCACAGCGGATGACAGGCGGGACCGCGGGACGGCGGGGCCACATCGCGCGCGCGGCCAGCGGGCAGCGGACACGTGTGCGATCCTGCGCGCGAGGGGGGACTGATCGGTGATGGCCTGGATTCTCCGAGGGGGTACTTGCAAAACGAAAACCGAGGCTGACCGGTGGGGCTCAGGGATCGCGGGTTTAGGCGGGAAAAAGGGTAGGGGCTTCTGCGCAAAACGGACAGCGTCGCCGGACTGTCGGCTGCGCGCTGTCTGCAGAAAAACAGGGGAACGGCCGGAGTTTCGACGACGGTGGCGACTAAACGGCGACGTATCTCGCCACGCCGCAAAAACGAAAAACGACGAGGGGGCGTAGGGCTACAACTTCCGTTCAGGTGGCGACTACTGGGGCGGGCTGTAGCGCGCGGGGCACGACGCGATACAGAGGGCAGAACGAACGCTGCAGCTGCTGCTGTTGTCTGCCAGAGCGCGCGCACGGCGGTGAACGGAGGGTGCTCGACGAAGCGCGACGGCGAAGCAAGGCGAGAGGGGGAGGGAGACGATGTCTAGGGGGAAGAGGGGCTCACCAGAGACCCTCTGGTGCAGCTAGCGGGCTCGGGGTGGCGTGGAACAGCGAGGAGGCAGCAGGCCGGAGGCGTTCCGGTGCTCACGGGCACGGCGGCGGCGGGGCTTCTCCGGCGAGGTCCAGCGGTTTCCGGCGCTTCAGGGCGAAGAAGAGGAAGCAGAGGAAGCTCCTGGAGCTCCTGGTACATCTTGGCGTCCACCAGAACAGCGAGGACAGAGGGAGGCCGAGGCTAGGGTTTGGGGAGGCCATGGCGGCTTGGGGAGGAAGAAGGAGAAGGGTGGGGAGCTGGGCGCCTCCTGGATGCGATCTGGGTGGTTAGGTGAGGTGAGGGAGGAGCACATGGGGGTGGTCTCTTTTGATAAAGGTGAGAAGGGGGGTGGTTGGGCTAGGGTTGCTTCTCTCCCTCCTTCTCTTTGTCTTGTAGCCAAAGAAAGAGGTGGGGGAGGGCAGCCAAGGGCAGGGTGGTTCGGTGTGGGGCTCACCAGGCAGAGAGGAAGAGAGAGAGGGGGGTAGCCTCGGTTAGCTAGGGTTGGAGTGGTAGGCTCGGGCTAGAGAGGAGAGGAAGAGGGGGAAGGTGGTAGCTTAGGGTTTGGTACTAGGTTAGGGCATGGGTTTAGATAGAGATGGAGTGGTTGGAAGCTAGGGTTTGCCTTGATCAAGATTAGGCCAAGAACAACCAAGATCCAACAAGAAAGGAGAGGGATGGGGTGATAGGGTTTAAGCTAGATCAAATTAAGATCAAGCTAAAAGGAGGGAGAGATAGAGGGAGGGTGAGATGATCCACCCAAAACCAAATAAAATCCAAAGGACAAGCTGAAAGGGTACTTGCATGGCCCATGCAAAATATTTATTGCCATGTGGTTCCTTGTGAAAACAATGTTATTACATGGCATTCATATTATGCATTCCCAAAATTGGAATAAAAGCCAAGCAAAAGAATTATAAGGATGCCCCATGTGGAATAGATGGAGATGACCATATTGGAAATACAATGGGACTTGCTAGTGTGTATATGCCACTAGATCTTTAATAAGCCCACAAAAATATCCCAACATGATGATAACCCCAAACAAACATATGGAAGCTAGGAAAAAGGTTCCACTCACAAGGCATGCAAAGGTGGCCATGTGGCTCTCATGTTTCAATATTGTGAAAACAACATGATGCTAAGATGAGAGTATGTGGATAAAGAATTGGATCCATCCCAACCCACATGAGCTAGAGGTAAAACCAATAAATGTCAAGCTCATATTTAGTTGGATGGTGGAATTATAAGGTGGTGAAAAGAAAGGGTGGTGAAGTTAATAAGAGATATGCCCCCAACTCAACTTGGGCATTTAAACAATATATCAAGAACCAAATACAATATCAAGAGGCAAATACAATTAATAATGCATATGAGATAAGAACCAAATCAAAAAGGGTTTTATATGATGCTCAAATGCAAGGAGGCATGATGACATGAGCATGATATAATGATGATGCAACACTTATATGTAGGAAGTAGCATCTATGTAGACTAGGCTAGTAGCATTGCAATTGTTAGACAATTGGGATGCTACAATTGAACTATTCTTCAAGGAACCTATTGGATTCTGCTGCTGGAGGTACCTTTATGACCATCACTTTAAGTGCTGCAACAAAACTTTTGGACAATATGATGGTTAATTATTCTGAATGGCATACTGAGAGAGCTCCACAAGGTAAGAAGGTAAATTCTGTTGAGGAAACCTCCTCCTTGAGTGATAAGATTGATATTATTATGTCTATGCTTGTTAATGGGAAAGCCCATATTGATCCAAATAATGTTCCTTTAGCTTCTTTAGTTGCTCAAGAAGAGCAAGTTGATGTGAACTTCATCAGAAATAACAACTTTGGCAATAATGCTTATATGAGTAATTTTGGTAACAACAATTATAAGCCATATCCTCCCAACAATGGTAATGCTTATGGAAATTCTTACAACAATAATAGGAGTGCTCCCTCTGAACTTGAAGTTATGATTAAAGAGTTTATTAGTAAACAAACTGCTTTCAATAAAACTATTGAGGAAAACTCTCTAATGCTGAAAGAAATATAGCATCTTTGGCTGAAGCTCAGTCTTCTTTGAATAAAATAGCTGCTAAACCTGAAACTAATGATAATCCCTTTACAGCTACTAATGCTATACAATTAAGAATTGATGAAAATGTTAGACTATTAGCTGAATTACATGCTAAGTAGGAAAGAGAAGATGAAATTGCTAGAAACATTAGTGTTTCTACTATCACCACCACTAGTGTTAAGGCTAGTAATAGTTCTACTACTTTAGATGATAAATTTGATTTTGATCTTGATGGTTGTAATATCTCTGAAGTTATTAAGTTCCTACAAAATCTTGCTAAAAGTCCTAATGCTAGTGCTATGAACATGGCTTTTACAAAACACATTACTGATGCGCTCATAAAGATTAAAGAAGAAAAGATGAAACATAAAGCTTCTATTCCTATTAAACAAGAAGATGGTTGGAAACCCATCATTAATATGAAAGTGAATGACTTTGATTTCAAAGCTTTATGTGATCTTGATAGTAGTGTTTCTATTATGCCTAGAAGGATTTATCATATGCTTGATTTGCCTCATCTTGAAGATTGTTATTTGAATGTCCCACTTGATGATAATGCTAAAAATAAACTCATGGGGAGTCTTAATGATGTTCTTATTATGGTTAACAATGCCTATGTCCCCGTTGATTTCTATGTTTTGGATGTTGAATACAATGCTTCTTGTCCTATTACTTTGGGAAGACCTTTTCTTATAACTGTTGGTGCCATCATTGATATGAAAGAAGGAACCATTAAATACCAACTCCCACTCAAGAAAGGTATATAACACTTCCCTAAAAAGAGAGAAAAGATTTCTTTTGCTTCTCCTATGAAAACAAAATTTGGTCTTAATGCTTCTTCATTTGAGAACACTTGATTCTTTCTTTGCTTCTTATGCCTAACTTAAAGGCGTTAAAGAAAAGTACTTATTGGGAGATAATCCAAAAGTTTTAGATGAGTCTTGGAAGTTATTACCTCTGTAATAACCGCTCCTTATCCTTTTTATTTGCTTTTTGTGCCAAGAGTAACCTCTAATGAGAGAGAAGTAATGATTGCGAAAGTTGCTGTCCTGAAACAGATTTCTGTGCTTCACCGTAAAAATTTGTGTAAAATCTCTGAATGTCTTTTTGAGGCGTGAATTTTTGTGATTCTGCCCCAGGTTGTTATCTAACTTTCTTTAGCTCAACACTTTTTGATTTGAGCAACAGAAGGTCTTAGAAAAAATTCGTATTTACCTGCTGGTCTGTTTTGACAGATTTCTGCCATTTTCTGCATTTGCTTCTTGTTGGTTCCTCTTTGAGTTCTTTTGGGGAATTGAGCTTTTTGAGGGAAGTGCTACAGTAGCTAGTGTTCTAATGGAAGTTTATTTGGTGTTAGAACTGAACCTTAAGACTTATTTATCTTGAGTGCACTAATGTTGCTAATAAAGATTGTGTGAAGTTTTGTATGAAGGAAAAATTTCAGGTGTATGGAAGGAATGAGTAATGAGATGAAGGATGGACTAAAGCTCAATCTTGGGATGCCACGTGTGTCACCCCAAGAAATATTCAAGAAGTACAAGCGTCAAAGCTTGGGGATGCCCAAGGCATCCCCCTCTTCATCAATAAAAATTCCAGGTTTCTTCCAAACGCTTCATTTTATTGTTTCATGCACAGTTGTGTTTTTCTTGGAGCGTCTTCTTTTTCGTTTTTGTTTTGATTTTTGTTTGCTTTTGTTTGCTTAGTTTGCTGAATAAATTGGTTGGACCCCCTCTTTCATACATTGGTTTGCAAATAGTTTGGTTTGGTTTGGAAAAGAGTAGGAAAGTTCATGCTTATGTGGTAAAAAGAGCTCGTTTTTGACTGTGTCCTATGCTTTGTCATGCCATGCTTGATATTGTTTTGGATTTATGCTTAGTATTCTTTGTTGTAGCATGACTTGTTATAAACAATTGAGATTGCTTAATGTGCCTTGGATGAATCATGCGTTGTTTTAGCATATTAAAGCATAGTATAGTGGTATTCTCCTTTGATGCTTTATTTGGATTGACTTGGCGCATGCTCACACCATGTTATGACTATCTCAAGTCACCATAGCCTTTATGATCCTTTAGTTTTCAACTTGTAGTATCACTTTATGCTTTGATCAATGATGTTTTGTCCCTCTGCATGATTATGGCCATTATTGCTCTCTTAGTTTGTCGCTCCCAGTCTTTTGCTAGCCTCCACAACCAAGTATGAGTTCCACTCATGCAGCCAACTCCCTAAACCAAGTTATTCCAAAGAGTCCACCATACCTACCTACTAGCTTATGCTATTCTAAGTATATTAATGCTTTTGTTTACCTTCCGAATTAAACTTGTTATGAGAAAACTAGTGATTAAAGCTCTCACGAACTTGATGGCACACTTTACTTTACTTGCCCTTAATAAACTTGAACCATTGTGTCGTCTATGTTGTATATGCTTGCACTTATTTGTCGGGAATTAGCAGAACCATGCGTTCATGGGAACGCTTTCAACATTGCACTTGGTACTTGTACCTAGTTGATATCATGCTCTTTTGTATATGGATGTCGTCTGTGTGAAATGAAAGGGGAGCTTGTAAGTCCATGGAGTTATGTATATGTGTTAGAGAAACACCTGGGCCGCTGGTCTAATCCATGCTGACATGGTGGAAACCTGCAGCGTAACCATAATGAGTTGTCTATGAAGCATTCTTCTTATAAAAAAAGAGTCCTATATTGAGAAAAAAAAGAGAAAAGAGAAAAAAAAAGAGATACTATGAAAAGAGGAAAGAGAGAAAAAAGCACCATATTTCCATGGTAAATAAGAAGAATGCTGAGATGCTCGTTGTCTGCTTGCCTTGTCATTTTGATATGGGGATTCTTCTGTATCATCGGGCAAGGGGTACCCCGTTGGTGGTTCTCTATGATACACATGTACTTACAATGACAAGAAGTTACCGGTGACTAAACTTGAGTATCATGAGGAGTGGCCCTCGTATACAAGGGACATGAGATTTCTAACTTATACTTCGTCAAGCATGTACACCATAGTTTGTTCACTTTAACCTTAATCACTCCAAGATGCTTATGATAAGGGCAATGAGAGCTGAAAGCTATAAGTACCATAATTTTTGGAAGCTCTTTATGAGACTTGAATCCCTACTTCCTTTTACAAAGGCCTTTCTTCCACCATTATATTGAGTCTCCACCTTCTATCTTTATGCACCTACTTTGAGAGCATAGTGGCCATTCTTAGTTCTATGTGCATTGTCCCAAGTCTAGTTGATTGATGCATAACTTGTTATTGCTTGTTTTAAACTATTGTATCTAGTCACTCTTATGAACTTTGAAGATGTCCTATGCATTTATATTTGCTACTCTATTGAGGGACAAGCTGAATACTAGTATGCTATGTTTTCTTTATGTGAAACAAACAAACGTCTTGCAAAGCATTGTTATACATCAATTTTTTGTTTGTGCCTTTTCATGTTGCATCATAATTTCTTTGCTTATTGCTAGAACTTTGTCTTTCATGTTATGATTGAAGTACTAAGATCCCAGCTTTAAATGTTTTACAAATACTTTGATCAAGTATTTGATGGTGCATGTCACCTCAAAAATTATTCTTGCTTTTTATCACTTACCTACTCGAGGACGAGCAGGAGTTAAGCTTGGGGATGTTGATACATTGCAAATGTATCTATAATTTTTGATGTTCCATGCTTGGTTTTATTCACTTTCTTGTGTTTTGTCCACACTTTGGAGTACTTTTCATATGATTTCTTGGACTAACCTATTAACAAGAGCCACAGTACCAGCTACCTGTTTTCTGCTGTTTTTCGTTCTAGGAAAGTCAGAAAATAAATATATTCTCGGAATTAGACAGGACAAAAGCCAAAGTGCCTATTTTTCTGGAAGTCATCAAGTGCCAGAATACGAGACGGAGAGGGGCCAGAGGCCGGCCACACCACCTGGCCACATGGCCAGCCTGGGCCCGCGCCAGGGGGTGGTGGGGTGGCCCCTGGCACCCCCTCGGCCCCCCTTCCGACTATAAGATGCCCTCGGGACGTAAACCCTAGGTACCCGATCAAAAATCCACGAAAGAGTTTGTAGCCGTCGTCATCTCCATCCCTAGATCGGGAGGGATCTGAAGCTCTTCCCGGCACCCTGCCGGAGAGGGGAATTCACCATGGAGGCCTTCTTCATCACCATGCAAGCCTCCGGTGTGATGCATGAGTAGTTCATCCTTGGACTACGGATCCATGTAGTAGCTAGATGGCTGGTTCTCCTCCTTTTTGCTTTCATGTCTAGATCTTGTGAGGTCCGTTCATGATCAAGATCATCTATTTGTAATTCTGCATGTTGTGTTTGCGGGGATCCGATGGATATTGAGATGCTATTTCAGATTGATTATTGATTCTATCATGTCTTTGTTATTTGTGATCTTGCATGCTTTCCGTTGTTAGTAGCTATCTTGGCCAAGTAGATTCTAGCAACTCCAAGAGTTAGTATTTATGCTCGATAGTGGGTTCATGCCTTTGGTAATCTTGGGAAGTGACAGAAATCTCTAAGGTACTAGATGTGTTGTTGCTACTAGGGAGAAAACAACAATCCTTTGTTCATAGAACAATCGTATTGTTTACTTTACACGCAATTAATAAAGCAATAATATGTTGCTTGCAACTTAATACTGGAGGGGGTTCGGATGATAACCTGAAGGTGGATTATTAGTCATAGATGTAGTTGGATGGCGGTCTATGTATAATGTTGTAATGCCCAATCAAGTCTCAAAGGAGTCAAGATGATTAGTATATGCATGTATTGCTTTCTCGATGTTTGTCAATTGCCTCGCTGTAATTTGTTCACCCAGCATGTTATCTATCTAAGGAGAGCCACTTCTAGTGAACTATGGATCCCGGTCCTTGTCTTTTACATTCAATCTACAAACTGTTTACTTCTTTGTGTTTACTTTCTATAAACTTTTACCTCTTTCAATTCGATATGTTTAATCCTTTGTTTTCCGCAAAACGTGGTGAGATTGACAACCTCATCGCAAGTTGGGGACAAAGTTCTGTGGTTGTGTTGTGCAGGTCTCCATGTTGCTACTAGCACCGGTAGTGCGCCCTGCCAAAGCTCAGCTAGTAACACCTTTGGGGTGTTTCCTTGCTCCTACTGGTTCGATTAAACCTTCGTTTCATAACTGAGGGAAACTTGTTGCTGTGCTCATCATACCTTCCTCTTGTGGTTCCCAACGAGCTCTACATCAACCACGCACCAACACTTTTCTGGGCGTCGTGCATTGAGCCATCAGCCTAGCGACTGGGGCAGAGGGAGTCGCATAGAACTCCATATCCAACAGCAATGGACGATGATCTAAGTGATTGTATTCAAGGTGAATTACTGCTGCATCTAGTTATAGTTGGATCCACTCTGTATTGCCAAGACCTCTATCTAGCTTCTCCCGAATATTACCTCTATGCCCGGTAAACATATCCCCAACGTATTCCAAATCTTTTAGCCCGCAGTCTTCTAAAGTATTAAAAAAGCCTGCATATACTAGTGGGGTCTTATCCTTCCTCCCTCTTTTTTCATGAGCATATAAAATCTCATTCAAGTCAAGCATTATTACCCGAGGAAGATTATGTTGTTGCTCCATATTACGAATTTTGTCCCACGTCTTATATTTGTCTCTCCATGTGAAATCTCCATATAGCCTAGAAAATCTCCACACCTTATCCACGATCTCCTCAATTTTCTCATCAATATAGTGGGGGTGTGAGAATAATTGTGACACTTTCACATCAGCTTTCCACAACATTAGTAAGCCTCCTTTTCTTCCATCACTAGGTTGAACAATTTTAACATCCATCTTTACTCTTCTTCTCAAACACTCTGCCGGATAAGTGTCCAGATGGGCCTCCGACAAGAATACCATCTCGAGGTTGTGGCCCCTCATTACATCAAGAAGCGCTAGGACTGCCGCGTTGTTACCCAACCCGCGGCAGTTCCACACCAAGATCCTCATTGCGACCGGACGAGCTCCTCCAGGGAACCCGCCGATCCTAGTGACGAGGAGTCAGCTCCATTCGTATTTGTGCATTTTGATCTGTCCTTCACCCTGCTAACAATCGCCATTGTGTCAGGATGCATCGTCTCATATGTTATCATGGCTGCTGGAATAGCCTCGGTATCCTCAACTCCTCCCTCATTATGCATCTGAAGGCGTCGTTTTACAATTGGGTCAGATGCCTCATCTTCCTCCATCATCGTATCAATTTGCTTTAAGGGGCTCGTAGCCGTGTCCTTTAGATCATCTTTCTTTTGTTCATGGCGCCGTTCAGTTTCGACAAAAGTTGCAAGAATATTGGTTCGCCTATCAGCAGGGGTATCACCCCTCCTTCCAAAGTTGCCTCTACCTCGAGCTTCATTTGATCTTCCTCGACCACCACGACCACCACCAAAGCTACCTCGCCCACCTATGAAATTTCTACCTTTCCATGTCTCCCAATCGGCTTTGATCCAGTATCCCCACTTCAATTTCTCTTCGTCATGTTCTCCTGTGCCGCACTCAAGGTGGGTGTGACCGAAATTTTCACAGACTCCACAAAACTTAGGAACTTTCTCAAACTTAATTTGGTAAAATTCCCTCTTTCCTTCTCTTGAGATAGTAACAAACCGGGCTAAAAACTTCCTGACATCAAGCTTTACCTGGACCCTGACAAAGTTATTGACTCCTGGGATTTCGATCTCTACATTTAAAACCTTCCCCACCTTCTTCTCCGTTAGATTTTTGATCAAAGCTTCATTACAGTATCCAACCGGTAGTTTATGGATTTGAATCCAAACTGCAATTGAGTTAAGCTCTATTGATTCCGGATTTACAAGTCCATCATACGGTTCAATTATGACTGCATTCTGTCGGAATAGCCAGGGACCTCCCTCTATCACCTTCAACCAATCTCCAAGACAGTAACATTGTATGGTAAATAGATTATTCTCTAGAGGTTTAATAGTTACCTCCCTTGTTGGACTCCATGCAGTTCTCATGTGCTGTTCAAAAGTTTGAGGGCTCAAGTAATTTGTTGTATGAACCCTAGCTAGGGCCATCCACTTTATTCCTTCTTTCGGAACATCTGCCTCATCCTCAAAGACAAGATCATTGATCTCGTCTTCTTCAATACCTAGACGCTGAAGCATATCATCTAGGGTTTCAACCTTCTTCTTACCCGACCCGTTCGCTTGATTCGAAGAGTTTTCCGAAGATTCCGACGCCATCTTGCCTAACCGAAGAACCAATCCTGCAGCTGCGCGCAGCCGCGAGATCAGGAGAGAGCCGAAGAATTTGCTATTCCACCAGGGATGAACGAGACCGGGGTGGACTCTACGCGGGAATTCCTTGCCGGGATCGTAAAGAGGAACTCTGCGCCAGGAAATCCAGCCGCAGAGGCAGAAAAACCCTAGTCGCCCTGACGCCGCCGCCAGAGCCCTAGGTCGTCCAGTGTTCTTTGACGTAGCTAAAGGAAGTTAATTGGTCGAGAGAAAAAACTGCTATATGTCCTGGACAAGTACTGTTGTACTACTCGTGCAAAAACCTCTTTCTTTCCTCCCGTTCGGTGAGTGACACGCTCCGCGAGTCCGGAAGGGAATCGGCACGCGGTATTGGAAGGGCGAGACCGATTCGCACAAGAATTCGAAGCTACTAGTATCCGAGTAACCGACGTACGTGGTACCTGTCTATCTATATATATATGTACCGGCCGCTGACATTACAGTCATCCATCAAATATGGAACCGTCCCTCAAAAAAAGAAAAAACAATACTCCTGCTCTTGTGTCCTTCTCTTCCTCGATTCTTCCGGCGGATCTCCTGCTGGAGATCTCGGCGCGCTCCGACCCTGTCACCCTCGTGCGCTGCGCGGCCACATGCAAGGATCTTCGCCGCCAGATCGCCGACCCGGCCTTCCGCCCTTGCCCCCGCCTCCGCCACGCCGACCGGTTCGTGCCCACGCTCCTGCGTGGCTTCTTCATCGAGAACCTGCGCCAGACGGACCAGCACCCGCGCTTCGTCGTCCCCGGCCACTCCAAGGACCCGACCCCCGAGCCGTTCCACTCCTTCCTGTCCAAGTACACCACTCTCTTCGACTTCTACCACCCCGTCTTGGCGGCGCGGCGCGGCCTCGTCGCCCTCCGCGCCGACCACGAGAACGAACCAGCAGCCGGCGCGTGTGTTTTCAACCCCATGACGGGCTACCTCTACTTCTTAGGGCCACCTGGGATCAAAGCCCAGTCGTTCGTCCTGCTCACCGGCGACGGCGGCGGGGCCGGACACTACCGCCTGCTCGCCGCGGAGCTGTCCTCATCAGGACACCTAAAGACCCAGGCCTTCTCGCCAGTCGAGCACGACAGGCGGTGGCAAGCCATCGCCGAGACCGCCGTCGCTCCGTGCCCCGAGAACGCTGCGCTCATGCACCATCCTATCGTCCTCCAGGGCGACACCCACTGGCTGTGCACGTCGGCCGAGTACCACTTCGTCCTGAGGTTCTCACACAAGCAGCTGCAGGCGTCCGTGACTACGATCGACGGCCACTGCGACGAGGTACTACGTGGGCGCAGACCCGACGAACTCCTGCTGGTGTCCGACGGCCACGGGAGGCAACCGCGGCTGCTTGTCGCCACCGGGCTAGAGATATCGCTCTGGACCTTGTCCGACTCCGGCGAGGCCGGCGGCAGCTGGTCCAAGCAGGTCCTGGTGGAGCCGGAGAGCATCCGGCGGCCGGCAGGACAGTGGAGCGAGCGGCTGGAGCTGCGGTGGTTTGGCGAGAGGAGCGGCTACGTTTTCGTGGGGATGGCGGGAGCGGACGAGAGCTCACAGTCGTGGTTCTTCATGCTGGAGCTGGCCACCGGGAGGGTCCGTGGGGTTTGCAAGGTCCCGCCCAGGGACCTGCTCGTCTTCTTCCCCTACGAGATGGATCTCTCTTTTTGGCGCCCAAGATTCACTCGTCAACTGCATTAGAACAATGCATATCACTATGGCACAATGCTCCTGTAAACATTGCTTAATTTAGCTCATTCTTTATGCTAATAAATATGAAGAAGAAGAGGAAAAGTGCAACTCTTAGTGGGATAATTCTCAGTTACTCGAGAAACAGTAATTTACAAGTGATTTTTGTTCGGATTCATACTATATAGTTTAAATTCAGTTGGCTATGAATAGATTTTACGTTTCACTTTGGACTTTTCTCAAGGCATTTTTAATAAGTGTTTGTTCATGGCTACTTTGTACGGTTAAAAAACATTTGGGACGTGTTTGGTTAATCTGATCCGAATTTCTCGTTTTTGCCTTTTGATCCGCTGGATGTTGTATAGGGAGAGATTTGACTTGGACCAACTTTGGGCTCTTGTTCAGTTCCCCGTATCCTCGCTTCCCCCAAAAGGGTCCAGTGTTTGGTTTCTCGCTGCACACGGTAGGCGATAAATATTATCCCTCTAATCTAATATACTTGATCTTAATCCTCTCTAATCTATCTAACTATACTTCCATTTAAGATAAGTTGTACGTGAAAAAGGTGTCCCTCGATGTTTTAAATCCATTGTGGTGAACAATTTTTAATTTCAGTGTTTGAAACGCTACGACGTTTTCCCATTTAGAGCTTTTTCGAATGAATTTTGTCAAATTCATCACACATAGTTGATCATTTGAAATTTACTTTGGAGGGAAGATGAAGTTCATCATTTCACACAACTTTGATGTTGTAAGTTGTCTGTTTTGACATTGCTATATGAGTAGATCTATGTATACGTACGTATAATATGACAGTTTAGATCTACGTCGTTATGAATGTCAAATCGAAAAACTCACAACACAGAAATTGTCTGATTCAGTGAGGCGAAACTACACCCCAAAGAAAATTTCAAACGGTCCCCCGTGTATAAAGAATTTGGCAAAATTTGTTCACAAAACGTATAAACATGAACACGAAATAGATCCATAAAAGGTGAACGAAACTAGGAACCGACACTACGGGAATAACTAATAATGCCGACGGCCTAATCCTAAGCCGATGGCAAAAGGTCGGGCCCATCGGTGAAGGTTTCCAGGCTCGTCAGCCGGGCAAAGTGGTCGTCGGCATACAAACACCGTCGGCGTAGATCTAGAGTCCCTGACGGCCGTCGTCAGCGTACATATATCGCCGGCATATGCCTAGTATAGCCTGACGGTCACCATCGGCCCACGCAGTATCGTCGGCGCAGGAGGCCACGTGGCCCTAGTTAACGGCCCACCTGACAGGGCGGTCCGCGATGTTAGACGCATAGCTACGCCGATGGCTAGGCCATCGGCCTAGCTAGGCTACCACCTCTACGCCGACGGCAGTGTCGTCGGCGTTGGTTGTTTTTTATATAGTTGGTTGATGACTGCAAGTGCACAGATCGTTTGTAGCTAGTTTCGAAATAAAGATATCGATCCTACAGGGAGCAGTAGACGAAAGACTAAAATGCTTTTAACTACAACTAAACGAAATACTTAAAGAATAACTTTAAGATATAAGAAAAGTAGATTTTTTTTGGGTTTTTGGTTGAACGAGGCAATATAAAGGAAAGTAAAACTTAATGCAGAAAGTAAGAATCGCGTGTGTAAAGAACTTGGAACTGCAATAGGAAAAAGACGTTCTCAGGGAGTGGTGGATACACCGCTAGCAATTTAGACTAAGCAATCAAGATTATTATAACAAAGATTCTCATAATATGTATGTATGTGGGAGGAGCTCCATATATGGACAAATAGGCAGCAACCACGGCTCACATCATGCTTCATAACCACAGATGACGAATAAACAACATCAATCGTATTATCCCGCTATTAAGGGTTTCTCCCGTGGAATGGTCATGGCTTAATGAGTTCTCCTTAATTCTCTGAGTTAGTACGTTAAAAATGACAACAGCTTTATAGTCACGGTAAGCGTTATCATCCCTCCGTTTACCAACAAGTAATCCCCGTCATCGAGTCCCCATAAGAGATAAATATTAAGGAGGTGCACAACTCCCAACATCAAGATGAAGACAATTAACACATACACATAATAATATATAACATAATAATCTCTATCTCATCCCAACAATATGCTAGGGTTTCTCCATCTCCCCAAGAATTAGAAATCTACTCAAACATGGAGGTAATCAACATCATGGCAATGGTAATAGAACCAATTGTAAATGAACAGTTCTTGTATAAATCCATAACGAGTACGAAAATTACAACACGATCTAGATAGGGTGAAGATGGGATGGATGGAGATGGTGGTGGTGGTGCCGCGGTTGATGAAGATGGAGATTGATGCCTTGGCCTCCCAGATATGTGTAGGACGAAGATGGATCCTTTGAGCAAGTTCCCCTTCTAGATGCCTTTCGGAGGTGAGGTTTCGGCGATTTCTGGGTGTTATGTATGTCGTCTCTATGATCCAGTTACATGGGATGAAACTATTTGAGGAGGCGGTGGCGACGCTAACTATACGACTGGAACTATACGGCCAGAAAAACTATTCCGGTCGTATAGTTGGTCAATGAACCGTCTGTATGTATCGATTGCTTCGGGTTTTCTTCTGGTGTTATTGATATTTCACAAATAAGTATTTTACGTTGTTTTTACTCCTTTTCTCCCCAATACAACTGCTCCAATAATTGTGTCCACTGGATCCATCATCTGTCCTGATCCTGGTGAAAATAGACATAAAACATGCGCGCGAGCGCCGTAAAATACCAGGATCCCACATCTACAATGCAAAATTATAATATAAAACATGATGCAAATATGCACTCATCAACTTCCCCAAGCTTAGACTCTTGTTTGTCCCGAGCAAGTTTAGCTTAATGGATGTGATCCTCATATTCATGAAGCTGAGTCGATAAAATAAATGAGGCAGTTTCAACATGTGTTTATCATATATGATACATAGGAATAAGTTCATGAATAGTACCTTACTCGAACCATCTGAATAGTATTAGCAGGCTTCCACACCTTAGAGTTTACAAAAGATAACTCTCAATATGATGTAAAAGATTCTACCTCGACTTGTTCTCACTCTATTTTGATAGCGCTCTTCATTTTCCTTTGTTTAAGGTTTCCTTTTTAACTTAACTGCATAGATAATTTTCTTTGTAAATCAAACTGTAGACTTACAACATATTGACCAAATTATCTTTATATGTTCCATTAAGATCAATGGTGTGGAATATTCCTATTGCTATCATCAAGTGCAAGTAAAATTATACTCAAGACATTCATATATCTAATAGGACAAGCACAACTAAATAATGCTCCATATATGATAATAAACTCGGAATTTCACAAATGGGATTGACTATTCCTTAAGGAAATTTAAATGATGCAAACTTTATTTTTAAACTCGAACTAATGCAAAACTAAAATAGCGATATAAAACTTATAAGATAGATTACAAGGTCTTAAAGATCTCTCTAAGCTTGGAATCAAGCCAGGCGGTATCAAATAACTCCTTGTTGGTAACTATTCCTCCTTCTCGGTGGGTAGAGTATTGCCTTCTTCCTCTGTGTTACAAACCTTAGCCATGCTTGCGAGGCAAATGCTGAGCCCGACCATGTCATATTGAAGCTTTAAAATTTTCTTCTGAAGGAATTTCTTCTCATCTATCAACTCAAAAATAGGTTTAATTAAGAGACCAACTCTACCATCGATGTCATCGACCTTTTTCTCAAGGTCTTTGCTCATCATCTAGTAGGAGTAAATCCCTTTTCCAATTGTTTCGACACATTCCTTTGAAGCTTTTTCCAACTCATAGATCTTATCATGAATCTCATCTTGCTGCACCTTCTTAGGTTTAAGAGGCGACGGACCAAGAGGAGGTTTATAATAGGATCCTATGTTGGGATGATAGGGATTAGAGAGATACTCATCCTTCCTCTTACCATGCTCCGCTTGCCTCATCATCTCCATCCTTTGCGGGAACATGTCCTCCCAATTTTGGAGAGGCTTGATCTCCGGGCTGGATGATGACGATGATACTTTAGATTCTATTTCTTTTGTCCTCTTCACGAGCTTCTCTTCTTTCTTCCTCCAGATCTTGTTGACATGGAAGGGCTACATGGCTTCGCTGCACGGATGTTGTTAGAGGGGCTTGTGTAGGGATGACGATGACTTTTTAGGTTGGAGGCTGTAGCTCTGCAAAAACTTAATGAAAAAGGTTAGATGCGACCAGCTTTAAAAGGGGAGGTCAAAAACCCTAGCTGCCTTTCATAACGAGCAACTATACGGGCGCGACCCGTATAGATCCCGCCATATAGTTATGAACCGACTATAAATTACACTACGGTGGAACCAATTATACGGCCGGAACTATGCGGGTGGGAATTTTTATTCCCGCCGTATAGTTGGTCGTTAAACCTTCTGTACACCGAATAATTTTTTTGGAGATGGGTTGATATCTATACGACCAACGCTATACGGGCAGAATTTTTATTCTCGCTGTATAGTTGGTCGTTAAACTATTAGTATCCAGAAAATAGTTTTGTCAAAGGCATTGATATCTATACAACAGCAACTATACAGGCGGAATTTTAATTCCCACCGTATAGTTGGTCGTTAAACTATCACTACCTTTCATGCATGGAACGGGTGATGTCGAAACAACTATACGACCGCAGCTATACGGCCAGAACTTTTTATTCATGCCGTATAGCTAGTCGTTAAACCCTCTGGATCCACCAAAATTTTCATGCTTCTCCAAGGATTCTTTATTAATCTGAAACTCAACGAAATATCAAGTTTTGACAGAAAAATGACAGCTTAAATTTTTGACCAATTTTGGCATTATCAACCTTCCTTCTTCTTCGCTAAAGCATCAATTATTCCTTATTTAACACAATGCTCAAATAAAACTTTAATTATAAATTTAAAAAAATCACTCAAACCTTTACTTTGCATGGGTTGCCTCCCATGAAGCGCTCTTTTATGGTCAATATCTTGACTATAGTGTTGCTCATTCCACCTCGAGTCCATTCTTCTTCCAGTTGCCATTCCTTGTATATCTTTGCTTAATCACTTCTATGGTGACTGCACTTATATCTTCTTTTACTCGATAATGCTTCAAGCGTTGTCCATTTACCACCCATGAAAAAGAGGGTGTTTTTCCCTGAGCTTCACTGCTCCCGATGAATAAGATTCTTCAACTGTATATGGGCCTTCCCACTTCGATCTGAGCTTCCCTGGAAACAACTTAAGACGAGAATTATAGAGAAACACTTTGTCTCCACTTTTAAAGGTCTTATTCTCTATCTTTCTATCATGCCATCTTTTCACTTTTTCCTTAACAACCTAGCATTCTCATAGGCCTAACTTCTAAACTCATATAAAGCATGTATATCTAATAAACATTTTTCTCCTTCTGCTTTAAGATCATAATTTAAGTTCTTGATTGCACAAAAGCTTTGTGTTCCAATTCTAAAGGTAAATGGCATGCCTTACCGTACACCATCTTATAAGGTGTCATACCCATTGGATTTTTAAACGCAGTACAGTATGCCCATAGAGTGTCATTTAACTTGTATGACCAATCTTTTCTTGATTTGTCCACCATCTTCTCGAGTATGGTCTTTAATTCTCTACTGGGGAGTTCCACTTGACCACTCGTTTGAGGATGATATGGTGAAGCAACACGGTGAGTTACTCCATATTTGTTGAGGATTTTCCTGAAAGTTCCTTTCATAAAAATAGAACCACCATTAGTGATTAAGAATCTAGAAACTCCAAACCTAGGGAATATAATATCCTTGGTCATCTTCACTGAGGAAGCTGCATCTGCATGGCTTGTTGGAATAGCTTCAACCCATTTAGTAACATAACCGACAGCAAGAAGAATATGAGTGTAACCATTTGATTCTATAAAAGGACCCATGTAATCCATTCCCCATACATCAAAGGGTTTGATTATAAGACTATAATTCATTGCCATCTCTTATCTCCTACCTATATTACCCCTTCTTTCGCAAGCGTCATAGTGTTCTACATACTTGTGTGCGTCCTTGAGCAAGGTGGGCCAATAGAATCTGGATTGAAGTACCTTCGCTGCAGTTCACTTACCTGCATGATGTCCTCCATATGGACTATCATGACAAGCTTGCAATATTGTATTCATTTCATGGTTAGGAACACACTTCCGAATCATTCCACCAAGTCCATGAGGATATAGATACGAATCATCCCAAAAGTAATATTTAAGATCATTACGGAATTTCATTATTTGATTTCTTGTCATACCAGGAGGTATAAATTTTGTTGCAAGGTAATTAGCATAATCTGCATACCACGGATCAGCGATTTCAACATTTGCTAAATATTCTCCTAGAAATGATTCATTTATAGGCACGGGGTTAGTAATTATTCCCTCCATCCTAGAGAGATGATCTGCTACCGGATTATCCTTACCCCTCCTATCTACTATTTGCAAATCATATTCTTATAGTAATAAAACCCACCTAATCAACCTGGGCTTCACATCCCTTTTCACAAGGAGGTGACACAAAGCTTGGTGATCCGTATGAACTATTACCTTAGAATTAATGATGTAAGATCTAAATTTGTCGCAAGCAAAAATTATAGCTAGGAATTCCTTTTCTGTAGTAGCGTATTTTTTCTGAATCTTATTAAGAGGTCTACTAGCATAAATAAATAACATTTAAATTCTTTCTGTCTCGCTGTCCTAAGACAGCCCCTAAAGTATAATCACTAGCATCACACATGATTTTGAAAGGTTCATCCCATTTTGGATATTGCATGATAGGTGCTGAAACTAATTTATTTTCAAGGTTCTCAAAAGCTGCAATGCAGTCATGATCTAAGTAGAATGGAGTTTATTTATCAAGAAAGTTGGTGAGAGGCATAGCTATTTTAGAAAAATCTTTTATAAAACTCTTATAAAAACCTGCATGTCCCAGAAACATTTTTAAGTTTTTAATGTCCTAAGGTTTTGGAAGATTTTCTCTAGCATTTGTATTAGTTTTATCTATTTCTATTCCCTTCTCCAAAACCTTATGCCCAAAAACTTTACCTTCTTTTTCCATGAAACGACATTGTTCCCAATTCAAAACCAAATTTGATTGACTCATATCGTCTAGAAGTTGTTTCAATTCAATTGGTGGAGGCTCTTCATCTCCTTTTCTTACCAGTTCTTCATAGTCATGTGGATTTTGTGCTTCCGGAACTGAATCAAGGTAATCATCCATGTCTTATCTCTCCTCATCATCTGGTGCTTCCTCCCAATTAATTAGGCGCCTCTCTAAGTCATTTTATGGAGTACTGAAATGAATTGCAGCTAGCTTGACAATCTTTTTATCTTCCTTGATATGTTCCACTTCATATGGCCTCTTCTTTAGTTTGGCAAAGTGGAATGTCATTTCCTCTTTTCCAAACATCAGAAAAATAGTCTCCTTCTTATTATCAACTCGAGCTTTGGTTATGGAAATAAAAGAACTGTCTAAAAGAATATGAAAAAAAGAATCTCGAGGCATATCAACAATATGAAAATCAAGGGTGTACATGAGTGATCCAATAAAGACATAGATATTTTTGATTACACCTTCCGGTTTTATATCGGTCCTATTAGACAATTTAATAGTAGTGTCTACCGGTTCCACCTCTGGATTATTTAAATTGTAGCGAAGTTCCTCATAAAGTGATTAAAAAGGCATAATATTTATAGTGGAAATCGGCTCACAAATTCCGTATAAGAAGGTTTATCCAAAATATATAGGAGTCATAGGTTTAGAAGTTTCTTTACCTCGTACTTTACCTTCGATGAACTCTGAAGTTTCAAGGTTTAGCATAACCACTTCATTGTCCACTATTCGTGCTTCCATAATATCCTTTAATATAACATTATTTATATTGGTAGCTTCGTGGTTCTTTTCTGGTTTCTTCGGTCTCTTCTTTATTTGTTCTTCCTCTTTTTGCATTTTCTTGATGATCTCTTGAATAGGTGATGAGGAGAACTCTTCCATTAGCGCTCTTGGACTCTTCTTTTATTCGTGGGGTTTATGGGGTTCCCATTCTATAGGTACCTGCAAATGCCCTGCATAATTCTCAATAATTTTCTTTACTGAGTAAGAATTAATACCGAGGGTTTTAATCATTGCACAAGTCCTTTCATCTGCAAGGAAATTGTTAACACAAGCATATTCAGAAAAACTATTTGTAATGTTCTCCTCATTTTTAAGATTTTCCATTGCCTCCCTCATTTTTATTATTAGTTTCCAAGCTTCATCATAGGTATAAGATAGAAAACTGTCAATAGAAACAGTTTCTAGATTCATTCTATTTTCAATATTAAGCCCTCCATAAAAAGTGTGAGTGATTAACCAATCAAGCAAACGATGATGGGGGCAATTATCTAGGTAGATTTTGTACCTTAGATATCCTTCATACAAACCCTCACCAGGATTTTTTTTGAAACTGATAATAATACCTCTCATCCTACGAGCTTTGTTTTCTAAGTAATATTTTGATAAGAAATCGGTTGTCAATTCCGTCCAAGTCCTCGGTGCTTCTGCACAAAAAGATCTATATCGGTCACAAATATTATTAGAGAGAGTTTGTCTAAACAACTGGGTTTTAACCATATCAAGATTACAATCGTCGAATATAAAGGAACTGAGAACATCTTCAAAGAATTGTAAGTGTCCATATGGACTCTCTTCATTGGTTCCTGCAAATTTCTTAGAGTGCAGTAGTTCAAATAATAAAGGGTGGATCTCAATTCCATTTGGATTTATGCTTTTATTGACAGTTATAAAAGCATCCATGGGCGAACCCATTTTCCTTACTGCCTCAAGCTGGATGAAAGTGTTGTCCATTGTTGCAGTCCTGCACTTAAATAAAAATTAGTACAACGAAAGTAAATAACTAAAAGTAAAGTGACTTATAGCGCTAAGCTCCCCGGCAATGGCGCCACAAAATAGTTTGATGACTACAAGTTCACAGAACATTTGTAGCTAGTTTCGAAATAAAGATATCGATCCCACAGGGAGCATGATGACCCACAAGTATAGGGGGTGTATCGCATTGTTTTCGAGGGAAGTGAAACCCAATTTATTGATTCGACACAAGGGGATCCAAAGAATATTTATAAGCCTTAACAACTGAGTTGTCAATTCAGCTGCACCTAGAAACAATCTTGCTCACAGCTGTTTATCAGTAGCAACAGCTTGTAGTAGAAATAGTAAAGTAACAGCAGTAGTAAAAGTAAATACAGTAGTAACAATTGCAGTAAACAGTAAGATTAAAGCGCGGTAGGCATAGGGATGGATGGACGGGCGTTGCATGGACAAGACAATTCATATGGCAATCAAGACATAGGGCATTTGCAGATAAGTAAGATAAAGAATCCAAGTACTAAATAATCATAGGCATGTGTTCCATATATAGTCATACGTGCTCGCAATGAGAACTTGCATAACATCTTTTGTCCTGCCAGCCCGTTTGCAGCGGGGCCTCAAGGGAACTACTGGCAATTAAGGTGCTCCTTTTAATAGAGCACCGGAGCAAAGCATTAACACTCTATGAACACATGTGATCCTCACATCAAAGTCATTCCCTTTGGTTATCCCGATTGCTGTCACTTCGGGGCTTTTGGTTCCGGACAACAACGTGTCTATACAACTTGCAGGTAAGACCCTAAACAATACTATCATAATGAATCAATAACATGTTCAGATCTGAAATCATGGCACTCGGGCCCTAGTGACAAGCATTAAGCATAACAAGTTGCAACAAAGTTAAAAAGAACTAATAAAAGATACTAGGCACCATGCCCTAACAATCTGATGCCATTACATGAACGATATCATCCAATCCCTACCATCCCCAGAGCCTACAGCGGGGGATTACTCACTCATAGATGGGGGAAACATGGATGGTCGATGGAGAAGCGATGGTGATGATGATGGCGATGATCTCCTCCAATTCCCCGTCCGGGTAGGGTGCCAGAATGGAGTTTCTGGTTCCGAATCACGGAATCTGGTGGTGGCGGTGCAGCGAAACTCTTTGTGGAAAAACGTCGAACCCCCCTTGGTTTTTAGGTCAAGAGGCAACTTATAGGCGAAGAGGGAGGCCAAGGGGGCAACCGAGGCGGCCACACCACCCCTAGGCGTGGCCTGGCCTGGCCCGCATGGCTAGGTGGTGTGGGCCCCTCGTGGCCCTACTCCGTCTCGTCTTCTGGCTCCGTGAGTCTTCTGGTGAAATAGGATTTTTTGGCATATTTTCCGGGATTTTTCTTGATAGTTGATTTTCTGCACAAAAACTAGACACCAAGGTAATTCTGCTGAAAACAGTGTCAGTCCGTGTTAGTTGTATCGAAATCACACAAGTTTAGAGGAAAAACAATAGCAAAAGTCTTTGGGAAAGTAGATACGTTTTGGACATATCAACTCCCCCCAAGCTTAGCTTATTGCTTGTCCTCAAGCAATTCAGTTGAAAACTGAGTGCGATAAAAGAAACTTTCACGAACACATTTGCTTCATAAGATGTATATATTCTCAGCATATGATCAAGTGCTTGGTCAATTTATAATAAGGAGCATGCAGATAAGATTACTCAATAGTCATTGCAAGCTATGAAGAGCTTCTAACTCAAAAATAATAAGTAGCATGAAACATAAACATAAGCAACATTGCAATGCTCATAAAAATGTAAGATAGAGTGGTATCTCGCTTGCCTTTGATTGTAGAGCAAACATAAATACCAAGGCACCTCTGAAGTTCAAGTGAAGACTAGAAGTAAATATATCAAAGATACAAGCATCAAAGTCATAACACAATTAATCAAGTTTTGAGACAAGCACATTACACTAAGAATGACAACTATGCTCTCAAGAAAGTGCTTATAGAATATGTGGTGACTCAACAAAGACATGAAAAGTTTTGAATAGTTTGAAAGGCTTCCAAATGCTGAAAGTATGGTACTCATTAGCTTTGAGCTCTCATTGCCCCTATCATAAGCATCTTTAAATGGTTAAGGTTAAAGTGACACAACTAAGAGGATATGCTTGACAAGTTATAAGTTAAAATCTCAAGCCCCTTACTTACGAGTACCGAACCTCATTCTACTCAACTTTAGTCACAAGTAAGCTCTTGTCATTCTAAGTACATATGCATCATAGAGAACCACCAAGGGGGTACCCCTTGCACATGATACAGGAGCTATCCCATAATCAAAATGACAAGGCAAGCAAACAATGAGCATCTCATCAATCTTTTTATTTGCTATTTGCATAGGTTTTTATTGAGGATGCTTCATAGAATGCTCATTATGGTTATGTTGCAAGTTTCCACCATGATTAGGCATGGCTTAGGCTAGCGGCCTAGGCGTTTCTCAAACACATATACAAACTCCATGATCTTACAAGTTCCCCTTTTATTTCACACCGCCGGGATCCATAAGCAAAAGAATCATGATATCAACGAGGTACAAAGTACCAGTGCAATGTTGAAAGCGTTCCCCATGATACATGGTTCTACTAACTTCAACTTATAAAGCGCAAGCATATACGCAACAAAGATGGACGCAATGGTTCAAGATTATTAAGTGCAAGAAAGTAAAGTGTGCCATCAAGTTCATGAGAGCTTTACTAACTAACTTTCTCATAACAAGCAAACATTTTATTCGGAAGAAAACAAGGCATACTGAATATGCACAGAATAGCAAATAATGCTAATAGGTAGGTATGGTGGACACTTATGGCAATATTGGTTTTGGGGAATTGGAAACACGAGTAGAGCTCATACTCAGTGCAAGTGAAGGCTAGCAATAGTAAGGGAGCGACAAACGAGAGAGAAATAACTGTCATAATCATGCTTGCAAGAAAACAGGACTAATCATGGCATGAAAGTGATTCAAGACCCCTGAGGCAAAATAATTCATCGAGGCTTAACTGATTATTATTTCAGTCATACGCATTCATGAGCATGTTCCAAGTCAATTCAAGTGAAACATTCAGAGGAAGATACCACAGTGTCATACCAAGTTATGAATAGAGCAATGCAAGCAAACATTCATATGACATGCTACAAACTATTATCGAGCTGGAGCTGATCATAGGAAAGAAAGAACTACTAAGCATCCATAAATAACATATACCCTACATGAGCAGACTAAGCATGCCCACAATGATGAGTATATGTACAAAAATGAAAATATGTAGAGTTTGTTACCAGCCTCTTACCACACCTCAAGTTGTCATTAATCCTCATTATTGTCCTTCACTTGTGTAGCTTGAATAATAACATGAAACCAAATTCCACTGAGGACTGCTGAACCCTGCAACAAACTTCACAAAACCAAAGAAGAATAACAAATATTTTTGGTGTTTTTGATTTTTAAAGGCAAGAACAAAAAGGAAAAAACAAGCAAAGCAAAATATTTTTTGGTTTTTTGAATAGTTCAAACAAAGCAAAAAGGAAAAAGCAAACCAAGGCAAAAAGAAGAAGAAGTAAACAAAGAGAAAGAACGGAAATATTTTTGGTCTTTTTGTGTTTTAGAAAACAAAAGAAAAGAAAGAACGAAGACTAAAAAGAGAGCGAAGCATGGATATATAAAGTCCCGACTAAACATGATATGGAGATGAGTGTGATGTCGGTGTACCTCCCCCCAAGCTTAGGCTTTTGGCCTAAGTGGGTATCAACCCCAACGTGGGTAAGGGTTCCAAGCAGGCGGGTCATTGTAAGAATGATCGTGGTTAGGCCCTTGGGAAGAAGAATAGGATCCCCAATCATAGGTAGGCTGCTGATATGAAGATTCCCCCTCATTCGAGGGCTAGACCAAATCATTTGTAACCTCCCTTCCAGTATCCTACTCCTGTTGGGAGAGCTCTCCCAGGTACGTATCGAGCTCCTCCTCAGTGAGTGACCATCCTACCCTGGTATCAAGGTTAAACAAAACGGGTGCAAGCAAAAGAACAGCTCGCTCGGACTTACTCCTTCTCCAACCAGCCTTGAGAAAGGTTATTTCATAAGACAAATCACTCAAATTAGCCGAAAAAGAAACAAATTTATGCTGTATCATGGAATTAAGGTCAAGCCTCTCTATGGGAAACTGTAGGTCTAGATGATGAGGCACTACACCATGCAAAGCTAATAAACGAGAGGCGATGAGGCCTCCATAAATTCCACCTTTCTCGCGGTTAGCAGCAAGACGGAAAGCTATCAAGGCACCCAAATTATAAGTCCTATCTCGTTTTAAAGCAGATGAGATGAATGCTAGAACATAAGAGGATAACTTATTAGCAGTTTTCCTAGCGAGAACACACTTGGCAATAAAGTAAGCAAAGTAGCGAATAGACGGGAGATGAATGTTACGGATTTCCCCGCTCTCCTTTGAGAAGCTGCTCCCTTGGCAAATCTCCGCATACAAGTCCATGAGTGGTGCATGTCGTTCTTTAATCCTTTCACACGATCCCCACTAAGGTACCTTAATAGCTGCACAAAAGTCATCAAGAGGAAGGTCGATAGCTATATTGTAAATTTTGTAGTGAACCATGGGGTTAGGCAAAGAGCAACTAAATCGAAAGTCCTGCACTACAGCCATAGTTAGTTTCACAAATTAACAAGGTTCATCCTCCACAAAATGCTCCAATCCTGCATTAGCAACTAAAGTATGAAAGTCATGGGAAATTCCTGCAGCCCTCATGAACTCGGGGCATGGATAGATGGAAGGAAAAACTTCCTCCTCTCAGTGAACCTTCATAACCTCAGGCACCCTCAGTTCATGTTGGTTGAGGTGGTGTTCATTCATCTTCTATTCGGAGGACAAATGCTCCAAATTTCAACAGCAAAGATGGGATGAGCAAGGAGATCGAAAAATCGTGAACAAGAATAGCAAGAACGTGATTTCGAGCAAAGAGTTGGTGTTTTCTTGGGAGAGAGATGGCAGTGGGAAGTGAGAGAGTGAGTGGAGGGCCAGGGGTGGCCCACACCATGGCCAGGCACGCCCCTAGGCTGGCCGCGCCACCAGGTGGTGTGCCTGCCTGGTGGCCCCCTGGTACTCTCCAGGCACTTTTCTGCCCCTTTTTTCACATAAAAATTTAATATGAATTTTCTGGAATTTTTCGAGACACTTTATTTTTGAGAAATTTCCAGGTATCGATGAATGATTTTCTGACAGAAAGATTTTTTTCGGAAAGATGCAATGACAAAACAAAGCTAAAACTTCAGAAGTTCTAAGATACACTAACATGCAAGCAACTAACAACAGAAAAGTAAACTAAAGAAAGCAAAACTAAAATGGATAAAATAAAAGTGAGTAGAGATAATCATGGTGAAAACATGGTTTTGTTCATTAAAATCCCTTTGTTAACAAGGTTGATCAGGTCTTGTTATCAAAACAATTTTATACGAAACAAAACTTTGTATTCCACTAATGATTATGTTACCTCAACCTTGATAGCAATGGTCCCAATCATAAGAGTTTCATATTTTTCCCTTGGTATGGGACAATATATTTCTCCAACTTGGATGCCCTCAACATGTTCAATTGAATATAAACATAAGTCCTATCAATCTTCTTGGGGAAATAGACAGTATGCTCCTTGTCATTAACATTAAAAGTCACCTTTCCTTGATTACAATTAATAACAGCTCCTGCGGTATTAAGAAAAGGTCTCCCAAGAATAATAGACATATTATCATCTTCAGGCATTTCAAGCACAACAAAATCAGTTAATATCAAGCAATTATGAGCCACTTGAACATGTACATCCTCACATATACCAACAGGAATAGTAGTAGATTTATCAGCCATTCGCAAAGATATATCAGTTGGTATTAGTTTTTCCAGTTGAAGTCTCTTATAGAGAGAAAAAGGCATAACACTAACTCCTGCTCCCAAATCACACAAAGCAGTTCTAACATAACTATTTTTAATAGAGCAAGGAATAGTTGGAATCCCTGGGTCTCCAAGTTTCTTAGGAACCTTACCATTAAAGGAATAATTAGCAAGAAAAGTAGAAATTTCTTCATTAGGGATCTTCCTTTTATTCGAGACAATATCCTTCATATACTTTGAATAAGGAGGCAATTTAATAGCATCAGTCAAAGGGATTCGCAACAATAAAGGTTTCATCCACTCATAAAACTTGTTATAGTGTTCATCTTCCTTTGACTTGTGTTTCTTATCAGGGGAAGGCATAGGTTTTTGGACCCAAGGCACTCTTTCACTACCATGTTTCTTAGCAACAAAATCTTCTTTAGTGTATTTATTATTCTTAGTGTGCCTTTCAGGTTCTTCTTAAACTTTTTCTTTATCAGGAACATCATTTTCCTCATTACCACTTTCAGTTTCAGCATCAGAGACACATATACTATTAGGATCTTTAGCAGGTTCAGAGGATTCTACAATAGTTTTATGTTTCTTTTTTCTTTTCTTATGAGTAGTACCACTATTTTCAGCTTGTTGAGAATCCTGCTCAATTCTTTTAGGATGCCCCTCAGGATATAGACGATGTTGGGTAGCAGCACCACTTCTAGTTCTAATTTCATAAGCATGTTTTTCTTTAGCAGCATTAACTAGCAAGTCTTTTTGTACTTTAATAAGCTGATCAATTTGAGTTTGAACCATTTGAAAATGTTTAAAAAGCATTTTAACATCATTAGAGGTTCTTTCCACAATATCTTTTAACTCAACAATAGCTCTAGAGTTTTCCATTAAATGATTTTCCACCCTTTTATTAAAATTATATTGCTTAACAACAACAAACATCAAATTCTTCTAAGCATTGATCAGGAGGTTTGGAGTAAGGGATATCACCTTCATCAAAATGTTGGAGAGAGTGTACCTCAATAGTGGATGAGTGGGGGATTGGCTTACATAGTTCTTCTATAGGAGGTAAATTCTTGACATCTGCAGCTTTAATTCCCTTCTCCTTAAGACATTTCTTGGCTTCCTTCATCACTTCATCATTTAGTTCAATAACTCCCCTCTTCTTTGATGTTGGTATAGGCGCAGGAATAGCTGGTGCAGGTATAATTGTCTCAGGTATAGCTGGTTCAGGAGGAGTCCAATCTTCATAATTCTTGCTTATTTTAGCCATTAATTCCTCAGCTTCCTTGGGAGTCCTATTCCTGAAAACAACAATCAACACAACTATCCAGGTATGTCCTAGATTCTTCAGTTTGTCCATTATAAAATATATCAAGAAGCTCATTCTTAGGTAAAGGATATCCAGCCTATGCATGAATCAAAGCACAAAACCTTGCCCATGATTCAGGTAATATCTCTTTTTCTCCCTGTTTAAAATCAAAAAGTTCCTGCAAAATAGCATGTCTAGCACTAGGAGGAAAATATTTCTGAAGGAAGGTATTAATCAAGCAATCAAGGATATCAATAGATCTAGGAGGTAAATTATTAAACCAAGTTTTAGCTTCTCCTTTCAATGAAAAAGGAAAAAATTTAGCAACAAAGTAGGTGTGCATCTTAATATCATTAGAAAATAAGCCACGCATGGTAGAAAGCTCAGTCATATGTGCTACCACATTTTCATTCTTAGTCCCACAAAAAGTTTCTTTCTCAATAATAGCTATGTAAGATAGATCAAGAGAGAAATCATAATCGTTATCTTTAATGTTTATGCGAGATGTAGCAAACTTAGCATTAGGAGACAATTTGGGTTTTATAGTACGCCTCTCAAGGATACTCTTAATAGCACTCCTATCATGGGTGTTTTGACATTCTTTAATAAATTCATCGGTCATCTCTATATAACCGTCCTCAATATCATAACTCTCTCTAGACTCAGGTGAACTGACAGGTGTAGAAGTGTCTTCATTAGGAGTTTCAGTATTTCCAACTATAGTTCTAGCAATAGTAGCATCTAGGAAATGACCTAATGAACCACTCTTATCAAGCACAGTAGAAGCAGCATCATAAGTATCAGAAGTTTCAGATTCAACAGTAGTAGCAGTGTGTGTAGCATGTGTATGTGGTGGTGTAAGGAGCTTACTCATAACAGATGGTGAATCAAGAGCAACAGAGGTGTTTAGAACCGTACCTCTCCTTGTAGTGGATGGTAAAATAGGAACCTTGCCATCACGAGACTTACCCATGATGGATGGATGGCAGCGAACAATAGTGATTCCAAGTGAACTTGATAAATAAAGCTATGCTCCCCGGCAATGGATCCAGAAAATAGTCTTGATGACCCACAAGTATAGGGGTGTATCACAGTATTTTTGAGGGAAGTGAAACCCAATTTATTGATTCGACACAAGGGGATCCAAAGAATATTTATAAGCCTTAACAACTGAGTTGTCAATTCAGCTGCACCTAGAAAAAGTCTTGCTCACAACAGTTTATCAGTAGCAACAGTTTTGTAGTAGCAATAGTAAAGTAACAGCAGTAGTAAAAGTAAAGACAGTAGTAACAATTGTAGTAAACATAAGGGTTTAAGCACGGTAGGCATAGGGATGGCTGGACGGGCGTTACATGGACAAGACAATTCATATGGCAATCAAGACATAGGGCATTTGCAGATAAATAAGATAAAGCATCCAAGTACTAAATAATCATAGGCATGTGTTCCATATATAGTCATACGTGCTCGCAATGAGAACTTGCACAACATCTTTTGTCCTGCTAGCCCGTTTGCAGTGGGGCCTCAAGGGAACTACTGGCAATTAATGTGCTCCTTTTAATAGAGCACCGAACCAAAGCATTAACACTCCATGAACACATGTGATCCTCACATCAAAGCCATTCCCTCCGGTTATCCCGATTGCTGTCACTTCGGGGCCTTTGGTTCCGGACAACACGTGTGTATACAACTTGCAGGTAAGACCATAAACAATACTATCATAATGAATCAATAACATGTTCAGATCTAAAATCATGGCACTCGGGCCCTAGTGACAAGCATTAAGCATAACAAGTTGCAACAAAGTCAAAAAGCACTAATAAAAGATACTAGGCACCATGCCCTAACAATCTGATGCCATTACATGAACGATCTCATCCAATCCCTACCATCCCCATAGCCTACAGCGGGGGATTACTCACTCATAGATGGGGGAAACATGGATGGTCGATGGAGAAGCGATAGTGATGATGATGGCGATGATCTCCTCCAATTTCCTATCCTGGCATGGTGCCAGAATGGAGTTTCTGGTTCCGAATCACGGAATCTGGTGGTGGTGGCGCAACGGAACTCTTTCTGGAAAAACATCGAACCCCCCTTGGTTTTTTGGTCAAGAGGCAACTTATAGGCAAAGAGGGAGGCCGAGGGGGCAAACGAGGAGGCCACACCACCCCCAGGCATGGCCTGGCCTGGCCCGTGCGGCCAGGTGGTGTGGGCCTCTCGTGGCCCTACTCCGTCTCGTCTTCTGGCTCCGTGAGTCTTCTGGTGAAATAGGATTTTTGGCATATTTTCCGGGATTTTTCCTGATAGTTGATTTTCTGCACAAAAACTAGACACCAAGGTAATTCTGCTGAAAACAGCGTCAGTCCTTGTTAGTTGTATCCAAATCACACAAGTTTAGAGGAAAAACAATATCAAAAGTGTTCGGGAAAGTAGATACATTTTGGACGTATCAGAGTAGTAGGTGAAAGACTAAAATGCTTTTAACTACAACTAAACAAAGTACTTAAGGAATAACTTTAAGATGCAAGAAAAGTAGAGTTGTTTTTGGGATTTTGGTTGAACGAGGCAATATAAAGGAAAGTAAAACTTAATGCAGAAAGTAAGAATCGCGTGTGTAAAGAACTTGGAACTGCAATAGGGAAAAAGACGTTCTCAGGGAGTAGTGGATACACCGCTAGCAATTTAGACTAGTAATCAGGATTATTATAACAAATATTCTCATGATATGTATGTATGTGGGAGGAGCTCAATATATGGACAAATAGGCAGCAACCACTGCTCACATCATCCTTCATAACTACAGTAGACAGATAAACGACATCAATCATATTATCCTGTTATTAAGGGATTTCTCCTATGGCATGGACATGGCTTTATGAGTTCTCCTTGATCCCCCAAGTTAGTACATAAAGAATGACAACAGCTTTGTATTCACAGTAAGTGTTATCATCCCTCCGTCTACCAACAAGTAATCCCTTCATTGAGTCCCCATAGGAGGGAAATATTAAGGAGGTGCACAACTCCCAACATCAAGATGAAGAGAATTAACACATACACATAATGATGTATAACATAATAATCTCTATCTCATCTCAATCATATGCTAGGGTTTCTCCATCTCCCCAAGAACGAGAGATCTACTCAGACATGGAGGCAATCAACATCATGGCAATGGTAATGGAAACAATTGTAAATGAATAGTTCTTGTATAAATCCACAACGAGTATGAAAATTACAACAAGATCTAGATGGGGTGAAGATGGGATGGATGGAGATGGTGGTGGTGCAGCGGTTGATGAAGATGGAGACCGATGCCTTGGCCTCCCAGATCTGCATAGAGCGAAGATGGATCCCTTGAGCAAGTTCCCCCTGCAGATGCCTTCCGTAGGTGAGGTTTCGGCGATTTCTAGGTGTTTTGTATGTCATCTCTCTGATCCAGTTGCACGGGGTGAAACTATTTGAGGAGGCGGTGGTGGTGCCAACTAAGCATTTTACAACTATTCAGGTTAAACCATTCGATTGCTATTCGATTGCTTAGGGTTTTCTTCTGGTGCTATTGATATTTCCCAAATAAGCATTTTACGTTGTTTTTGACTCCATTTCTCCCCAATACAACTGCACCAAGAATTGTGTCCATTGGATCCATCATCTGTCCTGATTCTGGTGAAAATAGACATAAAACATGTGCGCGAGCGCCGTAAAATACCAAGATCCTACATCTAAAATGCAAAATAATAATATAAAACATGATGCAAATATGCACTCATCATTGGTTTATTTATTTCCCACTATAATTTTAATGTAGACATAATTTATAAATAAATTAGTGATTGCAAAATAACCACGCGAATCTTCGGTATCCCGCCACACCCACATAGAATAACGACACGAACATGCTGACAGTAATATATTAGAATCATATTCAGCATCCACAATCAAGATATTAGTTATCTTATTCAAGTTATGGACTAATACATCTCGATAATATCACTAATACATCTCACTCAATCAAATTGGACGCCGAGTTCCGGTTCTTGAGCCACGGGCTATGAACACCCAAATAGAAGGAACCATCACAGGAGCATAACTTGGGTGAGATCCCTAGAGAACCTGCCAGGTATTGGAGAACCTGACCTCCAAAATAGCCATATAGCGGCGGACGTGCTCGTCCTCCTCCCTAACACACGTCTGTACCACCTGCTCAGGAGCTGGCTCCCTCTGTAATGCTAGAGGATCATGTAACCGCCACCAAAGAAGCTCTGGGTCGACGACGATACTCAGATTCCTCACCAACCTATGCGTCCTGGCAGGTAGCACCTCCCAGTGCTAGTTCGGCGGAGCCCAGTCTCGGACATTCCTGACGGAGCCCAGCAGTCCTCCTTCGTTGACGTCGAGTTGACAATGAGGACGCGGGTTAGGCATCCTAAAGTATGCATTTGATCGAAATAACAAATTCCTAAGTTTCTGGTTGCTCCAAATTGATGTAAATGAATCGAAATAAAATCAAATTTGCGGTACAAAAAATGAGTGGCATGGAGATTACCTACGGGTGGTGGCGGCTTGGGGAAAACGAGGGGATCCAAGTGGCAGCGGCGGTGGGGGCGGTGACGGCTTTGGGCAGGAGGAGGTAGAGGAGGTAGGAGGATGAGGAGGCGGGCGAGAGGAAGAGGAGGAGGCGCGGGTGGGAGGAGAGTGGCATCAGCGAGCGGAGTGGAGTGAGAGAGGCAGCGGGGGTATTTAACCTAAACAAACCTAAACCACCAGATATACTTGGGCCGAGCCTTGGTTTTCTTGGGCTAAGCCTTGGTTTTCATGGGCTGAGCCTTGGTTTCTTGGGCCGAGCTATGGGTCAAATGGTGATTCCCGTTGTGGATTGCTCCTACATGGCCAGAAAAGTCCACTAGCAAGCCCTCGTACGGAGAATGCTACGGGGGTAGACACGCGGGGCCCTTGGATTAGGGTTTTGTCGGAAAAGGACCGCCCGAGTGCCAGGATGCCACAAGAACACGCGTGTGGCCCTAGCATGCATGCACAAGGGTGGTGGATTTCTCCTAGATGTAAAACCTAGCTCCTAGGTGTGACCGTCTACGGCGCATGCGATAGCACTTAGAGAGGTGTGCTAGACCTGCAGGAGGAAACTCTCGCTGCTGTTCAAGCAGAGGCAAACCGGTGGAACCTTGGGCCTAGCCTTGGTTTTCCATGTAGGTATGACCTTAGCAAACCTAAACCATGAGAAAACTCCACTGGCAAGCCGTCGTACGGAGAATGCTACGGGGCCCTCGGATTAGGGTTTCATCAAAAAAAAGTCCGCCCGAGCGTTGGGATGCCATGAGAACACGCGTGTGGCCCTAGCATGCATGCACAAGGGTGGTGGATTCCTACTAGATGGAAAACCTAGATCCTGGGTGTGACCATATACGGCGTATGCGATAGCACTTAGAGAGGTGTGCTGGACCTACAGGAGGAAACTCCCGCTGCGGTTCAAACGGAGGTAAACCAGTGTAACCTTGGGCCTAGCCTTGGTTTTCCATGTAGGTATGACCTTAGCAAACCTAAACCACCAGAAAAGTCCACTGGCAAGCCCTCGTACGGAGAATGCTACGGGGGTAGACCCGCGAGGCCCTCAGAAAGGATAGCGTCCCGAGCCTTCTCCTAGTACTAGGCGGATCAATCCTTTTTTGAGAAAATGCAATATACTATTGCATTTCATTTCATTGCAAAGGTAGAGTTCAGGGTTACAACCCTCCTAAGTGGAACAAGGACAAGACAAAAGAAGATGTTCAGTGGACGTCCCAGGTTGTTGGGCAAACATCTCGCAGACCCTTGGCTCCGGCTGCCACCCATAGCGCCACTTCCTCCTTGATCTTGACGAGCAAGGACTGGGTGGAGGGATGGGCACTGCTAAACACGCAGTCATTACAGTGCTTCTAGAGTATCCAGTGTGTGAGTAGGACAATGTTGGCGAATCCTTTGTGCATGGGCTTGGGGAGGTTCCTGTTCGCGTCGCTCCACTAGTCCGTCAGGTCAGCCTCGCCTATCGGTGGTTGGCATGGTAGCCGAAGCCAGGCCAGGACCTCATGCTAGACCTGCCGAGAGAAGGGTGAAGGATATATGCCCTAGAGGCAAATAATAAATAGGTTTTTATTGTCATATCTCAATTAGTTTATAATAGTTTCATATTGTGCTATAACTGTATCAAGTAGAAACATTGGTACAGGTGTGGTATGAAACAACCAAGTCCCTAGTAGCCTCTATTCATACTAGTTCGTTGGTCATGAGGATGATCCGGGTTTCAAGATCATGGGCATTTATGCCAATTGACAACGGGGTCATATCATTGGATAATTATGTGATGGACATTCCTCGAAGGATTGCAACACGATCAAGTCATATAAGTTCATTGTTGCAATAGCTATACCTAGACTCCTTTTCCTTAGACCGTGAGCTCATATTACTCACTGTTTCCCGAGGCTGCTTAGACTGCATCAACCGTCATCTCGTAATACGGTGGCCATAAAGGTGTACGTTGGGTATTCCAAAAGAACAGTAGATGACATGTGACTGCAAGACCGGGATTCGTTCACCCACATGACGGGTAAAAATACATACGGCCGGCTTGGTGAGATTACATCCATAAATGTTGCAACATGTGACTTGGTCACGGGGATATAATATCACGGTAACAAGAAAACAGAACTTGTTGTTAACGAGATTGAACAAGGTATGTGATACCAATGATCGGATATCGGACAAGTCGTATCAAGAAACAAAAGGAATTAGATGCTACATTTAGCGGTTCAAACGACATTCTCATCAGGAATGCATAGGGTTCACATGGATATCCCTGGTCCCTCTGTTGATCATTGATACAGATCATGTCTAGAACATTCCCGAGCCGTGAGAGGATACACTTAAGGGTACGATAAGAGCGATCATTTGTAAGACGGAATCACAATAGAGAAGGAGAAAGCCAGAATTGTTCCGCAGAGAGATCTGAAGTTGTTCGGAGAAAGAATAAAGAATAAGACCGGAAAAGTGTTTTCGGATAAATAGGAATTTAAACATTTATTATATGTTAATTGTGAATTAATATATACTAAATAATATTTAGATTAAGATTTATAAAAGCAACTTTTATATTAGGCCAAATCCCCGGAGGGAAATAGCCTAGAAGAAAAGCTGCAGGAAAAGAAAAAAGGGAAAAAGGAAAACAGCCAGCCCACGTGGGCGGCGGATACTCCGCGCCGCACGGGGCAGGCGCCAGCTACCAGCCGCGGCAGCCGGCCTAGCTCGTCCCTAGCCCATGCCAAGCTCGCGGGGAAGCCGGCCAGCCAACCGGGCCGGCAGGGCAGGCGGCCCACGTAGGGCAGCTGAGCGGGCGGCGGTGTGCTAACGGGCCGCAGGAGGGACTAGCGGCCCACCCGGCTGCGCGCGAGCTGGCGTTGAGTGCCGCTTGCGGCTGGGCCAAGGTGAGGCTCGCCGGCCCACCCGGCCAGGGCCTGTGTTGCTGGCTACTGCTGCTGTCTTTTTCCTCTTGGGCTGAAACCAGCCCATCCGGCTGGACGAAATCTTGCTGCCTTTTTTCTTTAGTATTTAGTCCCACATGGCTTAGCCTTTGAGAAAGGCACACCCCCTTAGCCTATATAAAGGGGTGCCCATGGGTGGGATGAAACACACCAATATTTGGAGAAGTCCTTTGGTTGACTTCCTCCTTCCCTCTCTCTCTAGCCCTTGTGACCATGGCCACAAGTTTCGGCTGTGCGAATGAGCCACACCTGTAGTACACCATTGCGTTGCAGGGATTCCTAGCCGGATATCAACTTCCGCACTCCCAGCGGGATCGGGGAGCCGGAGGTCTCATCGTGCACCAGATGTGTACAAATACACGAGGCAGAACACTTGAGGCGCTTAAATGTCATGAGCCGGAGCTGCTGCATGATGAAGATGAAGAAGGAGCAAGGGGTGACTTGCAAGGAGCTTCGCGACCTTGAGGTCGGCTACGAGTACGACTACATCAACCATGTTCCCTGTGGAACGCTAACTGCGTACAGTCTACAAGGGTATGTATTCTCTACGCATTGGTCATTACCACATTACTACATAGATAGATCCTAGGCAGTTTTTGGGGTTCCAACATAGGATTTTTTTTGTTTTCTGCTGCGGATCCCCTTCAGTGGTATCAGAGCCGATCTATGCGTAGGAGTGTTGTACGTCCAGTACGCACAAGTATTGTGCGGGCATTGATCCCTTAGTTGTTACCCTCTAACGTGTACTTGTTTATATCGCGGTATTGTTTGATGAAGCGGCCCGGACCGACCTTGTGCGTATTCGTACGTGAGACTGATTCCACGCTCAACATACGGCTTGTACTGTATAAGTGGCTAGCAGGTGGTTGTCTCTCATTCGATAGTTGATATAGAATTTACAACGAAGGGCCCCGAAAGGGGTGTAATAGAGACAACTGTTGGATCCATGTTGTAGTAGGAAAGTTCGTAGATTAGAAAACGTTTTGTTGCGAAAGCCCTACCAACCATGTAAAACTTGCAATAGATAAAGTAGAAGAATCTAACTTTATTTTGCAGGGGGCATGTGATTATGATATGGCATTGGTCATTGTGAAGGTAAAGTAGTTTACTTTTCTATTACTAAGTAGTATAGTAATAGTCATCATTCTGATGGATGACCTGGTGGTGGCGTCGTGGACTTGGCGTCAAACCAAGGGCAAGATGGAGATCATGCCAGAGCGCTCGATGGAGATCAAGGCGCAAGAAGCACCATATCATATCACATTATACATATGATGTTGATACCTATTTTACATCTTATTGTGTGCTAGTATTAGATACTCAATGGTAGCAAATAAGATAATCCCTATTTAATTCCAATGTTCTGTGTTCCCCTTGTGTGTGCACCACCAAGAAAGTTCTTCGTTATGAGGCGCCGTGCGGTGAGTAGGGGTCAGACATATCTATGTTCGCATACAGTGGGTGTAAGCCATGTTGCACAGCGAATACACACAAGTTAGATTTGGCGTGCCTAGCATGTGCAGACATGGCCTCGGAACACAAGAGATCGAAAGATCGAGCATGAGTCACATGGATGATATGATTTACATTAGGGAATGTCTACCTTTGATGCTGCACTGATGGCCGTGACGATCGAGGGAGGTGTAGAGGATAGGGATCATGTGATCACTAAAATCGTCCAGGGGATGAAAATTTTAGTGGAGACCAATTATAAATTGATCTCTTATTATAAACTTAGTCTAGATGTCTGTTTTCAAATATCTTAGTAGATCATGGCCTATCCCATTGAGGTCCTTTGCGACCATGGGAATATATTGCTTAATTTGGTACTTAGCAAAAGGGTCCAACTTCATAGATTAATACCCATGTCTGAGGGATATCCTTGTAAAAGCTGATCTTCTCTTCTTGATACAATAACCATTAGGAGATAATTCGATGACTCTGCTGGTTATGTTTTCTCCATAAATCGTCCAATAAGCCATTCCCCATTTGATGGAGAGTTGGGCTACGTTTTGTATTCTACAAAATCTGGCACATAAAGTATGAGCCGTTGGATGGGTTTTCCTCCATCATGCATGAAAAAGAGAATATTTGGAAAAACACTTAGTGATCTTGCGTTAGAGTTGAGAACTCTTGGAAGGTCTTGATTGCAATGGAGGTCATGGATGAAAAAGGTATATATTAGATATACAAAATTATAAATGTGGTTCTTGCAAAAACTCGTTGCAGTTTACAAAGTATTTGATACCTATCCTATTTTGTGAAAACAGGAGGATCTACTCGAGAATTGCCGGTTTTGAGGCAATGTGACTTGATGACGGCTAGCAAAACAGTTGATGGCCGACATCACCTCTTTCCTCAAAGTTTGTCATTTGGATTAGTGGACTTGAATATAATTTTGTAACCCTTGTTTGTGTGTCTTGCTTTTAGCGAGACAATTATTCATATGAACAAGTTACAAGCGATGTAACATCCCTAAATTCATATTTCAAAGCTCATTCATATCATCATTGCATCCTTCATCATTTAGGGTTTTTCTCAAAATCATTTCAGAAACAGAAGCTTGTGCTATGATTTCATGTGAGCAAACTTAACTCAAGTGGCCATCACCCTTTGAAAACTTGAATGTTTAGGAACTTCTTTGCTTACCTCCATTGTTGGAAAGTTTAGGTGTAACAATTTAACCAAAGTTTTCAACTTAGAAATAATTTCAAAACCCTTTTCAAAACATTTGCAAACCAGAGGCAAAGTCTCTGTTTGTATTAAGCCCAAGCTTGACCAAGCCCTTGCAGGGTAACTACATGTTAAATAACTGGTTTTTGAAACCACAGAACCCTGCAAAGATCCCCAGAATTGTTTGAATTCAAAAAGGATTTGAATTCATATTTAAATCATTCCTGAAAACCAAAATAGAAAAAGAAAAGGATTAAACAAATGAAAAGGGCCACGCGCCAGGTTTCTGGCCCAGCTTCGAATCGAGCCCAACTAGCCCACCCGGGGGTTTCCTTTTCTTCTCTCACGCGCGCGCGCACGCATTCAGTCGCTGACAGGCAGACCCCACCTCCACCTCGCGCATTACGCTGACCAGCGGGCCCCGTCCACGTCGTCTTCGTCTTCCCCCTGAATCCGCGCATGATCTCCGCCGCTGGCCGTTGCAGCAGTGATACCCGAGCTTAATTGGCATTGATGTGACGAGCGTTTCCTGTCGAGCCTCTGGCTATAAGATCCCCTCTGCACCGCGGCCATTTCCCCTCACTTAGCACCACCTCTCCGCCACCAGGCTGCACACAATCATCCTCGCACCGCCGCAGACAGAGCTCACTCCGGCGATCGATTCCGGTAAGCCCCGTGCGCCCCTTCCCCTCTGGTTCAAACGAGCAGATTCGCAATCTCTTTACGCACGTCCTGACCCCACTAGTTCATCCTGTACTGCCCCAGGTCGCCGTTTCTACTCGACGCCGCAAGCATCTGACGACCACCTCGACTCCGGCGACCAAATTCCGTAAGTCCCGTGCGCCCCTTCACTTCTGACTCACACGAGATTGTTCGCCATGTTCATGCGCATCTCCTAAACCCTCTGGCTTGTGTTAGGGCGACGCGGAACCTCGGCAACGACTCCGACAACAACCACCCGACGCTGTGCACGACTCCGACGAGCTCTCTCAGCCACATCCGAGCGCCCCTCCACAAATCAGTACCACGTCGAGCATTAGCACGCCTTTGCGGATCTGGTAAGCACCTTCTTGCATCACGGGACGATCTGGAACGCTAGCGCCGCCGTAGACCGTGCGCTCTGCCGCTCGCTGACACCGCGCGCCGCCAGGACATGGTCGCTCTCTCGTGCGCCGTTGGATCTTGATCCAAGCGTTAGGATAGATTCATTAATCGGCGAAGAGGTACGCGATCTGGAGCGTACGATCTGTTTAGATCCTGCGGCTGCAGAGCTCGATCCGGTGCGAACCGGTACGCGCCAATCACAACGCGACGTGTGTCTAGGGTTAGATCTAAAAACAGATTTCAAATCAGAATTTGATCCAAATTTCAAACTGCTTTAACTTTTGATTTCCACGTTGAAATTTTGCAAACTTTATACCGTTGGATTCAGTGAATCAAGGCCTTTCTGTTTATGCAAAGTGTTTAGCAAATAGTAACCATTAAAATGACTTTTTTTGTAGAAACATGTTTAAGGCTAATTTGAGAATAGATTTGTTTAGTAATTTGTTTTGGTGCCAAATAAGTTTGATTTCGAAAAACTTGAGTCTTGTTAAGTTTCTGTAAACATGCACATGCTTGGTAGAGTTTTCAAAATCCCTACTTAGTAAATTCATGCATACATGCATACATATTATTTTTTGATTGTATATAAATTGTGTGTAATTGTATGCTACAATTTTGTGTAGATTTTGCTAGTGATTGTGACTGTGAAGAGTGCTACTCTCCTCATTACCAAGGCAAGTGATGCTTCATACTTTTGTCCTATTAATTTTCACTATGCATTAGTGATATTTCTAAGTAGGACTTGCATGGAATTTTGCTAAGTATAAACTATGCTATGGGAAAACCTAGTAGATGAAACCTTAGTAGAAATTTCCTAAGTTAAGATTCCTATTACTTTCATGCTTACCTTAGCTAATAGAAAACAAGGGTGGAATATATATTCATGCTATGGAAAAATTTCTAAGTCTGTGGACTTATGTTTTGTTTAATAAAACAACTAAGTGAATGAATCACCTGGGTGGAATGGAAGGAATGGTTTGTGTTGAGTGGTTCACAAGGCCATGGACTTGGCTTGTGTATCTCACTTGTGGATGGCCACCCAGGAACAAAGAGATTTGAGATGTCAAATGTTGAGAAGCTTCAAGTGCAGCCACTTGGCATTATGGGATCTGCCTGGATCATATAGGTTGCAATAACTTAGCCAAATGGACAGTTGGTGGTAGGGGTTTGATAGGTTGGAGCGCGTCCATGTTGGTCTAAGGGAAGGCTTCTGAAAGATCTTGTCTTGGTGAAACCAAGTCTTGTGGGGAAAGTGCACCACCTCTGCAGAGTGTAAAATCTAAGTACTTAGCCATGTCCCTGAAAAAGGACAATTTGAGCATCAAGACATGGAAACTATCAAGAATATCCTCATCCCAATTTCTAAGTAAAACTTGTGGTTGAACAAGGGTTAAAGGATCTTCAATCTTTGATTGGTAGATGCCTTGGGTGATTTGTGCCAAACAAAAACTTAGTGTTTTCAAATGATAAGGAAAAATCTATTTTGAGCAATGCAAGCCTAAGCTCCACTTAGCCAAATGCATATAGTACTATAGTCCACTTTAAATAAGCTAAGGTATCACTTGCCAATACTATTCAAAAGTATTGACCCTCTGTGGCTGTAACTTGTAATGTTGCAGGTTACTCCGATGATGAATAGGAGTCATGAGTCTACACTCAACATGCTTGCCTGTGGCACATGAAGATGAAGACTTATGTTTATTTACTTATTCCATAAACTCTTGTATTAGGCCTTTGGCCCCGAGTTGTAAAATACTATGTTTTATCTCTGGAATGAATGTAATAAACGACCTTTGTATCTGTGTACTTCATCTTAAACTATGGATGCTAGCATTGATCCAGGGACTTGTTGGAGATATGCCCAAGAGGCAATAATAAAATAGGTTATTATCATATCTTCATACTTATGATAAATGTTTACATACCATGCTATAATTGTATTAACCGGAAACATTAATACTTGTGTGATTTGTAAACTAAAATAAGAGTCCCTAGTAAAGCCTCTTGTTAAACTAGCTTGTTGGTTAATATATGATCATGGTTTCCTGATCATGAACATAGAGATGTTATTAACAACAGGATCATATCATTAGGAGAATGATGTGATGGACATACTCCTATAGATAAGCGTAGCATAAAGATCAAGTCATTTCAATAGTTCAATTGCTATATGCTTTCTGATACATAGTAACCTAATTCCTTCGACCATGAGATCATGCATATTGCCTTTACTGGATGGATGCTTTGATGTCATCAAACACCACACCGTAACAGGGTGGCTATAAAAGTGGCATTGGGTGTTCAGAAAGTATTGGTTGAAACACATGGATCAAGAGTGGGATTTGTCCATCCACATGACGGATAGATATTCTCTGGGCCCTCTCGGTGAAATGTCATCCAATTAGCTTGCAAGCATGTGACTTGGTCACAAGGGATCACATATCACGGGAACGAGAAAAGAGTACTTATCAGTAACGAGGTTGAACTAGGTATGCAGAGATACCGACGATCATAACCTCGGATAAGTAACATATCGTGAGACAAAGGGAAATTGGTATCGTATGTAAGTGGTTCATTCGATCGCAAAGTAATCGTAGAGATATGTGGGAGCCATATGAATTTCCAGATTCCTCTATTGGTTATTGTTCGGAGAAGTGTCTCGATCATGTCCGCATAATTCACGAACCGTAGGGAGACACACTTAAGGATTCGACGTTGTTTGAGTAGTTATGGTATTATGAGAAAGAGACCGAATGTTGTTCGGAGTCTCGGATGGGATCCGGGATATCACGAGGAGATCCGGAATGGTCCGGAGAATAAGATTCATATAAGGAAAGTCCCATTTCGGAGTTGGGGAATGGTTCCGGTGTTTTCATCGGGAACATTCCAGAAAGTCCCGGAATGTCCGGCACTCCGGGGGGGAAGGGGGTACATGAATGTGTCATTACATGTTGGAATGATTGCATCATGTACTAAGTGTTCTTGCTGTCCCAAATAAAGGATTAAATTGAATCCTAAATTGAAAAAGTCAAACGGCTAGTTTGAAAGTCAAACGGCAGTTTTTGGGAAGTGGGAGGAGAGGAGGAAACCGACTTGAGGGAGGAGTCCTCCTCCCCAAGCCGGCGCCCCACCTAGGCCGAGTTGGGGAGGGACTCCACTCCCTCCCCTTGGCCGGCCAGCCCCTCCCACCTATATAAGGAGGGGCAGGGCTCCCTCCCAACATACACAAGTTTCCTATCCTCTAAACTAAACCCTAGATCTAGACCCCGGTTTAGAGCTATTCGGTTTAGAGCCTTCTAATTGGTTTAGAGCCCTCTAATTGGTGTGTCTAATTACTAGACCACTAATAGCCTCTCTCATAAGCTCCACCATACTCGCACCGGCTTAAGGCGAAGCCCTGCGGGATCTCCCCTCTACTTCCGGTACCATGCCGTTGTGCTGCCGGAATCGCGAGGAGAGTGCTACAACCTCCGCTGCCTGCTGGAACAAGGGAGAGGAAGGTCTTCATCGAGTACCGAACGTGTGACCGACTACGGGAGCGCTGCCGGAACGTGGCGCTGGAAGGATCGTCTACGCGATCTTGAGATCGGAAAGAGTACGACTACATCACCCACGAGAATCTGCTCTCGTTAACCACTTTGGAATCTTCGAGGGTGAGTTATTCCATCGACTCGTTGCTGCAATCTAGTAGATAGATCTTGGCTTGTTTGTTTGTATGCGATAGAAAAATTTTTGTTTTCCATGCTACGAACCCCTACAGTGGTATCAGAGCCGTGTCTATATGTAGATCTGTTGCACGAGTAGAACACAATGGTCATTGTGGGCGTTGATGCTTTTATTGTCGATTGCTTCTTGTGTACTTTGCATCTTGCGGTATGTTGGGATGAAGCGGCCCGGGCTAACCTTACATGACATCGTTCATGAGACTTGCTCCACGCTTAACATGCAACTTGTATTGCATAAGTGGCTTTGCGGGTGCCTGTTTCTCCTAGCATAGTTAAGATCCAATTTACAACGGGTGATTAACAATACTAGTATCAATGTTGTGGTTCATGTTCGTAAGTTAGAGCGACACTTATTAACAGCCCCAAACCACGTAAAACATGCAAAGAAAGTAGAGGCGTCTAACTTTGTTTTGCAGGGGTGTGCAGTGATGTGATATGGCCATGATTGTGATTATATATGATGTATGCAATGTTCCTTATTGTAAGTTGGCAACCGGCAGGAGCCATATGGTTGTCTTTAATTTCTGTTAAGACCTGCGTGTCTATTCAAAATAGTTGTAATAGTTGAAGCTGGTGGACGACAACCATGAAGAAGCGTCATTGACCTTGATGCTATGCCGGTAATGATGGAGATCATGTTCGTGCTTGAAGATGGAGATCGGAAGCACAAAGACGAAAGGCCATATCATATCACATATTATGAATTGCATGTGATGTTAATCCTTTATGCATCTTGTATTGCTTAGTAGACGACGGTAGCATTATAAGATGATCCCTCATGCACATAAATTTCAAGTTCTAAAAGTGTTCACCCTTAGTATGCACCGTTGCCAAAACTTGCTGCTTCGAAGCACCACGTGATGATCGGGTGTCTTTGATTCCGCGGGTGACTACAACGTAAGCAAGCCAGATTTGCTTATGCGGAAGCTAAGGTTTGATCTTGACGAGCCTAGCATGTACAGACATGGCCTCAGGAACACGGATCGCCGAAAGGTAAAGCATGAGTCATATAGTAGATATGATGAACATGTTGATTGTTCACCATTGAAGCTACATCAACTCTCGTGATGATCGGTTTTGATGTGGTGGATTTGGTTCGTGTGATCACTAAAACAATGTGAGGGATATTGTTTTGAGTGGGAGTTCACCTAGATTAATTCAATTATTAATTAGAACTCAATTTATCATAAACTAAATCAAAGTGAATTTGCATAGTTGTTGTAGTCATTGGCATCCGTTTACCACCTTGCGATTAGTTATAATTGAGATGATAGAACTATAGAATTCTGGTTAGTTACTTTACGAACTGGTATCGTATTGTTTTGAAGTGTTAATCTAAAGTTTAAAAGTCCTATTGCAAACTTTCAGTAAGTTCCGGTTACTCCATGAAGTTTAATAATTGGTATTAAAACAAGAGTAACAATTCCAAGTGTTAGTATATAAGTATCATGTTTGTATCCATGATTCTTGATATTCAAAGGATTCCCTTAATATCAAGATTATCTAGGATCTGAAAGAGTTGTTTCAGAAACCATGATGTGTGGAAGATATTGTGATATCTGAAACGAAGTTTTGGTTGCAACATGATAGAGTATAATATGGCAAAAGTCATGTTCTCATATTTGATGAGAATTTGCAAAAGGGTTGGAGACACTTGTTGTCCTAATCCTCCAAAAGGTTTTGGTTAGCAACATTATACTCATAATTCATCGTTATAAGCTAAAAGTAGCTTGATCATGGACGATTCCATGATAAGGGTGAATATTTGATGTAGGTAAAATGTTTACTACACCAAGAGATTACTAAAGAAAGGAATTTGAAAGAACACCAAATATTTGATGATGGTGATCTACTTCAAAGTGCAAGTCCAAAGACATTGGTATTTAATTATACACGCTTTGGACTAGATGTCATATGTATGACTCCACTATTGATGTTGATAGATTCTTTCAAACTGAAAAGGAAATACTGAAAGAGAATCTCATAAATATATGGCAGAAAAGAAAAGACTAGAATCGTTCAGTTTAAGTATATAGATGATATACATGTTATGGCTATATTCTTTGCTTGTTAAACAATGTGGTTCTTAAGTATTTGATACTGAATTTGTTGGTGTGAATCGTCATACGAAACAACACAATTCATGAACTACAATGGCCTAAGTAACTAGCAAAAGAATATGTGATGATGTTCATCGAGAACAAATAAAGGGTTATTGTGTTGCTCGTTAAACATCAAAGCTTGCCTTCAAAGATTTGTTTTATCGGGTATTATGAGAACAAAAGGGTTGTTCAAATAATTGCCGTAATCCATAAAAGATGGATGATTCACAAATCTCGTTGGAGAAATCACATCCATAAAACTAGTGCTAAAATGTCGAAAGACAAATTGATTGAAAGATCACTTAGGAAGTGACATCGCCGTTTAAAATTATATTGGAAAGAAAACATGAAGAAAAATCCATATGGATGGAATTTTGGAGTCTATTTGATTTTGATCAAATGACGCTTGTAAAACTTTCCTAGAGATAATTAAAACTTCGTCCATAGGCCAAAAGGGAACGAATGACTAGCTTATTGGAACTTGTACATATTGTTGTACGAAGTCCATTATGTGTAGTCAAGAGCGATGGATTTCAACTTCATATGCTTTCTCCGAAAATTTGAGTGAATATATGAATATTTACTTAATAAGGATGAAGTATGAAACATTTGAAAAGTTCAAAGACTTTCAAGATGAAGTGCAAAATCATTGTAACAAGAATATAAACAGTTTATGATAAAGATCATAAAGGAAGATATTTGAGTTACAAGTTTAGCATAATACCTAAGATTTAAGGAATCGTTCCGTGGATTTGCATTTCCCGAAACACCATAAGAGTATGGAGCGTTCGAGATATGTAATTGAACCTTGTTTGACATGGTAAGATCGAAAGGTGTAATTCATAAAACTGCCATTGTATTTTAAAGATTAAAAGCTTTAGTGATTACCGTTTTTCCACTGAAAAGAGCTCCATCATAATCCGTTGAAATGACACCATATAAAGTTATGGTTTGGGATAAAACCCAAGTTGTCCTTTCTTAAACATTGGTATGCTATGCATAAGAAAGATGTTTGCAACCAAAGTCGGATGAACCTGTCTTTGTATGTTATTTCGAATAACTGTTAAGTTCTCCTCCATAACATCGGAGACAAAAGTGTTTGTCACTTAAAACGTCAAGTTTCTTTGAGAAGGAATTTTTTCGTGAAAAGTTAAGTGGGAGGACAATAGAAACTTTGATAAGGTTAAAAGAACCTTAGCTGTATGTGCAGAGTTGCGCAGCGCCGAAAAGTGTTCCGGAGGCGGCAACAATACTCATGGCTCACGTGCCTCAAAGGTTGTGGTCACGGAGATCTAAGTTCCTATTGAAACAAGTAGATCGGGTAAACAATCAAATACCAAGATTTGAGGGTTGAATCATTATTTGAGAATAATGAACCGACTACATGCAAAGAAGCGATGATGGGCCCTGACTCCGTCAAATGGCTTGAAGCCATATAATCCGTGATAGTTCCATACACGAGAAATCAAGTTTTGAATTTGAAGGACCCTCGAAAAAGGTGTAAGACCTTACAGTTGTGTTTGGATCTATAAAGAAGTAGACATGGATGTTGCACATCTATGAAATGGTCGACATGTTGGGAAAGAGTTCACAAAATGTTCAAAGGTTGACTATGACAAGATTTGATCTTTCATAGTGATATTTAGTCTAGACGGATTAATGTAGCAACCACTACATATAATTTGTTATATGGTAGTTGAATAAACAAAACAAGTTCTTCTAATAGAATCGTTACCTAGGCCATGTGCATAACACGGTCCATAGGGTTTTGTTAATTCAAAGGATGCTAAAAACATATGCAAACTTCAATGGTTGAAGTAAGCATAGCGGAGTTGGAATCTTCACTATGATGAAACTGTTAAAAGAGTTTAATTTCATCGGAGACAATGAAGATGCTTGCATTTGCAAGAAATTAAGTGGGAGCGCTAAGACATATTTCTAATACATTATGTGGAGGACATATTGTTGATTAGAAAAGATGTATCTTTTATTAACACATATTAAGAATTTCATCCTGATGAAAGACTTAGGCAAAACCCAAATATTTGGCATCAATAGACGCTAATATGGTTGTGCCAGAAGTACATAGACAAGATATTGAATGAGTTCAATATAGAAACTACAAGAGAAGGTTCTTGTCGCACAGAAAGGATTGAATGAGTTCAATGTTGATGATATATTCAAATGTATTGACATTTGGTAAAGTGAAACAAATAATCAAGTATAGATTGATACTTGATGTATGAAATCACAAAGAGTATTTATATCAATCATACTGTGATATGTACAAATCCAGATATGTCCTATGCTCTAAATGTTGAGAGCATATACCAGAATGATTCGTAAGATGATCATTGGACAATAGTAAGGATATTCTTATGATCTTCTGAAAGAACTAAGAGTATAATATTTGTAGAAGTGACAAATAGATGGTTAGTTCATTGTAAAAGTACTACATTGATACTAGCTTTGTCACAAAGTACAAATTAAGTTTATCTCAATCTAAACTAAAGTGGCACAATATAATGGAAAGTGAGTTCCATAATGGATTTGGATGATTTCCAAAGTTAAGACATTGTGACAGATACTACAACAAAAGGCTGAGTATATGACTGCTATTATAGCAGCAAAAGAGGGCATTTGTGTCAAGAAGTTTGTTATCAAACTAGGTGTAGTTCACAGTGGGATAATACTATGAAGATATATTGTGCGACAATATTATCAACATGTTTTAACCCCAAAGAGCTAAAGGTCACACCGAAATACCAAATTTATACAAAGCCATCTCATTAGAGAATGAGTGATGCGTAGAGACGCAAAGACATGCAATTACACACGGACCTGGAAGTGTCAGATCCGGAGATCAGTTGACCACTAGCAATCGTGTACATACAGCACCGGAAAGCCATAGGTGTTATATACACAAAGGTTTGAAACTAGATTATTGACTCTAGTGCAAGTGGGAGACTGTTGGAGATATGCCCAAGAGGCAATAATAAAATAGGTTATTATCATATCTTCATACTTATGATAAATGTTTACATACCATGCTATAATTGTATTAACCGGAAACATTAATACTTGTGTGATTTGTAAACTAAAATAAGAGTCCCTAGTAAAGCCTCTTGTTAAACTAGCTTGTTGGTTAATATATGATCATGGTTTCCTGATCATGAACATAGAGATGTTATTAACAACAGGATCATATCATTAGGAGAATGATGTGATGGACATACTCCTATAGATAAGCGTAGCATAAAGATCAAGTCATTTCAATAGTTCAATTGCTATATGCTTTCTGATACATAGTAACCTAATTCCTTCGACCATGAGATCATGCATATTGCCTTTACTGGATGGATGCTTTGATGTCATCAAACACCACACCGTAACAGGGTGGCTATAAAAGTGGCATTGGGTGTTCAGAAAGTATTGGTTGAAACACATGGATCAAGAGTGGGATTTGTCCATCCACATGACGGATAGATATTCTCTGGGCCCTCTCGGTGAAATGTCATCCAATTAGCTTGCAAGCATGTGACTTGGTCACAAGGGATCACATATCACGGGAACGAGAAAAGAGTACTTATCAGTAACGAGGTTGAACTAGGTATGCAGAGATACCGACGATCATAACCTCGGATAAGTAACATATCGTGAGACAAAGGGAAATTGGTATCGTATGTAAGTGGTTCATTCGATCGCAAAGTAATCGTAGAGATATGTGGGAGCCATATGAATTTCCAGATTCCTCTATTGGTTATTGTTCGGAGAAGTGTCTCGATCATGTCCGCATAATTCACGAACCGTAGGGAGACACACTTAAGGATTCGACGTTGTTTGAGTAGTTATGGTATTATGAGAAAGAGACCGAATGTTGTTCGGAGTCTCGGATGGGATCCGGGATATCACGAGGAGATCCGGAATGGTCCGGAGAATAAGATTCATATAAGGAAAGTCCCATTTCGGAGTTGGGGAATGGTTCCGGTGTTTTCATCGGGAACATTCCAGAAAGTCCCGGAATGTCCGGCACTCCGGGGGGGAAGGGGGTACATGAATGTGTCATTACATGTTGGAATGATTGCATCATGTACTAAGTGTTCTTGCTGTCCCAAATAAAGGATTAAATTGAATCCTAAATTGAAAAAGTCAAACGGCTAGTTTGAAAGTCAAACGGCAGTTTTTGGGAAGTGGGAGGAGAGGAGGAAACCGACTTGAGGGAGGAGTCCTCCTCCCCAAGCCGGCGCCCCACCTAGGCCGAGTTGGGGAGGGACTCCACTCCCTCCCCTTGGCCGGCCAGCCCCTCCCACCTATATAAGGAGGGGCAGGGCTCCCTCCCAACATACACAAGTTTCCTATCCTCTAAACTAAACCCTAGATCTAGACCCCGGTTTAGAGCTATTCGGTTTAGAGCCTTCTAATTGGTTTAGAGCCCTCTAATTGGTGTGTCTAATTACTAGACCACTAATAGCCTCTCTCATAAGCTCCACCATACTCGCACCGGCTTAAGGCGAAGCCCTGCGGGATCTCCCCTCTACTTCCGGTACCATGCCGTTGTGCTGCCGGAATCGCGAGGAGAGTGCTACAACCTCCGCTGCCTGCTGGAACAAGGGAGAGGAAGGTCTTCGTCGAGTACCGAACGTGTGACCGACTACGGGAGCGCTGCCGGAACGTGGCGCTGGAAGGATCGTCTACGCGATCTTGAGATCGGAAAGAGTACGACTACATCACCCACGAGAATCTGCTCTCGTTAACCACTTTGGAATCTTCGAGGGTGAGTTATTCCATCGACTCGTTGCTGCAATCTAGTAGATAGATCTTGGCTTGTTTGTTTGTATGCGATAGAAAAATTTTTGTTTTCCATGCTACGAACCCCTACAGGACTAGCATTGCAATCACATGGATCCTTTCCTTTATAAAGGAGGGGTCTAACAGATGGTATCAGAGCACTGTGTTGCCTGTAGGATTATGACCCTAGGATTGGAAACCACTAAGGAAAACTTTTAACTACTTCTACACTTGTCTATTCTTCTCGTAAACTTTTCTAATCTTCTCATTCTCATCTCTATTTGTAGATGAACTCCATCAACGAAGCCGTGAAGAGAGGACCACTCATGACCATGACCTTGGAGTGTGAGACTGAGTTTCCCAAGATTCTCAAGGACCTCATGGAGGCAATGGAAGCACATGGTGCAGCTGTGTACAAGGGCTTTCCAGTGATGGAGGAAGGAGTGGAGTATTGGTGGGTGCAACTTCACTTGTACAAAAACAAGGAAGACAACCACAAAGAAAGAGGCTTCTGCATGTACACCAACACTGTGATGCACACCACATTCTTTGAGTCAGCCAGAGATGCAGCTTGGAGGACTATCAAAGAACTCAGTGCTAGAGTCAAGTGCAAGATGCTCAACCTCCAAAAATACTTAGAGAAAGAAAAGGAACTTACCCAAGAGTTGGAAGTCACCAACCAAACCTTAAGGGGAGATATTATAGACTTAGTGATGGAAGCATGTGAACAAGATAGGCTGATTGCCTCTAGGAACATTGTGTTAGCCACCAGATCCAGTGAGATAGGTTTGTAAACGCACATCGTTAGTTGGACCACCACCTATCACCTTATTTTCCAAATGATACCTTAAATAAGTTTGAACCTTGGTTGATGTAATGGATTCATGTATGCATGACTTGTGTGACTGTTATGTTCCATGGATATGTATGAATGTTTGTCTTGTTTATCTTAAATTGCGTTGTTCTAACTTTTACAATCTTATAAATAGATGCCTATTACCATCAGCACTGTTGAGGAGTTCCAGGTTACCCGTTTTGGTCCTCATATCGTAGAGCTTTCTACCTTGCTCGATCTCCCTCTTCCCACCATTACGGTACACCCACTCACCAAGTTTGAGAGGAAGGACCTCTGGGGCTTCAAGGTGAACCAGCCAGGATGCCAGACAGAGCCTACTATGGAGGCCATCGTCTTCAAGCTTATGCACGATGACAGGGAGAGAGGCATGGAGGTTGTCATGCAGGACCTAATAGGACGACTGTTGGGTCGTCACTCCCGACAGGTTAGAGGCACTCACTTCCACACCTTCGGAAGGCGTGATGATGACGGAGAGTCCATCGACTTTGAGGACGACTCGAGGGCCGCAGCAGAGCCGATACGCCTGTACCTCCAGGACTTAGAGACTCTTATTAGGCACGTGGATACTGACAGGACCAACATCATGCTTAGCAATGATGAGCTCCAGGTGCAGCTTCGCGAGAAGGACAAGCTCTTCGCGCAGCAGGACGAGGTAGTCAAGGAGATGGAGGCGAAGTTCGATACCCAAGACCGTAAGTTCAAGAGTCAAGAGAAACGTGTCCAGGATAGGAACAAGAAGATCCGGGATATGACCGAGGAACTGCAGTCCAAGGACTTCGAGTTAGAGCAGCAGCAGACAGTGATTGAGAGACTTCGTTCCCAGAAGAGGGCTCTCAAGGCCAAGATCGACTCCTTAACCACTACTATTGAGGAGAACAAGACCGCAATGGAGAACGCAGGTCTTACCTTTGTTGAGGAGGAGATCGATGCTGACGAGTAGACTTGACTACTCAGTTATCTCTATTTACCGTACTCGTTATTTGTGAACTTATTATTGGACCATCTGACATGTGGATGGCTTGCCACTTGTGTGTTTTTACTTTGAGACTTTGTTATCTTGTTGTTGAACTTTGATCCTTGTGTTGCATGCTATGTGTTTGCTTACGTGATGTATTGTGCATAAACATCTAAGGGTATCTCATTCTTTTCTTAAATAAACCACAGATGCCTCCCCATCGCGCAAACCCCAACCCCAACCCCAACAACATTACCCCGGAAATGCAACAGATGATGAATGCGCAGACATAGCTTATGCAAATGATGATGACATTCATCCAAAACCAGAACAACAACAACCCCAATAACAACAACAACCCCAATAATAACAACAACCCCAATAACAACAACAACCCCAATAATAACAACAACAACAACAACCCACCGGGTTTTGATATGCTCACCAGATTTCTGCATCTGAGGCCAGCTAAGTTTTCGGGAACGACTGATCCCATGGTGGCCAATGATTGGCTACGTTCTGTGAACAAAGACTTAGTGATCGTGGGTTGCACGGATGCTAAAAAAGTCAGGTTCGCAGCATATCTGTTGGAAGGACCAGCCGCCACTTGGTGGGACAACTTCCAGATCACCACACCTATTGATGAGGTGACTTGGGCTATCTTTGAAGATGGCTTTCGCACTACTCATATCTCACCAGGAATGATGAGCCTGAAAAAGAAGGAGTTTCACAACCTGAAGCAGCGCCACCACAGCGTGGCTGAGTATATAGAAGAGTTCAACAATCTGGCGCGCTATGCACCGGATGAGGTTGACACAGATGCCAAAAGAAAGGAAAAGTTTCTGGAAGACTTAAATGATGAGCTGAATCTGCAGCTGTCTGTGGCATATGTTCCAACTTATCAGTCGCTGTGTGACAAGGCTGTTATTGTGGAGAGTAAAATGAAGCAAGTCGAGAGTAGAAAGAGAAACACTCCGACAAGCATAGCTCGGGATCGTCTCATAAACGATCTCACTATGATGATAGTGTCAGCTCAGGATCCCACAAGCATGGGAGATTTAACAAACACCACAACCACAACCGTCATGACAACAAGCATCATCGCAGTCATGACAATGATAAGTACAAGAATCACAAGAGTGGACATAAGAATCACCACAGTGGAAGTGGAAGTGGAAACCAGCCTAAAAAGGACATCAGTCAGGTTGAATGCTACAAATGCAAGAAGCTGGGGCATTATGCTAATGAGTGCCCTGAAAAGAAAGTTGAAGGACCTAACAAACCCAATCCTTTTCAGAAAGGACAGGTCAACCACATCAATGTGGAGGAGGTCTATGAAGAGCCTGATGCTGTTGCTGGTAAGTTCAGACTCAATTCCATCTCAGCATTTGTACTCTTTGACACTGGTGCATCTCATTCATTCATATCAAAAGCATTTGTTGATAGAAACGGGTTCGCATCTAAAAACATTGGGTGTCCAATAAAAGTTAGCTCTCCGGGTGGAGATATGATAGTGAGTCTTGGATGCCGGGATCTAGTCATAGAGATCGGAAAACATAAGTTTCCAGTGAACCTAATAATCCTAAATTCCCAGGGATTGGATGTGATTTTGGGAATGGATTGGATGGCTAAGTATGAGGGAGTACTAGATTGTGCCAATCGCACAGTTGCACTCACAACCCCTGAAGGTAAGAGGATAAAATTCAAGTCCAATTTTAAATCTGAAGGAAGTAAGCTGAATTCTCTTAAGGGGATTAGCATGGACACTGTGCCAATTGTGTGTGAATATCCGGATGTGTTTCCAGAAGAGTTACCGGGAATGCCACCAGATAGAGATGTAGAGTTTATAATAGATTTGGTACCAGGTTTTGGACCAAGAGCAAAGAGGCCTTATAAAATGTCAGTTGACGAACTTAAGGAACTCAAGAAACAGCTTGGAGAACAATTGCAGAAAGGATTCATCCAGCTAAGTTCTTCATCTTGGGGAGCTCCAGTTTTGTTCGTAGAAAAGAAAGATAGAACTCAAAGGTTATGCATAGATTACCGTTCTCTCAACGAGGTAACCATCAAGAACAAATATCCTTTGCCAAGAATCAACGACTTGTTTGATCAGCTAGAAGGAGCATGTGTGTTCTCGAAGATTGATCTTCGGTCAGGCTATTTTCAACTCAAGATAAGAGAGCAAGACATACCTAAAACAGCATTCACCACAAGGTATGGATTGTATGAGTACTCTGTGATGCCTTTTGGTTTAACCAACGCTCCAGCATACTTCATGAATATGATGAACAAGGTGTTCACGGAATTTCTCGATAAGTTCATTGTCGTTTTCATCAATGACATCTTAGTCTACTCCAAGAGCAAGGAAGAGCATGAAAGACATCTACGCTTGATACTTGGGAAACTGAGGGAACATAAGCTTTATGCCAAATTCAGCAAGTGTGAGTTTTGGTTAGAGGAAGTTGGATTTCTTGGTCACGTTATGACAAAGGATGGTGTAGCAGTTGATCCTGCTAAAGTTTCAGCTGTGACAGAATGGGAATCTCCTAAGAACGTAAAAGAGGTTCGTAGTTTCCTTGGTTTAGCAGGTTACTACAGAAGATTCATTGAAAAAATTTCAAAGGTTGCTAAACCAATGACAGAATTGTTAAAGAAAGATAAGAAATTTGCTTGGTCTGAAGGTTGTGAACTCAGCTTTCAGGAATTAAAGAAGAGGCTTGTGTCAGCACCAGTTCTGTGCCTACCAGACTTGGAAAAGGATTTCCAAGTGTATTGTGATGCTTCTCATCAAGGTTTAGGTGCCGTACTTATGCAAGGCGGAAAAGTTGTGGCTTATGCCTCGAGACAACTCAAAACTCATGAAGTAAATTATCCTACTCATGATTTAGAGTTAGCCGCTATTGTCAATGCACTCAAAACATGGAGACACTACCTTTTGGGATAACATTGTGAAGTATTCACCGATCATAAGAGTTTGAAGTATATTTTCACCCAGAAGGAAATCAATATGAGACAAAGGAGATGGCTAGAACTTATCAAGGATTTAGACTTGAGTTTGCAATACCATCCTGAAAGCAAATGTAGTAGCAGATGCTCTAAGTCGTAAGGCGTTTGTAAATGGCCTTACCAAAGGTGAATTGCCAGATGACTTGTGTAAGCAATTCAAGGAACTCAGGTTAGAGATTGTGCCAGAAGGACATCTTATGTCTTTGGATGTTCAACCCACTCTGTCGGATAAGATTAAAGAAGCCCAAAAGACGGATAAAGAAATCGAAGAGATTAAGGAAAGGATTAGCCAAGGGAAAGCTAAAAGTTTCCATATAGACGAACAAGGTACTTTATGGCACGGGAAACGTATTTGTGTTCCACAAGATCCGGAATTGCGGAAACTGATTCTACAAGAAGCCCATAACTCTCCATATTCTATTCACCCAGGAAACACCAAAATGTACATGGATATGAAAGAAAGATTTTGGTGGAACAATCTCAAAAGGGACATCGCCGAACACATTGCTTTGTGTGATGTGTGTAGTAGAGTGAAAGCGGAGCATCAGAAACCAGCAGGTTTGCTTCAACCACTGCCTATTCCTGAATGGAAGTGGGAAAATATTGGTATGGATTTCATTACCGGATTACCAAGGACCAGGTCAGGGTATGATTCCATATGGGTAGTAGTGGATCGCCTAACTAAAGTGGCTCATTTTATACCCGTAAAGACAACTTATACCAGTGCCAAGTTAGCCAAAATCTACATGAGCAGAATTGTATGCCTTCACAGTGTGCCTAAGAGTATTGTGTCTGATAGAGGAACTCAGTTCACTTCTCACTTTTGGAGACAGCTTCATGAATCTTTGGGAACGAGATTGGAATTCAGCACTGCTTTTCATCCTCAAACGGATGGACAAACAGAAAGGACTAACCAGATTCTTGAAGACATGTTGAGGGCATGTGCCCTAGACTATGGAGCGAGTTGGGATGAAAGTCTGCCTTACGCAGAGTTCTCTTACAATAACAGTTATCAATCTAGTATTGGGATGGCACCATTTGAGTTTCTCTACGGAAGAAAGTGTACCACCCCATTGCTATGGAATGGTGTGGGAGAAAGAAGTTTGTTTGGACCAGATCTTATCAAAGACGCCGAAAAAAGGTCAAATTGGTTAGGGACAGGTTGAAGATAGCACAGTCTCGACAGAAAAGCTACGCAGATTCTAAGCGTAGAGAAGTCACCTACGAAGTTGGGGATAGAGCTTATCTTAGAGTATCACCACTTCGTGGAGTGAAAAGATTTGGAGTCAAAGGAAAGTTGGCACCAAGATATGTTGGGCCATTCAACATTCTAAGTCGCAAGGGAGAAGTTGCATATGAAATCGAACTGCCAGCATCTTTATTAGCAGTCCATAATGTTTTTCATGTGAGTCAGCTTAAGAAATGTCACCCAGAAATGGAAGAATCTTCTTTGAAGGATACCATACCTTTGGAAGAAGTTCAACTAGAAAGTGATCTCACCTATGAAGAAAAGCCTGTCAAGATTCTTGAGACCATAGAAAGAGTCACAAGGACAAAAACTATCAAGTTTTGCAAAGTGCAATGGAATCATCATTCCGAAGAGGAAGCAACATGGGAAAGAGAAGATGACCTTCGGAAAGACCACCCTCACATATTTGCTAGCCAAACCAAATCTCGAGGGCGAGATTCATCTTAAGGGGGTTAGATTTGTAACATCCCTAAATTCATATTTCAAAGCTCATTCATATCATCATTGCATCCTTCATCATTTAGGGTTTTTCTCAAAATCATTTCAGAAACAGAAGCTTGTGCTATGATTTCATGTGAGCAAATTTAACTCAAGTGGCCATCACCCTTTGAAAACTTGAATGTTTAGGAACTTGTTTGCTTGCCTCCATTGTTGGAAAGTTTAGGTGTAACAATTTAACCAAAGTTTTCAACTTAGAAATAATTTCAAAACCCTTTTCAAAACATTTGCAAACCAGAGGCAAAGTCTCTGTTTGTATTAAGCCCAAGCTTGACCAAGCCCTTGCAGGGTAACTACATGTTAAATAACTGGTTTTTGAAACCACAGAACCCTGCAAAGATCCCCAGAATTGTTTGAATTCAAAAAGGATTTGAATTCATATTTAAATCATTCCTGAAAACCAAAATAGAAAAAGAAAAGGATTAAACAAATGAAAAGGGCCGCGCGCCAGGTTTCTGGCCCAGCTTCGAATCGAGCCCAACTAGCCCACCCGGGGGTTTCCTTTTCTTCTCTCTCACGCGCGCGCACGCATTCAGTCGCTGACAGACAGACCCCACCTCCACCTCGCGCATTACACTGACCAGCGGGCCCCGTCCACGTCGTCTTCGTCTTCCCCCTGAATCCGCGCATGATCTCCGCCGCTGGCCGTTGCAGCAGTGATACCCGAGCTTAATTGGCATTGATGTGACGAGCGTTTCCTGTCGAGCCTCTGGCTATAAGATCCCCTCTGCACCGCGGCCATTTCCCCTCACTTAGCACCACCTCTCCGCCACCAGGCTGCACACAATCATCCTCGCACTGCCGCAGACAGAGCTCACTCCAGCGATCGATTCCGGTAAGCCCTGTGCGCCCCTTCCCCTCTGGTTCAAACGAGCAGATTCGCAATCTCTTTGCGCACCTCCTGACCCCACTAGTTCATCCTGTACTGCCCCAGGTCGCCGTTTCCACTCGACGCCGCAAGCATCTGACGACCACCTCGACTCCGGCGACCAAATTCCGTAAGTCCCGTGCGCCCCTTCACTTCTGACTCACACGAGATTGTTCGCCACGTTCTTGCGCATCTCCTAAACCCTCTGGCTTGTGTTAGGGCGACGCGGAACCTCGGCAACGACTCCGACAACAACCACCCGACGCCGTGCACGACTCCGACGAGCTCTCTCAGCCACATCCGAGCGCCCCTCCGCAAATCAGTACCACGTCGAGCATTAGCACGCCTTTGCGGATCTAGTAAGCACCTTCTTGCATCCCGGGACGATCTGGAACGCTAGCGCCGCCGTAGACCGTGCGCTCCGCCGCTCGCTGACGCCGCGCGCCGCCAGGACATGGTCGCTCTCTCGTGCGCCGTTGGATCTTGATCCAAGCGTTAGGATAGATTCATTAATCGGCGAAGAGGTACGCGATCTGGAGCATACGATCTGTTTAGATCCTGCGGCTGCAGAGCTCGATCTGGTGCGAACCGGTACGCGCCAATCACAACGCGACGCGTGTCTAGGGTTAGATCTAAAAACAGATTTCAAATCAGAATTTGATCCAAATTTCAAACTGCTTTAACTTTTGATTTCCACGTTGAAATTTTGCAAACTTTATACCGTTGGATTCAGTGAATCAAGGCCTTTCTGTTTATGCAAAGTGTTTAGCAAATAGTAACCATTAAAATGACTTTGTTTGTAGAAACATGTTTAAGGCTAATTTGAGAATAGATTTGTTTAGTAATTTGTTTTGGTGCCAAATAAGTTTGATTTGGAAAAACTTGAGTCTTGTTAAGTTTCTGTAAACATGCACATGCTTGGTAGAGTTTTCAAAATCCCTACTTAGTAAATTCATGCATACATGCATACATATTATTTTTTGATTGTATATAAATTGTGTGTAATTGTATGCTACAATTTTGTGTAGATTTTGCTAGTGATTGTGACTGTGAAGAGTGCTACTCTCCTCATTACCAAGGCAAGTGATGCTTCATACTTTTGTCCTATTAATTTTCACTATGCATTAGTGATATTTCTAAGTAGGACTTGCATGGAATTTTGCTAAGTATAAACTATGCTATGGGAAAACCTAGTAGATGAAACCTTAGTAGAAATTTCCTAAGTTAAGATTCCTATTACTTTCATGCTTAGCTTAGCTAATAGAAAACAAGGGTGGAATATATATTCATGCTATGGAAAAATTTCTAAGTCTGTGGACTTATGTTTTGTTTAATAAAACAACTAAGTGAATGAATCACCTGGGTGGAATGGAAGGAATGGTTTGTGTTGAGTGGTTCACAAGGCCATGGACTTGGCTTGTGTATCTCACTTGTGGATGGCCACCCAGGAACAAAGAGATTTGAGATGTCAAATGTTGAGAAGCTTCAAGTGTAGCCACTTGGCATTATGGGCTCTGCCTGGATCATATAGGTTGCAATAACTTAGCCAAATGGACAGTTGGTGGTAGGGGTTTGATAGGTTGGAGCGCGTCCATGTTGGTCTAAGGGAAGGCTTCTGAAAGATCTTGTCTTGGTGAAACCAAGTCTTGTGGGGAAAGTGCACCACCTCTGCAGAGTGTAAAATCTAAGTACTTAGCCATGTCCCTGGAAAAGGACAATTTGAGCATCAAGACATGGAAACTATCAAGAATCTCCTCATCCCAATTTCTAAGTAAAACTTGTGGTTGAACAAGGGTTAAATGATCTTCAATCTTTGATTGGTAGATGCCTTGGGTGATTTGTGCCAAACAAAAACTTAGTGTTTTCAAATGATAAGGAAAAATCTATTTTGAGCAATGCAAGCCTAAGCTCCACTTAGCCAAATGCATATAGTACTATAGTCCACTTTAAATAAGCTAAGGTATCACTTGTCAATACTATTCCAAAGTATTGACCCTCTGTGGTTGTAACTTGTAATGTTGCAGGTTACTCCGATGATGAATAGGAGTCATGAGTCTACACTCAACATGCTTGCCTGTGGCACATGAAGATGAAGACTTATGTTTATTTACTTATTCCATAAACTCGTGTATTAGGCCTTTGGCCCCGAGTTGTAAAAGACTATGTTTTATCTCTGGAATGAATGTAATAAACAACCTTTGTATCTGTGTACTTCATCTTAAACTGTGGATGCTAGCATTGATCCAGGGACTAGCATTGCAATCACAGGGATCCTTTCCTTTATAAAGGAGGGGTCTAACAAGCGAGTTTGTACTATTCTTATGAACAATACCTTATGGTCACATTACGATTACAAATAAGTTATTCACATCACTATGTTAATGATAATAGTTTAAACATTTATAAAGGATTAGAATGCGAAAAGATATACAAAGTTTAATAATGAAATGACACTATAGTTTAAGTCATTATAGTAATTGCATGTTCTTCATTCTAAATGAAGATCGGGGGCCTAGATGCTTAATCTAGAGACTTTGCAAAACCATGCCTCTTGGGCAGAATGACTAAAACTCCGCATTCTGGTAAAACGGTGATATGCGAAGAAATGTTGAATCTTATACATAGTGATGTATCGTATTTTCAACAAGTAGTGGAAATCATTTATTGTGGACTTAAGTGAATAAGCATATTTACTTAATGAAACATGAAGTTCGAAATGATTTGAATTGTTCAAATGAGTTCACAACATTAAAGAGGACATTGAATTAACAAGTCTCTTCGATTTGATCGACATGACTAAAGTATTCAAGTTAAGTTTAGCATAAAAGGGACTTGTGAAAGATGTTTCACAAATTATGATAATTGGATGAATTCAAACTGTGTTAAAATATCTAAACATCATAATCATTATGTATTAAGATACATATGGTATAATATCATCTCTTATAGGGGTTATAGTTATCGTTTAGAGTTAAAGATCGAAATAAGTAAACACTCATTTGAAATACAAAGGAACATCTAATAGATTCGTGGAAACAACACCATAAATGTTATGGCACGTTCGAGTTTCTGGAGATTTCGACAAGTCAAAATCGTGGCGAATAAACAAGTCTTTGTAGAGCATTCATAGGAAGCTATGAATGCATCGTCCACAAGGGGCAAACCTGCTGTTGTCCTAAGTTGATGTGTCTTGATGAAGATACAGGTGGAAGAAAGTAAAAGATTAAAACAAGGTATTTGACCTTACCTCCGAATTGTTGAGTGGTACAGCGAAATTTGTTTCATAAAACCAAACTCTACAAATAGAGGAAAAACTAATGATAATGATCATAAAGTTTTATCGAATACTTTTACTAAAGAAAGTAGGATTCAACTATATATTCTAAAAGTTTGTGGAATTATATTGTTGATTCACTTGTCGTGTTTTGAACAAGATATACCTACGAAATACAAAGAAGCGTGATGGACCTAAGTGCGAGAAATGAATGGTCATTGAAATCTCGTTAGTGGAATTCTCGATTTGATAATGATCAATGAATTTTGGAATGTCCAAGATTATCGAGAGGACCTGGATTTGAGTGGGAGCAAATCAGCTTTGCCAATTCATAATATGTAAATGACATATTTTGAGTGGGAGCTAAGTGAAACCCCTGGATCTCAAACATGAATGACATATTTGAGTGGGAGCGTGAAATCATTCTGTGATATGTGGACAACATATATGAATGATGTGATTGTTGTTGATAACGTTTAAGTTAGATAAATAAGGATGAAGTTGAAGTTATTAAACAAGAAAATCTATCGAGATAGATTAGTGAGTTTAATAAACACTGAATGTTGAATGCTTCCTAGACTTGATTCTGAAAGATGTTCAGAATATCCTAAGACAAGATTCTGAAGAAGCACAGAATGAACAAGGTAAGAAATTAGTTCTTACTGTATGAAGCATTGAGTTAGTATTGCAACTATGGTTGAAAGAATGAGATGTGTTGCATCTCCTATGCCTAAGTCATAGGTTCTTCCATATAACCATGTTGTATACTCGACGTAATGTGACCCAAAGTTCTGGTTGGTAGGACAAAGTCTTAACTATAAGAACGTGTCTTTAAGTGATTCCTAAGTTGATCACTGAACTAGAATGAAGTTTGTACTTAAATGTCAAGAAGCAAAGAAAGTGGCATAGTTACATTTCATGCACTAGGATCTACATAGATATAGAAGTATAAAGGCTCCATCTAATGTGGTGTATAATGTTATGGCGGGGCTAGTTTGCTTTTAACGTAGAATGATGTGTCCCAGGGCCCAGTGCCCATGAGAAAGCCCTCGAGGTTGATCTAAAGTCATTGTAAGCTCCTGGAATCCGGCCTCGTTATGCTGCCATGACTACAGTATATACACAAAGGATAGCAAAATGTGTTTTGAAGTTTAGATGAGAACAGTGAAAACAACCGTCATTATAAACACTAGAAACAAAGTCTCACTTTGTCGCCAAACAAATACTTCGACCCATTATACGATAATGGTGTGAATGTCAAAAATTAGGAAGACATTAACGATTTGCAAAAGACATAATGATCTGGTAAAACAGAACATGGGCATGACGTTTCCCATGAGCATGCATGATGTGTAAATGCTTATGGTATATGGTTTATATGAGTAAAATGCGAGCTGGATTATTTGTACTCTAGTGCAAGTGGGAGACTGGAGGAGATATGCCCTAGAGTCAAATAATAAATAGGGTTTTATTGTCATATCTCAATTAGTTTATACTAGTTTCATATTGTGCTATAACTATATCAAGTAGAAACATTGGTACAGGTGTGGTATGAAACAACCAAGTCCTAGTAGCCTCTATTCATACTAGTTTGTTGGTCATGAGGATGATCTGGGTTTAAAGATCATGGGCATTTATGCCAATTGACAACGGGGCCATATCATTGGAGAATGATGTGATGGACATTCCTCGAAGGATTATGATACATTGCAAATGTATCTATAATTTTTGATGTTCCATGCTTCGTTTTATCTACTTTCTTGTGTTTTGTCCACACTTTGGAGTACTTTTCATATGATTTCTTGGACTAACCTATTAACAAGAGCCACAGTGCGAGCTGCCTGTTTTCTGCTGTTTTTGGTTCCAGGAAAGTTAGAAAATGAATATTCTCGGAATTGGACGGGACAGAAGCCAAAGTGCCTATTTTTCCGGAAGACATCTGATGCCAGAATATGAGACGGAGAAGAGTTGGGGGCCGGCCACACCACCTGGCCGCGCGTCCAGGCCTGACCCGCGCCAGGGGGTGGTCTGGCCAACCCCAGCACCCCCTCAGCTTCTCCTTCTGCCTATATATTGCCCTCGGGACCAAAACCCTAAGTACCCGATCAAAAATCCACAAAAGAGTCTGTAGCCGGCGTCATCTCCATCCCTAAATCGGGAGGGATCTGAAGCTCTTCCTGGCACCCTGCCGGAGAGGGGAATTCACCCTGGAGGCCTTCTTCATCATCATGCAAGCCTCTCGTGTGATGCGTGAGTAGTTCATCTCTGGACGACGGGTCCATGTAGTAGCTAGATGGCTGGTTCTCCTCCTTTGTGCTTTCATGTCTAGATCTTGTGAGCTCCGTTCATGATCAAGATCATCTATTTGTAATTCTGCATGTTGTGTTTGCGGGGATCCGATGGATATTGAGATGCTATTTCAGATTGATTATTGATTCTATCATGTCTTGTTATTTGTGATCTTGCATGCTTTCCGTTGTTAGTAGCTATCTTGGCCAAGTAGATGCTAGCAACTCCAAGAGTTAGTATTTATGCTCTATAGTGGGTTCATGCCTCTGGTAATCTGGGGAAGTGACAGAAATCTCTAAGGTACTAGATGTGTTGTTGCTACTAGGGAGAAAACAACAATCCTTTGTTCATAGAACAATCATATTGTTTACTTTACATGCAATTCGTAAAGTAATAATATGTTGCTTGCAACTTAATACTGGAGGGGGTTCGGATGATAACCTGAAGGTGGATTATTAGTCATAGATGCAGTTGGATGGCAGTCTATGTATAATGTTGTAATTCCCAATCAAGTTACAAAGAAGTCAAGATGATTAGTATATGCTTGTATGCTTTCTCGATGTTTGTCAATTACCCCGCTGTAATTTGTTTACCCAACATGTTATCTATCTTAAGGAGTGCCACCTCTAGTGAACTATGGACCCCGGTCCTTTATTTTACATACAATCTACAAACTGTTTACTGCTTTGTGTTTATTTTCTACAAACTATTACTTCCTTCCATTCGATACGTTTAATCCTTTGTTTTCAGCAAAACCGGTGAGATTGACAACCTCATCGCAAGTTGGGGGCAAAGTTCTGTGGTTGTGTTGTGCAGGTCTCCACGTTGCTGCTGGCACCGGTAGTGCGCCCTGCCAACGTTCAGCTAGCTACACCTTAGGGGTGTTTCCTTGCTCCTACTGGTTCGATTAAACCTTGGTTTCTTACTGAGGGAAAACTTGCTGTTGTGCTCATCATACCTTCCTCTTGGGGTTCCCCAACGAGCTCGATATATTTTGGGCCATCAAGCTATTTTTCTGGCGCTGTTGCCGGAGAGTCAAGGACATCTTCACAAGGGGAGTCCCTCATAACCAATCTCTTTACTTTGTTATTTTTGTTTTGCTTAGTTTCTTTTTGCTTTGTTTGCTTGTTTCTTTATCAAAAACACAAAAAAATGACTACTCTTGAAAACACTAAGTTGTGTGACTTCACTAGCACCAACAACAATGATTTTATGAGCACACCTATTGCTCCACCTGTGCCTGAAGCTACTTTCTTTGAGATAAAACCTACTTTACTCAATCTTGTTATGAGAGAACAATTTTCTGGTATTAGTAATGAAGAAGCTGCTGCCCATCTAAATAACTTTGTTGAACTTTGTGAGATGCAAAAGCATAGGGATATAGATGGTGATATTATTAAGCTGAAATTGTTTCCTTTCTCTTTGAGAGGAAAAGCTAAAGAATGGTTGAATTCCTTAACTAGGAATAGTATTGATTCTTGGACTAAATGCAAAGATGCTTTCATTGGAAAATACTATCCTCCTGCTAAGATTATATCTATGAGAAGTGAAATAATGAAGTTTAAACAATCTGATAATGAAAATGTTGCTCAATCTTGGGAAAGAATGAAATCTTTGGTTAAGAAATGTCCCACTCATGGACTGACTGCTTGGATGATCATCCAAACTTTTTATGCAGGGTTGAACTATTCTTCAAGGAACCTATTGGATTCTGCTGCTGGAGGTACCTTTATGACCATTACTTTGGGTGCTGCAACAAAGCTTCTAGATAATATGATGGTTAACTACTCTGAATGGCATACTGAAAGAGCTCCACAAGGTAAATTCTGTTGAGGAAACCTCCTCCTTGAGTGATAAGATTGATATTATTATGTCTATGCTTGTTAATGGGAAAGCCCATATTGATCCAAATAATGTTCCTTTAGCTTCTTTGGTTGCTCAAGAAGAGCAAGGATATGTGAACTTTATAAGAAATATTAATTTTGGCAACAATGCTTATGGTAATAACAATTATAGGCCCTACCCTCCTAATAATACTTATGGTTATAATGGCAAGCCTGGATTACCTAGTGGAGGAAGAATTTTAGAAGTTGAAAGAGCCATTAAGAACTTCATGCAAATGCAATATGAAAAAAATCAACTATTTACTAAAACTATGGAGGAACAATCTACCATTTTGAAGAACATTAGCCATCAACTTCAGAGTCTAAATAGGGAAATTCCTAGTTTACAATTGAAACTTTCTAATGCTGAAAGGAATATATCATCTTTGTCTGAAGCTCAATCTTCATTGATTAATAAAATGGCTGCTAAACCTGAAACTAATGATAATCCCTTTGCAGCCACTAATGCCATACAAGTAAGAATTGATGAAAATGTTAGGGTATTAGCTGAATTACATGCTAAGTGGGAAAGAGAAGATGAAATTGCTAGAAACATTAGTGTTTCTACTATCACTACCACTAGTGTTGAGGCTAGTAATAGTTCTACTACTTTAGATGATAAATTTGATTTTGATCTTAATGGTTGCAATATCTCTGAAGTTATTAAGTTCTTACAAAAGCTTGCTAAAAGTCCTAATGCTAGTGCTATGAACATGGCCTTTACAAAACACATTACTGATGCTCTCATAAAGATTAAAGAAGAAAAGATGAAACATAAAGCTTCTATTCCTATAAAACAAGAAGATGGTTGGGAACCCATCATTAATACGAAAGTGAATGATTCTGATTTCAAAGCTTTATGTGATCTTGATAGTAGTGTTTCTATTATGCCTAGAAGAATTTATGATATGCTTGATTTGCCTCTACTTGAAGATTGTTATTTGAATGTCCCACTTGATGATAATGCTAAAAAGAAACTCATGGGGTGTCTTAATGATGTTCTTATTATGGTCAACAATGCCTATGTCCCTGTTGATTTCTATGTTTTGGATGTTGAATACAATTCTTCTTGTCCTATTACTTTGGGAAGACCTTTTCTTAGAACTGTTGGTGCCATTATTGATATGAAAGAAGGCACCATTAAATATCAACTCCCACTCAAGAAAGGTATAGAACACTTCCTAAGAAGAGAGAGAATATTTCTTTTGCCTCTCATATGAAAACAAAAATTTCTCTTAATGCTCCTTCATTTGAGAACACTTGATTCTTTTTCTTGCTTCTTATGCCTAACTTAAAGGCATTAAAGAAAAGTACTTATTGGGAGATAACCCAAAAGTTTTAGATGAGTCTTGGAAGTTATTACTTCAGTAATAACTGCTCCTTATCCTTTTTATTTGATTTTTGTGCCAAGAGTAACCTCTAATGAGAGAGAAGTAATGATTGGGAAAGTTGCTGTCCCGAAACAGATTTCTGTGCTTCACCATAAAAATTCGTGTAAAATCTCTTAACGTCCTTTTGAGGCGTGAAGTTTTGTGCTTCTGCCCCAGGTTGTTATCTAACTTTCGTTAGTTCAACACTTTTTGATTTGAGCAACAGAAGGTCCTCGAAAAAATTCTTCTTTACCTGCTGGTCTGTTTTGACAGATTTCTGCCATTTTCTGCATTTGCTTCTTGTTGATTCCTTTTTGAGTTCTTTTGGGAAATTGAGATTTTTGAGGGAAGTGCTTCAGTAGATAGTGTTCTAACGGAAGTTTATTTGGTGTTAGAACTGAACCTTAAGACTTATTATATTGAGTGCACTAATGTTGCTAATAAAGATTGTGTGAAGTTTTGTATGAAGGAAAATTTTCAGGTGTATGGAAGGAATGAGTAATGAGATGAAGGATGGACTAAAGCTCAAGTTTGGAGATGCCACACGTGTCACCCCAAGAAATATCCAACAAGTACAAGCGTCAAAGCTTGGGGATGCCCAAGGCATCCCCTTCTTCATCAATAAAAATCCCGGGTTTCTTCCAAACGCTTCATTTTTATTGTTTCATACATAGTTGTGTTGTTCTTGGAGCGTCTTCTTTTTCGTTTTCGTTTTGGTTTTTCGTTTGCTTTGTTTGCTTAGTTTGCTGAATAAATTGGTTGGACCCCCTCTTTCATACATTGGTTTTCAAATAGTTTGGTTTGGTTTGGAAAAGAGTACGAAAGTTCATGCTTAAGTGGTAAAGAGAGCTTGTTTTTGACTGTGCCCTATGCTTTGTCATGCCATGCTTGATAAATAAGATAAAGCATCCAAGTACTAAATAATCCTAGGCATGTGTTCCATATATAGTCATACGTGCTCGCAATGAGAACTTGCACAACATCTTTTGTCCTGCCAGCCCGTTTGCAGCGGGGCCTCAAGGGAACTACTAGCAATTAAGGTGCTCCTTTTAATAGAGCACTGATGACCCACAAGTATAGGGAGTGTATTGCAGTATTTTCGATAAGTAAGAGTGTCGAACCCAACGAGGAGCAGAAGGTGCTGGCTAGTGGTATGGATCAGGAATTCTCTACAAATACTTAGCAAACAGATTTTTAGGGGTTTTTGATAAAGAAAGTAAACAAAGTACGAGTAAATAATAGACAATAGGAATAAATGCAGCAAGTGGCCCAATCCTTTATGCAGCAAAGGACTAGCCGGTTGTATTACTTAAGATGACCAAACGTTCTCGAGGACACATGGGAAGACTGGCAAGTGCTTTTGCTTCATATAGTTGATTAATCTTCTTTAGCTTGCTAAGTATTGTGTGGGTGAACCTGTGCTAATGTACCGACCTTCCTAGGACTAATACATACTTGTGATTATACCCCTTGCAAACATCCGTAAGTACAATAAAGTAATTAAGGTAGAAACCTAACCACAGCTTTAAACTCTGAGACCCTTACGTCCCTTGTGCAATGGTTTCCTAACGGGGGTTCGGGTTTCTGTCACTCCGGCAACCCCTACGATTAGTAGACAAATACACAATGCATTCCCCTAGGCCCATATAGGTGAAGTATCATGTAGTCGACGTTCACATGACACCACTAGAAGAAGTACACCACAACTTAAATATCAAACTATTGAATCTTTCTCAACACAATTCCACTACTAACAACATGACTTCTCCCATGTCCTCAGGAACAAAACGAACTACTCACAAGACATCATATGGATCATGATCAGAGATGGAATAATGATGTATAACAATCTGAACATAAAAAATAATTCAATGGTTCACTCAATAGCATCAACTACAAAGAGTAATCAACACCGAGAAAGTTTCCCCTATGAACTATGCAAGATTCAACCCAATTGTTACAGCAATATGGAGATGGTGATGAGGGTGCTAATGGTGATGATGGTGGTGGTGATGATGATGATGATCACGATGAAGTCCAGCTTGATGGTGGTGTTGATGGCGACGATCTCCCCTCTCCGGGAAGGAATTCCCCCGGCAGAAATCTGTCTGCCGGAGAGATCTTTCTCTCTCGGTGTTTTCCGCCCCGTAGAGGCGACATAATCTTTCTGTGGTCGCTCCCCGAGTCTTAGGGTTTTGAGGGGATAATATACGCCAGAGGGGAGTGCCAAGGGTGGACCAGGGTGACCACACCACCTGGTGGCGCGGCCTAGGCTGGCCCGCGCCAGGGATGGTGTGGGCCCCCTGTGGCCCATCTCTAGCCCCCCTTCTGGCTTCCTTCGTCTTCTGGAAAAATAGGATTTTCCGTATATTTTTCCGGATTTTCTGATCTTCGCGAATTTTGCCTCCAAACAGCACCTTTTCCATCAGAATCCTGACTGCAGCGGTCCATGCTCCAAAAGTCATCAACCATGCAAAAACAGATGAAATAACATAAGTATCACCTCTCAATACAAAATATATCAATGAATAACAGTGAATTATGACATAGAATAGTGATACAATAAAGATACATGAAGTAAATCATAATTGGTAATGGCAAACTTAGCTCTTGATCAAAGAATAGTTAACAATTTCTAGGAGTTCAAACGTAATGGGGTTTCCAATGATAGCTTTCAAAGTAATATTCACTAAGATAAGAGCAATGTGCAAAACAAGGAACATAAGAACATGATTGAATAAATCATCATATGAATGAATGAAACACAACAACTCAAAATACTTGCTGAGATAGAAGGGAGTAGGTTTACTGACTCAATTACAAAGTAAAAGAAAGGCCCTTCGCAGAGGGAAGCAGGGATTGCAAGTCTCATAAAGTGCTCCCAAAAATTATGATACTTACTAGCTTTCAGCTCTCATTGCCCCTACCATAGGCATCTTTAGGTGATTAAGGTTAAAGTGACACAACTAAGAGGATATGCTTGACAAGTTATAAATTGAAGTCCCATGCCCCTTATGAGTACCGAACCTCATGCTACTCAACTTCAGTCACGAGCAAGCTCTTGTCATTGTAAATACATGCGTATCATTGAGAACCGCCAACGGAGTACCCCTTGCACATGACACATGAGCTATCCCATAATCAAAATGACAAGGCAAGCAGACAGTGAGCATCTCAGCGATCTTTTTATTTGCTATAGGCATAGGTATTTATTGAGGATGCTTCATAGAATGATCACTATAGTTATGCTGCAAGTTTCCACCATGATTAGGCATGGCTTAGGCTAGCGGCCCAGGCGTTTCTCTAACACATATATAAACTCCATGATCTTACAAGTTCCACTTTTATTTCACACCATCGGGATCCATAAGCAAAAGAACATGATATCAACTAGGTACAAGTACCAATGAAGTGTTGAAAGCGATCCCCATGATACATGGTTCTGCTAACTTCAACTCATAAAGCGCAAGCATATACACAACAAAGAAGGACCCAATGGTTCAAGTTTATTAAATGCAAGAATATAAAGTGTGCTATCAAGTTCGTGAGAGCTTTAATCACTAATTTTCACATAACAAGTTTAATTTGGGAGGTAGATAAAACAAGAATTTACTTGGAATAGCAATAATGCTAATAGGTAGGTATGGTGGACACAAATGGCAAAGGTTTTGGTTTAAGGAAGTGGATGCACGAGAAGAATTCCCTCTCAATACAGGTTTTTGGCTAGCAAGGTTGGGTAGCAAGTACAAGAGTTGAAGGAAACAAACAAACATACAAATGATAAAGACAAACATGCAATCTTCCTTGGAAGCACAAAAGATCTTAACAAGAGAATACTAGACTTATGAGCAAATCAAGAAAGAAAGATGATGAAATTATTTTTCTTTAGAGTACTTCTATCTTTTCATTCAACTCTCAAAAATAGTGTTGCTACTGACCGAGGCAGGTTTGCCAAAACCAACAAAATTAACTCAATGATCCCAAAGTGGTACCAATACTAACAACAAGATCAATCATATAACCACGAATTGAAAACTAATATAAGCTATGAAAAAGAGTAAATGATAGAACTTCTCATTAATATTCCATAACGGCAACTCACACCAAGGGATACATATCTAACGAGAGAGGGGACACTTCCATAATGCAAACCATACTACATAATAACTTTGATACGTCCATATTGCATCACTATTATATGTCATAATTCACTATTATTCATTGATATATTTCGTATTGAGAGGTGATACTTATGTTATTTCATATATTTTTGCATGGTTGATGACTTTTGGAGCATGGACCGCTGTAGTCAGGATTCTGATGGAAAAGGTGCTGTTTGGAGGAAAAATTCGCGAAGATCAGAAAATCCGGGAAAATATATAGAAAATCCTAGTTTTCCAGAAGACGAAGGAAGCCAGAAGGGGGGCTGGAGATGGGCCACGGGGGGTCACACCACCCCCTGGCGCGGGCAGCCCTAGGTCGCGCCAGCAGGTGGTGTGGCTTCCCTGGCCCACTCCAGGCTCTCCCCTCTGGCGTATATTATCCTCCCGAAACCCTAAGACTCGGGGAGTGACCACAGCAAGATTCCGCCGCCTCTGCGGGGCGGAAAACACCGAGAGAGAAAGATCTCTCTGGCAGGCAGATTTCTGCTGGGGGAATTCCTTCCCGAAGAGGGGAGATCGTCGCCATCAACACCACCATCAAGCTGTACTTCATCGGGATCATCATCATCACCACCATCATCACCATCAGCACCCTCATCACCATCTCCATATTGCTGTAACAATTGAGTTGAATCTTGCATAGTTCATAGGGGAAACTTTCCTGGTGTTGATTACTCTTTGTAGTTGATGCTATTGAGTGAACCATTGAATTATTGTTTATGTTCAGATTGTTATACATCATTATTCCATCTCTGATCATGATCCATATGATGTCTTGTGAGTAGTTCGTTTTGTTTCTGAGGACATGGGAGAAGTCATGTTGTTAGTAGTGGAGTTGTGTTGAGAAAGATTCAATAGTTTGATATTTAAGTTGTGGTGTACTTCTTCTAGTGGTGTCATGTGAACGTCGACTACATGACACTTCACCTATATGGGCCTAGGGGAATGCATTGTGTATTTGGCTACTAATCGTAGGGGTTGCCGGAGTGACAGAAACCTGAACCCCCGTTAGGAAACCATTGCACAAGGGACGTAAGGGTCTTAGAGTTTAAAGCTGTGGTTAGGTTTCTACCTTAATTACTTTATTGTACTTACGGATGTTTGCAAGGGGTATAATCACAAGTATGTATTAGTCCTAGGAAGGTCGGTACATTAGCACAGGTTCACCCACACAACACTTAGCAAGCTAAAGAAGATTAATCAACTATATGAAGCGAAAGCACTTGACAGTCTTCCCATGTGTCCTCGAGAACGTTTGGTCATCTTAAGTAATACAACCGGCTTGTCCTTTGCTGCATAAAGGATTGGGCCACTTGCTGCATTTATTTCTACTATCTTTTATCTACTCCTACTTTGTTTACTTGCTTTATCAAAAACCCCTAAAAATCCGTTTGCTAAGTATTTGTAGAGAATTCTTGATCCATACCACTAGCCAGCACCTTCTGCTCCTCGTTGGGTTCGACACTCTTACTTATCGAAAATACTTCGATACACCCCCTATACTTGTGGGTCATCAAGACTATTTTCTGGCGCCGTTGTCGTGGAGTGAACCGCTATTGGAGAGTGGAACTGGTAAAGGAAACTTCTACTGTGAGTATTGTTTACTTCTGCTAGTTGCTTTATTTTCGTTATGGATAATTCGCTGAGTTTCTTATTTGGTAATGCTACTACTACTAAGGTAGTAGATAAGCCACCACCTGCTGAGAATGATGTTTTCAAAATACCTACAAGAATTATTGATCGTGTTATGGATAACTACTATGTTGGGGATGGAACTGTCCATCCTGGTGATCATTTGCTCTTTATACACGAATTATGCGGGTTGTTCAAGTGTGCAGGTATTACTACAGATCAAGTTAAGAAGAAGTTATTCTCATTATCGATGAAAGGAAGAGCTGAGGAATGGTATAAGCTGCTGAAGAATGGTCAAGCTCTGGAATGGGAGGAAATAGTGCCTCTCTTTTATGCAAAGTTTTATCCTCCTAGTGAGATTCATAAATATCGGAATCAAATATACAACTTTTGGCCTCTTGATGGAGAGATTACAGCTCAAGATTGGGGGAGATTGAAGTTACTAATGCTCAAATGTCCCATTCATGAGCTCCCCAACAATAGTATTATCAATAACTTTTATGCAAGGCTCCCTCTACATGATAAGAATTTATTGGATGCTTCTTGTGCTGGATCATTCATTCGCATGGAAGAAGAAGCTAAATGGGATCTTCTGGACCGTATCAAGACAATGCTGAAGCTTGGGAGAATGACAAAGGTAGAAAGTCAGGTATAAATTATGATTATGAATGCATTGAATATTTTATGGGAACTAATGACTTTCAAAATATTAGTAATGCTTATGGTCTTGATTTGCAAGTTATTACTATTTGCTTTAGAGCTTTTGTTTCTTATATTGAAATTCCAAAAAGGGGATGGAACAAGTACCATGCACCTTATAAAGATATTGTTGACTGTGTTCCTGTTGGGAGCACTGAGTGTTGCATTATTGATCACATCTTACCTGATCCTTATATCAAGAAGATTCCCTTCCCAGATAAGGTAAAGGATCATCCTATGATAACTAATGTAATCACTAAAAGTGAAAAGAGAACTGTAAAACCTGATGAAAAAATAAATGTTGAACCTGTGGTAGCAATTGTGAAAGACCTTGTCACTAAAAGCATAGAAGATGGACACATAGTCTTTTGTGAGGATGCTTCTAATATTGTTTCACATCCTAATAGAACTAAAAAAGCTAGTGTTCCTGTGCTTTCCGTTAGAATTGGTGATCATTGCTATTATGGTTTATGTGATATTGGTGCAAGTTCTAGTGTTATTTCTTATGAGCTTTACAGAGAAATTATGCATGAAATCAGTCCTTGTGAGTTGGAAGAGATTGATGTGGTTATTCACCTTGCTAATAGAGAGACCATCTCTCCAATTGGTATTGTACGAGACGTGGAAGTTCTTTGTGGTAAGATTAAGTATCATGCTGACTTTCTAGTACTCGGTTCAGCTGCTAGTAAAACTTATCCTATTATTTTTGGTAGACCTTTCTTGAGTACTTGTGGAGCCATTATAGATTGCAAAAGGGAGAAAATCTTGACTAAGTCTGCTGGGGAATCTTATGAGTTTAATTTCTCGAAATTTGCTAAAGAACCTTGTGAAGAGGAAACCCATAATGAGGACTTTAGAGTTGAACAACTTGCTTCTATTTTGCTTGCTCCTAAGAATGCTTTGCAGCAATTTATGGAAGATCATGAAAGTGAAATCTTCATGGAAGAAAGGAATGAGATTGACAGGATTGTCCGTGGTCAGCCTAAGATGCTTAAGCATAATTTGCCTGTAGAAGACTTGGGTACCATGTTGCCACCTAAAAAGGATCCGGTTTTCGATCTAAAACCTCTCCCTGGTGATCTTAAATATGCTTATATTGATGATAAAAAGATATATCATGTTATTATTAGCGCTAAACTTTCAGGAAAGGAAGAAGAAAGGCTATTAGAGGTTTTGAGGAAACACCGAGGAGCTATGGGGTATACTCTGGATGATTTAAAAGGGATTTCACCCACTATATGTCAGCATTCTATCAACATAGAACCAGATGCAAAGCCGGTAATAGAGCACCAACGACGTTTAAATCCTAAGATGAAGGAAGTGGTAAGGAATGAGGTATTGAAACTCCTTGATGCTGGTATTATTTACCCTATTGCTGATAGTGAATGGGTTAGTCCTGTTCATTGTGTTCCTAAAAAGGGAGGTATTACCATTGTTCCTAATGATAATGATGATCTTATTCCTCAAAGAATAGTAGTAGGCTATAGGATGTGCATCGATTTTAGAAAAGTTAATAAAGTTACTAAGAAAGATCACTACCCGCTTCCTTTTATTGATCAAATGTTGGAAAGGTTGTCTAAAAGACCCATTTTTGTTTTCTTGATGGTTATTCTGGTTTCTCTCAATTTGCTATTAAAAAACAAGATCAAGAAAAAACTACTTTTACTTGTCCTTACAGAACTTATGCTTATAGACATATGCCTTTTGGTTTATGTAATGCTCCTGCTACTTTTCAAAGGTGCATGTCTGCTATCTTTCATGGTTTTTGTGAGGAAATTGTAGAAGTGTTCTTGGATGACTTTTTCGTCTATGGAACTTCTTGTGATAATTGTCTGCACAACCTTGATAAAGTTTTGCAGAGATGTGAAGAAACTAATCTTGTTCTTAATTGGGAGAAATGCCACTTCATGGTTAATGAAGGGATTGTCCTCGGGCATAAAGTTTATGAAAGAGGTATAGAAGTTGATAGAGCTAAGGTTGAGGCAATTGAGAAGATGCCATGCCCAAGAGACATCAAAGGTATTCGTAGTATCCTTGGTTATGCTGGTTTCTATAGGAGGTTTATTAAAGACTTTTCTAGGATATCAAAACCCCTTACTAATCTTCTTCAGAAAGATGTACCCTTTGTTTTTGATGATGATTGTAAGGAAGCTTTTGAAACTCTTAAGAAGGCTTTAACTACAGCACCTATTGTTCAACCACCTGATTGGAGTCTACCCTTTGAAATAATGTGTGATGCTAGTGATTTTGTTGTAGGTGCTGTCCTTGGGCAACGAATTGATAAAAAGTTAAACGTTATTCATTATGCTAGTAAGACTCTAGACGCTGCTCAAAGGAATTATGCTACTACTGAAAAAGAATTTCTAGCTGTCGTTTTTGCTTGTGATAAGTTTAGACCCTATATTGTAGACTCAAAAGTCACCATTCATACTGATCATGCTGCTATTAAATATCTTATGACGAAGAAGGACGCTAAGCCTAGGCTTATTAGATGGGTGCTGCTTTTACAAGAGTTTGATCTACATATAGTAGATAGAAAAGGTGCTGAAAACCCTGTAGCTGATAATTTATCTTGGTTGGAAAACATATCTTTTGACCCTATGCCCATTAATGATAGTTTCCCAAATGAACAGTTAGCTGTGGTAGGGGTAAGCTCGCGAGGGAGCCCTTGGTATGCTGATTATGCTAACTTTATTGTCTCCAAGTATTTGCCTCCAACTTTTACAGCTCAGCAAAGAAGGAAGTTCTTCTATGATTTGAGGCATTATTTTTGGGATGACCCAAACTTATACAAAGAGGGAGTGGATGGTATTATGCGAAGATGTGTTCCAGAATATGAACAAAAGGAGATATTGCGTAAATGTCATGGTAATGCTTATGGAGGACATCATGCATGAGATAGAACTGCACAAAAGGTGCTACAATCAGGTTTCTACTGGCATACCCTTTTTAAAGATGCAAGAAATTTTGTTTTATCTTGTGATGAATGTCAGCGCGTTGGTAATATTTCTAGACGCAATGAAATGCCTATGAACTACTCTCTAGTTATTGAACCTTTTGATTGCTGGGGATTCGAATTTATGGGTCGTTTCCCTCCTTCGAAAGGTTACACTCATATTCTTGTTGCCGTTGATTATGTTACTAAGTGGGTAGAAGCCATTCCTACAAAGAGTGCTGACGGGGAGACTTCTCTAAAAATGCTTAAGGATGTTATCTTTCCTAGGTTTGGAGTGCCTAGGTATCTCATGACTGATGGGGATTCTCATTTCATTCATGGTGGTTTTAGAAAGACCCTTGCTAAATATGATGTTAATCATAGAATTGCTTCAGCCTATCACCCCCAAACTAGCGGGCAAGTAGAGTTATCAAATAGAGAAATTAAATCCATCTTGCAAAAGACTTTAAATAGATCTAGAAAAAACTGGCTAAAAAGTTGAATGATGCTTTATGGGCTTATAGAACTGCCTACAAAAATCCCATGGGGATGTCTCCTTATAAAATGGTTTATGGGAAAGCTTGTCACCTACCTTTAGAATTAGAACACAAAGCTTACTGGGCAGTTAAAGAACTAAATAGAGATTGTAAGCTCGCTGGCGAGAAAATATTATTTGACTTAAGTTCTTTAGATGAATGGAGGAGTGAAGCCTATGAAAATGCTAGGCTCTTTAAGGAAAAAGTTAAAAGATGGCATGACAAGCGAATACTTAAGAGAGAATTTCATGTTGGTGAGAAAGTTCTATTGTATAGGTCTCGTCTTAGATTTTTTGCAGGAAAGCTACTGTCAAAATGGGAAGGACCCTTCATTAATGAAGAAGTATACCGTTCAGGAGCAATAAAAATTTCTTCTTTAAAAGATAATACCACACAAGTAGTGAATGGGCAACGACTCAAACACTATATTCCTGGGGATTCTTATAATCAAGATGTTGATGCCTTTCAAGTTATAACTCCAGAAAAATTCATCAAGGACCAAGTTCAGAGACCTGCAGAGTCTGTTTTCAAATAGGTAATAGTTCTGGTAAGAAAAGTTCTGCAAAAATACAATCCAACTATATTTTTGCAGTTTTTAGTCAATAAGGAAAGCTACGAAGCGAAAAAGGGACGGAAACGGAGCCAGGGTGGCTCACACCACCCTGTGGCGCGGGCCCTCCCCTGGCCGCGCCACCAGGTGGTGAGTCCACCCCGAACTCCGCCTCCGGCTTGTTTTCTCCCAGTACCTTCCTTTTGATATGAAACTTCGTAATATATAATCCCCCGGATCCCCCGAGGTTCGTATATCGTGTTTTCGTCGTGTTTTTGTTTCGATCTGTTTCTGCCAGGACATTCTCTTTGAAAGTTTAGAAGCACAATGGTGTCCGCCAAGGATAAAGGGAAGGAGCCTAGGGAGGAATACCTCCAAGACCCCGGGGAGGAGAAGGAGATCAAGAGTGAAGGTGAAGAGGAGGCAAAGCACACCGGCACTACCGTTGCAAGAATTGGAGTGCTGGCAAACCCTGCCAGGATCAGAAGGACTGCACGGATGTCAACTGGAGGAAAGCTCCTCGTCACAGTTTGGCTCCACGGTCACCTTCTCCAAGCACCAAGAGTCCCTTCCATACCTTTATCCATAACCATGCAGGAAAAGAAGACTCCAAGAGGGAAGAGCGGAAAAAGAATCACAAGAGATGGGATCCACAATCTGACATGATCATGCACCACATCGAGCACAACTCGGAGTTGATTCGTACACTCACCTTCGAGATTGAGGACTTGGGGAAATTGGTCGAGGAGCTCATCGAGAGGATACCACCACCACCTAAGGAGTAATTCATCATCTGGTTGGTATCCCCTTGGTTTGTTCCAAGCTTGGGGGAGTGCCGCGGTATCATATCACTATCTTCTATCTTTTTACCTTTTTAGTAGAGTCATATCATGAATAGAGGAGTTATTATGTAGTATGGTTTGCATTATGGAAGTGTCCCCTCTCTCGTTAGATATGTATCCCTTGGTGTGAGTTGCCGTTATGGAATATTAATGAGAAGTTCTATCATTCACTCTTTTTCATAGCTTATATTAGTTTTCAATTCGTGGTTATATGATTAATCTTGTTGTTAGTATTGGTATCACTTTGGGATCATTGAGTTAATTTAGTTGGTTTTGGCAAACCTGGCTCGGTCAGTAGCACACTATTTTTGAGAGTTGAAAGAAAAGATAAAAGTACTCTAAAGAAAAATAATTTCATCACCTTTCTTTCTTGATTTGCTCTTAAGTTTAGTATTCTCTAGTTAAGATCTTTTGTGCTTCCAAGGAAGATTGCATGTTTGTCTTTATCACTTGTATTTTTGTTTGTTTCCTTCAACTCTTGTACTTGCTACCCAGCCTGCTAGCCAAAAACCTGTACTGAGAGGGAATTCTTCTCGTGCATCCACCTCCTTTAAACCAAAACCTTTGCCATTTGTGTCCACCATACCTACCTATTAGCATTATTGCTATTCCAAGTAAATTCTTGTTTTATCTACCTCCCAAATTAAACTTGTTATGTGAAAATTAGTGATTAAAGCTCTCACGAACTTGATGGCACACTTTACTTTCTTGCACTTAATAAACTTGAACCATTGTGCTCGCCTATGTTGCGTATATGCTTGCGCTTTGTAAGTTGTGAATTAGCAGAACCATGTTGTTGTGGGGAAGGCTTTCAACATTGCACTGGTACTTTGTACCTAGTTGATATCATGTTCTTTTGTCTATGGATGTCGTCGGTGTGAAATGAAAGGGGAGCTTGTAAGTCTATGGAGTTATGCATGTGCGTTAGAGAAACACCTGGGCCGCTGGTCTAATCCATGCTGACATGGTGGAAACCTGCAGCGTAACCATAACGAGCATCTATGAAGCATTCTTCTTATAAAAAAAGAGATAGATATTGAAAAAAAAAGAGAAAAGAAAAAAAAGGAGATTATGAAAAGAGGAAAGATAGAAAAAAGCACCTTATTCCCATGGTAAATAAGAAGATTGTTGAGATGCTTGTTGTCTGCTTGCCTTGTCATTTTGATATGGGGATTCTTCCATATCATCGGGCAAGGGGTACCCCATTGGCGGTTCTCTATGATACACATTTGCTTACGATGACAAGAACTTACCGGTGACTAAACTTGAGTAGCTTGAGGAGCGGCCCTCGTATTCAAGGGACATGAGATTCTCAATTTACAACTTGTCAATGCATATCCTCATATTTGATCATTTTAACCTTAACCACCTAAAGATGCCTATGATAGGGGCAATGAGAGCTGAAAGCTAGTAAGTATCATAATTTTTGGGAGCTCTTTATGAGACTTGTAATCCCTGCTTCCCTCTGCGAAGGGCCTTTCTTTTACTTTTTATTTGAGTCAGTAAACCTACTCCCTTCTATCTCAGCAAGTATTTTGAGTTGTTGTGTTTCATTCATTCATATGATGATTTATTCAATCATGTTTCTTATGTTCCTTGCTTTGTACATTACTCTTATCTTGATGTTTACTAGTTTGAAAGCTATCATTGAAAACCAGTTATTTGTGAACTCCAGCAAATTATCAACTATTCTTCGACCAAGAGCTAAGTTGGCCATTACCAATTATGATTTACTTTATGTATCTTTATTGTGTTTCCTTTACTTATTGCAAGTTGAGTTATATAATAGTGAGTTGTCTTCTATTGTGATCTATGTATTTGATGAATGTGATGCTTCTTGTCCGTATCCTTTTATCAACTCTTCACTCCATAAACCTGAGGCCATGTTTATTGAGCTCAGTTTCGCTTGGGGACAAGCGAAGTCTAAGCTTGGGGGGAGTTGATACGTCCATTTTGCATCACTATTCTATGTCATAATTCACTGTTATTCATTGATATATTTCGTATTGAGAGGTGATACTTATGTTATTTCATCTGTTTTTGCATGGTTGATGACTTTTGGACCATGGACCGCTGCAGTCAGGATTCTGATGGACAAGGTGCTGTTTGGAGGCAAAATTCGCGAAGATAAGAAAATCTGGGAAAATATACGGAAAATCCTATTTTTCCAGAAGACGAAGGAAGCCAGAAGGAGGGCTAGAGATGGGCCACAGGGGGCCCACACCATCCCTAGCGCGGGCCAGCCTAGGCCACGCCACCAGGTGGTGTGGCCGCCCTGGTCCACCCCTGGCACTCCCCTCTGGCGTATATTATCCCCTCGAAATCCTAAGATTCGGGGAGCAACCACAGAAAGATTATGTCGCCTCTACGGGGCAGAAGACACCGAGAGAGAAAGATCTCTCCGGCAGACAGATTTTTGCCGGGGGAATTCCTTCCCGAAGAGGGGAGATCGTCGCCATCAACACCACCATCAAGCTGGACTTCATCGGGATCATCATCATCATCACCATCAGCACACTCATCACCATCTCCATATTGCTGTAACAATTGGGTTGAATCTTGCATAGTTCATAGGAGAAACTTTCTCGGTGTTGATTACTCTTTGTAGTTGATGCTATTGAGTGAACCATTGAATTATTGTTTATGTTCAGATTATTATACATCATTATTCCATCTCTGATCATGATCCATATGATGTCTTGTGAGTAGTTCGTTTTGTTCTTGAGGACATGGGAGAAGTCATGTTGTTAGTAGTGGAGTTGTGTTGAGAAAGATTCAATAGTTTGATATTTAAGTTGTGGTGTACTTCTTCTAGTGGTGTCATGTGAACGTCGACTACATGAAACTTCACCTATATGGGCCTAGGGGAATGCATTGTGTATTTGGCTACTAATCGTAGGGGTTGTCGGAGTGATAGAAACCTGAACCCATGTTAGAAAACCATTGCACAAGGGACGTAAGGGTCTTAGAGTTTAAAGTTGTGGTTAGGTTTCTACCTTAATTACTTTCTTGTATTTACGGATGTTTGTAAGGGGTATAATCACAAGTATGTATTAGTCTTGGATGGGGCGGTACATTAGCACAGGTTCACCCATACAACACTTAGCAAGCTAAAGAAGATTAATCAACTATATGAAGCGAAAGCACTTGACAGTCTTCCCATGTGTCCTCGAGACAATTTGGTCATCTTAAGTAATACAACCGGCTTGTCCTTTGCTACATAAAGGATTGGGACACTTGCTGCATTTATTTCTACTGTCTTTTATTTACTCGTACTTTGCTTACTTGCTTTATCAAAAAACCCTAAAAATCCGTTTACTAAGTATTTGCAGAGAATTCCTGATCCATACCACTAGCCAGCACCTTCTGCTCCTCGTTGGGTTTGACACTCTTACTTATCAAAAATACTGCGATACACCCCCTATACTTGTGGGTCATCAAACTTCTCTATTCATGATATGACTCTACTAAAAGGTAAAAAGATAGAAGATAGTGATGTGATATCGCGGCACTCCCCCAAGCTTGGAATAAACCAAGGGGATGCCAAACCTGATGACAAATTACTCCTTCGGTGGTGGTGGTATCCTCTCATCTTCGTCCGACTTCCAGGGCAAGGGCTTCCCATCAACAAAGGACATTGTGGTCTCCAGCATCCTGAAACTTGCAGTAGCACTTATGCGTGTAAACCTAACCTCATATTCACAGTTTTGATTTTGAACATCGTAGAGCTGTGCTTGCAGTTTGTTGGTTGTTTGGCGGAGTGAGAGGACTTCATCCTTGAGCTCAGCAGTCTCCTCTTGGTGCCCGGCGATGAGTTCGGAACAAATCTTATGGATGATATCCACTTCGCATTCCGCCATCTTCTTGCACCTAAAGACTTCTTGCTCTAGTGCTTCCATCCTGTCCTCCAGACTTCCTTCACCTTTAGGGCCTTGAACCTCTTTTATCTAGACCTCCCCATCTTCAAACAACAACTCCTTGGGATGAATCTTCAACTCTCTCATGTATGGGTTGATGATATCTTCTAAGGAATCTCCCTTGGCTGATCTAGAGGAAGACATTGTGGCTCCAAATCTGGGACTCTACCTGGCAGAAACAGATCGAAACGAAAACACGACGAAAACACGATATACAAACCTCGGAAGATCTGGGGGTTATATATTACGAAGTTTCATAACAAAAGGAAGGTACTGGGAGAAAATGAGTCGGAGGCGGAGTCCGGGGTGGACTCACCACCTGGTAGCGCGGCCAGGGGTGGGCCTGCGCCACAGGGTGGTGTGAGCCACCCTGGCTCCGTTTCCGTCCCTCTTTCGCTTCGTAGCTTTCCTTATTGTCTAAAAACTGCAAAAATATAGTTGGATAGTATTTTCGCAGAACTTTTCTTACCAGAACTGTTACCTATTTGAAAACGGACTCTGCAGGTCTCTGAATTTGGTATCTAGTAGATTCTTCCGGAGTCACCACTTGAATATCATTGATATCTTCATCTTCATACACTTATTACTTGAGTTATAAAACCCTTATCTTCCTTATTACACCATTATCTCCACTTCCTAGAAATTTCTTTCACACAAAACTTCACACAGTTCTCATTAGCAACATTAGTATAAGTGAAGTGATAAAACCTTTTGAGTTCAACTTCAACTGAAAACCATCAAAACATAAGCTACTTAAGCAACTCCTTCCGAAAACCCAAAAATAATTCAAAAAGGAAATCGAATAAAGAAGCAAATGCAAGAGTGGCAAAATCTGTCAAAACAGACCAGCAGGTAAAGATCAATTTTTTCGAAAATCTTGTGTTGCTCAAATCAAAAAGTTCAAAACTAACGAAAGTTAAATAACAACCTGGGGCAGAAGCACAAACAATTACAGATCAATCTGACATACAGAGATCTCTCACGAATTTTTACGGTGAAGCACATAAATCTGTTTCGGGACAACAACCTCCCCAAATCTTACTTCTCTCTCATTAGAGGTTGATCTTAACACAAAAACCAAACAAAACGGATAAGGAGCGGTTATTACCGAAGTAATAACTTCCAAGACTCAAAGAAAAAACAAACTGAAGGCAAAAACAAATTGGGTTGTCTCCAAAAAGCTCTTTCTTTATAGCCATTAAGATGGGCATGATGATTTTGAAAATGCTCACTCAGGAATATGGATTGAGGTGAAAGAGAGCATTAAGAAGGAAAAATACACACATTTAAGTCTAACCCACTTCCTATGCAAGGGAATTTTGTAAACAAACAAGTTGTTGAAACCAGAGGCTACTTGCATAAGAAGGCAAAAGAAGTGCAACATAAAAACTTTCAGCATAAAACGAGGAAACTTGATATTATTGAGATGCATAAGAACACTTTTCCCTCTCTCATAGTAACTTTCAGTATCATGCATAAAATTAACAATATAACTATCACAAGGACCATCGTAGCAATGATCACTTATTCCAACAGAAAACATAGGAATATTAGCTCTCATAATACTACTTTGTGAAACAATATTAGAGGTATCCTTACAAAGGATAGTGTGTCCCTCTTCTACATATTTAGTAACGAAGTCTTTCACATTTGCTATAATAGGTTCATCAACCTTTTGTTTATCAGGTTCAATAGCTTTATTTGTACTTTAATTAACCATACTAGCTATCATAGAATGTTCCTTTATCTTAACTGGGAAAGGCATTTTCTCAATATAAGGTTCAGGTAAGACATGATTAGCAGTATAAACTTTAGTATTTCTTGCAGGAACAATCTTAGCAATTTTTTTATAAGGTTCATGATACTTATTCCACTTCTTTTTAGGCACTTCAATGTAGGAAGCAAAAGCCTTAAAATAAGAAGCAATAGCTTGAGAGTCTAGACCATAAGCATTTTTAATGTTTCAAAAGTCATCAGTTCCCATAAAAGATCCAATGCATTCATAATCATAATTTATACCTGACTTTCTACCTTTTTCATTCTCCCAAGCTTCAGCATTGTCTTAAATACGGTCCAGAAGATCCCATTTAGCTTCTTCTTCCATACGAGTGAATGATCCAGCACAAGAAGCATCCAATAAATCTTTATCATATAGAGGGAGCGTTGCATAAAAGTTATTGATAATAATATTGTTGGCGAGCTCATGAATGGGACATTTGAGCATTAGTAACTTCAATATCCCCCAAGCTTGAGCTGTACTCTCTCCGTCAAGAGGCCAAAAGTTGTATATTTGATTCCGATCTTTATGAATCTCACTAGGAGGATAAAACTTTGAATAAAATAGAGGCACTATTTCCTCCCATTCCAGAGCTTGACCATTCTTCGGCAGCTTATACCATTCCTCATCTCTTCCTTTCAGTGATAATGAGAATAACTTCTTCTTAACTTGATCTGTAGTAATACCTGCACACTTGAATAACCCGCATAATTCGTGTATAAAGAGCAAATGATCACCGGGATGGACAGTTCCATCCCCAACATAGTAGTTATCCATAACACGATCAACAATTCTTGTAGGTATTTTGAAAACATCATTCTCAGCAGGTGGTGGCTTATCTACTACCTTAGCAGTGGTAGTAGCATTACCAAATAAGAAACTCAGTGAATTATCCATAACGAAAATAAAGCAACTAACAGTAGTAAACAATACTCAAAGTAGAAGTTTCCTTTACCAGTTCCACTCTGCAATAGCGCTTCACTCGCCGGCAACGGCGCCAGAAAATAGTCTTGATGACCCACAAGTATAGGGGGTGTATCGCAGTATTTTCGATAAGTAAGAGTGTCGAACCCAACGAGGATCCGAAGGTGCTGGCTAGTGATATGGATCAGGAATTCTCTGCAAATACTTAGCAAACGGATTTTTAGGGTTTTTTGATAAAGCAAGTAAGCAAAGTACGAGTAAATAAAAGACAGTAGAAATAAATGCAGCAAGTGGCCCAATCCTTTATGCAGCAAAGGACAAGCCGGTTGTATTACTTAAGATGACCAAATTGTCTCGAGGACACATGGGAAGGCTGTCAAGTGCTTTCGCCTCATATAGTTGATTAATCTTCTTTAGCTTGCTAAGTGTTGTATGGGTGAACCTGTGCTAATGTACCGCCCCATCCAAGACTAATACATACTTGTGATTATACCCCTTACAAACATCCGTAAATACAAGAAAGTAATTAAGGTAGAAACCTAACCACAGCTTTAAACTCTAAGACCCTTACGTCCCTTGTGCAATGGTTTTCTAATGTGGGTTCAGGTTTCTATCACTCTGGCAACCCCTACGATTAGTAGCCAAATACACAATGCATTCCCCTAGGCCCATATAGGTGAAGTGTCATGTAGTCGATGTTCACATGACACCACCAGAAGAAGTACACCACAACTTAAATATCAAACTATTGAATCTTTCTCAACACAACTCCACTACTAACAACATGACTTCTCCCATGTCCTCAAGAACAAAACGAATTACTCACAGGACATCATATGGATCATGATCAGAGATGGAATAATGATGTATAACAATCTGAACATAAACAATAATTCAATGGTTCACTCAATAGCATCAACTACAAAGAGTAATCAACACCGAGAAAGTTTCCCCTATGAACTATGCAAGATTCAACCCAATTGTTACATCAATATGGAGATGGTGATGAGGGTGCTGATGGTGATGATGGTGGTGGTGATGATGATGATGATCACGATGAAGTCCAGCTTGATGGTGGTGTTGATGGCGACGATCTTCCCTCTCCGGGAAGGAATTCCCCCGGCAGAAATCTGTCTGCCGGAGAGATCTTTCTCTCTCGGTGTTTTCCGCCCCGTAGAGGCGACATAATATTTCTGTGGTCGCTCCCCGAGTCTTAGGTTTCGAGGGGATAATATACGCCAGAGGGGAGTGCCAGGGGTGGACCAGGGTGGCCACACCACCTGGTGGCGCGGCCTAGGCTGGCCCGCGCTAGGGATGGTGTGGGCCCCCTGTGGCCCATCTCTAGCCCCCCTTCTGGCTTCCTTCGTCTTCTGGAAAAATAGGATTTTCCGTATATTTTCCTAGATTTTCTGATCTTCGCAAATTTTGCCTCCAAACAGCACCTTTTCCATCAGAATCCTGACTGCAGCGGTCCATGCTCCAAAAGTCATCAACCATGCAAAAACAGATGAAATAACATAAGTATCACCTCTCAATACGAAATATATCAATGAATAACAGTGAATTATGACATAGAATAGTGATGCAAAATGGACGTATCAAGCACCGGAGCAAAGCATTAACACTCCATGAACACATGTGATCCTCACATCAAAGTCATTCCCTCCGGTTATCCCGATTTCTATCACTTCGAGGCCATTGGTTCCGGACAATAACGTGTGTATACAACTTGCAGGTAACACCAAAAACAATACTATCATAATGAATCAATAACATGTTCAGATCTAAAATCATGGCACTCGAGCCCTAGTGACAAGCATTAGGCATAACAAGTCGCAATAAAGTCATAAAGCACTAATAGAAGATACTAGGCACCATGCCCTAAGAATCTGATGCCATTACATGAACGATCTCATCCAATACCTACCATACCCATAGCCTACAGCGGGGGATTAATCACTCATAGATGGGGGAATAATGGATGGTCGATGGAGAAGCGATGGTGATGATGATGGCGATGATCTCCTCCAATTCCTCGTCCCGGCAGGGTGCCAGAACGGAGTTTCTGGTGCTGTTTCGTGGAATCTGGTGGTGGCGGCGGAGCGGAACTCTTTCTTGAAAAACGTAGAACCCCCCAGAGTTTTTAGGTCAGAAGGCTTCTTATAGGCGAAGAGAGAGACCGAGGGGGTGTTTGGGGTGGCCAGACCACCCCCTGGCATGGCCTGGGCTAGCCCGTGCGGCCAGGTGGTGTGGCCTGGGCCCAGCCCCCCTCCGTCTCGTATTCTGGCTCCGGGAGTCTTCTGGTGAAACGGGATTTTCAGCATATTTTCCGGGATTTTTCCTAATAGTTGATTTTCTGCACAAAAAGTAGACACTAGGGCAATTCTGTTGAAAACAGCGTCAGTCCGCGTTAGTTGCATCCAAATCACACAAGTTTAGAGGAGAAACAATAGCAAAAGTGTTCGGGAAAGTACATACATTTTGGACGTATCAACTCCCCCAAGCTTAGCTTATTGCTTGTCCTCAAGCAATTCAGTTGAAAACTGAGTGCGATAAAAGAACTTTGACGAACACATTTGCTTCATATGATGTATATATTCTCAGCATGTGATCAACTACTTAGACAATTCATAATAAAGAATGCAACTAAGTTCACTTAATAGGCAATGCAAGCTATGAAGAGATTCCAACTTAAAAATAATAAGTAGCAAGAAACATAAACATAAGCAACATTACAATGCTCATAACAAGGTATGATAGAGTGGTATCTCGCTTTCCTTTGATTATGAATGCAAAGGCACCTCTGAAGTTCAAGTGAATACTAGAAGTAAAGATGTTAAAGATACAAGCATCAAAGTCATAACACAAATAATCAATTTTTGAGGCAAGCACATTACACTAAGAATGACAACTATGCTCCCAAGAAGGTGCTCATATAATAAGTGGAGACTCAATAAGGAAATGAAAAAGGTTTTGAATAGTTTGAAAGGCTTCCAAATGCTGATAGTATGGTACTCGTTAGCTTTGAGCTCGCATTGCCCCTATCATAAGCATCTTTAAATGGTTAAGGTTAAAGTGACACAACTAAGAGGATATGCTTGACAAGTTATAAATTGAAGTCTCATGCACCTTACTTACGAAGACTGATCCTCATGCTACTCAACTTTAGTCACAAGTAAGCTCTTGTCATTGTAAGTATATACGTATCATAGAGAACCGCCAACGGGGTACCCCTTGCACATGATACAGGAGTGATACATTGCAAATGTATCTATAATTTTTGATGTTCCATGCTTGGTTTTATCCACTTTCTTGTGTTTTGTCCACACTTTGGAGTACTTTTCATATGATTTCTTGGACTAACCTATTAACAAGAGCCACAGTGCCAGCTGCCTGTTTTCTACTATTTTTGGTTCCAGGAAAGTCAGAAAATGAATATTATCGGAATTGGACGGGACAAAAGCCAAGGTGCCTATTTTTACGGAAGTCATCAGATGCCAGAATATGAGACGGAGAGGGGCCAGAGGCCATCCACACCACCTGGCCGCGCGGCCAGGCTTGGCCCACGCCAGGGGGTGGTGTGGTGGCCCCTGGCACCCCCTCGACCTCCCGTTCCGCCTATATATTGCCCTCGGGACGAAAACCCTAAGTGCCCGATCAAAAATCCACGAAAGAGTCTGTAGCCGCCATCATCTCCATCCCTAGATCGGGAGGAATCTGAAGCTCTTCCCGGCACCCTGCCGGAGAGGGGAATTCACCCTGGAGGCCTTCTTCATCACCATGCAAGCCTCCGGTGTGATGCGTAAGTAGTTCATCCTTGGACTACGGATCCATGTAGTAGCTAGATGGCTGGTTCTCCTCCTTTGTGCTTTCATGTTTAGATCTTGTGAGCTCCGTTCATGATCAAGACCATCTATTTGTAATTCTGCATGTTGTGTTTGTGGGGATCCGTTGGATATTGAGATGCTATTTCAGATTGATTATTGATTCTATCATGTCTTTGTTATTTGTGATCTTGCATGCTTTCCGTTGTTAGTAGCTATCTTGTCCAAGTAGATGCTAGCAACTCCAAGAGTTAGTATTTATGCTCGATAGTGGGTTCATGCCTCTGGTAATCTGGGGAAGTGACAGAAATCTCTAAGGTACTAGATGTGTTGTTGCTACTAGGGAGAAAACAACAATCCTTTATTCATAGAACAATCGTATTTTTTACTTTACACGCAATTCGTAAAGCAATAATCTGTTGCTTGCAACTTAATATTGGAGGGGGTTTGGATGATAACCTGAAGGTGGATTATTAGTCATAGATGCAGTTGGATGGCGGTCTATGTGTAATGTTGTAATTCCCAATCAAGTTCCAAACGAGTCAAGATGATTAGTATATGCATGTATTGCTTTCTCGATGTTTGTCAACCTGCCCCGCTGTAATTTGTTCACCCAACATGTTATCTATCTAAGGAGACCACCTCTAGTGAACTATGGATCCCGGTCCTTTTTCTTTACATACAATCTATAAATTGTTTACTTCTTTGTGTTTACTTTATGCAAAATATTACTTCCTTCCATTCAATACGTTTAATCCTTTGTTTTCAGCAAAACACGGGGAGATTGACAACCTCATCGCAAGTTGGGGACAAAGTTCTATGGTTGTGTTGTGCAGGTCTCCATGTTGCTACTAGCACCGTAGTGTGCCCTGCCAAGGCTCAGCTAGCAACACCTTTGAGGTGTTTCCTTGCTCCTACTGGTTCGATTAAACCTTGGTTTCATACTGAGGGAAACTTGCTGTTGTGCTCATCATACCTTCCTCTTGGGGTTCCCAACGAGCTCTACATCAACATCGCACCAGCATTTTTCTGGCGCCGACACTGAGCCATCAAGCATTTTTCTGGCGCCCTTGCCAGGGAATCAAGGACATCTTCACAAGGGGAGTCCCTCATAACCAATCTCTTTACTTTGTTATTTTTTTTTTTGCTTTGTTACTTTTTGCTTTGTTTGCTTTCTTTCTTATCAAAAACACAAAAAATTTAGTTTTATAAGTTTGCTTTCTTATTCGAAAACCCAAAAAATGAATACTCTTGAAAACACTAAGTTGTGTGACTTCACTAGCACCAACAACAATGATTTTATGAGCACACCTATTGCTCCACCTGTGCCTTAAGATACTTTCTTTGAGATAAAACCGGCTTTGCTCAATCTTGTTATGAGAGAACAATTTTCTGGTATTGGTAATGAAGATGTTTCTTCACATCTAAATAACTTTGTTGAACTTTGTGAGATACAAAAGCATAGGGATGAAGATGGTGATATTATCAAGCTGAAATTGTTTCCTTTCTCTTTGAGAGGAAAAGCTAAAGAATGGTTGAATTCCTTAGCTAGGGATAGCATTGATTCTTGGACTAAGTACAAAGATGCTTTCATTGGAAAGTACTATCCTCCTCCTAAGATTATATCTATGAGAAGTGAAATAATGAAGTTTAACCAACTTGATAATGAACATGTTGCTCAAGCTTGGGAAAGAATGAAATCTTTGGTAAAGAATTGTCCCACTCATGGACTGACTGCTTGGATGACCATCCAAACTTTTTATGCAGGATTGAACTATTCTTCAAGGAACCTATTGGACTCTGCTGCTGGAGGTACCTTTATGACCATCACTTTGGGTGCTACAACAAAACTTCTGGACAATATGATGGTTAATTATTCTGAATGGCATATTGAGAGAGCTCCACAAGGTAGGAAGGTAAATTCTGTTGAGAAAACTTCCTCCTTGAGTGATAAGATTGATATTATTATGTTTATGCTTGTTAATGGGAAAGCCCATATTGATCCAAATAATGTTCCTTTAGCCTCTTTGGTTGCTCAAGAAGAGCAAGTTGATGTGAACTTCATAAGAAACAACAACTTTGGCAATAATGCTTATAGGAGTAATTTTGGTAACAACAATTATAAGCCTTATCCTCCCAACAATGGTAATGCTTATGGAAGTTCTTACAACAACAATAGGAGTGCACCCTCTGAACTTGAATCTATGCTTAAGGACTTTATTAGTAAACAAACTGCTTTCAATAAAACTATTGAGGAAAAACTCTCTAATGCTAAAAGAAATATAGCATCTTTGATTGAAGCTCAATCTTCTTTGAATAAAATGGCTGCTAAACCTAAACTGATGATAATCCCTTTGCAGCTACTAATGCTATACAAGTAAGAACTGATGAAAATGTTAAACTATTAGCTGAATTACATGCTAAGTGGGAAAGAGAAGATGAAATTGCTAGAAACATTAGTGTTTCTACTATTACCACCACTAGTGTTGAGGCTAGTAATAGTTCTACTACTCTAGATGATAAGTATGGTTTTGATCTTGATGGGTGTAATATCTCTGAAGTTATTAAGTTCCTACAAAATCTTGCTAAAAGTCCTAATGCTAGTGCTATGAACATGGCCTTTACAAAACACATTACTGATGCTCTCATAAAGATTAAAGAAGAAAAGATGAAACATAAAGCTTCTATTCCTATAAAACAAGAAGATGGTTGGGAACCCATCATTAATATGAAAGTGAATGACTTTGATTTCAAAGCTTTATGTGATCTTGATAGTAGTGTTTCTATTATGCCTAGAAGGATTTATGATATGCTTGATTTGCCTCCACTTGAAGATTGTTATTTGAATGTCCCACTTGATGATAATGCTAAAAAGAAACTCATGGGGAGTCTTAATGATGTTCTTATTATGGTTAATAATGCCTATGTCCCCGTTGATTTCTATGTTTTGGATGTTGAATACAATGCTTCTTGTCCTATTACTTTGGGAAGACCTTTTCTTATAACTATTTGTGCCATCATTGATATGAAAGAAGGCACCATTAAATATCAACTCCCACTCAAGAAAGGTATAGAACACTTCCCTAAGAAAAGAGAGAAGATTTCTTTTGTTTCCCCTATGAAAACAAAATTTGGTCTTAATGCTTCTTCATTTGAGAACACTTGATTCTTTCTTTGCTTCTTATACCTAACTTAAAGGCGATAAAGAAAAGTACTTATTGGGAGATAACCCAAAGTTTTAGATGAGTCTTGGAAGTTATTACTTCAGTAATAACCACTCCTTATCCTTTTTATTTGTTTTTTGTGCCAAGAGTAACCTCTAATGAGAGAGAAGTAATGATTGGGAAAGTTGCTGTCCCGAAACAGATTTCTGTGTTTCACCGTAAACATTCGTGTAAAATCTCTAAACGTCTTTTTGAGGCGTGAATTTTTGTGCTCCTGCCCCAGGTTGTTATCTAACTTTCTTTAGTTCAACACTTTTTGATTTGAGCAACACAAGTTCTTCGAAAAAATTCGTCTTTACCTGCTGGTATGTTTTGACAGATTTCTGCCATTTTCTGCATTTGCTTCTTGTTGGTTCCTTTTTGAGTTCTTTTGGGGAATTGAGCTTTTTGAGGGAAGTGCTTCAGTAGCTAGTGTTCTAATGGAAGTTTGTTGGTGTTATAACTGAACCTTAAGACTTATTTATCTTGAGTGCACTAATGTTGCTAATAAAGATTGTGTGAAGTTTTGTATGAAGGAAAAATTTCATGTGTATGGAAGGAATGAGTAATGAGATGAAGGATGGACTAAAGCTCAAGCTTGGGGATGCCACGCGTGTCACCCCAAGAAATATCCAAGAAGTACAAGCGTCAAAGCTTGGGGATGCCCAAGGCATCCCCCTCTTCATCAATAAAAATCCCAGGTTTCTTCCAAACGCTTCATTTTTTATTGTTTCATGCACATTTGTGTTGTTCTTGGAGCGTCTTCTTTTTCGTTTTTGTTTTGGTTTTTCGTTTGCTTTGTTTTCTTAGTTTTCTGAATAAATTGGTTGGACCCCCCTCTTTCATACATTGGTTAGCAAATAGTTTGGTTTGGTTTGGAAAAGAGTAGGAAAGTTCATGCTTATGTGGTAAAAAGAGCTCGTTTTTGACTGTGGCCTATGCTTTGTCATACCATGCTTGATATTGTTTTGGCTTTATGCTTAGTATTCTTTGCTGTAGAATGACTTGTTATAAACAATTGAGATTGCTTAATGTGCCTTGGATGAATCATGCGTTGTTTTAGCATATTAAAGCATAATATAGTGGTATTCTCCTTTGATGCTTTATTTGGGTTGACTTGGCGCATGCTCACACCATGTTATGACTATCTCAAGTCACCATAAGCCTTTATGATCCTTTAGTTTTCAACTTGTAGTATCACTTTATGCTTTGATCAATAATGTTTTGTCGCTCTGCATGATTATGGCCATTATTGCTCTCTTAGTTTGTCGCTCCCAGTATTTTGCTAGCCTCCACAACCAAGTATGAGTTCCACTCATGCATCCAACTCCCTAAACCAAGTTATTCGAAAGAGTCCACCATACCTACCTACTGGATTATGCTATTCCAAGTATATCCATGCTTTTGTTTACCTTCCAAATTAAACTTGTTATGAGAAAACTAGTGATTAAAGCTCTCACGAACTTGATGGCACACTTCACTTTTCTTGCCCTTAATAAACTTGAACCATTGTGTCGTCTATGTTGTATATGCTTGCACTTATTTGTTGGGAATTAGCAGAACCATGCTTTCATGGGGAACGTTTTCAACATTGCACTTGGTACTTGTACCTAGTTGATATCATGCTCTTTTGTATATGGATGTCGTCTGTGTGAAATGAAAGGGGAGCTTGTAAGTCCATGGAGTTATGTATATGTGTTAGAGAAACACCTGGGCCGCTGGTCTATTCCATGCTGACATGGTGGAAACCTACAGCGTAACCATAATGAGCTGTCTATGAAGCATTCTTCTTATAAAAAAAAGTGTCCTATTGAGAAAAAAGAGAAAAACAAAAAAAGAGATATTATGAAAAGAGGAAAGAGAGAAAAAAAGAACCATATTCCCATGGTAAATAATAAGATTGCTGAGATGCTCGTTGTTTGCTTGCCTTGTCATTTTGATATGGGGATTCTTCCGTATCATCGGGCAAGGGGTACTCCGTTGGCGGCTCTCTATGATACACATGTACTTACGATGACAAGAACTTACCGGTGACTAAACTTGAGTAGTATGAGGAGCGGCCCTCGTATACAAGGGACATGAGATTTCTAACTTATACTTCGTCAAGCATGTACACCATAGTTTGTTCACTTTAGCCTTAATCACTTCAAGATTCTTATGATAGGGGCAATGAGAGCTGAAAGCTATAAGTACCATAATTTTTGGAAGCTCTTTATGAGACATGAATCCCTACTTCCTTTTATGAAGGCCTTTCTTCCACCATTATATTGAGTCTCCACCTTCTACCTTTATGCACCTACTTTGAGAGCATAGTGGCCATTCTTAGTTCTATTTGCATTGTCCCAAGACTAGTTGATTGTTGGATAGCTTGATATTGCTTGTTCTAAACTATTTGTATCTAGTCACTCTTATGAACTTTGAAGGTGTCCTATGCATTTATATTTGCTACTCTATGAGGGACAAGCTGAATGTTATTATGCTATGTTTTCTTTATGTGAAACAAACAAACGTCTTGCAAAGCATTGTTATTCATGAATCTTTTGTTTGTGCCTTTTCATGTTGCATCATAGTTTCTTTGTCTTATTGCTAGAACCTTGTGTTTCATGTTATGATTGAAGTACTATGATCTCAGCTTTGAATGTTTTACAAATTCTTTGATCAAGTCTTTGATGGTGCATGTCACCTCAAAAATTATTCTTTCTTTTTATCACTTACCTACTCGAGGACGAGCAGGAGTTAAACTTGGGGATGTTGATACATTGCAAATGTATCTATAATTTTTGATGTTCCATGCTTGGTTTTATCCACTTTCTTGTGTTTTTTACACACTTTGGAGTACTTTTCATATGATTTCTTGGACTAACCTATTAACAAGAGCCACAGTGCCAGCTGCCTGTTTTCTCCTATTTTTGGTTCCAGGAAAGTCAGAAAATGAATATTCTCGGAATTGGACGGGATAAAAGCCAAAGTGCCTATTTTTCGGAAGTCATCAGATGCCAGAATACGAGACGGAGAGGGGCCAGAGGCCAGCCACAGCACCTGGCCGCGCGGCCAGGCTTGGCCCGCACCAGGGGGTGGTGTGGTGGCCCCTGGCACCCCCTCGGCCTTCCCTTCCTCCTATATATTGACCTCGGGACGAAAACCCTAAGTGCCCGATCAAAAATCCACGAAAGAGTCTGTAGCCGCCATCATCTCCATCCCTAGACCGGGAGGGATCTGAAGCTCTTCCCGGCACCCTGCCGAAGAGGGGAATTCACCCTGTTGGCCTTCTTCATCACCATGCAAGCCTCCTTTGTGATGCGTGAGTAGTTCATCCTTGGACTACGGATCCATGTAGTAGCTAGATGGTTGGTTCTCCTCCTTTGTGCTTTCATGTTTAGATCTTGTGAGCTCCGTTCATGATCAATATCATCTATTTGTAATTATGCATGTTGTGTTTGCGGGGATCCAATGGATATTGAGATGCTATTTCAGATTGATTATTGATTCTATCATGTCTTTTTTATTTGTGATCTTGCATGCTTTCCGTTGTTAGTAGCTATCTTGGCCAAGTAGATGCTAGCAACTCCAAGAGTTAGTATTTATGCTCGATAGTGGGTTCATGCCTCTGGTAATCTGGGGAAGTGACAGAAATCTCTAAGGTACTAGATGTGTTGTTGCTACTAGGGAAAAAACAACAATCCTTTGTTCATAGAACAATCGTATTGTTTACTTTACACGCAATTCGTAAAGCAATAATTTGTTGCTTGCAACTTAATACTGGAGGGGGTTTGGATGATAACCTGAAGGTGGATTATTAGTCATAGATGCAGTTGGATGGCGGTCTATGTATAATGTTGTAATGTACAATCAAATTCCAAAGGATTCAAGATGATTAGTATATGCATGTATTGCTTTCTCGATGTGTGTCAATTGCCCCGCTGTAATTTGTTCATCCAGCATGTTATCTATCTAAGGAGAGCCGCCTCTAGTGAACTATGGATCCCGGTCCTTTTTCTTTACATACAATCTATAAACTATTTACTGCTTTGTGTTTACTTTCTGCAAACTATTACTTCCTTCCATTCGATACGTTTAATCCTTTGTTTTCATCAAAACACGGTGAGATTGACAACCTCATCGCAAGTTGGGGACAAAGTTCTGTGGTTGTGTTGTGCAGGTCTCCATGTTGCTACTAGCACCGGTAGTGCGCCCTGCCAAGGCTCAGCTAGCAACACCTTTGGGGTGTTTCCTTGCTCCTACTGGTTCGATTAAACCTTGGTTTCATACTGAGGGACACTTGTTGCTGTGCTCATCATGCCTTCCTCTTGGGGTTCCCAACAAGCTCTACATCAACATCGCACCAGCATTTTTCTTGCGCCGACACTGAGCCATCAAGGAGCTATCCCATAATCAAAATGACAAGGCAAGCAGACAATGAGCATCTGAGCAATCTTTTTATTTACTATGTGCATAGATTTTTATTGAGGATGCTTCATAGAATGCTCATTACGGTTATGCTGCAAGTTTCCACCATGATTAGGCATGGCTTAGGCTAGCGGCCCAGGCGTTTCTCTAACACACATACAAACTCCATGATCTTACAAGTTCCACTTTTATTTCACACCGCTGGGATCCATAGGCAAAAGAACATGATATCAACGAGGTACTAAGTACCAGTGCAATGTTGAAAGCGTTCCCCATGATACATGGTTCTGCTAACTTCAACTTATAAAGCGCAAGCATATACGCAACAAAGAAGGACGTAATGGTTCAGCTTTATTAAGTGCAGGAAATAAAGTGTGTCATCAAGTTTGTGAGAGCTTTATTAACTAACTTTCTCATAACAAACAAACATTTTATTCGGAAGAAAACAAGGCATATTGAATATGCACGGAACAACAAATGATGCTAATAGGTAGGTATGGTGGACACTTTGGCAATATTTGGTTTTAGGGAGTTGGAAACATGAGTAAAATACTCAGTGAAAATGAAGGCTAGCAATAGTAAGGGAGCGACAAACGAGAGAGCAATAGCTGTCATAATCATGCTTGCAACAAAACAAGACTAATCATGGCACGAAAGTGATTCAAGATCCTCAAGGCAAAATAATTCATCGAGGCTTAACTGATTATTTCAGTCATATGCATGCATGAGCATGTGCCAAGTCAATTCAAATGAAACATTCAGAGGAGGATACCACAGTGTCATACCAAGTTATGAATAGAGTAATGCAAGCAAACATTCAAATGACATGCTACAAACTATTAGCAAGCTAGAACTAATCATATGAAAGCAAGAACTACTAAGCATCCATAAATAACATACACCCTATACGAACAGACTAATCATGCCCACAATGATGAGTATATGTACAAAAATGAAAACAAGTAGAGTTCGTTACCAGCCTCTTACCACACCTCAAGTTGTCATTAATCCTCATTATTGCCCTTCACTTGTGTGGCTTGAATAATAATATGAAACCAAATCCCACTGAGGACTGCTGAACCCTGCAACAAACTCACAAAACCAAATAAGAACAACAACTATTTTTGGTGTTTTCGATTTTTAAAAGAAGAAGAAAAAAGGAAGAACAAGCAAAGCAAAATCTTTTTGGGTTTTTCGAAAAGTGCAAACAAAGCAAAAAGGGAAAAACAAACCAAAGCAAAAGGAAAAGAGGCAAACCAAAGAGAAACAACAGAAATATTTTTGGTATTTTTGTGTTTTAGAAAGCGAAAGCAAAAAAAGAACGAAAATTAAAAGGAGAACGAAACATGAATATACAAAGTACCGACGCAAAATGATATGGAGATGAGTGCGATGTCGGCGTACCTCCCCCCAAGCTTAGGCTTTTGGCCTAAGTGGGTGTCAATCCAGATATGGGTAAGGGTTCCAAGCAGGAGGATCATGATAAGAATGGTCGTAGTTGGACCCTTGGGAGGAAGAAGAAGCTCCCCAATCATAGATAGGCTGCTGATATGAAGACTCCCCCTCATTCGAGGGCTAGACCGAATCATCTGTGACCTCCCTTCTAGTATCCTGCTCCTGTTGGGAGAGCTCTTCCAAGTACGTATCAAGCTCCTCTTCCATGAGAGACCATCCTACCCTGTTATCAAGGTTAAACAAAACAGGTGCAGGCAAAAGGACAACACGCTCGGACTTGCTCCTTCTCCAACCAGATTTGAGAAAAGTTATTTCATAAGATAACTCACTCAAGCCAGCCCATGAAGAAACAAATTTATGTTGTATCATGGAATTAAGATCAAGCCTTTCTATGGGAAACTGTAGGTCTAGATGATGAGGCACTAAACCATGCAATGCTAGTAAATGAGAAGCAATTAGACCCCCACAAATTCCACCTTTCTCGCGGTTGGCGGCAAGACGGAAAGCTATCAATGTATCAACATCCCCAAGCTTAACTCCTGCTCGTCCTCGAGTAGGTAAGTGATAAAAAGAAAGAATAATTTTTGAGGTGACATGCACCATCATAAAATTGATCAAAGTATTTGTAAAACATTTAAAGCCGAGATCATAGTACTTCAATCATAACATGAAAGACAAAGTTCTAGCAATAAGCAAAGAAACTATGATGCAACATGAAAAGGCACAAACAAAAGAATCATGAATAATATTTCTTTGCAAGACGTTTGTTTATTTCACATAAAGAAAACATAGCATAGTGCACTCAGCTTGTCCCTCATAGAGTAGCAAACATAAATGCATAGGACACCTTCAAAGTTTACAAGACTGACTAGATACAAATAGTTTAAAACAAGCAATATCAAGGTATGCATCAATCAACAAGTGTTGGGACAATGCACATAGAACTAAGAATGGCCACTGTGCTCTCAAGAAAGTGCTCATAGAATGTGTGGAGACTCAACAAGGAAATGAAAAGGTTTTGAAAAGTTTGAAAGGCTTCCAAATGCTGAAAGTATGATACTCATTATCTTTGAGCTCTCATTGCCCCTATCATAAGCATCTTTAAATGGTTATGGTTAAAGTGACACAACTAAGAGGATATGCTTGACAAGTTATAAATCGGAGTCTCGTGCCCCTTACTTACGAAGACCGATCCTCATGCTACTCAACTTCAGTCACAAGTAAGCTCTTGTCATTGTAAGTATATACGTATCATAGAGAACCGCCAACGGGGTACCCCTTGCACATGATATAGGAGCTATCCCATAATCAAAATGACAAGGCAAGCAGACAATGAGCATCTCAACGATCTTTTTATTTACTATGTGCATAGATTTTTATTGAGGATGCTTCATAGAATGATCATTATGGTTATGATGCAAGTTTCCACCATGATTCGGCATGGCTTAGGCTAGAGGCCCAGGCGTTTCTCTAACATACATACAAACTCCATGATCTTACAAGTTCCACTTTTATTTCACACCGCCGGGATCCATAAGCAAAAGAACATGATATCAACGAGGTACTAAGTACCAATGAAATGTTGAAAACGTTCCCCATGATACATGGTTCTGCTAACTTCAACTTATAAAGCACAAGCATATACGCAACAAAGAAGGACGCAATGGTTCAGGTTTATTAAATGCGAGAAAATAAAGTGTGTCATCAAGTTTGTGAGAGCTTTACTAACTAACTTTCTCATAACAAGCAAACATTTTATTCGGAAGAAAACAAGGCATATTGAATATGCACGGAAGTAGCAAATGATTCTAATAGGTAGGTATGGTGGACACTTTGGCAATATTTGGTTTTAGGGAGTTGGAAACATGAGTAAAACATACTCAGTGAAAGTGAAGGCTAGCAATAGTAAGGGAGCGACAAACGAGAGAACAACAATGGCCATAATCATGCAGAGCGACAAAACATCATTGATCAAAGCATAAAGTGATACTACAAGTTGAAAACTAAAGGATCATAAAGGCTTATGGTGATTTGAGAATACCACTATACTATGCTTTAATATGCTAAAACAACGCATGATTCATCCAAGGCACATTAAGCAATCTCAAGTGTTTATAACAAGTCATGCTACAACAAAGAATACTAAGAATAAAGCCAAAACAATATCAAGCATGGCATGACAAAGCATAGGCCACAGTCAAAAACAAGCTCTCTTTACCACTTAAGCTTCCTACTCTTTTCCAATCCAAACCAAACTATTTGAACACCAATGTATGAAAGAGGAGGTACAACCAATTTATTTAGCAAACTAAGCAAACCATGCAAACTAAAAATCAAAACAAAAACGAAAAAGAAGACGCTCCAAGAACAACACAACTATGCATGAAACAATAAAAATGAAGCGTTTGGAAGAAACCTGGGATTTTTATTGATGAAGAGGGGGATGCCTTGGGCATCCCCAAGCTTTGACGCTTGTACTTCTTGGATATTTCTTGGGGTGACACGCGTGGCATCCCCAAGCTTGAGCTTTAGTCCATCCTTCATCTCATTACTCATTCCTTCCATACACCTGAAATTTTTCCTTCATACAAAACTTCACACAATCTTTATTAGCAACATTAGTGCACTCAAGATAAATAAGTCTTAAAGTTCATTTATAACACCAAATAAACTTCCATTAGAACACTAGATACTGTATCACTTCCCTCAAAAAGCTCAATTCCCCAAAAGAACTCAAAAAGGAACCAACAAGAAGCAAATGCAGAAAATGGCAGAAATCTGTCAAAACAGACCAGTAGGTAAAGACGATATTTTTTGAAGACCTTCTGTTGCTAAAATCAAAAAGTATTTAACTAACAAAAGTTAGATAACAACCTGGGGCAGAAGCACAAAAATTCACGCCTCAAAAAGACGTTCAGAGATTTTACACGAATTTTTACGGTGAAGCACAGAAATCTGTTTCAGGATAGCAACTTTCCCAATCATTACTTCTCTCTCATTAGAGGTTACTCTTGGCACAAAAATCAAATAAAAAGGATAAGGAGCAGTTATTACTGAAGTAATAACTTCCAAGACTCATCTAAATCTTTTGGGTTATCTCCCAATAAGTACTTTTCTTTAACGCCTTTAAGTTAGGCATAAGGAAAAACTAAAATGGATAGGATAGAAGTAAGCGGACATAATCATGGTGAAAACATTGTTTTGTTCAATGAAATCCTTTTGTTAACAAGTTTGATCAGGTCTTGTTACCAAAAAATTTTCATATGAGACAAAACTTTGTATTCCACTAATGATTATGTTACCTCAACCTTGATAGCAATGGTCCCAATCATAATAGTTTCAAATTTTCCTCTTGGTATGGGACAATATATTTCTCCAACTTGAATGCCCTCAACATGTTCAATTGAATTCAAACCATAAGTCCTTTCAATATTCTTGGGGAAATAGACAGTATGTTCCTTGTCATTAACATTGAAGGTCACCTTCCCTTGATTACAATAAATAACAGCTCCTGTAGTATTTAAGAAAAGGTCTCCCAAGAATAATAGACATATTATCATCTTCAGGCATAATAGTTTGAGAGGATGCTCTCATAAGAAATATGAGTTGAAGTAAAAGAGAGCATCAAGAATCAAATTCAAAACACATTTAAGTCTAACCCACTTCCTATGCATAGGAATCGTGTATGCAAATAAATTCACAAAGAACAAAGTGACAAGCATAGGAAGATAAAACAAGAGTAATTTCAAAACTTTCAACACATAGAGAGGTGTTTCAATACCATGAAAACTTCCACAACCATATTTTCCTCTCTCATAATAATTTCCAGTGGCCTCATGAAGAAACTCAACAATATAACTATCACATAAAGCATGCTTTTCATGATCTACAAGCACTAGAGCTTTATTATAAACACTTTCAAAAGAATCCTCAGGAACATAACATTCATCCTCCTTTAGTAAGCATGGAGGACAATCAAATAATGTAAGGGATAAAAAGTTACTCTCATTAGAAGGTAGGCATGGGTAGCTAATCCATTCTTCCTCCTTTTGTTCATCACTCTCCTCCTCTTTTTCATCTAATGAAATTTCAGGTTCATCAAATTCTTCTTCCATAGGATCCTGCAAGGCATTAGTCTCTTCCATTTGTGGAAAACATCTATTAAAATATTCAAGAATATAGCCATTTTCATCCTTGTAATTATCAAAGCAAAATTTAAGTATACCATAAACCTCATATTTGTATGGTGAATCATCAATATTTTCAAGCAAACTAGCAAGTTCAAAAGCACCCTTCCAAGCAATAAATTCTTCAATTTGTTCCGCATCATAAAAGTCATAAATTCCTTTAGCATAAGAAGATATGGTATCATTATCATTATACTCACATTGAAAAGGGAGGTGTTTATACCTCTTTGTGCAACGAGATTCATCACAGCAATAAGTAACATTATAAGTAGAGCACACGTTTCTAGCAATGGTATACAATCTATCAATTTGTTCCCATAAGTGTTTCCCTTTTTGTGACAAGAGGTGTTCCTTATAATAATATTTTTGATCTTCAGTGAACCCACCTTGCCAACAAGCTTTAGTTTCAAAGAAACCAACCATTGACAACAAGCACGATAAGGCAAGACAATAACAGACCAACGAAAATAACAACTAGAGTAGGAACTACTTTTTTTGTATTTTTGATAAAGAAACAAGCAAACAAGGAGAAAATAAACTTAGCTTGAACAATAGTGAATCCAAGTGGACTTGATAAATAAAGCTATGCTCCCCGGCAACAGCGCTAGAAAATAGTCTTGATGACCCACAAGTATAGGGGGTGTATCACAGTATTTTCGAGGGAAGTGAAACCCAATTTATTGATTCGACACAAGGGGAGCCAAAGAATATTTATAAGCCTTAACAACTGAGTTGTCAATTCAGCTACACCTGGAAACAATCTTGCTCACAACAGTTTATCAGTAGCAACAGTTTTGTAGTAGGAATAGTAAAGTAGCAGCAGTAGTAAAGCAAAGACAGTAGTAACAAAAGCAGTAAACAGTTGGATTCAAGTGCGGTAGGCATAGGGATGGATGGACGGGCGTTGCATGGATAAGACAATTCACATAGCAATCAGAACATAGGGCAATTGCAGATAAGTAAGATAAAGCATCCAAGTACTAGACAATCCTAGGCATGTGTTCCATATATAGTCATATGTGCTCGCAATGAGAACTTGCACAACATATTTTGTCCTGCCAGCCCGTTTGCAGCAGGGTCTCAAGGGAACTACTGGCAATTAAGGTGCTCCTTTTAGTAGAGCACCGGAGCAAAGCATTAACACTCCGTGAACACATGCGATCCTCACATCAAAGCCATTCCCTTCCGGTTATCCCGATTTCTGTCACTTCGGGGCCATAGGTTCCGGATAACAACGTGTGTACACAACTTGTAGATAAGACCATAAACAATACTATCATAATGAATCAATAACAAGTTCAGATCTGAAATCATGGCACTCGGGCCCTAGTGACAAGCATTAAGCACAACAAGTCGCAACAAAGTCATAAAGCACTAATAAAAGATACTAGGCACCATGCCCTAGCAATCTGATGCCATTACATGAACGATCTCATCCAATCCCTAACATCCCCATAGCCTACAGCGGGGGATTACTCACTCATAGATGGGGGAAACATGGATGGTCGATGGAGAAGCGATGGTGATGATGATGGCGATGATCTCCTCTAATTCCCCGTCCCGGCAGGGTGCCAGAACGGAGTTTCTGGTGCCGTTTCATGGAATCTGGTGGTGGCGGCGGAGCGGAACTCCTTCTGGAAAAACGTCGAACCCCTCGGAGTTTATAGGTCAGAAGGCTTCTTATAGGCGAAGAGGGAGACGGAGGAGGTGCCTGGGGCCACCACACCATGCCCTGGCGTGGCCAGGCCCAGCCCGCGCCTGGGGGGTGTGTGGCCAGCCCCTGGCCCTCCCCCGTCTCGTATTCTGGCTCCTAGAGTCTTCTGGAAAAATAGGCACTTTGGCTTTTGTCCCGTCCAATTCCGAGAATATTCATTTTCTGATTTTCCTGGAACCAAAAACAACAGAAAGCAGGCAGCTGGCACTGTGGCTCTTGTTAATAGGTTAGTCCAAGAAATTATATGAAAAGTACTCCAAAGTGTGGACAAAACACAAGAAAGTGGATAAAACCAAGCATGAATCATCAAAAATTATAGATACATTTGCAATATATCAGTTGGCACCGTTTCGGGAGGCTGATGTAATCTGGACTGCTGATTAAGGATCGGACAGCCAGGAAGTGGACCTTCCGAGATTGCGGGCCTAGACGACGCGGTCGGCGGCGCAGGGCTCAGTTGGTCAACGTCTCCGGCGTTCCCTTGGTCTCCGGCGATGGAGGAGTAGCTGACGAGTGTCGGCCATGGATGGTGAGGTCTTTGGAGGCCCCGACTGCATCTTTTTCTTCCTAGAGCGGTGGAACACGGAGGATGGAGAGGTGCGGCCATCAGTGAACTCTAGCGAGGAATTCCAGTTGCCGTAGAGATCTGCAGAGGGGACAAGGGGTTGAGGCGACAGGGTAGCCCATAGGGGAGAGAATATAAGAGAGATGAGGGGCTTCGGGGTGCTCGAAACATTGATACCGCAATCAATCTATAGCGGCCGACGGCGGCGAGATCCGTACTTTGAGCTCTAGTGGCTAGGGTTTGTAAAAAGGCCAAAATTTGTGCGGTGAGGAGGAGGAAACTATTTATAGGGGGTTTGACTTGAACGAGGTGGCAAATATTTGAACAGAAACAACAAGATTTCAGCGGAATTAGGATCGGGAGGAAGTCGGGCTCAACGCGGTCACTGTCGGGAGGTGGAAGACGCGTGGAGCGGCCCCACCTAGCGGTGGCTCGTCGGAAGCTGCCACACAGGCCCGCGTTTGAGAGAAAAAAAAGGAAGGGATAGGGCGTGGGCTTCTGGTGCTGCTTCTCCGCTTGTGCCGGTATTGGACCACATGCGGCTTCTGTGCGCTGTGCTGCGTGCGGGTGAGATAGGTCGTGCTGGGCTAGGCCAGTTGTTGCTTTCTTTTCCTTATTCATTTTCTTTTTATTATTTTCTGTCTTATTTTTTAGAATTTGTTTTAGAGCTCCAAAATGGCTCAAACAACTTTGATTTTTTTGTATAACTCCCCAAATTGCATTTAGGACAACTAGGGAACCTTTTCATGTCCAACAAAAATACAAAATTGGTTTTATGCAATAGGCCATATATGGCTACTATGCAAAATTTATAAATAGATATTAGAGTTTTATTTTAATTAATCAAACAAAACTCACAATGCCACAAATGGAGGAAACAACATGCTCAATTTAAGGAATAATCTTAACATCTAAATGAAAATGAAGATGTCATGTTATCTTCTCTCATATAAAACAAGTTGTGAAACACATTTTAGAATGGTTCCACGAATTCAAATAAAGGCTTAAATAGTCAAATGGAACATATTAAAATACAATTCCACCATAATGAGGAAAGTCATATTATTCCCTCTCTTTAGTGATTCATGCATGGTCGAATAGTTATTTTAATTTTTACCCAAATTCAAATTAAGCAAGTTGGATAGTCATGTTAATCCACTCATATATAATATTTCAAAATCAAGGTTGAGAGGATTTTCAATTCAAAAGGTTTATTTTTCTTTGAGAATTATCAACAAAGTAAAACAATCAACCAACTTATTTTATTTATTTCACATTCCAAAATTTAGAATATTTTGAGACGTTGCACAGATTTTCAGATCGGATGAACGGGCCACGTAATTAACAAAACCCCTAAAAAATAACATGGACCTCACCAATTCATACATGAAGCTAAAGTCATCCCCAAGTTCATATCACATCAAACAGTTGTAGGTCGTGAATGGAGGCCAAAGAAAGGGCTCATTCTTAGCTAACACATGAAGATAATTATTACCCCACATCACATGCATGGTGACTTCATCAACGAAGGTAGCTATGATCATATATCATCTCCCGACCTTACCTAAAAGAGTTAAAAGGAATTGTAATATCCATAGTATATTTGAGAATTAGGAATTGTAAGTTTGGTAGCTATATTCTTTTTTGTGAATAGGACTCTGGGATTAAAAAAAAATCTAACACTACAAAGCATCTCAACAAAAACAAATATTACATCGAAATTCTCGAGAAGCCCTTCATCTTCAACCTCCAGACCATATCGATGGCGCGCCGCTGTCGTTCCTCCCCGAGCCGGCCTGACGTTGTTGGTTGCGGACAAGAAGTCGCCAACGGGCCAAAAACACCACATCCGTCCCGGAGACGAAGAAGAAAGATGAATTACCGATGAAGCTCCTTAACGATCCCCATAGTCAGAAGAAGTCAAGAACCACCACTCCCACAAGCTCCTCAACATCGCCATCGAGATCTAGCTAAAGCCGGGAAGATCTGATTGGAAGAAATGTCGGTGACACCACCAAGAGCGATGTACCACCAAACTTGAACCCTAAAAACAGGAAAATGAAGCCCTCACGACGGCGGTGGCCTAGATCCACAATGCCTCCATGTCCCGAAGGGCACAGAAGCAAGACAGGTCAACGGCAGCACCGGCGCGAGGTGACAAAAATCAAACTGCCTTTGTAGGAAAGAGATAAGTCAAATACACAGTTGGGTAGCTATATTCAGCCAACACGGGACATTGTCTTATGCAATACAAATTTAGCTTGTGAGATACTCCTGGTATCCTAGCAATAATAAAACAGTACCATGCCAGATTAAATAACCGTGAAAGCACAATTACATCCAGGTTATCCTAAAGAATCTTTTTCAAGAATCTGACCTTGCATATATAGGAGTATGGGACAGCAGACTCTCCTTAAACGGAAATAAATATGCTCGAAAGCTTTATCCCAGGTTGAATGGAAACAAGGTGATTCGCCTTTCTGGGCTAGTCTGATGGTGACCAAAAAAAATCGCTTCGGATCTTTTCGATTAAGGATGGATCTAAGATTCAGTTATGGGAGGATAAGTGGTTTGGAAATGCTACTCTATGTGGATAGTATCCAGATTTGTAAGACACTGTATGTCATAAGGGTGATACTATCGCCACAGGAAATGCTACTCTCTGTGAACAGTATCCAGATTTGTACGACATTGTATGTCACAAGGGTGATACTATCGCCATAGTGTTGGGGTCCTTCCCACCGAATGTGACGTTCATGAGAGATTTATTGGATCCTATACTTGTTTCTTCGCAGGTCTTGCTTCAATGCTTGGCTTTTGTCCAACTGACAACTGGACATGATGAATTTCGATGAAACCTTCTTGGGAATGGAGAATTCTTGGTGGTTTCCATGTACAATGCACTAATCCAGGCCGACTTACGAGTGGAAAATTATAAAAAAAATCTGGAAGATGAATATACATCTAAATAATAAAATCTTTATTTGGTATCTTCGTTGATGGATTATACTTACTAAAAACAATCTTGCATGGAGAAATTTGCATGGAAGTAAAACATGTGTTTTTTGTCAATGCAACTTTGTTCGTTCTATACGGTCATCCAAGCAGTTTTTCCAAACAATAGAACATACGTTTTTCCAATGCAACTTTGTTCGTTCTATACGGTCATCCAAGCAGTTTGAGGCTTGTATCCTCCAAGTAGTGCTACCAATATATTTGGGAATTTGATACATGGTATAGGTCACACGTACAAAATTCTTGTTATGGTGGGAGCAGCTGCATTTATTTGATCACTATGGCTATGTAGAAATGATAAACTGTATAATGATAAAAATTCTACTCTCCTGCAGGCTATCTACCGATTATAAGCACACTCCGCATTTGGTACTCGCTACATCGTATGGAGTTTCAACACATTTTTACGGAGGTGTGTACAATACCGGAAGACACGGCGGATAGAGTCTCCACCATCTTAGGCATTTTACAATTTCGCATTATGATACGTAATTCATCTATGTTTTTATTTATTTACTCTTTCAGATTCTGGACTTGGTTGGCTGTGCGCATGCTAGTTATTTTTTGAGAACTCGCGATGGAGCGCGTCTTTGTATTAAGTTGAAAAGAACGCCATAGAATGGGTACAACACCACACTTGCCTTTCCGCTAACAACACACTCCTACAATAGCGACGACAAGCTCACCTTGTCCAACCTCAAGCCAAGAATGGCGAGGGGTGGGACACTGAGGCTCCGGACCGCATCACATCCGACGCCAAACACTACCACACATGACCATACATTGAGGTTGCCCATACCAACGTATCCCTACATGCGCCTAGAAGATGAAGCGACCGAATGGCAGGGTCTAGCCGAACTCGGGAGGAGTCGACAAGAGAGTGTGCATCCTAATTATGCAGAGACCAGGTGTAATGCTTAAAACTCTTTTTTAACAAAAGTACTTTATCGAAAAAGGAGTATGGGAAAAAATGGTCGTAAAGCACTTGTAGTGTGTGCTAACACTAGCTGACAGGAGACACAGTCGGTGGATCTGGTACATGGCGGATGCAATATACCCACAAGCTTGCACTCTTCTGGTTAAGGATTCCATGGGAGAAGAGAAAGAGAGAAGAGCTGAACATATTTGGATGAGGCGAGAAGACGAGGAGGTCATGGTTTCCGGAAGGTTCGGGGAAAGGAGTTGTATAGGAGGCATAAGTGAGGAAGGAGGAGAGACGGCATGATTAAATCCAGCACTTCAAAAACAGGACGAGACGTTCAGAAATAAGGTTTAGAACAGGGACATGGGGGCGCTGCTTTACTCAGTGCATTTTTTCGTTACACTAAACATAGGATGGACGTTCTAATGCATGGTAGAGCATGGGTAAGTAAACAACATGATGATACGAAGCAGAACGCTCTAGACAGTTGAGGAGGTGGATAGACTACATGTGTAAATAGACAAATTTAAATGACTCATAATGGGGATATGTTTTATTAGAAGATATAGCTGTGAAAACCAGTCATTTTGGATCAGAGAGTTGGTCTCGTTCACTCACAACATTCTTTTGATTATCGATGACTTTGATCTTGCTCAAGTAAGCAACCAACATAGTTATAATGGGCTTAGTTTATAGCTACAAGTGAAAATAGCCTGTTGTTTTAGCCCATTTCCACTTTCCTAGAATAACGCTAATTATAGCAACTTCCGCATAAGTCAAAAGGCGCATCTATTTGATGTAAATAGGCATAAAGTGCCACAAGATAGCTCGTACGATATATAAAATCTATAACTAGTTCTTTAAAACCTAGATTACAAAATTGAGTGATGAATAGAAAGAAAGCAACATCTTGAATGGAAACATGAAATATTAATAAAACAATCATGACACCGAAAAATCATCTAAACTATGACATTTTATATGAAAGTGACTCTAGTATCACGCTACTACAACAACACCATCTAGATCAATAATATTCCACTTTTTAACAGACATAATTTATAGTATTTCTAATTAAACCTCTTTTTATGTAGAAACTATTAAAAAGGAATGGACAAGTGATGGTCACCATCAACTCCCTTTTGGAAAACGAGAGATAAGATGTTACAAAAGTAAATTATAAAATAATAAAAATGTAATGCACATAATTTGTAATATTCCCAACCTATCTTTATGTACAAACTATAAAAAGAGAGATCTGTTATTACATAAAAGCTATGGATAAGTCCTAGTCACCATCAACTTCATTTGGAGAAAAGAGATGCTAGAGAAAGGAAGAAAGGAGAAAATGAAAACAATTGTGGCAAAAAATAGGTCCTCAAGGTGCTTCCCACATATTAATGTAGAACCACGAAAAAGAGAGTCGTGAGATAATTTTTTTGGCTACATGCTAGCTAGAAATTAGGCTAGAAAAAATGTGTCCGTCCGCAGCTCGCTCAAAAATGAGTTGGCCTCGAACCAGCTCGATTGTATTGTTCAGCTTGGCTCACCGGTAAAGCATTCCACCTATCCCATGAGAAAATAAACACAAGAGTAACATAGAACAATGGATAGGGACACAAATGGGTCACACAAGCCAAAACCACGGACAAGTATGTGGTCATCAGTATCACGCCTTCCAAAGATATCAATGGCAAATTCCCTCAAAAAAGTCTTAAATGGGATGGTGACATTCGAAATACGGAGAAACACAAGAAAGGGAGAAAACGTAATAAATGTTCTCATGCCCAAACATTATTTCATCTGTATCACCGGAAACAACTATGACCTCGAATAAGATCCCAAGGACCTTATCCAAATATTCATATTATTCTTGTTATGGACACATTCAAGTCTTGTTGTGCAAAGAGTTTCAAAATTTCAAGTTCTTGAAAAATAGTAGATTTTCTCTCTCAATAATACCCTTTTTGGAACACATTGAGATGGAAATTACTCCCTCCATTCGAAGAAAGTTGAAGTTTCCTAAGTCAAACTTGTTTTAGTTTGACCAAGTTAATAGAAAATTATATCATTATATACAATATCAATTTAATTTTAATAAATTCATCATACAGCTTATTTTCACATCAATATGAGGAGGGATCAAATGCTAAATCATATTAGTAGACACTATTTTATTTTTATTATTTATATACAAAAGATTATCGAGTATGTGAAAACAACATAAAAGCCTCACTTTTCATAAGAAAGTTCAAACCACAGACGAATAGCATATATCATGTACAAAGAAACTAATTGTTTTTGGTGATAGTGTGTTTAGTTAGGATATTGTTCTCTCTCTCTTACGGATGCCCTATGGGTTTTACTAAAATATATGATAATTAACTACACACCTTGATTAATTTCGTGCATAAACAATTATTTGAGAAACCAGAAAAATATTTGTATTATACCAAATGAAACCAAGCATCAAGAACACCATACACCATATGCAATTATATCTATGAAAAATAAGAAATTTAAGAAATTTTATGTTCGTGGAAACTACTATAAGTGGTGCTACTTAAATAACAAATCAAAAGCATGCACACGTTCAAATTATAATGAACTCATCTAGTGAGAGAAATTTCTCAATGCTTCAATTTATACTCCATAACCTTCCATAACTAAACTTACTTACTAATTTAGAAGAATCACTACTAAGATATTTGAACGATTTAATGATTTATAGATACTTATAATGACATTTAAGGATATTAACATATGTACGCAAACACAAATATATGCCAACAAATAATATGTATACACTATACAATTTATGCAACCATGGAAATTAATTCAAGGAGAGAACTAATATTGCAACAGACAATTTAAATTAAGCACAAGCCAACCTTTGAGTCTTATACATCACATCAGGATGACAAAGAACAATATAAGTAATGTTTAAACACACTATTATGTGGTTAAGAATAACATCTGAGAAACAAAACATTGTTCTCAATAAAATTATAGTAGGATTAAAAAGTTTAAGATAAGTATAAAAAATAGTATAAAATAGTTTTGTTTTAATTTTTTATCATAAGGAAGTGAATTTATTATTCGGTTTGTACACGCGAGTTTACTGGCACAGCTCAATATACCCTAATAGATAGTAAACCCAATCTAGGCTCCCGGCGAGAAGATTTTCAGTCAGTAGGTGGGTGTGTTACATTGGACCATTGAGAAAATATGGTTTGAAGAAGAGATTGACTTGATTGGAGGACAACTAACCAACTTAAATGTTTTGAGATTTCTATTTTCGTGCCTCCGGTTCTTTAATTGTACTCACTTTTCCCTAGGTGCTTAAATTTTGCCCAACCTCTTGTCTGAAACTCTCACACAGTCTGAAATTCGTTGTTCGTCATCCTTGCTGTTACATGTTGATGGGTGGAGCCTCGTTCGTTCGGGTCCCGTAGTGGACACCTCTCTTCACTTATCCAGATCAGCGTGCGATCCACAACTTACCCAGGTTAGCGTTGCAAGATGGGAGCCCGACCCAGCCGCACGCCCATGCCCGTGCTTTTTCCTCCCCTTTCTTATTCTTCGATGATGGCAACTATTCTTTGGCGACGGTAGCCCTTCTCCGGCCGACGAGTTATGTCTAGCTTCACTTCGGCCTCCCATTCGTCTTGGCCGCAATATGGTGTCATGACGTTGACCTGTATGAAGGATGACATTGTGTATAGGGAAGGTTAGATATCATACCAAATTGTTCTGATTAGAGGGGGTCACTTGCTGTGGAGAATAAATCGGCGCAACTCGGGAGCTCAATTGGGCGTGCACTTGATGTGAAGAATACAACCGGCATAGGAGGCGTCTCGGTGATTTAATTTGTTTATCGAGTTAGTGTCTCGGTTGCAATCAAGTGAATCTATGAGTTGAAAGTCAAACTTTAAGATTTAGGGAGATGGAAGTATAAGAAATAAGAAAATGACACAACTCTTGAGCACTTTCAAAAAAATACAACTCTTTATGTAAAAGAGAGTTTATAATTTTTAGAGGGTGAAAAGTAATGCATTTACTAAAATCTTTATTTATCATGCATATACCAAAATTATACAAATCTTGAACGCTTTCAAATTACACTTTGAACATGATAATGTTGTCCTAAGAAAATCTTGAGAGTTTACAATTTTTAGAGCATGAAAAGTAATGCACAAACTAAAGGGATCCCTAAACTAAAATATTTATGTATCATGCATATACCAAAATTATACACCTTTGAACACTTTTAAATCGCACTTAGGACATGATAATGTTGTGCTAAGAAAATGCTTAGAGTTTATCATTTTCATAGAGTGAAATATAATGCATAAACATGCATATACGAAAATTATAGACCTTTGAACACTTTCCCTTCAAATCACACTTAGGACATGATAATATTGTGCTAAGAAAATCTTGAGAGTTTATCATTTTCATAGAGTGAAATTTAATGCATAAACATGCATATACAAAAATTATACACCTTTAAACACTTTTCCTTCAAATCACACTTACGACATGATAATGTTGTGCTAAGAAAATCTTGAGAGTTTATCATTTTCAGAGAGTGAAAATTAATATATAAACATGCATATATGAAAATTATACACCTTTGAAAACTTTATCTTCAAATCACATGGAGGAGGCTGAGCCCAGGAGGTGCCGAACTTGTGTGTTGCTGCTGTAAAGCAGCTTCTTTTGTTTGTGATGAACTTGTGCGCTGCTACTGAGCAGTGAATGTGTTAAACCTCGTTAAGTACCATACTATCTATCGCTAATATATCATATATTAGCTGCAAGCAACCTATCTACATTTCTTTTGTTTTTTGAATGTATTTATGCTGCTAGTGTGATTTGCTTCTCTAGAATTGCTACCAGATTGGGCAAAAACAAGAGCTAAAAGGAGCCATGAATAAAGAGAGAAGCTGCTCTATATTTGCTACCGATTTGGGCAAAAAACATAACCATTAGAGAGAGAGAAAGGGCTCTTAAAACTGCCAATTAACAATTAAAAAGAAAACTGCCAATTTAGATGAGAGGTGCGCATGTAACTACCAAACACGGCCCCACACGGTTCCCACACAACGTGGACCCACACGTCACCATAATGCGGTCCCAACCAACCAGCCCCACACGGTCCCACATGGTGTGGCCCCATACGTCAGCATAACGTGTTCCCGATCAACCAGCTCTACACGGTGCGGCCCAACACGTCAGCTAACGGTTAACCTGTCGGCACCTGACGTTCGAGCTCTTTGTTGAGTTTCGTACAAGGGGTCGAAAAAAAGTGAGAAAAAGTGAAGCGGCTGGAAAAAACTAAGTACAACTAACGAACCAAGGACAAGAAAATAAAAATTCCAAATGTTTTTGCCCAAGATGTGCTTTTCAAGTTAAGATTGTTTTGGCCTATTTCATGGTAGTTTTGTTATCATTTTACTTGTTGGAACATAGCTGGTGATGATGAATTATATTATATTAACTCAACCAGTAGTCTGCATGCACTGACATTCAATATAATGATGTTAAATGAAATGTAACATAGCTTTAGTTCATTTTGGATATATATAGCTGCTAACAAAGGTTTAAGCCATTTTGGATATATTCGCATGGGAATTACAGTACTAATACATGGCAACATGTGGCCTAGCTTCAAATAGATCTTCAACCCAAAAGTGAAGACGAGTTTTGAAGTTTTGAATTTGCAAAAGAAAATGATGATGTCATCTTGTTTTCTCCCAATACATGCGTACAAACTCTGCTATTTCATCGAGAATATTCTCCTTCAATTTAAAACGCACGAGCTATAGGAAGTACAAATTTTGGTCAAAATCAAACATTTGTAAAGATTGACGAGTATTTTTTTTTAAAACGAGGCAAAAGCTTTGCCTTTCATTGATATAGTAGAAAAGAGCTGGCCCGTTTATAAGGAAAGCAGGCCGAAAAACCGTTACAACACAACACCACACGCTAGCCCCGAGGCTACGCTCCACACGGGTTGACAACTAACCAGGTCGACACCACAACTCAACGCATCAGGCGGAGGCGAAAGACCGGAGCCACCGCTCCAACTACCACACCGCCCCCAGGACCGCGCCCTGCCTAGCCGAAAACGAACCCGCCTCCGCCAAACCACCCAAAAACACACAACAGGTCCCTCAGTCCGGCGGACGTCCAAAGCGAGACCCCAAGAGGCAAAGCGACACAAGAGATCCACCCACGCCGGATCCCGCGAGGGATCTAGGGTTTCCCCAGAGAACCCGGGTGGAGGAGCAAGAAACACCCGTTTTGACGACGACTTCAAGAAGGATGCGGCGCCCGCGGGCGTCACCGTTGTCGGTCCTGGCCAGCCGGCAGGACAAGGCTTTCGCCCAGCGGAGAGTCCCGAACCTCATGCCTGCCCAACAAGGACCGGCAAAAATCACCACACCTCCCCTCCTCCTCCAAGCTCCCGACGATCAACAAGCAAACCTTCCGCCGCCACGCCTAGTCTCTCTGTCGCCGCAATGAAAGCCGCCGTCCGGATCATCACCACTACTCGCGAGATAGTTGCCGAAAACAACCAGAGCGAACCCGGGAAGCCGCCACCGCGAAAGGGGCCAAAGATCACCGCCACCAAACACCTCCCTGGCGGCCCAGATCGAGCCCCGGACGAGCCCGCTCTGCCACGACGAGCCCACCGACCACGCGCCGCCCCACACAGATGCACCTTCGTCGCACCAGCCCGCCTCCCGCGCAGGAAGATGGACAGCATCACGCAACCTCCCTCCCGAAGAGGCCCAGATCGGGCAGGAAGAGACCCAGATCGGGCCCGCAAGCACTGCCGCCACGAGTCCTCCACCCACGCCCACAGACGCGCCGACACGCCGCCGCACGATCTTCCTTGTCGTGGGGCCACTGCCCCAGCATCCTCTGCCCACAGATGGAGCAGAAACGACCGCCACCCATGGCCACCTCGCAGCGCCGTGTCCAGCCCTCTCGCGAGCAGGCAGCCCCGCGGCGACCAAACTTCAGACTCGTGCCCAGCCCCCGCAGCAACCGCGCCACTCCTGGCCAGGCAGGGACTAGATCGGCCCGACGCCGCCGCCAACCGCAACGCTCCACCGAGCCAGCGCCGCGCTCCGCCAACCACGCCCACCAGGGCGTGCACCGCAGCAACGCGCCTCCCGCAGCCTGACACCTCAGAAAAATTATACACCTTAAAAAACAGAGGTAGTAGTAGCAAACTCACAAGGCTACAATGCCTAGTTGCCTGCCAAGACTGCCAAATGCCTCGAAACAATAAGTCCTTGACAATCAATTACTCCCCCGACCCGAATTAATTGACTTGAATTTGTCTAGACTCGGAGTACTCGATTTTGCGTCTTGTGACAAAGCCTCTTAACTCAATTTTGTGTCCAGCCCAAAAAAGCACAATTTTGTGTCATTTGAACGCAAGTCCTCAACGGCGGCATCCTAGAACTCGTGGAGGCCATCCGCTGCATGTACCGGTGGGCGCCGCTCGCCGGGAACGTTGCCGGCGCTGGCGCCATGATGCCGCCCGTCGTCCACATCATCTGCAGCTGCAGCTGCAGCGATTTGAGGTACTGGATCGCCTCGTCCAGCATCGACGCCCTGTCCGTCTGCCACGCCAAGAACCGGCGAACAGAAAAAGATGATCATCATTCATCAGATCGATCGCCATTGTTAAGAATTAATGTCGTAGCAGAAATATTTAAATTATACTTTGTTGCTGCAGTGGGGTACAAGTTGTTGCAGGGCCCTCATCTTCTCATTGATCCTGTCCCTCCTCCTCTGCAAACCGTCGTCAGGTAATCCAGGGCAGAGTCAGCAATCACGGCGAGGGCAAGAAGATTTCACCGAACGAAGACGAAGGTAAACATGTAGTAGAGGCCAGGTATACCCTCTCTGAGAGGTTGTGCACTTGGGCGGCACGCCGACGTTTGCCCGTCGTCGCCCTCCGCGCCGGCGTGGACGTAGTCATGGCGGCGGTGTCGTACACCTCCGCGTCCTGTATAGCCTTGGCCTTGCTGGGGCTCTCGTGTGTGTCTCTCTGCTTCCGCTTTTCGCCTACTGGCGCCCTCGGCCGCGTCGGCGAAGCGTCGTGGTAGGACGTGGCGTCATTGGCCCTCACGCCACGCGGCGGCGGCGGCGGCGCGCAGTGGCTGGCGGTGTCAGAGGCAGCAGGCATTTGGCCGAAGCTTTCGGAGAAGAGGTCCTCCTGGAGCGAGCCGCCGTTGTCGTCATCGATAACGGGGTACTGGAACCACGGCGCCACCTCGTGTTCCTGGCTGTGCATGACGGCGTGGCCGGCGCACCACAGCAGCTCGACGAGCTCGTCGCCTTGGCCGCTGCAGCAACAACGACGGCTCATTCAAGAACTCCGGCCGATCGATCGATTGACTCGAGAAGAATAGTAACTAAAGATGATTCAGGAGATGAAACGGAACGAACCGTGGTGTCGCGAAGACGTCTCCCATGTTGCCGCTCCTCCAATCTTCCATGGTTCATACTTGAGAAGTATATATACTGTTGAGTAAGTGAGTGGACTGGGTCGATATTCCTCTGGCAGACTCATCAGTTGATCGACAGCGACGGGGTATGGCTCCCGGCCGCAACATCGATCCACCTCCACCACCTCGCGAGCAAATTCAGAAATCAGGATCGAGTTTGATGACCGTACTGCTGGTACTGTGGCGGTGTCTGAAAACGATCCCGTGCATCACTGTTCCGGAAAGATTTCCCTGATCTCGGGCGATCGGTTAGTCCGGCCGTACGTGTGGAGCTAGCGACGTCAACCCCAGCTCACACTCACGCTGCTTTCCAAGGAGCAGTGTACATGCATGTTTGACATGTTCAGCTTCGGCGGCCAAGTCGGGAAACATGCACACATACATGCATGCATCTCGTGCCATATATGAATTGATTTTTTTTTTGGAAATTAGCATATATTAATATCCATTGGTGCGTCTAGCGCCGGCTGAGGGCACGTGGAGTCGTGTGTCCGGCGGATCTCTGGGCATCCGATCGTTTTCAGTATTCGTCGGTGTGATTTGAGATCATTCTCTTCCGATCTATGTTTGTCATCTTCGGCGATGGTTGTTGCTCTGGTGTGCTGGTCCTATGGTGTTAACACGACGACTTTTCGTCTGTCTACTACAGCAAGCTCAACTACGACAAGCTTTGACCGGCACCGGTGATGGAGCGGCGAGGAAGGCGGCGCGCCTTCGGCTCGTGCTAGTGTCTGTAGTCGTCGCTAGGTGGTCTAATGACTTATTTGTAGTTTCTATTACTTTTAAGCCTCTTTGTACTGTTGTTGATGATTACTAATAGATCAATGAAATTTCGCAAAAAAAAAATCACAAGATAACAATTACACCCAACCTCTGTAACAAAGCATTTCCCCAGCGACCATATAGATGCACAAAGCAAAAAATAAAGAAGAATTACAAAAAAGAAAAGTCCCGCTACAGTAACCCATTCGTTGAAACAACAGTACTACCATCACCAAGACAGCATCAGAAGTCAAACTTCTGCAAAAATGACGCCTTCAAGAAGGGAACAGTCACAAACACCGTCATCGCCCGATCATAGATGTTAGGTTTTCACCCTGAAGAAAGTTCACGCTCTTAAAAAAAATACTTCAACAAGATCATTGCCAGACATAATCAATTAAGGCCAAACCCTGGGTTTTAACCACTCATGTGCAGTCGCCCCCACTTGCATGCCACTGCACCAAGTCAGGAGTCACCAAGCCAATTCCTCATCACCATCCAGACTCGAACCACCATTGTCAGTTCTTAGATCTCGATCTTCATGACATTCTATGTCAGCACCACGTAACGAGAACATACCCCATGATATTAATAACCAACAGAGCTTCGAAGCGTTCCCTATGAACCCAAACGGTCAGAGTAAAATATGGTTGCGTACGATCAAGTCCCACCCGATCTAGCAATCTATCGGCATGAATGCACTATGAAGTTTGCCGGCAGAGCCTTCCAAAACACGATACAGAAACCAGATCAATGAAGACAAACATCAAACAGATCTTCGCCTTAGCTTGAGAGGGACCTTAGGACCGCTTCCTTTATTGAAACCGAGCCAGTAGCCCCACGCCCAGCGGCGGACCTACAGGGTATGTCAGGTATACACCGGCATACCCTGCAGTCTGGCCAATATAACCTACCGTATACTAGTAGTAAGAAAAAGAAAAGTACGAATGGATTGTTGCAAAACTAGCTAGCTTGAGTCGTGCCAGTGCATGTGTCCTTGTAGAAAAAAAACAAACCTGATCGATTATGTTGTAACTGCACAGCTAGCTGATCTCGTATGCCTCGTCTACGATCCAAAACAGACCAAAATCGACGCGCTGACGGACTACCTCACGTCTTCGGCACGGTGCCTCGCCCACCCAGGTCCCCGAGGAACCGATCGGCAGTGGCAGATTGCAGCCTGTGGACTTGGATGCCGGCAAGCTGCTTGCCGCGAGATCAAATACAGGCCGGATCATCCTTTTCTCCTTCGCTGGCGGCCGTGATATTTCCTGGGTGCCCGAAACACCGCGAGATCGACCACAGAACCCGGATAATCGACGCCCTCATGCGCATCCGCGCTCAAGTAATCATGTAATTGTTCAAGTAGCTGATCTTTTTCAATTTGTATATTCATACATGCACATCTTGGGATTAAATAGCAGGATAAAATTAAATTTTGATCATAGATGGCATATTTTTGATTGTTCCATCTCCTTATTTCAGTAAAGAGATTATATCATGTGTGATTATGAACTATGATTCTATCACCCTGTACGATTTCTACCTTAATGATATCCCGGACAATTATTTGCTTAAGTTTAAACTGCAACTTGATAATTACATTGGTGATATGAGACGAGATGATAGCTTCCAAGGCCTAGAGAGTTTTGTTGACCTATCGGTTAGTGTATGATATGGTATAGTTATTTCTCAAATTGGTATTGGTTCTACGGTACCGGTGGTGACCCCAAGTGTGAAAAGGGTATTTTCTACGATGACTTTAGTGAAAACAAAGTTAATAAATAAGATGGGTGATACTGTCTTGGATTATTGTCTAGTCACATATATTGAGAGGAATATTTTCTTCGAAGTGGATGAAGATAATATAAACGAGACTTTCACGTCCCTAAGAAAGCGTAGGCTAGACAAGTCAAACAAATAGTTTTGTAAGTTTCTTTTAAAACATAGTTTAGACTATAGGTTGGTGTGTTGGAACGATTATGTGGTGATTTGTGCAACTTTCTAAATTGATCTTTCAATTACTCCCTCCGATCCAAATTAATTGACTTGGATTTGCATACATTCGGATGTATCTAGCACTAAAACATGTCTAGATACATCCGAATCTAGACAAATCCAAGTCAATTAATTTGGGTTAGAGGGAGTAGATATTATTCAATTGCTTCTATACCCTTTTACAATACAAATTGTGCAGTTACTTATTGAATTAGAAAGATATTTTATCACAATTATCGTAAAAAAATTGTGTGGCATACCTGTTGGCAAAATCCTAGATCCGCCACTGCCCACGCCTCCCACCAACAACTAGCAGGATCCGCCGCTCGACGACGAGACCACCCGGCAGACCACTTCGATGGAGAAGGAGGTTACCACCACCATGCCGGGGACAGATGCCCCAAGCGTCCTCGTCCTCGTGTCATGAACATGGCCCGGGGAAACCTGAGAAGCTGGCGTCGAGGGCGACGAATGAGCAGCAGAAATCGCGGCCCGTCTAGGCCCATCTGGGCCGAGATCGGGACCCGAACCCCCGTCGCCGCTTGTTGCCATCTACCGATGTTCATCGAGGTCCTCCGACCGCCGCTAGCCACGACACCACCGTCGACACCGGCCAGGTGCGGGCGCTCCCGCTAGCACGAGATCGTGCCCCCACGCCGAAGCGCAGCCGAGCTAACCACCGCCGCCGCCATGCCACCAGGGCTTTGCACGACGACGCTTCGAGCGGAGGCGGTGGACGGGAACGTCGAGGAAGGGGAGGGGAGGAGACCGTCCGGCACGGCGTGGCGCCTCCATGAGGGTGTGGGAGGTTAGGTCGCGCGATATGTGAAACCGAAGCTCTCGACAAGGTAGCTAGAGATCGGCCGGCTGGTGGAGTCCATCGGCGGCCGGGTGTCAACTCTGCAACCATGCATCCTCACGTCAACGTCGATCAAGGGCCCTACCCAGCAAAAAAACAAATTCTTTCCGCGTTATTCAGATCATGGGCTTGGGAATCAACTTTAATAGTAGTACAAGATATTTTGGTTTGCCAAATTAACGCATCAAAACATCTTATATTTAGAAATCTTGTGGGTAAGAGTATGAACTACACAACTAGCTATGACTTCCTTTCGCGTAAGCAATTATCAATACTGTTTTAATATTAGATAGTTAAAAATTTAATATATAAATATGAAAATAGTCATAACGAAAGAATTAAGAAACCATAGTAAGAGTGCTATAGTTGCACTAACACGTCTCCACAGTACCATTTATAGTCGGAAATGCAAAAATGACCCTCCCACCTCACTTTTTTTGCTATTGTAGTTTTTCTGTTCAGCCCCTAGCGTTTTTAGATTTTATACATATTTCATCGCTGATTTGTCAACTCAGATAAAATATTCAACAATATTATTTTACATAGAACGTTGGTGTTTCACATAAAAACAGTTTATCAATGAATTTTTATCTAACCATTTTAATTAGCAATTATAATAAAAACACATACAAGTTATGTACTTGTTTCTACAAAGTTTCATCACAGATCCATAAACAAAACATATTTAGATTCGTATGAGACTTAATCACAGAACCGAATCTTGGGAGATTCATGCAAGTTTCATAGTTACATGGAGCAACTCTGAATGAATCAAATCAATTCTTATCAAATTGACATAATATTCACACGTGAGATTAATTTGACAGAGTATACACAAGATTCACACAATTTTCGTACATACGATCCACACAATATTCATACACAATGCATCATTCATATTTTATCAAAGGAAACGTAGAGATCTATTCAAGATCCGTAGAAGTTTTCATGGGATGTGAAACAATCCGTTCATGTTTCATATGAGAAACACCGAGAGACATCAAGAACCAACATCAAGAAAATCCTTTCATTAAGAAACGGTAAAACTCACCTATCTAGGCTTCACCACAGCGATTTAGAGTCCTTGGCCGTCGGATTGAGCGTATGGACGCATCAGATCATTCCTTCATCTCTCTCATCAATTGGGCCTCATTTACTACGTTATCTCGCTAGAGCTAGCCGGACCAACGTCAAAAGGGCCGCTGCTCCACAGGTCGTTCTCGGTGCCTTCTCGTGAACTGGGCCGCCGTGGGCCGCGTAGCAGCGAGGGGACGGAGGAGAGAATAGCTTCCGTTTGGGAAGATGAGGCGACGACGCAGGGAAAGACACGGTGAAGCCGCCGCAGTTTCTTCGTGCTTTAATGCCGCAGAAGGGGGCCGGACCTTCCGTTTCCTCACCTACCGGCAGTAATGGACGACTGTTTTCGGCTTGCCCCCTTCTATTCCTTTTTCATTTAGGCTCTGGGAGGCCAGCTGGATCAGTTCGTAGGAGAGATGTTGGGGCCAGAGCTGCGGAAGAATAGGGGATAGCTTGCGGGAGAACATCGACGGATGGGGAGAACATGGACTCGAATCAAAGGCTTCTGGCAGTGCTCAAGGATCGCGCAAACATGGCGCATGGAGATCCTCGACTCGACCAGACGGAGGAGGCGCATGAGGACGCCTTCGCCACGACCGAGATCCTCCATAGCCAGGTCCGTGCAGAAACAATGAAATCAAATGTTGTATCTATTTCCTGCAAAAGGAATTGATCTGCGATTGGAGGCTGTTGCAGACTTGGCTGTAACTAATTAATTAGATCTTGTTTGTTCTTGCTTCTCTGCAGGTCAAGCCTCTGAAGAAGTAGAGCGTGCGGTTGAACAAGCACAAATTAAAGGTAAGTCCATGTGGGACAAGGTGGCACAGCCGGGGCGGTGAGCCGGCCAGCTTTGTTGTAATTGTGTTTCGCTTTCGTGTAGTTCTATTTGAGTTGTCCATCCTACACTCTTAAATTCCTTGTTTTAGAAATCAAATGGCTCGCAGCGTGACTCACGATGAGAGGAAAATTATGGTGGACCCTGACAATTTCCACATCAGCTGTTTTTTTCCAAAAAATGGGAAATTGCCAGCCAGAATTTTTGGCATATCTCCCGTCGCACACCGGCGCGATCATGCGCACAGTTTAATTTCCGTAGATTATTTCATGTATTCTTATATCGTGTGTACGGTGATAGTTAGAAATATTCCTTTTATTTTGCAAATTCCTTTTGCCAGCTGACATTGTAAATTTATTTTCAACTGCAAAGTGTTGGGTACTATTTCCTGAATGATAACAATTAACACAAAAATACTATGAGAAGCTGGACAAGCGATCATAGAACATATGAAAATAAAAGAACGAGAAGTTCCATTTATTCCCCTAAACGTTAAGGTTTTTTCCTTGCTTCTGCCTGCGTATGATTTCCTTCCGTTACTGAACTGTTGCTATTTGTATTCCTGGAGAATGCCACAGTTTCATCCGATTTTGACATGCTTGCTAGAGGCAAGAATGAAATTGCAATTGGCAATATCTTTAAATGTGCACCACCTCTTCTCTTCTATGCTCTAGCCTTGGCAAATCTTTACTGACTAACCATTATTACCTTTGGCGGCTGTTGTTATTCCATTTGTTTTGGAGGCATGTAGTAGAATGGTCATCTAATATCAGAAATAGAAGCACACGAGTGAAATTGACTTACTTTAAACAACAAGGAATTAGCAATCACGCCCCCAAATTCACAACATATCATGAGGTAATCGTCATCTCATGAGACTTTGTATCTCAGCTTTAGCAAAGCCTGTTTTGTGTAAGCATGCAAGTAGTTCAGTTGTGTGGCACTTGGTGAGGTATATCTAAGAAGCTGAAGGTGCTAATAGCTTTTCTTGATTATGTTGCCTTATGTTTTATCTTTACCATAAATAATCGTACATTGTTTCTACAAAGGCATTTCTACGGTTCCATAGAAGCTTATTTATCTACTGTCTTTGGTGTAGCTTTATGTTGTCCAGTGATTCATAACTTTAGTTTGTGATAACCCAAGTCACAATGCACTACACCATAGCTATGCCTTTCTATTAGCACTTCAAATTTTGGTGCATTTGATACATGCTTAATATGTGCTACGTGAATGGATAGAACTGTAATGAAACTACGCATAGCATAAATTTATTGCTTCATGTTGTGCCATTGATGTTATTATGTGCTTCCATACTTATTATTCAAATTTATGTGGTGCCTTCTATCATATAGCTCTACTTCGACTCAAAGTCATATGAAGACATTGGTTTCGGTTAGAGCTCTCTATGGTTAGAATCTTTTCTTTTGCTCTATCGGACCACGTGTCTACATTGTCAGCTAATTGCTTGCTTGTATGCATGGTGGAGGGGTGACTCACAATGTAAGGTTTTGATGCATTTCCAACACTTTTGTAGGGGAGAATATCATTTTGCGGCCCGAAAGTTGGGGTGGCCAGGCAACCGGTACCCGAGTTCCCTGATATCATCCGCGATGACTATAGTTGGCGTGCCAAATACTCAGAGGGTCCTTTTCGGCACGAATTCAAATTTACGTTTCAATATAAAAAATCAGGCTAACGACCGTCAAGTTGGGTCCCCCTGTCAGCTTTCGCCGTTATGTCGCTGCCGTCATAGCTGCCACGTAGGCTTGCAGCGTTGGCGCATGCATCCTTTACGCGTCTGCTTCTTCCTCCAGGGTGGCAATCTGTGGTCGCGGCCATGGCGCGGAGCTAGGACTTGGACAAACCTGCTCGGCCCGTTCTCCTCCCATCCCGAATCGGAGCTCGCCCTCACCATGACCGCACCATTGGCATGGCGCGGGGACGGGAATTCATTCCCGGGTGAGATCTGTACCCATGCCGACCATGCTCGGTCCTGTTGGTCTCCTCCAGAATCCGAGCTCGCCGTCGCCGTGGTCGCACACGCACCAGCCACGGCGCCTTCCTCTCCGAACCCCAAAGCCACATCCACCCAGTTCGGCACAATGCCAACAAGGTGAAAATGCATCAAGTTTTCTTCTTGTGATTGTAGAAAAACATGTATGTACCATGGCCGTAGCATACTCTAACAATGTACACATATATTGTTTACTAGATTTTCATTTGAAATTAGTAGCTCCGTGATGACGAAACATAGAGAACCTAAACGGAATGACGATGACAACCATGTTCTGTACTTTGCATTGCATCAACAGGTGCTCGCTGACGAAGCAAGTTACCAAGAGAGTGGAGTTCATCAGCCATTGCCAAAAAATATGTGAACAAATCAATGAGCGATTCAATGCAAATAAGCGCAGAAAAGCTAGATCCATGTCATCAATCATCGATAGGTGGCACATTCTAGTGATGCGTTCAAATGCATACACGATGTATCATTTGCTTGAAGTGGTTGTTATCCTGAGCAAAAATGCGTGGTATGCACATTACATTTGTATGTTCTATGGTGCAATTCTGTTGCTATGGGCGTGAAAAGAAAAGTTGGGCTTCACTGAATATTACGCAGTTAGGCCTAACTTAGTTTTACACAAATAAGCACAGCTTAGTCTTTACACACATAAGCGTAACTAATGATAAAGATAAAGACAAATGGTTCATCAGATCTGCCAGTATGAGCACTAGTTCCCTAGAGCTGGTGGTATCGTCGGAACGAACCAGAATGCTGCGTTTGGCCGTCTTTCATTCTCCTTCAAATAGTATGACCCCACTGATGAGCCAATTGTAGGCCCCCTCCCCCGACGTGGATTCGGCTCCAGGTCGGATCTGGAGTGTCAACATGATAGGCGCGTGAGTGTGCAACAAACACACAGTCTGCTATCAACACTGGAAGTGCTGGCACCTCAGCAACAACACTAGCATGTTCTTCCTGGACTCCGGCAGCAGCCTCAGCATGTATTTCATCAGCTTCACCAGCAGCAGCATTAGCAAGTATTTCGTCAGCTTCACCAGTAGCAGCATCACCAAGTATTTCGTCAGCTTCACCAGGAGCAGCACCAGCTAGTTCTTCACCAGCTCCACCACCACCAACACCACCAACACCACCACCAGCAGCAGCATCAGGGGCCAGGGCTGCCTGAGCAATTATAGGTTCAACAGCTCCAGGGGCTCCGACAAAGAAAGGGTAGTTGATCCCAAGAAACACAGATTGTCCCTTCAGATTGTTGACTCTGCTCCAGACTTGCTCTACTGGGTCTTCGGATGGGGATGCGAACCTCGAGAAAACGTGACACCGCAGCGATGGATATGAAGAAAGTTGTGTCCCCATATGTTCTATTGTATCACCAATGTTGTTTAGTGCTCCCCTGATATGAATCCACAAGAGTTCATCATGATGTTCCGTGTTGTCTCTGAGAGGTGCCAGGAACTAGCGTCGTGTCCCAAGTTCAGCATCTTCTACTGCATCTTCGATGACCGGAGCTGGAATTAAGCGCGGGGCTGCGTGGGTACCTGTGTGTTACTAACGACCAGTAAGCAGAATTTTGAATGAGATTTTACATGCTATATGACACCATGACTCACCCCAAATGGACGGCTCCCAAACACGCATGTCGCCGCTAGGTTCAGTGACCGCATAAATGCGTTGCGGTCTGTACGAAGAGCAGCCGTAGGTGAAGACGGCGTCGACATACTTCTCCGGCCGCAGGAAGTCGTCGCGCAAGACTGTCCATTCATTGTCTTCTGCGCATCTAATGAATGCGATTGCCTTGTCGAACACCGCCAAGAGGTCATACTCCCAGTTCTTCCACGCCCCCTCCCGCGGTCTATGTGGGAGCTGTACCTTCACGAGCTCAAGTTCTGCCATGTTGAACCTGTAAGCGAATTCGAAAATGGGCGGCGGCCACCCGCTGTTGAATGCAGTAATGTCGAAACCCTTCAAAGATGGCAATGCTAGCCTCTCCGATCTATAGCAATTTTTTAGAGTCCAAGTACTCCCATCTTGGGATAAAAGGACCAGTCACTCGCTGTTGCCACCCACCCAGTTCTGGTCATCTCTCATTTCCGTCTCTTCTTCTTCCTTGATATTCACCACTACTGATTCCGACCACTTATCCAGCAGCATCAGTTTTGCATGAATATTCTGCAGAGTTTGTTGTCAGTTGGTACAATCACCTAGCATGGATTCCATTGCAGATACAATTTAACAACTGGACCTTTATATTAAAATACACAAAATATTGCCTAAATACGAGTGTCTGCTCAGATATCGCCTAAATTATGCCTGTGTCACTACGAAGATACTCAATATATGGAGTAGGAGCAGAGCCCCCCAGAATAAACTCCTGACGATGATCATAATTAAATAGCTCGGGGCATAACAGCCTTAAATCGTCTAATCTGTTTGTTTTTATTTTAGGAAACAAAATGTCACCTAGCAGGCATTCCATTGTAAAATCGAAATTGACAACTCGTCTATCACCTAGAGTAAGACGGTGTCACTACGAAAATACCAGAATATCAGGTACGAGCAGAGCTTCCGCTGTACAGAATAGTCTTAAATGGTTCGATTTGTTCAAACTGCGCGTGCACACAACACGTTCGACGAAAGGAACATAGGATTCCGATGAGAGTTCAACGCATATGAATCAACGATATTGCTGAACGAATAAGCTAGATACTGGAACTTACGTGGTCATCGCGGTCGTCTGGCCATTTGCTGTTATCGGGGTAAAGAAGGCCTGGCATGCCGAACGGTTGTTCGTCCATGTTCCGCATCGTCACGCGGTAGCCAGGGATGCAGCGAGCGAGGCGGCCGACTGAGATGATGTCCAACTCCGAGGCGATCCTGTGCACGTTCGCGGCGCTGAGGTTCGGCCATCCCCAATCCTCGCGGTAGCGGTCGCCCTGGCCATCCGTGTCGTCGTTGCATGCCTTTCGCTTCAGCTGCTGCTACCCCAAGCTCTACCCATAGCGGCAAATGGAGTCTGGAATCCGATGGATTAATGGAGGCGTTGTGATGAGGAGGCGGATGGATTCAAGAGGGGGTGGAATCAGGGATGGGGGCAGTTGTTCGAGTAGGGAGCGAATCTGCAAGGAACCACCGCCGCCGCCGGTTCTTGTCCGCGTGGAAGAAAAGAACGGGGGGCATAATTATTGAGGGCGGGCACCGAAACCGTCTAAGGAAGTGAAAAAATAAATCATAAAAGGGAAATGTGCGGCCCGCCTGTCAGTGAGTGAAGGTCGGCACGCGTAAACGTGCCTACGTTTGAATTGATTCCACCACATGCAAGTGGCGCAGAACAAATTTTAGGAAGTGCTAGCGTCGACGTGTAAAACCGTCGTTTTTCGCCACCTTCACCCTACTACAAACGGTCGTGCACCATTCCAGATATTGGTAAGGGCGGTTCCAATCTTTCACTTCTCCGTCTCATTTCCTCCTCCATGGCCTCATCGTCTTTCTCCTCCACGGCCTCATCCATTTCCTCCACCACCGCATCACCCTCTTCCTCCGTATCCTTTCCCTCTTTCCTATAGTCATGGACGCTCCGGACGTCCGAAACGACGGCAGGCAAGAAACTGCGCACTTCAACATCAAAGTACTGGCAGGAAGAAGATCGATGTTGTCTACACCACCGACCCTCGAACAGTGAGGAACACTCTGAATAATTTCACGAGTTGGCTGCAGTTCGAAGAAAACAGGTTCGTAGGTCTCGACCTCGAGTACAGCCGCGATTGCCGTAGGATCGCCGTGGTGCAACTCTCCATGAAGGGGCACGTCCTCGTATACTAGCCTTTTTGCGAGAAGGGGGCTGACGGGATCTGGTAGACTTTGCTGTCTTTTTGTTCTTGAACCGTCTGTTTGCAGAAGTTATTGCTATATTATTTGTCTGAATTCATTTTCATGCAGGTGGGGTGAAAGCATTAGGGATCTGTTTCATGACTTTCTCGAGAACCAGCACATAACATTACCAGTGTTGACATCACGAATGACAGTAAACTGCTTGAAAGCCCGACTGTCAACATTAGAATCCCAAAGGAGTGCAGAGTGGACATCCAGGAAATTTACTGGATCCCAGGGACGAAGGGCAGCAAGACCGGGATGGTCGCTCTTGCCTACGAACTCATAGACCCGTGGTACGCTGACATGAAGGACAGATTGCCGAGATGTTCGTGGAGGCGTTTAGGGCACGATTACTGGGAGGATAAGCCACTTTCTGAACCTAATCTGAAGTACGCTGCAATTGACGGGTATGTTAGCCACGAGCTGTACCGCCCGATTGTAAAATCTCGTTCCAGGCATCGCATCATTGAACCACCACCAAGGCAGGTTGTTTGTCCCAGATGCCGGATCGTAGATGAATCTACAAACCGGGGCAAGCGACCGAAGGCATCCTGGGATCGGTTGCCTTCTCCAACAGGCTGGGATGTAGAGTATTAGTGCATGATTGTTGTGTTTATGAAAACATGTTATTTCATAAATACACTATGTGAGCAATTACGAACTGCTGTGTATTACCTTTGTCAAACTATAATCTGGTTTATGACTGTATCCTCCTCTATAATCTGGGTTTGGTTATGACTTATGACTGTATTACACCTTATGCATGTCAGTCCTGGATTCTGCCGCATGCAAATGGCACAGACATAATTTGTAAGAATGAATGTTGAGCATACAAAAGGGGGAATGTAATTCATACAGGTTAAGTAGCTAATAGCACATGGATCATACGAGCTTGGTTCTTACACACAGAATGCTTAGAAAATATAGGCGAGATAAAATACAGGCGAGATAAAACTAGGAACGAAATGCGAAACTAGTAGTGGTAAACAGCACACTCACCCACCCGCCAGGTCTTGTTGAGAATCTCGTAGCAGACATACGCGTCCCTAGCTGCGTACTTGATCGCATCATAATCCAGGTGCCTCCACTCCCATCGCTCGTGCAGGTGCTTCGGGAACTCGATTTTCATGCCGGCGTACTCGCGGTCGATGATGTCGGAAGCGAGTCTAGCCATGCCGGCTTTCCCCGTACCGCCATCCGGGTACCTCCACAAACGTTGGAGATCGACGTAATTGACGACATGAACGAGGAGATCCCGTTCTAGCTTCGGAGTGTCGTTCTTGATATTGACGCTGGCGAAGTAGATCTCCCTCCTATGTAGGAACTCGCGAAGCTCTGGGCATACAGATTTGGCCCTACATACGTGATATAGTAGGCAGTGGTTGCGCATGGACAGCTGCAAAAGCGCCGTCCTCTTCCTATCTCTGGTATACTTGAGGTCAAGGCCGACGATCTTGTACCTGTCCATCGGATCTTGTAGCCACCGCTCGTACATTGCGATGACCTTGGCCACCTCCGCTGACGCATTTGTGTGGACGACCGTCAGCTTGGTGGTGCCATGGGCGGTGACGGTGTACTCGTTGGTGTAGTCGCTCCCGTCGCCGAACATGCCGTACTCTGCATCCATGGCAGCAGCTAATGCGGCGGCGGTGGCCTAGTTTCGGTAGCGGTGCTGGGACTGGGCGTGGAGGTGGAGTGATCTGTTGCGGTGGTATGGCCAGGCGGAGGCGGTGCCTGTGGCAACGTCGATGGTTCTTGCGGTGGCGGCGCCGGCGGAAGGAATGAGTTGGGGATTTTTGCACAGTGATGTGCTGAGGAGACAGAAGACGATGCTTAAATTCTGTTTACCAATATTCCGGTCATACCCATGCGGAAGCAAGTTTGACCGGGCGAGCACCGATGGTTTCCAATCTAGCGATTAAATTTGGCGTCCGTCCCGGTAGGCGATGGGACGGGTGTGCGACGTGGCTTTGGCGTGGCAGAGACCGGTCACGTAGACCACCATCCCGTTGCCGATCCGCAGTGGGTGCGCGGTGCTGACACGACGTAACGTGACAGGACAGAAGGAAGTGTACAAGTTTAAGAAGTGTAAGCATAGACATGGACCTAGCATCCCTGCACCCCGGGGCAGCCGCCCAGCCGATCAGGCATGCCGATTGCGCAAAGCTTGTCCCGAATTTGCCAAAATGAAGCTCGTTTGCCCATGCTTCTATAAGTTTCTCTGTAGGCCACTTGTGTAAGCATGCACGATCAAGCAACTTTCCAACACACGTGTCGGTGGAAAAGCATTAGGTTTCAACACACCACATAGTTTAGGGATTTAGAATAGCTGCATTATGGAGCTCTAGCCAAATTGCATGGTAAAGCCAAATTCAGCTTTTTGTCAGATTTAGCTATAGCAACATTGTGTCTCGTTTGTCCTCACTTTTGCCCTCCCGATATTCCGAAGCCCTCACATGCGCTCGGAGGGGGCTGCCATTTGGTCAAAGGCTTGGCCATTACGTGCGCCATGACGCCTAAAGTGGCCTTTTTAGAGAGCGCCTTTTCCCTCTCTCGCTAACAGTTGTGTTTTTTGCCCAAAAAGGTAGGGAATATAGAGCAGCTTCTCTCTTTATTCATTGTTCCTTTTGCGATCGTTTTACCCCAATCTGGTAGCAAATCTAGAGCAGCAAAACAAACCAGCACCATAAATAAATTCAGTAAATAGAGAAGATGTAGATAAAGCAGCTAATATAGGTTCTATAGTACGGTACTTAATGAGGTTGGACAATTAGGCTGCCCAGCAGCAGCAGCAGCAGCAGACTGGTTCAACATAGACAAGACAAAAGAAGCTGCTTTACAGCAGCAGCAGCTGATCAGTGGCCCCGTGTGGCCTCTGCCAGGAGGGCATTCGCCTCCTCCACTTCTTGCTACCCAGCCCCTTGACCTTGGGCACCTTGGGTCTGATCGAGGCATGCGACCCTCCTCGATAGCCACCTTCTGGAGGTTGCGGAGGTGAAGGCCGAGCGCCTGGTGCTTGGCCCTGAAGCCGTGGATGTTCACGGACTCGCCGCAGGTCCTCACGTCCTCGGCATGCTTCACGAGGGAGTTGAAGTCCGTGCCGTGGAGCCTCCTGGTGGGGCAGAAGGGGCACCTGTACACGTCACCGATGAATAAGTTGTTATACTGACCGGACTCCAGCCTCCTCAGCACATGACGAGTCTTGGTGTCCTGCGACTCGTCGTCGCTGCGGAGCTCGCTGCTATCCTCCTGTTGGAAAAAACAGAAGAGTGAAATAAGGACATGATTGTGATACTTTGATTATCGGGATTGATTTTTTGCATAAATTAACCGAATGAGATCTCCCGATTATTCCCTAAATCTCAAACCAAATCGAATACCGATCCCAACTACGAACAGGGGGGTTCATCGAAAATCGAGATCTAACACAATAGGAGTAGCTACTGTAAAAAATACGAACAGCCGAGCCCTAATAACATACGATCTAGCATCCAACGATGGGAACGGGGGAAGAACAAGGGAAGGGGAGAAAACCCTGGGTACCTCAGACCACGGGTCGGCGATGCTGGTGTCGCAAGGGTTCTCCGGCCTTATGTAGACAACCTCCTCGTAGGGGTCCTAGCCTAGCGGGATCTGTCCGAGACCGGCGGGGGCCTCCTCGCCGGAGGCTACGACGGATGCGGGGACGGGGACGGGGGTCTCCTCGCCGGCTGCCTTGGAGGCGCCGATGGCCACCGCGCCGATCTTCTCCATTGCCGGCATGGTTGGGGTTTTGTTGGGCGTTTGCAGAAGGTGATGGGACAGTGGAAACCGTTGAGTGAGCGAGTGCGTGATGAGTGGGAGTGGGAGTGGGAGTGGGAGTGGGGAGGCCTCTATTAAAGGAGAAGGGAAGCGGCTTTCCTTTGCACTACCGTGCACCGCGTAGGCTAATGCACCGTGCACGGCCACACCTATCCGCTATCGCCCCGTGCATCGCACACGCGTACCGTGAGTCACGTTTTTTCCCTCGTGTCTAACCATGGCGATTCAGTTGTACTCAGTTTTGCCCACCAACCGTTGATCCTCTATGATCTAGCGGACAGGATAACCCTTATATCTGTCGGGGGCACCCCTCTATCCATGCAAAATAACGAGTATGCCACCGGAATTTTAACAACATAAACAGATGAACTTGAATATATTTTGAAGGGTACGAAAATAGAAATCCACATAGTTTAAGGGTCTAGATACGGTAAGAGAACTAAATATTATTAGTGGCCGGGCCAACACAGTGACGCGGTTGGTCGGCTAGGAGTTGCTGATTCCTAAGTAAGGGGACACTAGGCCGTTCTTGACATACTCCCTCAGGAACTTTCCATAAGCAGCGTGCTTAGCCTTGGTCGCCGACTTGTGTTTACTAGCCGGGCTTTTACCGATGCCAACCGCATGCGGAATCAAGCTGGCAATCCTCGGGTTGACTCCTTTCTTACAGAAAGGGCACCTGAGCTCCCCAAGTCGAGTGCGTAAAGGGATTATCCCGCTCTTGAGCTTCTTCATGACATGGCGGCTCTTGTTGTCCCTGGTCTCCTTGTCAGAGTCCATCTCACTTGAATACACCTGTAATGTATGGAATACAAACCGAAATGAGCAAAATAATAAATATATATTCCTTCCAGCATTCCAAGTTACTTTCGATGCAATAACATGTCTATACAGGTTCAGCAGTTCATTACGACCGTCTCCCCAGCTCGCTCCTAAATTAATATGGTTTGTGTTCTTGGTAACTTATTAATAAATAAATAATGTGGATTCATTCAAAACAGACTAGATCTCCATGTACCGGTACGTACGTTGCATCTAATCATTAGGACTAGATTTTTTATGACGCCTGGATAGATTAAGCTCGAGCAGAAAATATGAAACATGTAGAAATAGATGTACCTCCAGGTACACGAGCGGAGCATGTTCGTCGAACTCCACGCCCTCATCGGCGCCTCCGAAGTCGTCAGCACCGGCGTGCACATGGTCCCCCAAGGGGTTGAACTACACGTCCTCCTCGGCCTGTGCTGCGTGATGCTCCTCCAGATCTGCCGCGTGAAGCACCACCCCGGCGGCGATGCCTGGACACTCACCCCCACGCACTGGTTTCATGGAGAAGGTTCGTGCAAGTACGTTCAAGATTGTGGTGTTTTGCTGGATAGGGAAGAGAGTAGTGGATGAGTGTGAATGGAGGACCCGATAGGCTAGGTTTTTAATGCGGGGACGTTTAGGCCTCCTCGAGGGCCCCGGTTGATAGCTCTTCTGGCTACGGCTGCCGCGTGGAAGGTTCGTGTGGTGGGGGCCTGACGGAAGTGAGAGTGCAGGCGTGCTGCGTAGTAAAAATGGTATAGCCGGTGGTCCGTGGATGACCAGTTGCAATGTAGTAGACTTGTAGCCTTTGCAGACTAGATTAAACATGACATGACCACTCGACCACTTTTTCCATGGACGGCATCGTGTTCCTTCTTGTAGAAGTCTCGTTGAGGGAGACGTCCGTGCTGTCTCGTGCTGTCCTGTGAAGGGCACGACGTGTGCAACGAGCCTCGTTGGATCACACAAGATCAACGGTTGGTGCACACGATCCGCGTGACATCTGTGACAACCAATCAGGGCGTAGCAGACAGAGTGGGCAGAGGTTTGGGCTTCTAAAAGAGAGAGAGAGAGAGAGAGAGAGAGAGAGAGAGAGAGAGAGAGAGAGAGAGAGAGAGAGAGAGAGAGAGGATGTTTGTTCTTATACTAAAACCACAAACAAACATAGATCAACCACTAGAGTCACAAACCACACATGGATCCACCAATGGTCAGTGCATGTGTGTTCTTTCCACAAACCACATATGGATCAACCAGAGTCATTGCATGGTTGTTCTTTCCACAAACCACACATGGATCAACCACTAGAGTCATTGCATGTTTGTTCTTATACTAAAACCACAAACCAGCACTAGAGTCATTGCATGTGTGTTCTTTTCCACAAACCACACATGGATCCACCAGTGGTCATGGCATATGTGTTATTTCCACAAACCACACATGGATCAACCACTAGAGTCATTGCATGTGTGTTCTTTCCACAAACCACATATGGATCAACCACTAGAGTCATTGCATGTGTGTTCTTATTATACTAAAACCAACACTAGAGTCATTGCATGTGTGTTCTTTTCACAAACCACACATGGATCAACCACTAGAGTCATTGCATGTGTGTTATTTCCACAAACAAACATGGATCAACCACTAGAGTCATTGCAGGTGTGTTCTTTTCCACAAACCACACATGGATCCACCAGTGGTCATTGCATGTGTGTTCTTTTCCACAAACCACACATGGATCCACCAGTGGTCATTGCATGTGTGTTCTTTCCACAAACCACATATGGATCAACCACTAGAGTCATTGCATGTGTGTTCTTTTCCACAAACAACTTATGGATCAACTAGTGGTCATTGCATGTGTGTTCTTTCCACAAACCACATATGGAACCATTACAGTCATTGCATGTGTGTTATTTCTACAAACCACACATGGATCAACCACTAGAGTCATTGCATATGTGTTATTTCCACAAACCACACATGGATCAACCACTAGAGTCATTGCATGTGTGTTCTTATACTAAAACCAACACTAGAGTCATTGCATTTGTGTTCTTTTCACAAACCACACATGGATCAACCACTAGAGTCATTGCATGTGTGTTATTTCTACAAACAAACATGGATCAACCACCAGAGTCATTGCATGTGTGTTCTTATACTAAAACCAACATGGATCCACCAGTGGTCATTGCATGTGTGTTCTTTCCACAAACCACACATGGATCAACCACTAGAGTCATTGCATGTGTGTTATTTCCACAAACCACACATGGATCAACCACTAGAGTCATTGCATGTGTGTTCTTATACTAAAACCACAAACTAGTACTAGAGTCATTGCATGTGTGTTCTTATACTAAAACCACAAACCAGTACTAGAGTTATTGCATGTGTGTTCTTTTCCACAAACCACACATGGATCCACCAGTGGTCATTGCATGTGTGTTCTTTCCACAAACCACATATGGATCAACCAGAGTCATTGCATGTGTGTTCTTTCCACAAACCACACATGTGGACCCATCAGTGGTCATCGCATGTGTGTTATTTCCACAAACCACACATGGATTAACCACTAGAGTCATTGCATGTGTGTTCTTTCCACAAACCACATGTGGATCAACCACTAGAGTCATTGCATCTGTGTTCTTATACTAAAACCAACACTAGAGTCATTGCATGTGTGTTCTTTTCATAAACCACACATGGATCAACCACTAGAGTCATTTCATGTGTGTTCTTATTATACTAAAACCAACACTAGAGTCATTGCATGTGTGTTCTTTTCCACAAACCACACATGGATCCACCACTAGAGTCATTGCATGTGTGTTCTTTCCACAAACCACATATGGATCAACCAGAGTCATGGCATGTGTGTTCTTTCCACAAACCACACATGTGGACCCACCAGTGGTCATTGCATGTGTGTTATTTTCACAAACCACACATGGATCAACCACTAGAGTCATTGCATGTGTGTTCTTTCCACAAACCACATATGGATCAACCACTAGAGTCATTGCATGTGTGTTCTTATACTAAAACCAACACTAGAGTCATTACATGTGTGTTCTTCTCACAAACCACACATGGATCAACCACTAGAGTCATTGCATGTGTGTTATTTCCACAAACAAACATGGATCAACCACTAGAGTCATTGCATGTGTGTTCTTATATTACAACCAACATGGATCCACCAGTGGTCATTGCATGTGTCTTCTTTCCACAAACCACACATGGATCAACCACTAGAGTCATTGCAAGTGTGTTATTTCCACAAACCACATATGGATCAACCAGTAGAGTCATTGCAGGTGTGTTCTTATACTAAAACCAACACTAGAGTCATTGCATGTGTGTTCTTTTCACAAACCACACATGGATCAACCACTAGAGTCATTGCATGTGTGTTCTTATACTAAAACCAACATGGATCCACCAGTGGTCATTGCATGTGTGTTCTTTCCACAAACCACACATGTATCAACCACTAGAGTCATTGCATGTGTGTTATTTCCACAAACCACACATGGATCAACCACTAGAGTCATTGCATGTGTGTTCTTATACTAAAACCACAAACCAGTACTAGACTCATTTCATGTGTGTTCTTATCAACAAACCACACATAGATCCACCAGTGGTCATTGCATGTGTGTTCTTTCCATAAACCACATATGGATCAACCAGAGTCATTGCATGTGTGTTCTTTCCACAAACCATACATGGATCAACCACTAGAGTCATTGCATGTTTGTTCTTATACTAAAACCACAAACCAGCACTAGAGTCATTGCATGTGTGTTCTTTTCCACAAACCACACATGGATCCACCACTAGAGTCATTGCATGTGTGTTATTTGCACAAACCACATATGGATCAACCAGAGTCATTGCATCTGTGTTCTTTCCACAAATCACACATGTGGACCCATCAGTGGTCATTGCATGTGTGTTATTTCCACAAACCACACATGTATCAACCACTAGCGTCATTGCATGTGTGTTCTTTCCACAAACCACATATGGATCAACCACTAGAGTCATTGCATGTGTGTTCTAAAACCACAAACCAGCACAAGAGTCATTGCATGTGTTTTATTTTCCACAAACCACACATATATCCACCAGTGGTCATTGTATGTGTGTTCTTTCCACAAACCACATATGGATGAAACAGAGTCATTGCATGTGTGTTCTTTCCACAAACCACACATGTGGACCCATCAGTGGTCATTGCATGTGTGTTATTTCCACAAACCACACATGGATCAACCACTAGAGTCATTGCATGTGTGTTCTTTCCACAAACCACATATGGATCAACCACTAGAGTCATTGCATGTGTGTTCTTATACTAAAACCAACACTAGAGTCATTACATGTGTGTTCTTCTCACAAACCACACATGGATCAATCACTTGAGTCATTGCATGTGTGTTATTTCCACAAACAAACATGGATCAACCACTAGAGTCATTGCATGTGTGTTCTTATATTAAAACCAACATGGATCCACCAGTGGTCATTGCATGTGTCTTCTTTCCACAAAACACACATGGATCAACCACTAGAGTCATTGCAAGTGTGTTATTTCCACAAACCACATATGGATCAACCAGTAGAGTCATTGCAGGTGTGTTCTTATACTAAAACCAACACTAGAGTCATTGCATGTGTGTTCTTTTCACAAACCAAACATGGATCAACCACTAGAGTCATTGCATGTGTGTTCTTATACTAAAACCAACATGGATCCACCAGTGGTCATTGCATGTGTGTTCTTTCCACAAACCACACATGTATCAACCACTAGAGTCATTGCATGTGTGTTATTTCCACAAACCACACATGGATCAACCACTAGAGTCATTGCATGTGTGTTCTTATACTAAAACCAAAAACCAGTACTAGAGTCATTTCATGTGTGTTCTTATCAACAAACCACACATAGATCCACCAGTGGTCATTGCATGTGTGTTCTTTCCATAAACCACATATGGATCAACCAGAGTCATTGCATGTGTGTTCTTTCCACAAACCATACATGGATCAACCACTAGAGTCATTGCATGTTTGTTTTTATACTAAAACCACAAACCAGCACTAGAGTCATTGCATGTGTGTTCTTTTCCACAAACCACACATGGATCCACCACTAGAGTCATTGCATGTGTGTTATTTGCACAAACCACATATGGATCAACCAGAGTCATTGCATCTGTGTTCTTTCCACAAACCACACATGTGGACCCATCAGTGGTCATTGCATGTGTGTTATTTCCACAAACCACACATGTATCAACCACTAGCGTCATTGAATATGTGTTCTTTCCACAAACCACATATGGATCAACCACTAGAGTCATTGCATGTGTGTTCTAAAACCACAAACCAGCACAAGAGTCATTGCATGTGTGTTCTTTTCAGAAACCACATATGGATCAACCAATAGAGTCATTGCATCTGTGTTATTTCCACAAACAAACATGGATCAACCAGTAGAGTTATTGCATGTGTGTTCTTATACTAAAACCAACATGGATCCACCAGTGGTCATTGCATGTGTGTTCTTTCCACAAACCACACATGGATCAACCACTAGAGTCATTGCATGTGTGTTATTTCCACAAACCACACATGGATCAACCACTAGAGTCATTGCATGTGTGTTCTTATACTAAAACCACAAACCAGTACTAGAGTCATTGCATGTGTGTTCTTTTCCACAAACCACACATGGATCCACCAGTGGTCATTGCATGTGTGTTCTTTCCACAAACCACATATGGATCAACCAGAGTCATTGCATGTGTGTTCTTTCCACAAACCACACTTGGATCAACCACTAGAGTCATTGCATGTTTGTTCTTATACTAAAACCACAAACCAGCACTAGAGTCATTGCATGTGTGTTCTTTTCCACAAACCACACATGGATCCACCAGTGGTCATTGCATGTGTGTTATTTCCACAAACCACACATGGATTAACCACTAGAGTCATTGCATGTGTGTTCTTTCCACAAACCACATATGGATCAACCACTAGAGTCATTGCATGTGTGTTCTTATTATACTAAAACCAACACTAGAGTCATTGCATGTGTGTTCTTTTCACAAACCACAGATGGATCAAACACTAGAGTCATTGCATGTGTGTTCTTATACTAAAACAACAAACCAGTACTAGAGTCATTGCATGTGTGTTCTTATACTAAAACCACAAACCAGTACTAGAGTCATTGCATGTGTGTTCTTTTCCACAAACCACACATGGATCCACCAGTGGTCATTGCATGTGTGTTCTTTCCACAAACCACATATGGATCAACCAGAGTCATTGCATGTGTGTTCTTTCCACAAACCACACATGTGGACCCATCAGTGGTCATCGCATGTGTGTTATTTCCACAAACCACACATGGATCAACCACTAGAGTCATTGCATGTGTGTTCTTTCCACAAACCACATGTGGATCAACCACTAGAGTCATTGCATCTGTGTTCTTATACTAAAACCAACACTAGAGTCATTGCATGTGTGTTCTTTTCACAAACCACACATGGATCAACCACTAGAGTCATTGCATGTGTGTTCTTTTCACAAACCACATATGGATCAACCACTAGAGTCATTGCATGTGTGTTCTTATTATACTAAAACCGACACTAGAGTCATTGCATGTGTGTTCTTTTCACAAACCACACATGGATCAACCACTAGAGTCGTTGCATGTGTGTTATTTCCACAAACAAACATGGATCAACCACTAGAGTCATTGCATGTGTGTTCTTTTCCACAAACCACACATGGATCCACCAGTGGTCATTGCATGTGTGTTCTTTTCCACAAACCACACATGGATCCACCAGTGGTCATTGCATGTGTGTTCTTTCCACAAACCACATATGGATCAACCACTAGAGTCATTGCATGTGTGTTCTTTTCCACAAACAACTTATGGATCAACTAGTGGTCATTGCATGTGTGTTCTTTCCACAAACCACATGTGGACCCATTACAGTCATTGCATGTGTGTTATTTCCACAAACCACATATGGATCAACCACTAGAGTCATTGCATATGTGTTATTTCCACAAACCACACATGGATCAACCACTAGAGTCATTGCATGTGTGTTCTTATACTAAAACCAACACTAGAGTCATTGCATGTGTGTTCTTTTCACAAACCACACATGGATCGACCACTAGAGTCATTGCATGTGTGTTCTTATACTAAAACCAACATGGATCCACCACTGGTCATTGCATGTGTGTTCTTTCCACAAACCACACATGGATCAACCACTAGAGTCATTGCATGTGTGTTATTTCCACAAACCACACATGGATCAACCACTAGAGTCATTGCATGTGTGTTCTTATACTAAAACCACAAACCAGTACTATAGTCATTGCATGTGTGTTCTTATACTAAAACCACAAACCAGTACTAGAGTCATTGCATGTGTGTTATTTTCCACAAACCACACATAGATCCACCAGTGGTCATTGCATGTGTGTTCTTTCCACAAACCACATATGGATGAACCAGAGTCATTGCATGTGTGTTCTTTCCACAAACCACACATGTGGACCCATCAGTGGTCATTGCATGTGTGTTATTTCCACAAACCACACATGGATCAACCACTAGAGTCATTGCATGTGTGTTCTTTCCACAAACCACACATGGATCAACCACTAGAGTCCTTGCATGTTTGTTCTTATACTAAAACCACAAACCAGCACTAGAGTCATTGCATGTGTGTTCTTTTCCATAAACCACACATGGATCCACCAGTGGTCATTGCATGTGTGTTATTTCCACAAACCACACATGGATTAACCACTAGAGTCATTGCATGTGTGTTCTTTCCACAAACCACATATGGATCAACCACTAGAGTCATTGCATGTGTGTTCTTATTATACTAAAACCAACACTAGAGTCATTGCATGTGTGTTCTTTTCACAAACCACAGATGGATCAAACACTAGAGTCATTGCATGTGTGTTCTTATACTAAAACCACAAACCAGTACTAGAGTCATTGCATGTGTGTTCTTATACTAAAACCACAAACCAGTACTAGAGTCATTGCATGTGTATTCTTTTCCACAAACCACACATGGATCCACCAGTGGTCATTGCATGTGTGTTCTTTCCACAAACCACATATGGATAAACCAGAGTCATTGCATGTGTGTTCTTTCCACAAACCACACATGTGGACCCATCAGTGGTCATCGCATGTGTTTATTTCCACAAACCACACATGGATGAACCACTAGAGTCATTGCATGTGTGTTCTTTCCACAAACCACATGTGGATCAACCACTAGAGTCATTGCATCTGTGTTCTTATACTAAAACCAACACTAGAGTCATTGCATGTGTGTTCTTTTCACAAACCACACATGGATCAACCACTAGAGTCATTGCATGTGTGTTCTTTTCACAAACCACATATGGATCAACCACTAGAGTCATTGCATGTGTGTTCTTATTATACTAAAACCGACACTAGAGTCATTGCATGTGTGTTCTTTTCACAAACCACACATGGATCAACCACTAGAGTCGTTGCATGTGTGTTATTTCCACAAACAAACATGGATCAACCACTAGAGTCATTGCATGTGTGTTCTTTTCCACAAACCACACATGGATCCACCAGTGGTCATTGCATGTGTGTTCTTTTCCACAAACCACACATGGATCCACCAGTGGTCATTGCATGTGTGTTCTTTCCACAAACCACATATGGATCAACCACTAGAGTCATTGCATGTGTGTTCTTTTCCACAAACAACTTATGGATCAACTAGTGGTCATTGCATGTGTGTTCTTTCCACAAACCACATGTGGACCCATTACAGTCATTGCATGTGTGTTATTTCCACAAACCACATATGGATCAACCACTAGAGTCATTGCATATGTGTTATTTCACAAACCACACATGGATCAACCACTAGAGTCATTGCATGTGTGTTCTTATACTAAAACCAACACTAGAGTCATTGCATGTGCGTTCTTTTCACAAACCACACATGGATCGACCACTAGAGTCATTGCATGTGTGTTCTTATACTAAAACCAACATGGATCCACCACTGGTCATTGCATGTGTGTTCTTTCCACAAACCACACATGGATCAACCACTAGAGTCATTGCATGTGTGTTATTTCCACAAACCACACAAGGATCAACCACTAGAGTCATTGCATGTGTGTTCTTATACTAAAACCACAAACCAGTACTATAGTCATTGCATGTGTGTTCTTATACTAAAACCACAAACCAGTACTAGAGTCATTGCATGTGTGTTATTTTCCACAAACCACACATAGATCCACCAGTGGTCATTGCATGTGTGTTCTTTCCACAAACCACATATGGATGAACCAGAGTCATTGCATGTGTGTTCTTTCCACAAACCACACATGTGGACCCATCAGTGGTCATTGCATGTGTGTTATTTCCACAAACCACACATGGATCAACCACTAGAGTCATTGCATGTGTGTTCTTTCCACAAACCACATATGGATCAACCACTAGAGTCATTGCATGTGTGTTCTTATACTAAAACCAACACTAGAGTCATTGCATGTGTGTTCTTCTCACAAACCACACATGGATCAACCACTAGAGTCATTGCATGTGTGTTATTTCCACAAACAAACATGGATCAACCACTAGAGTCATTGCATGTGTGTTCTTATACTAAAACCAACATGGATCCACCAGTGGTCATTGCATGTGTCTTCTTTCCACAAACCACACATGGATCAACCACTAGAGTCATTGCATGTGTGTTGTTTCCACAAACCACACATGGATCAACCACTAGAGTCATTGCATGTGTGTTCTTATACTAAAACCACAAACCAGTACTAGAGTCATTTCATGTGTGTTCTTATCAACAAACCACACATGGATCTACCAGTGGGCATTGCATGTGTGTTCTTTCCATAAACCGTATATGGATCAACCAGAGTCATTGCATGTGTGTTCTTTCCACAAACCATACATGGATCAACCACTAGAGTCATTGCATGTTTGTTCTTATACTAAAACCACAAACCAGCACTAGAGTCATTGCATGTGTGTTCTTTTCCACAAACCACACATGGATCCACCACTAGAGTCATTGCATGTGTGTTATTTGCACAAACCACATATGGATCAACCAGAGTCATTGCATCTGTGTTCTTTCCACAAACCACACATGTGGACCCATCAGTGGTCATTGCATGTGTGTTATTTCCACAAACCACACATGTATCAACCACTAGCGTCATTGCATGTGTGTTCTTTCCACAAACCACATATGGATCATCCACTAGAGTCATTGCATGTGTGTTTTAAAACCACAAACCCGCACTAGAGTCATTGCATGTGTGTTCTTTTCACAAACCACATATGGATCAACCAATAGAGTCATTGCATGTGTGTTATTTCCACAAACAAACATGGATCAACCACTAGAGTCATTGCATGTGTGTTCTTATACTAAAACTAACATGGATCCACCAGTGGTCATTGCATGTGTGTTCTTTCCACAAACCACACATGGATCAACCACTAGAGTCATTGCATGTCTGTTATTTCCACAAACCACACATGGATCAACCACTAGAGTCATTGCATGTGTGTTCTTATACTAAAACCACAAACCAGTACTAGAGTCATTGCATGTGCGTTCTTTTCCACAAACCACACATGGATCCACCAGTGGTCATTGCATGTGTGTTCTTTCCACAAACCACATATGGATCAACCAGAGTCATTGCATGTGTGTTCTTTCCACAAACCACACATGGATCAACCACTAGAGTCATTGCATGTTTGTTCTTATACTAAAACCACAAACCAGCACTAGAGTCATTGCATGTGTGTTCTTATACTAAAACCAACATGGATCCACCAGTGGTCATTGCATGTGTCTTCTTTCCACAAAACACACATGGATCAACCACTAGAGTCATTGCAAGTGTGTTATTTCCACAAACCACATATGGATCAACCAGTAGAGTCATTGCAGGTGTGTTCTTATACTAAAACCAACACTAGAGTCATTGCATGTGTGTTCTTTTCACAAACCACACATGGATCAACCACTAGAGTCATTGCATGTGTGTTCTTATACTAAAACCAACATGGATCCACCAGTGGTCATTGCATGTGTGTTCTTTCCACAAACCACACATGTATCAACCACTAGAGTCATTGCATGTGTGTTATTTCCACAAACCACACATGGATCAACCACTAGAGTCATTGCATGTGTGTTCTTATACTAAAACCGCAAACCAGTACTAGAGTCATTTCATGTGTGTTCTTATCAACAAACCACACATAGATCCACCAGTGGTCATTGCATGTGTGTTCTTTCCATAAACCACATATGGATCAACCAGAGTCATTGCATGTGTGTTCTTTCCACAAACCATACATGGATCAACCACTAGAGTCATTGCATGTTTGTTCTTATACTAAAACCACAAACCAGCACTAGAGTCATTGCATGTGTGTTCTTTTCCACAAACCACACATGGATCCACCACTAGAGTCATTGCATGTGTGTTATTTGCACAAACCACATATGGATCAACCAGAGTCATTGCATCTGTGTTCTTTCCACAAACCACACATGTGGACCCATCAGTGGTCATTGCATGTGTGTTATTTCCACAAACCACACATGTATCAACCACTAGCGTCATTGAATATGTGTTCTTTCCACAAACCACATATGGATCAACCACTAGAGTCATTGCATGTGTGTTCTAAAACCACAAACCAGCACAAGAGTCATTGCATGTGTGTTCTTTTCACAAACCACATATGGATCAACCAATAGAGTCATTGCATCTGTGTTATTTCCACAAACAAACATGGATCAACCAGTAGAGTTATTGCATGTGTGTTCTTATACTAAAACCAAAATGGATCCACCAGTACTAGAACCAGTACTAGAGTCATTTCATGTGTGTTCTTATCAACAAACCACACATAGATCCACCAGTGGTCATTGCATGTGTGTTATTTCCGCAAACCACACATGGATCAACCACTAGAGTCATTGCATGTGTGTTCTTTCCACAAACCACATATGGATCAACCACTAGAGTCATTGCATGTGTGTTCTTATTATACTAAAACCAACACTAGAGTCATTGCATGTGTGTTCTTTTCACATACCACACATGGATCAACCACTGGAATCATTGCATGTGTGTTATTTCCACAAACAAACATGGATCAACCACTAGAGTCATTGTATGTGTGTTCTTTTTCCACAAACCACACATGGATCCACCAGTGGTCATTGCATCTGTGTTCTTTTCCACAAACCACACATGGATCCACCAGTGGTCATTGCGTGTGTGTTCTTTCCACAAACCACATATGGATCAACCACTAGAGTCATTGCATGTGTGTTATTTTCCACAAACAACTTATGGATCAACTAGTGGTCATTGCATGTGTGTTCTTTCCACAAACCACATGTGGACCCATCACAGTCATTGCATGTGTGTTATTTCCACAAACCACACATGGATCAACCACTGGAGTCATTGCATGTGTGTTATTTCCACAAACCACACATGGATCAACCACTAGAGTCATTGCATGTGTGTTCTTATACTAAAACCAACACTAGAGTCATTGCATGTGTGTTCTTTTCACAAACCACACATGGATCAACGACTAGAGTCATTGCATGTGTGTTCTTATACTAAAACCAACATGGATCCACCAGTGGTCATTGCATGTGTGTTCTTTCCACAAACCACACATGGATCAACCACTAGAGTCATTGCATGTGTGTTGTTTCCACAAACCACACATGGATCGACCACTAGAGTCATTGCATGTGTGTTCTTATACTAAAACCACAAACCAGTACTAGAGTCATTACATGTGTCTTATTTTCCACAAACCACACATAGATCCACCAGTGGTCATTGCATGTGTGTCCTTTCCACAAACCACATATGGATGAACCAGAGTCATTGCATGTGTGTTCTTTCCACAAACCACACATGTGGACCCATCAGTGGTCATTGCATGTGTGTTATTTCCACAAACCACACATGGATCAACCACTAGAGTCATTGCATGTGTGTTTTTTCCACAAACCACATGTGGATCAACCACTAGAGTCATTGCATGTGTGTTCTTATACTAAAACCAACACTAGAGTCATTGCATGTGTGTTCTTTTCACAAACCACACATGGATCAACCACTAGATTCATTGCATGTGTGTTATTTCCACAAACAAACATGGATCAACCACTAGAGTCATTGCATGTGTGTTCTTTTCCACAAACCACACATGGATCCACCAGTGGTCATTGCATGTGTCTTCTTTCCACAAACCACACATGGATCAACTACTAGAGTCATTGCATGTGTGTTATTTCCACAAACCACACATGGATCAACCACTAGAGTCATTGCATGTGTGTTCTTATACTAAAACCACAAACCAGTACTAGAGTCATTGCATGCGTGTTCTTATCAACAAACCACACATGGATCCACCAATGGTCATTGCATGTGTGTTCTTTCCATAAACCACATATGGATCAACCAGAGTCATTGCATGTGTGTTCTTTCCACAAACCATACATGGATCAAACACTAGAGTCATTGCATGTTTGTTCTTATACTAAAACCACAAACCACATATGGATCAGCCAGAGTCATTGCATGTGTGTTCTTTCCACAAACCACACATGTGGACCCATAAGTGGTCATTGCATGTGTGTTATTTCCACAAACCACACGTGGATCAACCACTAGAGTCATTGCATGTGTGTTCTTTCCACAAACCACATATGGATCAACCACTAGATTCATTGCATGTGTGTTCTAAAACCACAAACCATCACTAGAGTCATTGCATGTGTGTTCTTTCCATAAACCACACATGGATCAACCACTAGAGTCATTGCATGTGTGTTATTTCCAGAAACAAACATGGATCAACCACTAGAGTCATTGCATGTGTGTTATTTCCACAAACCACACATGGATCAACCACTAGAGTTATTGCATGTGTGTTCTTATACTAAAACCACAAACCAGTACTAGAGTCATTGCATGTGTGTTCTTATACTAAAACCACAAACCAGTACTAGAATCATTGCATGTGTGTTCTTTTCCACAAACCACACATGGATCCACCAGTGGTCATTGCATGTGTGTTCTTTCCACAAACCACATATGGATCAACCAGAGTCATTGCATATGTGTTCTCTCCACAAACCACACATGGATCAACCACTAGAGTCATTGCATGTTTGTTCTTATACTAAAACCACAAACCAGCACTAGAGTCATTGCATGTGTGTTCTTTTCCACAAACCACACATGGATCCACCAGTGGTCATTGCATGTGTGTTATTTCCACAAACCACACATGGATTAACCACTAGAGTCATTTCATGTGTGTTCTTTCCACAAACCACATATGGATCAACCACTAGAGTCATTGCATGTGTGTTCTTATTATACTAAAACCAACACTAGAGTCATTGCATGTGTGTTCTTTTCACAAACCACACATGGATCAACCACTAGAGTCATTGCATGTGTGTTATTTCCACAAACAAACATGGATCAACCACTAGAGTCATTGCATGTGTGTTATTTTCCACAAACCACACATGGATCCACCAGTGGTCATTGCATGTGTGTTCTTTCCACAAACCACACATGGATCAACCACTAGAGTCATTGCATGCGTGTTCTTATCAACAAACCACACATGGATCCACCAATGGTCATTGCATGTGTGTTCTTTCCATAAACCACATATGGATCAACCAGAGTCATTGCATGTGTTCTTTCCACAAACCATACATGGATCAAACACTAGAGTCATTGCATGTTTGTTCTTATACTAAAACCACAAACCAGCACTAGAGTCATTTCATGTGTGTTCTTTTCCACAAACCACACATGGATCCACCACTAGAGTCATTGCATGTGTGTTCTTTCCACAAACCACATATGGATCAGCCAGAGTCATTGCATGTGTGTTCTTTCCACAAACCACACATGTGGACCCATAAGTGGTCATTGCATGTGTGTTATTTCCACAAACCACACGTGGATCAACCACTAGAGTCATTGCATGTGTGTTCTTTCCACAAACCACATATGGATCAACCACTAGAGTCATTGCATGTGTGTTCTAAAACCACAAACCATCACTAGAGTCATTGCATGTGTGTTCTTTCCACAAACCACACATGGATCAACCACTAGAGTCATTGCATGTGTGTTATTTCCAGAAACAAACATGGATCAACCACTAGAGTCATTGCATGTGTGTTATTTCCACAAACCACACATGGATCAACCACTAGAGTTATTGCATGTGTGTTCTTATACTAAAACCACAAACCAGTACTAGAGTCATTGCACGTGTGTTCTTTCCACAAACCACATATGGATCAACCACTAGAGTCATTGCATGTGTGTTCTTATTATACTAAAACCAACAATAGAGTCATTGCATGTGTGTTCTTTTCACATACCACACATGGATCAACCACTAGAATCATTGCATGTGTTTTATTTCCACAAACAAACATGGATCAACCAATAGAGTCATTGCATGTGTGTTCTTTTCCACAAACCACACATGGATCCACCAGTCGTCATTGCATGTGTGTTCTTTCCACAAACTACATATGGATCAACCACTAGTCATTGCATGTGTGTTCTTTCCACAAAACACACATGGATCAACCACTAGAGTCATTGCATGTTTATTCTTATACTAAAACCACAATCCAGCACTAGAGTCATTGCATGTGTGTTCTTTTCCACAAACCACACATGGATCCACCAATGGTCATTGCATGTGTGTTATGTCCACAAACCACACATGGATCAACCACTAGAGTCATTGCATGTGTGTTCTTTACACAAACCACATATGGATCAACCACTAGAGTCATTGCATGTGTGTTCTTATTATACTAAAACCAACACTAGAGTCATTGCATGTGTGTTCTTTTCACAAACCACACATGGATCAACCACTAGAGTCATTGCATGTGTGCTACTTCCACAAACAAACATGGATCAACCACTAGAGTCATTGTATGTGTGTTCTTTTCCACAAACCACACATGGATCCACCAGTGGTCATTGCATGTGTGTTATTTCCACAAACCACACATGGATCGACCACTAGAGTCATTGCATGTGTGTTCTTTCCACAAACCACATATGGATCAACCACTAGAGTCATTGCATGTGTGTTCTTACTATAACTAAACCAACACTAGAGTCATTGCATGTGTGTTCTTTTCACACAGCACACATGGATCAACCACTAGAGTCATTGCATTTGTGTTATTTCCACAAACAAACATGGATCAACCACTAGAGTCATTGCATGTGTGTTCTTTTTCCACAAACCACACATGGATCCACCAGTGGTCATTGCATGTGTGTTATTTCCGCAAACCACACATGGATCAACCACTAGAGTCATTGCATGTGTGTTCTTTCCACAAACCACATATGGATCAACCACTAGTCATTTCATGTGTGTGTTTTCCACAAACCACACATGTATCAACCACTAGAGTCATTGCATGTTTGTTATTATACTAAAACCACAAACCAGCACTAGAGTCATTGCATGTGTGTTCTTTTCCACGAACCACACATGGATCCACCAGTGGTCATTGCATGTGTGTTATTTCCACAAACCACACATGGATCAACCACTAGAGTCATTGCATGTGGGTTTTTCCACAAACCACATATGGATCAACCACTAGAGTCATTGCATGTGTGTTCTTATTATACTAAAACCAACACTAGAGTCATTGCATGTGTGTTCTTTTCACAAACCACACATGGATCAACCACTAGAGTCATTGCATGTGTGTTATTTCCACAAACAAACATGGATCAACCACTAGAGTCATTGCATGTGTGTTCTTTTCCACAAACCATACATGCATCCACCAGTGGTCATTGCATGTGTGTTATTTCCACAAACCACACATGGATCAACCACTAGAGTCATTGCATGTGTGTTCTTTCCACAAACCACATATGGATCAACCACTAGAGTCATTGCATGTGTGTTCTTATTATACTAAAACCAACACTAGAGTCATTGCATGTGTGTTCTTTTCACAAACCATACATGGATCAACCACTAGAGTCATTGCATGTGTGTTATTTCCACAAACCACATATGGATCAACCAGAGCCATTTGATGTGTGTTCTTTCCACAAACCACACATGGATCAACCACTAGAGTCATTGCATGTTTGTTCTTATACTAAAACCACAAACCAACACTTGAGTCATTGCATGTGTGTTCTTTCCACAAACCACATATGGATCAACCACTAGAGTCATTGCATGTGTGTTCTTATTATACTAAAACCAACACTAGAGTCATTGCATGTGTGTTCTTTTCACATATCACACATGGATCAACCACTAGAATCATTGCATGTGTCTTATTTCCACAAACAAACATGGATCAACCACTAGAGTCATTGCATGTGTGTTATTTTTCCACAAACCACACATGGATCCACCAGTGGTCATTGCATGTGTGTTCTTTTCCACAAACCACACATGGATCCACCAGTGGTCATTGCGTGTGTGTTCTTTCCACAAACCACATATGGATCAACCACTAGTCATTGCATGTGTGTTCTTTCCACAAACCTCACATGGATCAACCACTAGAGTCATTGGATGTTTGTTATTATACTAAAACCACAAACCAACACTAGAGTCATTGAATGTGTGTGCTTTTCCACAAACCACACATGTGGACCCACCAGTGGTCATTGCATGTGTGTTATTTCCACAAACCACACATGGATCAACCACTAGAGTCATTGCATGTGTGTTCTTTCCACAAACCACATATGGATCAACCACTAGAGTCATTGCATGTGTGTTCTTATTATAACTAAACCAACACTAGAGTCATTGCATGTGTGTTCTTTTCACATACCACACATGGATCAACCACTGGAGTCATTGCATGTGTGTTATTTTCACAAACCACACATAGATCAACCACTGGAGTCATTGCATGTGTGTTATTTCCACAAACAAACATGGATCAACCACTAGAGTCATTGCATGTGTGTTCTTTTCCACAAACCACACATGGATCCACCAGTGGTCATTGCATGTGTGTTATTTCCACAAACTACACATGGATCAACCACTAGAGTCATTGCATGTGTGTTCTTTCCACAAACCACATATGGATCAACCATTAGAGTCATTGCATGTGTGTTCTTATTATACTAAAACCAACACTAGAGTCATTGCATGTGTGTTCTTTTCACATACCACACATGGATCAACCACTAGAGTCATTGCATGTGTGTTCTTTTCACAAACCACATATGGATCAACCACTAGAGTCATTGCATGTGTGTTCTAAAACCACAAACCATCACTAGAGTCATTGCATGTGTGTTCTTTCCACAAACCACACATGGATCAACCACTAGAGTCATTGCATGTGTGTTATTTCCAGAAACAAACATGGATCAACCACTAGAGTCATTGCATGTGTGTTATTTCCACAAACCACACATGGATCAACCACTAGAGTCATTGCATGTGTGTTCTTTTCACAAACCACACATGGATCAACCACTAGAGTCATTGCATGTGTGCTACTTCCAGAAACAAACATGGATCAACCACTAGAGTCATTGTATGTGTGTTCTTTTCCACAAACCACACATGGATCCACCAGTGGTCATTGCATGTGTGTTATTTCCACAAACCACACATGGATCGACCACTAGAGTCATTGCATGTGTGTTCTTTCCACAAACCACATATGGATCAACCACTAGAGTCATTGCATGTGTGTTCTTACTATAACTAAACCAACACTAGAGTCATTGCATGTGTGTTCTTTTCACATAGCACACATGGATCAACCACTAGAGTCATTGCATTTGTGTTATTTCCACAAACAAACATGGATCAACCACTAGAGTCATTGCATGTGTGTTCTTTTTCCACAAACCACACATGGATCCACCAGTGGTCATTGCATGTGTGTTCTTTTCCACAAACCACACATGGATCCACCAGTGGTCATTGCATGTGTGTTCTTTCCACAAACCACATATGGATCAAACACTAGTCATTTCATGTGTGTGTTTTACACAAACCACACATGTATCAACCACTAGAGTCATTGCATGTTTGTTATTATACTAAAACCACAAACCAGCACTAGAGTCATTGCATGTGTGTTCTTTTCCACAAACCACACATGATTCCACCAGTGGTCATTGCATGTGTGTTATTTCCACAAACCACACATGGATCAACCACTAGAGTCATTGCATGTGGGTTTTTCCACAAACCACATATGGATCAACAACTAGAGTCATTGCATGTGTGTTCTTATTATACTAAAACCAACACTAGAGTCATTGCATGTGTGTTCTTTTCACAAACCACACATGGATCAACCACTAGAGTCATTGCATGTGTGTTATTTCCACAAACAAACATGGATCAACCACTAGAGTCATTGCATGTGTGTTCTTTTCCACAAACCACACATGCATCCAACAGTGGTCATTGCATGTGTGTTATTTCCACAAACCACACATGGATCAACCACTAGAGTCATTTCATGTGTGTTCTTTCCACAAACCACATATGGATCAACCACTAGAGTCATTGCACGTGTGTTCTTATTATACTAAAACCAACACTAGAGTCATTGCATGTGTGTTCTTTTCACAAACCATACATGGATCAACCACTAGAGTCATTGCATGTGTGTTATTTCCACAAACCACATATGGATCAACCAGAGCCATTTGATGTGTGTTCTTTCCACAAACCACACATGGATCAACCACTAGAGTCATTGCATGTTTGTTCTTATACTAAAACCACAAACCAACACTTGAGTCATTGCATGTGTGTTCTTTCCACAAACCACATATGGATCAACCACTAGAGTCATTGCATGTGTGTTCTTATTATACTAAAACCAACACTAGAGTCATTGCATGTGTGTTCTTTTCACATACCACACATGGATCAACCACTAGAATCATTGCATGTGTGTTATTTCCACAAACAAACATTGATCAACCACTAGAGTCATTGCATGTGTGTTATTTTTCCACAAACCGCACATGGATCCACCAGTGGTCATTGCATGTGTGTTCTTTTCCACAAACCACACATGGATCCACCAGTGGTCATTGCGTGTGTGTTCTTTCCACAAACCACATATGGATCAACCACTAGTCATTGCATGTGTGTTCTTTCCACAAACCTCACATGGATCAACCACTAGAGTCATTGGATGTTTGTTATTATACTAAAACCACAAACCAACACTAGAGTCATTGAATGTGTGTGCTTTTCCACAAACCACACATGTGGACCCACCAGTGGTCATTGCATGTGTGTTATTTCCACAAGCCACACATGGATCAACCACTGGAGTCATTGCATGTGTGTTCTTTCCACAAACCACATATGGATCAACCACTAGAGTCATTGCATGTGTGTTCTTATTATAACTAAACCAACACTAGAGTCATTGCATGTGTGTTCTTTTCACATACCACACATGGATCAACCACTAGAGTCATTGCATGTGTGTTATTTTCACAAACCACACATGGATCAACCACTGGAGTCATTGCATGTGTGGTATTTCCACAAACAAACATGGATCAACCACTAGAGTCATTGCATGTGTGTTCTTTTCCACAAACCACACATGGATCCACCAGTGGTCATTGCATGTGTGTTATTTCCACAAACCACACATGGATCAACCACTAGAGTCATTGCATGTGTGTTCTTTCCACAAACCACATATGGATCAACCATTAGAGTCATTGCATGTGTGTTCTTATTATACTAAAACCAACACTAGAGTCATTGCATGTGTGTTCTTTTCACATACCACACATGGATCAACCACTAGAGTCATTGCATGTGTGCTACTTCCACAAACAAACATGGATCAACCACTAGAGTCATAGCATGTGTGTTATTTTCCAGAAACCACACATGGATCCACCAATGGTCATTGCATGTGTGTTATTTCCACAAACCACACATGGATCAACCACTAGAGTCATTGCATCTGTGTTCTTTCCACAAACCACATATGGATCAACCACTAGAGTCATTGCATGTGTGTTCTTATTATACTAAAACCAACACTATTGTCATTGCATGTGTGTTCTTTTCACAAACCAAACATGGATCAACCACTAGAGTCATTGCATGTGTGTTATTTCCGCAAACCACACATGGATCAACCACTAGAGTCATTGCATGTGTGTTACTTCCACAAACAAACATGGATCAACCACTAGAGTCATTGCATGTGTGTTCTTTCCACAAACCACATATGGATCAACCACTAGAGTCATTGCATGTGTGTTCTTATTATAACTAAACCAACACTAGAGTCATTGCATGTGTGTTGTTTTCACATACCACACATGGATCAACCACTAGAGTCATTGCATGTGTGTTATTTCCAGAAACAAACATGGATCAACCACTAGAGTCATTGCATGTGTGTTCTTTTTCCACAAACCACACATGGATCCACCAGTGGTCATTGCATGTGTGTTCTTTTCCACAAACCACACATGGATCCACCAGTGGTCATTGCGTGTGTTATCTTTCCACAAACCACATATGGATCAACCACTAGAGTCATTGCATGTGTGTTCTTTTCCGTAAACAACTTATGGATCAACTAGTGGTCATTGCATGTGTGTTCTTTCCACAAACCACATGTGGACCCATTACAGTCATTGCATGTGTGTTATTTCCACAAACCACACATGGATCAACCACTAGAGTCATTGTATGTGTGTTCTTTTCCACAAACCACACATGGATCCACCAGTGGTCATTGCATGTGTGTTATTTCCACAAACCACACATGGATCGACCACTAGAGTCATTGCATGTGTGTTCTTTCCACAAACCACATATGGATCAACCACTAGAGTCATTGCATGTGTGTTCTTACTATAACTAAACCAACACTAGAGTCATTGCATGTGTGTTCTTTTCACATAGCACACATGGATCAACCACTAGAGTCATTGCATTTGTGTTATTTCCACAAACAAACATGGATCAACCACTAGAGTCATTGCATGTGTGTTCTTTTTCCACAAACCACACATGGATCCACCAGTGGTCATTGCATGTGTGTTCTTTTCCACAAACCACACATGGATCCACCAGTGGTCATTGCATGTGTGTTCTTTCCACAAACCACATATGGATCAACCACTAGTCATTTCATGTGTGTGTTTTCCACAAACCACACATGTATCAACCACTAGAGTCATTGCATGTTTGTTATTATACTAAAACCACAAACCAGCACTAGAGTCATTGCATGTGTGTTCTTTTCCACAAACCACACATGATTCCACCAGTGGTCATTGCATGTGTGTTATTTCCACAAACCACACATGGATCAACCACTAGAGTCATTGCATGTGGGTTTTTCCACAAACCACATATGGATCAACAACTAGAGTCATTGCATGTGTGTTCTTATTATACTAAAACCAACACTAGAGTCATTGCATGTGTGTTCTTTTCACAAACCACACATGGATCAACCACTAGAGTCATTGCATGTGTGTTATTTCCACAAACAAACATGGATCAACCACGAGAGTCATTGCATGTGTGTTCTTTTCCACAAACCACACATGCATCCAACAGTGGTCATTGCATGTGTGTTATTTCCACAAACCACACATGGATCAACCACTAGAGTCATTTCATGTGTGTTCTTTCCACAAACCACATATGGATCAACCACTAGAGTCATTGCACGTGTGTTCTTATTATACTAAAACCAACACTAGAGTCATTGCATGTGTGTTCTTTTCACAAACCATACATGGATCAACCACTAGAGTCATTGCATGTGTGTTATTTCCACAAACCACATATGGATCAACCAGAGCCATTTGATGTGTGTTCTTTCCACAAACCACACATGGATCAACCACTAGAGTCATTGCATGTTTGTTCTTATACTAAAACCACAAACCAACACTTGAGTCATTGCATGTGTGTTCTTTCCACAAACCACATATGGATCAACCACTAGAGTCATTGCATGTGTGTTCTTATTATACTAAAACCAACACTAGAGTCATTGCATGTGTGTTCTTTTCACATACCACACATGGATCAACCACTAGAGTCATAGCATGTGTGTTCTTTTCCACAAACCACACATGGATCCATCAGTGGTCATTGCATGTGTGTTATTTCCACAAACCACACATGGATCAACCACTAGAGTCATTGCATATGTGTTCTTTCCACAAACCACATATGGATCAACCATTAGAGTCATTGCATGTGTGTTCTTATTATACTAAAACCAACACTAGAGTCATTGCATGTGTGTTCTTTTCACATACCACACATGGAACAACCACTAGAGTCATTGCATGTGTGTTACTTCCACAAACAAACATGGATCAACCACTAGAGTCATAGCATGTGTGTTCTTTTCCACAAACCACACATGGATCCACCAGTGGTCATTGCATGTGTGTTATTTCCACAAACCACACATGGATCAACCACTAGAGTCATTGCATGTGTGTTCTTTCCACAAACCACATATGGATCAACCACTAGAGTCATTGCATGTGTGTTCTTATTATAGTAAAACCAACACTATTGTCATTGCATGTGTGTTCTTTTCACAAACCACACATGGATCAACCACTAGAGTCATTGCATGTGTGTTATTTCCACAAACCACACATGGATCAACCACTAGAGTCATTGCATGTGTGTTACTTCCACAAACAAACATGGATCAACCACTAGAGTCATTGTATGTGTGTTCTTTCCACAAACCACATATGGATCAACCACTAGAGTCATTGCATGTGTGTTCTTATTATAACTAAACCAACACTAGAGTCATTGCATGTGTGTTCTTTTCACATACCACACATGGATCAACCACTAGAGTCATTGCATGTGTGTTATTTCCAGAAACAAACATGGATCAACCACTAGAGTCATTGCATGTGTGTTCTTTTTCCACAAACCACACATGGATCCACCAGTGGTCATTGCATGTGTGTTCTTTTACACATGGATCCACCAGTGGTCATTGTGTGTGTGTTCTTTCCACAAACCACATATGGATCAACCACTAGAGTCATTGCATGTGTGTTGTTTTCCACAAACAACTTATGGATCAACTAGTGGTCATTGCATGTGTGTTCTTTTCACAAACCACACATGGATCAACCACTAGAGTCATTGAATGTGTGTTACTTCCACAAACAAACATGGATCAACCACTAGAGTCATTGCATGTGTGTTCTTTCCACAAACCACATATGGATCAACCACTAGAATCATTGCATGTGTGTTCTTATTATAACTAAACCAACACTAGAGTCATTGCATGTGTGTTCTTTTCACATACCACACATGGATCAACCACTAGAGTCATTGCATGTGTGTTATTTCCAGAAACAAACATGGATCAACCACTAGAGTCATTGCATGTGTGTTCTTTTTCCACAAACCACACATGGATCCACCAGTGGTCATTGCATGTGTGTTCTTTTCCACAAACCACACATGGATCCACCAGTGGTCATTGCATATGTGTTCTCTCCACAAACCACACATGGATCAACCACTAGAGTCATTGCATGTTTGTTCTTATACTAAAACCACAAACTAGCACTAGAGTCATTGCATGTGTGTTCTTTTCCACAAACCACACATGGATCCACCAGTGGTCATTGCATGTGTGTTATTTCCACAAACCACACATGGATTAACCACTAGAGTCATTGCATGTGTGTTCTTTCCACAAACCACATATGGATCAACCACTAGAGTCATTGCATGTGTGTTCTTATTTTACTAGAACCAACACTAGAGTCATTGCATGTGTGTTCTTTTCACAAACCACACATGGATCAACCACTAGAGTCATTGCATGTGTGTTATTTCCACAAACAAACACGGATCAACCACTAGAGTCATTGCATGTGTGTTCTTTTCCACAAACCACACATGGATCCACCAGTGGTCATTGCATGTGTGTTATTTCCACAAACCACACATGGATCAACCACTAGAGTCATTGCATGTGTGTTCTTTCCACAAACCACATATGGATCAACCACTAGAGTCATTGCATGTGTGTTCTTATTATACTAAAACCAACACTAGAGTCATTGCATGTATGTTCTTTTCACAAACCATACATGGATCAACCAATAGAGTCATTGCATGTGTGTTCTTTCCACAAACCACATATGGATCAACCAGAGCCATTTCATGTGTGTTCTTTCCACAAACCACACATGGATCAACCACTAGAGTCATTGCATGTTTGTTCTTATACTAAAACCACAAACAAACACTTGAGTCATTGCATGTGTGTTCTTTCCACAAACCACATATGGATCAACCACTAGAGTCATTGCGTGTGTGTTCTTATTATACTAAAACCAACACTAGAGTCATTGCATGTGTGTTCTTTTCACATATCACACATGGATCAACCACTAGAATCATTGCATGTGTGTTATTTCCACAAACAAACATGGGTCAACCACTAGAGTCATTGCATGTGTGTTATTTTTCCACAAACCACACATGGATCCACCAATGGTCATTGCATGTGTGTTATTTCCACAAACCACACATGGATCAACCACTAGAGTCATTGCATGTGTGTTATTTCCACAAACCACACATGGATCAACCACTAGTCATTGCATGTGTTTTCTTTCCATAAACCTCACATGGATCAACCACTAGAGTCATTGCATGTTTGTTATTATACTAAAACCACAAACCAACACTAGAGTCATTGAATGTGTGTGCTTTTCCAGAAACCACACATGTGGACCCACCAGTGGTCATTGCATGTGTGTTATTTCCACAAACCACACATGGATCAACCACTAGAGTCATTGCATGTGTGTTCTTTCCACAAACCACATATGGATCAACCACTAGAGTCATTGCATGTGTGTTCTTATTATAACTAAACCAACACTAGAGTCATTGCATGTGTGTTCTTTTCACATACCACACATGGATCAACCACTAGAGTCATTGCATGTGTGTTATTTTCACAAACCACACATGGATCAACCACTGGAGTCATTGCATGTGTGTTATTTCCACAAACAAACATGGATCAACCACTAGAGTCATTGCATGTGTGTTCTTTTCCACTAACCACACATGGATCCACCAGTGGTCATTGCATGTGTGTTATTTCCACAAACCACACATGGATCAACCACTAGAGTCATTGCATGTGTGTTCTTTCCACAAACCACATATGGATCAACCATTAGAGTCATTGCATGTGTGTTCTTATTATACTAAAACCAACACTAGAGTCATTGCATGTGTGTTCTTTTCACATACCACACATGGATCAACCACTAGAGTCATTGCATCTGTGTTACTTCCACAAACAAACATGGATCAACCACTAGAGTCATAGCATGTGTGTTATTTTCCAGAAACCACACATGGATCCACCAATGGTCATTGCATGTGTGTTCTTTTCACAAACCACACATGGATCAACCACTAGAGTCATTGCATGTGTGTTATTTCCACAAACCACACATGGATCAACCACTAGAGTCATTGAATGTGTGTTACTTCCACAAACAAACATGGATCAACCACTAGAGTCATTGCATGTGTGTTCTTTCCACAAACCACATATGGATCAACCACTAGAATCATGGCATGTGTGTTCTTATTATAACTAAACCAACACTAGAGTCATTGCGTGTGTGTTCTTTCCACAAACCACATATGGATCAACCACTAGAGTCATTGCATGTGTGTTCTTATTATACTAAAACAAACACTATTGTCATTGCATGTGTGTTCTTTTCACAAACCAAACATGGATCAACCACTAGAGTCATTGCATGTGTGTTATTTCCGCAAACCACACATGGATCAACCACTAGAGTCATTGCATGTGTGTTACTTCCACAAACAAACATGGATCAACCACTAGAGTCATTGCATGTGTGTTCTTTCCACAAACCACATATGGATCAACCACTAGAGTCATTGCATGTGTGTTCTTATTATAACTAAACCAACACTAGAGTCATTGCATGTGTGTTCTTTTCACATACCACACATGGATCAACCACTAGAGTCATTGCATGTGTGTTATTTCCAGAAACAAACATGGATCAACTACTAGAGTCATTGCATGTGTGTTCTTTTTCCACAAACCACACATGGATCCACCAGTGGTCATTGCATGTGTGTTCTTTTCCACAAACCACACATGGATCCACCAGTGGTCATTGCGTGTGTGTTCTTTCCACAAACCACATATGGATCAACCACTAGAGTCATTGCATGTGTGTTCTTTTCCACAAACAACTTATGGATCAACTAGTGGTTATTGCATGTGTGTTCTTTCCACAAACCACATGTGGACCCATTACAGTCATTGCATGTGTGTTATTTCCACAAACCACACATGGATCAACCACTAGAGTCATCGCATATGTGTTATTTCCACAAACCCCACATGGATCAACCACTAGAGTCATTGGATGTGTGTTCTTATACTAAAACCAACACTAGAGTCATTGCATGTGTGTTCTTTTCACAAACCACACATGGATCAACCTCTAGAGTCATTGCATGTGTGTTCTTATACTAAAACCAACATGGATCCACTAGTGGTCATTGCATGTGTGTTCTTTCCACAAACCACACATGTATCAACCACTAGAGTCATTGCATGTGTGTTATTTCCACAAACCACACATGGATCAACCACTAGAGTCATTGCATGTGTGTTCTTATACTAAAACCACAAACCAGTACTAGAGTCATTACATGTGTGTTATTTTCCACAAACTACACATAGATCCACCAGTGGTCATTGCATGTGTGTTCTTTCCACAAACCACATATGGATGAACCAGAGTCATTGCATGCGTGTTCTTTGCACAAACCAGACATGTGGACCCATCAGTGGTCATTGCATGTGTGTTCTTTCCACAAACCACACATGGATCAACCACTAGAGTCATTGCATGTGTGTTCTTTCCATAAACCACATATGGATCAACCACTAGTCATTGCAAGTGTGTTCTTATACTAAAACCAACACTAGAGTCATTGCATGTGTGTTCTTTTCACAAACCACACATGGATCAACCACTTGAGTCATTGCATGTGTGTTATTTCCACAAACAAACATGGATCAACCACTAGAGTCATTGCATGTGTGTTCTTTTCCACAAACCACACATGGATCCACCAGTGGTCATTGCATGTGTGTTATTTCCACAAACCACACATGGATCAACAACTAGAGTCATTGCATGTGTGTTCTTTCCACAAACCACATATGGATCAACCATTAGAGTCATTGCATGTGTGTTCTTATTATACTAAAACCAACACTCGAGTCATTGCATGTGTGTTCTTTTCACATACCACACATGGATCAACCACTAGAGTCATTGCATGTGTGTTACATCCACAAACAAACATGGATCAACCACTAGAGATATAGCATGTGTGTTCTTTTCCACAAACCACACATGGATCCATCAGTGGTCATTGCATGTGTGTTATTTCCACAAACCACACATGGATCAACCACTAGAGTCATTGCATGTGTGTTCTTTTTCCACAAACCACACAAGGATCCACCAGTGGTCATTGCATGTGTGTTCTTTTCCACCAACCACACATGGATCCACCAGTGGTCATTGCGTGTGTGTTCTTTCCACAAACCACATATGGATCAACCACTAGAGTCATTGCATGTGTGTTGTTTTCCACAAACAACTTATGGATCAACTAGTGGTCATTGCATGTGTGTTCTTTTCACAAACCACACATGGATCAACCACTAGAGTCATTGCATGTGTGTTATTTCCACAAACCACACATGGATCAACCACTAGAGTCATTGAATGTGTGTTACTTCCACAAACAAACATGGATCAACCACTAGAGTCATTGCATGTGTGTTCTTTCCACAAACCACATATGGATCAACCACTAGAATCATGGCATGTGTGTTCTTATTATAACTAAACCAACACTAGAGTCATTGCGTGTGTGTTCTTTCCACAAACCACATATGGATCAACCACTAGAGTCATTGCATGTGTGTTGTTTTCCACAAACAACTTATGGATCAACTAGTGGTCATTGCATGTGTGTTCTTTTCACAAACCACACATGGATCAACCACTAGAGTCATTGCATGTGTGTTATTTCCACAAACCACACATGGATCAACCACTAGAGTCATTGAATGTGTGTTACTTCCACAAACAAACATGGATCAACCACTAGAGTCATTGCATGTGTGTTCTTTCCACAAACCACATATGGATCAACCACTAGAATCATGGCATGTGTGTTCTTATTATAACTAAACCAACACTAGTCATTGCATGTGTGTTCTTTTCACATACCACACATGGATCAACCACTAGAGTCATTGCATGTGTGTTATTTCCACAAACCACACATGGATTAACCACTTGAGTCATTGCATGTGTGTTCTTTCCACAAACCACATATGGATCAACCACTAGAGTCATTGCATGTGTGTTCTTATTATACTAAAACCAACACTAGAGTCATTGCATGTGTGTTCTTTTCACAAACCACACATGGATCAACCACTAGAGTCATTGCATGTGTGTTCTTATACTAAAACCAACACTAGAGTCATTACATGTGTGTTCTTCTCACAAACCACACATGGATCAACCACTAGAGTCATTGCATGTGTGTTATTTCCACAAACAAACATGGATCAACCACTAGAGTCATTGTATGTGTGTTCTTATACTAAAACCAACATGGATCCACCAGTGGTCATTGCATGTGTCTTCTTTCCACAAACCACACATGGATCAACCACTAGAGTCATTGCAAGTGTGTTATTTCCACAAACCACATATGGATCAACCAGTAGAGTCATTGCAGGTGTGTTCTTATACTAAAACCAACACTAGAGTCATTGCATGTGTGTTCTTTTCACAAACCACACATGGATCAACCACTAGAGTCATTGCATGTGTGTTCTTATACTAAAACCAACATGGATCCACCAGTGGTCATTGCATGTGTGTTCTTTCCACAAACCACACATGTACCAACCACTAGAGTCATTGCATGTGTGTTATTTCCACAAACCACACATGGATCAACCACTAGAGTCATTGCATGTGTGTTCTTATACTAAAACCACAAACCAGTACTAGAGTCATTTCATGTGTGTTCTTATCAACAAACCACACATGTATCCACCAGTGGTTATTGCATGTGTGTTCTTTCCATAAACCACATATGGATCAACCAGAGTCATTGCATGTGTGTTCTTTCCACAAACCATACATGGATCAACCACTAGAGTCATTGCATGTTTGTTCTTATACTAAAACCACAAACCAGCACTAGAGTCATTGCATGTGTGTTCTTTTCCACAAACCACACATGGATCCACCACTAGAGTCATTGCATGTGTGTTCTTTCCACAAACCACATATGGATGAACCAGACTCATTGCATCTGTGTTCTTTCCACAAACCACACATGTGGACCCATCAGTGGTCATGGCATGTGTGTTATTTCCACAAACCACACATGGATTAACCACTAGAGTCATTGCATGTGTGTTCTTTCCACAAACCACATATGGATCAACCACTACAGTCATTGCATGTGTGTTCTTATTATACTAAAACCAACACTAGAGTCATTGCATGTGTGTTCTTTTCACAAACCACACATGGATCAACCACTAGAGTCATTGCATGTGTGTTCTTATACTAAAACCAGCACTAGAGTCATTACATGTGTGTTCTTCTCACAAACCACACATGGATCAACCACTAGAGTCATTGCATGTGTGTTATTTCCACAAACAAACATGGATCAACCACTAGAGTCATTGTATGTGTGTTCTTATACTAAAACCAACATGGATCCACCAGTGGTCATTGCATGTGTCTTCTTTCCACAAACCACACATGGATCAACCACTAGAGTCATTGCAAGTGTGTTATTTCCACAAACCACATATGGATCAACCAGTAGAGTCATTGCAGGTGTGTTCTTATACTAAAACCAACACTAGAGTCATTGCATGTGTGTTCTTTTCACAAACCACACATGGATCAACCACTAGAGTCATTGCATGTGTGTTATTATACTAAAACCAACATGGATCCACCAGTGGTCATTGCATGTGTGTTCTTTCCACAAACCACACATGTACCAACCACTAGAGTCATTGCATGTGTGTTATTTCCACAAACCACACATGGATCAACCACTAGAGTCATTGCATGTGTGTTCTTATACTAAAACCACAAACTAGTAGTAGAGTCATTTCATGTGTGTTCTTATCAACAAACCACACATGGATCCACCAGTGGTCATTGCATGTGTGTTCTTTCCATAAACCACATATGGATCAACCAGAGTCATTGCATGTGTGTTCTTTCCACAAACCATACATGGATCAACCACTAGAGTCATTGCATGTTTGTTCTTATACTAAAACCACAAACCAGCACTAGAGTTATTGCATGTGTGTTCTTTTCCACAAACCACACATGGATCCACCACTAGAGTCATTGCATGTGTGTTCTTTCCACAAACCACATATGGATGAACCAGAGTCATTGCATCTGTGTTCTTTCCACAAACCACACATGTGGACCCATCAGTGGTCATTGCATGTGTGTTATTTCCACAAACCACACATGGATTAACCACTAGAGTCATTGCATGTGTGTTCTTTCCACAAACCACATATGGATCAACCACTAGAGTCATTGCATGTGTGTTCTTATTATACTAAAACCAACACTAGAGTCATTGCATGTGTGTTCTTTTCACAAACCACACATGGATCAACCACTAGAGTCATTGCATGTGTGTTATTTCCACAAACAAACATGGATCAACCACTAGAGTCATTGCATGTGTGTTCTTTTCGACAAACCACACATGGATCCACCAGTGGTCATTGCATGTGTGTTATTTCCACAAACCACACATGGATCAACCACTAGAGTCATTGCATGTGTGTTCTTTCCACAAACCACATATGGATCAACCATTAGAGTCATTGCATGTGTGTTCTTATTATACTAAAACCAACACTAGAGTCATTGCATGTGTGTTCTTTTCACATACCACACATGGATCAACCACTAGAGTCATAGCATGTGTGTTCTTTTCCACAAACCACACATGGATCCATCAGTGTTCATTGCATGTGTGTTATTTCCACAAACCACACATGGATCAACCACTAGAGTCATTGCATCTGTGTTCTTTCCACGAACCACATATGGATCAACCATTAGAGTCATTGCATGTGTGTTCTTATTATACTAAAACCAACACTAGAGTCATTGCATGTGTGTTCTTTTCACATACCACACATGGATCAACCACTAGAGTCATTGCATGTGTGTTACTTCCACAAACAAACATGGATCAACCACTAGAGTCATAGCATGTGTGTTCTTTTCCACAAACCACACATGGATCCACCAGTGGTCATTGCATCTGTGTTATTTCCACAAACCACACATGGATCAACCACTAGAGTCATTGCATGTGTGTTCTTTCCACAAACCACATATGGCTCAACCACTAGAGTCATTGCATGTGTGTTCTTATTATACTAAAACCAACACTATTGTCATTGCATGTGTGTTCTTTTCACAAACCACACATGGATCAACCACTAGAGTCATTGCATGTGTGTTATTTCCACAAACCACACATGGATCAACCACTAGAGTCATTGCATCTGTGTTCTTTCCACAAACCACATCTGGATCAACCACTAGAGTCATTGCATGTGTGTTCTTATTATACTAAAACCAACACTATTGTCATTGCATGTGTGTTCTTTTCACAAACCAAACATGGATCAACCACTAGAGTCATTGCATGTGTGTTATTTCCGCAAACCACACATGGATCAACCACTAGAGTCATTGCATGTGTGTTACTTCCACAAACAAACATGGATCAACCACTAGAGTCATTGCATGTGTGTTCTTTCCACAAACCACATATGGATCAACCACTAGAGTCATTGCATGTGTGTTCTTATTATAACTAAACCAACACTAGAGTCATTGCATGTGTGTTGTTTTCACATACCACACATGGATCAACCACTAGAGTCATTGCATGTGTGTTATTTCCAGAAACAAACATGGATCAACCACTAGAGTCATTGCATGTGTGTTCTTTTTCCACAAACCACACATGGATCCACCAGTGGTCATTGCATGTGTGTTCTTTTCCACAAACCACACATGGATCCACCAGTGGTCATTGCGTGTGTTATCTTTCCACAAACCACATATGGATCAACCACTAGAGTCATTGCATGTGTGTTCTTTTCCGTAAACAACTTATGGATCAACTAGTGGTCATTGCATGTGTGTTCTTTCCACAAACCACATGTGGACCCATTACAGTCATTGCATGTGTGTTATTTCCACAAACCACACATGGATCAACCACTAGAGTCATTGTATGTGTGTTCTTTTCCACAAACCACACATGGATCCACCAGTGGTCATTGCATGTGTGTTATTTCCACAAACCACACATGGATCGACCACTAGAGTCATTGCATGTGTGTTCTTTCCACAAACCACATATGGATCAACCACTAGAGTCATTGCATGTGTGTTCTTACTATAACTAAACCAACACTAGAGTCATTGCATGTGTGTTCTTTTCACATAGCACACATGGATCAACCACTAGAGTCATTGCATTTGTGTTATTTCCACAAACAAACATGGATCAACCACTAGAGTCATTGCATGTGTGTTCTTTTTCCACAAACCACACATGGATCCACCAGTGGTCATTGCATGTGTGTTCTTTTCCACAAACCACACATGGATCCACCAGTGGTCATTGCATGTGTGTTCTTTCCACAAACCACATATGGATCAACCACTAGTCATTTCATGTGTGTGTTTTCCACAAACCACACATGTATCAACCACTAGAGTCATTGCATGTTTGTTATTATACTAAAACCACAAACCAGCACTAGAGTCATTGCATGTGTGTTCTTTTCCACAAACCACACATGATTCCACCAGTGGTCATTGCATGTGTGTTATTTCCACAAACCACACATGGATCAACCACTAGAGTCATTGCATGTGGGTTTTTCCACAAACCACATATGGATCAACAACTAGAGTCATTGCATGTGTGTTCTTATTATACTAAAACCAACACTAGAGTCATTGCATGTGTGTTCTTTTCACAAACCACACATGGATCAACCACTAGAGTCATTGCATGTGTGTTATTTCCACAAACAAACATGGATCAACCACGAGAGTCATTGCATGTGTGTTCTTTTCCACAAACCACACATGCATCCAACAGTGGTCATTGCATGTGTGTTATTTCCACAAACCACACATGGATCAACCACTAGAGTCATTTCATGTGTGTTCTTTCCACAAACCACATATGGATCAACCACTAGAGTCATTGCACGTGTGTTCTTATTATACTAAAACCAACACTAGAGTCATTGCATGTGTGTTCTTTTCACAAACCATACATGGATCAACCACTAGAGTCATTGCATGTGTGTTATTTCCACAAACCACATATGGATCAACCAGAGCCATTTGATGTGTGTTCTTTCCACAAACCACACATGGATCAACCACTAGAGTCATTGCATGTTTGTTCTTATACTAAAACCACAAACCAACACTTGAGTCATTGCATGTGTGTTCTTTCCACAAACCACATATGGATCAACCACTAGAGTCATTGCATGTGTGTTCTTATTATACTAAAACCAACACTAGAGTCATTGCATGTGTGTTCTTTTCACATACCACACATGGATCAACCACTAGAGTCATAGCATGTGTGTTCTTTTCCACAAACCACACATGGATCCATCAGTGGTCATTGCATGTGTGTTATTTCCACAAACCACACATGGATCAACCACTAGAGTCATTGCATATGTGTTCTTTCCACAAACCACATATGGATCAACCATTAGAGTCATTGCATGTGTGTTCTTATTATACTAAAACCAACACTAGAGTCATTGCATGTGTGTTCTTTTCACATACCACACATGGAACAACCACTAGAGTCATTGCATGTGTGTTACTTCCACAAACAAACATGGATCAACCACTAGAGTCATAGCATGTGTGTTCTTTTCCACAAACCACACATGGATCCACCAGTGGTCATTGCATGTGTGTTATTTCCACAAACCACACATGGATCAACCACTAGAGTCATTGCATGTGTGTTCTTTCCACAAACCACATATGCATCAACCACTAGAGTCATTGCATGTGTGTTCTTATTATAGTAAAACCAACACTATTGTCATTGCATGTGTGTTCTTTTCACAAACCACACATGGATCAACCACTAGAGTCATTGCATGTGTGTTATTTCCACAAACCACACATGGATCAACCACTAGAGTCATTGCATGTGTGTTACTTCCACAAACAAACATGGATCAACCACTAGAGTCATTGTATGTGTGTTATTTCCACAAACCACATATGGATCAACCACTAGAGTCATTGCATGTGTGTTCTTATTATAACTAAACCAACACTAGAGTCATTGCATGTGTGTTCTTTTCACATACCACACATGGATCAACCACTAGAGTCATTGCATGTGTGTTATTTCCAGAAACAAACATGGATCAACCACTAGAGTCATTGCATGTGTGTTCTTTTTCCACAAACCACACATGGATCCACCAGTGGTCATTGCATGTGTGTTCTTTTACACATGGATCCACCAGTGGTCATTGTGTGTGTGTTCTTTCCACAAACCACATATGGATCAACCACTAGAGTCATTGCATGTGTGTTGTTTTCCACAAACAACTTATGGATCAACTAGTGGTCATTGCATGTGTGTTCTTTTCACAAACCACACATGGATCAACCACTAGAGTCATTGAATGTGTGTTACTTCCACAAACAAACATGGATCAACCACTAGAGTCATTGCATGTGTGTTCTTTCCACAAACCACATATGGATCAACCACTAGAATCATTGCATGTGTGTTCTTATTATAACTAAACCAACACTAGAGTCATTGCATGTGTGTTCTTTTCACATACCACACATGGATCAACCACTAGAGTCATTGCATGTGTGTTATTTCCAGAAACAAACATGGATCAACCACTAGAGTCATTGCATGTGTGTTCTTTTTCCACAAACCACACATGGATCCACCAGTGGTAATTGCATGTGTGTTCTTTTCCACAAACCACACATGGATCCACCAGTGGTCATTGCATATGTGTTCTCTCCACAAACCACACATGGATCAACCACTAGAGTCATTGCATGTTTGTTCTTATACTAAAACCACAAACTAGCACTAGAGTCATTGCATGTGTGTTCTTTTCCACAAACCACACATGGATCCACCAGTGGTCATTGCATGTGTGTTATTTCCACAAACCACACATGGATTAACCACTAGAGTCATTGCATGTGTGTTCTTTCCACAAACCACATATGGATCAACCACTAGAGTCATTGCATGTGTGTTCTTATTTTACTAGAACCAACACTAGAGTCATTGCATGTGTGTTCTTTTCACAAACCACACATGGATCAACCACTAGAGTCATTGCATGTGTGTTATTTCCACAAACAAACATGGATCAACCACTAGAGTCATTGCATGTGTGTTCTTTTCCACAAACCACACATGGATCCACCAGTGGTCATTGCATGTGTGTTATTTCCACAAACCACACATGGATCAACCACTAGAGTCATTGCATGTGTGTTCTTTCCACAAACCACATATGGATCAACCACTAGAGTCATTGCATGTGTGTTCTTATTATACTAAAACCAACACTAGAGTCATTGCATGTATGTTCTTTTCACAAACCATACATGGATCAACCAATAGAGTCATTGCATGTGTGTTCTTTCCACAAACCACATATGGATCAACCAGAGCCATTTCATGTGTGTTCTTTCCACAAACCACACATGGATCAACCACTAGAGTCATTGCATGTTTGTTCTTATACTAAAACCACAAACAAACACTTGAGTCATTGCATGTGTGTTCTTTCCACAAACCACATATGGATCAACCACTAGAGTCATTGCGTGTGTGTTCTTATTATACTAAAACCAACACTAGAGTCATTGCATGTGTGTTCTTTTCACATATCACACATGGATCAACCACTAGAATCATTGCATGTGTGTTATTTCCACAAACAAACATGGGTCAACCACTAGAGTCATTGCATGTGTGTTATTTTTCCACAAACCACACATGGATCCACCAGTGGTCATTGCATGTGTGTTCTTTTCCACAAACCACACATGGATCCACCAGTGGTCATTGCGTGTGTGTTCTTTCCGCAAACCACATATGGATCAACCACTAGTCATTGCATGTGTTTTCTTTCCACAAACCTCACATGGATCAACCACTAGAGTCATTGCTTGTTTGTTATTATACTAAAACCACAAACCAACACTAGAGTCATTGAATGTGTGTGCTTTTCCAGAAACCACACATGTGGACCCACCAGTGGTCATTGCATGTGTGTTATTTCCACAAACCACACATGGATCAACCACTAGAGTCATTGCATGTGTGTTCTTTCCACAAACCACGTATGGATCAACCACTAGAGTCATTGCATGTGTGTTCTTATTATAACTAAACCAACACTAGAGTCATTGCATGTGTGTTCTTTTCACATACCACACATGGATCAACCACTAGAGTCATTGCATGTGTGTTATTTTCACAAACCACACATGGATCAACCACTGGAGTCATTGCATGTGTGTTATTTCCACAAACAAACATGGATCAACCACTAGAGTCATTGCATGTGTGTTCTTTTCCACAAACCACACATGGATCCACCAGTGGTCATTGCATGTGTGTTATTTCCATAAACCACACATGGATCAACCACTAGAGTCATTGCATGTGTGTTCTTTCCACAAACCACATATGGATCAACCATTAGAGTCATTGCATGTGTGTTCTTATTATACTAAAACCAACACTAGAGTCATTGCATGTGTGTTCTTTTCACATACCACACATGGATCAACCACTAGAGTCATTGCATCTGTGTTACTTCCACAAACAAACATGGATCAACCACTAGAGTCATAGCATGTGTGTTATTTTCCAGAAACCACACATGGATCCACCAATGGTCATTGCATGTGTGTTATTTCCACAAACCACACATGGATCAACCACTAGAGTCATTGCATGTGTGTTCTTTCCACAAACCACATATGGATCAACCACTAGAGTCATTGCATGTGTGTTCTTATTATACTAAAACAAACACTATTGTCATTGCATGTGTGTTCTTTTCACAAACCAAACATGGATCAACCACTAGAGTCATTGCATGTGTGTTATTTCCGCAAACCACACATGGATCAACCACTAGAGTCATTGCATGTGTGTTACTTCCACAAACAAACATGGATCAACCACTAGAGTCATTGCATGTGTGTTCTTTCCACAAACCACATATGGATCAACCACTAGAGTCATTGCATGTGTGTTCTTATTATAACTAAACCAACACTAGAGTCATTGCATGTGTGTTCTTTTCACATACCACACATGGATCAACCACTAGAGTCATTGCATGTGTGTTATTTCCAGAAACAAACATGGATCAACTACTAGAGTCATTGCATGTGTGTTCTTTTTCCACAAACCACACATGGATCCACCAGTGGTCATTGCATGTGTGTTCTTTTCCACAAACCACACATGGATCCACCAGTGGTCATTGCGTGTGTGTTCTTTCCACAAACCACATATGGATCAACCACTAGAGTCATTGCATGTGTGTTCTTTTCCACAAACAACTTATGGATCAACTAGTGGTTATTGCATGTGTGTTCTTTCCACAAACCACATGTGGACCCATTACAGTCATTGCATGTGTGTTATTTCCACAAACCACACATGGATCAACCACTAGAGTCATCGCATATGTGTTATTTCCACAAACCCCACATGGATCAACCACTAGAGTCATTGCATGTGTGTTCTTATACTAAAACCAACACTAGAGTCATTGCATGTGTGTTCTTTTCACAAACCACACATGGATCAACCTCTAGAGTCATTGCATGTGTGTTCTTATACTAAAACCAACATGGATCCACCAGTGGTCATTGCATGTGTGTTCTTTCCACAAACCACACATGTATCAACCACTAGAGTCATTGCATGTGTGTTATTTCCACAAACCACACATGGATCAACCACTAGAGTCATTGCATGTGTGTTCTTATACTAAAACCACAAACCAGTACTAGAGTCATTACATGTGTGTTATTTTCCACAAACCACACATAGATCCACCAGTGGTCATTGCATGTGTGTTCTTTCCACAAACCACATATGGATGAACCAGAGTCATTGCATGCGTGTTCTTTGCACAAACCACACATGTGGACCCATCAGTGGTCATTGCATGTGTGTTCTTTCCACAAACCACACATGGATCAACCACTAGAGTCATTGCATGTGTGTTCTTTCCATAAACCACATATGGATCAACCACTAGTCATTGCAAGTGTGTTCTTATACTAAAACCAACACTAGAGTCATTGCATGTGTGTTCTTTTCACAAACCACACATGGATCAACCACTTGAGTCATTGCATGTGTGTTATTTCCACAAACAAACATGGATCAACCACTAGAGTCATTGCATGTGTGTTCTTTTCCACAAACCACACATGGATCCACCAGTGGTCATTGCATGTGTGTTATTTCCACAAACCACACATGGATCAACAACTAGAGTCATTGCATGTGTGTTCTTTCCACAAACCACATATGGATCAACCATTAGAGTCATTGCATGTGTGTTCTTATTATACTAAAACCAACACTCGAGTCATTGCATGTGTGTTCTTTTCACATACCACACATGGATCAACCACTAGAGTCATTGCATGTGTGTTACATCCACAAACAAACATGGATCAACCACTAGAGTCATAGCATGTGTGTTCTTTTCCACAAACCACACATGGATCCATCAGTGGTCATTGCATGTGTGTTATTTCCACAAACCACACATGGATCAACCACTAGAGTCATTGCATGTGTGTTCTTTTTCCACAAACCACACAAGGATCCACCAGTGGTCATTGCATGTGTGTTCTTTTCCACCAACCACACATGGATCCACCAGTGGTCATTGCGTGTGTGTTCTTTCCACAAACCACATATGGATCAACCACTAGAGTCATTGCATGTGTGTTGTTTTCCACAAACAACTTATGGATCAACTAGTGGTCATTGCATGTGTGTTCTTTTCACAAACCACACATGGATCAACCACTAGAGTCATTGCATGTGTGTTATTTCCACAAACCACACATGGATCAACCACTAGAGTCATTGAATGTGTGTTAGTTCCACAAACAAACATGGATCAACCACTAGAGTCATTGCATGTGTGTTCTTTCCACAAACCACATATGGATCAACCACTAGAATCATGGCATGTGTGTTCTTATTATAACTAAACCAACACTAGAGTCATTGCGTGTGTGTTCTTTCCACAAACCACATATGGATCAACCACTAGAGTCATTGCATGTGTGTTGTTTTCCACAAACAACTTATGGATCAACTAGTGGTCATTGCATGTGTGTTCTTTTCACAAACCACACATGGATCAACCACTAGAGTCATTGCATGTGTGTTATTTCCATAAACCACACATGGATCAACCACTAGAGTCATTGAGTGTGTGTTACTTCCACAAACAAACATGGATCAACCACTAGAGTCATTGCATGTGTGTTCTTTCCACAAACCACATATGGATCAACCACTAGAATCATGGCATGTGTGTTCTTATTATAACTAAACCAACACTAGAGTCATTGCATGTGTGTTCTTTTCACATACCACACATGGATCAACCACTAGAGTCATTGCATGTGTGTTATTTCCACAAACCACACATGGATTAACCACTTGAGTCATTGCATGTGTGTTCTTTCCACAAACCACATATGGATCAACCACTAGAGTCATTGCATGTGTGTTCTTATTATACTAAAACCAACACTAGAGTCATTGCATGTGTGTTCTTTTCACAAACCACACATGGATCAACCACTAGAGTCATTGCATGTGTGTTCTTATACTAAAACCAACACTAGAGTCATTACATGTGTGTTCTTCTCACAAACCACACATGGATCAACCACTAGAGTCATTGCATGTGTGTTATTTCCACAAACAAACATGGATCAACCACTAGAGTCATTGTATGTGTGTTCTTATACTAAAACCAACATGGATCCACCAGTGGTCATTGCATGTGTCTTCTTTCCACAAACCACACATGGATCAACCACTAGAGTCATTGCAAGTGTGTTATTTCCACAAACCACATATGGATCAACCAGTAGAGTCATTGCAGGTGTGTTCTTATACTAAAACCAACACTAGAGTCATTGCATGTGTGTTCTTTTCACAAACCACACATGGATCAACCACTAGAGTCATTGCATGTGTGTTCTTATACTAAAACCAACATGGATCCACCAGTGGTCATTGCATGTGTGTTCTTTCCACAAACCACACATGTACCAACCACTAGAGTCATTGCATGTGTGTTATTTCCACAAACCACACATGGATCAACCACTAGAGTCATTGCATGTGTGTTCTTATACTAAAACCACAAACCAGTACTAGAGTCATTTCATGTGTGTTCTTATCAACAAACCACACATGTATCCACCAGTGGTTATTGCATGTGTGTTCTTTCCATAAACCACATATGGATCAACCAGAGTCATTGCATGTGTGTTCTTTCCACAAACCATACATGGATCAACCACTAGAGTCATTGCATGTTTGTTCTTATACTAAAACCACAAACCAGCACTAGAGTCATTGCATGTGTGTTCTTTTCCACAAACCACACATGGATCCACCACTAGAGTCATTGCATGTGTGTTCTTTCCACAAACCACATATGGATGAACCAGACTCATTGCATCTGTGTTCTTTCCACAAACCACACATGTGGACCCATCAGTGGTCATGGCATGTGTGTTATTTCCACAAACCACACATGGATTAACCACTAGAGTCATTGCATGTGTGTTCTTTCCACAAACCACATATGGATCAACCACTACAGTCATTGCATGTGTGTTCTTATTATACTAAAACCAACACTAGAGTCATTGCATGTGTGTTCTTTTCACAAACCACACATGGATCAACCACTAGAGTCATTGCATGTGTGTTCTTATACTAAAACCAGCACTAGAGTCATTACATGTGTGTTCTTCTCACAAACCACACATGGATCAACCACTAGAGTCATTGCATGTGTGTTATTTCCACAAACAAACATGGATCAACCACTAGAGTCATTGTATGTGTGTTCTTATACTAAAACCAACATGGATCCACCAGTGGTCATTGCATGTGTCTTCTTTCCACAAACCACACATGGATCAACCACTAGAGTCATTGCAAGTGTGTTATTTCCACAAACCACATATGGATCAACCAGTAGAGTCATTGCAGGTGTGTTCTTATACTAAAACCAACACTAGAGTCATTGCATGTGTGTTCTTTTCACAAACCACACATGGATCAACCACTAGAGTCATTGCATGTGTGTTCTTATACTAAAACCAACATGGATCCACCAGTGGTCATTGCATGTGTGTTCTTTCCACAAACCACACATGTACCAACTACTAGAGTCATTGCATGTGTGTTATTTCCACAAACCACACATGGATCAACCACTAGAGTCATTGCATGTGTGTTCTTATACTAAAACCACAAACCATTACTAGAGTCATTTCATGTGTGTTCTTATCAACAAACCACACATGGATCCACCAGTGGTCATTGCATGTGTGTTCTTTCCATAAACCACATATGGATCAACCAGAGTCATTGCATGTGTGTTCTTTCCACAAACCATACATGGATCAACCACTAGAGTCATTGCATGTTTGTTCTTATACTAAAACCACAAACCAGCACTAGAGTTATTGCATGTGTGTTCTTTTCCACAAACCACACATGGATCCACCACTAGAGTCATTGCATGTGTGTTCTTTCCACAAACCACATATGGATGAACCAGAGTCATTGCATCTGTGTTCTTTCCACAAACCACACATGTGGACCCATCAGTGGTCATTGCATGTGTGTTATTTCCACAAACCACACATGGATTAACCACTAGAGTCATTGCATGTGTGTTCTTTCCACAAACCACATATGGATCAACCACTAGAGTCATTGCATGTGTGTTCTTATTATACTAAAACCAACACTAGAGTCATTGCATGTGTGTTCTTTTCACAAACCACACATGGATCAACCACTAGAGTCATTGCATGTGTGTTATTTCCACAAACAAACATGGATCAACCACTAGAGTCATTGCATGTGTGTTCTTTTCGACAAACCACACATGGATCCACCAGTGGTCATTGCATGTGTGTTATTTCCACAAACCACACATGGATCAACCACTAGAGTCATTGCATGTGTGTTCTTTCCACAAACCACATATGGATCAACCATTAGAGTCATTGCATGTGTGTTCTTATTATACTAAAACCAACACTAGAGTCATTGCATGTGTGTTCTTTTCACATACCACACATGGATCAACCACTAGAGTCATAGCATGTGTGTTCTTTTCCACAAACCACACATGGATCCATCAGTGTTCATTGCATGTGTGTTATTTCCACAAACCACACATGGATCAACCACTAGAGTCATTGCATCTGTGTTCTTTCCACGAACCACATATGGATCAACCATTAGAGTCATTGCATGTGTGTTCTTATTATACTAAAACCAACACTAGAGTCATTGCATGTGTGTTCTTTTCACATACCACACATGGATCAACCACTAGAGTCATTGCATGTGTGTTACTTCCACAAACAAACATGGATCAACCACTAGAGTCATAGCATGTGTGTTCTTTTCCACAAACCACACATGGATCCACCAGTGGTCATTGCATCTGTGTTATTTCCACAAACCACACATGGATCAACCACTAGAGTCATTGCATGTGTGTTCTTTCCACAAACCACATATGGCTCAACCACTAGAGTCATTGCATGTGTGTTCTTATTATACTAAAACCAACACTATTGTCATTGCATGTGTGTTCTTTTCACAAACCACACATGGATCAACCACTAGAGTCATTGCATGTGTGTTATTTCCACAAACCACACATGGATCAACCACTAGAGTCATTGCATGTGTGTTACTTCCACAAACAAACATGGATCAACCACTAGAGTCATTGCATGTGTGTTCTTTCCACAAACCACATATGGATCAACCACTAGAGTCATTGCATGTGTGTTCTTATTATAACTAAACCAACACTAGAGTCATTGCATGTGTGTTCTTTTCACATACCACACATGGATCAACCACTAGAGTCATTGCATGTGTGTTATTTCCAGAAACAAACATGGATCAACCACTAGAGTCATTGCATGTGTGTTCTTTTTCCACAAACCACACATGGATCCACCAGTGGTCATTGCATGTGTGTTCTTTTCCACAAACCACACATGGATCCACCAGTGGTCATTGCGTGTGTGTTCTTTCCACAAACCACATATGGATCAACCACTAGAGTCATTGCATGTGTGTTCTTTCCACAAACCACATATGGATCAACCATTAGAGTCATTGCATGTGTGTTATTTCCGCAAACCACACATGGATCAACCACTAGAGTCATTGCATGTGTGTTACTTCCACAAACAAACATGGATCAACCACTAGAGTCATTGCATGTGTGTTCTTTCCACAAACCACATATGGATCAACCACTAGAGTCATTGCATGTGTGTTCTTATTATAACTAAACCAACACTAGAGTCATTGCATGTGTGTTGTTTTCACATACCACACATGGATCAACCACTAGATTCATTGCATGTGTGTTATTTCCAGAAACAAACATGGATCAACCACTAGAGTCATTGCATGTGTGTTCTTTTTCCACAAACCACACATGGATCCACCAGTGGTCATTGCATGTGTGTTCTTTTCCACAAACCACACATGGATCCACCAGTGGTCATTGCGTGTGTTATCTTTCCACAAACCACATATGGATCAACCACTAGAGTCATTGCATGTGTGTTCTTTTCCGTAAACAACTTATGGATCAACTAGTGGTCATTGCATGTGTGTTCTTTCCACAAACCACATGTGGACCCATTACAGTCATTGCATGTGTGTTATTTCCACAAACCACACATGGATCAACCACTAGAGTCATTGTATGTGTGTTCTTTTCCACAAACCACACATGGATCCACCAGTGGTCATTGCATGTGTGTTATTTCCACAAACCACACATGGATCGACCACTAGAGTCATTGCATGTGTGTTCTTTCCACAAACCACATATGGATCAACCACTAGAGTCATTGCATGTGTGTTCTTACTATAACTAAACCAACACTAGAGTCATTGCATGTGTGTTCTTTTCACATAGCACACATGGATCAACCACTAGAGTCATTGCATTTGTGTTATTTCCACAAACAAACATGGATCAACCACTAGAGTCATTGCATGTGTGTTCTTTTTCCACAAACCACACATGGATCCACCAGTGGTCATTGCATGTGTGTTCTTTTCCACAAACCACACATGGATCCACCAGTGGTCATTGCATGTGTGTTCTTTCCACAAACCACATATGGATCAACCACTAGTCATTTCATGTGTGTGTTTTCCACAAACCACACATGTATCAACCACTAGAGTCATTGCATGTTTGTTATTATACTAAAACCACAAACCAGCACTAGAGTCATTGCATGTGTGTTCTTTTCCACAAACCACACATGATTCCACCAGTGGTCATTGCATGTGTGTTATTTCCACAAACCACACATGGATCAACCACTAGAGTCATTGCATGTGGGTTTTTCCACAAACCACATATGGATCAACAACTAGAGTCATTGCATGTGTGTTCTTATTATACTAAAACCAACACTAGAGTCATTGCATGTGTGTTCTTTTCACAAACCACACATGGATCAACCACTAGAGTCATTGCATGTGTGTTATTTCCACAAACAAACATGGATCAACCACGAGAGTCATTGCATGTGTGTTCTTTTCCACAAACCACACATGCATCCAACAGTGGTCATTGCATGTGTGTTATTTCCACAAACCACACATGGATCAACCACTAGAGTCATTTCATGTGTGTTCTTTCCACAAACCACATATGGATCAACCACTAGAGTCATTGCACGTGTGTTCTTATTATACTAAAACCAACACTAGAGTCATTGCATGTGTGTTCTTTTCACAAACCATACATGGATCAACCACTAGAGTCATTGCATGTGTGTTATTTCCACAAACCACATATGGATCAACCAGAGCCATTTGATGTGTGTTCTTTCCACAAACCACACATGGATCAACCACTAGAGTCATTGCATGTTTGTTCTTATACTAAAACCACAAACCAACACTTGAGTCATTGCATGTGTGTTCTTTCCACAAACCACATATGGATCAACCACTAGAGTCATTGCATGTGTGTTCTTATTATACTAAAACCAACACTAGAGTCATTGCATGTGTGTTCTTTTCACATACCACACATGGATCAACCACTAGAGTCATAGCATGTGTGTTCTTTTCCACAAACCACACATGGATCCATCAGTGGTCATTGCATGTGTGTTATTTCCACAAACCACACATGGATCAACCACTAGAGTCATTGCATATGTGTTCTTTCCACAAACCACATATGGATCAACCATTAGAGTCATTGCATGTGTGTTCTTATTATACTAAAACCAACACTAGAGTCATTGCATGTGTGTTCTTTTCACATACCACACATGGAACAACCACTAGAGTCATTGCATGTGTGTTACTTCCACAAACAAACATGGATCAACCACTAGAGTCATAGCATGTGTGTTCTTTTCCACAAACCACACATGGATCCACCAGTGGTCATTGCATGTGTGTTATTTCCACAAACCACACATGGATCAACCACTAGAGTCATTGCATGTGTGTTCTTTCCACAAACCACATATGGATCAACCACTAGAGTCATTGCATCTGTGTTCTTATTATAGTAAAACCAACACTATTGTCATTGCATGTGTGTTCTTTTCACAAACCACACATGGATCAACCACTAGAGTCATTGCATGTGTGTTATTTCCACAAACCACACATGGATCAACCACTAGAGTCATTGCATGTGTGTTACTTCCACAAACAAACATGGATCAACCACTAGAGTCATTGTATGTGTGTTCTTTCCACAAACCACATATGGATCAACCACTAGAGTCATTGCATGTGTGTTCTTATTATAACTAAACCAACACTAGAGTCATTGCATGTGTGTTCTTTTCACATACCACACATGGATCAACCACTAGAGTCATTGCATGTGTGTTATTTCCAGAAACAAACATGGATCAACCACTAGAGTCATTGCATGTGTGTTCTTTTTCCACAAACCACACATGGATCCACCAGTGGTCATTGCATGTGTGTTCTTTTACACATGGATCCACCAGTGGTCATTGTGTGTGTGTTCTTTCCACAAACCACATATGGATCAACCACTAGAGTCATTGCATGTGTGTTGTTTTCCACAAACAACTTATGGATCAACTAGTGGTCATTGCATGTGTGTTCTTTTCACAAACCACACATGGATCAACCACTAGAGTCATTGCATGTGTGTTATTTCCACAAACCACACATGGATCAACCACTAGAGTCATTGAATGTGTGTTACTTCCACAAACAAACATGGATCAACCACTAGAGTCATTGCATGTGTGTTCTTTCCACAAACCACATATGGATCAACCACTAGAATCATGGCATGTGTGTTCTTATTATAACTAAACCAACACTAGAGTCATTGCGTGTGTGTTCTTTCCACAAACCACATATGGATCAACCACTAGAGTCATTGCATGTGTGTTGTTTTCCACAAACAACTTATGGATCAACTAGTGGTCATTGCATGTGTGTTCTTTTCACAAACCACACATGGATCAACCACTAGAGTCATTGCATGTGTGTTATTTCCACAAACCACACATGGATCAACCACTAGAGTCATTGCATGTGTGTTACTTCCACAAACAAACATGGATCAACCACTAGAGTCATTGCATGTGTGTTCTTTCCACAAACCACATATGGATCAACCACTAGAGTCATTGCATGTGTGTTCTTATTATAACTAAACCAACACTAGAGTCATTGCATGTGTGTTCTTTTCACATACCACACATGGATCAACCACTAGAGTCATTGCATGTGTGTTATTTCCAGAAACAAACATGGATCAACCACTAGAGTCATTGCATGTGTGTTCTTTTTCCACAAACCACACATGGATCCACCAGTGGTCATTGCATGTGTGTTCTTTTCCACAAACCACACATGGATCCACCAGTGGTCATTGCGTGTGTGTTCTTTCCACAAACCACATATGGATCAACCACTAGAGTCATTGCATGTGTGTTCTTTCCACAAACCACATATGGATCAACCATTAGAGTCATTGCATGTGTGTTATTTCCGCAAACCACACATGGATCAACCACTAGAGTCATTGCATGTGTGTTACTTCCACAAACAAACATGGATCAACCACTAGAGTCATTGCATGTGTGTTCTTTCCACAAACCACATATGGATCAACCACTAGAGTCATTGCATGTGTGTTCTTATTATAACTAAACCAACACTAGAGTCATTGCATGTGTGTTGTTTTCACATACCACACATGGATCAACCACTAGATTCATTGCATGTGTGTTATTTCCAGAAACAAACATGGATCAACCACTAGAGTCATTGCATGTGTGTTCTTTTTCCACAAACCACACATGGATCCACCAGTGGTCATTGCATGTGTGTTCTTTTCCACAAACCACACATGGATCCACCAGTGGTCATTGCGTGTGTTATCTTTCCACAAACCACATATGGATCAACCACTAGAGTCATTGCATGTGTGTTCTTTTCCGTAAACAACTTATGGATCAACTAGTGGTCATTGCATGTGTGTTCTTTCCACAAACCACATGTGGACCCATTACAGTCATTGCATGTGTGTTATTTCCACAAACCACACATGGATCAACCACTAGAGTCATTGTATGTGTGTTCTTTTCCACAAACCACACATGGATCCACCAGTGGTCATTGCATGTGTGTTATTTCCACAAACCACACATGGATCGACCACTAGAGTCATTGCATGTGTGTTCTTTCCACAAACCACATATGGATCAACCACTAGAGTCATTGCATGTGTGTTCTTACTATAACTAAACCAACACTAGAGTCATTGCATGTGTGTTCTTTTCACATAGCACACATGGATCAACCACTAGAGTCATTGCATTTGTGTTATTTCCACAAACAAACATGGATCAACCACTAGAGTCATTGCATGTGTGTTCTTTTTCCACAAACCACACATGGATCCACCAGTGGTCATTGCATGTGTGTTCTTTTCCACAAACCACACATGGATCCACCAGTGGTCATTGCATGTGTGTTCTTTCCACAAACCACATATGGATCAACCACTAGTCATTTCATGTGTGTGTTTTCCACAAACCACACATGTATCAACCACTAGAGTCATTGCATGTTTGTTATTATACTAAAACCACAAACCAGCACTAGAGTCATTGCATGTGTGTTCTTTTCCACAAACCACACATGATTCCACCAGTGGTCATTGCATGTGTGTTATTTCCACAAACCACACATGGATCAACCACTAGAGTCATTGCATGTGGGTTTTTCCACAAACCACATATGGATCAACAACTAGAGTCATTGCATGTGTGTTCTTATTATACTAAAACCAACACTAGAGTCATTGCATGTGTGTTCTTTTCACAAACCACACATGGATCAACCACTAGAGTCATTGCATGTGTGTTATTTCCACAAACAAACATGGATCAACCACGAGAGTCATTGCATGTGTGTTCTTTTCCACAAACCACACATGCATCCAACAGTGGTCATTGCATGTGTGTTATTTCCACAAACCACACATGGATCAACCACTAGAGTCATTTCATGTGTGTTCTTTCCACAAACCACATATGGATCAACCACTAGAGTCATTGCACGTGTGTTCTTATTATACTAAAACCAACACTAGAGTCATTGCATGTGTGTTCTTTTCACAAACCATACATGGATCAACCACTAGAGTCATTGCATGTGTGTTATTTCCACAAACCACATATGGATCAACCAGAGCCATTTGATGTGTGTTCTTTCCACAAACCACACATGGATCAACCACTAGAGTCATTGCATGTTTGTTCTTATACTAAAACCACAAACCAACACTTGAGTCATTGCATGTGTGTTCTTTCCACAAACCACATATGGATCAACCACTAGAGTCATTGCATGTGTGTTCTTATTATACTAAAACCAACACTAGAGTCATTGCATGTGTGTTCTTTTCACATACCACACATGGATCAACCACTAGAGTCATAGCATGTGTGTTCTTTTCCACAAACCACACATGGATCCATCAGTGGTCATTGCATGTGTGTTATTTCCACAAACCACACATGGATCAACCACTAGAGTCATTGCATATGTGTTCTTTCCACAAACCACATATGGATCAACCATTAGAGTCATTGCATGTGTGTTCTTATTATACTAAAACCAACACTAGAGTCATTGCATGTGTGTTCTTTTCACATACCACACATGGAACAACCACTAGAGTCATTGCATGTGTGTTACTTCCACAAACAAACATGGATCAACCACTAGAGTCATAGCATGTGTGTTCTTTTCCACAAACCACACATGGATCCACCAGTGGTCATTGCATGTGTGTTATTTCCACAAACCACACATGGATCAACCACTAGAGTCATTGCATGTGTGTTCTTTCCACAAACCACATATGGATCAACCACTAGAGTCATTGCATCTGTGTTCTTATTATAGTAAAACCAACACTATTGTCATTGCATGTGTGTTCTTTTCACAAACCACACATGGATCAACCACTAGAGTCATTGCATGTGTGTTATTTCCACAAACCACACATGGATCAACCACTAGAGTCATTGCATGTGTGTTACTTCCACAAACAAACATGGATCAACCACTAGAGTCATTGTATGTGTGTTCTTTCCACAAACCTCATATGGATCAACCACTAGAGTCATTGCATGTGTGTTCTTATTATAACTAAACCAACACTAGAGTCATTGCATGTGTGTTCTTTTCACATACCACACATGGATCAACCACTAGAGTCATTGCATGTGTGTTATTTCCAGAAACAAACATGGATCAACCACTAGAGTCATTGCATGTGTGTTCTTTTTCCACAAACCACACATGGATCCACCAGTGGTCATTGCATGTGTGTTCTTTTACACATGGATCCACCAGTGGTCATTGTGTGTGTGTTCTTTCCACAAACCACATATGGATCAACCACTAGAGTCATTGCATGTGTGTTGTTTTCCACAAACAACTTATGGATCAACTAGTGGTCATTGCATGTGTGTTCTTTTCACAAACCACACATGGATCAACCACTAGAGTCATTGAATGTGTGTTACTTCCACAAACAAACATGGATCAACCACTAGAGTCATTGCATGTGTGTTCTTTCCACAAACCACATATGGATCAACCACTAGAATCATTGCATGTGTGTTCTTATTATAACTAAACCAACACTAGAGTCATTGCATGTGTGTTCTTTTCACATACCACACATGGATCAACCACTAGAGTCATTGCATGTGTGTTATTTCCAGAAACAAACATGGATCAACCACTAGAGTCATTGCATGTGTGTTCTTTTTCCACAAACCACACATGGATCCACCAGTGGTCATTGCATGTGTGTTCTTTTCCACAAACCACACATGGATCCACCAGTGGTCATTGCATATGTGTTCTCTCCACAAACCACACATGGATCAACCACTAGAGTCATTGCATGTTTGTTCTTATACTAAAACCACAAACTAGCACTAGAGTCATTGCATGTGTGTTCTTTTCCACAAACCACACATGGATCCACCAGTGGTCATTGCATGTGTGTTATTTCCACAAACCACACATGGATTAACCACTAGAGTCATTGCATGTGTGTTCTTTCCACAAACCACATATGGATCAACCACTAGAGTCATTGCATGTGTGTTCTTATTTTACTAGAACCAACACTAGAGTCATTGCATGTGTGTTCTTTTCACAAACCACACATGGATCAACCACTAGAGTCATTGCATGTGTGTTATTTCCACAAACAAACATGGATCAACCACTAGAGTCATTGCATGTGTGTTCTTTTCCACAAACCACACATGGATCCACCAGTGGTCATTGCATGTGTGTTATTTCCACAAACCACACATGGATCAACCACTAGAGTCATTGCATGTGTGTTCTTTCCACAAACCACATATGGATCAACCACTAGAGTCATTGCATGTGTGTTCTTATTATACTAAAACCAACACTAGAGTCATTGCATGTATGTTCTTTTCACAAACCATACATGGATCAACCAATAGAGTCATTGCATGTGTGTTCTTTCCACAAACCACATATGGATCAACCAGAGCCATTTCATGTGTGTTCTTTCCACAAACCACACATGGATCAACCACTAGAGTCATTGCATGTTTGTTCTTATACTAAAACCACAAACAAACACTTGAGTCATTGCATGTGTGTTCTTTCCACAAACCACATATGGATCAACCACTAGAGTCATTGCGTGTGTGTTCTTATTATACTAAAACCAACACTAGAGTCATTGCATGTGTGTTCTTTTCACATATCACACATGGATCAACCACTAGAATCATTGCATGTGTGTTATTTCCACAAACAAACATGGGTCAACCACTAGAGTCATTGCATGTGTGTTATTTTTCCACAAACCACACATGGATCCACCAGTGGTCATTGCATGTGTGTTCTTTTCCACAAACCACACATGGATCCACCAGTGGTCATTGCGTGTGTGTTCTTTCCACAAACCACATATGGATCAACCACTAGTCATTGCATGTGTTTTCTTTCCACAAACCTCACATGGATCAACCACTAGAGTCATTGCATGTTTGTTATTATACTAAAACCACAAACCAACACTAGAGTCATTGAATGTGTGTGCTTTTCCAGAAACCACACATGTGGACCCACCAGTGGTCATTGCATGTGTGTTATTTCCACAAACCACACATGGATCAACCACTAGAGTCATTGCATGTGTGTTCTTTCCACAAACCATATATGGATCAACCACTAGAGTCATTGCATGTGTGTTCTTATTATAACTAAACCAACACTAGAGTCATTGCATGTGTGTTCTTTTCACATACCACACATGGATCAACCACTAGAGTCATTGCATGTGTGTTATTTTCACAAACCACACATGGATCAACCACTGGAGTCATTGCATGTGTGTTATTTCCACAAACAAACATGGATCAACCACTAGAGTCATTGCATGTGTGTTCTTTTCCACAAACCACACATGGATCCACCAGTGGTCATTGCATGTGTGTTATTTCCACAAACCACACATGGATCAACCACTAGAGTCATTGCATGTGTGTTCTTTCCACAAACCACATATGGATCAACCATTAGAGTCATTGCATGTGTGTTCTTATTATACTAAAACCAACACTAGAGTCATTGCATGTGTGTTCTTTTCACATACCACACATGGATCAACCACTAGAGTCATTGCATCTGTGTTACTTCCACAAACAAACATGGATCAACCACTAGAGTCATAGCATGTGTGTTATTTTCCAGAAACCACACATGGATCCACCAATGGTCATTGCATGTGTGTTATTTCCACAAACCACACATGGATCAACCACTAGAGTCATTGCATGTGTGTTCTTTCCACAAACCACATATGGATCAACCACTAGAGTCATTGCATGTGTGTTCTTATTATACTAAAACAAACACTATTGTCATTGCATGTGTGTTCTTTTCACAAACCAAACATGGATCAACCACTAGAGTCATTGCATGTGTGTTATTTCCGCAAACCACACATGGATCAACCACTAGAGTCATTGCATGTGTGTTACTTCCACAAACAAACATGGATCAACCACTAGAGTCATTGCATGTGTGTTCTTTCCACAAACCACATATGGATCAACCACTAGAGTCATTGCATGTGTGTTCTTATTATAACTAAACCAACACTAGAGTCATTGCATGTGTGTTCTTTTCACATACCACACATGGATCAACCACTAGAGTCATTGCATGTGTGTTATTTCAAGAAACAAACATGGATCAACTACTAGAGTCATTGCATGTGTGTTCTTTTTCCACAAACCACACATGGATCCACCAGTGGTCATTGCATGTGTGTTCTTTTCCACAAACCACACATGGATCCACCAGTGGTCATTGCGTGTGTGTTCTTTCCACAAACCACATATGGATCAACCACTAGAGTCATTGCATGTGTGTTCTTTTCCACAAACAACTTATGGATCAACTAGTGGTTATTGCATGTGTGTTCTTTCCACAAACCACATGTGGACCCATTACAGTCATTGCATGTGTGTTATTTCCACAAACCACACATGGATCAACCACTAGAGTCATTGCATATGTGTTCTTTCCACAAACCACATATGGATCAACCATTAGAGTCATTGCATGTGTGTTCTTATTATACTAAAACCAACACTAGAGTCATTGCATGTGTGTTCTTTTCACATACCACACATGGAACAACCACTAGAGTCATTGCATGTGTGTTACTTCCACAAACAAACATGGATCAACCACTAGAGTCATAGCATGTGTGTTCTTTTCCACAAACCACACATGGATCCACCAGTGGTCATTGCATGTGTGTTATTTCCACAAACCACACATGGATCAACCACTAGAGTCATTGCATGTGTGTTCTTTCCACAAACCACATATGGATCAACCACTAGAGTCATTGCATGTGTGTTCTTATTATAGTAAAACCAACACTATTGTCATTGCATGTGTGTTCTTTTCACAAACCACACATGGATCAACCACTAGAGTCATTGCATGTGTGTTCTTATACTAAAACCAACACTAGAGTCATTGCATGTGTGTTCTTTTCACAAACCACACATGGATCAACCTCTAGAGTCATTGCATGTGTGTTCTTATACTAAAACCAACATGGATCCACCAGTGGTCATTGCATGTGTGTTCTTTCCACAAACCACACATGTATCAACCACTAGAGTCATTGCATGTGTGTTATTTCCACAAACCACACATGGATCAACCACTAGAGTCATTGCATGTGTGTTCTTATACTAAAACCACAAACCAGTACTAGAGTCATTACATGTGTGTTATTTTCCACAAACCACACATAGATCCACCAGTGGTCATTGCATGTGTGTTCTTTCAACAAACCACATATGGATGAACCAGAGTCATTGCATGCGTGTTCTTTGCACAAACCACACATGTGGACCCATCAGTGGTCATTGCATGTGTGTTCTTTCCACAAACCACACATGGATCAACCACTAGAGTCATTGCATGTGTGTTCTTTCCATAAACCACATATGGATCAACCACTAGTCATTGCAAGTGTGTTCTTATACTAAAACCAACACTAGAGTCATTGCATGTGTGTTCTTTTCACAAACCACACATGGATCAACCACTTGAGTCATTGCATGTGTGTTATTTCCACAAACAAACATGGATCAACCACTAGAGTCATTGCATGTGTGTTCTTTTCCACAAACCACACATGGATCCACCAGTGGTCATTGCATGTGTGTTATTTCCACAAACAACACATGGATCAACAACTAGAGTCATTACATGTGTGTTCTTTCCACAAACCACATATGGATCAACCATTAGAGTCATTGCATGTGTGTTCTTATTATACTAAAACCAACACTCGAGTCATTGCATGTGTGTTCTTTTCACATACCACACATGGATCAACCACTAGAGTCATTGCATGTGTGTTACATCCACAAACAAACATGGATCAACCACTAGAGTCATAGCATGTGTGTTCTTTTCCACAAACCACACATGGATCCATCAGTGGTCATTGCATGTGTGTTATTTCCACAAACCACACATGGATCAACCACTAGAGTCATTGCATGTGTGTTCTTTTTCCACAAACCACACAAGGATCCACCAGTGGTCATTGCATGTGTGTTCTTTTCCACCAACCACACATGGATCCACCAGTGGTCATTGCGTGTGTGTTCTTTCCACAAACCACATATGGATCAACCACTAGAGTCATTGCATGTGTGTTGTTTTCCACAAACAACTTATGGATCAACTAGTGGTCATTGCATGTGTGTTCTTTTCACAAACCACACATGGATCAACCACTAGAGTCATTGCATGTGTGTTATTTCCACAAACCACACATGGATCAACCACTAGAGTCATTGAATGTGTGTTAGTTCCACAAACAAACATGGATCAACCACTAGAGTCATTGCATGTGTGTTCTTTCCACAAACCACATATGGATCAACCACTAGAATCATGGCATGTGTGTTCTTATTATAACTAAACCAACACTAGAGTCATTGCGTGTGTGTTCTTTCCACAAACCACATATGGATCAACCACTAGAGTCATTGCATGTGTGTTGTTTTCCACAAACAACTTATGGATCAACTAGTGGTCATTGCATGTGTGTTCTTTTCACAAACCACACATGGATCAACCACTAGAGTCATTGCATGTGTGTTATTTCCACAAACCACACATGGATCAATCACTAGAGTCATTGAATGTGTGTTAGTTCCACAAACAAACATGGATCAACCTCTAGAGTCATTGCATGTGTGTTCTTTCCACAAACCACATATGGATCAACCACTAGAATCATGGCATGTGTGTTCTTATTATAACTAAACCAACACTAGAGTCATTGCGTGTGTGTTCTTTCCACAAACCACATATGGATCAACCACTAGAGTCATTGCATGTGTGTTGTTTTCCACAAACAACTTATGGATCAACTAGTGGTCATTGCATGTGTGTTCTTTTCACAAACCACACATGGATCAACCACTAGAGTCATTGCATGTGTGTTATTTCCACAAACCACACATGGATCAACCACTAGAGTCATTGAATGTGTGTTACTTCCACAAACAAACATGGATCAACCACTAGAGTCATTGCATGTGTGTTCTTTCCACAAACCACATATGGATCAACCACTAGAATCATGGCATGTGTGTTCTTATTATAACTAAACCAACACTAGGGTCATTGCATGTGTGTTCTTTTCACATACCACACATGGATCAACCACTAGAGTCATTGCATGTGTGTTATTTCCACAAACCACACATGGATTAACCACTTGAGTCATTGCATGTGTGTTCTTTCCACAAACCACATATGGATCAACCACTAGAGTCATTGCATGTGTGTTCTTATTATACTAAAACCAACACTAGAGTCATTGCATGTGTGTTCTTTTCACAAACCACACATGGATCAACCACTAGAGTCATTGCATGTGTGTTCTTATACTAAAACCAACACTAGAGTCATTACATGTGTGTTCTTCTCACAAACCACACATGGATCAACCACTAGAGTCATTGCATGTGTGTTATCTCCACAAACAAACATGGATCAACCACTAGAGTCATTGTATGTGTGTTCTTATACTAAAACCAACATGGATCCACCAGTGGTCATTGCATGTGTCTTCTTTCCACAAACCACACATGGATCAACCACTAGAGTCATTGCAAGTGTGTTATTTCCACAAACCACATATGGATCAACCAGTAGAGTCATTGCAGGTGTGTTCTTATACTAAAACCAACACTAGAGTCATTGCATGTGTGTTCTTTTCACAAACCACACATGGATCAACCACTAGAGTCATTGCATGTGTGTTCTTATACTAAAACCAACATGGATCCACAAGTGGTCATTGCATGTGTGTTCTTTCCACAAACCACACATGTACCAACCACTAGAGTCATTGCATGTGTGTTATTTCCACAAACCACACATGGATCAACCACTAGAGTCATTGCATGTGTGTTCTTATACTAAAACCACAAACCAGTACTAGAGTCATTTCATGTGTGTTCTTATCAACAAACCACACATGTATCCACCAGTGGTTATTGCATGTGTGTTCTTTCCATAAACCACATATGGATCAACCAGAGTCATTGCATGTGTGTTCTTTCCACAAACCATACATGGATCAACCACTAGAGTCATTGCATGTTTGTTCTTATACTAAAACCACAAACCAGCACTAGAGTCATTGCATGTGTGTTCTTTTCCACAAACCACACATGGATCCACCACTAGAGTCATTGCATGTGTGTTCTTTCCACAAACCACATATGGATGAACCAGACTCATTGCATCTGTGTTCTTTCCACAAACCACACATGTGGACCCATCAGTGGTCATTGCATGTGTGTTATTTCCACAAACCACACATGGATTAACCACTAGAGTCATTGCATGTGTGTTCTTTCCACAAACCACATATGGATCAACCACTAGAGTCATTGCATGTGTGTTCTTATTATACTAAAACCAACACTAGAGTCATTGCATGTGTGTTCTTTTCACAAACCACACATGGATCAACCACTAGAGTCATTGCATGTGTGTTCTTATACTAAAACCAGCACTAGAGTCATTACATGTGTGTTCTTCTCACAAACCACACATGGATCAACCACTAGAGTCATTGCATGTGTGTTATTTCCACAAACAAACATGGATCAACCACTAGAGTCATTGTATGTGTGTTCTTATACTAAAACCAACATGGATCCACCAGTGGTCATTGCATGTGTCTTCTTTCCACAAACCACACATGGATCAACCACTAGAGTCATTGCAAGTGTGTTATTTCCACAAACCACATATGGATCAACCAGTAGAGTCATTGCAGGTGTGTTCTTATACTAAAACCAACACTAGAGTCATTGCATGTGTGTTCTTTTCACAAACCACACATGGATCAACCACTAGAGTCATTGCATGTGTGTTCTTATACTAAAACCAACATGGATCCACCAGTGGTCATTGCATGTGTGTTCTTTCCACAAACCACACATGTACCAACCACTAGAGTCATTGCATGTGTGTTATTTCCACAAACCACACATGGATCAACCACTAGAGTCATTGCATGTGTGTTCTTATACTAAAACCACAAACCAGTACTAGAGTCATTTCATGTGTGTTCTTATCAACAAACCACACATGGATCCACCAGTGGTCATTGCATGTGTGTTCTTTCCATAAACCACATATGGATCAACCAGAGTCATTGCATGTGTGTTCTTTCCACAAACCATACATGGATCAACCACTAGAGTCATTGCATGTTTGTTCTTATACTAAAACCACAAACCAGCACTAGAGTCATTGCATGTGTGTTCTTTTCCACAAACCACACATGGATCCACCACTAGAGTCATTGCATGTGTGTTCTTTCCACAAACCACATATGGATGAACCAGAGTCATTGCATCTGTGTTCTTTCCACAAACCACACATGTGGACCCATCAGTGGTCATTGCATGTGTGTTATTTCCACAAACCACACATGGATTAACCACTAGAGTCATTGCATGTGTGTTCTTTCCACAAACCACATATGGATCAACCACTAGAGTCATTGCATGTGTGTTCTTATTATACTAAAACCAACACTAGAGTCATTGCATGTGTGTTCTTTTCACATACCACACATGGATCAACCACTAGAGTCATTGCATGTGTGTTACATCCACAAACAAACATGGATCAACCACTAGAGTCATAGCATGTGTGTTCTTTTCCACAAACCACACATGGATCCATCAGTGGTCATTGCATGTGTGTTATTTCCACAAACCACACATGGATCAACCACTAGAGTCATTGCATGTGTGTTCTTTTTCCACAAACCACACAAGGATCCACCAGTGGTCATTGCATGTGTGTTCTTTTCCACCAACCACACATGGATCCACCAGTGGTCATTGCGTGTGTGTTCTTTCCACAAACCACATATGGATCAACCACTAGAGTCATTGCATGTGTGTTGTTTTCCACAAACAACTTATGGATCAACTAGTGGTCATTGCATGTGTGTTCTTTTCACAAACCACACATGGATCAACCACTAGAGTCATTGCATGTGTGTTATTTCCACAAACCACACATGGATCAACCACTAGAGTCATTGAATGTGTGTTACTTCCACAAACAAACATGGATCAACCACTAGAGTCATTGCATGTGTGTTCTTTCCACAAACCACATATGGATCAACCACTAGAATCATGGCATGTGTGTTCTTATTATAACTAAACCAACACTAGAGTCATTGCGTGTGTGTTCTTTCCACAAACCACATATGGATCAACCACTAGAGTCATTGCATGTGTGTTGTTTTCCACAAACAACTTATGGATCAACTAGTGGTCATTGCATGTGTGTTCTTTTCACAAACCACACATGGATCAACCACTAGAGTCATTGCATGTGTGTTATTTCCACAAACCACACATGGATCAACCACTAGAGTCATTGAATGTGTGTTACTTCCACAAACAAACATGGATCAACCACTAGAGTCATTGCATGTGTGTTCTTTCCACAAACCACATATGGATCAACCACTAGAATCATGGCATGTGTGTTCTTATTATAACTAAACCAACACTAGAGTCATTGCATGTGTGTTCTTTTCACATACCACACATGGATCAACCACTAGAGTCATTGCATGTGTGTTATTTCCACAAACCACACATGGATTAACCACTTGAGTCATTGCATGTGTGTTCTTTCCACAAACCACATATGGATCAACCACTAGAGTCATTGCATGTGTGTTCTTATTATACTAAAACCAACACTAGAGTCATTGCATGTGTGTTCTTTTCACAAACCACACATGGATCAACCACTAGAGTCATTGCATGTGTGTTCTTATACTAAAACCAACACTAGAGTCATTACATGTGTGTTCTTCTCACAAACCACACATGGATCAACCACTAGAGTCATTGCATGTGTGTTATTTCCACAAACAAACATGGATCAACCACTAGAGTCATTGTATGTGTGTTCTTATACTAAAACCAACATGGATCCACCAGTGGTCATTGCATGTGTCTTCTTTCCACAAACCACACATGGATCAACCACTAGAGTCATTGCAAGTGTGTTATTTCCACAAACCACATATGGATCAACCAGTAGAGTCATTGCAGGTGTGTTCTTATACTAAAACCAACACTAGAGTCATTGCATGTGTGTTCTTTTCACAAACCACACATGGATCAACCACTAGAGTCATTGCATGTGTGTTCTTATACTAAAACCAACATGGATCCACCAGTGGTCATTGCATGTGTGTTCTTTCCACAAACCACACATGTACCAACCACTAGAGTCATTGCATGTGTGTTATTTCCACAAACCACACATGGATCAACCACTAGAGTCATTGCATGTGTGTTCTTATACTAAAACCACAAACCAGTACTAGAGTCATTTCATGTGTGTTCTTATCAACAAACCACACATGTATCCACCAGTGGTTATTGCATGTGTGTTCTTTCCATAAACCACATATGGATCAACCAGAGTCATTGCATGTGTGTTCTTTCCACAAACCATACATGGATCAACCACTAGAGTCATTGCATGTTTGTTCTTATACTAAAACCACAAACCAGCACTAGAGTCATTGCATGTGTGTTCTTTTCCACAAACCACACATGGATCCACCACTAGAGTCATTGCATGTGTGTTCTTTCCACAAACCACATATGGATGAACCAGACTCATTGCATCTGTGTTCTTTCCACAAACCACACATGTGGACCCATCAGTGGTCATTGCATGTGTGTTATTTCCACAAACCACACATGGATTAACCACTAGAGTCATTGCATGTGTGTTCTTTCCACAAACCACATATGGATCAACCACTAGAGTCATTGCATGTGTGTTCTTATTATACTAAAACCAACACTAGAGTCATTGCATGTGTGTTCTTTTCACAAACCACACATGGATCAACCACTAGAGTCATTGCATGTGTGTTCTTATACTAAAACCAACACTAGAGTCATTACATGTGTGTTCTTCTCACAAACCACACATGGATCAACCACTAGAGTCATTGCATGTGTGTTATTTCCACAAACAAACATGGATCAACCACTAGAGTCATTGTATGTGTGTTCTTATACTAAAACCAACATGGATCCACCAGTGGTCATTGCATGTGTCTTCTTTCCACAAACCACACATGGATCAACCACTAGAGTCATTGCAAGTGTGTTATTTCCACAAACCACATATGGATCAACCAGTAGAGTCATTGCAGGTGTGTTCTTATACTAAAACCAACACTAGAGTCATTGCATGTGTGTTCTTTTCACAAACCACACATGGATCAACCACTAGAGTCATTGCATGTGTGTTCTTATACTAAAACCAACATGGATCCACCAGTGGTCATTGCATGTGTGTTCTTTCCACAAACCACACATGTACCAACCACTAGAGTCATTGCATGTGTGTTATTTCCACAAACCACACATGGATCAACCACTAGAGTCATTGCATGTGTGTTCTTATACTAAAACCACAAACCAGTACTAGAGTCATTTCATGTGTGTTCTTATCAACAAACCACACATGGATCCACCAGTGGTCATTGCATGTGTGTTCTTTCCATAAACCACATATGGATCAACCAGAGTCATTGCATGTGTGTTCTTTCCACAAACCATACATGGATCAACCACTAGAGTCATTGCATGTTTGTTCTTATACTAAAACCACAAACCAGCACTAGAGTCATTGCATGTGTGTTCTTTTCCACAAACCACACATGGATCCACCACTAGAGTCATTGCATGTGTGTTCTTAAAACAAACCACATATGGATGAACCAGAGTCATTGCATCTGTGTTCTTTCCACAAACCACACATGTGGACCCATCAGTGGTCATTGCATGTGTGTTATTTCCACAAACCACACATGGATTAACCACTAGAGTCATTGCATGTGTGTTCTTTCCACAAACCACATATGGATCAACCACTAGAGTCATTGCATGTGTGTTCTTATTATACTAAAACCAACACTAGAGTCATTGCATGTGTGTTCTTTTCACAAACCACACATGGATCAACCACTAGAGTCATTGCATGTGTGTTATTTCCACAAACAAACATGGATCAACCACTAGAGTCATTGCATGTGTGTTCTTTTCGACAAACCACACATGGATCCACCAGTGGTCATTGCATGTGTGTTATTTCCACAAACCACACATGGATCAACCACTAGAGTCATTGCATGTGTGTTCTTTCCACAAACCACATATGGATCAACCATTAGAGTCATTGCATGTGTGTTCTTATTATACTAAAACCAACACTAGAGTCATTGCATGTGTGTTCTTTTCACATACCACACATGGATCAACCACTAGAGTCATAGCATGTGTGTTCTTTTCCACAAACCACACATGGATCCATCAGTGGTCATTGCATGTGTGTTATTTCCACAAACCACACATGGATCAACCACTAGAGTCATTGCATCTGTGTTCTTTCCACAAACCACATATGGATCAACCATTAGAGTCATTGCATGTGTGTTCTTATTATACTAAAACCAACACTAGAGTCATTGCATGTGTGTTCTTTTCACATACCACACATGGATCAACCACTAGAGTCATTGCATGTGTGTTACTTCCACAAACAAACATGGATCAACCACTAGAGTCATAGCATGTGTGTTCTTTTCCACAAACCACACATGGATCCACCAGTGGTCATTGCATGTGTGTTATTTCCACAAACCACACATGGATCAACCACTAGAGTCATTGCATGTGTGTTCTTTCCACAAACCACATATGGCTCAACCACTAGAGTCATTGCATGTGTGTTCTTATTATACTAAAACCAACACTATTGTCATTGCATGTGTGTTCTTTTCACAAACCACACATGGATCAACCACTAGAGTCATTGCATGTGTGTTATTTCCACAAACAAACATGGATCAACCACTAGAGTCATTGCATGTGTGTTCTTTTCGACAAACCACACATGGATCCACCAGTGGTCATTGCATGTGTGTTATTTCCACAAACCACACATGGATCAACCACTAGAGTCATTGCATGTGTGTTCTTTCCACAAACCACATATGGATCAACCATTAGAGTCATTGCATGTGTGTTCTTATTATACTAAAACCAACACTAGAGTCATTGCATGTGTGTTCTTTTCACATACCACACATGGATCAACCACTAGAGTCATAGCATGTGTGTTCTTTTCCACAAACCACACATGGATCCATCAGTGGTCATTGCATGTGTGTTATTTCCACAAACCACACATGGATCAACCACTAGAGTCATTGCATCTGTGTTCTTTCCACAAACCACATATGGATCAACCATTAGAGTCATTGCATGTGTGTTCTTATTATACTAAAACCAACACTAGAGTCATTGCATGTGTGTTCTTTTCACATACCACACATGGATCAACCACTAGAGTCATTGCATGTGTGTTACTTCCACAAACAAACATGGATCAACCACTAGAGTCATAGCATGTGTGTTCTTTTCCACAAACCACACATGGATCCACCAGTGGTCATTGCATCTGTGTTATTTCCACAAACCACACATGGATCAACCACTAGAGTCATTGCATGTGTGTTCTTTCCACAAACCACATATGGCTCAACCACTAGAGTCATTGCATGTGTGTTCTTATTATACTAAAACCAACACTATTGTCATTGCATGTGTGTTCTTTTCACAAACCACACATGGATCAACCACTAGAGTCATTGCATGTGTGTTATTTCCACAAACCACACATGGATCAACCACTAGAGTCATTGCATGTGTGTTACTTCCACAAACAAACATGGATCAACCACTAGAGTCATTGCATGTGTGTTTTTTCCACAAACCACATATGGATCAACCACTAGAGTCATTGCATGTGTGTTCTTATTATAACTAAACCAACACTAGAGTCATTGCATGTGTGTTCTTTTCACATACCACACATGGATCAACCACTAGAGTCATTGCATGTGTGTTATTTCCAGAAACAAACATGGATCAACCACTAGAGTCATTGCATGTGTGTTCTTTTTCCACAAACCACACATGGATCCACCAGTGGTCATTGCATGTGTGTTCTTTTCCACAAACCACACATGGATCCACCAGTGGTCATTGCGTGTGTGTTCTTTCCACAAACCACATATGGATCAACCACTAGAGTCATTGCATGTGTGTTGTTTTCCACAAACAACTTATGGATCAACTAGTGGTCATTGCATGTGTGTTCTTTTCACAAACCACACATGGATCAACCACTAGAGTCATTGCATGTGTGGTATTTCCACAAACCACACATGGATCAACCACTAGAGTCACTGAATGTGTGTTACTTCCACAAACAAACATGGATCAACCACTAGAGTCATTGCATGTGTGTTCTTTCCACAAACCACATATGGATCAACCACTAGAATCATTGCATGTGTGTTCTTATTATAACTAAACCAACACTAGAGTCATTGCATGTGTGTTCTTTTCACATACCACACATGGATCAACCACTAGAGTCATTGCATGTGTGTTATTTCCAGAAACAAACATGGATCAACCACTAGAGTCATTGCATGTGTGTTCTTTTTCCACAAACCACACATGGATCCACCAGTGGTCATTGCATGTGTGTTCTTTTCCACAAACCACACATGGATCCACCAGTGGTCATTGCATATGTGTTCTCTCCACAAACCACACATGGATCAACCACTAGAGTCATTGCATGTTTGTTATTATACTAAAACCATAAACCAGCACTAGAGTCATTGCATGTGTGTTCTTTTCCAATAACCACACATGGATCCACCAGTGGTCATTGCATGTGTGTTATTTCCACAAACCACACATGGATTAACCACTAGAGTCATTGCATGTGTGTTCTTTCCACAAACCACATATGGATCAACCACTAGAGTCATTGCATGTGTGTTCTTATTATACTAAAACCAACACTAGAGTCATTGCATGTGTGTTCTTTTCACAAACCACACATGGATCAACCACTAGAGTCATTGCATGTGTGTTATTTCCACAAACAAACATGGATCAACCACTAGAGTCATTGCATGTGTGTTCTTTTCCACAAACCACACATGGATCCACCAGTGGTCATTACATGTGTGTTATTTCCACAAACCACACATGGATCAACCACTAGAGTCATTGCATGTGTGTTCTTTGCATAAACCACATATGGATTAACCACTAGAGTCATTGCATGTGTGTTCTTATTATACTGAAACCAACACTAGAGTCATTGCATGTGTGTTCTTTTCACAAACCATACATGGATCAACCACTAGAGTCATTGCATGTGTGTTCTTTCCAAAAACCACATATGGATCAACCAGAGCCATTTCATGTGTGTTCTTTCCACAAACCACACATGGATCAACCACTAGAGTCATTGCATGTGTGTTCTTATACTAAAACCAACATGGATCCACCAGTGGTCATTGCATGTGTGTTCTTTCCACAAACCACACATGTACCAACCACTAGAGTCATTGCATGTGTGTTATTTCCACAAACCACACATGGATCAACCACTAGAGTCATTGCATGTGTGTTCTTATACTAAAACCACAAACCAGTACTAGAGTCATTTCATGTGTGTTCTTATCAACAAACCACACATGTATCCACCAGTGGTTATTGCATGTGTGTTCTTTCCATAAACCACATATGGATCAACCAGAGTCATTGCATGTGTGTTCTTTCCACAAACCATACATGGATCAACCACTAGAGTCATTGCATGTTTGTTCTTATACTAAAACCACAAACCAGCACTAGAGTCATTGCATGTGTGTTCTTTTCCACAAACCACACATGGATCCACCACTAGAGTCATTGCATGTGTGTTCTTTCCACAAACCACATATGGATGAACCAGACTCATTGCATCTGTGTTCTTTCCACAAACCACACATGTGGACCCATCAGTGGTCATTGCATGTGTGTTATTTCCACAAACCACACATGGATTAACCACTAGAGTCATTGCATGTGTGTTCTTTCCACAAACCACATATGGATCAACCACTAGAGTCATTGCATGTGTGTTCTTATTATACTAAAACCAACACTAGAGTCATTGCATGTGTGTTCTTTTCACAAACCACACATGGATCAACCACTAGAGTCATTGCATGTGTGTTCTTATACTAAAACCAACACTAGAGTCATTACATGTGTGTTCTTCTCACAAACCACACATGGATCAACCACTAGAGTCATTGCATGTGTGTTATTTCCACAAACAAACATGGATCAACCACTAGAGTCATTGTATGTGTGTTCTTATACTAAAACCAACATGGATCCACCAGTGGTCATTGCATGTGTCTTCTTTCCACAAACCACACATGGATCAACCACTAGAGTCATTGCAAGTGTGTTATTTCCACAAACCACATATGGATCAACCAGTAGAGTCATTGCAGGTGTGTTCTTATACTAAAACCAACACTAGAGTCATTGCATGTGTGTTCTTTTCACAAACCACACATGGATCAACCACTAGAGTCATTGCATGTGTGTTCTTATACTAAAACCAACATGGATCCACCAGTGGTCATTGCATGTGTGTTCTTTCCACAAACCACACATGTACCAACCACTAGAGTCATTGCATGTGTGTTATTTCCACAAACCACACATGGATCAACCACTAGAGTCATTGCATGTGTGTTCTTATACTAAAACCACAAACCAGTACTAGAGTCATTTCATGTGTGTTCTTATCAACAAACCACACATGGATCCACCAGTGGTCATTGCATGTGTGTTCTTTCCATAAACCACATATGGATCAACCAGAGTCATTGCATGTGTGTTCTTTCCACAAACCATACATGGATCAACCACTAGAGTCATTGCATGTTTGTTCTTATACTAAAACCACAAACCAGCACTAGAGTCATTGCATGTGTGTTCTTTTCCACAAACCACACATGGATCCACCACTAGAGTCATTGCATGTGTGTTCTTAAAACAAACCACATATGGATGAACCAGAGTCATTGCATCTGTGTTCTTTCCACAAACCACACATGTGGACCCATCAGTGGTCATTGCATGTGTGTTATTTCCACAAACCACACATGGATTAACCACTAGAGTCATTGCATGTGTGTTCTTTCCACAAACCACATATGGATCAACCACTAGAGTCATTGCATGTGTGTTCTTATTATACTAAAACCAACACTAGAGTCATTGCATGTGTGTTCTTTTCACAAACCACACATGGATCAACCACTAGAGTCATTGCATGTGTGTTATTTCCACAAACAAACATGGATCAACCACTAGAGTCATTGCATGTGTGTTCTTTTCGACAAACCACACATGGATCCACCAGTGGTCATTGCATGTGTGTTATTTCCACAAACCACACATGGATCAACCACTAGAGTCATTGCATGTGTGTTCTTTCCACAAACCACATATGGATCAACCATTAGAGTCATTGCATGTGTGTTCTTATTATACTAAAACCAACACTAGAGTCATTGCATGTGTGTTCTTTTCACATACCACACATGGATCAACCACTAGAGTCATAACATGTGTGTTCTTTTCCACAAACCACACATGGATCCATCAGTGGTCATTGCATGTGTGTTATTTCCACAAACCACACATGGATCAACCCCTAGAGTCATTGCATCTGTGTTCTTTCCACAAACCACATATGGATCAACCATTAGAGTCATTGCATGTGTGTTCTTATTATACTAAAACCAACACTAGAGTCATTGCATGTGTGTTCTTTTCACATACCACACATGGATCAACCACTAGAGTCATTGCATGTGTGTTACTTCCACAAACAAACATGGATCAACCACTAGAGTCATAGCATGTGTGTTCTTTTCCACAAACCACACATGGATCCACCAGTGGTCATTGCATGTGTGTTATTTCCACAAACCACACATGGATCAACCACTAGAGTCATTGCATGTGTGTTCTTTCCACAAACCACATATGGCTCAACCACTAGAGTCATTGCATGTGTGTTCTTATTATACTAAAACCAACACTATTGTCATTGCATGTGTGTTCTTTTCACAAACCACACATGGATCAACCACTAGAGTCATTGCATGTGTGTTATTTCCACAAACCACACATGGATCAACCACTAGAGTCATTGCATGTGTGTTACTTCCACAAACAAACATGGATCAACCACTAGATTCATTGCATGTGTGTTCTTTCCACAAACCACATATGGATCAACCACTAGAGTCATTGCATGTGTGTTCTTATTATAACTAAACCAACACTAGAGTCATTGCATGTGTGTTCTTTTCACATACCACACATGGATCAACCACTAGAGTCATTGCATGTGTGTTATTTCCAGAAACAAACATGGATCAACCACTAGAGTCATTGCATGTGTGTTCTTTTTCCACAAACCACACATGGATCCACCAGTGGTCATTGCATGTGTGTTCTTTTCCACAAACCACACATGGATCCACCAGTGGTCATTGCGTGTGTGTTCTTTCCACAAACCACATATGGATCAACCACTAGAGTCATTGCATGTGTGTTGTTTTCCACAAACAACTTATGGATCAACTAGTGGTCATTGCATGTGTGTTCTTTTCACAAACCACACATGGATCAACCACTAGAGTCATTGCATGTGTGGTATTTCCACAAACCACACATGGATCAACCACTAGAGTCATTGAATGTGTGTTACTTCCACAAACAAACATGGATCAACCACTAGAGTCATTGCATGTGTGTTCTTTCCACAAACCACATATGGATCAACCACTAGAATCATTGCATGTGTGTTCTTATTATAACTAAACCAACACTAGAGTCATTGCATGTGTGTTCTTTTCACATACCACACATGGATCAACCACTAGAGTCATTGCATGTGTGTTATTTCAAGAAACAAACATGGATCAACCACTAGAGTCATTGCATGTGTGTTCTTTTTCCACAAACCACACATGGATCCACCAGTGGTCATTGCATGTGTGTTCTTTTCCACAAACCACACATGGATCCACCAGTGGTCATTGCATATGTGTTCTCTCCACAAACCACACATGGATCAACCACTAGAGTCATTGCATGTTTGTTCTTATACTAAAACCATAAACCAGCACTAGAGTCATTGCATGCGTGTTCTTTTCCAATAACCACACATGGATCCACCACTGGTCATTGCATGTGTGTTATTTCCACAAACCACACATGGATTAACCACTAGAGTCATTGCATGTGTGTTCTTTCCACAAACCACATATGGATCAACCACTAGAGTCATTGCATGTGTGTTCTTATTATACTAAAACCAACACTAGAGTCATTGCATGTGTGTTCTTTTCACAAACCACACATGGATCAACCACTAGAGTCATTGCATGTGTCTTATTTCCACAAACAAACATGGATCAACCACTAGAGTCATTGCATGTGTGTTCTTTTCCACAAACCACACATGGATCCACCAGTGGTCATTACATGTGTGTTATTTCCACAAACCACACATGGATCAACCACTAGAGTCATTGCATGTGTGTTCTTTGCATAAACCACATATGGATCAACCACTAGAGTCATTGCATGTGTGTTCTTATTATACTAAAACCAACACTAGAGTCATTGCATGTGTGTTCTTTTCACAAACCATACATGGATCAACCACTTGAGTCATTGCATGTGTGTTCTTTCCAAAAACCACATATGGATCAACCAGAGCCATTTCATGTGTGTTCTTTCCACAAACCACACATGGATCAACCACTAGAGTCATTGCATGTTTGTTCTTATACTAAAACCACAAACAAACACTTGAGTCATTGCATGTGTGTTCTTTCCACAAACCACATATGGATCAACCACTAGAGTCATTGCATGTGTGTTCTTATTATACTAAAACCAACACTAGAGTCATTGCATGTGTGTTCTTTTCACATATCACACATGGATCAACCACTAGAATCATTGCATGTGTGTTATTTCCACAAACAAACATGGATCAACCACTAGAGTCATTGCATGTGTGTTATTTTTCCACAAACCACACATGGATCCACCAGTGGTCATTGCATGTGTGTTCTTTTCCACAAACCACACATGGATCCACCAGTGGTCATTGCGTGTGTGTTCTTGCCACAAACCACATATGGATCAACCACTAGTCATTGCATGTGTGTTCTTTCCACAAACCTCACATGGATCAACCACTAGAGTCATTGCATGTTTGTTATTATACTAAAACCACAAACCAACACTAGAGTCATTGAATGTGTGTGCTTTTCCAGAAACCACACATGTGGACCCACCAGTGGTCATTGCATGTGTGTTATTTCCACAAACCACACATGGATCAACCACTAGAGTCATTGCATGTGTGTTCTTTCCACAAACCACATATGGATCAACCACTAGAGTCATTGCATGTGTGTTCTTATTATAACTAAACCAACACTAGAGTCATTGCATGTGTGTTCTTTTCACATACCACACATGGATCAACCACTAGAGTCATTGCATGTGTGTTATTTTCACAAACCACACATGGATCAACCACTGGAGTCATTGCATGTGTGTTATTTCCACAAACAAACATGGATCAACCACTAGAGTCATTGCATGTGTGTTCTTTTCCACAAACCACACATGGATCCACCAGTGGTCATTGCATGTGTGTTATTTCCACAAACCACACATGGATCAACCACTAGAGTCATTGCATGTGTGTTCTTTACACAAACCACACATGGATCAACCACTAGAGTCATTGCATGTGGGTTTTTCCACAAACCACATATGGATCAACCACTAGAGTCATTGCATGTGTGTTCTTATTATACTAAAACCAACACTAGAGTCATTGCATGTGTGTTCTTTTCACAAACCACACATGGATCAACCACTAGAGTCATTGCATCTGTGTTACTTCCACAAACAAACATGGATCAACCACTAGAGTCATAGCATGTGTGTTATTTTCCAGAAACCACACATGGATCCACCAATGGTCATTGCATGTGTGTTATTTCCACAAACCACACATGGATCAACCACTAGAGTCATTGCATGTGTGTTCTTTCCACAAACCACATATGGATCAACCACTAGAGTCATTGCATGTGTGTTCTTATTATACTAAAACAAACACTATTGTCATTGCATGTGTGTTCTTTTCACAAACCAAACATGGATCAAACACTAGAGTCATTGCATGTGTGTTATTTCCGCAAACCACACATGGATCAACCACTAGAGTCATTGCATGTGTGTTACTTCCACAAACAAACATGGATCAACCACTAGAGTCATTGCATGTGTGTTCTTACCACAAACCACATATGGATCAACCACTAGAGTCATTGCATGTGTGTTCTTATTATAACTAAACCAACACTAGAGTCATTGCATGTGTGTTCTTTTCACATACCACACATGGATCAACCACTAGAGTCATTGCATGTGTGTTATTTCCAGAAACAAACATGGATCAACCACTAGAGTCATTGCATGTGTGTTCTTTTTCCACAAACCACACATGGATCCACCAGTGGTCATTGCATGTGTGTTCTTTTCCACAAACCACACATGGATCCACCAGTGGTCATTGCGTGTGTTATCTTTCCACAAACCACATATGGATCAACCACTAGAGTCATTGCATGTGTGTTCTTTTCCGTAAACAACTTATGGATCAACTAGTGGTCATTGCATGTGTGTTCTTTCCACAAACCACATGTGGACCCATTACAGTCATTGCATGTGTGTTATTTCCACAAACCACACATGGATCAACCACTAGAGTCATTGTATGTGTGTTCTTATTATACTAAAACCAACACTAGAGTCATTGCATGTGTGTTCTTTTCACAAACCACACATGGATCAACCACTAGAGTCATTGCATGTGTGTTCTTATACTAAAACCAACACTAGAGTCATTACATGTGTGTTCTTCTCACAAACCACACATGGATCAACCACTAGAGTCATTGCATGTGTGTTATTTCCACAAACAAACATGGATCAACCACTAGAGTCATTGTATGTGTGTTCTTATACTAAAACCAACATGGATCCACCAGTGGTCATTGCATGTGTCTTCTTTCCACAAACCACACATGGATCAACCACTAGAGTCATTGCAAGTGTGTTATTTCCACAAACCACATATGGATCAACCAGTAGAGTCATTGCAGGTGTGTTCTTATACTAAAACCAACACTAGAGTCATTGCATGTGTGTTCTTTTCACAAACCACACATGGATCAACCACTAGAGTCATTGCATGTGTGTTCTTATACTAAAACCAACATGGATCCACCAGTGGTCATTGCATGTGTGTTCTTTCCACAAACCACACATGTACCAACCACTAGAGTCATTGCATGTGTGTTATTTCCACAAACCACACATGGATCAACCACTAGAGTCATTGCATGTGTGTTCTTATACTAAAACCACAAACCAGTACTAGAGTCATTTCATGTGTGTTCTTATCAACAAACCACACATGGATCCACCAGTGGTCATTGCATGTGTGTTCTTTCCATAAACCACATATGGATCAACCAGAGTCATTGCATGTGTGTTCTTTCCACAAACCATACATGGATCAACCACTAGAGTCATTGCATGTTTGTTCTTATACTAAAACCACAAACCAGCACTAGAGTCATTGCATGTGTGTTCTTTTCCACAAACCACACATGGATCCACCACTAGAGTCATTGCATGTGTGTTCTTAAAACAAACCACATATGGATGAACCAGAGTCATTGCATCTGTGTTCTTTCCACAAACCACACATGTGGACCCATCAGTGGTCATTGCATGTGTGTTATTTCCACAAACCACACATGGATTAACCACTAGAGTCATTGCATGTGTGTTCTTTCCACAAACCACATATGGATCAACCACTAGAGTCATTGCATGTGTGTTCTTATTATACTAAAACCAACACTAGAGTCATTGCATGTGTGTTCTTTTCACAAACCACACATGGATCAACCACTAGAGTCATTGCATGTGTGTTATTTCCACAAACAAACATGGATCAACCACTAGAGTCATTGCATGTGTGTTCTTTTCGACAAACCACACATGGATCCACCAGTGGTCATTGCATGTGTGTTATTTCCACAAACCACACATGGATCAACCACTAGAGTCATTGCATGTGTGTTCTTTCCACAAACCACATATGGATCAACCATTAGAGTCATTGCATGTGTGTTCTTATTATACTAAAACCAACACTAGAGTCATTGCATGTGTGTTCTTTTCACATACCACACATGGATCAACCACTAGAGTCATAACATGTGTGTTCTTTTCCACAAACCACACATGGATCCATCAGTGGTCATTGCATGTGTGTTATTTCCACAAACCACACATGGATCAACCCCTAGAGTCATTGCATCTGTGTTCTTTCCACAAACCACATATGGATCAACCATTAGAGTCATTGCATGTGTGTTCTTATTATACTAAAACCAACACTAGAGTCATTGCATGTGTGTTCTTTTCACATACCACACATGGATCAACCACTAGAGTCATTGCATGTGTGTTACTTCCACAAACAAACATGGATCAACCACTAGAGTCATAGCATGTGTGTTCTTTTCCACAAACCACACATGGATCCACCAGTGGTCATTGCATGTGTGTTATTTCCACAAACCACACATGGATCAACCACTAGAGTCATTGCATGTGTGTTCTTTCCACAAACCACATATGGCTCAACCACTAGAGTCATTGCATGTGTGTTCTTATTATACTAAAACCAACACTATTGTCATTGCATGTGTGTTCTTTTCACAAACCACACATGGATCAACCACTAGAGTCATTGCATGTGTGTTATTTCCACAAACCACACATGGATCAACCACTAGAGTCATTGCATGTGTGTTACTTCCACAAACAAACATGGATCAACCACTAGATTCATTGCATGTGTGTTCTTTCCACAAACCACATATGGATCAACCACTAGAGTCATTGCATGTGTGTTCTTATTATAACTAAACCAACACTAGAGTCATTGCATGTGTGTTCTTTTCACATACCACACATGGATCAACCACTAGAGTCATTGCATGTGTGTTATTTCCAGAAACAAACATGGATCAACCACTAGAGTCATTGCATGTGTGTTCTTTTTCCACAAACCACACATGGATCCACCAGTGGTCATTGCATGTGTGTTCTTTTCCACAAACCACACATGGATCCACCAGTGGTCATTGCGTGTGTGTTCTTTCCACAAACCACATATGGATCAACCACTAGAGTCATTGCATGTGTGTTGTTTTCCACAAACAACTTATGGATCAACTAGTGGTCATTGCATGTGTGTTCTTTTCACAAACCACACATGGATCAACCACTAGAGTCATTGCATGTGTGGTATTTCCACAAACCACACATGGATCAACCACTAGAGTCATTGAATGTGTGTTACTTCCACAAACAAACATGGATCAACCACTAGAGTCATTGCATGTGTGTTCTTTCCACAAACCACATATGGATCAACCACTAGAATCATTGCATGTGTGTTCTTATTATAACTAAACCAACACTAGAGTCATTGCATGTGTGTTCTTTTCACATACCACACATGGATCAACCACTAGAGTCATTGCATGTGTGTTATTTCAAGAAACAAACATGGATCAACCACTAGAGTCATTGCATGTGTGTTCTTTTTCCACAAACCACACATGGATCCACCAGTGGTCATTGCATGTGTGTTCTTTTCCACAAACCACACATGGATCCACCAGTGGTCATTGCATATGTGTTCTCTCCACAAACCACACATGGATCAACCACTAGAGTCATTGCATGTTTGTTCTTATACTAAAACCATAAACCAGCACTAGAGTCATTGCATGCGTGTTCTTTTCCAATAACCACACATGGATCCACCACTGGTCATTGCATGTGTGTTATTTCCACAAACCACACATGGATTAACCACTAGAGTCATTGCATGTGTGTTCTTTCCACAAACCACATATGGATCAACCACTAGAGTCATTGCATGTGTGTTCTTATTATACTAAAACCAACACTAGAGTCATTGCATGTGTGTTCTTTTCACAAACCACACATGGATCAACCACTAGAGTCATTGCATGTGTCTTATTTCCACAAACAAACATGGATCAACCACTAGAGTCATTGCATGTGTGTTCTTTTCCACAAACCACACATGGATCCACCAGTGGTCATTACATGTGTGTTATTTCCACAAACCACACATGGATCAACCACTAGAGTCATTGCATGTGTGTTCTTTGCATAAACCACATATGGATCAACCACTAGAGTCATTGCATGTGTGTTCTTATTATACTAAAACCAACACTAGAGTCATTGCATGTGTGTTCTTTTCACAAACCATACATGGATCAACCACTTGAGTCATTGCATGTGTGTTCTTTCCAAAAACCACATATGGATCAACCAGAGCCATTTCATGTGTGTTCTTTCCACAAACCACACATGGATCAACCACTAGAGTCATTGCATGTTTGTTCTTATACTAAAACCACAAACAAACACTTGAGTCATTGCATGTGTGTTCTTTCCACAAACCACATATGGATCAACCACTAGAGTCATTGCATGTGTGTTCTTATTATACTAAAACCAACACTAGAGTCATTGCATGTGTGTTCTTTTCACATATCACACATGGATCAACCACTAGAATCATTGCATGTGTGTTATTTCCACAAACAAACATGGATCAACCACTAGAGTCATTGCATGTGTGTTATTTTTCCACAAACCACACATGGATCCACCAGTGGTCATTGCATGTGTGTTCTTTTCCACAAACCACACATGGATCCACCAGTGGTCATTGCGTGTGTGTTCTTGCCACAAACCACATATGGATCAACCACTAGTCATTGCATGTGTGTTCTTTCCACAAACCTCACATGGATCAACCACTAGAGTCATTGCATGTTTGTTATTATACTAAAACCACAAACCAACACTAGAGTCATTGAATGTGTGTGCTTTTCCAGAAACCACACATGTGGACCCACCAGTGGTCATTGCATGTGTGTTATTTCCACAAACCACACATGGATCAACCACTAGAGTCATTGCATGTGTGTTCTTTCCACAAACCACATATGGATCAACCACTAGAGTCATTGCATGTGTGTTCTTATTATAACTAAACCAACACTAGAGTCATTGCATGTGTGTTCTTTTCACATACCACACATGGATCAACCACTAGAGTCATTGCATGTGTGTTATTTTCACAAACCACACATGGATCAACCACTGGAGTCATTGCATGTGTGTTATTTCCACAAACAAACATGGATCAACCACTAGAGTCATTGCATGTGTGTTCTTTTCCACAAACCACACATGGATCCACCAGTGGTCATTGCATGTGTGTTATTTCCACAAACCACACATGGATCAACCACTAGAGTCATTGCATGTGTGTTCTTTACACAAACCACACATGGATCAACCACTAGAGTCATTGCATGTGGGTTTTTCCACAAACCACATATGGATCAACCACTAGAGTCATTGCATGTGTGTTCTTATTATACTAAAACCAACACTAGAGTCATTGCATGTGTGTTCTTTTCACAAACCACACATGGATCAACCACTAGAGTCATTGCATCTGTGTTACTTCCACAAACAAACATGGATCAACCACTAGAGTCATAGCATGTGTGTTATTTTCCAGAAACCACACATGGATCCACCAATGGTCATTGCATGTGTGTTATTTCCACAAACCACACATGGATCAACCACTAGAGTCATTGCATGTGTGTTCTTTCCACAAACCACATATGGATCAACCACTAGAGTCATTGCATGTGTGTTCTTATTATACTAAAACAAACACTATTGTCATTGCATGTGTGTTCTTTTCACAAACCAAACATGGATCAAACACTAGAGTCATTGCATGTGTGTTATTTCCGCAAACCACACATGGATCAACCACTAGAGTCATTGCATGTGTGTTACTTCCACAAACAAACATGGATCAACCACTAGAGTCATTGCATGTGTGTTCTTACCACAAACCACATATGGATCAACCACTAGAGTCATTGCATGTGTGTTCTTATTATAACTAAACCAACACTAGAGTCATTGCATGTGTGTTCTTTTCACATACCACACATGGATCAACCACTAGAGTCATTGCATGTGTGTTATTTCCAGAAACAAACATGGATCAACCACTAGAGTCATTGCATGTGTGTTCTTTTTCCACAAACCACACATGGATCCACCAGTGGTCATTGCACTTTGTGTTCTTTTCCACAAACCACACATGGATCCACCAGTGGTCATTGCGTGTGTGTTCTTTCCACAAACCACATATGGATCAACCACTAGAGTCATTGCATGTGTGTTCTTTTCCACAAACAACTTATGGATCAACTAGTGGTTATTGCATGTGTGTTCTTTCCACAAACCACATGTGGACCCATTACAGTCATTGCATGTGTGTTATTTCCACAAACCACACATGGATCAACCACTAGAGTCATCGCATATGTGTTATTTCCACAAACCCGACATGGATCAACCACTAGAGTCATTGCATGTGTGTTCTTATACTAAAACCAACACTAGAGTCATTGCATGTGTGTTCTTTTCACAAACCACACATGGATCAACCACTAGAGTCATTGCATGTTTGTTCTTATACTAAAACCAACATGGATCCACCAGTGGTCATTGCATGTGTGTTCTTTCCACAAACCACACATGTATCAACCACTAGAGTCATTGCATGTGTGTTATTTCCATAAACCACACATGGATCAACCACTAGAGTCATTGCATGTGTGTTCTTATACTAAAACCACAAACTAGTACTAGAGTCATTACATGTGTGTTATTTTCCACAAACCACACATAGATCCACCAGTGGTTATTGCATGTGTGTTCTTTCCACAAACCACATATGGATGAACCAGAGTCATTGCATGTGTGTTCTTTGCACAAACCACACATGTGGACCCATCAGTGGTCATTGCATGTGTGTTATTTCCACAAACCACACATGGATCAACCACTAGAGTCATTGCATGTGTGTTCTTTCCATAAACCACATATGGATCAACCACTAGAGTCATTGCATGTGTGTTCTTATACTAAAACCAACACTAGAGTCATTGCATGTGTGTTCTTTTCACAAACCACACATGGATCAACCACTTGAGTCATTGCATGTGTGTTATTTCCACAAACAAACATGGATCAACCACTAGAGTCATTGCATGTGTGTTCTTTTCCACAAACCACACATGGATCCACCAGTGGTCATTGCATGTGTGTTATTTCCACAAACCACACATGGATCAAGAACTAGAGTCATTGCATGTGTGTTCTTTCCACAAACCACATATGGATCAACCATTAGAGTCATTGCATGTGTGTTCTTATTATACTAAAACCAACACTAGAGTCATTGCATGTGTGTTCTTTTCACATACCACACATGGATCAACCACTAGAGTCATTGCATGTGTGTTACATCCACAAACAAACATGGATCAACCACTAGAGTCATAGCATGTGTGTTCTTTTCCACAAACCACACATGGATCCATCAGTGGTCATTGCATGTGTGTTATTTCCACAAACCACACATGGATCAACCACTAGAGTCATTGCATGTGTGTTCTTTTTCCACAAACCACACAAGGATCCACCAGTGGTCATTGCATGTGTGTTCTTTTCCACCAACCACACATGGATCCACCAGTGGTCGTTGCGTGTGTGTTCTTTCCACAAACCACATATGGATCAACCAATAGAGTCATTGCATGTGTGTTGTTTTCCACAAACAACTTATGGATCAACTAGTGGTCATTGCATGTGTGTTCTTTTCACAAACCACACATGGATCAACCACTAGAGTCATTGCATGTGTGTTATTTCCACAAACCACACATGGATCAACCACTAGAGTCATTTAATGTGTGTTACTTCCACAAACAAACATGGATCAACCACTAGAGTCATTGCATGTGTGTTCTTTCCATAAACCACATATGGATCTACCACTAGAATCATTGCATGTGTGTTCTTATTATAACTAAACCAACACTAGAGTCATTGCATGTGTGTTCTTTTCACATACCACACATGGATCAACCACTAGAGTCATTGCATGTGTGTTATTTCCACAAACCACACATGGATTAACCACTAGAGTCATTGCATGTGTGTTCTTTCCACAAACCACATATGGATCAACCACTAGAGTCATTGCATGTGTGTTCTTATTATACTAAAACCAACACTAGAGTCATTGCATGTGTGTTCTTTTCACAAACCACACATGGATCAACCACTAGAGTCATTGCATGTGTGTTCTTATACTAAAACCAACACTAGAGTCATTACATGTGTGTTCTTCTCACAAACCACACATGGATCAACCACTAGAGTCATCGCATGTGTATTATTTCCACAAACAAACATGGATGAACCACTAGAGTCATTGCATGTGTGTTCTTATACTAAAACCAACATGGATCCACCAGTGGTCATTGCATGTGTCTTCTTTCCACAAACCACACATGGATCAACCACTAGAGTCATTGCAAGTGTATTATTTCCACAAACCACATATGGATCAACCAGTAGAGTCATTGCAGGTGTGTTCTTATACTAAAACCAACACTAGAGTCATTGCATGTGTGTTCTTTTCACAAACCACACATGGATCAACCACTAGAGTCATTGCATGTGTGTTCTTATACTAAAACCAACATGGATCCACCAGTGGTCATTGCATGTGTGTTCTTTCCACAAACCACACATGTACCAACCACTAGAGTCATTGCATGTGTGTTATTTCCACAAACCACACATGGATCAACCACTAGAGTCATTGCATGTGTGTTCTTATACTAAAACCACAAACCAGTACTAGAGTCATTTCATGTGTGTTCTTATCAACAAACCACACATGGATCCACCAGTGGTCATTGCATGTGTGTTCTTTCCATAAACCACATATGGATCAACCAGAGTTATTGTATGTGTGTTCTTTCCACAAACCATACATGGATCAACCACTAGAGTCATTGCATGTTTGTTCTTATACTAAAACCACAAACCAGCACTAGAGTCATTGCATGTGTGTTCTTTTCCACAAACCACACATGGATCCACCACTAGAGTCATTGCATGTGTGTTATTTGCACAAACCACATATGGATCAACCAGAGTCATTACATCTGTGTTCTTTCCACAAACCACACATGTGGACCCATCAGTGGTCATTGCATGTGTGTTATTTCCACAAACCACACATGTATCAACCACTAGCGTCATTGCATGTGTGTTCTTTCCACAAACCACATATGGATCAACCACTAGAGTCATTGCATGTGTGTTCTAAAACCACAAACCAGCACAAGAGTCATTGCATGTGTGTTCTTCTCACAAACCACATATGGATCAACCAATAGAGTCATTGCATGTGTGTTATTTCCACAAACAAACATGGATCAACCAGTAGAGTTATTGCATGTGTGTTCTTATACAAAAACCAACATGGATCCACCAGTGGTCATTGCATGTGTGTTCTTTCCACAAACCACACATGGATCAACCACTAGAGTCATTGCATGTGTGTTATTTCCACAAACCACACATGGATCAACCACTAGAGTCATTGCATGTGTGTTCTTATACTAAAACCACAAACCAGTACTAGAGTCATTGCATGTGTGTTCTTTTCCACAAACCACACATGGATCCACCAGTGGTCATTGCATGTGGGTTCTTTCCACAAACCACATATGGATCAACCAGAGTCATTGCATGTGTGTTCTTTCCACAAACCACACATGGATCAACCACTAGAGTCATTGCTTGTTTGTTCTTATACTAAAACCACAAACCAGCACTAGAGTCATTGCATGTGTGTTCTTTTCCACAAACCACACATGGATCCACCAGTGGTCATTGCATGTGTGTTATTTCCACAAACCACACATGGATTAACCACTAGAGTCATTGCATGTGTGTTCTTTCCACAAACCACATATGGATCAACCACTAGAGTCATTGCATGTGTGTTCTTATTATACTAAAACCAACACTAGAGTCATTGCATGTGTGTTCTTTTCACAAACCACACATGGATCAAACACTAGAGTCATTGCATGTGTGTTCTTATACTAAAACCACAAACCAGTACTAGAGTCATTGCATGTGTGTTCTTATACTAAAACCACAAACCAGTACTAGAGTCATTGCATGTGTGTTCTTTTCCACAAACCACACATGTATCCACCAGTGGTCATTGCATGTGTGTTCTTTCCACAAACCACATATGGATCAACCAGAGTCATTGCATGTGTGTTCTTTCCACAAACCACACATGTGGACCCATCAGTGGTCATCGCATGTGTGTTATTTCCACAAACCACACATGGATCAATCACTAGAGTCATTGCATGTGTGTTCTTTCCACAAACCACATGTGGATAAACCACTAGAGTCATTGCATCTGTGTTCTTATACTAAAACCAACACTAGAGTCATTGCATGTGTGTTCTTTTCACAAACCACACATGGATCAACCACTAGAGTCATTGCATGTGTGTTCTTTTCACAAACCACATATGGATCAACCACTAGAGTCATTGCATGTGTGTTCTTATTATACTAAAACCAACACTAGAGTCATTGCATGTGTGTTCTTTTCACAAACCACACATGGATCAACCACTAGAGTCGTTGCATGTGTGTTATTTCCACAAACAAACATGGATCAACCACTAGAGTCATTGCATGTGTGTTCTTTTCCACAAACCACACATGGATCCACCAGTGGTCATTGCATGTGTGTTCTTTTCCACAAACCACACATGGATCCACCAGTGGTCATTGCATGTGTGTTCTTTCCACAAACCACATATGGATCAACCACTAGAGTCATTGCATGTGTGTTCTTTTCCACAAACAACTTATGGATCAACTAGTGGTCATTGCATGTGTGTTCTTTCCACAAACCACATGTGGACCCATTACAGTCATTGCATGTGTGTTATTTCCACAAACCACACATGGATCAACCACTAGAGTCATTGCATATGTGTTATTTCCACAAACCACACATGGATCAACCACTAGAGTCATTGCATGTGTGTTCTTATACTAAAACCAACAATAGAGTCATTGCATGTGTGTTCTTTTCACAAACCAAACATGGATCGACCACTAGAGTCATTGCATGTGTGTTCTTATACTAAAACCAACATGGATCCACCAGTGGTCATTGCATGTGTGTTCTTTCCACAAACCACACATGGATCAACCACTAGAGTCATTGCATGTGTGTTCTTATACTAAAACCACAAACCAGTACTATAGTCATTGCATGTGTGTTCTTATACTAAAACCACAAACCAGTACTAGAGTCATTGCATGTGTGTTATTTTCCACAAACCACACATAGATCCACCAGTGGTCATTGCATGTGTGTTCTTTCCACAAACCACATATGGATGAACCAGAGTCATTGCATCTGTGTTCTTTCCACAAACCACACATGTGGACCCATCAGTGGTCATTGCATGTGTGTTATTTCCACAAACCACACATGGATCAACCACTAGAGTCATTGCATGTGTGTTCTTTCCATAAACCACATATGGATCAACCACTAGAGTCATTGCATGTGTGTTCTTATACTAAAACTAACACTAGAGTCATTGCATGTGTGTTCTTCTCACAAACCACACATGGATCAACCACTAGAGTCATTGCATGTGTGTTATTTCCACAAACAAACATTGATCAACCACTAGAGTCATTGCATGTGTGTTCTTATACTAAAACCAACATGGATCCACCAGTTGTCATTGCATGTGTCTTCTTTCCACAAACCACACATGGATCAACCACTAGAGTCATTGCATGTGTGTTATTTCCACAAACCACACATGGATCAACCACTAGAGTCATTGCATGTGTGTTCTTATACTAAAACCACAAACCAGTACTAGAGTCATTTCATGTGTGTTCTTATCAACAAACCACACATGGATCCACTAGTGGGCATTGCATGTGTGTTCTTTCCATAAACCGTATATGGATCAACCAGAGTCATTGCATGTGTGTTCTTTCCACAAACCATACATGGATCAACCACTAGAGTCATTGCATGTTTGTTCTTATACTAAAACCACAAACCAGCACTAGAGTCATTGCATGTGTGTTCTTTTCCACAAACCACACATGGATCCACCACTAGAGTCATTGCATGTGTGTTATTTGCACAAACCACATATGGATCAACCAGAGTCATTGCATCTGTGTTCTTTCCACAAACCACACATATGGACCCATCAGTGGTCATTGCATGTGTGTTATTTCCACAAACCACACATGTATCAACCACTAGCGTCATTGCATGTGTGTTCTTTCCACAAACCACATATGGATCAACCACTAGAGTCATTGCATGTGTGTTTTAAAACCACAAACCAGCACTAGAGTCATTGCATGTGTGTTCTTTTCACAAACCACATATGGATCAACCAATAGAGTCATTGCATGTGTGTTATTTCCACAAACAAACATGGATCAACCACTAGATTCATTGCATGTGTGTTCTTATACTAAAACCAACATGGATCCACCAGTGGTCATTGCATGTGTGTTCTTTCCACAAACCACACATGGATCAACCACTAGAGTCATTGCATGTGTGTTATTTCCAAAAACCACACATGGATCAACCACTAGAGTCATTGCATGTGTGTTCTTATACTAAAACCACAAACCAGTACTAGAGTCATTGCATGTGTGTTCTTTTCCACAAACCACACATGGATCCACTAGTGGTCATTGCATGTGTGTTCTTTCCACAAACCACATATGGATCAAACCAGAGTCATTGCATGTGTGTTCTTTCCACAAACCACACATGGATCAACCACTAGAGTCATTGCATGTTTGTTCTTATACTAAAACCACAAACCAGCACTAGAGTCATTGCATGTGTGTTCTTTTCCACAAACCACACATGGATCCACCAGTGGTCATTGCATGTGTGTTATTTCCACAAACAACACATGGATTAACCACTAGAGTCATTGCATGTGTGTTCTTTCCACAAACCACATATGGATCAACCACTAGAGTCATTGCATGTGTGTTCTTATTATACTAAAACCAACACTAGAGTCATTGCATGTGTGTTCTTTTCACAAACCACACATGGATCAACCACTAGAGTCATTGCATGTGTGTTATTTCCACAAACAAACATGTATCAACCACTAGAGTCATTGCATGTGTGTTCTTTTCCACAAACCACACATGGATCCACCAGTGGTCATTGCATATGTGTTATTTCCGCAAACCACACATGGATCAACCACTAGAGTCATTGCATTTGTGTTCTTTCCACAAACCACATATGGATCAACCACTAGAGTCATTGCATGTGTGTTCTTATTATACTAAAACCAACACTAGAGTCATTGCATGTGTGTTCTTTTCACATACCACACATGGATCAACCACTAGAATCATTGCATGTGTGTTATTTCCACAAACAAACATGGATCAACCACTAGAGTCATTGCATGTGTGTTCTTTTTCCACAAACCACACATGGATCCACCAGTGGTCATTGCATGCGTGTTCTTTTCCACAAACCACATATGGATCCACCAGTGGTCATTGCGTGTGTGTTCTTTCCACAAACCACATATGGATCAACCACTAGAGTCATTGCATGTGTGTTCTTTTCCACAAACAACTTATGGATCAACTAGTGGTCATTGCATGTGTGTTCTTTCCACAAACCACATGTGGACCAATTACAGTCATTACATGTGTGTTATTTCCACAAACCACACATGGATCAACCACTAGAGTCATTGCATATGTGTTATTTCCACAAATCAGACATGGATCAACCACTAGAGTCATTGCATGTGTGTTCTTATACTAAAACCAACACTAGAGTCATTGCATGTGTGTTATTTTCACAAACCACACATGGATCAACCACTAGAGTCATTGCATGTGTGTTCTTATACTAAAACCAACATGGATCCACCAGTGGTCATTGCATGTGTGTTCTTTCCACAAACCACACATGGATCAACCACTAGAGTCATTGCATGTGTGTTGTTTCCACAAACCACACATGGATCAACCACTAGAGTCATTGGATGTGTGTTCTTATACTAAAACCACAAACCAGTACTAGAGTCATTACATGTGTCTTATTTTCCACAAACCACACATAGATCCACCAGTGGTCATTGCATGTGTGTTCTTTCCACAAACCACATATGGATGAACCAGAGTCATTGCATGTGTGTTCTTTCCACAAACCACACATGTGGACCCATCAGTGGTCATTGCATGTGTGTTATTTCCAGAAACCACACATGGATCAACCACTAGAGTCATTGCATGTGTGTTCTTTCCACAAACCACATGTGGATCAACCACTAGAGTCATTGCATGTGTGTTCTTATACTAAAACCAACACTAGAGTCATTGCATGTGTGTTCTTTTCACAAACCACACATGGATCAACCACTAGATTCATTGCATGTGTGTTATTTCCACAAACAAACATGGATCAACCACTAGAGTCATTGCATGTGTGTTCTTTTCCACAAACCACACATGGATCCACCAGTGGTCATTGCATGTGTCTTCTTTCCACAAACCACACATGGATCAACCACTAGAGTCATTGCATGTGTGTTATTTCCACAAACCACACATTGATCAACCACTAGAGTCATTGCATGTGTGTTCTTATACTAAAACCACAAACCAGTACTAGAGTCATTGCAGGTGTGTTCTTATCAACAAACCACACATGGATCCACCAGTGGTCATTGCATGTGTGTTCTTTCCATAAAGCACATATGGATCAACCAGAGTCATTGCATGTGTGTTCTTTCCACAAACCATACATGGATCAAACACTAGAGTCATTGCATGTTTGTTCTTATACTAAAACCACAAACCAGCACTAGAGTCATTTCATGTGTGTTCTTTTCCACAAACCACACATGGATCCACCACTAGAGTCATTGCATGTGTGTTCTTTCCACAATGCACATATGGATCAGCCAGAGTCATTGCATGTGTGTTCTTTCCACAAACCACACATGTGGACCCATAAGTGGTTATTGCATGTGTGTTATTTCCACAAACCACACGTGGATCAACCACTAGAGTCATTGCATGTGTGTTCTTTCCACAAACCACATATGGATCAACCACTAGAGTCATTGCATGTGTGTTCTAAAACCACAAACCATCACTAGAGTCATTGCATGTGTGTTCTTTCCACAAACCACACATGGATCAACCACTAGAGTCATTGCATGTGTGTTATTTCCACAAACAAACATGGATCAACCACTAGAGTCATTGCATGTGTGTTATTTCCACAAACCACACATGGATCAACCACTAGAGTTATTGCATGTGTGTTCTTATACTAAAACCACAAACCAGTACTAGAGTCATTGCATGTGTGTTCTTATACTAAAACCACAAACCAGTACTAGAATCATTGCATGTGTGTTCTTTTCCACAAACCACACATGGATCCACCAGTGGTCATTGCATGTGTGTTCTTTCCACAAACCACATATGGATCAACCAGAGTCATTGCATATGTGTTCTCTCCACAAACCACACATGGATCAACCACTAGAGTCATTGCATGTTTGTTCTTATACTAAAACCACAAACCAGCACTAGAGTCATTGCACGTGTGTTCTTTTCCACAAACCACACATGGATCCACCAGTGGTCATTGCATGTGTGTTATTTCCACAAACCACACATGGATTAACCACTAGAGTCATTGCATGTGTGTTCTTTCCACAAACCACATATGGATCAACCACTAGAGTCATTGCATGTGTGTTCTTATTATACTAAAACCAACACTAGAGTCATTGCATGTGTGTTCTTTTCACAAACCACACATGGATCAACCACTAGAGTCATTGCATGTGTGTTATTTCCACAAACAAACATGGATCAACCACTAGAGTCATTGCATGTGTGTTCTTTTCCACAAACCACACATGGATCCATCAGTGGTCATTGCATGTGTGTTCTTTCCACAAACCACACATGGATCGACCACCAGAGTCATTGCATGTGTGTTCTTTCCACAAACCACATATGGATCAACCACTAGAGTCACTGCATGTGTGTTCTTATTATACTAAAACCAACAATAGAGTCATTGCATGTGTGTTCTTTTCACATACCACACATGGATCAACCACTAGAATCATTGCATGTGTGTTATTTCCACAAACAAACATGGATCAACCAATAGAGTCATTGCATGTGTGTTCTTTTTCCACAAACCACACATGGATCCACCAGTGGTCATTGCATGTGTGTTCTTTTCCACAAACCACACATGGATCCACCAGTCGTCATTGCGTGTGTGTTCTTTCCACAAACCACATATGGATCAACCACTAGTCATTGCATGTGTGTTCTTTCCACAAAACACACATGGATCAACCACTAGAGTCATTGCATGTTTATTCTTATACTAAAACCACAATCCAGCACTAGAGTCATTGCATGTGTATTCTTTTCCAAACACCACACATGGATCCACCAGTGGTCATTGCATGTGTGTTATGTCCACAAACCACACATGGATCAACCACTAGAGTCATTGCATGTGTGTTCTTTACACAAACCACATATGGATCAACCACTAGAGTCATTGCATGTGTATTCTTATTATACTAAAACCAACACTAGAGTAATTGCATGTGTGTTCTTTTCACAAACCACACATGGATCAACCACTAGAGTCATTGCATGTGTGCTACTTCCACAAACAAACATGGATCAACCACTAGAGTCATTGTATGTGTGTTCTTTTCCACAAACCACACATGGATCCACCAGTGGTCATTGCATGTGTGTTATTTCCACAAACCACACATGGATCGACCACTAGAGTCATTGCATGTGTGTTCTTTCCACAAACCACATATGGATCAACCACTAGAGTCATTGCATGTGTGTTCTTACTATAACTAAACCAACACTAGAGTCATTGCATGTGTGTTCTTTTCACATAGCACACATGGATCAACCACTAGAGTCATTGCATTTGTGTTATTTCCACAAACAAACATGGATAAACCACTAGAGTCATTGCATGTGTGTTCTTTTTCCACAAACCACACATGGATCCACCAGTGGTCATTGCATGTGTGTTCTTTTCCACAAACCACACATGGATCCACCAGTGGTCATTGCATGTGTGTTCTTTCCACAAACCACATATGGATCAACCACTAGTCATTTCATGTGTGTGTTTTCCACAAACCACATATGTATCAACCACTAGAGTCATTGCATGTTTGTTATTATACTAAAACCACAAACCAGCACTAGAGTCATTGCATGTGTGTTCTTTTCCACAAACCACACATGGATCCACCAGTGGTCATTGCATGTGTGTTATTTCCACAAACCACACATGGATCAACCACTAGAGTCATTGCATGTGGGTTTTTCCACAAACCACATATGGATCAACCACTAGAGTCATTGCATGTGTGTTCTTATTATACTAAAACCAACACTAGAGTCATTGCATGTGTGTTCTTTTCACAAACCACACATGGATCAACCACTAGAGTCATTGCATGTGTGTTATTTCCACAAACAAACATGGATCAACCACTAGAGTCATTGCATGTGTGTTCTTTTCCACAAACCACACATGCATCCACCAGTGGTCATTGCATGTGTGTTATTTCCACAAACAACACATGGATCAACCACTAGAGTCATTGCATGTGTGTTCTTTCCACAAACCACATATGGATCAACCACTAGAGTCATTGCATGTGTGTTCTTATTATACTAAAACCAACACGAGAGTCATTGCATGTGTGTTCTTTTCACAAACCATACATGGATCAACCACTAGAGTCATTGCATGTGTGTTCTTTCCGCAAACCACATATGGATCAACCAGAGCCATTTGATGTGTGTTCTTTCCACAAACCACACATGGATCAACCACTAGAGTCATTGCATGTTTGTTCTTATACTAAAACCACAAACCAACACTTGAGTCATTGCATTTGTGTTCTTTCCACAAACCACATATGGATCAACCACTAGAGTCATTGCATGTGTGTTCCTATTATACTAAAACCAACACTAGAGTCATTGCATGTGTGTTCCTATTATACTAAAACCAACACTAGAGTCATTGCATGTGTGTTCTTTTCACATATCACACATGGATCAACCACTAGAATCATTGCATGTGTGTTATTTCCACAAACAAACATGGATCAACCACTAGAGTCATTGCATGTGTGTTATTTTTCCACAAACCACACATGGATCCACCAGTGGTCATTGCATGTGTGTTCTTTTCCACAAACCACACATGGATCCACCAGTGGTCATTGCGTGTGTGTTCTTTCCACAAACCACATATGGATCAACCACTAGTAATTGCATGTGTGTTCTTTCCACAAACCTCACATGGATCAACCACTAGAGTCATTGGATGTTTGTTATTATACTAAAACCACAAACCAACACTAGAGTCATTGAATGTGTGTGCTTTTCCACAAACCACACATGTGGACCCACCAGTGGTCATTGCATGTGTGTTATTTCCACAAACCACACATGGATCAACCACTAGACTCATTGCATGTGTGTTCTTTCCACAAACCACATATGGATCAACCACTAGAGTCATTGCATGTGTGTTCTTATTATAACTAAACCAACACTAGAGTCATTGCATGTGTGTTCTTTTCACATACCACACATGGATCAACCACTAGAGTCATTGCATGTGTGTTATTTCCACAAACAAACATGGATCAACCACTAGAGTCATTGCATGTGTGTTCTTTTCCACAAACCACACATGGATCCACCAATGGTCATTGCATGTGTGTTATTTCCACAAACCACACATGGATCAATCACTAAAGTCATTGCATGTGTGTTCTTTCCACAAACCACATATGGATCAACCATTAGAGTCATTGCATGTGTGTTCTTATTATACTAAAACCAACACTAGAGTCATTGCATGTGTGTTCTTTTCACATACCACACATGGATCAACCACTAGAGTCATTGCATGTGTGTTACTTCCACAAACAAACATGGATCAACCACTAGAGTCATAGCATGTGTGTTATTTTCCAGAAACCACACATGGATCCACCAATGGTCATTGCATGTGTGTTATTTCCACAAACCACACATGGATCAACCACTAGAGTCATTGCATGTGTGTTCTTTCCACAAACCACATATGGATCAACCACTAGAGTCATTGCATGTGTGTTCTTATTATACTAAAACCAACACTATTGTCATTGCATGTGTGTTCTTTTCACAAACCAAACATGGATCAACCACTAGAGTCATTGCATGTGTGTTATTTCCGCAAACCACACATGGATCAACCACTAGAGTCATTGCATGTGTGTTACTTCCACAAACAAACATGGATCAACCACTAGAGTCATTGCATGTGTGTTCTTTCCACAAACCACATATGGATCAACCACTAGAGTCATTGCATGTGTGTTCTTATTATAACTAAACCAACACTAGAGTCATTGCATGTGTGTTCTTTTCACATACCACACATGGATCAACCACTAGAGTCATTGCATGTGTGTTATTTCCAGAAACAAACATGGATCAACCACTAGAGTCATTGCATGTGTGTTCTTTTTCCACAAACCACACATGGATCCACCAGTGGTCATTGCATGTGTGTTCTTTTCCACAAACCACACATGGATCCACCAGTGGTCATTGCATGTGTGTTCTTTCCACAAACCACATATGGATCAACCACTAGAGTCATTGCATGTGTGTTCTTTTCCGTAAACAACTTATGGATCAACTAGTGGTCATTGCATGTGTGTTCTTTCCACAAACCACATGTGGACCCATTACAGTCATTGCATGTGTGTTATTTCCACAAACCACACATGGATCAACCACTAGAGTCATTGCATATGTGTTATTTCCACAAACCCCACATGGATCAACCACTAGAGTCATTGCATGTGTGTTCTTATACTAAAACCAACACTAGAGTCATTGCATGTGTGTTCTTTTCACAAACCATACATGGATCAACCACTAGAGTCATTGCATGTGTGTTCTTATACTAAAACCAACATGGATCCACCAGTGGTCATTGCATGTGTGTTCTTTCCACAAACCACACATGTATCAACCACTAGAGTCATTGCATGTGTGTTATTTCCACAAACCACACATGGATCAACCACTAGAGTCATCGCATGTGTGTTCTTATACTAAAACCACAAACCAGTACTAGAGTCATTACATGTGTGTTATTTTCCACAAACCACACATAGATCCACCAGTGGTCATTGCATGTGTGTTCTTTCCACAAACCACATATGGATGAACCAGAGTCATTGCATGTGTGTTCTTTGCACAAACCACACATGTGGACCCATCAGTGGTCATTGCATGTGTGTTATTTCCACAAACCACACATGGATTAACCACTAGAGTCATTGCATGTGTGTTCTTTCCACAAACCACATATGGATCAACCACTAGAGTCATTGCATGTGTGTTCTTATTATACTAAAACCAACACTAGAGTCATTGCATGTGTGTTCTTTTCACAAACCACACATGGATCAACCACTAGAGTCATTGCATGTGTGTTATTTCCACAAACAAACATGGATCAACCACTAGAGTCATTGCATGTGTGTTCTTTTCGACAAACCACACATGGATCCACCAGTGGTCATTGCATGTGTGTTATTTCCACAAACCACACATGGATCAACCACTAGAGTCATTGCATGTGTGTTCTTTCCACAAACCACATATGGATCAACCATTAGAGTCATTGCATGCGTGTTCTTATTATACTAAAACCAACGCTAGAGTCATTGCATGTGTGTTCTTTTCACATACCACACATGGATCAACCACTAGAGTCATCGCATGTGTGTTCTTTTCCACAAACCAAACATGGATCCATCAGTGGTCATTGCATGTGTGTTATTTCCACAAACCACACATGGATCAACCACTAGAGTCATTGCATGTGTGTTCTTTCCACAAACCACATATGGATCAACCACTAGAGTCATTGCATGTGTGTTCTTATTATACAAAAACCAACACTATTGTCATTGCATGTGTGTTCTTTTCACAAACCACACATGGATCAACCACTAGAGTCATTGCATGTGTGTTATTTCCACAAACCACACATGGATCAACCACTAGAGTCATTGAATGTGTGTTACTTCCACAAACAAACATGGATCAACCACTAGAGTCATTGCATGTGTGTTCTTTCCACAAACCACATATGGATCAACCACTAGAGTCATTGCATGTGTGTTCTTATTATAACTAAACCAACACTAGAGTCATTGCATGTGTGTTCTTTTCACATACCACACATGGATCAACCACTAGAGTCATTGCATGTGTGTTCTTTCCACAAACAAACATGGATCAACCACTAGAGTCATTGCATGTGTGTTCTTTTCCACAAACCACACATGGATCCACCAGTGGTCATTGCATGTGTGTTATTTCCACAAACCACACATGGATCAACCACTAGAGTCATTGCATGTGTGTTCTTTCCACAAACAAACATGGATCAACCACTAGAGTCATTGCATGTGTGTTCTTTTCCACAAACCACACATGGATCCACCAGTGGTCATTGCATGTGTGTTATTTCCACAAACCACACATGGATCAACCACTAGAGTCATTGCATGTGTGTTCTTTCCACAAACCACATATGGATCAACCACTAGAGTCATTGCATGTGTGTTCTTTCCACAAACCACACATGGATCCACCAGTGGTCATTGCATGTGTGTTATTTCCACAAACCACACATGGATCAACCACTAGAGTCATTGCATGTGTGTTCTTTCCACAAACAAACATGGATCAACCACTAGAGTCATTGCATGTGTGTTCTTTTTCCACAAACCACACATGAATCCACCAGTGGTCATTCCATGTGTGTTCTTTTCCACACACCACACATGGATCCACCAGTGGTCATTGCATGTGTGTTCTTTCCACAAACCACATATGGATCAACCACTAGAGTCATTGCATGTGTGTTGTTTTCCACAAACAACTTATGGATCAACTAGTGGTCATTGCATGTGTGTTCTTTTCACAAACCACACATGGATCAACCACTAGAGTCATTGCATGTGTGTTATTTCCACAAACCACACATGGATCAACCACTAGAGTCATTGAATGTGTGTTACTTCCACAAACAAACATGGATCAACCACTAGAGTCATTGCCTGTGTGTTCTTTCCACAAACCACATATGGATCAACCACTAGAATCATTGCATGTGTGTTCTTATTATAACTAAACCAACACTAGAGTCATTGCATGTGTTATTTTCACATACCACACATGGATCAACCACTAGAGTCATTGCATGTGTGTTATTTCCAGAAACAAACATGGATCAACCAGTAGAGTCATTGCATGTGTGTTCTTTTTCCACAAACCACACATGGATCCACCAGTGGTCATTGCATGTGTGTTCTTTTCCACAAACCACACATGGATCCACCAGTGGTCATTGCATATGTGTTCTCTCCACAAACCACACATGGATCGACCACTAGAGTCATTGCATGTTTGTTCTTATACTAAAACCACAAACCAGCACCAGAGTCATTGCATGTGTGTTCTTTTCCACAAACCACACATGGATCCACCAGTGGTCATTGCATGTGTGTTATTTCCACAAACCACAAATGGATTAACCACTAGAGTCATTGCATGTGTGTTCTTTCCACAAACCACATATGGATCAACCACTAGAGTCATTGCATGTGTGTTCTTATTATACTAAAACCAACACTAGAGTCATTGCATGTGTGTTCTTTTCACAAACCAGACATGGATCAACCACTAGAGTCATTGCATGTGTGTTATTTCCACAAACAAACATGTATCAACCACTAGAGTCATTGCATGTGTGTTCTTTTCCACAAACCACACATGGATCCACCAGTGGTCATTGCATGTGTGTTATTTCCACAAACCACACATGGATCAACCACTAGAGTCATTGCATGTGTGTTCCTTCCACAAACCACATATGGATCAACCACTAGAGTCATTGCATGTGTGTTCTTATTATACTAAAACCAACACTAGAGTCATTGCATTGTGTTCTTTTCACAAACCATACATGGATCAACCACTAGAGTCATTGCATGTGTATTCTTTCCACAAACCACATATGGATCAACCAGAGCCATTTCATGTGTGTTCTTTCCACAAACCACACATGGATCAACCACTAGAGTCATTGCATGTTTGTTCTTATACTAAAACCACAAACCAACACTTGAGTCATTGCATGTGTGTTCTTTCCACAAACCACATATGGATCAACCACTAGAGTCATTGCATGTGTGTTCTTATTATACTAAAACCAACACTAGAGTCATTGCATGTGTGTTCTTTTCACATATCACACATGGATCAACCACTAGAATCATTGCATGTGTCTTATTTCCACAAACAAACATGGATCAACCACTAGAGTCATTGCATGTGTGTTATTTTTCCACAAACCACACATGGATCCACAAGTGGTCATTCCATGTGTGTTCTTTTCCACAAACCACACATGGATCCACCAGTGGTCATTGCGTGTGTGTTCTTTCCACAAACCACATATGGATCAACCACTAGTCATTGCATGTTTGTTCTTTCCACAAAGCTCACATGGATTAACCACTAGAGTCATTGCATGTTTGTTATTATACTAAAACCACAAACCAACACTAGAGTCATTGAATGTGTGTGCTTTTCCAGAAACCACACATGTGGACCCACCAGTGGTCATTGCATGTGTGTTATTTCCACAAACCACACATGGATCAACCACTAGAGTCATTGCATGTCTGTTCTTTCCACAAACCACATATGGATCAACCACTAGAGTCATTGCATGTGTGTTCTTATTATAACTAAACCAACACTAGAGTCATTGCATGTGTGTTCTTTTCACATACCACACATGGATCAACCACTAGAGTCATTGCATGTGTGTTATTTTCACAAACCACACATGGATCAACCACTGGAGTCATTGCATGTGTGTTATTTCCACAAACAAACATGGATCAACCACTAGAGTCATTGCATGTGTGTTCTTTTCCACAAACCACACATGGATCCACCAGTGGTCATTGCATGTGTGTTATTTCCACAAACCACACATGGATCAACCACTAGAGTCATTGCATGTGTGTTCTTTCCACAAACCACATATGGATCAAACATTAGAGTCATTGCATGTGTGTTCTTATTATACTAAAACCAACACTAGAGTCATTGCATGTGTGTTCTTTTCACATACCACACATGGATCAACCACTAGAGTCATTGCATCTGTGTTACTTCCACAAACAAACATGGATCAACCACTAGAGTCATAGCATGTGTGTTATTTTCCAGAAACCACACATGGATCGACCAATGGTCATTGCATGTGTGTTATTTCCACAAACCACACATGGATCAACCACTAGAGTCATTGCATGTGTGTTATTTCCACAGACCACATATGGATCAACCACTAGAGTCATTGCATGTGTGTTCTTATTATACTAAAACCAACACTATTGTCATTGCATGTGTGTTCTTTTCACAAACCAAACATGGATCAACCACTAGAGTCATTGCATGTGTGTTATTTCCGCAAACCACACATGGATCAACCACTAGAGTCATTGCATGTGTGTTACTTCCACAAACAAACATGGATCAACCACTAGAGTCATTGCATGTGTGTTCTTTCCACAAACCACATATGGATCAACCACTAAAGTCATTGCATGTGTGTTCTTATTATAACTAAACCAACACTAGAGTCATTGCATGTGTGTTCTTTTCACATACCACACATGGATCAACCACTAGAGTCATTGCATGTGTGTTATTTCCAGAAACAAACATGGATCAACCACTAGAGTCATTGCATGTGTGTTCTTTTTCCACAAACCACACATGGATCCACCAGTGGTCATTGCATGTGTGTTCTTTTCCACAAACCACACATGGATCCACCAGTGGTCATTGCGTGTGTGTTCTTTCCACAAACCACATATGGATCAACCACTAGAGTCATTGCATGTGTGTTCTTTTCCACAAACAACTTATGGATCAACTAGTGGTTATTGCATGTGTGTTCTTTCCACGAACCACATGTGGACCCATTACAGTCATTGCATGTGTGTTATTTCCACAAACCCCACATGGATCAACCACTAGAGTCATTGCATGTGTGTTCTTATACTAAAACCAACACTAGAGTCATTGCATGTGTGTTCTTTTCACAAACCACACATGGATCAACCACTAGAGTCATTGCATGTGTGTTCTTGTACTAAAACCAACATGGATCCACCAGTGGTCATTGCATGTGTGTTCTTTCCACAAACCACACATGTATCAACCACTAGAGTCATTGCATGTGTGTTATTTCCACAAACCACACATGGATCAACCACTAGAGTCATTGCATGTGTGTTCTTATACTAAAACCACAAACCAGTACTAGAGTCATTACATGTGTGTTATTTTCCACAAACCACACATAGATCCACCAGTGGTCATTGCATGTGTGTTCTTTCCACAAACCACATATGGATGAACCAGAGTCATTGCATGTGTGTTCTTTGCACAAACCACACATGTGGACCCATCAGTGGTCATTGCATGTGTGTTATTTCCACAAACCACACATGGATCAACCACTAGAGTCATTGCATGTTTGTTCTTATACTAAAACCACAAACCAACACTTGAGTCATTGCATGTGTGTTCTTTCCACAAACCACATATGGATCAACCACTAGAGTCATTGCATGTGTGTTCTTATTATACTAAAACCAACACTAGAGTCATTGCATGTGTGTTCTTTTCACAAACCAGACATGGATCAACCACTAGAGTCATTGCATGTGTGTTATTTCCACAAACAAACATGTATCAACCACTAGAGTCATTGCATGTGTGTTCTTTTCCACAAACCACACATGGATCCACCAGTGGTCATTGCATGTGTGTTATTTCCACAAACCACACATGGATCAACCACTAGAGTCATTGCATGTGTGTTCCTTCCACAAACCACATATGGATCAACCACTAGAGTCATTGCATGTGTGTTCTTATTATACTAAAACCAACACTAGAGTCATTGCATTGTGTTCTTTTCACAAACCATACATGGATCAACCACTAGAGTCATTGCATGTGTATTCTTTCCACAAACCACATATGGATCAACCAGAGCCATTTCATGTGTGTTCTTTCCACAAACCACACATGGATCAACCACTAGAGTCATTGCATGTTTGTTCTTATACTAAAACCACAAACCAACACTTGAGTCATTGCATGTGTGTTCTTTCCACAAACCACATATGGATCAACCACTAGAGTCATTGCATGTGTGTTCTTATTATACTAAAACCAACACTAGAGTCATTGCATGTGTGTTCTTTTCACATATCACACATGGATCAACCACTAGAATCATTGCATGTGTGTTATTTCCACAAACAAACATGGATCAACCACTAGAGTCATTGCATGTGTGTTATTTTTCCACAAACCACACATGGATCCACAAGTGGTCATTCCATGTGTGTTCTTTTCCACAAACCACACATGGATCCACCAGTGGTCATTGCGTGTGTGTTCTTTCCACAAACCACATATGGATCAACCACTAGTCATTGCATGTTTGTTCTTTCCACAAAGCTCACATGGATTAACCACTAGAGTCATTGCATGTTTGTTATTATACTAAAACCACAAACCAACACTAGAGTCATTGAATGTGTGTGCTTTTCCAGAAACCACACATGTGGACCCACCAGTGGTCATTGCATGTGTGTTATTTCCACACACCACACATGGATCAACCACTAGAGTCATTGCATGTCTGTTCTTTCCACAAACCACATATGGATCAACCACTAGAGTCATTGCATGTGTGTTCTTATTATAACTAAACCAACACTAGAGTCATTGCATGTGTGTTCTTTTCACATACCACACATGGATCAACCACTAGAGTCATTGCATGTGTGTTATTTTCACAAACCACACATGGATCAACCACTGGAGTCATTGCATGTGTGTTATTTCCACAAACAAACATGGATCAACCACTAGAGTCATTGCATGTGTGTTCTTTTCCACAAACCACACATGGATCCACCAGTGGTCATTGCATGTGTGTTATTTCCACAAACCACACATGGATCAACCACTAGAGTCATTGCATGTGTGTTCTTTCCACAAACCACATATGGATCAAACATTAGAGTCATTGCATGTGTGTTCTTATTATACTAAAACCAACACTAGAGTCATTGCATGTGTGTTCTTTTCACATACCACACATGGATCAACCACTAGAGTCATTGCATCTGTGTTACTTCCACAAACAAACATGGATCAACCACTAGAGTCATAGCATGTGTGTTATTTTCCAGAAACCACACATGGATCGACCAATGGTCATTGCATGTGTGTTATTTCCACAAACCACACATGGATCAACCACTAGAGTCATTGCATGTGTGTTCTTTCCACAGACCACATATGGATCAACCACTAGAGTCATTGCATGTGTGTTCTTATTATACTAAAACCAACACTATTGTCATTGCATGTGTGTTCTTTTCACAAACCAAACATGGATCAACCACTAGAGTCATTGCATGTGTGTTATTTCCGCAAACCACACATGGATCAACCACTAGAGTCATTGCATGTGTGTTACTTCCACAAACAAACATGGATCAACCACTAGAGTCATTGCATGTGTGTTCTTTCCACAAACCACATATGGATCAACCACTAAAGTCATTGCATGTGTGTTCTTATTATAACTAAACCAACACTAGAGTCATTGCATGTGTGTTCTTTTCACATACCACACATGGATTAACCACTAGAGTCATTGCATGTGTGTTATTTCCAGAAACAAACATGGATCAACCACTAGAGTCATTGCATGTGTGTTCTTTTTCCACAAACCACACATGGATCCACCAGTGGTCATTGCATGTGTGTTCTTTTCCACAAACCACACATGGATCCACCAGTGGTCATTGCGTGTGTGTTCTTTCCACAAACCACATATGGATCAACCACTAGAGTCATTGCATGTGTGTTCTTTTCCACAAACAACTTATGGATCAACTAGTGGTTATTGCATGTGTGTTCTTTCCACGAACCACATGTGGACCCATTACAGTCATTGCATGTGTGTTATTTCCACAAACCCCACATGGATCAACCACTAGAGTCATTGCATGTGTGTTCTTATACTAAAACCAACACTAGAGTCATTGCATGTGTGTTCTTTTCACAAACCACACATGGATCAACCACTAGAGTCATTGCATGTGTGTTCTTGTACTAAAACCAACATGGATCCACCAGTGGTCATTGCATGTGTGTTCTTTCCACAAACCACACATGTATCAACCACTAGAGTCATTGCATGTGTGTTATTTCCACAAACCACACATGGATCAACCACTAGAGTCATTGCATGTGTGTTCTTATACTAAAACCACAAACCAGTACTAGAGTCATTACATGTGTGTTATTTTCCACAAACCACACATAGATCCACCAGTGGTCATTGCATGTGTGTTCTTTCCACAAACCACATATGGATGAACCAGAGTCATTGCATGTGTGTTCTTTGCACAAACCACACATGTGGACCCATCAGTGGTCATTGCATGTGTGTTATTTCCACAAACCACACATGGATCAACCACTAGAGTCATTGCATGTGTGTTCTTTCCACAAACCACATATGGATCAACCACTAGAGTCATTGCATGTGTGTTCTTATACTAAAACCAACACTAGAGTCATTGCATGTGTGTTCTTTTCACAAACCACACATGGATCAACCACTTGAGTCATTGCATGTGTGTTATTTCCACAAACAAACATGGATCAACCACTAGAGTCATTGCATGTGTGTTCTTTTCCACAAACCACACATGGATCCACCAGTGGTCATTGCATGTGTGTTATTTCCACAAACCACACATGGATCAACCACTAGAGTCATTGCATGTGTGTTATTTCCACAAACAAACATGGATCAACCACTAGAGTCATTGCATGTGTGTTCTTTTCCACAAACCACACATGGATCCACCAGTGGTCATTGCATGTGTGTTATTTCCACAAACCACACATGGATCAACCACTAGAGTCATTGCATGTGTGTTCTTTCCACAAACCACATATGGATCAACCACTAGAGTCATTGCATGTGTGTTCTTATTATAACTAAACCAACACTAGAGTCATTGCATGTGTGTTCTTTTCACATACCACACATGGATCAACCACTAGAGTCATTGCATGTGTGTTATTTCCAGAAACAAACATGGATCAACCACTAGAGTCATTGCATGTGTGTTCTTTTTCCACAAACCACACAAGGATCCACCAGTGGTCATTGCATGTGTGTTCTTTTCCACAAACCACACATGGATCCACCAGTGGTCATTGCGTGTGTGTTCTTTCCACAAACCACATATGGATCAACCACTAGAGTCATTGCATGTGTGTTGTTTTCCACAAACAACTTATGGATCAACTAGTGGTCATTGCATGTGTGTTCTTTTCACAAACCACACATGGATCAACCACTAGAGTCATTGCATGTGTGTTATTTCCACAAACCACACATGGATCAACCACTAGAGTCATTGAATGTGTGTTACTTCCACAAACAAACATGGATCAACCACTAGAGTCATTGCATGTGTGTTCTTTCCACAAACCACATATGGCTCAACCACTAGAATCATTGCATGTGTGTTCTTATTATAACTAAACCAACACTAGAGTCATTGCATGTGTGTTCTTTTCACATACCACACATGGATCAACCACTAGAGTCATTGCATGTGTGTTATTTCCAGAAACAAACATGGATCAACCACTAGAGTCATTGCATGTGTGTTCTTTTTCCACAAACCACACATGGATCCACCAGTGGTCATTGCATGTGTGTTCTTTTCCACAAACCACACATGGATCCACCAGTGGTCATTGCATATGTGTTCTCTCCACAAACCACACATGGATCAACCACTAGAGTCATTGCATGCTTGTTCTTATACTAAAACCACAAACCAGCACTAGAGTCATTGCATGTGTGTTCTTTTCCACAAACCACACATGGATCCACCAGTGGTCATTGCATGTGTGTTATTTCCACAAACCACACATGGATTAACCACTAGAGTCATTGCATGTGTGTTCTTTCCACAAACCACATATGGATCAACCACTAGAGTCATTGCATGTGTGTTCTTATTATACTAAAACCAACACTAGAGTCATTGCATGTGTGTTCTTTTCACAAACCACACATGGATCAACCACTAGAGTCATTGCATGTGTGTTATTTCCACAAACAAACATGGATCAACCACTAGAGTCATTGCATGTGTGTTCTTTTCCACAAACCACACATGGATCCACCAGTGGTCATTGCATGTGTGTTATTTCCACAAACCACACATGGATCAACCACTAGAGTCATTGCATGTGTGTTCTTTCCACAAACCACATATGGATCAACCACTAGAGTCATTGCATGAGTGTTCTTATTATACTAAAACCAACACTAGAGTCATTGCATGTGTGTTCTTTTCACAAACCATACATGGATCAACCACTAGAGTCATTGCATGTGTGTTGTTTTCCACAAACAACTTATGGATCAACTAGTGGTCATTGCATGTGTGTTCTTTTCACAAACCACACATGGATCAACCACTAGAGTCATTGCATGTGTGTTATTTCCACAAACCACACATGGATCAACCACTAGAGTCATTGAATGTGTGTTACTTCCACAAACAAACATGGATCAACCACTAGAGTCATTGCATGTGTGTTCTTTCCACAAACCACATATGGATCAACCACTAGAATCATTGCATGTGTGTTCTTATTATAACTAAACCAACAATAGAGTCATTGCATGTGTGTTCTTTTCACACACCACACATGGATCAACCACTAGAGTCATTGCATGTGTGTTATTTCCACAAACAAACATGGATCAACCACTAGAGTCATTGCATGTGTGTTCTTTTCCACAAACCACACATGGATCCACCAGTGGTCATTGCATGTGTGTTATTTCCACAAACCACACATGGATCAACCACTAGAGTCATTGCATGTGTGTTCTTTCCACAAACCACATATGGATCAACCATTAGAGTCATTGCATGTGTGTTCTTATTATACTAAAACCAACACTAGAGTCATTGCATGTGTGTTCTTTTCACATACCACACATGGATCAACCACTAGAGTCATTGTATGTGTGTTACATCCACAAACAAACATGGATCAACCACTAGAGTCATAGCATGTGTGTTCTTTTCCACAAACCACACATGGATCCATCAGTGGTCATTGCATGTGTGTTTTTTCCACAAACCACACATCGATCAACCACTAGAGTCATTGCATGTGTGTTCTTTCCACAAACCACATATGGATCAACCACTAGAGTCATTGCATGTGTGTTCTTATTATACTAAAACCAACACTATTGTCATTGCAGGTGTGTTCTTTTCACAAACCACACATAGATCAACCACTAGAGTCATTGCATGTGTGTTATTTCCACAAACCACACATGGATCAACCACTAGAGTCATTGAATGTGTGTTACTTCCACAAACAAACATGGATCAACCACTAGAGTCATTGCAGGTGTGTTCTTTCCACAAACCACATATGGATCAACCACTAGAGTCATTGCATGTGTGTTCTTTTTCCACAAACCACACATGGATCCACCAGTGGTCATTGCATGTGTGTTCTTTTCCACAAACCACACATGGATCCACCAGTGGTCATTGCATATGTGTTCTCTCCACAAACCACGCATGGATCAACCACTAGAGTCATTGCATGCTTGTTCTTATACTAAAACCACAAACCAGCACTAGAGTCATTGCATGTGTGTTCTTTTCCACAAACCACACATGGATCCACCAGTGGTCATTGCATGTGTGTTATTTCCACAAACCACACATGGATTAACCACTAGAGTCATTGCATGTGTGTTCTTTCCACAAACCACATATGGATCAACCACTAGAGTCATTGCATGTGTGTTCTTATTATACTAAACCAACACTAGAGTCATTGCATGTGTGTTCTTTTCACAAACCACACATGGATCAACCACTAGAGTCATTGCATGTGTGTTATTTCCACAAACAAACATGGATCAACCACTAGAGTCATAGCATCTGTGTTATTTTCCAGAAACCACACATGGATCAACCAGTGGTCATTGCATGTGTGTTATTTCCACAAACCACACATGGATCAACCACTAGAGTCATTGCATGTGTGTTCTTTCCACAAACCACATATGGATCAACCACTAGAGTCATTGCATGTGTGTTCTTATTATACTAAAACCAACACTATTGTCATTGCATGTGTGTTCTTTTCACAAACCAAACATGGATCAACCACTAGAGTCATTGCATGTGTGTTATTCCCACAAACCACACATGGATCAACCACTAGAGTCATTGCATGTGTGTTACTTCCACAAACAAACATGGATCAACCACTAGAGTCATTGCATGTGTGTTCTTTCCACAAACCACACATGGATCAACCACTAGAGTCATTGCATGTGTGTTCTTTCCACAAACCACATATGGATCAACCACTAGAGTCATTGCATAGAGTCATTGCATAGAGTCATAGCATCTGTGTTATTTTCCAGAAACCACACATGGATCAACCAGTGGTCATTGCATGTGTGTTATTTCCACAAACCACACATGGATCAACCACTAGAGTCATTGCATGTGTGTTCTTTCCACAAACCACATATGGATCAACCACTAGAGTCATTGCATGTGTGTTCTTATTATACTAAAACCAACACTATTGTCATTGCATGTGTGTTCTTTTCACAAACCAAACATGGATCAACCACTAGAGTCATTGCATGTGTGTTATTCCCACAAACCACACATGGATCAACCACTAGAGTCATTGCATGTGTGTTACTTCCACAAACAAACATGGATCAACCACTAGAGTCATTGCATGTGTGTTCTTTCCACAAACCACACATGGATCAACCACTAGAGTCATTGCATGTGTGTTATTTCCACAAACCACACATGGATCAACCACTAGAGTCATTGCATAGAGTCATTGCATGTGTGTTCTTATTATACTAAAACCAACACTAGAGCCATTGCATGTGTGTTCTTTTCACATACCACACATGGATCAACCACTAGAGTCATTGCATGTGTGTTACTTCCACAAACAAACATGGATCAACCACTAGAGTCATAGCATCTGTGTTATTTTCCAGAAACCACACATGGATCAACCAGTGGTCATTGCATGTGTGTTATTTCCACAAACCACACATGGATCAACCACTAGAGTCATTACATGTGTGTTCTTTCCACAAACCACATATGGATCAACCACTAGAGTCATTGCATGTGTGTTCTTATACTAAAACCAACACTAGAGTCATTGCATGTGTGTTCTTTTCACAAACCACACATGGATCAACCACTTGAGTCATTGCATGTGTGTTATTTCCACAAACAAACATGGATCAACCACTAGAGTCATTGCATGTGTGTTCTTTTCCACAAACCACACATGGATCCACCAGTGGTCATTGCATGTGTGTTATTTCCACAAACCACACATGGATCAACCACTAGAGTCATTGCATGTGTGTTCTTTCCACAAACCACATATGGATCAACCATTAGAGTCATTGCATGTGTGTTCTTATTATACTAAAACCAACACTAGAGTCATTGCATGTGTGTTCTTTTCACATACCACACATGGATCAACCTCTAGAGTCATTGCATGTGTGTTACATCCACAAACAAACATGGATCAACCACTAGAGTCATAGCATGTGTGTTCTTTTCCACAAACCACACATGGATCCATCAGTGGTCATTGCATGTGTGTTATTTCCACAAACCACACATGGATCAACCACTAGAGTCATTGCATGTGTGTTCTTTCCACAAACCACATATGGATCAACCACTAGAGTCATTGCATGTGTGTTCTTATTATACTAAAACCAACACTATTGTCATTGCAGGTGTGTTCTTTTCACAAACCACACATGGATCAACCACTAGAGTCATTGCATGTTTGTTATTTCCACAAAACACACATGGATCAACCACTAGAGTCATTGAATGTGTGTTACTTCCACAAACAAACATGGATCAACCACTAGAGTCATTGCATGTGTGTTCTTTCCACAAACCACATATGGATCAACCACTAGAGTCATTGCATGTGTGTTCTTATTATAACTAAACCAACACTAGAGTCATTGCATGTGTGTTCTTTTCACATACCACACATGGATCAACCACTAGAGTCATTGCATGTGTGTTATTTCCAGAAACAAACATGGATCAACCACTAGAGTCATTGCATGTGTGTTCTTTTTCCACAAACCACACAAGGATCCACCAGTGGTCATTGCATGTGTGTTCTTTTCCACAAACCACACATGGATCCACCAGTGGTCATTGCGTGTGTGTTCTTTCCACAAACCACATATGGATCAACCACTAGAGTCATTGCATGTGTGTTGTTTTCCACAAACAACTTATGGATCAACTAGTGGTCATTGCATGTGTGTTCTTTTCACAAACCACACATGGATCAACCACTACAGTCATTGCATGTGTGTTATTTCCACAAACCACACATGGATCAACCACTAGAGTCATTGAATGTGTGTTACTTCCACAAACAAACATGGATCAACCACTAGAGTCATTGCATGTGTGTTCTTTCCACAAACCACATATGGCTCAACCACTAGAATCATTGCATGTGTGTTCTTATTATAACTAAACCAACACTAGAGTCATTGCATGTGTGTTCTTTTCACATACCACACATGGATCAACCACTAGAGTCATTGCATGTGTGTTATTTCTAGAAACAAACATGGATCAACCACTAGAGTCATTGCATGTGTGTTCTTTTTCCACAAACCACACATGGATCCACCAGTGGTCATTGCATGTGTGTTCTTTTCCACAAACCACACATGGATCCACCAGTGGTCATTGCGTGTGTGTTCTTTCCACAAACCACATATGGATCAACCACTAGAGTCATTGCATGTGTGTTGTTTTCCACAAACAACTTATGGATCAACTAGTGGTCATTGCATGTGTGTTCTTTTCACAAACCACACATGGATCAACCACTAGAGTCATTGCATGTGTGTTATTTCCACAAACCACACATGGATCAACCACTAGAGTCATTGAATGTGTGTTACTTCCACAAACAAACATGGATCAACCACTAGAGTCATTGCATGTATGTTCTTTCCACAAACCACATATGAATCATTGCATGTGTGTTCTTATTATAACTAAACCAACACTAGAGTCATTGCATGTGTGTTCTTTTCACATACCACACATGGATCAACCACTAGAGTCATTGCATGTGTGTTATTTCCAGAAACAAACATGGATCAACCACTAGAGTCATTGCATGTGTGTTCTTTTTCCACAAACCACACATGGATCCACCAGTGGTCATTGCATGTGTGTTCTTTTCCACAAACCACACATGGATCCACCAGTGGTCATTGCATATGTGTTCTCTCCACAAACCACACATGGATGAACCACTAGAGTCATTGCATGTTTGTTCTTATACTAAAACCACAAACCATCACTAGAGTCATTGCATGTGTGTTCTTTTCCACAAACCACACATGGATCCACCAGTGGTCATTGCATGTGTGTTATTTCCACAAACCACACATGGATTAACCACTAGAGTCATTGCATGTGTGTTCTTTCCACAAACCACATATGGATCAACCACTAGAGTCATTGCATGTGTGTTCTTATTATACTAAAACCAACACTAGAGTCATTGCATGTGTGTTCTTTTCACAAACCACACATGGATCAACCACTAGAGTCATTGCATGTGTGTTATTTCCACAAACAAACATGGATCAACCACTAGAGTCATTGCATGTGTGTTCTTTTCCACAAACCACACATGGATCCACCAGTGGTCATTGCATGTGTGTTATTTCCACAAACCACACATGGATCAACCACTAGAATCATTGCATGTGTGTTCTTTCCACAAACCACATATGGATCAACCACTAGAGTCATTGCATGTGTGTTCTTATTATACTAAAACCAACAATAGAGTCATTGCATGTGTGTTCTTTTCACATACCACACATGGATCAACCACTAGAATCATTGCATTTGTGTTATTTCCACAAACAAACATGGATCAACAACTAGAGTCATTGCATGTGTGTTCTTTTTCCACAAACCACACATGGATCCACCAGTGGTCATTGCATGTGTGTTCTTTTCCACAAACCACACATGGATCCACCCGTGGTCATTGCGTGTGTGTTCTTTCCACAAACCACATATGGATCAACCACTAGTCATTGCCTGTGTGTTCTTTCCACAAACCACACATGGATCAACCACTAGAGTCATTGCATGTTTATTCTTATACTAAAACCACAATCCAGCACTAGAGTCATTGCATGTGTGTTCTTTTCCACAAACCACACATGGATCCACCAATGGTCATTGCATGTGTGTTATGTCCACAAACCACACATGGATCAACCACTAGAGTCATTGCATGTGTGTTCTTTACACAAACCACATATGGATCAACCACTAGAGTCATTGCATGTGTGTTCTTATTATACTAAAACCAACACTAGAGTCATTGCATGTGTGTTCTTTTCACAAACCACACATGGATCAACCACTAGAGTCATTGCATGGATCCACCAGTGGTCATTGCGTGTGTGTTCTTTCCACAAACCACATATGGATCAACCACTAGTCATTGCATGTGTGTTCTTTCCACAAACCTCACATGGATCAACCACTAGAGTCATTGGATGTTTGTTATTATACTAAAACCACAAACCAACACTAGAGTCATTGAATGTGTGTGCTTTTCCACAAACCACACATGTGGACCCACCAGTGGTCATTGCATGTGTGTTATTTCCACAAACCACACATGGATCAACCACTAGAGCCATTGCATGTGTGTTCTTTCCACAAACCACATATGGATCAACCACTAGAGTCATTGCATGTGTGTTCTTATTATACTAAAACCAACACTAGAGTCATTGCATGTGTGTTCTTTTCACAAACCACATATGGATCAACCACTAGAGTCATTGCATGTGTGTTCTTATACTAAAACCAACACTAGAGTCATTGCATGTGTGTTCTTTTCACAAACCACACATGGATCAACCACTAGAATCATTGCATGTGTCTTATTTCCACAAACAAACATGGATCAACCACTAGAGTCATTGCATGTGTGTTATTTTTCCACAAACCACACATGGATCCACCAGTGGTCATTGCATGTGTGTTATGTCCACAAACCACACATGGATCAACATCTAGAGTCATTGCATGTGTGTTCTTTACACAAACCACATATGGATCAACCACTAGAGTCATTGCATGTGTGTTCTTATTATACTAAAACCAACACTAGAGTCATTGCATGTGTGTTCTTTTCACAAACCACACATGGATCAACCACTAGAGTCATTGCATGTGTTACTTCCACAAACAAACATGGATCAACCACTAGATTCATTGTATGTGTGTTCTTTTCCACAAAACACACATGGATCCACCAGTGGTCAGTGCATGTGTGTTATTTCCACAAACCACACATGGATCGACCACTAGATTCATTGCATGTGTGTTCTTTCCACAAACCACATATGGATCAACCACTAGAGTCATTGCATGTGTGTTCTTACTATAACTAAACCAACACTAGAGTCATTGCATGTGTGTTCTTTTCACATAGCACACATGGATCAACCATTAGAGTCATTGCATTTGTGTTATTTCCACAAACAAACATGGATTAACCACTAGAGTCATTGCATGTGTGTTCTTTTTCCACAAACCACACATGGATCCACCAGTGGTCATTGCATGTGTGTTATTTTCCACAAACCACACATGGATCCACCAGTGGTCATTGCATGTGTGTTCTTTCCACAAACCACATATGGATCAACCAATAGTCATTTCATGTGCGTGTTTTCCACAAACCACAAATGTATCAACCACTAGAGTCATTGCATGTTTGTTATTATACTAAAACCACAAACCAGCACTAGAGTCATTGCATGTGTGTTCTTTTCCACATACCACACATGGATCCACCAGTGGTCATTGCATGTGTGTTATTTCCACAAACCACACATGGATCAACCACTAGAGTCATTGCATGTGGGTTTTTCCACAAACCACATATGGATCAACCACTAGAGTCATTGCATGTGTGTTCTTATTATACTAAAACCAATACTAGAGTCATTGCATGTGTGTTCTTTTCACAAACCACACATGGATCAACCACTAGAGTCATTGCATGTGTGTTATTTCCACAAACAAACATGGATCAACCACTAGAGTCATTGCATGTGTGTTCTTTTCCACAAACCACACATGGATCCACCAGTGGTCATTGCATGTGTGTTATTTCCCAAACCACACATGGATCAACCACTAGAGTCATTGCATGTGTGTTCTTTCCACAAACCACATATGGATCAACCACTAGAGTCATTGCATGTGTGTTCTTATTATACTAAAACCAACACTAGAGTCATTGCATGTGTGTTCTTTTCACAAACCACACATGGATCAACCACTAGAGTCATTGAATGTGTGTTACTTCCACAAACAAACATGGATCAACCACTAGAGTCATTGCATGTATGTTCTTTCCACAAACCACATATGAATCATTGCATGTGTGTTCTTATTATAACTAAACCAACACTAGAGTCATTGCATGTGTGTTCTTTTCACATACCACACATGGATCAACCACTAGAATCATTGCATGTGTGTTATTTCCACAAACAAACATGGATCAACCACTAGAGTCATTGCATGTGTGTTATTTTTCCATAAACCACACATGGATCCACCAGTGGTCATTGCATGTGTGTTCTTTTCCACAAACCACACATGAATCCACCAGTGGTCATTGCGTGTGTGTTCTTTCCACAAACCACATATGGATCAACCACTAGTCATTGCATGTGTGTTCTTTCCACAAACCTCACATGGATCAACCACTAGATTCCTTGCATGTTTGTTATTATACTAAAACCACAAACCAACACTAGAGTCATTGAATGTGTGTGCTTTTCCACAAACCACACATGTGGACCCACCAGTGGTCATTGCATGTGTGTTATTTCCACAAACCACACATGGATCAACCACTAGAGTCATTGCATGTGTGTTCTTTCCACAAACCACATATGTATCAACCACTAGAGTCATTGCATGTGTGTTCTTATTGTAACTAAACCAACACTAGAGTCATTGCATGTGTGTTCTTTGCACATACCACACATGGATCAACCACTAGAGTCATTTCATGTGTGTTATTTTCACAAACCACACATGGATCAACCACTAGAGTCATTGCATGTGTGTTATTTCCACAAACAAACATGAATCAACCACTAGAGTCATTGCATGTGTGTTCTTTTCCACAAACCACACATGGATCCACCAGTGGTCATTGCATGTGTGTTATTTCCACAAACCACACATGGATCAACCACTAGAGTCATTGCATAGAGTCATTGCATGTGTGTTCTTATTATACTAAAACCAACACTAGAGCCATTGCATGTGTGTTCTTTTCACATACCACACATGGATCAACCACTAGAGTCATTGCATGTGTGTTACTTCCACAAACAAACATGGATCAACCACTAGAGTCATAGCATCTGTGTTATTTTCCAGAAACCACACATGGATCAACCAGTGGTCATTGCATGTGTGTTATTTCCACAAACCACACATGGATCAACCACTAGAGTCATTGCATGTGTGTTCTTTCCACAAACCACATATGGATCAACCACTAGAGTCATTGCATGTGTGTTCTTATTATACTAAAACCAACACTATTGTCATTGCATGTGTGTTCTTTTCACAAACCAAACATGGATCAACCACTAGAGTCATTGCATGTGTGTTATTCCCACAAACCACACATGGATCAACCACTAGAGTCATTGCATGTGTGTTACTTCCACAAACAAACATGGATCAACCACTAGAGTCATTGCATGTGTGTTCTTTCCACAAACCACATATGGATCAACCACTAGAGTCATTGCATGTGTGTTCTTATTATACTAAAACCAACACTAGAGTCATTGCATGTGTGTTCTTTTCACATACCACACATGGATCAACCACTAGAGTCATTGCATGTGTGTTATTTCCAGAAACAAACATGGATCAACCACTAGAGTCATTGCATGTGTGTTCTTTTTCCACAAACCACACATGGATCCACCAGTGGTCATTGCATGTGTGTTCTTTTCCACAAACCACACATGGATCCACCAGTGGTCATTGCGTGTGTGTTCTTTCCACAAACCACATATGGATCAACCACTAGAGTCATTGCATGTATGTTCTTTTCCACAAACAACTTATGGATCAACTAGTGGTCATTGCATGTGTGTTCTTTCCACAAACCACATGTGGACCCACTACAGTCATTGCATGTGTGTTATTTCCACAAACCACACATGGATCAACCACTAGAGTCATTGCATATGTGTTATTTCCACAAACCACACATGGATCAACCACTAGAGTCATTGCATGTGTGTTCTTATACTAAAACCAACACTAGAGTCATTGCATGTGTGTTCTTTTCACAAACCACACATGGATCAACCACTAGAGTCATTGCATGTGTGTTCTTATACTAAAACCAACATGGATCCACCAGTGGTCATTGCATGTGTGTTCTTTCCACAAACCACACATGTATCAACCACTAGAGTCATTGCATGTGTGTTATTTCCACAAACCACACATGGATCAACCACTAGAGTCATTGCATGTGTGTTCTTATACTAAAACCACAAACCAGTACTAGAGTCATTACATGTGTGTTATTTTCCACAAACCACACATAGATCCACCAGTGGTCATTGCATGTGTGTTCTTTCCACAAACCACATATGGATGAACCAGAGTCATTGCATGTGTGTTCTTTCCACAAACACACATGTGGACCCATCAGTGGTCATTGCATGTGTGTTATTTCCACAAACCACACATGGATCAACCACTAGAGTCATTGCATGTGTGTTCTTTCCACAAACCACATATGGATCAACCACTAGAGTCATTGCATCTGTGTTCTTATACTAAAACCAACACTAGAGTCATTGCATGTGTGTTCTTTTCACAAACCACACATGGATCAACCACTTGAGTCATTGCATGTGTGTTATTTCCACAAACAAACATGGATCAACCACTAGAGTCATTGCATGTGTGTTCTTTTCCACAAACCACACATGGATCCACCAGTGGTCATTGCATGTGTGTTATTTCCACAAACCACACATGGATCAACCACTAGAGTCATTGCATATGTGTTCTTTCCACAAACCACATATGGATCAACCATTAGAGTCATTGCATGTGTGTTCTTATTATACTAAAACCAACACTAGAGTCATTGCATGTGTGTTATTTTCACATACCACACATGGATCAACCACTAGAGTCATTGCATGTGTGTAACTTCCACAAACAAACATGGATCAACCACTAGAGTCATAGCATGTGTGTTCTTTTCCACAAACCACACATGGATCCACCAGTGGTCATTGCATGTGTGTTATTTCCACAAACCACACATGGATCAACCACTAGAGTCATTGCATGTGTGATCTTTCCACAAACCACATATGGATCAACCACTAGAGTCATTGCATGTGTGTTCTTATTATACTAAAACCAACACTATTGTCATTGCATGTGTGTTCTTTTCACAAACCACACATGGATCAACCACTAGAGTCATTGCATGTGTGTTATTTCCACAAACCACACATGGATCAACCACTAGAGTCATTGAATGTGTGTTACTTCCACAAACAAACATGGATCAACCACTAGAGTCATTGCATGTGTGTTCTTTCCACAAACCACATATGGATCAACCACTAGAGTCATTGCATGTGTGTTCTTATTATAACTAAACCAACACTAGAGTCATTGCATGTGTGTTCTTTTCACATACCACACATGGATCAACCACTAGAGTCATTGCATGTGTGTTATTTCCAGAAACAAACATGGATCAACCACTAGAGTCATTGCATGTGTGTTCTTTTTCCACAAACCACACATGGATCCACCAGTGGTCATTGCATGTGTGTTCTTTTCCACAAACCACACATGGATCCACCAGTGGTCATTGCGTGTGTGTTCTTTCCACAAACCACATATGGATCAACCACTAGAGTCATTGCATGTGTGTTGTTTTCCACAAACAACTTATGGATCAACTAGTGGTTATTGCATGTGTGTTCTTTCCACAAACCACATGTGGACCCATTACAGTCATTGCATGTGTGTTATTTCCACAAACCACACATGGATCAACCACTAGAGTCATTGCATATGTGTTATTTCCACAAACACACATGGATCAAGCACTAGAGTCATTGCATGTGTGTTCTTATACTAAAACCAACACTAGAGTCATTGATGTGTGTTCTTTTCACAAACCACACATGGATCAACCACTAGAGTCACTGCATGTGTGTTCTTATACTAAAACCAACATGGATCCACCAGTGGTCATTGCATGTGTGTTCTTTCCACAAACCACACATGGATCAACCACTAGAGTCATTGCATGTGTGTTATTTCCACAAACCACACATGGATCAACCACGAGAGTCACTGCATGTGTGTTCTTATACTAAAACCACAAACCAGTACTAGAGTCATTACATGTGTGTTATTTTCCACAAACCACACATAGATCCACCAGTGGTCATTGCATGTGTGTTCTTTCCACAAACCACATATGGATGAACCAGAGTCATTGCATGTGTGTTCTTTCCACAAACCACACATGTGGACCCATCAGTGGTCATTGCATGTGTGTTATTTTCACAAACCACACATGGATCAACCACTAGAGTCATTGTATGTGTGTTCTTTCCACAAACCACATATGGATCAACCACTAGAGTCATTGCATGTGTGTTCTTATACTAAAACCAACACTAGAGTAATTGCATGTGTGTTCTTTTCACAAACCACACATGGATGAACCACTAGAGTCATTGCATGTGTGTTATTTCCACAAACAAACATGGATCGACCACTAGAGTCATTGCATGTGTGTTCTTTTCCACAAACCACACATGGATCCACCAGTGGTCATTGCATGTGCCTTCTTTCCACAAACCACACATGGATCAACCACTAGAGTCATTGCATGTGTGTTATTTCCACAAACCACACATGGATCAACCACTAGAGTCATTACATGTGTGTTCTTATACTAAAACCAACACTAGAGTCATGGCATGTGTGTTCTTTTCACAAACCACACAGGGATATACCACTATAGTGATTGCATGTGTGTTATTTCCACAAACAAACATGGATCAACCACTAGAGTCATTGCATGTGTGTTCTTATACTAAAACCACAAACCAGCACTAGAGTCATTACATGTGTGTTCTTTTCCACAAACCACTCATGGATCCACCACTAGAGTCATTGCATGTGTGTTCTTTCCACAAACCACATATGGATCAAACAGAGTCATTGCATGTGTGTTCTTTCCACAAACCACACATGTGGACCCACCAGTGGTCATTGCATGTGTGTTATTTTCACAAACCACACATGGTTCAACCACTAGAGTCATTGCATGTGTGTTCTTTCCACAAACCATATATGGATCAACCACTAGAGTCATTGCATGTGTGTTCTTATACTAAAACCACAAACCAATACTAGAGTCATTGCATGTGTGTTCTTATACTAAAACCACAAACCAGTACTAGAATCATTGCATGTGTGTTCTTTTCCACAAACCACACATGGATCCACCAGTGGTCATTGCATGTGTGTTCTTTGCACAAACCACATATGTATCAACCAGATTCATTGCATGTGTGTCCTTTCCACAAACCACACATGGTTCAACCACTAGAGTCATTTTATGTGTGTTATTTCCACAAACCACACATGGATCAACCACTAGAGTCATTGCATGTGTGTTCTTATACTAAAACCACAAACCAATACTAGAGTCATTGCATGTGTGTTCTTATACTAAAACCAAAAACCAGTACTAGAATCATTGCATGTGTGTTCTTTCCACCAACCACATATGTATCAACCAGATTCATTGTATGTGTGTTCTTTCCACAAACCACACATGGTTCAACCACTAGAGTCATTGCATGTTTGTTCTTATACTAAAACCACAAACCAGTACTGGAGTCATTGCATGTGTGTTCTTTTCCACAAACCACACATGGATCCACCAGTGGTCATTGCATGTGTGTTATTTACACAAACCACACATGGATCAACCACTAGAGTCATTGCCTGTGTGTTCTTTCCACAAACCACATATGGATCAACCACTAGAGTCATTGCATGTGTGTTCTTATTATACTAAAACCAACACTAGAGTCATTGCATGTGTGTTCTTTTCACAAACCACACATGGATCAACCACTAGAGTCATTGCATGTGTGTTCTTTCCACAAACCACATATGGATCAACCAGAGCCATTGCATGTGTGTTCTTTCCACAAACCACACATGGATCAACCACTAGAGTCATTGCATGTTTGTTCTTATACTAAAACCACAAACTAACACTTGAGTCATTGCATGTGTGTTCTTTTCCACAAACACACATCGATCCACCAGTGGTCATTGCATGTGTGTTCTTTCCACAAACCACACATGGATCCACCAGTGGTCATTGCGTGTGTGTTCTTTCTGAAGGGTTTCGCAGCATAGTAAATCAAAATTTTCTACGGAAGCGAACAGAGGGAAAGCCAAGATCTAATCTTGGAGATGCAAACAACGAGAGAGATTGGATTAGATCTTCATACCCTTGAAGATTCGCACAGCGGAACGTTCGTCGGAACGTGGGTGTTGTAGTCGTACTCGCTTCTCCTCCTCGCGATCTGATCCGATCTAGCACCACAAGTGGCGGTGCCTCCGTGAGATGCACACGTGCAGCACCTCGACGTCTCCTCCTTCCTCGGACCAGCAAGTATGGTGGAGAGATGGATTGGATCTACAGCACGACGGCGTGGTGTATATGGTGGAGAATTTCTGCTGCAGGGCTTCGCCTACAAACAGTCGGGAGGGAGAGAGGAAGGCAGCAGGGCTACTAGGGCTTGGAGGGAGATGTGTGTTGGGGGGAGGGGGCGCACCAGCCCTCTATATATAGAGGGGGTGGCGGCGGCCAGCCCTAGCCCCTCCTCCAAGCCTATCTCTAGTTTAAACGATTTAAACTCTCCCCTTATCTAGAAATTCTATCCCTAGATTTAAACGAGTTAAATCTATCTAGAATCGGCTAGGCCCTATGGGGCCTTGTGCCCCTGGCCCAATGTGTCCAGGACACTCCCTCATAGGCCCATGCCCCCTCCCGGAAGGTGGGACCACGTTGGCCCCCTTCCGGAAGGTTCTAGAAGCTTCCGGTACAATACCGATTAATCCGAAACAATTCCGAACTCCAAAAACTGCACTGCCTTATATGAATCTTATTCTCCGAACCATTCCGGAACCTCTCGTGATGTCCCGGATCCCATCCGAGACTCCAAACAAAAATTCATAAACCAAGTATCCAATCTATCCTAGCGTCGAGACACGTTAAGTGTGTGACCCTGCGGGTTCGAGAATATGCAGACATGATCTTCTATCAATAATCAACAGCGGGGTCTGGGCACCCATATTGACTCCCACACATTCATCGATGATCATATCGGATGAACCACGATGCCAGGATTCAATCAATCCCATATATATATTCCCTTTGTCTCGCGATATTTTACTTGCCCGAGATTCAATCGTCGGTATCGTCATACCTAGTTCAATCTCGTTCACAGCAAGTACTTTACTCGTTCCGTAATCCGATATCACTTTGTGATTAACTCCTTAACCACATGCTTGCAAGCGGTGTTGATATCGATTACCGAGTGGGCCCGAAGTATATCTCTCCGACTTGGGAGGGACAAATTCCATCTCGATACATACAACCCAACAGATACTTTCCGATCACCTGAGAGACACCTTTATGATCACCCTCTCATAGGATGACGTTTGATGACCTCAAAGCTTTCTTCCGATACCAGGGAGTTGCATTATCTCATGGTCTAAGGAATACAATATTTGACATAAGAAAAGCTTCGCAAAGACGAACACGATGACACGATCTAATTGCTTCGCTTAGTTTGGGTCTGTCCACCATATCATTCTCCCAATGATATGATCTCATTATCAATTGACAACTCATGTCTATGGTTAGGAAACCTTAACCATCATTGATCAATGAGCTAGTCCAAAGAGGCGTACTAGGGACACGGTGTTGTTCACAAACCACACAAGTATTAATGTTTCCGCTTAATACAATTCTAGCATGGAATATAAACTTTATCATGAACAAGAATTATAATAATAACATCTTTATTATTGCCTCTAGGGTATAATTCCAACAGTCTCCCACTTGCACTAGAGTCAATAATCTAGTTTACATTTGGCAACAATCTCACACCCATGGCACTGAGGTGCTGATCATGTTTTACACGTGGAAGAGGTTTAGTCAATGGATCTGCGACATTCAGATCTGTATGTACTTTGCTGATCTTCAGATCTCCATCTGCTATATAATCTCGGATTATATGAAACTTGCGGTTGATATGCTTGGTCTTTGGATGATATCTTGGTTCCTTAGCGAGTGCTATGGCGCCAGTGTTGTCACACAATATATCCAGTGGGTCCAATGCACTTGGAACCACGCCAAGCTCAGTGATGAAGTTTTTGATCCAAACTCCTTCACTTGACGCTTCTGCATCAGCCATGTATTCCGCTTCTACTGTAGATCCCGCGATCACGCTTTGCTTGCAGCTTCTCCAGCTCACATCTTCTCCATTCAAAATATACACGTATCCTGTCTGAGATTTAGAATCATCCTTGTCGGTGTCGAAACTAGCATCGACGTAACCTTTTACGACGAGCTGTTCATCACCCCCATAGACTAAGAACATTTCTTTAGTCCTATTTAGGTACCTTAGGATGTTCTTCACGGCTGTCCAGTGTTCCACTCCTGGATCACTTTGATATCTGCTCGTCAAACTAAGAGCATTGGACACATCCGGTCTAGTACACAGCATGGCATACATGATGGAACCTATGGCCGAGGCATAAGGCACTTTGCTCATAGCTTCCCTATCATTTACCGTAGCTGGACACTGAGCCTTGCTCAATATCTTACCTGACAACATAGGCACTGAACCTTTCAATGCCTTATCCATTCTGAACCTTTTCAGAACTTTGTCTAGGTATGTACTCTGGCTTAAAGCTATCAGGCATCTTTGTCTATCTCTATAGATTTTGATGCCCAATATATAAGAAGCTTCACCTAGGTCTTTCATTGAAAAACACTTGTTCAAATAACTCTTCACATCGTTAAGCATGTTGATGTCATTTCCAATAATCAATATGTCATCCACATATAGTACCAGAAACGTCACCGAGCTCCCACTCACTTTCTTGTAGATGCAAGCTTCGTAGCAATTTGGAACAAATCCAAAGCTCTTGATCACTTGATCAAAACGAAGGTTCCAACTCCGAGATGCTTGCTTCAGTCCATAAATGGAACGCTGAAGTTTGCATACTTTATTAGCATCCTTAGGATCGACAAAACCTTCGGGTTGCATCATATACAACTCTTCATCAATGTTGCCATTGAGGAAAGCAGTCTTGACATCCATTTGCCATATTTCATAATCATGAAACGCAGCAATTGCTAATAAAATCCGAATGGACTTAAACATCGCTACGGGAGAGAAAGTCTCATCGTAGTCAACACCTTGAACTTGTCGAAAACCTTTCGCAACAAGCCGTGCTTTATAGACGGTAACATTACCATCCGCGTCCGTTTTCCTTTTGAAGATCCATTTGCACTCAACGGCCTTTCGGTCGCTAGGAGGGTCCACCAAAGTCCATACTTGGTTTTCGCTCATGGATCCCAATTCGGATTTCATGGCTTCTAGCCATTTCTCAGAGTCTGGGCTCATCATCGCTTCCTCATAGTTCGTAGGTTCACTGTCTTCTACTAACAAGACAGTCAAGATAGGGTTGCCGTACTACTCAGGAGGGGCACGCGACCTTGTCAACCTGCGACGTTCAGTAGCAGCATCGTCCGAAGCTTCATGATCCTTGTCATTAGCTTCCTCTATTGTTGGTGCAGGCGGCACTGGAACAATTTCAGGTGCTGCGCTACTCTCCAATTCAAGAGAAGGTTCAATAACCTCGTCTACTCTACTTTCCTCCCACTCACTTCTTTCGAGAGAAACTCCTTCTCAAGAAAGGAACCGTTCTTTGCGATAAACACTTTGCCTTCGGTTCTGTGATAGAAGGTATACCCAATAGTTTCCTTAGGGTATCCTATGAAGACGCATTTCTCCGCTTTGGGTTAGAGCTTGTCTGGCATCAACTTCTTAACGTAAGCTTCGCATCCCCAAACTTTAAGGAACGACAACTTAGGTTTAGCACCAAACCACAGTTCATACGGTGTCGTCTCAACGGATTTAGATGGAGCCCTATTTAAAGAGAATGCAGCGGTTTCTAATGCATAACCCCAAAATGATAAAGGCAAATCAGTAAGAGACATCATCGATCGGACCATATCTAATAGGGTTCGATTCCGGCGTTCAGACACACCATTGCGCTGTGGTGTTCCGGGTGGCGTGAGTTGTGAAACGATTCCACTTGCTTTGAGATGCGTGAGAAAATCATAACTCAAATATTCGCCCCCACGATCGGATCGTAGAAACTTAATCTTTCTGTTACGATGGTTCTCCACTTCATTCTGAAATTCTTTGAACTTTTCAAACGTTTCAGATTTATGTTTCATTAAATAGATATACCCATATCTACTTAAGTCATCGGTAAAAGTGAGAAAATAGCGATATCCACCGCGCGTCGAAACACTCATCGGTCCGCATACATCGGTATGTATGATTTCCAACAAGTCCGTTGCTCGCTCCATCATACCGGAGAACGGGGTTTTGATCATCTTGCCCATGAGGCATGGTTCGCATGTGTCAAATGATTCAAAATCAAGAGACTCCAAAAGTCCATCAGAATGGAGTTTCTTCATGTGCTTTACTCCAATATGACCTAGACGACAGTGCCACAAATAAGTAGTATTATCACTATCTACTTTGCATCTCTTAGCCTCAATGTTATGGATGTGTGTTTCATCCCTTTCGAGATTTAGAAGAAATAAACCACTCACAAGAGGTGCATGACCATAAAAGATGTTACTCATATAAATAGAACAACCATTATTCTCCGATTTAAATGAATAACCGTCTTGCAATAAACACGATCCAGAAATAATGTTCATGCTCAACGCAGGCACATAATAACATTTATTAAGGTTTAAAACTAATCCCGAAGGTAAAACTAAGGAGAGCGTGCCGACGGCCATCACATCAACTCTTGATCCGTTGCCAACGCGCATCGTCACCTCATCCCTCGCAAGCCGCCGTCTATTCCGTAGCTCCTGTTTCGAGTTACAAATATTAGCAACTGAACCGGTATCAAATACCCAGGCACTACAACGAGGGCTAGTAAGGAAAACATCAATAACATGTATATCAAATATACCTTTGATGGTGCCAGCCTTCTTGTCCGCTAAGTACTTCGGACAGTTGCGCTTCCAGTGACCCTTGTCCTTGCAATACAAGCACTCAGTTTCTGGCTTGGGTCCAGACTTGAGCTTCTTCTCAGCAGGGGCAACGCGTTTGCCGCCTCCTTTCTTGAAGGGCTTCTTTGCACCCTTACCTTTCTTAAAGGAGGGCTTGTTGACCATCAACACATGATTATCCTTTTTGATGTCCACCTCCGCAGCCTTCAGCTTTGCGAAGAGCTCGGTGATCGTATCAGTGGAACCAATCTGATTATGAGTCACTACAAAACTTTTGTAGCTGGGAGGGAGTGATTGCAGAACCCTGTCAATCTTGAGCTCCTCTGGAATCTTGCAGTCCAGTTGCTCAAGGCGTTGAGTGTAGCCCGACATCTTAATGGCGTGCTCACTAACGGAACTCCCTTCCTCCATCTTGCAGTTAAAGAACTTCTCAGAGATCTCATATCTCTCAGAACGGGCCTGAGTCTGAAACATGGTTTTCAGCTCCTCGAGAATCTCAAAGGGCCCGGGATAGTTTTCAAAACGATTTTGAAGCTCCGGTTCCATAGCAAACAACATGGTGCTCTTAATCACACCATAATCATCTTTGCGCGACTGATAGACAGCTTTCTCATCAGCCGGCGCAGTTGCAGCAGGGGGTTACCTAACGCTTTCTCAAGGACATAGTACTTTTGTCCTCCAGACAGAATGATTCTCAGATTGCGGAACCAATTGGTGAAGTTAGACCCATTGTTCTTAAGCTTTTCTTTCTCAGCAAAAACGTTGAAGTTGAAGTTGGACTTAGCCATTTGATCTACAATATTTGCAAGTACAAATTAGACTATGTTCATGATAACTAGTTCAACTTTTAATCAAATTACTAGATGAACTCCCACTAAATTCAACATCCCTCAAGTTGTTTAGTGAACACGATCCAAATTCACCACACCTAATCCGATCTTCACGAGAAGAGATGTGGTTTAAATGGTGGACAACAAAGTGTCGATCATATCATTCATATGACTCATGCTTAACCTTTCGGTTCTTGTGTTCCGAGGCCATGTCTGTACATGCTCGGCTCGTCAAGCTAGACCCAAGTATTTCCGCGTGTGCAAAACTGGCTTGCACCCGTTGTATGTGAGCGTAGAGTCTATAGCACCCGATCATCACGTGATGCTTGGACACGACGAACTTTCGCAACGGTGCATACTTGGGGAGAACACAGTTTTATCTTGATCTTTAAGTGAGGAATCATCTTATAATGCTACCGTCGCGATCTAAGCATGATAAGATACATAAAAGGATAAACATCACATGCATATAACTTTATGTGACATGGTATAGCCAATCTTCGCGCAATGATCTCCATCTTGTGCGTTCCGGCATGATCTCCATCACTCCACCATGATTGCCTCCACCACGAATAGCAACTACAACTATTGCTAACTACTTAGCAATAAAGTAAAGCTATTACATGGCGTATAAGAAGTTGACTCGCAGGTCATACACAATTATAAAGACAACCATATGGCTCCTGCCGGTTGTGTACTCATCGACATGCAAGTCGTGAAACATTACAAAACATGATCATCGCATACAATATACACATCACATCTTGGGCCATACCATATCACAGAAAACACTCCCTGCAAAAACAAGTTAGACGCCTCTACTTTGTTGTTGCATGTTTTACGTGGCATATGGGAGTAGATGCTAAGAACGATTCTTACCTACAGAAAGCCACAACGGTGATATTATGGTTGCCAAACTCTGGTGTTAATCCCATGACAACTATAGTGAGAGAAACTGACATCCACCAGCCGCATGTGTGGTACAAGCCACACGTCAAGTGCGGAGCCGGTCTCGCGAACGACGTCGCGTAAGGTTGGCCTGGACCACTTCAATCTCACAATCCCGTGTCATAAGAAGAACACAAACAAGAGGCTTGCAACAGAAAACATCAACGCCCGCAATAACCATGTTGCGTTCTACTCGTGAATCACATCTACGCATAGATCTAGCTCTGATACCACTGAAGGGTTTCGCAGCATAGTAAATCAAAATTTTCTACGGAAGCGAACAGAGGGAAAGCCAAGATCTAATCTAGGAGATGCAAACAACGAGAGAGATTGGATTAGATCTTCATACCCTTGAAGATTCGCACAGCGGAACGTTCGTCGGAACGTGGGTGATGTAGTCGTACTCGCTTCTCCTCCTCGCGATCCGATCCGATCTAGCACCACAAGTGGCGGTGCCTCCGTGAGATGCACACGTGCAGCACCTCGACGTCTCCTCCTTCCTCGGACCAGCAAGTATGGTGGAGAGATGGATTGGATCTACAGCACGACGGCGTGGTGTATATGGTGGAGAATTTCTGCTGCAGGGCTTCGCCTACAAACAGTCGGGAGGGAGAGAGGAAGGCAGCAGGGCTACTAGGGCTTGGAGGGAGATGTGTGTTGGGGGGAGGGGGCGCACCAGCCCTCTATATATAGAGGGGTTGGCGGCGGCCAGCCCTAGCCCCTCCTCCAAGCCTATCTCTAGTTTAAACGATTTAAACTCTCCCCTTATCTAGAAATTCTATCCCTAGATTTAAACGAGTTAAATCTATCTAGAATCGGCTGGGCCCTATGGGGCCTTGTGCCCCTGGCCCAATGCGGACAGGACACTCCCTCATAGGCCCATGCCCCCTCCCGGAAGGTGGGACCACGTTGGACCCCTTCCGGAAGGTTCTAGAAGCTTCCGGTACAATACCGATTAATCCGGAACAATTCCGAACTCCAAAAACTGCACTGCCTTATATGAATCTTATTCTCCGGACCATTCCGGAACCTCTCGTGATGTCCCGGATCCCATCCGAGACTCCGAACAAAAATTCATAAACCAAGTATCCAATCTATCCTAGCGTCGAGACACGTTAAGTGTGTGACCCTGCGGGTTCGAGAATATGCAGACATGATCTTCTATCAATAATCAACAGCGGGGTCTGGGCACCCATATTGACTCCCACACATTCATCGATGATCATATCGGATGAACCACGATGCCAGGATTCAATCAATCCCATATATATATTCCCTTCGTCTCGCGATATTTTACTTGCCCGAGATTCGATCGTCGGTATCGTCATACCTAGTTCAATCTCGTTCACAGCAAGTACTTTACTCGTTCCGTAATCCGATATCACTTTGTGATTAACTCCTTAACCACATGCTTGCAAGCGGTGTTGATATCGATTACCGAGTGGGCCCGAAGTATATCTCTCCGACTTGGGAGGGACAAATTCCATCTCGATACATACAACCCAACAGATACTTTCCGATCACCTGAGAGACACCTTTATGATCACCCTCTCATAGGATGACGTTTGATGACCTCAAAGCTTTCTTCCGATACCAGGGAGTTGCATTATCTCATGGTCTAAGGAATACAATATTTGACATAAGAAAAGCTTCGCAAAGACGAACACGATGACACGATCTAATTGCTTCGCTTAGTTTGGGTCTGTCCACCATATCATTCTCCCAATGATATGATCTCATTATCAATTGACAACTCATGTCTATGGTTAGGAAACCTTAACCATCATTGATCAATGAGCTAGTCCATAGAAGCGTACTAGGGACACGGTGTTGTTCACAAACCACACAAGTATTAATGTTTCCGCTTAATACAATTCTAGCATGGAATATAAACTTTATCATGAACAAGAATTATAATAATAACATCTTTATTATTGCCTCTAGAGCATAATTCCAACACTTTCCACAAACCACATATGGATCAACCACTAGTCATTGCATGTGTGTTCTTTCCACAAACCACACAATGATCAAACACTAGAGTCATTGCATGTTTGTTCTTATACTAAAACCACAATCCAGCACTAGAGTCATTGCATGTGTTTTCTTTTCCACAGACCACACATGGATCCACCAGTGGTCATTGCATGTGTGTTATTTCCACAAACCACACATGGATCAACCACTAGAGTCATTGCATGTGTGTTCTTTCCACAAACCACATATGGATCAACCACTAGAGTCATTGCATGTGTGTTCTTATACTAAAACCAACACTAGAGTCATTGCATGTGTGTTCTTTTCACAAACCACACATGGATCAACCACTAGAGTCATTGCATGTGTGTTATTTCCACAAACAAACATGGATCAACCACTACAGTCATTGCATGTGTGTTCTTATACTAAAACCAACATGGATCCACCAGTGGTCATTGCATGTGTCTTCTTTCCACAAACCACACATGGATCAACCACTAGAGTCATTGCATGTGTGTTATTTCCACAAACCACACATGGATCAACCACTAGAGTCATTGCATGTGTGCTATTTCCACAAACCGCACATGGATCAACCACTAGAGTCATTGCATGTATGTTCTTATACTAAAACCAACACTAGAGTCATTGCATGTGTGTTCTTTTCACAAACCACACATGGATATACCACTATAGTCATTGCATGTGTGTTATTTCCACAAACAAACATGGATCAACCACTAGAGTCATTACATGTGTGTTCTTATACTAAAACCACAAACCAGCACTAGAGTCATTACATGTGTGTTCTTTTCCACAAACCACTCATGGATCCACCACTAGAGTCATTGCATGTGTGTTCTTTCCACAAACCACACATGTGGACCCACCAGTGGTCATTGCATGTGTGTTATTTTCACAAACCACACATGGATCAACCACTAGAGTCATTGTATGTGTGTTCTTTCCACAAACCACATATGGATCAACCACTAGAGTCATTGCATGCGTGTTCTTATACTAAAACCAACACTAGAGTAATTGCATGTGTGTTCTTTTCACAAAACACACATGGATGAACCACTAGAGTCATTGCATGTGTGTTATTTCCACAATGAAACATGGATCAACCACTAGAGTCATTGCATGTGTGTTCTTTTCCACAAACCACACATGGATCCACCAGTGGTCATTGCATGTGTGTTATTTCCACAAACCACTTATGGATCAACCAGTAGAGTCATTGCAGGTGCGTTCTTATACTAAAACCAACACAAGAGTCATTGCATGTGTGTTCTTTTCACAAACCACATATGGATCAACCACTAGAGTCATTGCATGTGTGTTATTTCCAAAAACAAACATGCATCAACCACTAGAGTCATTGCATGTGTGTTCTTATACTAAAACCAACATGGATCCACTAGTGGTCATTGCATGTGTGTTCTTTCCACAAACCACACATGGATCAACCACTAGAGGCATTGCATGTGTGTTATTTCCACAAACCATATATGGATCAACCACTAGAGTCATTGCATGTGTGTTCTTATACTAAAACCAACACTAGAGTCATTGAATGTGTGTTCTTTTCACAAACCACACATGGATCAACCACTAGAGTCATTGCATGTGTGTTATTTCCACAAACAAACATGGATCAACCACTAGAGTCATTGCATGTGTATTCTTATACTAAAACCAACATGGATCCACTAGTGGTCATTGCATGTGTGTTCTTTCCACAAACCACACATGGATCAACCACTAGAGTCATTTCATGTGTGTTATTTCCACAAACCACACATGGATCAACCACTAGAGTCATTGCATGTGTGTTCTTATACTAAAACCACAAACCAATACTAGAGTCATTGCATGTGTGTTCTTATACTAAAACCACAAACCAGTACTAGAGTCATTGCATGTGTGTTCTTTCCACAAACCACATATGTATCAACCAGATTCATTGCATGTGTGTTCTTTCCACAAACCACACATGGATCAACCACTAGTGTCATTGCATGTTTGTTCTTATACTAAAACCACAAACCAGCACTGGAGTCATTGCATGTGTGTTCTTTTCCACAAACCACACATGGATCGACCAGTGGTCATTGCATGTGTGTTATTTCCACAAACCACACATGGATCAACCACTAGAGTCATTGCATGTGTGTTCTTTCCACAAACCACATATGGATCAACCACTAGAGTCATTGCATGTGTGTTCTTATTATACTAAAACCAACACTAGAGTCATTGCATGTGTGTTCTTTTCACAAACCATACATGGATCAACCACTACAGTCATTGCATGTGTGTTCTTTCCACAAACCACATATGGATCAACCAGAGCCATTTCATGTGTGTTCTTTCCACAAACCACACATGGATCAACCACTAGAGTCATTGCATGTTTGTTCTTATACTAAAACCACAAACCAACACTTGAGTCATTGCATGTGTGTTCTTTTCCACAACCACACATCGATCCACCAGTGGTCATTGCATGTGTGTTCTTTCCACAAACCACACATGTGGACCCACCAATGGTCATTGCATGTGTGTTATTTCCACAAACCACACATGGATCAACCACTTCAGTCATTGCATGTGTGTTCTTTCCACAAACCACATATGGATCAACCACTAGAGTCATTGCATGTGTGTTCTTATACTAAAACCAACACTAGAGTCATTGCATGTGTGTTCTTTTCACAAACCACACATGGATCAACCACTAGAGTCATAGCATGTGTGTTATTTCCACAAACAAACATGGATCAACCACTACAGTCATTGCATGTGTGTTCTTATACTAAAACCAACATGGATCCACCAGTGCTCATTGGATGTGTCTTCTTTCCACAAACCACACATGGATCAACCACTAGAATCATTGCATGTGTGTTATTTCCACAAACCACACATGGATCAACCACTAGAGTCATTGCATGTGTGCTATTTCCACAAACCACACATGGATCCACCACTAGAGTCATTGCATGTGTGTTCTTATACTAAAACCAACACTAGAGTCATTGCATGTGTGTTCTTTTCACAAACCACACATGGATATACCACTATAGTCATTGCATGTGTGTTATTTCCACAAACAAACATGGATCAACCACTAGAGTCATTGCATGTGTGTTCTTATACTAAAACCACAAACCAGCACTAGAGTCATTACATATGTGTTCTTTTCCACAAACCACTCATGGATCCACCACTAGAGTCATTGCATGTGTGTTCTTTCCACAAACCACATATGGATCAAACAGAGTCATTGCATGTGTGTTCTTTTCATAAACCACACATGGATCAACCACTAGAGTCATTGCATGTGTGTTCTTATACTAAAACCAACATGGATCCACCAGTGGTCATTGCATGTGTGTTCTTTCCACAAACCACACATGTATCAACCACTAGAGTCATTGCATGTGTGTTATTTCCACAAACCACACATGGATCAACCACTAGAGTCATTGCATGTGTGTTCTTATACTAAAACCACAAACCAGTACTAGAGTCATTACATGTGTGTTATTTTCCACAAACCACACATAGATCCACCAGTGGTCATTGCATGTGTGTTCTTTCCAGAAACCACATATGGATGAACCAGAGTCATTGCATATGTGTTCTTTCCACAAAAACACATGTGGACCCATCAGTGGTCATTGCATGTGTGTTATTTCCACAAACCACACATGGATCAACCACTAGAGTCATTGCATGTGTGTTCTTTCCACAAACCACATATGGATCAACCACTAGAGTCATTGCATGTGTGTTCTTATAATAAAACCAACACTAGAGTCATTGCATGTGTGTTCTTTTCACAAACCACACATGGATCAACCACTTGAGTCATTGCATGTGTGTTATTTCCACAAACAAACATTGGATCAACCACTAGAGTCATTGCATGTGTGTTCTTTTCCACAAAGCACACATGGATCCACCAGTGGTCATTGCATGTGTGTTATTTCCACAAACCACACATGGATCAACCACTAGAGTCATTGCATATGTGTTCTTTCCACAAACCACATATGGATCAACCATTAGAGTCATTGCATGTGATTTCTTATTATACTAAAACCAACACTAGAGTCATTGCATGTGTGTTCTTTTCACATACCACACATGGATCAACCACTAGAGTCATTGCATGTATGTTACGTCCACAAACAAACATGGATCAACCACTAGAGTCATAGCATGTGTGTTCTTTTCCACAAACCACACATGGATCCACCAGCGGTCATTGCATGTGTGTTATTTCCACAAACTACACATGGATCAACCACTAGAGTCATTGCATGTGTGTTCTTTCCACAAACCACATATGGATCAACCACTAGAGTCATTGCATGTGTGTTCTTATTATACTAAAACCAATACTATTGTCATTGCATGTGTGTTCTTTTCACAAACCACACATGGATCAACCACTAGAGTCATTGCATGTGTGTTATTTCCACAAACCACACATGGATCAACCACTAGAGTCATTGAATGTGTGTTACTTCCACAAACAAACATGGATCAACCACTAGAGTCATTGCATGTGTGTTCTTTCCACAAACCACATATGGATCAACCACTAGAGTCATTGCATGTGTGTTCTTATTATAATTAAACCAACACTAGAGTCATTGCATGTGTGTTCTTTTCACATACCACACATGGATCAACCACTAGAGTCATTGCATGTGTGTTATTTCCAGAAACAAACATGGATCAACCACTAGAGTCATTGCATGTGTGTTCTTTTTCCACAAACCACACATGGATCCACCAGTGGTCATTGCATGTGTGTTCTTTTCCACAAACCACACATGGATCCACCAGTGGTCATTGCGGGTGTGTTCTTTCCACAAACCACATATGGATCAACCACTAGAGTCATTGCATGTGTGTTGTTTTCCACAAACAACTTATGGATCAACTAGTGGTCATTGCATGTGTGTTCTTTCCACAAACCACATGTGGACCCATTACAGTCATTGCATGTGTGTTATTTCCACAAACCACACATGGATCAACCACTAGAGTCATTGCATATGTGTTATTTCCACAAACACACATGGATCAAGCACTAGAGTCATTGCATGTGTGTTCTTATAATAAACCAACACTAGAGTCATTGCATATGTGTTCTTTTCAGAAACCACACATGGATCAACCACTTGAGTCATTGCATATGTGTTATTTCCACAAACAAACATGGATCAACCACTAGAGTCATTGCATGTGTGTTCTTTTCCACAAACCACACATGGATCCACCAGTGGTCATTGCAAGTGTGTTATTTCCACAAACCACACATGGATCAACCACTAGAGTCATTGCATATGTGTTCTTTCCACAAACCACATCTGGATCAACCATTAGACTCATTGCATGTGTGTTCTTATTATACTAAAACCAACACTATAGTCATTGCATGTGTGTTCTTTTCACATACCACACATGGATCAACCACTAGAGTCATTGCATGTGTGTTACTTCCACAAACAAACATGGATCAACCACTAGAGTCATAGCATGTGTGTTCTTTTCCACAAACCACACATGGATCCACCAGTGGTCATTGCATGTGTGTTATTTCCACAAACCACACATGGATCAACCACTAGAGTCATTGCATGTGTGTTCTTTCCACAAACCACATATGGATCAACCACTAGAGTCATTGCATGTGTGTTCTTATTATACTAAAACCAACACTATTATCATTGCATGTGTGTTCTTTTCACAAACCACACATGGATCAACCACTAGAGTCATTGCATGTGTGTTATTTCCACAAACCACACATGGATCAACCACTAGAGTCATTGAATGTGTGTTACTTCCACAAACAAACATGGATCAACCACTAGAGTCATTGCATGTGTGTTCTTTCCACAAACCACATATGGATCAACCACTAGAGTCATTGCATGTGTGTTCTTATTATAACTAAACCAACACTAGAGTCCATGCATGTGTGTTCTTTTCACATACCACACATGGATCAACCACTAGAGTCATTGCATGTGTGTTATTTCCAGAAACAAACATGGATCAACCACTAGAGTCATTGCATGTGTGTTCTTTTTCCACAAACCACACATGGATCCACCAGTGGTCATTGCATGCGTGTTCTTTTCCACAAACCACACATGGATCCACCAGTGGTCATTGCGTGTGTGTTCTTTCCACAAACCACATATGGATCAACCACTAGAGTCATTGCATGTGTGTTGTTTTCCACAAACAACTTATGGATCAAAACTAGTGGTCATTGCATGTGTGTTCTTTCCACAAACCACATGTGGACCCATTACAGTCATTGCATTTGTGTTATTTCCACAAACCACACATGGATCAACCACTAGAGTCATTGCATATGTGTTATTTCCACAAACACACATGGATCAAGCACTAGAGTCATTGCATGCGTGTTCTTATACTAAAACCAACACTAGAGTCATTGCATGTGTGTTCTTTTCACAAACAAACATGGATCAACCACTAGAGTCATTGAATGTGTGTTCTTATACTAAAACCAACATGGATAAACCAGTGGTCATTGCATGTGTGTTCTTTCCACAAACCACACATGGATCAACCACTAGAGTCATTGCATGTGTGTTATTTCCACAAACCACACATGGATCAACCACTAGAGTCACTGCATGTGTGTTCTTATACTAAAACCACAAACCAGTACTAGAGTCATTACATGTGTGTTATTTTCCACAAACCACACATAGATCCACCAGTGATCATTGGATGTGTGTTCTTTCCACAAACCACATATGGATGAACCAGAGTCATTGCATGTGTGTTCTTTCCACAAACCACATATGTGGACCCATCAGTGGTCATTGCATGTGTGTTATTTTCACAAACCACACATGGATCAACCACTAGAGTCGTTGTATGTGTGTTCTTTCCACAAACCACATATGGATCAACCACTAGAGTCATTGCATGTGTGTTCTTATACTAAAACCAACACTAGAGTAATTGCATGTGTATTCTTTTCACAAACCACACATGGATGAACCACTAGAGTCATTGCATGTGTGTTATTTCCACAAACAAACATGGATCAACCACTAGAGTCATTGCATGTGTGTTCTTTTCCACAAACCACACATGGATCCACCAGTGGTCATTGCATGTGTCTTCTTTCCACAAACCACACATGGATCAACCACTAGAGTCATTGCATGTGTGTTATTTCCGCAAACCACACATGGATCAACCACTAGAGTCATTGCATGTGTGTTCTTATACTAAAACCACAAACCAGTACTAGAGTCATTGCATGCGTGTTCTTATCAACAAACCACACATGGATCCACCAGTGGTCATTGCATGTGTGTTCTTTCCATAAACCACATATGGATCAACTAGAGTCATTGCATGTGTGTTCTTTCCACAAACCATACATGGATCAAACACTAGAGTCATTGCATGTTTTCTTATACTAAAACCACAAACCAACACTAGAGTCATTGCATGTGTGTTCTTTTCCACAAACCACACATGGATCCACCACTAGAGTCATTGCATGTGTGTTCTTTACACAAACCACATATGGATCAACCAGAGTCATTGCATGTGTGTTCTTTCCACAAACCACACATGTGGACCCATAAGTGGTCATTGCATGTGTGTTATTTCCACAAACCACACATTGATCAACCACTAGAGTCATTGCATGTGTGTTCTTTCCACAAACCACATATGGATCAACCACTAGAGTCATTGCATGTGTGTTCTAAAACCACAAACCAGCACTAGAGTCATTGCATGTGTGTTCTTTTCACAAACCACACATGGATCAACCACTAGAGTCAATGAGCTAGTCCAAAGAGGCGTACTAGGGACACGGTGTTGTTCACAAACCACACAAGTATTAATGTTTCCGCTTAATACAATTCTAGCATGGAATATAAACTTTATCATGAACAAGAATTATAATAATAACATCTTTATTATTGCCTCTAGGGTATAATTCCAACAGTCTCCCACTTGCACTAGAGTCAATAATCTAGTTTACATTTGGCAACAATCTCACACCCATGGCACTGAGGTGCTGATCATGTTTTACACGTGGAAGAGGTTTAGTCAATGGATCTGCGACATTCAGATCTGTATGTACTTTGCTGATCTTCAGATCTCCATCTGCTATATAATCTCGGATTATATGAAACTTGCGGTTGATATGCTTGGTCTTTGGATGATATCTTGGTTCCTTAGCGAGTGCTATGGCGCCAGTGTTGTCACACAATATATCCAGTGGGTCCAATGCACTTGGAACCACGCCAAGCTCAGTGATGAAGTTTTTGATCCAAACTCCTTCACTTGACGCTTCTGCATCAGCCATGTATTCCGCTTCTACTGTAGATCCCGCGATCACGCTTTGCTTGCAGCTTCTCCAGCTCACATCTTCTCCATTCAAAATATACACGTATCCTGTCTGAGATTTAGAATCATCCTTGTCGGTGTCGAAACTAGCATCGACGTAACCTTTTACGACGAGCTGTTCATCACCCCCATAGACTAAGAACATTTCTTTAGTCCTATTTAGGTACCTTAGGATGTTCTTCACGGCTGTCCAGTGTTCCACTCCTGGATCACTTTGATATCTGCTCGTCAAACTAAGAGCATTGGACACATTCGGTCTAGTACACAGCATGGCATACATGATGGAACCTATGGCCGAGGCATAAGGCACTTTGCTCATAGCTTCCCTATCATTTACCGTAGCTGGACACTGAGCCTTGCTCAATATCTTACCTGACAACATAGGCACTGAACCTTTCAATGCCTTATCCATTCTGAACCTTTTCAGAACTTTGTCTAGGTATGTACTCTGGCTTAAAGCTATCAGGCATCTTTGTCTATCTCTATAGATTTTGATGCCCAATATATAAGAAGCTTCACCTAGGTCTTTCATTGAAAAACACTTGTTCAAATAACTCTTCACATCGTTAAGCATGTTGATGTCATTTCCAATAATCAATATGTCATCCACATATAGTACCAGAAACGTCACCGAGCTCCCACTCACTTTCTTGTAGATGCAAGCTTCGTAGCAATTTGGAACAAATCCAAAGCTCTTGATCACTTGATCAAAACGAAGGTTCCAACTCCGAGATGCTTGCTTCAGTCCATAAATGGAACGCTGAAGTTTGCATACTTTATTAGCATCCTTAGGATCGACAAAACCTTCGGGTTGCATCATATACAACTCTTCATCAATGTTGCCATTGAGGAAAGCAGTCTTGACATCCATTTGCCATATTTCATAATCATGAAACGCAGCAATTGCTAATAAAATCCGAATGGACTTAAACATCGCTACGGGAGAGAAAGTCTCATCGTAGTCAACACCTTGAACTTGTCGAAAACCTTTCGCAACAAGCCGTGCTTTATAGACGGTAACATTACCATCCGCGTCCGTTTTCCTTTTGAAGATCCATTTGCACTCAACGGCCTTTCGGTCGCTAGGAGGGTCCACCAAAGTCCATACTTGGTTTTCGCTCATGGATCCCAATTCGGATTTCATGGCTTCTAGCCATTTCTCAGAGTCTGGGCTCATCATCGCTTCCTCATAGTTCGTAGGTTCACTGTCTTCTACTAACAAGACAGTCAAGATAGGGTTGCCGTACTACTCAGGAGGGGCACGCGACCTTGTCAACCTGCGACGTTCAGTAGCAGCATCGTCCGAAGCTTCATGATCCTTGTCATTAGCTTCCTCTATTGTTGGTGCAGGCGGCACTGGAACAATTTCAGGTGCTGCGCTACTCTCCAATTCAAGAGAAGGTTCAATAACCTCGTCTACTCTACTTTCCTCCCACTCACTTCTTTCGAGAGAAACTCCTTCTCAAGAAAGGAACCGTTCTTTGCGATAAACACTTTGCCTTCGGTTCTGTGATAGAAGGTATACCCAATAGTTTCCTTAGGGTATCCTATGAAGACGCATTTCTCCGCTTTGGGTTAGAGCTTGTCTGGCATCAACTTCTTAACGTAAGCTTCGCATCCCCAAACTTTAAGGAACGACAACTTAGGTTTAGCACCAAACCACAGTTCATACGGTGTCGTCTCAACGGATTTAGATGGAGCCCTATTTAAAGAGAATGCAGCGGTTTCTAATGCATAACCCCAAAATGATAAAGGCAAATCAGTAAGAGACATCATCGATCGGACCATATCTAATAGGGTTCGATTCCGGCGTTCAGACACACCATTGCGCTGTGGTGTTCCGGGTGGCGTGAGTTGTGAAACGATTCCACTTGCTTTGAGATGCGTGAGAAAATCATAACTCAAATATTCGCCCCCACGATCGGATCGTAGAAACTTAATCTTTCTGTTACGATGGTTCTCCACTTCATTCTGAAATTCTTTGAACTTTTCAAACGTTTCAGATTTATGTTTCATTAAATAGATATACCCATATCTACTTAAGTCATCGGTAAAAGTGAGAAAATAGCGATATCCACCGCGCGTCGAAACACTCATCGGTCCGCATACATCGGTATGTATGATTTCCAACAAGTCCGTTGCTCGCTCCATCATACCGGAGAACGGGGTTTTGATCATCTTGCCCATGAGGCATGGTTCGCATGTGTCAAATGATTCAAAATCAAGAGACTCCAAAAGTCCATCAGAATGGAGTTTCTTCATGCGCTTTACTCCAATATGACCTAGACGACAGTGCCACAAATAAGTAGTATTATCACTATCTACTTTGCATCTCTTAGCCTCAATGTTATGGATGTGTGTTTCATCCCTTTCGAGATTTAGAAGAAATAAACCACTCACAAGAGGTGCATGACCATAAAAGATGTTACTCATATAAATAGAACAACCATTATTCTCCGATTTAAATGAATAACCGTCTTGCAATAAACACGATCCAGAAATAATGTTCATGCTCAACGCAGGCACATAATAACATTTATTAAGGTTTAAAACTAATCCCGAAGGTAAAACTAAGGAGAGCGTGCCGACGGCCATCACATCAACTCTTGATCCGTTGCCAACGCGCATCGTCACCTCATCCCTCGCAAGCCGCCGTCTATTCCGTAGCTCCTGTTTCGAGTTACAAATATTAGCAACTGAACCGGTATCAAATACCCAGGCACTACAACGAGGGCTAGTAAGGAAAACATCAATAACATGTATATCAAATATACCTTTGATGGTGCCAGCCTTCTTGTCCGCTAAGTACTTCGGACAGTTGCGCTTCCAGTGACCCTTGTCCTTGCAATACAAGCACTCAGTTTCTGGCTTGGGTCCAGACTTGAGCTTCTTCTCAGCAGGGGCAACGCGTTTGCCGCCTCCTTTCTTGAAGGGCTTCTTTGCACCCTTACCTTTCTTAAAGGAGGGCTTGTTGACCATCAACACATGATTATCCTTTTTGATGTCCACCTCCGCAGCCTTCAGCTTTGCGAAGAGCTCGGTGATCGTATCAGTGGAACCAATCTGATTATGAGTCACTACAAAACTTTTGTAGCTGGGAGGGAGTGATTGCAGAACCCTGTCAATCTTGAGCTCCTCTGGAATCTTGCAGTCCAGTTGCTCAAGGCGTTGAGTGTAGCCCGACATCTTAATGGCGTGCTCACTAACGGAACTCCCTTCCTCCATCTTGCAGTTAAAGAACTTCTCAGAGATCTCATATCTCTCAGAACGGGCCTGAGTCTGAAACATGGTTTTCAGCTCCTCGAGAATCTCAAAGGGCCCGGGATAGTTTTCAAAACGATTTTGAAGCTCCGGTTCCATAGCAAACAACATGGTGCTCTTAATCACACCATAATCATCTTTGCGCGACTGATAGACAGCTTTCTCATCAGCCGGCGCAGTTGCAGCAGGGGGTTACCTAACGCTTTCTCAAGGACATAGTACTTTTGTCCTCCAGACAGAATGATTCTCAGATTGCGGAACCAATTGGTGAAGTTAGACCCATTGTTCTTAAGCTTTTCTTTCTCAGCAAAAACGTTGAAGTTGAAGTTGGACTTAGCCATTTGATCTACAATATTTGCAAGTACAAATTAGACTATGTTCATGATAACTAGTTCAACTTTTAATCAAATTACTAGATGAACTCCCACTAAATTCAACATCCCTCAAGTTGTTTAGTGAACACGATCCAAATTCACCACACCTAATCCGATCTTCACGAGAAGAGATGTGGTTTAAATGGTGGACAACAAAGTGTCGATCATATCATTCATATGACTCATGCTTAACCTTTCGGTTCTTGTGTTCCGAGGCCATGTCTGTACATGCTCGGCTCGTCAAGCTAGACCCAAGTATTTCCGCGTGTGCAAAACTGGCTTGCACCCGTTGTATGTGAGCGCAGAGTCTATAGCACCCGATCATCACGTGATGCTTGGACACGACGAACTTTCGCAACGGTGCATACTTGGGGAGAACACAGTTTTATCTTGATCTTTAAGTGAGGAATCATCTTATAATGCTACCGTCGCGATCTAAGCATGATAAGATACATAAAAGGATAAACATCACATGCATATAACTTTATGTGACATGGTATAGCCAATCTTCGCGCAATGATCTCCATCTTGTGCGTTCCGGCATGATCTCCATCACTCCACCATGATTGCCTCCACCACGAATAGCAACTACAACTATTGCTAACTACTTAGCAATAAAGTAAAGCTATTACATGGCGTATAAGAAGTTGACTCGCAGGTCATACACAATTATAAAGACAACCATATGGCTCCTGCCGGTTGTGTACTCATCGACATGCAAGTCGTGAAACATTACAAAACATGATCATCGCATACAATATACACATCACATCTTGGGCCATACCATATCACAGAAAACACTCCCTGCAAAAACAAGTTAGACGCCTCTACTTTGTTGTTGCATGTTTTACGTGGCATATGGGAGTAGATGCTAAGAACGATTCTTACCTACAGAAAGCCACAACGGTGATATTATGGTTGCCAAACTCTGGTGTTAATCCCATGACAACTATAGTGAGAGAAACTGACATCCACCAGCCGCATGTGTGGTACAAGCCACACGTCAAGTGCGGAGCCGGTCTCGCGAACGACGTCGCGTAAGGTTGGCCTGGACCACTTCAATCTCACAATCCCGTGTCATAAGAAGAACACAAACAAGAGGCTTGCAACAGAAAACATCAACGCCCGCAATAACCATGTTGCGTTCTACTCGTGAATCACATCTACGCATAGATCTAGCTCTGATACCACTGAAGGGTTTCGCAGCATAGTAAATCAAAATTTTCTACGGAAGCGAACAGAGGGAAAGCCAAGATCTAATCTAGGAGATGCAAACAACGAGAGAGATTGGATTAGATCTTCATACCCTTGAAGATTCGCACAGCGGAACGTTCGTCGGAACGTGGGTGATGTAGTCGTACTCGCTTCTCCTCCTCGCGATCCGATCCGATCTAGCACCACAAGTGGCGGTGCCTCCGTGAGATGCACACGTGCAGCACCTCGACGTCTCCTCCTTCCTCGGACCAGCAAGTATGGTGGAGAGATGGATTGGATCTACAGCACGACGGCGTGGTGTATATGGTGGAGAATTTCTGCTGCAGGGCTTCGCCTACAAACAGTCGGGAGGGAGAGAGGAAGGCAGCAGGGCTACTAGGGCTTGGAGGGAGATGTGTGTTGGGGGGAGGGGGCGCACCAGCCCTCTATATATAGAGGGGTTGGCGGCGGCCAGCCCTAGCCCCTCCTCCAAGCCTATCTCTAGTTTAAACGATTTAAACTCTCCCCTTATCTAGAAATTCTATCCCTAGATTTAAACGAGTTAAATCTATCTAGAATCGGCTGGGCCCTATGGGGCCTTGTGCCCCTGGCCCAATGCGGACAGGACACTCCCTCATAGGCCCATGCCCCCTCCCGGAAGGTGGGACCACGTTGGACCCCTTCCGGAAGGTTCTAGAAGCTTCCGGTACAATACCGATTAATCCGGAACAATTCCGAACTCCAAAAACTGCACTGCCTTATATGAATCTTATTCTCCGGACCATTCCGGAACCTCTCGTGATGTCCCGGATCCCATCCGAGACTCCGAACAAAAATTCATAAACCAAGTATCCAATCTATCCTAGCGTCGAGACACGTTAAGTGTGTGACCCTGCGGGTTCGAGAATATGCAGACATGATCTTCTATCAATAATCAACAGCGGGGTCTGGGCACCCATATTGACTCCCACACATTCATCGATGATCATATCGGATGAACCACGATGCCAGGATTCAATCAATCCCATATATATATTCCCTTCGTCTCGCGATATTTTACTTGCCCGAGATTCGATCGTCGGTATCGTCATACCTAGTTCAATCTCGTTCACAGCAAGTACTTTACTCGTTCCGTAATCCGATATCACTTTGTGATTAACTCCTTAACCACATGCTTGCAAGCGGTGTTGATATCGATTACCGAGTGGGCCCGAAGTATATCTCTCCGACTTGGGAGGGACAAATTCCATCTCGATACATACAACCCAACAGATACTTTCCGATCACCTGAGAGACACCTTTATGATCACCCTCTCATAGGATGACGTTTGATGACCTCAAAGCTTTCTTCCGATACCAGGGAGTTGCATTATCTCATGGTCTAAGGAATACAATATTTGACATAAGAAAAGCTTCGCAAAGACGAACACGATGACACGATCTAATTGCTTCGCTTAGTTTGGGTCTGTCCACCATATCATTCTCCCAATGATATGATCTCATTATCAATTGACAACTCATGTCTATGGTTAGGAAACCTTAACCATCATTGATCAATGAGCTAGTCCATAGAAGCGTACTAGGGACACGGTGTTGTTCACAAACCACACAAGTATTAATGTTTCCGCTTAATACAATTCTAGCATGGAATATAAACTTTATCATGAACAAGAATTATAATAATAACATCTTTATTATTGCCTCTAGAGCATAATTCCAACACTTTCCACAAACAACATATGGATCAACCACTAGTCATTGCATGTGTGTTCTTTCCACAAACCACACAATGATCAAACACTAGAGTCATTGCATGTTTGTTCTTATACTAAAACCACAATCCAGCACTAGAGTCATTGCATGTGTTTTCTTTTCCACAGACCACACATGGATCCACCAGTGGTCATTGCATGTGTGTTATTTCCACAAACCACACATGGATCAACCACTAGAGTCATTGCATGTGTGTTCTTTCCACAAACCACATATGGATCAACCACTAGAGTCATTGCATGTGTGTTCTTATACTAAAACCAACACTAGAGTCATTGCATGTGTGTTCTTTTCACAAACCACACATGGATCAACCACTAGAGTCATTGCATGTGTGTTATTTCCACAAACAAACATGGATCAACCACTACAGTCATTGCATGTGTGTTCTTATACTAAAACCAACATGGATCCACCAGTGGTCATTGCATGTGTCTTCTTTCCACAAACCACACATGGATCAACCACTAGAGTCATTGCATGTGTGTTATTTCCACAAACCACACATGGATCAACCACTAGAGTCATTGCATGTGTGCTATTTCCACAAACCGCACATGGATCAACCACTAGAGTCATTGCATGTATGTTCTTATACTAAAACCAACACTAGAGTCATTGCATGTGTGTTCTTTTCACAAACCACACATGGATATACCACTATAGTCATTGCATGTGTGTTATTTCCACAAACAAACATGGATCAACCACTAGAGTCATTACATGTGTGTTCTTATACTAAAACCACAAACCAGCACTAGAGTCATTACATGTGTGTTCTTTTCCACAAACCACTCATGGATCCACCACTAGAGTCATTGCATGTGTGTTCTTTCCACAAACCACACATGTGGACCCACCAGTGGTCATTGCATGTGTGTTATTTTCACAAACCACACATGGATCAACCACTAGAGTCATTGTATGTGTGTTCTTTCCACAAACCACATATGGATCAACCACTAGAGTCATTGCATGCGTGTTCTTATACTAAAACCAACACTAGAGTAATTGCATGTGTGTTCTTTTCACAAAACACACATGGATGAACCACTAGAGTCATTGCATGTGTGTTATTTCCACAATGAAACATGGATCAACCACTAGAGTCATTGCATGTGTGTTCTTTTCCACAAACCACACATGGATCCACCAGTGGTCATTGCATGTGTGTTATTTCCACAAACCACTTATGGATCAACCAGTAGAGTCATTGCAGGTGCGTTCTTATACTAAAACCAACACAAGAGTCATTGCATGTGTGTTCTTTTCACAAACCACATATGGATCAACCACTAGAGTCATTGCATGTGTGTTATTTCCAAAAACAAACATGCATCAACCACTAGAGTCATTGCATGTGTGTTCTTATACTAAAACCAACATGGATCCACTAGTGGTCATTGCATGTGTGTTCTTTCCACAAACCACACATGGATCAACCACTAGAGGCATTGCATGTGTGTTATTTCCACAAACCATATATGGATCAACCACTAGAGTCATTGCATGTGTGTTCTTATACTAAAACCAACACTAGAGTCATTGAATGTGTGTTCTTTTCACAAACCACACATGGATCAACCACTAGAGTCATTGCATGTGTGTTATTTCCACAAACAAACATGGATCAACCACTAGAGTCATTGCATGTGTATTCTTATACTAAAACCAACATGGATCCACTAGTGGTCATTGCATGTGTGTTCTTTCCACAAACCACACATGGATCAACCACTAGAGTCATTTCATGTGTGTTATTTCCACAAACCACACATGGATCAACCACTAGAGTCATTGCATGTGTGTTCTTATACTAAAACCACAAACCAATACTAGAGTCATTGCATGTGTGTTCTTATACTAAAACCACAAACCAGTACTAGAGTCATTGCATGTGTGTTCTTTCCACAAACCACATATGTATCAACCAGATTCATTGCATGTGTGTTCTTTCCACAAACCACACATGGATCAACCACTAGTGTCATTGCATGTTTGTTCTTATACTAAAACCACAAACCAGCACTGGAGTCATTGCATGTGTGTTCTTTTCCACAAACCACACATGGATCGACCAGTGGTCATTGCATGTGTGTTATTTCCACAAACCACACATGGATCAACCACTAGAGTCATTGCATGTGTGTTCTTTCCACAAACCACATATGGATCAACCACTAGAGTCATTGCATGTGTGTTCTTATTATACTAAAACCAACACTAGAGTCATTGCATGTGTGTTCTTTTCACAAACCATACATGGATCAACCACTACAGTCATTGCATGTGTGTTCTTTCCACAAACCACATATGGATCAACCAGAGCCATTTCATGTGTGTTCTTTCCACAAACCACACATGGATCAACCACTAGAGTCATTGCATGTTTGTTCTTATACTAAAACCACAAACCAACACTTGAGTCATTGCATGTGTGTTCTTTTCCACAACCACACATCGATCCACCAGTGGTCATTGCATGTGTGTTCTTTCCACAAACCACACATGTGGACCCACCAATGGTCATTGCATGTGTGTTATTTCCACAAACCACACATGGATCAACCACTTCAGTCATTGCATGTGTGTTCTTTCCACAAACCACATATGGATCAACCACTAGAGTCATTGCATGTGTGTTCTTATACTAAAACCAACACTAGAGTCATTGCATGTGTGTTCTTTTCACAAACCACACATGGATCAACCACTAGAGTCATAGCATGTGTGTTATTTCCACAAACAAACATGGATCAACCACTACAGTCATTGCATGTGTGTTCTTATACTAAAACCAACATGGATCCACCAGTGCTCATTGGATGTGTCTTCTTTCCACAAACCACACATGGATCAACCACTAGAATCATTGCATGTGTGTTATTTCCACAAACCACACATGGATCAACCACTAGAGTCATTGCATGTGTGCTATTTCCACAAACCACACATGGATCCACCACTAGAGTCATTGCATGTGTGTTCTTATACTAAAACCAACACTAGAGTCATTGCATGTGTGTTCTTTTCACAAACCACACATGGATATACCACTATAGTCATTGCATGTGTGTTATTTCCACAAACAAACATGGATCAACCACTAGAGTCATTGCATGTGTGTTCTTATACTAAAACCACAAACCAGCACTAGAGTCATTACATATGTGTTCTTTTCCACAAACCACTCATGGATCCACCACTAGAGTCATTGCATGTGTGTTCTTTCCACAAACCACATATGGATCAAACAGAGTCATTGCATGTGTGTTCTTTTCATAAACCACACATGGATCAACCACTAGAGTCATTGCATGTGTGTTCTTATACTAAAACCAACATGGATCCACCAGTGGTCATTGCATGTGTGTTCTTTCCACAAACCACACATGTATCAACCACTAGAGTCATTGCATGTGTGTTATTTCCACAAACCACACATGGATCAACCACTAGAGTCATTGCATGTGTGTTCTTATACTAAAACCACAAACCAGTACTAGAGTCATTACATGTGTGTTATTTTCCACAAACCACACATAGATCCACCAGTGGTCATTGCATGTGTGTTCTTTCCAGAAACCACATATGGATGAACCAGAGTCATTGCATATGTGTTCTTTCCACAAAAACACATGTGGACCCATCAGTGGTCATTGCATGTGTGTTATTTCCACAAACCACACATGGATCAACCACTAGAGTCATTGCATGTGTGTTCTTTCCACAAACCACATATGGATCAACCACTAGAGTCATTGCATGTGTGTTCTTATAATAAAACCAACACTAGAGTCATTGCATGTGTGTTCTTTTCACAAACCACACATGGATCAACCACTTGAGTCATTGCATGTGTGTTATTTCCACAAACAAACATTGGATCAACCACTAGAGTCATTGCATGTGTGTTCTTTTCCACAAAGCACACATGGATCCACCAGTGGTCATTGCATGTGTGTTATTTCCACAAACCACACATGGATCAACCACTAGAGTCATTGCATATGTGTTCTTTCCACAAACCACATATGGATCAACCATTAGAGTCATTGCATGTGATTTCTTATTATACTAAAACCAACACTAGAGTCATTGCATGTGTGTTCTTTTCACATACCACACATGGATCAACCACTAGAGTCATTGCATGTATGTTACGTCCACAAACAAACATGGATCAACCACTAGAGTCATAGCATGTGTGTTCTTTTCCACAAACCACACATGGATCCACCAGCGGTCATTGCATGTGTGTTATTTCCACAAACTACACATGGATCAACCACTAGAGTCATTGCATGTGTGTTCTTTCCACAAACCACATATGGATCAACCACTAGAGTCATTGCATGTGTGTTCTTATTATACTAAAACCAATACTATTGTCATTGCATGTGTGTTCTTTTCACAAACCACACATGGATCAACCACTAGAGTCATTGCATGTGTGTTATTTCCACAAACCACACATGGATCAACCACTAGAGTCATTGAATGTGTGTTACTTCCACAAACAAACATGGATCAACCACTAGAGTCATTGCATGTGTGTTCTTTCCACAAACCACATATGGATCAACCACTAGAGTCATTGCATGTGTGTTCTTATTATAATTAAACCAACACTAGAGTCATTGCATGTGTGTTCTTTTCACATACCACACATGGATCAACCACTAGAGTCATTGCATGTGTGTTATTTCCAGAAACAAACATGGATCAACCACTAGAGTCATTGCATGTGTGTTCTTTTTCCACAAACCACACATGGATCCACCAGTGGTCATTGCATGTGTGTTCTTTTCCACAAACCACACATGGATCCACCAGTGGTCATTGCGGGTGTGTTCTTTCCACAAACCACATATGGATCAACCACTAGAGTCATTGCATGTGTGTTGTTTTCCACAAACAACTTATGGATCAACTAGTGGTCATTGCATGTGTGTTCTTTCCACAAACCACATGTGGACCCATTACAGTCATTGCATGTGTGTTATTTCCACAAACCACACATGGATCAACCACTAGAGTCATTGCATATGTGTTATTTCCACAAACACACATGGATCAAGCACTAGAGTCATTGCATGTGTGTTCTTATAATAAACCAACACTAGAGTCATTGCATATGTGTTCTTTTCAGAAACCACACATGGATCAACCACTTGAGTCATTGCATATGTGTTATTTCCACAAACAAACATGGATCAACCACTAGAGTCATTGCATGTGTGTTCTTTTCCACAAACCACACATGGATCCACCAGTGGTCATTGCAAGTGTGTTATTTCCACAAACCACACATGGATCAACCACTAGAGTCATTGCATATGTGTTCTTTCCACAAACCACATCTGGATCAACCATTAGACTCATTGCATGTGTGTTCTTATTATACTAAAACCAACATTATAGTCATTGCATGTGTGTTCTTTTCACATACCACACATGGATCAACCACTAGAGTCATTGCATGTGTGTTACTTCCACAAACAAACATGGATCAACCACTAGAGTCATAGCATGTGTGTTCTTTTCCACAAACCACACATGGATCCACCAGTGGTCATTGCATGTGTGTTATTTCCACAAACCACACATGGATCAACCACTAGAGTCATTGCATGTGTGTTCTTTCCACAAACCACATATGGATCAACCACTAGAGTCATTGCATGTGTGTTCTTATTATACTAAAACCAACACTATTATCATTGCATGTGTGTTCTTTTCACAAACCACACATGGATCAACCACTAGAGTCATTGCATGTGTGTTATTTCCACAAACCACACATGGATCAACCACTAGAGTCATTGAATGTGTGTTACTTCCACAAACAAACATGGATCAACCACTAGAGTCATTGCATGTGTGTTCTTTCCACAAACCACATATGGATCAACCACTAGAGTCATTGCATGTGTGTTCTTATTATAACTAAACCAACACTAGAGTCCATGCATGTGTGTTCTTTTCACATACCACACATGGATCAACCACTAGAGTCATTGCATGTGTGTTATTTCCAGAAACAAACATGGATCAACCACTAGAGTCATTGCATGTGTGTTCTTTTTCCACAAACCACACATGGATCCACCAGTGGTCATTGCATGCGTGTTCTTTTCCACAAACCACACATGGATCCACCAGTGGTCATTGCGTGTGTGTTCTTTCCACAAACCACATATGGATCAACCACTAGAGTCATTGCATGTGTGTTGTTTTCCACAAACAACTTATGGATCAAAACTAGTGGTCATTGCATGTGTGTTCTTTCCACAAACCACATGTGGACCCATTACAGTCATTGCATTTGTGTTATTTCCACAAACCACACATGGATCAACCACTAGAGTCATTGCATATGTGTTATTTCCACAAACACACATGGATCAAGCACTAGAGTCATTGCATGCGTGTTCTTATACTAAAACCAACACTAGAGTCATTGCATGTGTGTTCTTTTCACAAACAAACATGGATCAACCACTAGAGTCATTGAATGTGTGTTCTTATACTAAAACCAACATGGATAAACCAGTGGTCATTGCATGTGTGTTCTTTCCACAAACCACACATGGATCAACCACTAGAGTCATTGCATGTGTGTTATTTCCACAAACCACACATGGATCAACCACTAGAGTCACTGCATGTGTGTTCTTATACTAAAACCACAAACCAGTACTAGAGTCATTACATGTGTGTTATTTTCCACAAACCACACATAGATCCACCAGTGATCATTGGATGTGTGTTCTTTCCACAAACCACATATGGATGAACCAGAGTCATTGCATGTGTGTTCTTTCCACAAACCACATATGTGGACCCATCAGTGGTCATTGCATGTGTGTTATTTTCACAAACCACACATGGATCAACCACTAGAGTCGTTGTATGTGTGTTCTTTCCACAAACCACATATGGATCAACCACTAGAGTCATTGCATGTGTGTTCTTATACTAAAACCAACACTAGAGTAATTGCATGTGTATTCTTTTCACAAACCACACATGGATGAACCACTAGAGTCATTGCATGTGTGTTATTTCCACAAACAAACATGGATCAACCACTAGAGTCATTGCATGTGTGTTCTTTTCCACAAACCACACATGGATCCACCAGTGGTCATTGCATGTGTCTTCTTTCCACAAACCACACATGGATCAACCACTAGAGTCATTGCATGTGTGTTATTTCCGCAAACCACACATGGATCAACCACTAGAGTCATTGCATGTGTGTTCTTATACTAAAACCACAAACCAGTACTAGAGTCATTGCATGCGTGTTCTTATCAACAAACCACACATGGATCCACCAGTGGTCATTGCATGTGTGTTCTTTCCATAAACCACATATGGATCAACTAGAGTCATTGCATGTGTGTTCTTTCCACAAACCATACATGGATCAAACACTAGAGTCATTGCATGTTTTCTTATACTAAAACCACAAACCAGCACTAGAGTCATTGCATGTGTGTTCTTTTCCACAAACCACACATGGATCCACCACTAGAGTCATTGCATGTGTGTTCTTTACACAAACCACATATGGATCAACCAGAGTCATTGCATGTGTGTTCTTTCCACAAACCACACATGTGGACCCATAAGTGGTCATTGCATGTGTGTTATTTCCACAAACCACACATTGATCAACCACTAGAGTCATTGCATGTGTGTTCTTTCCACAAACCACATATGGATCAACCACTAGAGTCATTGCATGTGTGTTCTAAAACCACAAACCAGCACTAGAGTCATTGCATGTGTGTTCTTTTCACAAACCACACATGGATCAACCACTAGAGTCATTGTATGTGTGTTATTTCCACAAACAAACATGGATCAACCACTAGAGTCATTGCATGTGTGTTCTTATACTAAAACCAATATGGATCCACCAGTGGTCATTGCATGTGTGTTCTTTCCACAAACCACACATGGATCAACCACTAGAGTCATTGCATGTGTGTTATTTCCACAAACCACACATTGATCAACCACTAGAGTCATTGCATGTGTGTTCTTATACTAAAACCACAAACCAGTACTAGAGTCATTGCATGTGTGTTCTTTTCACATACCACACATGGATCAACCACTAGAGTCATTGCATGTATGTTACGTCCACAAACAAACATGGATCAACCACTAGAGTCATAGCATGTGTGTTCTTTTCCACAAACCACACATGGATCCACCAGCGGTCATTGCATGTGTGTTATTTCCACAAACTACACATGGATCAACCACTAGAGTCATTGCATGTGTGTTCTTTCCACAAACCACATATGGATCAACCACTAGAGTCATTGCATGTGTGTTCTTATTATACTAAAACCAATACTATTGTCATTGCATGTGTGTTCTTTTCACAAACCACACATGGATCAACCACTAGAGTCATTGCATGTGTGTTATTTCCACAAACCACACATGGATCAACCACTAGAGTCATTGAATGTGTGTTACTTCCACAAACAAACATGGATCAACCACTAGAGTCATTGCATGTGTGTTCTTTCCACAAACCACATATGGATCAACCACTAGAGTCATTGCATGTGTGTTCTTATTATAATTAAACCAACACTAGAGTCATTGCATGTGTGTTCTTTTCACATACCACACATGGATCAACCACTAGAGTCATTGCATGTGTGTTATTTCCAGAAACAAACATGGATCAACCACTAGAGTCATTGCATGTGTGTTCTTTTTCCACAAACCACACATGGATCCACCAGTGGTCATTGCATGTGTGTTCTTTTCCACAAACCACACATGGATCCACCAGTGGTCATTGCGGGTGTGTTCTTTCCACAAACCACATATGGATCAACCACTAGAGTCATTGCATGTGTGTTGTTTTCCACAAACAACTTATGGATCAACTAGTGGTCATTGCATGTGTGTTCTTTCCACAAACCACATGTGGACCCATTACAGTCATTGCATGTGTGTTATTTCCACAAACCACACATGGATCAACCACTAGAGTCATTGCATATGTGTTATTTCCACAAACACACATGGATCAAGCACTAGAGTCATTGCATGTGTGTTCTTATAATAAACCAACACTAGAGTCATTGCATATGTGTTCTTTTCAGAAACCACACATGGATCAACCACTTGAGTCATTGCATATGTGTTATTTCCACAAACAAACATGGATCAACCACTAGAGTCATTGCATGTGTGTTCTTTTCCACAAACCACACATGGATCCACCAGTGGTCATTGCAAGTGTGTTATTTCCACAAACCACACATGGATCAACCACTAGAGTCATTGCATATGTGTTCTTTCCACAAACCACATCTGGATCAACCATTAGACTCATTGCATGTGTGTTCTTATTATACTAAAACCAACACTATAGTCATTGCATGTGTGTTCTTTTCACATACCACACATGGATCAACCACTAGAGTCATTGCATGTGTGTTACTTCCACAAACAAACATGGATCAACCACTAGAGTCATAGCATGTGTGTTCTTTTCCACAAACCACACATGGATCCACCAGTGGTCATTGCATGTGTGTTATTTCCACAAACCACACATGGATCAACCACTAGAGTCATTGCATGTGTGTTCTTTCCACAAACCACATATGGATCAACCACTAGAGTCATTGCATGTGTGTTCTTATTATACTAAAACCAACACTATTATCATTGCATGTGTGTTCTTTTCACAAACCACACATGGATCAACCACTAGAGTCATTGCATGTGTGTTATTTCCACAAACCACACATGGATCAACCACTAGAGTCATTGAATGTGTGTTACTTCCACAAACAAACATGGATCAACCACTAGAGTCATTGCATGTGTGTTCTTTCCACAAACCACATATGGATCAACCACTAGAGTCATTGCATGTGTGTTCTTATTATAACTAAACCAACACTAGAGTCCATGCATGTGTGTTCTTTTCACATACCACACATGGATCAACCACTAGAGTCATTGCATGTGTGTTATTTCCAGAAACAAACATGGATCAACCACTAGAGTCATTGCATGTGTGTTCTTTTTCCACAAACCACACATGGATCCACCAGTGGTCATTGCATGCGTGTTCTTTTCCACAAACCACACATGGATCCACCAGTGGTCATTGCGTGTGTGTTCTTTCCACAAACCACATATGGATCAACCACTAGAGTCATTGCATGTGTGTTGTTTTCCACAAACAACTTATGGATCAAAACTAGTGGTCATTGCATGTGTGTTCTTTCCACAAACCACATGTGGACCCATTACAGTCATTGCATTTGTGTTATTTCCACAAACCACACATGGATCAACCACTAGAGTCATTGCATATGTGTTATTTCCACAAACACACATGGATCAAGCACTAGAGTCATTGCATGCGTGTTCTTATACTAAAACCAACACTAGAGTCATTGCATGTGTGTTCTTTTCACAAACAAACATGGATCAACCACTAGAGTCATTGAATGTGTGTTCTTATACTAAAACCAACATGGATAAACCAGTGGTCATTGCATGTGTGTTCTTTCCACAAACCACACATGGATCAACCACTAGAGTCATTGCATGTGTGTTATTTCCACAAACCACACATGGATCAACCACTAGAGTCACTGCATGTGTGTTCTTATACTAAAACCACAAACCAGTACTAGAGTCATTACATGTGTGTTATTTTCCACAAACCACACATAGATCCACCAGTGATCATTGGATGTGTGTTCTTTCCACAAACCACATATGGATGAACCAGAGTCATTGCATGTGTGTTCTTTCCACAAACCACATATGTGGACCCATCAGTGGTCATTGCATGTGTGTTATTTTCACAAACCACACATGGATCAACCACTAGAGTCGTTGTATGTGTGTTCTTTCCACAAACCACATATGGATCAACCACTAGAGTCATTGCATGTGTGTTCTTATACTAAAACCAACACTAGAGTAATTGCATGTGTATTCTTTTCACAAACCACACATGGATGAACCACTAGAGTCATTGCATGTGTGTTATTTCCACAAACAAACATGGATCAACCACTAGAGTCATTGCATGTGTGTTCTTTTCCACAAACCACACATGGATCCACCAGTGGTCATTGCATGTGTCTTCTTTCCACAAACCACACATGGATCAACCACTAGAGTCATTGCATGTGTGTTATTTCCGCAAACCACACATGGATCAACCACTAGAGTCATTGCATGTGTGTTCTTATACTAAAACCACAAACCAGTACTAGAGTCATTGCATGCGTGTTCTTATCAACAAACCACACATGGATCCACCAGTGGTCATTGCATGTGTGTTCTTTCCATAAACCACATATGGATCAACTAGAGTCATTGCATGTGTGTTCTTTCCACAAACCATACATGGATCAAACACTAGAGTCATTGCATGTTTTCTTATACTAAAACCACAAACCAGCACTAGAGTCATTGCATGTGTGTTCTTTTCCACAAACCACACATGGATCCACCACTAGAGTCATTGCATGTGTGTTCTTTACACAAACCACATATGGATCAACCAGAGTCATTGCATGTGTGTTCTTTCCACAAACCACACATGTGGACCCATAAGTGGTCATTGCATGTGTGTTATTTCCACAAACCACACATTGATCAACCACTAGAGTCATTGCATGTGTGTTCTTTCCACAAACCACATATGGATCAACCACTAGAGTCATTGCATGTGTGTTCTAAAACCACAAACCAGCACTAGAGTCATTGCATGTGTGTTCTTTTCACAAACCACACATGGATCAACCACTAGAGTCATTGTATGTGTGTTATTTCCACAAACAAACATGGATCAACCACTAGAGTCATTGCATGTGTGTTCTTATACTAAAACCAATATGGATCCACCAGTGGTCATTGCATGTGTGTTCTTTCCACAAACCACACATGGATCAACCACTAGAGTCATTGCATGTGTGTTATTTCCACAAACCACACATTGATCAACCACTAGAGTCATTGCATGTGTGTTCTTATACTAAAACCACAAACCAGTACTAGAGTCATTGCATTTGTGTTCTTATACTAAAACCACAAACCAGTACTAGAATCATTGCATGTGTGTTCTTTTCCACAAACCACACATGGATCCACCAGTGGTCATTGCATGTGTGTTCTTTCCACAAACCCCATATGGATCAACCAGAGTCATTGCATGTGTGTTCTCTCCACAAACCACACATGGATCAACCACTAGAGTCATTGCATGTTTGTTCTTATACTAAAACCACAAACCAGCTCTAGAGTCATTGCATGTTTGTTCTTTTTCACAAACCACACATGGATCCACCACTAGAGTCATTGCATGTGTGTTATTTCCACAAACCACATATGGATCAACCACTAGAGTCATTGCATGTGTGTTCTTATTATACTAAAACCAACACTAGAGTCATTGCATGTGTGTTATTTTCACAAACCACACATGGATCAACCACTAGAGTCATTGCATGTGTGTTATTTCCACAAACAAACATGGATCAACCACTAGAGTCATTGCATGTGTGTTCTTTTCCACAAACCACACATGGATCCACCAGTGGTCATTGCATGTGTGTTATTTCCACAAACCACACATGGATCAACCACTAGAGTCATTGCATGTGTGTTCTTTACACAAACCACAGATGGATCAACCACTAGAGTTATTGCATGTGTGTTCTTATTATACTAAAACCAACACTAGAGTCATTGCATGTGTGTTCTTTTCAAATACCACACATGGATCAACCACTAGAGTCATTTCATGTGTGTTATTTCCACAAACAAACATGGATCAACCACTAGAGTCATTGCATGTGTGTTCTTTTCCACAAACCACACATGGATCCACCAGTGGTCATTGCATGTGTGTTATTTCCACAAACCACACATGGATCAACCACTAGAGTCATTGCATGTGTGTTCTTTCCACAAACCCCATATAGATCAACCACTAGAGTCATTGCATGTGTGTTCTTATACTAAAAGCACAAACCAGTACTAGAGTCATTGCATGTGTGTTCTTATCAACAAATCACACATGGATCCACCAGTGGTCATTGCATGTGTGTTCTTTCCATAAACCACATATGGATAAACCAGAGTCATTGCATGTGTGTTCTTTCCACAAACCACACATGGATCAACCACTAGAGTCATTGCATGTGTTCTATTTCCACAAACCACACATGGATCAACCACTAGAGTCATTGCATGTGTGTTCTTATACTAAAACCAACACTAGAGTCATTGCATGTGTGTTCTTTTCACAAACCACACATGGATATACCACTATAGTGATTGCATGTGTGTTATTTCGACAAACAAACATGGATCAACCACTAGAGTCATTGCATGTGTGTTCTTATACTAAAACCAACACTAGAGTCATTGCATGTGTGTTCTTTTCACAAACCACACTTGGATATACCACTATATTGATTGCATGTGTGTTATTTCCACAAACAAACATGGATCAACCACTAGAGTCATTGCATGTCTGTTCTTATACTAAAATCACAAACCAGCACTAGAGTCATTACATGTGTGTTCTTTTCCACAAACCACTCATGGATCCACCACTAGAGTCATTGCATGTGTGTTCTTTCCACAAACCACACATGTGGACCCACCAGTGTTCATTGCATGTGTGTTATTTTCACAAACCACACATGGTTCAACCACTAGAGTCATTGCATGTGTGTTCTTTCCACAAACCATATATGGATCAACCACTAGAGTCATTGCATGTGTGTTCTTATACTAAAACCAACACTAGAGTCATTGCATGTGTGTTCTTTTCACAAACCACACATGGATCAACCACTAGAGTCATTGCATGTGTGTTATTTCCACACACAAACATGGATCAACCACTAGAGTCATTGCATGTGTGTTCTTATACTAAAACCAACATGGATCCACTAGTGGTCATTGCATGTGTGTTCTTTCCACAAACCACACATGGATCAACCACTAGAGTCATTTCATGTGTGTTATTTCCACAAACCACACAGGGATCAACCACTAGAGTCATTGCATGTGTGTTCTTATACTAAAACCACAAACCAATACTAGAGTCATTGCATGTGTGTTCTTATACTAAAACCACAAACCAGTACTAGAATCATTGCATGTGTGTTCTTTTCCAAAACCACACATGGATCCACCAGTGGTCATTGCATGCGTGTTCTTTGCACAAACCACATATGTATCAACAAGATTCATTGCATGTGTGTCCCTTCCACAAACCACACATGGTTCAACCACTAGAGTCATTGCATGTTTGTTCTTATACTAAAACCACAAACCACACATGGATCCACCAGTGGTCATTGCATGTGTGTTATTTCCACAAACCACACATGGATCAACCACTAGAGTCATTGCATGTGTGTTCTTTCCACAAACCACATACGGACCAACCACTAGAGTCATTGCATGTGTGTTCTTATTATACTAAAACCAACACTAGAGTCATTGCATGTGTGTTCTTTTCACAGACCACACATGGATCCACCACTAGAGTCATTGCATGTGTGTTCTTTCCACAAACCACATATGGATCAACCAGAGCCATTGCATGTGTGTTCTTTCCACAAACCACACATGGATCAACCACTAGAGTCATTGCATGTTTGTTCTTATACTAAAACCACAAACCAACACTTGAGTCATTGCATGTGTGTTCTTTTCCACAAACCACACATGGATCCGCCAGTGGTCATTGCATGTGTGTTATTTCTACAAACCACACATGGATCAACCACTAGAGTCATTGCATGTGTGTTCTTTCCACAAACCACATATGGATCAACCACTAGAGTCATTGCATGTGTGTTCTTATACAAAAACCAACACTAGAGTCATTGCATGTGTGTTCTTTTCACAAACCACACATGGATCAACCACTAGAGTCATTGCATGTGTGTTATTTCCACAAACAAACATGGATCAACCACTACAGTCATTGCATGTGTGTTCTTATACTAAAACCAACATGGATCCACCAGTGGTCACTGCATGTGTCTTCTTTCCACAAACCACACATGGATCAACCACTAGAGTCATTGCATGTGTGTTATTTCCACAAACCACACATGGATCAACCACTAGAGTCATTGCATGTGTGCTATTTCCACAAACCACACATGGATCAACCACTAGAGTCATTGCATGTATGTTCTTATACTAAAACCAACACTAGAGTCATTGCATGTGTGTTCTTTTCACAAACCACACATGGATATACCACTATAGTCATTGCATGTGTGTTATTTCCACAAACAAACATGGATCAACCACTAGAGTCATTGCATGTGTGTTCTTATACTAAAACCACAAACCAGCACTAGAGTCATTACATGTGTGTTCTTTTCCACAAACCACTCATGGATCCACCACTAGAGTCATTGGATCTGTGTTCTTTCCACAAACCACACATGTGGACCCACCAGTGGTCATTGCTTGTGTGTTCTTTTCACAAACCACACATGGATCAACCACTAGAGTCATTGCATGTGTGTTATTTCCAAAAACAAACATGCATCAACCACTAGAGTCATTGCATGTGTGTTCTTATACTAAAACCAACATGGATCCACTAGTGGTCATTGCATGTGTGTTCTTTCCACAAACCACACATGGATCAACCACTAGAGGCATTGCATGTGTGTTATTTCCACAAACCATATATGGATCAACCACTAGAGTCATTGCATGTGTGTTCTTATACTAAAACCAACACTAGAGTCATTGCATGTGTGTTCTTTTCACAAACCACACATGGATCAACCACTAGAGTCATTGCATGTGTGTTATTTCCATAAACAAACATGGATCAACCACTAGAGTCATTGCAGGTGTATTCTTATACTAAAACCAACATGGATCCACTAGTGGTCATTGCATGTGTGTTCTTTCCACAAACCACACATCGATCAACCACTAGAGTCATTTATGTGTGTTATTTCCACAAACCACACATGGATCAACCACAAGAGTCATTGCATGTGTGTTCTTATACTAAAACCACAAACCAATACTAGAGTCATTGCATGTGTGTTCTTATACTAAAACCACAAACCAGTACTAGAGTCATTGCATGTGTGTTCTTTTCCACAAACCACACATGGATCCACCAGTGGTCATTGCATGTGTGTTCTTTCCACAAACCACATATGTATCAACCAGATTCATTGCATGTGTGTTCTTTCCACAAACCACACATGGATCAACCACCAGTGTCATTGCATGTTTGTTCTTATACTAAAACCACAAACCAGCACTAGAGTCATTGCATGTGTGTTCTTTTCCACAAACCACACATGGATCCACCAGTGGTCATTGCATGTGTGTTATTTCCACAAACCACACATGGATCAACCACTAGAGTCATTGCATGTGTGTTATTTCCACAAACAAACATGGATCAACCACTAGAGTCATTGCATGTGTGTTCTTATACTAAAACCAACATGGATCCACTAGTGGTCATTGCATGTGTGTTCTTTCCACAAACCACACATGGATCAACCACTAGAGTCATTTCATGTGTGTTATTTCCACAAACCACACAGGGATCAACCACTAGAGTCATTGCATGTGTGTTCTTATACTAAAACCACAAACCAATACTAGAGTCATTGCATGTGTGTTCTTATACTAAAACCACAAACCAGTACTAGAATCATTGCATGTGTGTTCTTTTCCAAAACCACACATGGATCCACCAGTGGTCATTGCATGCGTGTTCTTTGCACAAACCACATATGTATCAACAAGATTCATTGCATGTGTGTCCCTTCCACAAACCACACATGGTTCAACCACTAGAGTCATTGCATGTTTGTTCTTATACTAAAACCACAAACCACACATGGATCCACCAGTGGTCATTGCATGTGTGTTATTTCCACAAACCACACATGGATCAACCACTAGAGTCATTGCATGTGTGTTCTTTCCACAAACCACATATGGATCAACCACTAGAGTCATTGCATGTGTGTTCTTATTATACTAAAACCAACACTAGAGTCATTGCATGTGTGTTCTTTTCACAAACCACACATGGATCCACCACTAGAGTCATTGCATGTGTGTTCTTTCCACAAACCACATATGGATCAACCAGAGCCATTGCATGTGTGTTCTTTCCACAAACCACACATGGATCAACCACTAGAGTCATTGCATGTTTGTTCTTATACTAAAACCACAAACCAACACTTGAGTCATTGCATGTGTGTTCTTTTCCACAAACCACACATGGATCCGCCAGTGGTCATTGCATGTGTGTTATTTCTACAAACCACACATGGATCAACCACTAGAGTCATTGCATGTGTGTTCTTTCCACAAACCACATATGGATCAACCACTAGAGTCATTGCATGTGTGTTCTTATACTAAAACCAACACTAGAGTCATTGCATGTGTGTTCTTTTCACAAACCACACATGGATCAACCACTAGAGTCATTGCATGTGTGTTATTTCCACAAACAAACATGGATCAACCACTACAGTCATTGCATGTGTGTTCTTATACTAAAACCAACATGGATCCACCAGTGGTCACTGCATGTGTCTTCTTTCCACAAACCACACATGGATCAACCACTAGAGTCATTGCATGTGTGTTATTTCCACAAACCACACATGGATCAACCACTAGAGTCATTGCATGTGTGATATTTCCACAAACCACACATGGATCAACCACTAGAGTCATTGCATGTATGTTCTTATACTAAAACCAACACTAGAGTCATTGCATGTGTGTTCTTTTCACAAACCACACATGGATATACCACTATAGTCATTGCATGTGTGTTATTTCCACAAACAAACATGGATCAACCACTAGAGTCATTGCATGTGTGTTCTTATACTAAAACCACAAACCAGCACTAGAGTCATTACATGTGTGTTCTTTTCCACAAACCACTCATGGATCCACCACTAGAGTCATTGGATCTGTGTTCTTTCCACAAACCACACATGTGGACCCACCAGTGGTCATTGCTTGTGTGTTCTTTTCACAAACCACACATGGATCAACCAATAGAGTCATTGCATGTGTGTTATTTCCAAAAACAAACATGCATCAACCACTAGAGTCATTGCATGTGTGTTCTTATACTAAAACCAACATGGATCCACTAGTGGTCATTGCATGTGTGTTCTTTCCACAAACCACACATGGATCAACCACTAGAGGCATTGCATGTGTGTTATTTCCACAAACCATATATGGATCAACCACTAGAGTCATTGCATGTGTGTTCTTATACTAAAACCAACACTAGAGTCATTGCATGTGTGTTCTTTTCACAAACCACACATGGATCAACCACTAGAGTCATTGCATGTGTGTTATTTCCACAAACAAACATGGATCAACCACTAGAGTCATTGCAGGTGTATTCTTATACTAAAACCAACATGGATCCACTAGTGGTCATTGCATGTGTGTTCTTTCCACAAACCACACATGGATCAACCACTAGAGTCATTTCATGTGTGTTATTTCCACAAACCACACATGGATCAACCACTAGAGTCATTGCATGTGTGTTCTTATACTAAAACCACAAACCAATACTAGAGTCATTGCATGTGTGTTCTTATACTAAAACCACAAACCAGTACTAGAGTCATTGCATGTGTGTTCTTTTCCACAAACCACACATGGATCCACCAGTGGTCATTGCATGTGTGTTCTTTCCACAAACCACATATGTATCAACCAGATTCATTGCATGTGTGTTCTTTCCACAAACCACACATGGATCAACCACCAGTGTCATTGCATGTTTGTTCTTATACTAAAACCACAAACCAGCACTAGAGTCATTGCATGTGTGTTCTTTTCCACAAACCACACATGGATCCACCAGTGGTCATTGCATGTGTGTTATTTCCACAAACCACACATGGATCAACCACTAGAGTCATTGCATGTGTGTTCTTTCCACAAACCACATATGGATCAACCACTAGAGTCATTGCATGTGTGTTCTTATTATACTAAAACAAAAACTAGAGTCATTGCATGTGTGTTCTTTTCACAAACCATACATGGATCAACCACTAGAGTCATTGCATGTGTGTTCTTTCCACAAACCACATATGGATCAACCAGAGCCATTTCATGTGTGTTCTTTCCACAAACCACTCATGGATCAACCACTAGAGTCATTGCATGTTTGTTCTTATACTAAAACCACAAACCAACACTTGAGTCATTGCATGTGTGTTCTTTTCCACAACCACACATCGATCCACCAGTGGTCATTGCATGTGTGTTCTTTCCACAAACCACACATGTGGACCCACCAATGGTCATTGCATGTGTGTTATTTCCACAAACCACACATGGATCAACCACTTCAGCCATTGCATGTGTGTTCTTTCCACAAACCACATATGGATCAACCACTAGAGTCATTGCATGTGTGTTCTTATACTAAAACCAACACTAGAGTCATCGCATGTGTGTTCTTTTCACAAACCACACATGGATCAACCACTAGAGTCATTGCATGTGTGTTATTTCCACAAACAAACATGGATCAACCACTACAGTCATTGCATGTGTGTTCTTATAACTAAACCAACATGGATCCACCAGTGGTCACTGCATGTGTCTTCTTTCCACAAACCACACATGGATCAACCACTAGAGTCATTGCATGTGTGTTATTTCCACAAACCACACATGGATCAACCACTAGAGTCATTGCATGTGTGCTATTTCCACAAACCACACATGGATCAACCACTAGAGTCATTGCATGTATGTTCTTATACTAAAACCAACACTAGAGTCATTGCATGTGTGTTCTTTTCACAAACCACACATGGATATACCACTATAGTCATTGCACGTGTGTTATTTCCACAAACAAACATGGATCAACCACTAGAGTCATTGCATGTGTGTTCTTATACTAAAACCACAAACCAGCACTAGAGTCATTACATGTGTGTTCTTTTCCACAAACCACTCATGGATCCACCACTAGAGTCATTGGATCTGTGTTCTTTCCACAAACCACACATGTGGACCCACCAGTGGTCATTGCTTGTGTGTTCTTTTCACAAACCACACATGGATCAACCACTAGAGTCATTGCATGTGTGTTATTTCCAAAAACAAACATGCATCAACCACTAGAGTCATTGCATGTGTGTTCTTATACTAAAACCAACATGGATCCACTAGTGGTCATTGCATGTGTGTTCTTTCCACAAACCACACATGGATCAACCACTAGAGGAATTGCATGTGTGTTATTTCCACAAACCATATATGGATCAACCACTAGAGTCATTGCATGTGTGTTCTTATACTAAAACCAACACTAGAGTCATTGCATGTGTGTTCTTTTCACAAACCACACATGGATCAACCACTAGAGTCATTGCATGTGTGTTATTTCCACAAACAAACATGGATCAACCACTAGAGTCATTGCAGGTGTATTCTTATACTAAAACCAACATGGATCCACTAGTGGTCATTGCATGTGTGTTCTTTCCACAAACCACACATGGATCAACCACTAGAGTCATTTCATGTGTGTTATTTCCACAAACCACACATGGATCAACCACTAGAGTCATTGCATGTGTGTTCTTATACTAAAACCACAAACCAATACTAGAGTCATTGCATGTGTGTTCTTATACTAAAACCACAAACCAGTACTAGAGTCATTGCATGTGTGTTCTTTTCCACAAACCACACATGGATCCACCAGTGGTCATTGCATGTGTGTTCTTTCCACAAACCACATATGTATCAACCAGATTCATTGCATGTGTGTTCTTTCCACAAACCACACATGGATCAACCACCAGTGTCATTGCATGTTTGTTCTTATACTAAAACCACAAACCAGCACTAGAGTCATTGCATGTGTGTTCTTTTCCACAAACCACACATGGATCCACCAGTGGTCATTGCATGTGTGTTATTTCCACAAACCACACATGGATCAACCACTAGAGTCATTGCATGTGTGTTCTTTCCACAAACCACATATGGATCAACCACTAGAGTCATTGCATGTGTGTTCTTATTATACTAAAACAAAAACTAGAGTCATTGCATGTGTGTTCTTTTCACAAACCATACATGGATCAACCACTAGAGTCATTGCATGTGTGTTCTTTCCACAAACCACATATGGATCAACCAGAGCCATTTCATGTGTGTTCTTTCCACAAACCACTCATGGATCAACCACTAGAGTCATTGCATGTTTGTTCTTATACTAAAACCACAAACCAACACTTGAGTCATTGCATGTGTGTTCTTTTCCACAACCACACATCGATCCACCAGTGGTCATTGCATGTGTGTTCTTTCCACAAACCACACATGTGGACCCACCAATGGTCATTGCATGTGTGTTATTTCCACAAACCACACATGGATCAACCACTTCAGCCATTGCATGTGTGTTCTTTCCACAAACCACATATGGATCAACCACTAGAGTCATTGCATGTGTGTTCTTATACTAAAACCAACACTAGAGTCATTGCATGTGTGTTCTTTTCACAAACCACACATGGATCAACCACTAGAGTCATTGCATGTGTGTTATTTCCACAAACAAACATGGATCAACCACTACAGTCATTGCATGTGTGTTCTTATACTAAAACCAACATGGATCCACCAGTGCTCATTGGATGTGTCTTCTTTCCACAAACCACACATGGATCAACCACTAGAGTCATTGCATGTGTGTTATTTCCACAAACCACACATGGATCAACCACTAGAGTCATTGCATGTGTGCTATTTCCACAAACCACACATGGATCCACCACTAGAGTCATTGCATGTGTGTTCTTATACTAAAACCAACACTAGAGTCATTGCATGTGTGTTCTTTTCACAAACCACACATGGATATACCACTATAGTCATTGCATGTGTGTTATTTCCACAAACAAACATGGATCAACCACTAGAGTCATTGCATGTGTGTTCTTATACTAAAACCACAAACCAGCACTAGAGTCATTACATATGTGTTCTTTTCCACAAACCACTCATGGATCCACCACTAGAGTCATTGCATGTGTGTTCTTTCCACAAACCACATATGGATCAAACAGAGTCATTGCATGTGTGTTCTTATACTAAAACCACAAACCAGTACTAGAGTCATTGCATGTGTGTTCTTATACTAAAACCACAAACCAGTACTAGAGTCATTGCATGTGTGTTCTTATACTAAAAACCACACATGGATCCACCAGTGGTCATTGCATGTGTGTTATTTCCACAAACCACATATGGATCAACCAGAGTCATTGCATGTGAGTTCTTTCCACAAACCACACATGGATTAACCACTAGAGTCATTCAATGCTTGTTCTTATACTAAAACCACCAACCAACACCAGAGTCATTGCATGTGTGTTCTTTTCCACAAACCACACATTGATCCACCAGTGGTCATTGCATGTGTGTTATTTCCACAAACCACACATGGATTAACCACTAGAGTCATTGCATGTGTGTTCTTTCCACAAACCACATATGGATCAACCACTAGTCATTGCATGTGTGTTCTTATTATACTAAAACCAACACTAGAGTCATTGCATGTGTGTTCTTTTCACAAACCACACATGGATCAACCACTGGAGTCATTGCATGTGTGTTATTTCCACAAGCAAACATGGATCAACCACTAGAGTCATTGCATGTGTGTTATTTTCCACAAACCACACATGGATCCACCAGTGGTCATTGCATGTGTGTTCTTTCCACAAACCACACATGGATCAACCACTAGAGTCATGGCATGTGTGTTCTTTCCACAAACCACATATGGATCAACCAATAGAGTCATTGCATGTGTGTTTTTATACTAAAACCACAAACCAGTACTAGAGTCATTGGATGTGTGTTCTTATAAACAAACCACACATGGATCCACCAGTGGTCATTGCATGTGTGTTCTTTCCACAAACCACATATGGATCAACCAGAGTCATTGCATGTGTGTTCTTTCCACAAACCACACATGGATCAACCACTAGAGTCATTGCATGTTTGTTCTTATACTAAAACCACAAACCAGCACTAGAGTCATTATATGTGTGTTCTTTTCCACAAACCACACATGGATCCACCACTAGAGTCATTGGATGTATGTTCTTTCGATAAACCACATATTGATCAACCAGAGTCATTGCATGTGTGTTCTTTCCACAAACCACACATGTGGACCCACCAGTGGTCATTGCATGTGTGTTATTTCCACAAACCACACATGTATCAACCACTAGAGTCATTGCATGTGTGTTCTTTCCACAAACCACATATGGATCAACCACTAGAGTCATTGCATGTGTGTTCTTATACTAAAACCAACACTAGAGTCATTGCATGTGTGCTCTTTTCACAAACCACACATGGATCAACCACTAGAGTCATTGCATGTGTGTTATTTCCACAAACAAACATGGATCAACCACTAGCGTCATTGCATGTGTGTTCTTATACTAAAACCAACATGGATCCACCAGTGGTCATTGCATATGTGTTCTTTCAACAAACCACACATGGATCAACCACTAGAGTCATTGCATGTGTGTTATTTCCACAAACCACACATGGATCAACCACTAGAGTCATTGCATGTGTGTTCTTATACTAAAACCACAAACCAGTACTAGAGTCATTGCATGTGTGTTCTTATACTAAAACCACAAACCATTACTAGAGTCATTGCATTTGTGTTCTTTTCCACAAACCACACATGGATCCACCAGTGGTCATTGCATGTGTGTTATTTCCACAAACCACACATGGATCAACCACTAGAGTCATTGCATGTGTGTTCTTTCCACAAACCACATATGGATCAACCACTAGAGTCATTGCAAGTGTGTTCTTATTATACTAAAACCAACACTAGAGTCATTACATGTGTGTTATTTTGCTAAAACCAACATGGATCCACCAGTGGTCATTGCATATGTGTTCTTTCAACAAACCACACATGGATCAACCACTAGAGTCATTGCATGTGTGTTATTTCCACAAACCACACATGGATCAACCACTAGAGTCATTGCACGTGTGTTCTTATACTAAAACCACAAACCAGTACTAGAGTCATTGCATGTGTGTTCTTATACTAAAACCACAAACCATTACTAGAGTCATTGCATGTGTGTTCTTTTCAACAAACCACACATGGATCCACCAGTGGTCATTGGATGTGTGTTATTTCCACAAACCACATATGGATCAACCAGAGTCATTGCATGTGTGTTCTTTCCACAAACCACACATGGATTAACCACTAGAGTCATTGCATGTTTATTCTTATCCTAAAACCACAAACCAGCACTAGAGTCATTGCATGTGTGTTCTTTTCCACAAACCACACATGGATCCACCAGTGGTCATTGCATGTGTGTTCTTTCCATAAACCACACATGGATCAACCACTAGAGTCATGGCATGTGTGTTCTTTCCACAAACCACACATGGATCAACCAATAGAGTCATTGCATGTGTGTTCTTATACTAAAACCACAAACCAGTACTAGAGTCATTGGATGTGTGTTCTTATAAACAAACCACACATGGATCCACCAGTGGTCATTGCATGTGTGTTCTTTCCACAAACCACATATGGATCAACCAGAGTCATTGCATGTGTGTTCTTTCCACAAACCACACATGGATCAACCACTAGAGTCATTGCATGTTTGTTCTTATACTAAAACCACAAACCAGCACTAGAGACATTGTATGTGTGTTCTTTTCCACAAACCACACATGGATCCACCACTAGAGTCATTGGATGTATGTTCTTTCGACAAACCACATATTGATCAACCAGAGTCATTGCATGTGTGTTCTTTCCACAAACCACACATGTGGACCCACCAGTGGTCATTGCATGTGTGTTATTTCCACAAACCACACATGTATCAACCACTAGAGTCATTGCATGTGTGTTCTTTCCACAAACCACATATGGATCAACCACTAGAGTCATTACATGTGTGTTCTTATACTAAAACCAACACTAGAGTCATTGCATGTGTGTTCTTTTCACAAACCACACATGGATCAACCACTAGAGTCATTGCATGTGTGTTATTTCCACAAACAAACATGGATCAACCACTAGCGTCATTGCATGTGTGTTCTTATACTAAAACCAACATGGATCCACCAGTGTTCATTGCATATGTGTTCTTTCAACAAACCACACATGGATCAACCACTAGAGTCATTGCATGTGTGTTATTTCCACAAACCACACATGGATCAACCACTAGAGTCATTGCATGTGTGTTCTTATACTAAAACCACAAACCATTACTAGAGTCATTGCATGTGTGTTCTTATACTAAAACCACAAACCATTACTAGAGTCATTGCATGTGTGTTCTTTTCCACAAACCACACATGGATCCACCAGTGGTCATTGCATGTGTGTTATTTCCACAAACCACACATGGATCAACCACTAGAGTCATTGCATGTGTGTTATTTCCACAAACCACACATGGATGAACCACTAGAGTCATTGCATGTGTGTTCTTATACTAAAACCACAAAGCAGTACTAGAGTCACTGCATGTGTGTTCTTTTCCACAAACCACACATGGATCCACCAGTGGTCATTGCATGTGTGTTATTTCCACAAACCACACATGGATCAACCACTAGAGTCATTGCATGTGTGTTCTTTTCACAAACCACATATGGATCAACCACTAGAGTCATTGCAAGTGTGTTCTTATTATACTAAAACCAACACTAGAGTCATTACATGTGTGTTATTTTGCTAAAACCAACATGGATCCACCAGTGGTCATTGCATATGTGTTCTTTCAACAAACCACACATGGATCAACCACTAGAGTCATTGCATGTGTGTTATTTCCACAAACCACACATGGATCAACCACTAGAGTCATTGCACGTGTGTTCTTATACTAAAACCACAAACCAGTACTAGAGTCATTGCATGTGTGTTCTTATACTAAAACCACAAACCATTACTAGAGTCATTGCATGTGTGTTCTTTTCAACAAACCACACATGGATCCACCAGTGGTCATTGGATGTGTGTTATTTCCACAAACCACATATGGATCAACCAGAGTCATTGCATGTGTGTTCTTTCCACAAACCACACATGGATTAACCACTAGAGTCATTGCATGTTTATTCTTATCCTAAAACCACAAACCAGCACTAGAGTCATTGCATGTGTGTTCTTTTCCACAAACCACACATGGATCCACCAGTGGTCATTGCATGTGTGTTCTTTCCACAAACCACACATGGATCAACCACTAGAGTCATGGCATGTGTGTTCTTTCCACAAACCACACATGGATCAACCAATAGAGTCATTGCATGTGTGTTCTTATACTAAAACCACAAACCAGTACTAGAGTCATTGGATGTGTGTTCTTATAAACAAACCACACATGGATCCACCAGTGGTCATTGCATGTGTGTTCTTTCCACAAACCACATATGGATCAACCAGAGTCATTGCATGTGTGTTCTTTCCACAAACCACACATGGATCAACCACTAGAGTCATTGCATGTTTGTTCTTATACTAAAACCACAAACCAGCACTAGAGTCATTGTATGTGTGTTCTTTTCCACAAACCACACATGGATCCACCACTAGAGTCATTGGATGTATGTTCTTTCGACAAACCACATATTGATCAACCAGAGTCATTGCATGTGTGTTCTTTCCACAAACCACACATGTGGACCCACCAGTGGTCATTGCATGTGTGTTATTTCCACAAACCACACATGTATCAACCACTAGAGTCATTGCATGTGTGTTCTTTCCACAAACCACATATGGATCAACCACTAGAGTCATTGCATGTGTGTTCTTATACTAAAACCAACACTAGAGTCATTGCATGTGTGTTCTTTTCACAAACCACACATGGATCAACCACTAGAGTCATTGCATGTGTGTTATTTCCACAAACAAACATGGATCAACCACTAGCGTCATTGCATGTGTGTTCTTATACTAAAACCAACATGGATCCACCAGTGGTCATTGCATATGTGTTCTTTCAACAAACCACACATGGATCAACCACTAGAGTCATTGCATGTGTGTTATTTCCACAAACCACACATGGATCAACCACTAGAGTCATTGCATGTGTGTTCTTATACTAAAACCACAAACCAGTACTAGAGTCATTGCATGTGTGTTCTTATACTAAATCCACAAACCATTACTAGAGTCATTGCATGTGTGTTCTTTTCCACAAACCACACATGGATCCACCAGTGGTCATTGCATGTGTGTTATTTCCACAAACCACACATGGATCAACCACTAGAGTCATTGCATGTGTGTTCTTTCCACAAACCACATATGGATCAACCACTAGAGTCATTGCAAGTGTGTTCTTATTATACTAAAACCAACACTAGAGTCATTACATGTGTGTTATTTTGCTAAAACCAACATGGATCCACCAGTGGTCATTGCATATGTGTTCTTTCAACAAACCACACATGGATCAACCACTAGAGTCATTGCATGTGTGTTATTTCCACAAACCACACATGGATCAACCACTAGAGTCATTGCACGTGTGTTCTTATACTAAAACCACAAACCAGTACTAGAGTCATTGCATGTGTGTTCTTATACTAAAACCACAAACCATTACTAGAGTCATTGCATGTGTGTTCTTTTCAACAAACCACACATGGATCCACCAGTGGTCATTGGATGTGTGTTATTTCCACAAACCACATATGGATCAACCAGAGTCATTGCATGTGTGTTCTTTCCACAAACCACACATGGATTAACCACTAGAGTCATTGCATGTATGTTCTTATCCTAAAACCACAAACCAGCACTAGAGTCATTGCATGTGTGTTCTTTTCCACAAACCACACATGGATCCACCAGTGGTCATTGCATGTGTGTTATTTCCACAAACCACACATGGATTAACCACTAGAGTCATTGCATGTGTGTTCTCTCCACAAACCACACATGGATCAACCACTAGAGTCATTGCATGTGTGTTCTTTCCACAAACAACACAGGGATCAACCACTAGAGTCATTGCATGTGTGTTCTTATTATACTAAAACCAACACTAGAGTCATTGCATGTGTGTTCTTTTCACAAACCACGCATGGATCAACCACTAGAGTCATTGCATGTGTGTTATTTCCACAAACAAACATGGATCAACCACTAGAGTCATTGCATGTGTTTTCCTATACTAAAACCAACATGGATCCACCAGTGGTCATTGCATATGTGTTCTTTCCACAAACCACACATGGATCAACCACTAGAGTCATTGCATGTGTGTTATTTCCACAAACCACACATGGATCAACCACTAGAGTCATTGCATGTGTGTTTTTATACTAAAACCACAAACCAGTACTAGAGTCATTGCATGTGTGTTCTTATACTAAAACCACAAACCATTACTAGAGTCATTGCATGTGTGTTCTTTTCAACAAACCACACATGGATCCACCAGTGGTCATTGGATGTGTGTTATTTCCACAAACCACATATGGATCAACCAGAGTCATTGCATGTGTGTTCTTTCCACAAACCACACATGGATTAACCACTAGAGTCATTGCATGTTTATTCTTATCCTAAAACCACAAACCAGCACTAGAGTCATTGCATGTGTGTTCTTTTCCGCAAACCACACATGGATCCACCAGTGGTCATTGCATGTGTGTTCTTTCCACAAACCACACATGGATCAACCACTAGAGTCATGGCATGTGTGTTCTTTCCACAAACCACACATGGATCAACCAATAGAGTCATTGCATGTGTGTTCTTATTATACTAAAACCAACACTAGAGTCATTACATGTGTGTTATTTTGCTAAAACCAACATGGATCCACCAGTGGTCATTGCATATGTGTTCTGTCAACAAACCACACATGGATCAACCACTAGAGTCATTGCATGTGTGTTATTTCCACAAACCACACATGGATCAACCACTAGAGTCATTGCACGTGTGTTCTTATACTAAAACCACAAACCAGTACTAGAGTCATGTCATGTGTGTTCTTATACTAAAACCACAAACCATTACTAGAGTCATTGCATGTGTGTTCTTTTCAACAAACCACACATGGATCCACCAGTGGTCATTGGATGTGTGTTATTTCCACAAACCACATATGGATCAACCAGAGTCATTGCATGTGTGTTCTTTCCACAAACCACACATGGATTAACCACTAGAGTCATTGCATGTTTGTTCTTATCCTAAAACCACAAACCAGCACTAGAGTCATTGCATGTGTGTTCTTTTCCACAAACCACACATGGATCCACCAGTGGTCATTGCATGTGTGTTATTTCCACAAACCACACATGGATTAACCACTAGAGTCATTGCATGTGTGTTCTCTCCACAAACCACACATGGATCAACCACTAGAGTCATTGCATGTGTGTTCTTTCCACAAACAACACAGGGATCAACCACTAGAGTCATTGCATGTGTGTTCTTATTATACTAAAACCAACACTAGAGTCATTGCATGTGTGTTCTTTTCACAAACCACGCATGGATCAACCACTAGAGTCATTGCATGTGTGTTATTTCCACAAACAAACATGGATCAACCACTAGAGTCATTGCATGTGTTTTCCTATACTAAAACCAACATGGATCCACCAGTGGTCATTGCATATGTGTTCTTTCCACAAACCACACATGGATCAACCACTAGAGTCATTGCATGTGTGTTATTTCCACAAACCACACATGGATCAACCACTAGAGTCATTGCATGTGTGTTTTTATACTAAAACCACAAACGAGTACTAGAGTCATTGCATGTGTGTTCTTATACTAAAACCACAAACCATTACTAGAATCATTGCATGAGTGTTCTTTTCCACAAACCACACATGGATCCACCAGTGATCATTGCATGTGTGTTCTTTCCATAAACCACATATGGATCAACCAGAGTCATTGCATGTGTGTTCTTTCCACAAACCACACATGGATCAACCACTAGAGTCATTGCATGTGTGTTATTTCCACAAACCACACATGGATCAACCACTAGAGTCATTGCATGTGTGTTCTTATACTAAAACCACAAACCAGTACTAGAGTCATTGCATGTGTCTTCTTATCAACAAACCACACATGGACCCACCAGTGGTCATTGCATGTGTGTTCTTTCCACAAACCACATATGGATCAACCAGAGTCATTACATGTGTGTTCTTTCCACAAACCACACATGGATCAACCACTAGAGTCATTGCATGTTTGTTCTTATACTAAAACCACAAACTAGCACTAGAGTCATTGCATGTGTGTTCTTTTCCACAAACCACACATGGATCCACCACTAGAATCATTGCATGTGTGTTCTTTCCACAAACCACATATGGATCAACCAGAGTCATTGCATGTGTGTTCTTTCAACAAACCACACATGTGGACCCACCAGTGGTCATTGCATGTGTGTTATTTCCACAAACCACACATGGATCAACCACTAGAGTCATTGCATGTGTGTTCTTATACTAAAACCAACACTAGAGTCATTGCATATGTGTTCTTTTCACAAACCACACATGGATCAACCACTAGAGTCATTGCATGTGTGTTGTTTCCACAAACAAACATGGATCAACCACTAGAGTCATTGCATGTGTGTTCTTATACTAAAACCAACATGGATCCACCAGTGGTCATTGCATGTGTGTTCTTTCCACAAACCACACATGGATCAACCACTAGAGTCATTGCATTTGTGTTATTTCCACAAACCACACATGGATCAACCACTAGAGTCATTTCATGTGTGTTCTTATACTAAAACCACAAACTAGTACTAGAGTCATTGCATGTGTGTTCTTATACTATAACCACAAACCAGTACTAGAGTCATTGCATGTGTGTTCTTTTCCACAAACCACACATGGATCCACCAGTGGTCATTGCATGTGTGTTCTTTCCACAAACCACATATGGATCAACCAGAGTCATTGCATGTGTGTTCTTTCCACAAACCACACATGTGGACCCATCAGTGGTCATCGCATGTGTGTTATTTCCACAAACCACACATGGATCAACCACTAGAGTCATTGCATGCGTGTTCTTTCCACAAACCACATATGGATCAACCACTAGAGTCATTGCATGTTTGTTCTTATACTAAAACCAATACTAGAGTCATTGCATGTGTGTTCTTTTCACAAACCACACATGGATCAACCACTAGAGTCATTGCATGTGTGTTGTTTCCACAAACCACATATGGATCAACCACTAGAGTCATTGCATGTGTGTTCTTATTATACTAAAACCAACACTAGAGTGATTGCATGTGTGTTCTTTTCACAAACCACACATGGATCAACCACTAGAGTCATTGCATGTGTGTTATTTCCACAAACAAACATGGATCAACCACTAGAGTCATTGCATGTGTGTTCTTTTCCACAAACCACACATGGATCCACCAGTGGTCATTGCATGTGTGTTCTTTCCACAAACCACATATGGATCAACCACTAGAGTCATTTCATGTGTGTTCTTTTCCACAAACAACTTATGGATCAACCAGTGGTCATTGCATGTGTGTTCTTTCCACAAACCACATGTGGACCCATTACAGTCATTGCATGTGTGTTATTTCCACAAACCACACATGGATCAACCACTAGAGTCATTGCATATGTGTTATTTCCACAAACCACACATCGATCAACCACTAGAGTCATTGCATGTGTGTTCTTATACTAAAACCAACACCAGAGTCATTGCATGTGTGTTCTTTTCACAAACCACACATAGATCAACCACTAGAGTCATTGCATGTGTGTTATTTCCACAAACAAACATGGATCAACCACTAGAGTCATTGCATGTGTGTTCTTATACTAAAACCAACATGGATCCACCAGTGGTCATTGCATGTGTCTTCTTTCCACAAACCACACATGGATCAAACACTAGAGTCATTGCATGTGTGTTCTTATACTAAAACCACAAACCAATACTATAGTCATTGCATGTGTGTTCTTATACTAAAACCACAAAACAGTACTAGAGTCATTGCATGTGTGTTATTTTCCACAAACCACACATGGATCCACCAGTGGTCATTGCATGTGTGTTCTTTCCACAAACCACATATGGATGAACCAGAGTCATTGCATGCGTGTTGTTTCCACAAACCACACATGTGGACCCATCAGTGGTCATTGCATGTGTGTTATTTCCACAAACCACACATGGATCAACCACTAGAGTCATTGCATGTGTGTTCTTTCCACAAACCACATATGGATCAACCACTAGAGTCATTGCATGTGTGTTCTTATACTAAAACCAACACTAGAGTCATTGCATGTGTGTTCTTTTCACAAACCACACATGGATCAACCACTAGAGTCATTGCATGTGTGTTATTTCCACAAACAAACATGGATCGACCACTAGAGTCATTGCATGTGTGTTCTTATACTAAAACCAACATGGATCCACCAGTGGTCATTGCATGTGTCTTCTTTCCACAAACCACACATGGATCAACCACTAGAGTCATTGCAAGTGTGTTATTTCCACAAACCACACATGGATCAACCACTAGAGTCATTGCATGTGTGTTCTTATACTAAAAGCACAAACCAGTACTAGAGTCATTGTGTCGTGGTGGTGTCACGACAGATGCCATGGATAGGCTAAAGGTGGGGACTATTACACGCTAGGGGAATCCAGGGAGGGATAGTGGAGTGATTATCCACACAGAAGATTGTATTGCTATATCTGCGAGATTACAAGTGCTCCTTGAGCTGTATTAGCGAGAGGAGGAAGAAGGAGCTCTCTTACTCTCACCCACAGTTCACTTCTAATACCCTAGCCACATTGGTACACAAGGAAACTCAACTGACTAGAACTCAACCAACCCCCTCTTCAGGAACCCTAGCCCTCCTTATATAGAGGTGGCTCGGTCTCTGCCTAGGGCATACGTGAAGGCATATTCCTAAGAATATGCCTCCTCCCAAAGTGGTAACCCGACCCGGGTGCTTTTTTCCCCGCGTCATACATGCTTTAGCTACGTAAGCCTCTGTGGCGCCTGCGTCAGCCGACGTGAGCGTCGTCACCCTTGTTGGCCACGATCCGGTGGTCCTGCCCTTGCTTTCTTCGCTCATGCAGTGCGTACCGGACCTTCTTTTTGACCAGAGAGATTCCTTCCTTCTCCCAGAAGCCAAGCGAGGACCCGGATCATAGTAGATCCGGCCACACTTGTTCCTGCATACAAGTTAGACAAGTACTTCCGATTTACTCCTTAAGTCGGATAAGACAGTGTTAGGCGACCCCCCTGGTCCGGGTTACTCCGTGATCTGGCCTGCCTTGAGGTCACCCGGCCAGCATACACTTTGGCTCTGCCAAACCTTGGCTAATTCGGCCCTTATACCCCGGAGTGACCCTACCCGGGGGTATCCCCCCAACATTAGTCCCCGAAGCTGGTGCGGTCTTAGCGGCCTTGGTCGCTAAGGCCACATCAGGTTCATTTATGTTCGAGCCTTGGATGTTATTTCTGGGTTAGCTATTTATCTCGGAGGATATGGATTTACGTTCCCTTCGCACGTTCCAAGTTTTCACTTGCCGGCCGGGTTACCACTTTGGCTCGGATCCCATGGTTTTACTTTCCCTCTGCACATTCCAAGTTTTTACTTGCGATCCGGGTTACCACTTTGGCTCGATCCGGGCCTTGCTTCCTTCTCTCATACGCCAACCCACGTGGAGACTAATCATTACATTGCCTCATTTTAAGGGCCTGCATAGTAACCGCCACAGTAATTGTCAGTTATTACTGTGCGAGGGTCACGTCATGCCTGCCTCCTCGTTTACCGCATCAGCGTGTCACGTCATGGGATCGCTTCCGCCCTGTGGCCCCCCGTGTGGCTCTTCTGCGATTGGCTGATGCAGGTGATACACGGCCACACCGTGTGGCCCGTTGGCGCAAAGCGATCCCACTCACCGATCTCTGGGGTGGTTAAGTACCGGAGGAGCGCGCCTCTTAGCGTTTTTCCACTTCTATGCCCCTCTGCCCGTTCCTCTTCTCCTTCATCTTCCTTGCAACCGTGCCGCCGCCAGTGCTTCTAGCAGCAGCGCCGCTGCCGCACCTTTCCCGTGCATCTGCCTCGCGGCCACCGCTGCACAACTTCTCATCCACGGGTCCTCGCCAATCCAAGCATCAGATTCCCGCCGCCGCTAGCGCCAGTGAGAGCAGTGAGTACGAGATGACTGAGGAGGAGCTCGTCGTCGCCGAGCAGGAGATGGAGGAGGACGCCGCCGCAGCGGACCGCGGCGCGTGGGCCGGTCGTGGGTCTGCCAGGATGATATCGACTGGCTCTACCGGACCCGCCGCATCCCCGCCGGAGTTGACGCCCGTCTCCCCTTCGCCGAACTGGCCCCCTCACCCAATCCGGGTGAGTTCGTCGTGTTCCTTTCCCACTTTCAACGGGGGTTCGGTCTGCCGGTGAGCGATTTCTTCCGGGATTGGCTCAGCACCTACCACCTGCAGCCGCATCATCTCCCAGCCAACGCTATCACCTCTCTTTCCGCCTTTGCCTCTACGATCGAAGGCTACACCGGACTATGGCCCACGAAGGAGCTGTGGATCCGGTTTTTTGGCCTCCGTCGCAACGTTATCCCCAACATCCAAGTGGAGTCGGAGGATAAGCAGCTCACCCAATTCGGAGCTACCTCCATCTCACCCCAGAGACTCTCCGTTTTCCCCCGGGTTACCAGGCTTGACTCCTGCAAAGGATGGGCCCGGACCTTCTTCTATATCCGGAACTCGGGCACCGAAGACTTGATTCGGTTGCTGCCCTACACTCCGGGTCCACCTGACAGGGAATTCTGGGAGGAGATCCCCAAGAAGTCTACAGCTCTGGCCAACCAAGTTAACAAGAGGTTCGCAGAGCTGAAGAAACTCGGATTGCGCAACAAGGATGCTATGATCACGTTCGTGCGCAACCAAATCTCTCCCCTCCAGAAGCGCACCCACAAGTTGTGCCACATGAGTTTTAGCTGCGACCCCAACCGGACCTCCTCCTTCGAGCTAAGCAACACGGAGATTTTTCACCGGGTCAAGGCTCTCTTCACCACCCACCGGGACTTCTCCGCCGAATGGACGTGGGGGATCGAGCACTTCTGCCGTGACAGGCTCCCTCCCGCGGTAAGCTTCGCGGGGCAAACTTATTTCGGATCAAATATGCGTCGGTTTCTGTCGTATTTTTGACTCTGTTCTTCATGCTTTTTCTCAGCTATTCCTTCAGCAAACTCTCGAGGATGGTACGGATCCGACCCTTAAGTGGGCACCGGATCGAGACATTCCGGATGAGGAGGAGCCGGACCAAGAGATGTTTCTCCCTATGACCGACGCTACCAAACGACCCAGCGGTAAATTCTCTTCTCTTAGAGATTGGCCAGATGATGAGGATGACTCGGATGTCGACCTGATTGAACCTGTTGAGGCTGTCCCTCTTTCTTTTGCCTTTCCGGCATCAGCTAACCCTGGTGGGCATATCCACGAGGATCCCCCACTTGCTACGGGCGAGCCGGTTCCGGTGGCGTCGAAGAACAAGCGCGGAGTCGCATCAAGTTCTTCCTCCGAACCTTCTCAGCCCACCAAAAGGCAAAAGAAGGCCGGAGACAAGACTGCCTCCAAGCGAGCAGGCAAAGCCCCGACGCGAAAGGCTCGGAAACCTAAGGAGGCTGAAACCTCAGATGCGTAAGTCATTTTTCATTGCGTAACTCATGTTTCCTTGCATCGTGGTAGTTTCTCTTCTGACATTATTCTCTTTTTTAGACCTCCGGTGGAGGTCCCTCAGAGCGGATCAAGCATTTCTTCACCCCTTCGGTCCGGCCCTTCTCCTCCTCGTGACAACGAGTCACGCCCGCTGAGCCCTATTCTGGAGGGTTCTGCGGCTGCTCCGGGTTCCGCAGTGCCTCATCGAGAGGAACGCGACCTCGGAGCAGGAGGGGTCGGTCCAGCCGAGGCGACGTCATCCACCACTTCGGCATCGCTGCAACCAGCAACCACCGAGTCTACCACAACACCAGCACTAGCGGCAGCTCCAGTACCGGCGACCGAGCCAGCACCAGCACCTGTCCCGGCACCGAAGAAACCAACAACAGCTCCAAGTCCAGCTACAAGAGCCCCAGCGCCAAGTTCCTCTGCCTCGTCCTAGTCATCCCAACCTCGGCGAGGAACCACTCCAGCAGCTTCAAAGGGTAAATCCACTACGGTTACATCTTCCCAGCAAGCTAAGGGAAAAAAGGCTCCGGATACCACCAAGTCTGCATCCATCGAGGCCGGGCAGCGAACCCTATCGTCGATGCTTCCGAAGAAATCACCAGCAGCGAAGGATGTTCCTGCCGAGCCAACTGACGTGCAGCAGATGGTTCTGCACACCAGTCCAGCCCTTGCCCTGGTTGAGAGGAAGGAAGCGCACGCAAAGGGTTTGGTGGCACCCCATATGCCCACTGGCGAGCGGTACCCTCCGAGTCTTATTGAGTTCGTCATGAACTGGAATAAGGCGGAGTTCGTCCACAACGACTATCTCCCGGAAAAGTTCAGCCCTGCAGAATTTTCCGCCCAGATGAATACTGCCGCTAAGGCAATTAACCTGGCGGGGCGAATGATGGAGGTATGTCGTTTCTCCTTTACATGCTATAGATAATAACCATTAGTCCCCGACCCTCCGGTGGAGTAGCTTGTTACTCGGCCGGATGCTCATTAGAAAACTAACGTAGCTGCATGTAAACTTCAAATATGCACACACCTAGAGCCGGGTTAAGTTCCACTTGGCCCGGATCTTGTACACTTCGAATATGCACACACCTAGATCCAGGTTAAGTTCCACTTGGCCCGGATCTTGTACACTTCGAATATGCACACACCTAGAGTCGGGTTAAGTTCCACTTGGCCCGGATCTTGTACACTTCGAATATGCACACACCTAGAGCCGGGTTAAGTTCCACTTGGCCCGGATCTTGTACACTTCGAATATGCACACACCTAGAGACGGGTTAAGTTCCACTTAGCCCGGATCTTGTACACTTCGAATATGCACACACCTAGAGCCGGGTTAAGTTCCACTTGGCCCGGATCTTGTACACTTCGAATATGCACACACCTAGAGCCGGGTTAAGTTCCACTTGGACCAGATCTTGTACACTTCGAATATGCACACACCTAGAGCCGGGTTAAGTTCCACTTGGCCCGGATCTTATACACTTCGAATATGCACATACCTAGAGCCGGGTTAAGTTCCACTTGGCCCGGATCTTGTACACTTCGAATATGCACCAGGCTAATTTTACACTTCTGTACTTTTTTCAGGTAACCACCAATCACCAGAGCGCGGAATTCCAACGCCTGCTTGATACCCACAAGATGCTACGCACAAAGCATGTTGCACTTGGTGCAGAACATGAAAAGAGGGGTAATTTTCTCCCTCGGCACCTCTCCGATTTTTGTCACCTTCTTCTGCCGAACTAATCTCCTCATTCGGTTTCTGTAGCTGGGGTGGAGGCTGAGAACAAGATCATGCGGAAAAACTTGGAGGAAATCCGGGGTATGTCCTCTTTTGTTCGACCTCATAGTGTTTTCCATTTCTTCTTATCCTTGGCTCGGCAAACATTCACTCCTCGGCTCTGCCGGGTCATCATACTATTTCAGCATCACTTGAGGATAGTGTGCCCGTGCCTGATATGATGCTGCATTTTCTCGAACAAGCAGGGCAGCATCAGGCCGAGCTGAAGAAGAAAGATGATGAGCTTGCTCTCCTCCGGACTAAGGACAACGAGATCGCCAAGCTCAAGGCTGAGATGGAGAAGATGAAGGCCCAGCACCGAACCGAACTCCAAAAGGTTGGCCAGAACTTCACAGAAGATCGTGAGCACCTTACTCTTCAGATCTCCAAGGACCAGCACCTACTTAAAGAATCCGAGGTCCAGCTTGGGTCCGCGATCGCTGAGCTTGAACAACTGCGCAAGAGACGCGACAATTGCATCAAGGAGTTGACCCGGATCCACAGACATATCTCATGTAAGTTTCTTTCCCTTATCCAACATAATTTTCCGGGTTAGCTCGTATGTCCTTGCTTAAACATCTTCATTTGCCTTGTTTCCAGACCACTTTCCCGAGGGTACTCCTATTGCAAGCGCTGCTGTTGCCAAATTCTGCCGAGAGAGGGGTACTCCCGTCGCACCTGATGGTGAGAGCATCCCTTTAGACATGGAGGACCTATTGGTCAGCGTGTCAGCTCGCGTGGAAACCATCAAGAACTATGGGAAAGATCTCCTCGACGTTTCGGTCCGGATCTTCAACACGTTCTGGCCCAGCGAGAGCGCTCCGAAGAGGATCAAACTCCTTGCTGAAAAACTTTTGGAAATCGAGACCCAGCTTGACCTCTAGAGAGAGTCCGCTGGGCGTGCCGCATCAGATACTCTCCTTCACCATATTGTTACATGGTATGAGAAGATCGACCTCATCCTCCTTACACGTCAGCGCACCAGATCCAAATGGACCGATGATCCGGAGTGGGTAGCTCGGCGTCAGGCTTGCGCCTACAGCCTCGTCGAATATTCTCCAATCCATGACTGGGTTGAGGGACCGAGCTTTCTGGAGTCCGGTAGGGACGAGCATATTGAGAACGTGGAAGATGGGTCGGATGAGGACGGAGACGATGCTGCTTCAGATATTGAAGACAGCGATGACGACGCCAAACTTCCTCCTCCTGCTGCCCCTTAGTTTAAAAAGAAAACTTGAAAATTTATCAGATCCCCGGTATGCCGGGTGCAATTGTATGCTGGATATGTAATATTTTGCTACTATGTTTGTATGCCGGATTAACTTGGGCGTAGTCCCTGAGTTTCATTTTCTTGTTCGTCCAATTCCCTGGCTCGATCCGTGTCTACCTTGATTCGGTTTTACGACTTACAAATCCGAGCTTCAAGAATTGTTTTAACAATACTTAGAAACTTTTAGGCTTAGCTCAAAATAATTCAGCATAATAACTTGAAAATAAATACAGGGTTAGTCCAAAAAACAAACGTTAGCTCAAATAAATTCATTTCCTTATTTGTTTTTCATGTGCTACGCAATTCCAAACTTGTTCTCTTGCTTGCCATGAAGCCAATTCTTGTTGGACAGCAGCAAGTCGAAGAGTTGGGTTTTTGGTGCTCACACATTACTAATCCGGGTTAAGTAGAAGAACTTATTCCAGCTACCGCACAAATAAGATAAGACAGCAAATATTATTAAGGCAGTCCCCGAGTTACTGCCCGAGGCGCTGCTATTTCATTGATAAGCTCATTGCCGACATACATACCGACATATGAGACGACTCGGATACATACACTTCTTAGCTAAGTGTAGAAGGGACGAAGTAGCGCTACATTCCACGGTCGCTTACACTCCTCTCCGGACCTGTCTGCCTTGTTCTTTTCCTGTGGCTTTGCATCTATAAGATAGTAGGAATCATTGTGCAATGCTTTGCTCACAATGAATGGCCCTTCCCATGGGGGGATAATTTATGCATGCCAGTAGTACGTTGTACCAACTGGAGCACCAGATCGCCTTCCCGGAAGACCCGGGGGCATACTTTCCGGCTATGATAGCGTCGGAGATTTTGCTGATATATGGCGGATCTGGACAGTGCCAGTTCTCTCGCTTCTTCCAGCAGATCAACATCATTCTGCCGGGATTCTTGCACTTCGGCTTCTGTGTATTGGGTGACTCTAGGCGAATCGTGCTCTATGTCGGCTGGTAATACAGCTTCTGCCCCATATACCAGAAAAAATGGCGTATAGCCTGTTGATCGATTCGGAGTTGTTCTTAAACTCCATAGTACCGCTGGTAGTTCTTCTCTCCAGCACCCTACTGATATTTGTAGCGGCTCAATGAGCCGGGGTTTTATCCCGGATAACACTAATCCGTTGGATCTTTCCACTTGTCCGTTTGATGCGGGGTGGGCTACCGAGGCTACGTCCAGCCAGATCTTCTTATCCCGGCAGAATCACGCAAACGCTCCTTCAGCAAAATTTGTGCCATTATCAGCTATAATACTGTGTGGATAACCGTATCTCAAGATGATGTCTTTGAGAAATGTCACGGCCGTAGCGCCATCACATTTTCTTATAGGTTTCACTTAAATCCATTTTGTAAACTTGTCCACCATGACCAAAATGTGTGTCATGTTCCCTCTCGCTGGTTTGAACGGGCCAACCATATCCAAGCACCATACAGAAAATGGCCACGTAATTGGTATGGTCTTGAGTTCCGACATAGGCATATGTGTCTTGGTGGCGTACCTTTGACAACGATTACATTTTCTCACCAGATCTTCCGCTTGTTCTAAGGCACTTGGCCAGTAGAAACCATGCCGGAATGCTTTTGCCACTAGGGCTCGGGATGAGGCATGATGCCCGCATTCTCCTTGGTGTATATCTCGGAGGATGTCAAGCCCTTCTTCCGGGTCAACACATCGCTGGAGGATGCTGGTTACACTCCGTTTGTATAACTCGGAATTGATGATTGTGTATGCTTTGGCTCTCCTCTGAGTTTGCCTGGCTAGCACCTCCTCAGTGGGTAATGTTCCATCTTTCAAGAATTGGAATATAGGCAGTGCCCAGGCTGGTATTGCTCGTGGAGGGAACATCTCCTCATCAATTTCCATTTGATCCACCGGCATAACTTCGGTCGGATCACGCTGAGCAGTCCCCGGGTCTAGCGAGGTAGTCCCTGGGTCTACTGAGGCAGTCCCCGGGTTTGCTGATGCAGTCCCCAGGTTTCGCGTACTACCTCCTGTGTCGATGTCCATGGGCTCAGCTCCAGATTCCGTAAATAGATCGAGTCGGTTCCTGGGGACGGCCTGATAGACGGTTTTCTGAGGTGCTCCAATGCTACACCCGGTGGGATTGCCTGTCGGGTCGATCCGAGCTTTGACAGCATGTCGGCAGCCTCGTTTTCCATTCGAGGTACATGGTAAAATTCACACCCCTCGAAGTAACCAGATATCTTCTGCACATGAAACTTGTACAGCGCCATGTTCGGATCCAGGGCGTCCCATACTTCGGACACTTGGTGCACCACCAGATCCGAGTCACCAAAGCATATTATCCGACGTATGCCAATCTCCTTTGCCACTTTGAGCCCATGCACAAGAGCCTCGTACTCAGCAACATTGTTTGATGCCGTGAAATGGATCTGCAAGACGTATTTTAGCTGGTCCTTCTTTGGTGAGGCAAGCACAACCCCGGCGCCTAATCCGGTTTTGGTTTTCGACCCGTCAAAGTGCATCCTCTAGTAGTTCGGGTCTGGTGGTGGTGGTTCGTATTGCACCTCGGCCCAATCTACAAAAAAATCCGCCACAGCTTGAGACTTGATCGCTTCTCTTCTATCATATTGGGGCGCATAAGGGGCTAGCTCAATTGCCCATTTTGCAATTCTGCCACTCGCATCCTTGTTACCCATTATCTTGGATATGGGGGCTTCACATATCACTTTGATGGGGTGCTCCTCAAAGTAATGCTTCAACTTCTTTGCCACCATATAGACACCATACGCCACCTTTTGAAAGTGCGGGTAGTTCTGTTTTGAGGCAGACAATACCTCGCTCAAGTAATATACTGGCCTCTGCATCGACTTACCCTCTTCATTGCGTTCCACTACAATCACTGCACTTACAACTCAGTTGGTTGCGGCTATGTAGAGCAACATTGGCTCCTTTGATAATGGAGAAGCTAACACTGGTGCAGTGTCCAACATCTTCTTTAAGTGGGCAAAGGCTTCATCGGCCTGTGGCGTCCAAACAAACTTATCCGACTTCTTCATAAGCTGGTAGAGAGGCAGTGCCTTTTCTCCCAACCGACATACAAACCGACTCAACGATGCCAGGCACCCAGTGAACTTCTGGACGTCGTTAAGACACTTCGGTAGCTCCATTCGTTCGATGGCTCGGATCTTAGTTGGATTAACTTCGATACCTCGGTAGGAAACGAGAAATCCGAGTAATTTTCCAGCCGGGACACCGAAGGTACATTTTTCCGGGTTGAGCTTCATCCGGAATCTCCTCAAGTTCGCGAATGTTTGCCTTATATCGTCAAGGAGCGTCTTGCTTTCCTTGGTCTTGATAACCACATCATCCACATATACTTGTATGTTTTGACCTATTTGGTCATGCAAACATTTTTGCATACATCTTTGGTACGTTGCACCCGCATTACGTAAACCAAACGGCATAGTGCGATAGCAATAAGCCCCGTACGGGGTAATAAACGCAGTTTTTATTTGATCATCCGGGTTCAGAGGTATCTGGTGGAAACCAGAATACGCGTCAATGAATGACAACAGTTCGCATCCCGCGGTCGAGTCTATGACCTGATCTATCCTCGGCAGTGGAAACGGATCTTTTGGACACGCCTTGTTCAGGTTCGTGTAATCGATGCACATGCACCAAACTACTGCCACGTTCGGATCGTCTTTCTTCTTTTCTACCAGCACCAGATTAGAGAGCCAATCCGGATATAGTACTTCCATGATAAATCCCGCTGCTAGCAACCGAGCTATCTCGTCACCAATAACTTTTCTCCTATCCTCGGCGAAGCGGCGGAGAGGTTTCTTCACCGACCTTGCTCCGGGTCTTACGTTTAAAGAGTGCTCGGCCAACTCCCTCGGAACACCTTGCAAGTCTTGTGTAGACCAAGCAAAAATATCCCGATTCTCACGGAGGAAGTTGACGAGCTCGCTTTCCTATTTGTCAGTTAACCCAGCACCAATCATTACGATGCGCTTCGGGAACATGTTATCAACTGGAACCTTCTTGGTGTCCTTTGCGGCTTGGAATGAAACGCTGCCATGATTGTTACTCAACGCTGGCATATGCTGCTGCACGGACTGAGCTAATGCCGCCACCTCTTGGATTTTTATTTTCTCTTGCGCAATCACGAGTGACTCGGCTAGGTTAGACCCGACCGAAGCGCACTCAATGGAACGTCGGAAATCTCCAGTAATGGTAATCACCCCATTTGGTCCGGGCAACTTCATCTTCAGATAACTAATGTGACAGCTTGCCATGAACTTGTCCAGTGTTGGTCTTCCGAGTAACGCGTGATATGCACTTTCCAAGTTCACCACCTCAAACTCCAGATTCTTAGTTCGGCAGTTATCCCTTGTGCCGAATAGCACGTTGACCCGGACTTTGCCTATGGGCTCACAAGAGATGCCTGGCACAATGCCATGGAAAGTTGTTCTCGTAGCCTGGAGCATGTTCTCCGAGATGCCCAACTTGCGCATCGTATCCGCATACCTGATGTTAATGCTACTACCATTGTCAATCAGTACCTTGGAGAACCTTACATTGATGTTTGGTCCAATGAATGTCGGATCTAACACTAGCGCATACGAGCCTGGGCTCGGCATAAGCTTAGGATGATCTTTGATGTTCCAGGTGATTTCCTGGTCCGACCAAGGCATGTACCTCGTCACTGCAAGAATAACCGCGTTAACCTCCATATGTCGGCGCTGCAAGCTCTTCCTATCCGTTTCCTCAGTTGTGAACACACAATAGCTCTGGTGATGTTCTCTATACTCATTCCTTCCCTCGTTTCCGGGGTATCTCTGATCCGGTTGTTGCTGATTTTCCACCTGATGCACTGCATCCCTTCTCTCATTGTTGTCATACCTCGGCGGAGGGGGAGGCAACATTAGCTGTTGCGTGTTTGCTCCAGAGAGCAATTGTTGCCGGGTTGCCGAGGTTGATCATTCCGGGGTGCCTGAGCATTCCCCGAACCACCTTGTTCTATATTACGCATCCACTCACATTGCCTCGTTGTGTGACCCGCTGGGCTATTCGGATTTGGCGTGTGAAACTTACATGGCCGGTCCAGCATCGACTCGTAGGTATACCTCGGACGGTCTTTCTTTTCTTGCCACTGTTTATTTTGCTCTGGAGTCCATGTTTTCTTGCCATCGTTTCTAGGAGTCCATTGCCCTCCCGTTTTCTGGCGTTGGTTGTTCCCTGCTCCGGGTTGATCTTGATTCACAGCTGCAACTTGTTGCGAACCGTAACGATGATCCGGTCTATCATCTCTCCTTTTTCCTCTGTAATCGTTCCTCCGAGATGACCCGGCTCCGTCCCTCTGGTAGTACTCCTCGTTTGACTCGTTTGACGCGATCCTGGGTTGAGTCGGATCACCCAAAGCATATGAATCTGCAATCCGGATCATCTCTGCCAATGTAATTGGCATTTTCCTTTGCAATTTCATCCACATATCGCTGCCATATCTGCACCCTTGTGCGAACCACGCTATGGCCTGTGACTCTATGACTCCCTCACACGAGTTTCTCACGGTACACCACCGGGTCAAGAATTCACGGTCCGTCTCGTTAGATCTCTGCCTGCACATTGCTAGGGTCTGCGGTCTATTCGGCCTCTGATATGTGCTTGAGAAGTTGCTGATAAACATTTCTTAAAAATCTATCTAGTAGTTGATGCTTCCGGGTGGTAAATTATTCAGCCATACTCTGGCCGGGCCTTCCAACATCTGGGGTACGTAACGTACAGCCCATCTCAAGTTGCCAGTGGCAATTTTCACAGCTGTAGCATAGTTTATCAGCCAATCCTCTGGCTTGGTACTGCCTTCATACGTCTTCGTGCCTCTGGGCAACTGGAAGTTGGGTACCGGCGGCTCCTTCATGATCCGGGGTCCAAAGCTTGCTGGACCCGGGGGACCTTGACATTCGATCTGTTCCGACCTATACAGGCGATCCAGCTTCAGCCTGGCGTCATCCGACATCAAGTATCTGCTTCTCAATCTTGACCCTATCACATGATAGTCCGGTCTAGGGTATCCCGCATTCATCATCTCCGAATCACCGTCATTGTACCGGTTTTGTTCTCGGGGTGCACCTTTCTGTTGCATACCTCGGTCGGCACTTTGCTCTTGCCTTGGTATATTCCGCTGCTGCGGTTGACCTGCTCCTGCAGAGTTTCGCTGTCCGGTATTGCCGTTGGCAGCATTCCCTTGACCGACATTGCCTTGGTCGTGGTTACCTCGGCCAGCTTCACCTCGGCTCACACTCCGTCGATCATCATTTTTCTGTGTTTATTTTTCTTTTCCCACACGCGTCGGGTCGTACGGGACGATCTGCTTGTTCCGTCTGGCCGAGGTTACTACCTCTTCTCTCCTTGGACCGCCATGAGGCGACGATGCGGCTCCAGCGGATTTCTCCGGGTTACCCACCGCCGAATGGACGATTTTGGAAGCTCCAACTCTCTCCGGGTTACCTCTGAGCAGCTCTTCGTTCTGTCTGCTCGCGATCTGAACCAGCTCGTTAACCCTATCTTGCTGTCTTTGACGGGCCTCGCCTGTCAAACCCTCTAACTCGGACGCAGCCGCATCCGCTGCTCTGAGGTTCTTCGCCGGGGTACTATACTTCGGCAACCCCACAGACAGATAGTTTTCCGACCCTTCTACTCCATCATCACCTTCTCTGTTCATCTCGCTTATGAGATTTCTCCCTTTTACTTTTACCGTATCAACTTTGTTTGCCTTTGCGTACTCACGTAGCGTCATGTTCAGCGACTGCTGAGCCGCGGCTATTTTCTTTGCGCCCTCCAGTATCTTTTGTCTGGTTTCCTCTAGCTCGGCCTGTGCCTAAGCCGGATCTATCACTGCCACTACCGGGTTAGCCAAGCTATCCATAGCTTCTCTTAGTACGTTCTCAGGCCTCTCTAGTGGAGGTCCTCTAGCTTTCCTCGGTGCCTTAGGTGTTACCTCCGGGTCCGGTGCTGGATCCTTGCTTGCGCCCGCACCTGGCGCAGTCATCATCACCTCCGCATGGTTCCCCCGCATCGACGACGCGGCACGGATGGACGCATGATACGTCCACAGCAACGTAGACCTTGTGCGCACCGAGCTTGATGAAGAGGCCGTTGCGCGGAAGTGGGCGCGTGCCGAAGCAGCCAGCGTTGTCGCTGACGAAATCCAGCGCTCCAAAGCGCTGAACGAGCCCGGACACAATGCGTTCGCTGGTGCCGATGAGGTTTCCCGTCCAGATCTTTACCCCTGCTAGCGCCGCTAGCCCCACGGTGGGCGCCAACTTTCGTGGTGGTGTCATGGCAGATGCCATGGATAGGCTAAAGGTGGGGAATATTACACGCTAGGGGAATCCAGGGAGGGATAGTGGAGTGATTATCCACACAGAAGATTGTATTGCTATATCTGCGAGATTACAAGTGCTCCTTGAGCTATATTAGCGAGAGGAGGAAGAAGGAGCTCTCTTACTCTCACCCACAGTTCACTTCTAAAACCCTAGCCAAATTGGTACACAAGGAAACTCAACTGACTAGAACTCAACCAACCCCCTCTTCAGGAACCCTAGCCCCCCTTATATAGAGGTGGCTCGGTCTCTGCCTAGGGCATACGTGGAGGCATATTCCCAAAGCGGTAACCCGACCGGGGTGCTTTTTCCCCCGCGCCATACATGCTTTAGCTACGTAAGCCTCTGCGATGCCTGCGTCAGCCGACGTGAGCGTCGTCACCCTTGTCGGCCACGATTCGGTTGTCCTGCCCTTGCTTTCTTCGCTCATGCAGTGCGTACTGGACCTTCTTTTTGACCAGAGAGATTCCTTCCTTCTCCCAGAAGCCAAGCAAGGACCCGGATCATAGTAGATCCAGCCACACCTGTTCCTGCATACAAGTTAGACAAGCACTTCCGACTTACTCCTTAAGTCGGATAAGACAGTGTTAGGCGACCCCCCTGGTCCGGGTTACTCCGTGATCCGGCCTGCCTTGAGGTGACCCGTCCAGCATACGCTTTGGCTCTGCCGAACCTTGGCTAATTCGGCCCTTATACCCCGGAGTGACCCTACCCGGGGGTATCCCCCCAACACATTGCATGTGTGTTCTTATCAACAAACCACACATGGATCCACCAGTGGTCATTGCATGTGTGTTCTTTCCATAAACCACATATGGATCAACCAGAGTCATTGCATGTGTGTTCTTTCCACAAACCATACATGGATCAACCACTAGAGTCATTGCATGTTTGTTCTTATACTAAAACCACAAACCAGCACTAGAGTCATTGCATGTGTGTACTTTTCCACAAACCACACATGGATCCACCACTAGAGTCATTGCATGTGTGTTCTTTCCACAAACCACACATGTGGACCCATCAGTGGTCATTGCATGTGTGTTATTTCCACAAACCACACATGGATCAACCACTAGAGTCATTGCATGTGTGTTCTTTCCACAAACCACATATGGATCAACCACTAGAGTCATTGCATGTGTGTTCTTATACTAAAACCAACACTAGAGTCATTGCATGTGTGTTATTTTCACAAACCGCACATGGATCAACCACTAGAGTCATTGCATGTGTGTTATTTCCACAAACAAACATGGATCAACCACTAGAGTCATTGCATGTGTGTTCTTATACTAAAACCAACATGGGTCCACCAGTGGTCATTGCATGTGTGTTCTTTCCACAAACCACACATGGATCAACCACTAGAGTCATTGCATGTGTGTTATTATACTAAAACCACAAAGCAGTACTAGAGTCATTGCATGTGTGTTCTTATACTAAAACCACAAACCAGTACTAGAGTCATTGCATGTGTGTTCTTTTTCCACAAACCACACATGGATCCACCAGTGGTCATTGCATGTGTGTTATTTCCACAAACCACACATGGATCAACCACTAGAGTCATTGCATGTGTGTTATCTCCACAAACCACACATGGATGAACCACTATAGTCATTACATGTGTGTTCTTATACTAAAACCACAAACCAGTACTAGAGTCATTGAATGTGTGTTCTTTTCCACAAACCACACATGGATCCACCAGTGGTCATTGCATGTGTGTTCTTTCCACAAACCACATATGGATCAACCAGAGTCATTGCATGTGTGTTCTTTCCACGAACCACACATGGATCAACCACTAGAGTTATTGCATGTTTGTTCTTATACTAAAACCACAAACCAGCACTAGAGTCATTGCATGTGTGTTCTTTTCCACAAACCACGCATGGATCCACCAGTGGTCATTGCATGTGTGTCATTTCCACAGACCACACATGGATTAACCACTAGAGTCATTGCATTCGTGTTCTTTCCACAAACCACATATGGATCAACCACTAGAGTCATTGCATGTGTGTTCTTATTATACTAAAACCAACACTAGAGTCATTGCATGTGTGTTATTTCCACAAACCACACATGGATCAACCACTAGAGTCATTGCATGTGTGTTCTTTCCACAAACAAACATGGATCAACCACTAGAGTCATTGCATGTGTGTTCTTTTCCACAAACCACACATGGATCCACAAGTGGTCATTGCATGTGTGTTATTTCCACAAACCACACATGGATCAACCACTAGAGTCATTGCATGTGTGTTCTTTCCACAAACCACATATGGATGAACCACTAGAGTCATTGCATGTGTGTTCTTATTATACTAAATCCAACACTAGAGTCATTGCATGTGTGTTCTTTTCACATACCACACATGGATCAACCACTAGAGTCATTGCATGTGTGTTATTTCCACAAACAAACATGGATCTACCACTAGTCATTTCATGTGTGTTATTTTTCCACAAACCACACATGGATCCACCAGTGGTCAGTGCATGTGTGTTCTTTTCCACAAACCACACATGGATCCACTAGTGGTCATTGCGTGTGTGTTCTTTCCACAAACCACATATGGATCAACCACTAGTAATTGCATATGTGTTCTTTCCACAAGCCACATAATGATCAACCACTAGAGTCATTGCATGTTTGTTCTTATACTAAAACCACAATCCAGCACTAGAGTCATTGCATGTGTGTTCTTTTCCACAAACCACACATGGATCCACCAGTGGTCATTGCATGTGTGTTATTTCCACAAACCACACATGGATCAATCACTAGAGTCATTTCATGTGTGCTCTTTCCACAAACCACATATGGATCAAACACTAGAGTCATTGCATGTGTGTTCTTATTATACTAAAACCAACACTAGAGTCATTGCATGTGTGTTCTTTTCACAAACCACATATGGATCAACCACTAGAGTCATTGCATGTGTGTCATTTCCACAAACAAACATGGATCAACCACTAGAGCCATTGCATGTGTGTTTCTTTCCACAAACCACACATTGATCCACAAGTGGTCATTGCATGTGTGTTATTTCCACAAACCACACATGGATCAACCACTAGAGTCATTGCATGTGTGTTTTTTCCACAAACCACATATGGATCAACCACTAGAGTCATTGCATGTGTGTTCTTATTATACTAAAACCAACACTAGAGTCATTACATGTGTGTTCTTTTCACATACCACACATGGATCAACCACTAGAGTCATTACATGTGTGTTATTTCCACAAACAAACATGGATCAACCACTAGAGTCACTGCATGTGTGTTCTTTTTCCACAAACCACACATGGATCCACCGGTGGTCATTGCATGTGTATTTTTTTCCACAAACCACACATGGATCCACCAGTGGTCATTGCATGTGTGTTCTTATACTAAAACCACAAACCAACACTAGAGTCATTGCATGTGTGTTCTTTTTCCACAAACCACACATGGATCCACCAGTGGTCATTGCATGTGTGTTATTTCCACAAACCACACATGTTTCAACCACTAGAGTCATTGCATGTGTGTTATTTCCACAAACCACACATGGATGAACCACTAGAGTCATTGCATGTTTGTTCTTATACTAAAACCACAAAGCAGTACTAGAGTCACTGCATGTGTGTTCTTTTCCACAAACCACACATGGATCCACCAGTGGTCATTGCATGTGTGTTCTTTTCACAAACCACACATGGATCAACCACTAGAGTCCTTGCATGTGTGTTCTTATACTAAAACCAACACTAGAGTCATTGCATGTGTGTTCTTATACTAAAACCACAAACCAGTACTAGAGTCATTGCATGTGTGTTCTTTTTCCACAAACCACACATGGATCCACCAGTGGTCATTGCATGTGTGTTATTTCCACAAACCACACATGGATCAACCACTAGAGTCATTGCATGTGTGTTATTTCCACAAACCACACATGGATGAACCACTAGAGTCATTGCATGTGTGTTCTTATACTAAAACCACAAAGCAGTACTAGAGTCACTGCATGTGTGTTCTTTTTCACAAACCAGACATGGATCCACCAGTGGTCATTGCATGTGTGTTATTTCCACAAACCACACATGGATCAACCACTAGAGTCATTGCATGTGTGTTCTTTCCACGAACCACACATGGATCAACCACTAGAGTTATTGCATGTTTGTTCTTATACTAAAACCACAAACCAGCACTAGAGTCATTGCATGTGTGTTCTTTTCCACAACCCACGCATGGATCCACCAGTGGTCATTGCATGTGTGTCATTTCCACAGACCACACATGGATTAACCACTAGAGTCATTGCATTCGTGTTCTTTCCACAAACCACATATGGATCAACCACTAGAGTCATTGCATGTGTGTTCTTATTATACTAAAACCAACACTAGAGTCATTGCATGTGTGTTATTTCCACAAACCACACATGGATCAACCACTAGAGTCATTGCATGTGTGTTCTTTCCACAAACAAACATTGATCAACCACTAGAGTCATTGCATGTGTGTTCTTTTCCACAAACCACACATGGATCCACCAGTGGTCATTGCATGTGTGTTATTTCCACAAACCACACATGGATCAACCACTAGAGTCATTGCATGTGTGTTCTTTCCACAAACCACATATGGATCAACCACTAGAGTCATTGCATGTGTGTTCTTATTATACTAAAACCAACACTAGAGTCATTGCATTTGTGTTCTTTTCACATACCACACATGGATCAACCACTAGAGTCATTGCATGTGTGTTATTTCCACAAACAAACATGGATCTACCACTAGTCATTGCATGTGTGTTATTTTTCCACAAACCACACATGGATCCACCAGTGGTCAGTGCATGTGTGTTCTTTTCCACAAACCACACATGGATCCACTAGTGGTCATTGCGTGTGTGTTCTTTCCACAAACCACATATGGATCAACCACTAGTCATTGCATGTGTGTTCTTTCCACAAGCCACATAATGATCAACCACTAGAGTCATTGCATGTTTCTTCTTATACTAAAACCACAATCCAGCACTAGAGTCATTGCATGTGTGTTCTTTTCCACAAACCACACATGGATCCACCAGTGGTCATTGCATGTGTGTTATTTCCACAAACCACACATGGATCAACCACTAGAGTCATTGCATGTGTACTCTTTCCACAAACCACATATGGATCAACCACTAGAGTCATTGCATGTGTGTTCTTATTATACTAAAACCAACACTAGAGTCATTGCATGTGTGTTCTTTTCACAAACCACATATGGATCAACCACAAGAGTCATTGCATGTGTGTTATTTCCACAAACAAACATGGATCAACCACTAGAGTCATTGCATGTGTGTTTATTTCCACAAACCACACATTGATCCACAAGTGGTCATTGCATGTGTGTTATTTCCACAAACCACACATGGATCAACCACTAGAGTCATTGCATGTGTGTTCTTTCCACAAACCACATATGGATCAACCACTAGAGTCATTGCATGTGTGTTCTTATTATACTAAAACCAACACGAGAGTCATTACATGTGTGTTCTTTTCACATACCACACATGGATCAACCACTAGAGTCATTGCATGTGTGTTATTTCCACAAACAAACATGGATCAACCACTAGAGTCACTGCATGTGTGTTCTTTTTGCACAAACCACACATGGATCCACCAGTGGTCATTGCATGTGTATTTTTTTCCACAAACCACACATGGATCCACCAGTGGTCATTGCATGTGTGTTCTTATACTAAAACCACAAACCAATACTAGAGTCATTGCATGTGTGTTCTTTTTCCACAAACCACACATGGATCCACCAGTGGTCATTGCATGTGTGTTATTTCCACAAACCACACATGGATCAACCACTAGAGTCATTGCATGTGTGTTATTTCCACAAACCACACATGGATGAACCACTAGAGTCATTGCATGTGTGTTCTTATACTAAGACCACAAAGCAGTACTAGAGTCACTACATGTGTGTTCTTTTCCACAAACCACACATGGATCCACCAGTGGTCATTGCATGTGTGTTCTTTTCACAAACCACACATGGATCAACCACTAGAGTCATTGCATGTGTGTTCTTATACTAAAACCAACACTAGAGTCATTGCATGTGTGTTCTTTTCACAAACCACACATGGATCAACCACTAGAGTCATTGCATGTGTGTTATTTCCACAAACAAACATGGATCAACCACTAGAGTCATTGCATGTGTGTTCTTATACTAAAACCACAAACCACCTCTAGAGTCATTGCATGTGTGTTCTCTTCCACAAACCACACATGGATCCACCACTAGAGTCATTGCATGTGTGTTCTTTCCACAAACCACATATGGATCAACCAGAGTCATTGCATATGTGTTATTTCCACAAACCACACATGTGGACCCACCAGTGGTCATTGCATGTGTGTTATTTTCAGAAACTACACATGGATCAACCACTAGAGTCATTGCATGTGTGTTCTTTCCACAAACCACATATGGATCAACCACTAGAGTCATTGCATGTGTGTTCTTATACTAAAACCAACACTAGAGTCATTGCATGTGTGTTCTTATACTAAAACCAACACTAGAGTCATTGCATGTGTGTTCTTTTCACAAACTACACATGGATCAACCACTAGAGTCATTGCATGTGTGTTATTTCCACAAACAAACATGGATCAACCACTAGAGTCATTGCATGTGTGTTCTTATACTAAAACCACACACCACCACTAGAGTCATTGCATGTGTGTTCTCTTCGACAAACCACACATGGATCCACCACTAGAGTCATTGCAAGTGTGTTCTTTCCACAAACCACATATGGATCAACCAGAGTCATTGCATATGTGTTCTTTCCACAAACCACACATGTGGACCCCACCAGTGGTCATTGCATGTGTGTTATTTTCACAAACTACACATGGATCAACCACTAGAGTCACTGCATGTGTGTTCTTTCCACAAACCACATATGGATCAATCACTAGAGTCATTGCATGTGTGTTCTTATACTAAAACCAACACTAGAGTCATTGCATGTGTGTTATTTCCACAAACAAACATGGATCAACCACTAGAGTCATTGCATGTGTGTTCTTATACTAAAACCAACATGGATCCACCAGTGGTCATTGCATGTGTGTTATTTCCACAAACCACACATGGATCAACCACTAGAGTCATTGCATGTGTGTTATTTCCACAAACCACACATGGATCAACCACTAGAGTCATTGCATGTGTGTTCTTATACTAAAACCATAAAGCAGTAATAGAGTCATTGCATGTGTGTTCTTATACTAAAACCACAAACCAGTACTAGAGTCATTGCATGTGTGTTCTTTTTCCACAAACCACACATGGATCCACCAGTGGTCATTGCATGTGTGTTATTTCCACAAACCACACATGGATCAACCACTAGAGTCATTGCATGTGTGTTATTTCCACAAACCACACATGGATGAACCACTAGAGTCATTGCATGTGTGTTCTTATACTAAAACCACAAAGCAGTACTAGAGTCACTGCATGTGTGTTCTTTTCCACAAACCACACATGGATCCACCAGTGGTCATTGCATGTGTGTTCTTTCCACAAACCACACATGGATCAACCACTAGAGTCATTACATGTGTGTTCTTTTCACAAACCACATATGGATCAACCACTAGAGTCATTGCATGTGTGTTGTTATTATACTAAAACCAACACTAGAGTCATTGCATGTGCGTTCTTTCCATAAACCACACATGGATCAACCACTAGAGTCATTGCATGTGTGTTCTTTCCACAAACCACATATGGATCAACCACTAGAGTCAGTGCATGTGTGTTCTTATACTAAAACCAACACTAGAGTCATTGCATGTGTGTTCTTTTCACAAACCACACATGGATCAACCACTAGAATCATTGCATGTGTGTTATTTCCACAAACAAACATGGATCAACCACTAGAGGCATTGCATGTGTGTTCTTATACTAAAACCAACATGGATCCACCAGTGGTCATTGCATGTGTCTTCTTTCCACAAACCACACATGGATCAACCACTAGAGTCATTGCATGTGTGTTATTTCCACAAACCACACATGGATCAACCACTAGAGGCATTGCATGTGTGTTATTTCCACAAACCACACATGGATCAACCACTAGAGTCATTGCATGTGTGTTCTTATACTAAAACCAACACTAGAGTCATTGCATGTGTGTTCTTTTCACAAACCACACATGGATCAACCACTAGAGTCATTGCATGTGTGTTATTTCCACAAACAAACATGGATCAACCACTAGAGTCATTGCATGTGTGTTCTTATACTAAAACCACAAACCACCACTAGAGTCATTGCATGTGTGTTCTCTTCCACAGACCACACATGGATCCACCACTAGAGTCATTGCATGTGTGTTCTTTCCACAAACCACATATAGATCAACCAGAGTCATTGCATATGTGTTCTTTCCACAAACCACACATGTGGACCCCACCAGTGGTCATTGCATGTGTGTTATTTTCACAAACTACACATGGATCAACCACTAGAGTCATTGCATGTGTGTTCTTTCCACAAACGACATATGGATCAACCACTAGAGTCATTGCATGTGTGTTCTTATACTAAAACCAACACTAGAGTCATTGCATGTGTGTTATTTCCACAAACAAACATGGATCAACCACTAGAGTCATTGCATGTGTGTTCTTATACTAAAACCAACATGGATCCACCAGTGGTCATTGCATGTGTGTTATTTCCACAAACCACACATGGATCAACCTCTAGAGTCATTGCATGTGTGTTATTTCCACAAACCACACAAGGATTAACCACTAGAGTCATTGCATGTGTGTTCTAATACTAAAACCACAAAGCAGTACTAGAGTCATTGCATGTGTGTTCTTATACTAAAACCACAAACCAGTACTAGAGTCATTGCATGTGTGTTCTTTTTCCACAAACCACACATGGATCCACCAGTGGTCATTGCATGTGCGTTCTTTCCACAAACCACACATGGATCAACCACTAGAGTCATTGCATGTGTGTTCTTTCCACAAACCACATATGGATCAACCACTAGAGTCATTGCATGTGTGTTCTTATACTAAAACCAACACTAGAGTCATTGCATGTGTGTTCTTTTCACAAACCACACATGGATCAACCACTAGAATCATTGCATGTGTGTTATTTCCACAAACAAACATGGATCAACCACTAGAGGCATTGCATGTGTGTTCTTATACTAAAACCAACATGGATCCACCAGTGGTCATTGCATGTGTCTTCTTTCCACAAACCACACATGGATCAACCACTAGAGTCATTGCATGTGTGTTATTTCCACAAACCACACATGGATCAACCACTAGAGGCATTGCATGTGTGTTATTTCCACAAACCACACATGGATCAACCACTAGAGTCATTGCATGTGTGTTCTTATACTAAAACCAACACTAGAGTCATTGCATGTGTGTTCTTTTCACAAACCACACATGGATCAACCACTAGGGTCATTGCATGTGTGTTATTTCCACAAACAAACATGGATCAACCACTAGAGTCATTGCATGTGTGTTCTTATACTAAAATCACAAACCACCACTAGAGTCATTGCATGTGTGTTCTCTTCCAGAAACCACACATGGATCCACCACTAGAGTCATTGCAAGTGTGTTCTTTCCACAAACCACATATGGATCAACCAGAGTCATTGCATATGTGTTCTTTCCACAAAACACACATGTGGACCCCACCAGTGGTCATTGCATGTGTGTTATTTTCACAAACTACACATGGATCAACCACTAGAGTCATTGCATGTGTGTTCTTTCCACAAACGACATATGGATCAACCACTAGAGTCATTGCATGTGTGTTCTTATACTAAAACCAACACTAGAGTCATTGCATGTGTGTTATTTCCACAAACAAACATGGATCAACCACTAGAGTCATTGCATGTGTGTTCTTATACTAAAACCAACATGGATCCACCAGTGGTCATTGCATGTGTGTTATTTCCACAAACCACACATGGATCAACCTCTAGAGTCATTGCATGTGTGTTATTTCCACAAACCACACATGGATTAACCACTAGAGTCATTGCACGTGTGTTCTAATACTAAAACCACAAAGCAGTACTAGAGTCATTGCATGTGTGTTCTTATACTAAAACCACAAACCAGTACTAGAGTCATTGCATGTGTGTTCTTTTTCCACAAACCACACATGGATCCACCAGTGGTCATTGCATGTGCGTTCTTTCCACAAACCACACATGGATCAACCACTAGAGTCATTGCATGTGTGTTCTTTCCACAAACCACATATGGATCAACCACTAGAGTCATTGCATGTGTGTTCTTATACTAAAACCAACACTAGAGTCATTGCATGTGTGTTCTTTTCACAAACCACACATGGATCAACCACTAGAATCATTGCATGTGTGTTATTTCCACAAACAAACATGGATCAACCACTAGAGGCATTGCATGTGTGTTCTTATACTAAAACCAACATGGATCCACCAGTGGTCATTGCATGTGTCTTCTTTCCACAAACCACACATGGATCAACCACTAGAGTCATTGCATGTGTGTTATTTCCACAAACCACACATGGATCAACCACTAGAGGCATTGCATGTGTGTTATTTCCACAAACCACACATGGATCAACCACTAGAGTCATTGCATGTGTGTTCTTATACTAAAACCAACACTAGAGTCATTGCATGTGTGTTCTTTTCACAAACCACACATGGATCAACCACTAGAGTCATTGCATGTGTGTTCTTTCCACAAACAAACATTGATCAACCACTAGAGTCATTGCATGTGTGTTCTTTTCCACAAACCACACATGGATCCACCAGTGGTCATTGCATGTGTGTTATTTCCACAAACCACACATGGATCAACCACTAGAGTCATTGCATGTGTGTTCTTTCCACAAACCACATATGGATCAACCACTAGAGTCATTGCATGTGTGTTCTTATTATACTAAAACCAACACTAGAGTCATTGCATGTGTGTTCTTTTCACATACCACACATGGATCAACCACTAGAGTCATTGCATGTGTGTTATTTCCACAAACAAACATGGATCTACCACTAGTCATTGCATGTGTGTTATTTTTCCACAAACCACACATGGATCCACCAGTGGTCAGTGCATGTGTGTTCTTTTCCACAAACCACACATGGATCCACTAGTGGTCATTGCGTGTGTGTTCTTTCCACAAACCACATATGGATCAACCACTAGTCATTGCATGTGTGTTCTTTCCACAAGCCACATAATGATCAACCACTAGAGTCATTGCATGTTTCTTCTTATACTAAAACCACAATCCAGCACTAGAGTCATTGCATGTGTGTTCTTTTCCACAAACCACACATGGATCCACCAGTGGTCATTGCATGTGTGTTATTTCCACAAACCACACATGGATCAACCACTAGAGTCATTGCATGTGTACTCTTTCCACAAACCACATATGGATCAACCACTAGAGTCATTGCATGTGTGTTCTTATTATACTAAAACCAACACTAGAGTCATTGCATGTGTGTTCTTTTCACAAACCACATATGGATCAACCACTAGAGTCATTGCATGTGTGTTATTTCCACAAACAAACATGGATCAATCACTAGAGTCATTGCATGTGTGTTTATTTCCACAAACCACACATTGATCCACAAGTGGTCATTGCATGTGTGTTATTTCCACAAACCACACATGGATCAACCACTAGAGTCATTGCATGTGTGTTCTTTCCACAAACCACATATGGATCAACCACTAGAGTCATTGCATGTGTGTTCTTATTATACTAAAACCAACACGAGAGTCATTACATGTGTGTTCTTTTCACATACCACACATGGATCAACCACTAGAGTCATTGCATGTGTGTTATTTCCACAAACAAACATGGATCAACCACTAGAGTCACTGCATGTGTGTTCTTTTTGCACAAACCACACATGGATCCACCAGTGGTCATTGCATGTGTATTTTTTTCCACAAACCACACATGGATCCACCAGTGGTCATTGCATGTGTGTTCCTATACTAAAACCACAAACCAATACTAGAGTCATTGCATGTGTGTTCTTTTTCCACAAACCACACATGGATCCACCAGTGGTCATTGCATGTGTGTTATTTCCACAAACCACACATGGATCAACCACTAGAGTCATTGCATGTGTGTTATTTCCACAAACCACACATGGATGAACCACTAGAGTCATTGCATGTGTGTTCTTATACTAAGACCACAAAGCAGTACTAGAGTCACTACATGTGTGTTCTTTTCCACAAACCACACATGGATCCACCAGTGGGCATTGCATGTGTGTTCTTTTCACAAACCACACATGGATCAACCACTAGAGTCATTGCATGTGTGTTCTTATACTAAAACCAACACTAGAGTCATTGCATGTGTGTTCTTTTCACAAACCACACATGGATCAACCACTAGAGTCATTGCATGTGTGTTATTTCCACAAACAAACATGGATCAACCACTAGAGTCATTGCATGTGTGTTCTTATACTAAAACCACAAACCACCTCTAGAGTCATTGCATGTGTGTTCTCTTCCACAAACCACACATGGATACACCACTAGAGTCATTGCATGTGTGTTCTTTCCACAAACCACATATGGATCAACCAGAGTCATTGCATATGTGTTATTTCCACAAACCACACATGTGGACCCACCAGTGGTCATTGCATGTGTGTTATTTTCAGAAACTACACATGGATCAACCACTAGAGTCATTGCATGTGTGTTCTTTCCACAAACCACATATGGATCAACCACTAGAGTCATTGCATGTGTGTTCTTATACTAAAACCAACACTAGAGTCATTGCATGTGTGTTCTTATACTAAAACCAACACTAGAGTCATTGCATGTGTGTTCTTTTCACAAACTACACATGGATCAACCACTAGAGTCATTGCATGTGTGTTATTTCCACAAACAAACATGGATCAACCACTAGAGTCATTGCATGTGTGTTCTTATACTAAAACCACACACCACCACTAGAGTCATTGCATGTGTGTTCTCTTCGACAAACCACACATGGATCCACCACTAGAGTCATTGCAAGTGTGTTCTTTCCACAAACCACATATGGATCAACCAGAGTCATTGCATATGTGTTCTTTCCACAAACCACACATGTGGACCCCACCAGTGGTCATTGCATGTGTGTTATTTTCACAAACTACACATGGATCAACCACTAGAGTCATTGCATGTGTGTTCTTTCCACAAACCACATATGGATCAATCACTAGAGTCATTGCATGTGTGTTCTTATACTAAAACCAACACTAGAGTCATTGCATGTGTGTTATTTCCACAAACAAACATGGATCAACCACTAGAGTCATTGCATGTGTGTTCTTATACTAAAACCAACATGGATCCACCAGTGGTCATTGCATGTGTGTTATTTCCACAAACCACACATGGATCAACCACTAGAGTCATTGCATGTGTGTTATTTCCACAAACCACACATGGATCAACCACTAGAGTCATTGCATGTGTGTTCTTATACTAAAACCATAAAGCAGTAATAGAGTCATTGCATGTGTGTTCTTATACTAAAACCACAAACCAGTACTAGAGTCATTGCATGTGTGTTCTTTTTCCACAAACCACACATGGATCCACCAGTGGTCATTGCATGTGTGTTATTTCCACAAACCACACATGGATCAACCACTAGAGTCATTGCATGTGTGTTATTTCCACAAACCACACATGGATGAACCACTAGAGTCATTGCATGTGTGTTCTTATACTAAAACCACAAAGCAGTACTAGAGTCACTGCATGTGTGTTCTTTTCCACAAACCACACATGGATCCACCAGTGGTCATTGCATGTGTGTTATTTCCACAAACCACACATGGATCAACCACTAGAGTCATTACATGTGTGTTCTTTTCACAAACCACATATGGATCAACCACTAGAGTCATTGCATGTGTGTTGTTATTATACTAAAACCAACACTAGAGTCATTGCATGTGCGTTCTTTCCATAAACCACACATGGATCAACCACTAGAGTCATTGCATGTGTGTTCTTTCCACAAACCACATATGGATCAACCACTAGAGTCAGTGCATGTGTGTTCTTATACTAAAACCAACACTAGAGTCATTGCATGTGTGTTCTTTTCACAAACCACACATGGATCAACCACTAGAATCATTGCATGTGTGTTATTTCCACAAACAAACATGGATCAACCACTAGAGGCATTGCATGTGTGTTCTTATACTAAAACCACCACTAGAGTCATTGCATGTGTGTTCTCTTCCACAGACCACACATGGATCCACCACTAGAGTCATTGCATGTGTGTTCTTTCCACAAACCACATATAGATCAACCAGAGTCATTGCATATGTGTTCTTTCCACAAACCACACATGTGGACCCCACCAGTGGTCATTGCATGTGTGTTATTTTCACAAACTACACATGGATCAACCACTAGAGTCATTGCATGTGTGTTCTTTCCACAAACGACATATGGATCAACCACTAGAGTCATTGCATGTGTGTTCTTATACTAAAACCAACACTAGAGTCATTGCATGTGTGTTATTTCCACAAACAAACATGGATCAACCACTAGAGTCATTGCATGTGTGTTCTTATACTAAAACCAACATGGATCCACCAGTGGTCATTGCATGTGTGTTATTTCCACAAACCACACATGGATCAACCTCTAGAGTCATTGCATGTGTGTTATTTCCACAAACCACACAAGGATTAACCACTAGAGTCATTGCATGTGTGTTCTAATACTAAAACCACAAAGCAGTACTAGAGTCATTGCATGTGTGTTCTTATACTAAAACCACAAACCAGTACTAGAGTCATTGCATGTGTGTTCTTTTTCCACAAACCACACATGGATCCACCAGTGGTCATTGCATGTGCGTTCTTTCCACAAACCACACATGGATCAACCACTAGAGTCATTGCATGTGTATTCTTTCCACAAACCACATATGGATCAACCACTAGAGTCATTGCATGTGTGTTCTTATACTAAAACCAACACTAGAGTCATTGCATGTGTGTTCTTTTCACAAACCACACATGGATCAACCACTAGAATCATTGCATGTGTGTTATTTCCACAAACAAACATGGATCAACCACTAGAGGCATTGCATGTGTGTTCTTATACTAAAACCAACATGGATCCACCAGTGGTCATTGCATGTGTCTTCTTTCCACAAACCACACATGGATCAACCACTAGAGTCATTGCATGTGTGTTATTTCCACAAACCACACATGGATCAACCACTAGAGGCATTGCATGTGTGTTATTTCCACAAACCACACATGGATCAACCACTAGAGTCATTGCATGTGTGTTCTTATACTAAAACCAACACTAGAGTCATTGCATGTGTGTTCTTTTCACAAACCACACATGGATCAACCACTAGAGGCATTGCATGTGTGTTATTTCCACAAACCACACATGGATCAACCACTAGAGTCATTGCATGTGTGTTCTTATACTAAAACCAACACTAGAGTCATTGCATGTGTGTTCTTTTCACAAACCACACATGGATCAACCACTAGGGTCATTGCATGTGTGTTATTTCCACAAACAAACATGGATCAACCACTAGAGTCATTGCATGTGTGTTCTTATACTAAAATCACAAACCACCACTAGAGTCATTGCATGTGTGTTCTCTTCCAGAAACCACACATGGATCCACCACTAGAGTCATTGCAAGTGTGTTCTTTCCACAAACCACATATGGATCAACCAGAGTCATTGCATATGTGTTCTTTCCACAAAACACACATGTGGACCCCACCAGTGGTCATTGCATGTGTGTTATTTTCACAAACTACACATGGATCAACCACTAGAGTCATTGCATGTGTGTTCTTTCCACAAACGACATATGGATCAACCACTAGAGTCATTGCATGTGTGTTCTTATACTAAAACCAACACTAGAGTCATTGCATGTGTGTTATTTCCACAAACAAACATGGATCAACCACTAGAGTCATTGCATGTGTGTTCTTATACTAAAACCAACATGGATCCACCAGTGGTCATTGCATGTGTGTTATTTCCACAAACCACACATGGATCAACCTCTAGAGTCATTGCATGTGTGTTATTTCCACAAACCACACATGGATTAACCACTAGAGTCATTGCATGTGTGTTCTAATACTAAAACCACAAAGCAGTACTAGAGTCATTGCATGTGTGTTCTTATACTAAAACCACAAACCAGTACTAGAGTCATTGCATGTGTGTTCTTTTTCCACAAACCACACATGGATCCACCAGTGGTCATTGCATGTGCGTTCTTTCCACAAACCACACATGGATCAACCACTAGAGTCATTGCATGTGTGTTCTTTCCACAAACCACATATGGATCAACCACTAGAGTCATTGCATGTGTGTTCTTATACTAAAACCAACACTAGAGTCATTGCATGTGTGTTCTTTTCACAAACCACACATGGATCAACCACTAGAATCATTGCATGTGTGTTATTTCCACAAACAAACATGGATCAACCACTAGAGGCATTGCATGTGTGTTCTTATACTAAAACCAACATGGATCCACCAGTGGTCATTGCATGTGTCTTCTTTCCACAAACCACACATGGATCAACCACTAGAGTCATTGCATGTGTGTTATTTCCACAAACCACACATGGATCAACCACTAGAGGCATTGCATGTGTGTTATTTCCACAAACCACACATGGATCAACCACTAGAGTCATTGCATGTGTGTTCTTATACTAAAACCAACACTAGAGTCATTGCATGTGTGTTCTTTTCACAAACCACACATGGATCAACCACTAGAGTCATTGCATGTGTGTTATTTCCACAAACAAACATGGATCAACCACTAGAGTCATTGCATGTGTGTTCTTATACTAAAACCACAAACCACCACTAGAGTCATTGCATGTGTGTTCTCTTCGACAAACCACACATGGATCCACCACTAGAGTCATTGCAAGTGTGTTCTTTCCACAAACCACATATGGATCAACCAGAGTCATTGCATATGTGTTCTTTCCAGAAACCACACATGTGGACCCCACCAGTGGTCATTGCATGTGTGTTTTTTTCACAAACTACACATGGATCAACCACTAGAGTCATTGCATGTGTGTTCTTTCCACAAACCACATATGGATCAACCACTAGAGTCATTGCATGTGTGTTCTTATACTAAAACCAACACTAGAGTCATTGCATGTGTGTTATTTCCACAAACAAACATGGATCAACCACTAGAGTCATTGCATGTGTGTTCTTATACTAAAACCAACATGGATCCACCAGTGGTCATTGCATGTGTGTTATTTCCACAAACCACACATGGATCAACCACTAGAGTCATTGCATGTGTGTTATTTCCACAAACCACACATGGATCAACCACTAGAGTCATTGCATGTGTGTTCTTATACTAAAACCATAAAGCAGTAATAGAGTCATTGAATGTGTGTTCTTATACTAAAACCACAAACCAGTACTAGAGTCATTGCATGTGTGTTCTTTTTCCACAAACCACACATGGATCCACCAGTGGTCATTGCATGTGTGTTATTTCCACAAACCACACATGGATCAACCACTAGAGTCATTGCATGTGTGTTATTTCCACAAACCACACATGGATGAACCACTAGAGTCATTGCATGTGTGTTCTTATACTAAAACCACAAAGCAGTACTAGAGTCACTGCATGTGTGTTCTTTTCCACAAACCAGACATGGATCCACCAGTGGTCATTGCATGTGTGTTATTTCCACAAACCACACATGGATCAACCACTAGAGTCATTACATGTGTGTTCTTTTCACAAACCACATATGGATCAACCACTAGAGTCATTGCATATGTGTTGTTATTATACTAAAACCAACACTAGAGTCATTGCATGTGCGTTCTTTCCACAAACCACACATGGATCAACCACTAGAGTCATTGCATGTGTGTTCTTTCCACAAACCACATATGGATCAACCACTAGAGTCAGTGCATGTGTGTTCTTATAGTAAAACCAACACTAGAGTCATTGCATGTGTGTTCTTTTCACAAACCACACATGGATCAACCACTAGAATCATTGCATGTGTGTTATTTCCACAAACAAACATGGATCAACCACTAGAGGCATTGCATGTGTGTTCTTATACTAAAACCAACATGGATCCACCAGTGGTCATTGCATGTGTCTTCTTTCCACAAACCAGACATGGATCAACCACTAGAGTCATTGCATGTGTGTTATTTCCACAAACCACACATGGATCAACCACTAGAGGCATTGCATGTGTGTTATTTCCACAAACCACACATGGATCAACCACTAGAGTCATTGCATGTGTGTTCTTATACTAAAACCAACACTAGAGTCATTGCATGTGTGTTCTTTTCACAAACCACACATGGATCAACCACTAGAGTCATTGCATGTGTGTTATTTCCACAAACAAACATGGATCAACCACTAGAGTCATTGCATGTGTGTTCTTATACTAAAACCACAAACCACCACTAGAGTCATTGCATGTGTGTTCTCTTCCACAAACCACACATGGATCCACCACTAGAGTCATTGCAAGTGTGTTCTTTCCACAAACCACATATGGATCAACCAGAGTCATTGCATATGTGTTCTTTCCACAAACCACACATGTGGACCCCACCAGTGGTCATTGCATGTGTGTTATTTTCACAAACTACACATGGATCAACCACTAGAGTCATTGCATGTGTGTTCTTTCCAGAAACGACATATGGATCAACCACTAGAGTCATTGCATGTGTGTTCTTATACTAAAACCAACACTATAGTCATTGCATGTGTGTTATTTCCACAAACAAACATGGATCAACCACTAGAGTCATTGCATGTGTGTTATTATACTAAAACCAACATGGATCCACCAGTGGTCATTGCATGTGTGTTATTTCCACAAACCACACATGGATCAACCACTAGAGTCATTGCATGTGTGTTATTTCCACAAACCACACATGGATCAACCACTAGAGTCATTGCATGTGTGTTCTTATACTAAAACCACAAAGCAGTACTAGAGTCATTGCATGTGTGTTCTTATACTAAAACCACAAACCAGTACTAGAGTCATTGCATGTGTGTTCTTTTTCCACAAACCACACATGGATCCACCAGTCATCATTGCATGTGTGTTATTTCCACAAACCACACATGGATCAACCACTAGAGTCATTGCATGTGTGTTATTTCCACAAACCACACATGGATGAACCACTAGAGTCATTGCATGTGTGTTCTTATACTAAAACCACAAAGCAGTACTAGAGTCACTGCATGTGCGTTCTTTTCCACAAACCACACATGGATCCACCAGTGGTCATTGCATGTGTGTTATTTCCACAAAACACACATGGATCAACCACTAGAGTCATTGCATGTGTGTTCTTTCCACAAACCACATATGGATCAACCACTAGAGTCATTGCATGTGTGTTGTTATTATACTAAAACCAACACTAGAGTCATTGCATGTGTGTTCTTTTCACAAACCACACATGGATCAACCACTAGAGTCATTGCATGTGTGTTCTTTCCACAAACCACATATGGATCAACCAGAGCCATTGCATGTGTGTTCCTTCCACAAACGACACATGGATCAACCACTAGAGTCATTGCATGTTTGTTCTTATACTAAGACCACAAACCAGCACTAGAGTCATTGCATGTGTGTTCTTTTCCACAAACCACACATGGATCCACTAGTCGTCTTATTGCATGTGTGTTCTTTCCACAAACCACATATGGAACAACCAGAGTCATTGCATGTGTGTTCTTTCCACAAACCACACATGTGGACCCACTAGAGTCATTGCATGTGTGTTATTTCCATAAACCACACATGGATCAACCACTAGAGTCATTGCATGTGTGTTCTTATACTAAAACCAGAAACCAGTACTAGAGTCATTGCATGTGTGTTCTTTTCCACAAACCACACATGGATCCACCAGTGGTCATTGCATGTGTGTTCTTTCCACAAACCACATATGGATCAACCAGAGTCATTGCATGTGTGTTCTTTCCACAAACCACACATGGATCAAACACTAGAGACATTGCATGTTTGTTCTTATACTAAAACCACAAACCAGCACTAGTCATTGCATGTGTGTTCTTTTCCACAAACCACACATGGATCCACCAGTCGTCTTATTGCATGTGTGTTATTTCCACAAACCTCACATGGATCAACCACTAGAGTCATTGCATGTGTGTTCTTATACTAAAACCAACACTAGAGTCATTGCATGTGTGTTCTTTCCACAAACCACATATGGATCAACCACTAGAGTCATTGCATGTGTGTTCTTATTATACTAAAACCAACACTAGAGTCATTGCATGTGTGTTCTTTTCACAAACCACACATGGATCAACCACTAGAGTCATTGCATGTGTGTTATTTCCACAAACAAACATGGATCAACCACTAGAGTCATTGCATGTGTGTTATTATACTAAAACCAACATGGATCCACCAGTGGTCATTGCATGTGTGTTATTTCCACAAACCACACATGGATCAACCACTAGAGTCATTGCATGTGTGTTATTTCCACAAACCACACATGGATCAACCACTAGAGTCATTGCATGTGTGTTCTAATACTAAAACCACAAAGCAGTACTAGAGTCATTGCATGTGTGTTCTTATACTAAAACCACAAACCAGTACTAGAGTCATTGCATGTGTGTTCTTTTTCCACAAACCACACATGGATCCACTAGTCTTCATTGCATGTGTGTTATTTCCACAAACCACACATGGATCAAACACTAGAGTCATTGCATGTGTGTTATTTCCACAAACCACACATGGATGAACCACTAGAGTCATTGCATGTGTGTTCTTATACTAAAACCACAAAGCAGTACTAGAGTCACTGCATGTGCGTTCTTTTCCACAAACCACACATGGATCCACCAGTGGTCATTGCATGTGTGTTATTTCCACAAACCACACATGGATCAACCACTAGAGTCATTGCATGTGTGTTCTTTCCACAAACCACATATGGATCAACCACTAGAGTCATTGCATGTGTGTTGTTATTATACTAAAACCAACACTAGAGTCATTGCATGTGTGTTCTTTTCACAAACCACACATGGATCAACCACTAGAGTCATTGCATGTGTGTTCTTTCCACAAACCACATATGGATCAACCAGAGCCATTGCATGTGTGTTCCTTCCACAAACGACACATGGATCAACCACTAGAGTCATTGCATGTTTGTTCTTATACTAAGACCACAAACCAGCACTAGAGTCATTGCATGTGTGTTCTTTTCCACAAACCACACATGGATCCACTAGTCGTCTTATTGCATGTGTGTTCTTTCCACAAACCACATATGGAACAACCAGAGTCATTGCATGTGTGTTCTTTCCACAAACCACACATGTGGACCCACTAGAGTCATTGCATGTGTGTTATTTCCATAAACCACACATGGATCAACCACTAGAGTCATTGCATGTGTGTTCTTATACTAAAACCAGAAACCAGTACTAGAGTCATTGCATGTGTGTTCTTTTCCACAAACCACACATGGATCCACCAGTGGTCATTGCATGTGTGTTCTTTCCACAAACCACATATGGATCAACCAGAGTCATTGCATGTGTGTTCTTTCCACAAACCACACATGGATCAAACACTAGAGACATTGCATGTTTGTTCTTATACTAAAACCACAAACCAGCACTAGTCATTGCATGTGTGTTCTTTTCCACAAACCACACATGGATCCACCAGTCGTCTTATTGCATGTGTGTTATTTCCACAAACCTCACATGGATCAACCACTAGAGTCATTGCATGTGTGTTCTTATACTAAAACCAACACTAGAGTCATTGCATGTGTGTTCTTTCCACAAACCACATATGGATCAACCACTAGAGTCATTGCATGTGTGTTCTTATTATACTAAAACCAACACTAGAGTCATTGCATGTGTGTTCTTTTCACAAACCACACATGGATCAACCACTAGAGTCATTGCATGTGTGTTATTTCCACAAACAAACATGGATCAACCACTAGAGTCATTGCATGTGTGTTCTTTTCCACAAACCACACATGGATCCACCAGTGGTCATTGCATGTGTGTTCTTTCCACAAACGACACATGGATCAACCACTAGAGTCATTGCATGTGTGTTCTTTCCACAAACAACACAGGGATCAAGCACTAGAGTCATTGCATGTGTGTTCTTATACTAAAACCACATACCAGCACTAGAGGCATTGCATGTGTGTTCTTTTCCACAAACCACACATGGATCCACCACTAGAGTCATTGCATGTGTGTTCTTTCCACAAACCACATATGGATCAACCAGAGTCATTGAATGTGTGTTCTTTCCACAAACCACACATGTGGACCCACCAGTGGTTCTTGCATGCGTGTTATTTTCACAAACCACACATGGATCAACCACTAGAGTCATTGCATGTGTGTTCTTTCCACAAACCACATATGGATCAACCAGTAGAGTCATTGCAGGTGTGTTCTTATACTAAAACCAACACTAGAGCCATTGCATGTGTGTTCTTATACTAAAACCACAAAGCAGTACTAGAGTCACTGCATGTGTGTTCTTTTCCACAAACCACACATGGATCCACCAGTGGTCATTGCATGTGTGTTATTTCCACAAACCACACATGGATCAACCACTAGAGTCATTGCATGTGTGTTCTTTTCACAAACCACATATCGATCAACCACTAGAGTCATTGCATGTGTGTTGTTATTATACTAAAACCAACACTAGAGTCATTGCATGTGCGTTCTTTCCACAAACCACACATGGATCAACCACTAGAGTCATTGCATGTGTGTTCTTTCCACAAACCACATATGGATCAACCACTAGAGTCAGTGCATGTGTGTTCTTATACTAAAACCAACACTAGAGTCATTGCATGTGTGTTCTTTTCACAAACCACACATGGATCAACCACTAGAATCATTGCATGTGTGTTATTTCCACAAACAAACATGGATCAACCACTAGAGGCATTGCATGTGTGTTCTTATACTAAAACCAACATGGATCCACCAGTGGTCATTGAATGTGTCTTCTTTCCACAAACCACACATGGATCAACCACTAGAGTCATTGCATGTGTGTTATTTCCACAAACCACACATGGATCAACCACTAGAGGCATTGCATGTGTGTTATTTCCACAAACCACACATGGATCAACCACTAGAGTCATTGCATGTGTGTTCTTATACTAAAACCAACACTAGAGTCATTGCATGTGTGTTCTTTTCACAAACCACACATGGATCAACCACTAGAGTCATTGCATGTGTGTTATTTCCACAAACAAACATGGATCAACCACTAGAGTCATTGCATGTGTGTTCTTATACTAAAACCACAAACCACCACTAGAGTCATTGCATGTGTGTTCTCTTCCACAAACCACACATGGATCCACCACTAGAGTCATTGCAAGTGTGTTCTTTCCACAAACCACATATGGATCAACCAGAGTCATTGCATATGTGTTCTTTCCACAAACCACACATGTGGACCCCACCAGTGGTCATTGCATGTGTGTTATTTTCACAAACTACACATGGATCAACCACTAGAGTCATTGCATGTGTGTTCTTTCCACAAACGACATATGGATCAACCACTAGAGTCATTGCATGTGTGTTCTTATACTAAAACCAACACTAGAGTCATTGCATGTGTGTTATTTCCACAAACAAACATGGATCAACCACTAGAGTCATTGCATGTGTGTTCTTATACTAAAACCAACATGGATCCACCAGTGGTCATTGCATGTGTGTTATTTCCACAAACCACACATGGATCAACCTCTAGAGTCATTGCATGTGTGTTATTTCCACAAACCACACATGGATCAACCACTAGAGTCATTGCATGTGTGTTCTAATACTAAAACCACAAAGCAGTACTAGAGTCATTGCATGTGTGTTCTTATACTAAAACCACAAACCAGTACTAGAGTCATTGCATGTGTGTTCTTTTTCCACAAACCACACATGGATCCACCAGTGGTCATTGCATGTGCGTTCCTTCCACAAACCACACATGGATCAACCACTAGAGTCATTGCATGTGTGTTCTTTCCACAAACCACATATGGATCAACCACTAGAGTCATTGCATGTGTGTTCTTATACTAAAACCAACACTAGAGTCATTGCACGTGTGTTCTTTTCACAAACCACACATGGATCAACCACTAGAGTCATTGCATGTGTGTTATTTCCACAAACAAACATGGATCAACCACTAGAGTCATTGCATGTGTGTTCTTATACTAAAACCACAAACCACCACTAGAGTCATTGCATGTGTGTTCTCTTCCACAAACCACACATGGATCCACCACTAGAGTCATTGCAAGTGTGTTCTTTCCACAAACCACATATGGATCAACCAGAGTCATTGCATATGTGTTCTTTCCACAAACCACACATGTGGACCCCACCAGTGGTCATTGCATGTGTGTTATTTTCACAAACTACACATGGATCAACCACTAGAGTCATTGCATGTGTGTTCTTTCCACAAACGACATATGGATCAACCACTAGAGTCATTGCATGTGTGTTCTTATACTAAAACCAACACTAGAGTCATTGCATGTGTGTTATTTCCACAAACAAACATGGATCAACCACTAGAGTCATTGCATGTGTGTTCTTATACTAAAACCAACATGGATCCACCAGTGGTCATTGCATGTGTGTTATTTCCACAAACCACACATGGATCAACCTCTAGAGTCATTGCATGTGTGTTATTTCCACAAACCACACATGGATCAACCACTAGAGTCATTGCATGTGTGTTCTAATACTAAAACCACAAAGCAGTACTAGAGTCATTGCATGTGTGTTCTTATACTAAAACCACAAACCAGTACTAGAGTCATTGCATGTGTGTTCTTTTTCCACAAACCACACATGGATCCACCAGTGGTCATTGCATGTGCGTTCTTTCCACAAACCACACATGGATCAACCACTAGAGTCATTGCATGTGTGTTCTTTCCACAAACCACATATGGATCAACCACTAGAGTCATTGCATGTGTGTTCTTATACTAAAACCATAACTAGAGTCATTGCATGTGTGTTCTTTTCACAAACCACACATGGATCAACCACTAGAATCATTGCATGTGTGTTATTTCCACAAACAAACATGGATCAACCACTAGAGGCATTGCATGTGTGTTCTTATACTAAAACCAACATGGATCCACCAGTGGTCATTGCATGTGTCTTCTTTCCACAAACCACACATGGATCAACCACTAGAGTCATTGCATGTGTGTTATTTCCACAAACCACACATGGATCAACCACTAGAGGCATTGCATGTGTGTTATTTCCACAAACCACACATGGATCAACCACTAGAGTCATTGCATGTGTGTTCTTATACTAAAACCAACACTAGAGTCATTGCATGTGTGTTCTTTTCACAAACTACACATGGATCAACCACTAGAGTCATTGCATGTGTGTTATTTCCACAAACAAACATGGATCAACCACTAGAGTCATTGCATGTGTGTTCTTATACTAAAACCACAAACCACCACTAGAGTCATTGCATGTGTGTTCTCTTCGACAAACCACACATGGATCCACCACTAGAGTCATTGCAAGTGTGTTCTTTCCACAAACCACATATGGATCAACCAGAGTCATTGCATATGTGTTCTTTCCACAAACCACACATGTGGACCCCACCAGTGGTCATTGCATGTGTGTTATTTTCACAAACTACACATGGATCAACCACTAGAGTCATTGCATGTGTGTTCTTTCCACAAACCACATATGGATCAACCACTAGAGTCATTGCATGTGTGTTCTTATACTAAAACCAACACTAGAGTCATTGCATGTGTGTTATTTCCACAAACAAACATGGATCAACCACTAGAGTCATTGCATGTGTGTTCTTATACTAAAACCAACATGGATCCACCAGTGGTCATTGCATGTGTGTTATTTCCACAAACCACACATGGATCAACCACTAGAGTCATTGCATGTGTGTTATTTCCACAAACCACACATGGATCAACCACTAGAGTCATTGCATGTGTGTTCTTATACTAAAACCATAAAGCAGTAATAGAGTCATTGCATGTGTGTTCTTATACTAAAACCACAAACCAGTACTAGAGTCATTGCATGTGTGTTCTTTTTCCACAAACCACACATGGATCCACCAGTGGTCATTGCATGTGTGTTATTTCCACAAACCACACATGGATCAACCACTAGAGTCATTGCATGTGTGTTATATCCACAAACCACACATGGATGAACCACTAGAGTCATTGCATGTGTGTTCTTATACTAAAACCACAAAGCAGTACTAGAGTCACTGCATGTGTGTTCTTTTCCACAAACCACACATGGATCCACCAGTGGTCATTGCATGTGTGTTATTTCCACAAACCACACATGGATCAACCACTAGAGTCATTACATGTGTGTTCTTTTCACAAACCACATATGGATCAACCACTAGAGTCATTGCATGTGTGTTGTTATTATACTAAAACCAACACTAGAGTCATTGCATGTGCGTTCTTTCCACAAACCACACATGGATCAACCACTAGAGTCATTGCATGTGTGTTCTTTCCACAAACCACATATGGATCAACCACTAGAGTCAGTGCATGTGTGTTCTTATACTAAAACTAACACTAGAGTCATTGCATGTGTGTTCTTTTCACAAACCACACATGGATCAACCACTAGAATCATTGCATGTGTGTTATTTCCACAAACAAACATGGATCAACCACTAGAGGCATTGCATGTGTGTTCTTATACTAAAACCAACATGGATCCACCAGTGGTCATTGCATGTGTCTTCTTTCCACAAACCACATATGGATCAACCACTAGAGTCATTGCATGTGTGTTATTTCCACAAACCACACATGGATCAACCACTAGAGGCATTGCATGTGTGTTATTTCCACAAACCACACATGGATCAACCACTAGAGTCATTGCATGTGTGTTCTTATACTAAAACCAACACTAGAGTCATTGCATGTGTGTTCTTTTCACAAACCACACATGGATCAACCACTAGAGTCATTGCATGTGTGTTATTTCCACAAACAAACATGGATCAACCACTAGAGTCATTGCATGTGTGTTCTTATACTAAAACCACAAACCACCACTAGAGTCATTGCATGTGTGTTCTCTTCCACAAACCACACATGGATCCACCACTAGAGTCATTGCAAGTGTGTTCTTTCCACAAACCACATATGGATCAACCACTAGAGTCATTGCAAGTGTGTTCTTTCCACAAACCACACATGGATCCACCACTAGAGTCATTGCATGTGTGTTCTTTCCACAAACCACACATGGATCAACCACTAGAGTCATTGCATGTTTGTTCTTATACTAAAACCACAAACCAACACTTGAGTCATTGCATGTGTGTTCTTTTCCACAAACCACACATGGATCCGCCAGTGGTCATTGCATGTGTGTTATTTCTACAAACCACACATGGATCAACCACTAGAGTCATTGCATGTGTGTTCTTTCCACAAACCACATATGGATCAACCAGAGTCATTGCATATGTGTTCTTTCCACAAACCACACATGTGGACCCCACCAGTGGTCATTGCATGTGTGTTATTTTCACAAACTACACATGGATCAACCACTAGAGTCATTGCATGTGTGTTCTTTCCACAAACGACATATGGATCAACCACTAGAGTCATTGCATGTGTGTTCTTATACTAAAACCAACACTAGAGTCATTGCATGTGTGTTATTTCCACAAACAAACATGGATCAACCACTAGAGTCATTGCATGTGTGTTATTATACTAAAACCAACATGAATCCACCAGTGGTCATTGCATGTGTGTTATTTCCACAAACCACACATGGATCAACCACTAGAGTCATTGCATGTGTGTTATTTCCACAAACCACACATGGATCAACCACTAGAGTCATTGCATGTGTGTTCTAATACTAAAACCACAAAGCAGTACTAGAGTCATTGCATGTGTGTTCTTATACTAAAACTACAAACCAGTACTAGAGTCATTGCATGTGTGTTCTTTTTCCACAAACCACACATGGATCCACCAGTCGTCATTGCATGTGTGTTATTTCCACAAACCACACATGGATCAACCACTAGAGTCATTGCATGTGTGTTATTTCCACAAACCACACATGGATCAACCACTAGAGTCATTGCATGTGTGTTCTAATACTAAAACCACAAAGCAGTACTAGAGTCATTGCATGTGTGTTCTTATACTAAAACTACAAACCAGTACTAGAGTCATTGCATGTGTGTTCTTTTTCCACAAACCACACATGGATCCACCAGTCGTCATTGCATGTGTGTTATTTCCACAAACCACACATGGATCAACCACTAGAGTCATTGCATGTGTGTTATTTCCACAAACCACACATGGATGAACCACTAGAGTCATTGCATGTGTGTTCTTATACTAAAACCACAAAGCAGTACTAGAGTCACTGCATGTGTGTTCTTTTCCACAAACCACACATGGATCCACCAGTGGTCATTGCATGTGTGTTATTTCCACAAACCACACATGGATCAACCACTAGAGTCATTGCATGTGTGTTCTTTCCATAAACCACATATGGATCAACCACTAGAGTCATTGCATGTGTGTTGTTATTATACTAAAACCAACACTAGAGTCATTGCATGTGTGTTCTTTTCACAAACCACACATGGATCAACCACTAGAGTCATTGCATGTGTGTTCTTTCCACAAACCACATATGGATCAACCAGAGCCATTGCATGTGTGTTCCTTCCACAAACGACACATGGATCAACCACTAGAGTCATTGCATGTTTGTTCTTATACTAAGACCACAAACCAGCACTAGAGTCATTGCATGTGTGTTCTTTTCCACAAACCACACATGGATCCACTAGTCGTCTTATTGCATGTGTGTTCTTTCCACAAACCACATATGGAACAACCAGAGTCATTGCATGTGTGTTCTTTCCACAAACCACACATGTGGACCCACTAGAGTCATTGCATGTGTGTTATTTCCATAAACCACACATGGATCAACCACTAGAGTCATTGCATGTGTGTTCTTATACTAAAACCAGAAACCAGTACTAGAGTCATTGCATGTGTGTTCTTTTCCACAAACCACACATGGATCCACCAGTGGTCATTGCATGTGTGTTCTTTCCACAAACCACATATGGATCAACCAGAGTCATTGCATGTGTGTTCTTTCCACAAACCACACATGGATCAAACACTAGAGACATTGCATGTTTGTTCTTATACTAAAACCACAAACCAGCACTAGTCATTGCATGTGTGTTCTTTTCCACAAACCACACATGGATCCACCAGTCGTCTTATTGCATGTGTGTTATTTCCACAAACCTCACATGGATCAACCACTAGAGTCATTGCATGTGTGTTCTTATACTAAAACCAACACTAGAGTCATTGCATGTGTGTTCTTTCCACAAACCACATATGGATCAACCACTAGAGTCATTGCATGTGTGTTCTTATTATACTAAAACCAACACTAGAGTCATGGCATGTGTGTTCTTTTCACAAACCACACATGGATCAACCACTAGAGTCATTGCATGTGTGTTATTTCCACAAACAAACATGGATCAACCACTAGAGTCATTGCATGTGTGTTCTTTTCCACAAACCACACATGGATCCACCAGTGGTCATTGCATGTGTGTTCTTTCCACAAACCACACATGGATCAACCACTAGAGTCATTGCATGTGTGTTCTTTCCACAAACAACACAGGGATCAAGCACTAGAGTCATTGCATGTGTGTTCTTATACTAAAACCACATACCAGCACTAGAGGCATTGCATGTGTGTTCTTTTCCACAAACCACACATGGATCCACCACTAGAGTCATTGCATGTGTGTTCTTTCCACAAACCACATATGGATCAACCAGAGTCATTGCATGTGTGTTCTTTCCACAAACCACACATGTGGACCCACCAGTGGTTCTTGCATGCGTGTTATTTTCACAAACCACACATGGATCAACCACTAGAGTCATTGCATGTGTGTTCTTTCCACAAACCATATATGGATCAACCAGTAGAGTCATTGCAGGTGTGTTCTTATACTAAAACCAACACTAGAGTCATTGCATGTGTGTTCTTTTCACAAACCACATATGGATCAACCACTAGAGTCATTTCATGTCTGTTATTTCCACAAATAAACATGGATCAACCACTAGAGTCATTGCATGTGTGTTCTTATACTAAAACCAACATGGATCCACTAGTGGTCATTGCATGTGTGTCCTTTCCACAAACCACACATGGATCAACCACTAGAGGCATTGCATGTGTGTTATTTCCACAAACCACACATGGATCAACCACTAGAGTCATTACATGTGTGTTCTTATACTAAAACCACAAACCAGTACTAGAGTCATTGCATGTGTGTTCTTATACTAAAACCACAAACCAGTACTAGAGTCATTGCATGTGTGTTCTTTTCCACAAACCGTACATGGATCCACTAGTGGTCATTGCATGTGTGTTCTCTCCACAAACTACACATGGATCAGCCAGAGTCGTTGCATGTGTGTTCTTTCCACAAACCACACATGGATCAACCACTAGAGTCATTGCATGTGTGTTTTGTCCACAAAAACCACAAACCAGTACTAGAGTCATTGCATGTGTGTTCTTACACTAAAACCAACATGGATCCACCTGTGGTCATTGCATGTGTGTTCTTTCCACAAACCACACATGGATCAACCACTAGAGTCATTGCATGTGCGTTCTTTCCACAAACCACACGATCAACCACTAGAGTCATTGCATGTTTGTTCTTATTATACTAAAACCACAAACCAACACTTGAGTTATTGCATGTGTGTTCTTTTCCACAAACCACACATGGATCCACCAGTGGTCATTGCATGTGTGTTCTTTCCACAAACGACACATGTGGACCCACCAGTGGTCATTGCATGTGTGTTATTTCCACAAACCACTCATGGATCAACCACTTCAGTCATTGCATGTGTGTTATTTCCACAAACCACATATGGATCAACCACTAGAGTCATTGCATGTGTGTTTTTATACTAAAACCAACACTAGAGTCATTGCATGTCTGTTCTTTTCACAAACCACACATGGATCAACCACTAGAGTCATTGAATGTGTGTTATTTCCACAAACAAACATGTATCAACCACTAGAGTCATTGCATGTGTGTTCTTATACTAAAACCAACATGGATCCACCACTGGTCATTGCATGTGTCTTCTTTCCACAAACCACACATGGATCAACCACTAGAGTCATTGCATGCGTGTTTTTTCCACAAACCACACATGGATCAACCACTAGAGTCATTGCATGTGTGCTATTTCCACAAACCACACATGGATCAACCACTAGAGTCATTGCATGTGTGTTCTTATACTAAAACCAACACTAGATGCATTGCATGTGTGTTCTTTTCAAAAACCACACATGGATCAACCACTAGAGTCATTGCATGTGTGTTATTTCCACAAACAACACAGGGATCAACCACTAGAGTCATTGCATGTGTGTTCTTATACTAAAACCACAAACCAGTACTAGAGTCATTGCATGTGTGTTCTTTTCCACAAACCACACATGGATCCACCAGTGGTCATTGCATGTGTGTTCTTTCCACAAACCACACATGGATCAACCAGAGTCGTTGCATGTGTGTTCTTTCCACAAACCACACATGGATCAACCACTAGGGTCATTGCATGTGTGTTTTTTTTCCACAAAAACCACAAACCAGTACTAGAGTCATTGCATGTGTGTTCATACACTAAAACCAACATGGATCCACTAGTGGTAATTGCATGTGTGTTCTTTCCACAAACCACACATGGATCAACCACTAGAGTCATTGCATGTTTGTTCTTATACTAAAACCACAATCCAACACTAGAGTCATTGCATGTGTGTTCTTTTCCACAACCCACACATGGATCCACCAGTGGTCATTGCATGTGTGTTCTTTCCACAAACCACACATGTGGACCCACCAGTGGTCATTGCATGTGTGTTATTTCCACAAACCACACATGGATCAACCACTTCAGTCATTGCATGTGTGTTCTTTCCACAAACCACGCATGGATCAACCACTAGAGTCATTGCATGTGTGTTCTTTCCACAAACCACACATGGATCAACCACTAGAGTCATTGCATGTTTGTTCTTATACTAAAACCACAAACCAACACTTGAATTATTGCATGTGTGTTCTTTTCCACAACCCACACATGGATCCACCAGTGGTCATTGCATGTGTGTTCTTTCCACAAACCACACATGTGGACCCACCAGTGGTCATTGCATGTGTGTTATTTCCACAAACCACACATGGATCAACCACTTCAGTCATTGCATGTGTGTTATTTCCACAAACCACATATCGATCAACCACTAGAGTCATTGCATGTGTGTTCTTATACTAAAACCAACACTAGAGTGATTGCATGTGTGTACTTTTCACAAACCACACATGGATCAACCACTAGAGTCATTGCATGTGTGTTATTTCCACAAACAAACATGGATCAACCACTAGAGTCATTGCATGTGTGTTCTTATACTAAAACCAACATGGATCCACAAGTGGTCATTGCATGTGTCTTCTTTCCATAAACCACACATGGATCAACCACTAGAGTCATTGCATGTGTGTTATTTCCACAAACCACACATGGATCAACCACTAGAGTCATTGCATGTGTGCTATTTCCACAAACCACACATGGATCAACCACTAGAGTCATTGCATGTGTGTTCTTATACTAAAACCAACACTAGAGTCATTGCATGTGTGTTCTTTTCACAAACCACACATGGATCAACCACTAGAGTCATTGCATGTGTGTTATTTCCACAAACAAACATGGATCAACCACTAGAGTCATTGCATGTGTGTTCTTATACTAAAACCACAAACCAGCACTAGAGTCATTACATGTTTGTTCTTTTCCACAAACCACACATGGATCCACCACTAGAGTCATTGCATGTGTGTTCTTTCCACAAACCACATATGGATCAACCAGAGTCATTGCATGTGTGTTATTTCCACAAACCACACATGTGGACCCACCAGTGGTCATTGCATGTGTGTTATTTTCACAAACCACACATGGATCAACCACTAGAGTCATTGCATGTGTGTTCTTTCCACAAACCACATATGGATCAACCAGTAGAGTCATTGCAGGTGTGTTCTTGCACTAAAACCAACATGGATCCACCAGTGGTCATTGCATGTGTGTTCTTTCCACAAACCACACATGGATCAACCACTAGAGTCATTGCATGTGTGTTCTTTCCACAAACCACATATGGATCAACCAGAGTCATTGATGTGTGTTCTTTCCACAAACCACACATGTGGACCTACCAGTGGTCATTGCATGTGTGTTATTTTCACAAACCACACATGGATCAACCACTAGAGTCATTGCATGTGTGTTCTTTCCACAAACCACATATGGATCAACCAGTAGAGTCATTGCAAGTGTGTTCTTATACTAAAACCAACACAAGAGTCATTGCATGTGTGTTCTTTTCACAAACCACATATGGATCAACCACTAGAGTCATTGCATGTGTGTTATTTCCACAAACAAACATGCATCAACCACTAGAGTCATTGCATGTGTGTTCTTATACTAAAACCAACATGGATCCACTAGTGGTCATTGCATGTGTGTTCTTTCCACAAACCACACATGGATCAACCACTAGAGGCATTGCATGTGTGTTATTTCCACAAACCACACATGGATCAACCACTAGAGTCGTTGCATGTGTGTTCTTATAGTAAAACCACAAACCAGTACTAGAGTCATTGCATGTGTGTTCTTATACTAAAACCACAAACCAGTACTAGAGTCATTGCATGTGTGTTCTTTTCCACAAACCACACATGGATCCACCAGTGGTCATTACATGTGTGTTCTTTCCATAAACCACACATGGATCAACCAGAGTCGTTGCATGTGTGTTCTTTCCAAAAACCACACATGGATCAACCACTAGAGTCATTGCATGTGTGTTTTTTCCACAAAAACCACAAACCAGTACTAGAGTCATTGCATGTGTGTTCTTATACTAAAACCACAAACCAGTACTAGAGTCATTGCATGTGTGTTCTTATACTAAAACCACAAACCAGTACTTGAGTCATTGCATGTGTGTTCTTTCCACAAACCACATATGGATCAACCAGAGTCATTGCATGTGTGTTCTTTCCACAAACCACACATGTGGACCCACCAGTGGTTCTTGCATGCGTGTTATTTTCACAAACCACACATGGATCAACCACTAGAGTCATTGCATGTGTGTTCTTTCCACAAACCATATATGGATCAACCAGTAGAGTCATTGCAGGTGTGTTCTTATACTAAAACCAACACTAGAGTCATTGCATGTGTGTTCTTTTCACAAACCACATATGGATCAACCACTAGAGTCATTTCATGTCTGTTATTTCCACAAATAAACATGGATCAACCACTAGAGTCATTGCATGTGTGTTCTTATACTAAAACCAACATGGATCCACTAGTGGTCATTGCATGTGTGTCCTTTCCACAAACCACACGTGGATCAACCACTAGAGGCATTGCATGTGTGTTATTTCCACAAACCACACATGGATCAACCACTAGAGTCATTACATGTGTGTTCTTATACTAAAACCACAAACCAGTACTAGAGTCATTGCATGTGTGTTCTTATACTAAAACCACAAACCAGTACTAGAGTCATTGCATGTGTGTTCTTTTCCACAAACCGCACATGGATCCACTAGTGGTCATTGCATGTGTGTTCTCTCCACAAACTACACATGGATCAGCCAGAGTCGTTGCATGTGTGTTCTTTCCACAAACCACACATGGATCAACCACTAGAGTCATTGCATGTGTGTTTTGTCCACAAAAACCACAAACCAGTACTAGAGTCATTGCATGTGTGTTCTTACACTAAAACCAACATGGATCCACCTGTGGTCATTGCATGTGTGTTCTTTCCACAAACCACACATGGATCAACCACTAGAGTCATTGCATGTGCGTTCTTTCCACAAACCACACGATCAACCACTAGAGTCATTGCATGTTTGTTCTTATTATACTAAAACCACAAACCAACACTTGAGTTATTGCATGTGTGTTCTTTTCCACAAACCACACATGGATCCACCAGTGGTCATTGCATGTGTGTTCTTTCCACAAACGACACATGTGGACCCACCAGTGGTCATTGCATGTGTGTTATTTCCACAAACCACTCATGGATCAACCACTTCAGTCATTGCATGTGTGTTATTTCCACAAACCACATATGGATCAACCACTAGAGTCATTGCATGTGTGTTTTTATACTAAAACCAACACTAGAGTCATTGCATGTCTGTTCTTTTCACAAACCACACATGGATCAACCACTAGAGTCATTGAATGTGTGTTATTTCCACAAACAAACATGTATCAACCACTAGAGTCATTGCATGTGTGTTCTTATACTAAAACCAACATGGATCCACCACTGGTCATTGCATGTGTCTTCTTTCCACAAACCACACATGGATCAACCACTAGAGTCATTGCATGTGTGTTTTTTCCACAAACCACACATGGATCAACCACTAGAGTCATTGCATGTGTGCTATTTCCACAAACCACACATGGATCAACCACTAGAGTCATTGCATGTGTGTTCTTATACTAAAACCAACACTAGATGCATTGCATGTGTGTTCTTTTCAAAAACCACACATGGATCAACCACTAGAGTCATTGCATGTGTGTTATTTCCACAAACAACACAGGGATCAACCACTAGAGTCATTGCATGTGTGTTCTTATACTAAAACCACAAACCAGTACTAGAGTCATTGCATGTGTGTTCTTTTCCACAAACCACACATGGATCCACCAGTGGTCATTGCATGTGTGTTCTTTCCACAAACCACACATGGATCAACCAGAGTCGTTGCATGTGTGTTCTTTCCACAAACCACACATGGATCAACCACTAGGGTCATTGCATGTGTGTTTTTTTCCACAAAACCACAAACCAGTACTAGAGTCATTGCATGTGTGTTCATACACTAAAACCAACATGGATCCACTAGTGGTAATTGCATGTGTGTTCTTTCCACAAACCACACATGGATCAACCACTAGAGTCATTGCATGTTTGTTCTTATACTAAAACCACAATCCAACACTAGAGTCATTGCATGTGTGTTCTTTTCCACAACCCACACATGGATCCACCAGTGGTCATTGCATGTGTGTTCTTTCCACAAACCACACATGTGGACCCACCAGTGGTCATTGCATGTGTGTTATTTCCACAAACCACACATGGATCAACCACTTCAGTCATTGCATGTGTGTTCTTTCCACAAACCACGCATGGATCAACCACTAGAGTCATTGCATGTGTGTTCTTTCCACAAACCACACATGGATCAACCACTAGAGTCATTGCATGTTTGTTCTTATACTAAAACCACAAACCAACACTTGAATTATTGCATGTGTGTTCTTTTCCACAACCCACACATGGATCCACCAGTGGTCATTGCATGTGTGTTCTTTCCACAAACCACACATGTGGACCCACCAGTGGTCATTGCATGTGTGTTATTTCCACAAACCACACATGGATCAACCACTTCAGTCATTGCATGTGTGTTATTTCCACAAACCACATATGGATCAACCACTAGAGTCATTGCATGTGTGTTCTTATACTAAAACCAACACTAGAGTGATTGCATGTGTGTACTTTTCACAAACCACACATGGATCAACCACTAGAGTCATTGCATGTGTGTTATTTCCACAAACAAACATGGATCAACCACTAGAGTCATTGCATGTGTGTTCTTATACTAAAACCAACATGGATCCACAAGTGGTCATTGCATGTGTCTTCTTTCCATAAACCACACATGGATCAACCACTAGAGTCATTGCATGTGTGTTATTTCCACAAACCACACATGGATCAACCACTAGAGTCATTGCATGTGTGCTATTTCCACAAACCACACATGGATCAACCACTAGAGTCATTGCATGTGTGTTCTTATACTAAAACCAACACTAGAGTCATTGCATGTGTGTTCTTTTCACAAACCACACATGGATCAACCACTAGAGTCATTGCATGTGTGTTATTTCCACAAACAAACATGGATCAACCACTGGAGTCATTGCATGTGTGTTCTTATACTAAAACCACAAACCAGCACTAGAGTCATTACATGTTTGTTCTTTTCCACAAACCACACATGGATCCACCACTAGAGTCATTGCATGTGTGTTCTTTCCACAAACCACATATGGATCAACCAGAGTCATTGCATGTGTGTTATTTTCACAAACCACACATGTGGACCCACCAGTGGTCATTGCATGTGTGTTATTTTCACAAACCACACATGGATCAACCACTAGAGTCATTGCATGTGTGTTCTTTCCACAAACCACATATGGATCAACCAGTAGAGTCATTGCAGGTGTGTTCTTACACTAAAACCAACATGGATCCACCAGTGGTCATTGCATGTGTGTTCTTTCCACAAACCACACATGGATCAACCACTAGAGTCATTGCATGTGTGTTCTTTCCACAAACCACATATGGATCAACCAGAGTCATTGATGTGTGTTCTTTCCACAAACCACACATGTGGACCCACCAGTGGTCATTGCATGTGTGTTATTTTCACAAACCACACATGGATCAACCACTAGAGTCATTGCATGTGTGTTCTTTCCACAAACCACATATGGATCAACCAGTAGAGTCATTGCAAGTGTGTTCTTATACTAAAACCAACACAAGAGTCATTGCATGTGTGTTCTTTTCACAAACCACATATGGATCAACCACTAGAGTCATTGCATGTGTGTTATTTCCACAAACAAACATGCATCAACCACTAGAGTCATTGCATGTGTGTTCTTATACTAAAACCAACATGGATCCACTAGTGGTCATTGCATGTGTGTTCTTTCCACAAACCACACATGGATCAACCACTAGAGGCATTGCATGTGTGTTATTTCCACAAACCACACATGGATCAACCACTAGAGTCGTTGCATGTGTGTTCTTATAGTAAAACCACAAACCAGTACTAGAGTCATTGCATGTGTGTTCTTTTCCACAAACCACACATGGATCCACCAGTGGTCATTACATGTGTGTTCTTTCCATAAACCACACATGGATCAACCAGAGTCGTTGCATGTGTGTTCTTTCCAAAAACCACACATGGATCAACCACTAGAGTCATTGCATGTGTGTTTTTTCCACAAAAACCACAAACCAGTACTAGAGTCATTGCATGTGTGTTCTTATACTAAAACCACAAACCAGTACTAGAGTCATTGCATGTGTGTTCTTATACTAAAACCACAAACCAGTACTAGAGTCATTGCATGTGTGTTCTTTTCCACAAACCACGCATGGATCCACTAGTGGTCATTGCATGAGTGTTCTTTCCACAAACCACATATGTATCAACCAGATTCATTGCATGTGTGTTCTTTCCACAAACCACACATGGATCAACCACTAGAGTCATTGCATGTTTGTTGTTATACTAAAACCACAAACCAGCACTGGAGTCATTGCATGTGTGTTCTTTTCCACAAACCACACATGGATCCACCAGTGGTCATTGCATGTGTGTTATTTCCACAAACCACACATGGATCAACCACTTCAGTCATTGCATGTGTGTTCTTTCCACAAACCACATATGGATCAACCACTAGAGTCATTGCATGTATGTCCTTATTATACTAAAACCAACACTAGAGTCATTGCATGTGTGTTCTTTTCACAAACCACACATGGATCAACCAGTAGAGTCATTGCATGTGTGTTATTTCCACAAACAAACATGGATCAACCACTAGAGTCATTGCATGTGTGTTCTTTTCCAGAAACCACACATGGATCCACCAGTGGTCATTTCATGTGTGTTCTTTCCACAAACCACACATGGATCAACCACTAGAGTCATTGCATGTGTGTTCTTTCCACAAACAACACAGGGATCAACCACTAGAGTCATTGCATGTGTGTTCTTATACTAAAACCACAAACCAGTACTAGAGACATTGCATGTGTGTTCTTTTCCACAAACCACACATGGATCCACCAGTGGTCATTGCATGTGTGTTCTTTCCACACACCACACATGGATCAACCAGAGTCATTGCATGTGTGTTCTTTCCACAAACCACACATGGATCAACCACTAGAGTCATTGCATGTGTGTTTTTTCCATAAAAACCACAAACCAGTACTAGAGTCATTGCATGTGTGTTCTTACACTAAAACCAACATGGATCCACCAGTGGTCATTGCATCTGTGTTCTTTCCACAAACCACACATGGATCAACCACTAGAGTCATTGCATGTGTGTTCTTATACTAAAACCAACACTAGAGTCATTGCATGTGTGTTCTTTTCACAAACCACACATGGATCAACCACTAGAGTCATTGCATGTGTGTTATTTCCACAAACAAACATGGATCAGCCACTAGAGTCATTGCATGTGTGTTATTTCCACAAACCACACATGGATCAACCACTAGAGTCATTGCATGTGTGTTCTTATACTAAAACCACAAACCAGCACTAGAGTCATTACATGTGTGTTCTTTTCCACAAACCACACATGGATCCACCACTAGAGTCATTACATGTGTGTTCTTTCCACAAACCACACATGTGGACCCACCAGTGGTCATTGCATGTGTGTTATTTTCACAAACCACACATGGATCAACCACTAGAGTCATTGGATGTGTGTTCATTCCACAAACCACATATGGATCAACTAGTAGAGTCATTGCAGGTGTGTTCTTATACTAAAACCAACACTAGAGTCATTGCATGTGTGTTCTTTTCACAAACCACATATGGATCAACCACTAGAGTCATTGCATGTGTGTTATTTCCACAAACAAACATGGATCAACCACTAGAGTCATTGCATGTGTGTTCTTATACTAAAACCAACATGGATCCACTAGTGGTCATTGCATGTGTGTTCTTTCCACAAACCACACATGGATCAACCACTAGAGGCATTGCATGTGTGTTATTTCCACAAACCACACATGGATCAACCACTAGAGTCATTGCATGTGTGTTCTTATACTAAAACCACAAACCAGTACTAGAGTCATTGCATGTGTGTTCTTCTACTAAAACCACAAACCAGTACTAGAGTCATTGCATGTGTGTTCTTTTCCACAAACCACACATGGATCCACCTGTGGTCATTGTATGTGTGTTCTTTCCACAAACTACATATGTATCAACCAGATTCATTGCATGTGTGTTCTTTCCACAAACCACACATGGATCAACCACTTCAGTCATTGCATGTGTGTTCTTTCCACAAACCACGCATGGATCAACCACTTGAGTCATTGCATTTGTGTTCTTTCCATAAAACACATGGATCAACCACTGGAGTCATTGCATGTTTGTTCTTATACTAAAACCACAAACCAACACTTGAATTATTGCATGTGTGTTCTTTTCCACAACCCACACATGGATCCACCAGTGGTCATTGCATGTGTGTTCTTTCCACAAACCACACATGTGGACCCACCAGTGGTCATTGCATGTGTGTTATTTCCACAAACCACACATGGATCAACCACTTCAGTCATTGCATGTGTGTTCTTTCCACAAACCACATATGGATCAACCACTAGAGTCATTGCATGTGTGTTCTTATACTAAAACCAACACTAGAGTGATTGCATGTGTGTACTTTTCACAAACCACACAAGGATCAACCACTAGAGTCATTGCATGTGTGTTATTTCCACAAACAAACATGGATCAACCACTAGAGTCATTGCATGTGTGTTCTTATACTACAACCAACATGGATCCACCAGTGGTCATTGCATGTGTCTTCTTTCCACAAACCACACATGGATCAACCACTAGAGTCATTGCATGTGTGTTATTTCCACAAACAAACATGGATCAACCACTAGAGTCATTGCATGTGTGTTCTTTTCCAGAAACCACACATGGATCCACCAGTGGTCATTTCATGTGTGTTCTTTCCACAAACCACACATGGATCAACCACTAGAGTCATTGCATGTGTGTTCTTTCCACAAACAACACAGGGATCAACCACTAGAGTCATTGCATGTGTGTTCTTATACTAAAACCACAAACCAGTACTAGAGACATTGCACGTGTGTTCTTTTCCACAAACCACACATGGATCCACCAGTGGTCATTGCATGTGTGTTCTTTCCACACACCACACATGGATCAACCAGAGTCATTGCATGTGTGTTCTTTCCACAAACCACACATGGATCAACCACTAGAGTCATTGCATGTGTGTTTTTTCCATAAAAACCACAAACCAGTACTAGAGTCATTGCATGTGTGTTCTTACACTAAAACCAACATGGATCCACCAGTGGTCATTGCATCTGTGTTCTTTCCACAAACCACACATGGATCAACCACTAGAGTCATTGCATGTGTGTTCTTATACTAAAACCAACACTAGAGTCATTGCATGTGTGTTCTTTTCACAAACCACACATGGATCAACCACTAGAGTCATTGCATGTGTGTTATTTCCACAAACAAACATGGATCAGCCACTAGAGTCATTGCATGTGTGTTATTTCCACAAACCACACATGGATCAACCACTAGAGTCATTGCATGTGTGTTCTTATACTAAAACCACAAACCAGCACTAGAGTCATTACATGTGTGTTCTTTTCCACAAACCACACATGGATCCACCACTAGAGTCATTACATGTGTGTTCTTTCCACAAACCACACATGTGGACCCACCAGTGGTCATTGCATGTGTGTTATTTTCACAAACCACACATGGATCAACCACTAGAGTCATTGGATGTGTGTTCATTCCACAAACCACATATGGATCAACTAGTAGAGTCATTGCAGGTGTGTTCTTACACTAAAACCAACACTAGAGTCATTGCATGTGTGTTCTTTTCACAAACCACATATGGATCAACCACTAGAGTCATTGCATGTGTGTTATTTCCACAAACAAACATGGATCAACCACTAGAGTCATTGCATGTGTGTTCTTATACTAAAACCAACATGGATCCACTAGTGGTCATTGCATGTGTGTTCTTTCCACAAACCACACATGGATCAACCACTAGAGGCATTGCATGTGTGTTATTTCCACAAACCACACATGGATCAACCACTAGAGTCATTGCATGTGTGTTCTTATACTAAAACCACAAACCAGTACTAGAGTCATTGCATGTGTGTTCTTCTACTAAAACCACAAACCAGTACTAGAGTCATTGCATGTGTGTTCTTTTCCACAAACCACACATGGATCCACCTGTGGTCATTGTATGTGTGTTCTTTCCACAAACTACATATGTATCAACCAGATTCATTGCATGTGTGTTCTTTCCACAAACCACACATGGATCAACCACTTCAGTCATTGCATGTGTGTTCTTTCCACAAACTACGCATGGATCAACCACTAGAGTCATTGCATTTGTGTTCTTTCCATAAAACACATGGATCAACCACTGGAGTCATTGCATGTTTGTTCTTATACTAAAACCACAAACCAACACTTGAATTATTGCATGTGTGTTCTTTTCCACAACCCACACATGGATCCACCAGTGGTCATTGCATGTGTGTTCTTTCCACAAACCACACATGTGGACCCACCAGTGGTCATTGCATGTGTGTTATTTCCACAAACCACACATGGATCAACCACTTCAGTCATTGCATGTGTGTTCTTTCCACAAACCACATATGGATCAACCACTAGAGTCATTGCATGTGTGTTCTTATACTAAAACCAACACTAGAGTGATTGCATGTGTGTACTTTTCACAAACCACACAAGGATCAACCACTAGAGTCATTGCATGTGTGTTATTTCCACAAACAAACATGGATCAACCACTAGAGTCATTGCATGTGTGTTCTTATACTACAACCAACATGGATCCACCAGTGGTCATTGCATGTGTCTTCTTTCCACAAACCACACATGGATCAACCACTAGAGTCATTGCATGTGTGTTATTTCCACAAACCACACATGGATCAACCACTAGAGTCATTGCATGTGTGCTATTTCCACAAACCACACATGGATCAACCACTAGAGTCATTGCATGTGTGTTCTTATACTAAAACCAACACTAGAGTCATTGCATGTGTGTTCTTTTCACAAACCACACATGGATCAACCACTAGAGTCATTGCATGTGTGTTATTTCCACAAACAAACATGGATCAACCACTAGAGTCATTGCATGTGTGTTCTTATACTAAAACCACAAACCAGCACTAGAGTCATTACATGTTTGTTCTTTTCCACAAACCACACATGGATCCACCACTAGAGTCATTGCATGTGTGTTCTTTCCACAAACCACATATGGATCAACCAGAGTCATTGCATGTGTATTCTTTCCACAAACCACACATGTGGACCCACCAGTGGTCATTGCATGTGTGTTATTTTCACAAACCACACATGGATCAACCACTAGAGTCATTGCATGTGTGTTCTTTCCACAAACCACATATGGATCAACCAGTAGAGTCATTGCAGGTGTGTTCTTACACTAAAACCAACATGGATCCACCAGTGGTCATTGCATGTGTGTTCTTTCCACAAACCACACATGGATCAACCACTAGAGTCATTGCATGTGTGTTATTTCCACAAACCACACATGGATCAACCACTAGTGTCATTGCATGTGTGTTCTTGTACTAAAACCACAAACCAACACTAGAGTCATTACATGTGTGTTCTTTTCCACAAACCACACATGGATCCACCACTAGAGTCATTGCATGTGTGTTCTTTCCACAAACCACATATGGATCAACCAGAGTCATTGCATGTGTGTTCTTTCCACAAACCACACATGTGGACCCACCAGTGGTCATTGCATGTGTGTTATTTTCACAAACCACACATGGATCAACCACTAGAGTCATTGCATGTGTGTTCTTTCCACAAACCACATATGGATCAACCAGTAGAGTCATTGCAAGTGTGTTCTTATACTAAAACCAACACAAGAGTCATTGCATGTGTGTTCTTTTCACAAACCACATATGGATAAACCACTAGAGTCATTGCATGTGTGTTATTTCCACAAACAAACATGCATCAACCACTAGAGTTATTGCATGTGTGTTCTTATACTAAAACCAACATGGATCCACTAGTGGTCATTGCATGTATGTTCTTTCCACAAACCACACATGGATCAACCACTAGAGGCATTGCATGTGTGTTATTTCCACAAACCACACATGGATCAACCACTAGAGTCATTGCATGTGTGTTGTTATAGTAAAACCACAAACCAGTACTAGAGTCATTGCATGTGTGTTCTTATACTAAAACCACAAACCAGTACTAGAGTCATTGCATGTGTGTTCTTTTCCACAAACCACACATGGATCCACCAGTGGTCATTACATGTGTGTTCTTTCCATAAACCACACATGGATCAACCAGAGTCGTTGCATGTGTGTTCTTTCAAAAAAACACACATGGATCAACCACTAGAGTCATTGCATGTGTGTTTTTTCCACAAAAACCACAAACCAGTACTAGAGTCATTGCATGTGTGTTCTTATACTAAAACCACAAACCAGTACTAGAGTCATTGCATGTGTGTTATTATACTAAAACCACAAACCAGTACTAGAGTCATTGCATGTGTGTTCTTTTCCACAAACAAAACATGGATCCACTAGTGGTCATTGCATGTGTGTTCTTTCCACAAACCACATATGTATCAACCAGATTCATTGCATGTGTGTTCTTTCCACAAACCACACATGGATCAACCACTAGAGTCATTGCATGTTTGTTGTTATACTAAAACCACAAACCAGCACTGGAGTCATTGCATGTGTGTTCTTTTCCACAAACCACACATGGATCCACCAGTGGTCATTGCATGTGTGTTATTTCCACAAACCACACATGGATCAACCACTTCAGTCATTGCATGTGTGTTCTTTCCACAAACCACATATGGATCAACCACTAGAGTCATTGCATGTATGTTCTTTTTATACTAAAACCAACACTAAAGTCATTGCATGTGTGTTCTTTTCACAAACCACACATGGATCAACCACTAGAGTCATTGCATGTGTGTTATTTCCACAAACAAATATGGATCAACCACTAGAGTCATTGCATGTGTGTTCTTTTCCAGAAACCACACATAGATCCACCAGTGGTCATTTCATGTGTGTTCTTTCCACAAACCACACATGGATCAACCACTAGAGTCATTGCATGTGTGTTCTTTCCACAAACAACACAGGGATCAACCACTAGAGTCATTGCATGTGTGTTCTTATACTAAAACCGCAAACCAGTACTAGAGTCATTGCATGTGTGTTCTTTTCCACAAACCACACATGGATCCACCAGTGGTCATTGCATGTGTGTTGTTTCCACACACCACACATGGATCCACCAGAGTCATTGCATGTGTGTTCTTTCCACAAACCACACATGGATCAACCACTAGAGTCATTGCATGTGTGTTTTTTCCAGAAAAACCACAAACCAGTACTAGAGTCATTGCATGTGTGTTCTTACACTAAAACCAACATGGATCCACCAGTGGTCATTGCATCTGTGTTCTTTCCACAAACCACACATGGATCAACCACTAGAGTCATTGCATGTGTGTTCTTTCCACAAACCACATATGGATCAACCACTAGAGTCATTGCATGTGTGTTCTTATACTAAAACCAACACTAGAGTCATTGCATGTGTGTTCTTTTCACAAACCACACATGGATCAACCACTAGAGTCATTGCATGTGTGTTCTTTCCACAAACAAACATGGATCAGCCACTAGAGTCATTGCATGTGTGTTCTTATACTAAAACCACAAACCAGCACTAGAGTCATTACATGTGTGTTCTTTTCCACAAACTACACATGGATCCACCACTAGAGTCATTGCATGTGTGTTCTTTCCACAAACCACACATGTGGACCCACCAGTGGTCATTGCATGTGTGTTATTTTCACAAACCACACATGGATCAACCACTAGAGTCATTGCATGTGTGTTCATTCCACAAACCACATATGGATCAACTAGTAGAGTCATTGCAGGTGTGTTCTTATACTAAAACCAACACTAGAGTCATTGCATGTGTGTTCTTTTCACAAACCACATATGGATCAACCACTAGAGTCATTGCATGTGTGTTATTTCCACAAACAAACATGGATCAACCACTAGAGTCATTGCATGTGTGTTATTTCCACAAACAAACATGGATTAACCACTAGAGTCATTGCATGTGTGTTCTTATACTAAAACCAACATGGATCCACTAGTGGTCATTGCATGTGTGTTCTTTCCACAAACCACACATGGATCAACCACTAGAGGCATTGCATGTGTGTTATTTCCACAAACCACACAAGGATTAACCACTAGAGTCATTGCATGTGTGTTCTTATACTGAAACCACAAACCAGTACTAGAGTCATTGCATGTGTGTTCTTATACTAAAAGCACAAACCAGTACTAGAGTCATTGCATGTGTGTTCTTTTCCACAAACCACACATGGATCCACCAGTGGTCATTGCATGTGTGTTCTTTCCACAAACCACATATGTATCAACCAGATTCATTGCATGTGTGTTCTTTCCACAAACCACACATGGATCAACCACTAGAGTCATTGCATGTTTGTTCTTATACTAAAACCACAAACCAGCACTGGAGTCATTGCATGTGTGTTCTTTTCCACAAACCACACATGGATCCACCAGTGGTCATTGCATGTGTGTTCTTTCCACACACCACACATGGATCCACCACTAGAGTCATTGCATGTGTGTTCTTTCCACGAACCACATATGGATCCACCACTGGAGTCATTGCATGTGTGTTCTTTCCACGAACCACATATGGATCAACCACTAGAGTCATTGCATGTGTGTCCTTATTATACTAAAACCAACACTAGAGTCATCGCATGTGTGTTCTTTTCACAAACCACACATGGATCAACCACTAGAGTCATTGCATGTGTGTTATTTCCACAAACAAACATGGATCAACCACTAGAGTCATTGCATGTGTGTTCTTATACTAAAACCACAAACCAGCACTAGAGTCATTACATGTGTGTTCTTTTCCACAAACCACACATGGATCCACCACTAGAGTCATTGCATGTGTGTTCTTTCCACAAACCACATATGGATCAACCAGAGTCATTGCATCTGTGTTCTTTCCGCAAACCACACATGTGGACCCACCAGTGGTCATTGCATGTGTGTTATTTTCACAAACCACACATGGATCAACCACTAGAGTCATTGCATGTGTGTTCTTTCCCCAAACCACACATGGATCAACCACTAGAGTCATTGCATGTGTGTTCTTATACTAAAACCAACACTAGAGTCATTGCATGTGTGTTCTTTTCACAAACCACACATGGATCAACCACTAGAGTCATTGCTTGTGTGTTATTTCCACAAACAAACATGGATCAGCAACTAGAGTCATTGCATGTGCGTTCTTATACTAAAACCACAAACCAGCACTAGAGTCATTACATGTGTGTTCTTTTCCACAAACTACACATGGATCCACCACTAGAGTCATTGCATGTGTGTTCTTTCCACAAACCACACATGTGGACCCACCAGTGGTCATTGCATGTGTGTTATTTTCACAAACCACACATGGATCAACCACTAGAGTCATTGCATGTGTGTTCATTCCACAAACCACATATGGATCAACTAGTAGAGTCATTGCAGGTGTGTTCTTATACTAAAACCAACACTAGAGTCATTGCATGTGTGTTCTTTTCACAAACCACATATGGATCAACCACTAGAGTCATTGCATGTGTGTTATTTCCACAAACCACACATGGATCAACCACTAGAGTCATTGCATGTGTGTTATTTCCACAAACAAACATGGATTAACCACTAGAGTCATTGCATGTGTGTTCTTATACTAAAACCAACATGGATCCACTAGTGGTCATTGCATGTGTGTTCTTTCCACAAACTACACATGGATCAACCACTAGAGGCATTGCATGTGTGTTATTTCCACAAACCACACAAGGATCAACCACTAGAGTCATTGCATGTGTGTTCTTATACTGAAACCACAAACCAGTACTAGAGTCATTGCATGTGTGTTCTTATACTAAAAGCACAAACCAGTACTAGAGTCATTGCATGTGTGTTCTTTTCCACAAACCACACATGGATCCACCAGTGGTCATTGCATGTGTGTTCTTTCCACAAACCACATATGTATCAACCAGATTCATTGCATGTGTGTTCTTTCCACAAACCACACATGGATCAACCACTAGAGTCATTGCATGTTTGTTCTTATACTAAAACCACAAACCAGCACTGGAGTCATTGCATGTGTGTTCTTTTCCACAAACCACACATGGATCCACCAGTGGTCATTGCATGTGTGTTCTTTCCACACACACCACACATGGATCCACCACTAGAGTCATTGCATGTGTGTTCTTTCCACGAACCACATATGGATCCACCACTGGAGTCATTGCATGTGTGTTCTTTCCACGAACCACATATGGATCAACCACTAGAGTCACAACATGTGTGTCCTTATTATACTAAAACCAACACTAGAGTCATCGCATGTGTGTTCTTTTCACAAACCACACATGGATCAACCACTAGAGTCATTGCATGTGTGTTATTTCCACAAACAAACATGGATCAACCACTAGAGTCATTGCATGTGTGTTCTTATACTAAAACCACAAACCAGCACTAGAGTCATTACATGTGTGTTCTTTTCCACAAACCACACATGGATCCACCACTAGAGTCATTGCATGTGTGTTCTTTCCACAAACCACATATGGATCAACCAGAGTCATTGCATCTGTGTTCTTTCCACAAACCACACATGTGGACCCACCAGTGGTCATTGCATGTGTGTTATTTTCACAAACCACACATGGATCAACCACTAGAGTCATTGCATGTGTGTTCTTTCCCCAAACCACATATGGATCAACCAGTAGAGTCATTGCAGGTGTGTTCTTATACTAAAACCAAGACTAGAGTCATTGCATGTGTGTTCTTTTCACAAACCACATATGGATCAACCACTAGAGTCATTGCATGTGTGTTATTTCCACAAACAAACATGGACCAACACTAGAGTCATTGCATGTGTGTTCTTATACTAAAACCAACACTAGAGTCATTGCATGTGTGTTCTCTTCACAAACCACACATGGATCAACCACTAGAGTCATTGCATGTGTGTTATTTACACAAACAAACATGGATCAACCACTACAGTCATTGCATGTGTGTTCTTATACTAAAACCAACATGGATCCACTAGTGGTCATTGCATGTGTGTTCTTTCCACAAAACACACATGGATCAACCACTAGAGGCATTGCATGTGTGTTATTTCCACAAACCACACATGGATCAACCACTAGAGTCATTGCATGTGTGTTCTTATACTAAAACCACAAACCAGTACTAGAGTTATTGCATGTGTGTTCTTATACTAAAACCACAAACCAGTACTAGAGTCATTGCATGTGTCTTATTTTCCACAAACCACACATGGATCCACCAGTGGTCATTGTATGTGTGTTCTTTCCACAAACCACACATGGATCAACCACTAGAGTCATTGCATGTTTGTTCTTATACTAAAACCACAAACCAGGACTGGAGTCATTGCATGTGTCTTCTTTTCCACAAACCACACATGGATCCACCAGTGGTCATTGCATGTGTGTTATTTCCACAAACCACACATGGATCAACCACTAGAGTCATTGCATCTGTGTTCTTTCCACAAACCACATATGGATCAACCACTAGAGTCATTGCATGTATATTCTTATTATACTAAAACCAACAATAGAGTCATTGCATGTGTGTTCTTTTCACAAACCACACATGGATCAACCACTAGAGTCATTGCATGTGTGTTATTTCCACAAACAAACATGGATCAACCACTAGAGTCATTGCATGTGTGTTCTTATACTAAAAACAACATGGATCCACCAGTGGTCATTGCATGTGTCTTCTTTCCACAAACCACACATGTGGACCCACCAGTGGTCATTGCATGTGTGTTATTTTCACAAACCACACATAGATCAACCACTAGAGTCATTGCATGTGTGTTCTTTCCACAAACCACATATGGATCAACCAGTAGAGTCATTGCAGGTGTGTTCTTATACTAAAACCAAGACTAGAGTCATTGCATGTGTGTTCTTTTCACAAACCACATATGGATCAACCACTAGAGTCATTGCATGTGTGTTATTTCCACAAACAAACATGGACCAACCACTAGAGGCATTGCATGTGTGTTCTTATACTAAAACCAACACTAGAGTCATTGCATGTGTGTTCTCTTCACAAACCACACATGGATCAACCACTAGAGTCATTGCATGTGTGTTATTTCCACAAACAAACATGGATCAACCACTACAGTCATTGCATGTGTGTTCTTATACTAAAACCAACATGGATCCACTAGTGGTCATTGCATGTGTGTTCTTTCCACAAACCACACATGGATCAACCACTAGAGTCATTGCATCTGTGTTCTTATACTAAAACCACAAACCAGTACTAGAGTCATTGCATGTGTGTTCTTCTACTAAAACCACAAACCAGTACTAGACTCATTGCATGTGTGTTCTTTTCCACAAACCACACATGGATCCACCAGTGGTCATTGTATGTTTGTTCTTTCCACAAACCACATATGTATCAACCAGATTCATTGCATGTGTGTTCTTTCCACAAACCACACATGGATCAACCACTAGAGTCATTGCATGTTTGTTCTTATACTAAAACCACAAACCAGCACTGGAGTCATTGCATGTGTCTTCTTTTCCACAAACCACACATTGATCCACCAGTGGTCATTGCATGTGTTTTATTTCCACAAACCACACATGGATCAACCACTAGAGTCATTGCATCTGTGTTCTTTCCACAAACCACATATGGATCAACCACTAGAGTCATTGCATGTATGTTCTTATTATACTAAAACCAACACTAGAGTCATTGCATGTGTGTTCTTTTCACAAACCACACATGGATCAACCACTAGAGTCATTGCATGTGTGTTATTTCCGCGAACAAACATGGATCAACCACTAGAGTCATTGCATGTGGATTCTTATACTAAAACCACAAACCAGCACTAGAGTCATTACATGTGTGTTCTTTTCCACAAACCACTCATGGATCCACCACTATAGTCATTGCATGTGTGTTATTTCCATAAACCACATATGGATCAACCAGAGTCATTGCATGTGTGTTCTTTCCACAAACCACACATGTGGACCCACCAGTGGTCATTGCATGTGTGTTATTTTCACAAACCACACAAAGATCAACCACTAGAGTCATTGCATGTGTGTTCTTTCCACAAACCACATATGGATCAACCAGTAGAGTCATTGCAGGTGTGTTCTTATACTAAAACCAACACTAGAGTCATTGCATGTGTGTTCTTTTCACAAACCACCTATGGATCAACCACTAGAGTCATTGCATGTGTGTTATTTCCACAAACAAACATGGACCAACCACTAGAGTCATTGCATGTGTGTTCTTATACTAAAACCAACACTAGAGTCATTGCATGTGTGTTCTCTTCACAATCCACACATGGATCAACCACTAGAGTCATTGCATGTGTGTTATTTCCACAAAAAAACATGGATCAACCACTAGAGTCATTGCATGTGTGTTCTTATACTAAAACCAACATGGATCCACCAGTGGTCATTACATGTGTGTTCTTTCCACAAACCACACATGGATCAACCACTAGAGTCATTGCATGTGTGTTATTTCCATAAACGACACATGGATCAACCACTAGAGTCATTGCATGTGTGTTCTTATACTTAAACCACAAACCAGTACTAGAGTCATTGCATGTGTGTTCTTATACTAAAACCACAAACCATTACTAGAGTCATTGCATGTGTGTTCTTTTCCACAAACCACACATGGATCCACCAGTGGTCATTGCATGTGTGTTCTTTCCACAAACCACATATGGATCAACCAGAGTCATTGCATGTGTATTCTTTCCAGAAACCACACATGGATCAACCACTAGAGTGATTGCATGTGTGTTATTTCCACAAACCACACATGGATCAACCACTAGAGTCATTGCATGTGTGTTCTTATACTAAAACCACAAACCAGTACTAGAGTCATTGTATGTGTGCTCTTATCAACAAATCACACATGGATCAACCAGTGGTCATTGCATGTGTGTTCTTTCCACAAACCACATATGGATCAACCAGAGTCATTGCATGTGTGTTCTTTCCACAAACCACACATGGATCAACCACTAGAGTCATTGCATGTTTGTTCTTATACTAAAACCACAAACCAGCACTAGAGTCATTGCATGTGTGTTCTTTTCCATAAACCACACATGGATCCACCACTAGATTCATTGCATGTGTGTTCTTTCCACAAACCACATATGGATCAACCAGAGTCATTGCATGTGTGTTCTTTCCAAAAATCACACATGTCGACCCACCAGTGGTCATTGCATGTGTGTTATTTCCACAAACCACACATGGATCAACCACTAGAGTCATTGTATGTGTGTTCTTTCCACAAACCACATATGGATCAACCACTAGAGTCATTGCATGTGTGTTCTTATACTAAAACCAACACTAGAGTCATTGCATGTGTGTTCTTTTCACAAACCACACATGGATCAACCACTAGAGTCATTGCATGTGTGTTATTTCCACAAACAAACATGGATCAACCACTAGAGTCATTGCATGTGTGTTGTTTCCACAAACCACATATGTATCAACCACTAGAATCATTGCATGTGTGTTCTTATACTAAAACCAACACTAGAGTCATCGCATGTGTGTTCTTTTCACAAACCACACATGGATCAACCACTAGAGTCATTGCATGTGTGTTATTTCCACAAACCACACATGGATCAACCACTAGAGTCATTGCATGTGTGTTCTTATACTAAAACCACAAACCAGTACTAGAGTCATTGTATGTGTGCTCTTATCAACAAACCACACATGGATCCACCAGTGGTCATTGCATGTGTGTTCTTTCCACAAACCACATATGGATCAACCAGAATCATTGCATGTGTGTTCTTTCCACAAACCACACATGGATCAACCACTAGAGTCATTGCATGTTTGTTTTTATACTAAAACCACAAACCAGCACTAGAGTCATTGCATGTGCCTTCTTTTCCATAAACCACACATGGAGCCACCACTAGAGTCATTGCATGTGTGTTCTTTCCACAAACCAAATATGGATCAACCAGAGTCATTGCATGTGTGTTCTTTCCACAAACCACATATGTCGACCCACCAGTGGTCATTGCATGTGTGTTATTTCCACAAACCACACATGGATCAACCACTAGAGTCATTGTATGTGTGTTCTTTCCACAAACCACATATGGATCAACCACTAGAGTCATTGCATGTGTGTTCTTATACTAAAACCAACACTAGAGTCATTGCATGTGTGTTCTTTTCACAAACCACACATGGATCAACCACTAGAGTCATTGCATGTGTGTTATTTCCACAAACAAACATGGATCAACCACTAGAGTCATTGCATGTGTGTTGTTTCTACAAACCACATATGTATCAACCACTAGAATCATTGCACGTGTGTTCTTATACTAAAACCAACACTAGAGTCATTGCATGTGTGTTCTTTTCACAAACCACACATGGATCAACCACTAGAGTCATTGCATGTGTGTTATTTCCACAAACAAACATGGATCAACCACTAGAGTCATTGCATGTGTGTTCTTATACTATAAACAACATGGATCCACCAGTGGTCATTGCATGTGTCTTCTTTCCATAAACCACACATGTGGACCCACCAGTGGTCATTGCATGTGTGTTATTTTCACAAACCACACATAGATCAACCACTAGAGTCATTGCATGTGTGTTCTTTCCACAAACCACATATGGATCAACCAGTAGAGTCATTGCAGGTGTGTTCTTATACTAAAACCAAGACTAGAGTCATTGCATGTGTGTTCTTTTCACAAACCACATATGGATCAACCACTAGAGTCATTGCATGTGTGTTATTTCCACAAACAAACATGGACCAACCACTAGAGGCATTGCATGTGTGTTCTTATACTAAACCAACACTAGAGTCATTGCATGTGTGTTCTCTTCACAAACCACACATGGATCAACCACTAGAGTCATTGCATGTGTGTTATTTCCACAAACAAACATGGATCAACCACTACAGTCATTGCATGTGTGTTCTTATACTAAAACCAACATGGATCCACTAGTGGTCATTGCATGTGTGTTCTTTCCACAAACCACACATGGATCAAACACTAGAGGCATTGCATGTGTGTTATTTCCACAAACCACACATGGATCAACCACTAGAGTCATTGCATGTGTGTTCTTATACTAAAACCACAAACCAGTACTAGAGTCATTGCATGTGTGTTCTTCTACTAAAACCACAAACCAGTACTAGACTCATTGCATGTGTGTTCTTTTCCACAAACCACACATGGATCCACCAGTGGTCATTGTATGTTTGTTCTTTCCACAAACCACATATGTATCAACCAGATTCATTGCATGTGTGTTCTTTCCACAAACCACACATGGATCAACCACTAGAGTCATTGCATGTTTGTTCTTATACTAAAACCACAAACCAGCACTGGAGTCATTGCATGTGTCTTCTTTTCCACAAACCACACATTGATCCACCAGTGGTCATTGCATGTGTGTTATTTCCACAAACCACACATGGATCAACCACTAGAGTCATTGCATCTGTGTTCTTTCCACAAACCACATATGGATCAACCACTAGAGTCATTGCATGTATGTTCTTATTATACTAAAACCAACACTAGAGTCATTGCATGTGTGTTCTTTTCACAAACCACACATGGATCAACCACTAGAGTCATTGCATGTGTGTTATTTCCGCAAACAAACATGGATCAACCACTAGAGTCATTGCATGTGGATTCTTATACTAAAACCACAAACCAGCACTAGAGTCATTACATGTGTGTTCTTTTCCACAAACCACTCATGGATCCACCACTATAGTCATTGCATGTGTGTTATTTCCATAAACCACATATGGATCAACCAGAGTCATTGCATGTGTGTTCTTTCCACAAACCACACATGTGGACCCACCAGTGGTCATTGCATGTGTGTTATTTTCACAAACCACACAAAGATCAACCACTAGAGTCATTGCATGTGTGTTCTTTCCACAAACCACATATGGATCAACCAGTAGAGTCATTGCAGGTGTGTTCTTATACTAAAACCAACACTAGAGTCATTGCATGTGTGTTCTTTTCACAAACCACCTATGGATCAACCACTAGAGTCATTGCATGTGTGTTATTTCCACAAACAAACATGGACCAACCACTAGAGTCATTGCATGTGTGTTCTTATACTAAAACCAACACTAGAGTCATTGCATGTGTGTTCTCTTCACAAACCACACATGGATCAACCACTAGAGTCATTGCATGTGTGTTATTTCCACAAAAAAACATGGATCAACCACTAGAGTCATCGCATGTGTGTTCTTATACTAAAACCAACATGGATCCACCAGTGGTCATTACATGTGTGTTCTTTCCACAAACCACACATGGATCAACCACTAGAGTCATTGCATGTGTGTTATTTCCATAAACGACACATGGATCAACCACTAGAGTCATTGCATGTGTGTTCTTATACTTAAACCACAAACCAGTACTAGAGTCATTGCATGTGTGTTCTTATACTAAAACCACAAACCATTACTAGAGTCATTGCATGTGTGTTCTTTTCCACAAACCACACATGGATCCACCAGTGGTCATTGCATGTGTGTTCTTTCCACAAACCACATATGGATCAACCAGAGTCATTGCATGTGTATTCTTTCCAGAAACCACACATGGATCAACCACTAGAGTGATTGCATGTGTGTTATTTCCACAAACCACACATGGATCAACCACTAGAGTCATTGCATGTGTGTTCTTATACTAAAACCACAAACCAGTACTAGAGTCATTGTATGTGTGCTCTTATCAACAAATCACACATGGATCAACCAGTGGTCATTGCATGTGTGTTCTTTCCACAAACCACATATGGATCAACCAGAGTCATTGCATGTGTGTTCTTTCCACAAACCACACATGGATCAACCACTAGAGTCATTGCATGTTTGTTCTTATACTAAAACCACAAACCAGCACTAGAGTCATTGCATGTGTGTTCTTTTCCATAAACCACACATGGATCCACCACTAGATTCATTGCATGTGTGTTCTTTCCACAAACCACATATGGATCAACCAGAGTCATTGCATGTGTGTTCTTTCCAAAAATCACACATGTCGACCCACCAGTGGTCATTGCATGTGTGTTATTTCCACAAACCACAGATGGATCAACCACTAGAGTCATTGTATGTGTGTTCTTTCCACAAACCACATATGGATCAACCACTAGAGTCATTGCATGTGTGTTCTTATACTAAAACCAACACTAGAGTCATTGCATGTGTGTTCTTTTCACAAACCACACATGGATCAACCACTAGAGTCATTGCATGTGTGTTATTTCCACAAACAAACATGGATCAACCACTACAGTCATTGCATGTGTGTTCTTATACTAAAACCAACATGGATCCACTAGTGGTCATTGCATGTGTGTTCTTTCCACAAACCACACATGGATCAACCACTAGAGTCATTGCATGTGTGTTCTTATACTAAAACCACAAACCAGTACTAGAGTTATTGCATGTGTGTTCTTATACTAAAACCACAAACCAGTACTAGAGTCATTGCATGTGTCTTATTTTCCACAAACCACACATGGATCCACCAGTGGTCATTGTATGTGTGTTCTTTCCACAAACCACACATGGATCAACCACTAGAGTCATTGCATGTTTGTTCTTATACTAAAACCACAAACCAGGACTGGAGTCATTGCATGTGTCTTCTTTTCCACAAACCACACATGGATCCACCAGTGGTCATTGCATGTGTGTTATTTCCACAAACCACACATGGATCAACCACTAGAGTCATTGCATCTGTGTTCTTTCCACAAACCACATATGGATCAACCACTAGAGTCATTGCATGTATGTTCTTATTATACTAAAACCAACAATAGAGTCATTGCATGTGTGTTCTTTTCACAAACCACACATGGATCAACCACTAGAGTCATTGCATGTGTGTTATTTCCACAAACAAACATGGATCAACCACTAGAGTCATTGCATGTGTGTTCTTATACTAAAAACAACATGGATCCACCAGTGGTCATTGCATGTGTCTTCTTTCCACAAACCACACATGTGGACCCACCAGTGGTCATTGCATGTGTGTTATTTTCACAAACCACACATAGATCAACCACTAGAGTCATTGCATGTGTGTTCTTTCCACAAACCACATATGGATCAACCAGTAGAGTCATTGCAGGTGTGTTCTTATACTAAAACCAAGACTAGAGTCATTGCATGTGTGTTCTTTTCACAAACCACATATGGATCAACCACTAGAGTCATTGCATGTGTGTTATTTCCACAAACAAACATGGACCAACCACTAGAGGCATTGCATGTGTGTTCTTATACTAAAACCAACACTAGAGTCATTGCATGTGTGTTCTCTTCACAAACCACACATGGATCAACCACTAGAGTCATTGCATGTGTGTTATTTCCACAAACAAACATGGATCAACCACTACAGTCATTGCATGTGTGTTCTTATACTAAAACCAACATGGATCCACTAGTGGTCATTGCATGTGTGTTCTTTCCACAAACCACACATGGATCAACCACTAGAGTCATTGCATCTGTGTTCTTATACTAAAACCACAAACCAGTACTAGAGTCATTGCATGTGTGTTCTTCTACTAAAACCACAAACCAGTACTAGACTCATTGCATGTGTGTTCTTTTCCACAAACCACACATGGATCCACCAGTGGTCATTGTATGTTTGTTCTTTCCACAAACCACATATGTATCAACCAGATTCATTGCATGTGTGTTCTTTCCACAAACCACACATGGATCAACCACTAGAGTCATTGCATGTTTGTTCTTATACTAAAACCACAAACCAGCACTGGAGTCATTGCATGTGTCTTCTTTTCCACAAACCACACATTGATCCACCAGTGGTCATTGCATGTGTTTTATTTCCACAAACCACACATGGATCAACCACTAGAGTCATTGCATCTGTGTTCTTTCCACAAACCACATATGGATCAACCACTAGAGTCATTGCATGTATGTTCTTATTATACTAAAACCAACACTAGAGTCATTGCATGTGTGTTCTTTTCACAAACCACACATGGATCAACCACTAGAGTCATTGCATGTGTGTTATTTCCGCGAACAAACATGGATCAACCACTAGAGTCATTGCATGTGGATTCTTATACTAAAACCACAAACCAGCACTAGAGTCATTACATGTGTGTTCTTTTCCACAAACCACTCATGGATCCACCACTATAGTCATTGCATGTGTGTTATTTCCATAAACCACATATGGATCAACCAGAGTCATTGCATGTGTGTTCTTTCCACAAACCACACATGTGGACCCACCAGTGGTCATTGCATGTGTGTTATTTTCACAAACCACACAAAGATCAACCACTAGAGTCATTGCATGTGTGTTCTTTCCACAAACCACATATGGATCAACCAGTAGAGTCATTGCAGGTGTGTTCTTATACTAAAACCAACACTAGAGTCATTGCATGTGTGTTCTTTTCACAAACCACCTATGGATCAACCACTAGAGTCATTGCATGTGTGTTATTTCCACAAACAAACATGGACCAACCACTAGAGTCATTGCATGTGTGTTCTTATACTAAAACCAACACTAGAGTCATTGCATGTGTGTTCTCTTCACAATCCACACATGGATCAACCACTAGAGTCATTGCATGTGTGTTATTTCCACAAAAAAACATGGATCAACCACTAGAGTCATTGCATGTGTGTTCTTATACTAAAACCAACATGGATCCACCAGTGGTCATTACATGTGTGTTCTTTCCACAAACCACACATGGATCAACCACTAGAGTCATTGCATGTGTGTTATTTCCATAAACGACACATGGATCAACCACTAGAGTCATTGCATGTGTGTTCTTATACTTAAACCACAAACCAGTACTAGAGTCATTGCATGTGTGTTCTTATACTAAAACCACAAACCATTACTAGAGTCATTGCATGTGTGTTCTTTTCCACAAACCACACATGGATCCACCAGTGGTCATTGCATGTGTGTTCTTTCCACAAACCACATATGGATCAACCAGAGTCATTGCATGTGTATTCTTTCCAGAAACCACACATGGATCAACCACTAGAGTGATTGCATGTGTGTTATTTCCACAAACCACACATGGATCAACCACTAGAGTCATTGCATGTGTGTTCTTATACTAAAACCACAAACCAGTACTAGAGTCATTGTATGTGTGCTCTTATCAACAAATCACACATGGATCAACCAGTGGTCATTGCATGTGTGTTCTTTCCACAAACCACATATGGATCAACCAGAGTCATTGCATGTGTGTTCTTTCCACAAACCACACATGGATCAACCACTAGAGTCATTGCATGTTTGTTCTTATACTAAAACCACAAACCAGCACTAGAGTCATTGCATGTGTGTTCTTTTCCATAAACCACACATGGATCCACCACTAGATTCATTGCATGTGTGTTCTTTCCACAAACCACATATGGATCAACCAGAGTCATTGCATGTGTGTTCTTTCCAAAAATCACACATGTCGACCCACCAGTGGTCATTGCATGTGTGTTATTTCCACAAACCACACATGGATCAACCACTAGAGTCATTGTATGTGTGTTCTTTCCACAAACCACATATGGATCAACCACTAGAGTCATTGCATGTGTGTTCTTATACTAAAACCAACACTAGAGTCATTGCATGTGTGTTCTTTTCACAAACCACACATGGATCAACCACTAGAGTCATTGCATGTGTGTTATTTCCACAAACAAACATGGATCAACCACTAGAGTCATTGCATGTGTGTTGTTTCCACAAACCACATATGTATCAACCACTAGAATCATTGCATGTGTGTTCTTATACTAAAACCAACACTAGAGTCATCGCATGTGTGTTCTTTTCACAAACCACACATGGATCAACCACTAGAGTCATTGCATGTGTGTTATTTCCACAAACCACACATGGATCAACCACTAGAGTCATTGCATGTGTGTTCTTATACTAAAACCACAAACCAGTACTAGAGTCATTGTATGTGTGCTCTTATCAACAAACCACACATGGATCCACCAGTGGTCATTGCATGTGTGTTCTTTCCACAAACCACATATGGATCAACCAGAATCATTGCATGTGTGTTCTTTCCACAAACCACACATGGATCAACCACTAGAGTCATTGCATGTTTGTTTTTATACTAAAACCACAAACCAGCACTAGAGTCATTGCATGTGCCTTCTTTTCCATAAACCACACATGGAGCCACCACTAGAGTCATTGCATGTGTGTTCTTTCCACAAACCAAATATGGATCAACCAGAGTCATTGCATGTGTGTTCTTTCCACAAACCACATATGTCGACCCACCAGTGGTCATTGCATGTGTGTTATTTCCACAAACCACACATGGATCAACCACTAGAGTCATTGTATGTGTGTTCTTTCCACAAACCACATATGGATAAACCACTAGAGTCATTGCATGTGTGTTCTTATACTAAAACCAACACTAGAGTCATTGCATGTGTGTTCTTTTCACAAACCACACATGGATCAACCACTAGAGTCATTGCATGTGTGTTATTTCCACAAACAAACATGGATCAACCACTAGAGTCATTGCATGTGTGTTGTTTCTACAAACCACATATGTATCAACCACTAGAATCATTGCACGTGTGTTCTTATACTAAAACCAACACTAGAGTCATTGCATGTGTGTTCTTTTCACAAACCACACATGGATCAACCACTAGAGTCATTGCATGTGTGTTATTTCCACAAACAAACATGGATCAACCACTAGAGTCATTGCATGTGTGTTCTTATACTATAAACAACATGGATCCACCAGTGGTCATTGCATGTGTCTTCTTTCCACAAACCACACATGTGGACCCACCAGTGGTCATTGCATGTGTGTTATTTTCACAAACCACACATAGATCAACCACTAGAGTCATTGCATGTGTGTTCTTTCCACAAACCACATATGGATCAACCAGTAGAGTCATTGCAGGTGTGTTCTTATACTAAAACCAAGACTAGAGTCATTGCATGTGTGTTCTTTTCACAAACCACATATGGATCAACCACTAGAGTCATTGCATGTGTGTTATTTCCACAAACAAACATGGACCAACCACTAGAGGCATTGCATGTGTGTTCTTATACTAAACCAACACTAGAGTCATTGCATGTGTGTTCTCTTCACAAACCACACATGGATCAACCACTAGAGTCATTGCATGTGTGTTATTTCCACAAACAAACATGGATCAACCACTACAGTCATTGCATGTGTGTTCTTATACTAAAACCAACATGGATCCACTAGTGGTCATTGCATGTGTGTTCTTTCCACAAACCACACATGGATCAAACACTAGAGGCATTGCATGTGTGTTATTTCCACAAACCACACATGGATCAACCACTAGAGTCATTGCATGTGTGTTCTTATACTAAAACCACAAACCAGTACTAGAGTCATTGCATGTGTGTTCTTCTACTAAAACCACAAACCAGTACTAGACTCATTGCATGTGTGTTCTTTTCCACAAACCACACATGGATCCACCAGTGGTCATTGTATGTTTGTTCTTTCCACAAACCACATATGTATCAACCAGATTCATTGCATGTGTGTTCTTTCCACAAACCACACATGGATCAACCACTAGAGTCATTGCATGTTTGTTCTTATACTAAAACCACAAACCAGCACTGGAGTCATTGCATGTGTCTTCTTTTCCACAAACCACACATTGATCCACCAGTGGTCATTGCATGTGTGTTATTTCCACAAACCACACATGGATCAACCACTAGAGTCATTGCATCTGTGTTCTTTCCACAAACCACATATGGATCAACCACTAGAGTCATTGCATGTATGTTCTTATTATACTAAAACCAACACTAGAGTCATTGCATGTGTGTTCTTTTCACAAACCACACATGGATCAACCACTAGAGTCATTGCATGTGTGTTATTTCCGCAAACAAACATGGATCAACCACTAGAGTCATTGCATGTGGATTCTTATACTAAAACCACAAACCAGCACTAGAGTCATTACATGTGTGTTCTTTTCCACAAACCACTCATGGATCCACCACTATAGTCATTGCATGTGTGTTATTTCCATAAACCACATATGGATCAACCAGAGTCATTGCATGTGTGTTCTTTCCACAAACCACACATGTGGACCCACCAGTGGTCATTGCATGTGTGTTATTTTCACAAACCACACAAAGATCAACCACTAGAGTCATTGCATGTGTGTTCTTTCCACAAACCACATATGGATCAACCAGTAGAGTCATTGCAGGTGTGTTCTTATACTAAAACCAACACTAGAGTCATTGCATGTGTGTTCTTTTCACAAACCACCTATGGATCAACCACTAGAGTCATTGCATGTGTGTTATTTCCACAAACAAACATGGACCAACCACTAGAGTCATTGCATGTGTGTTCTTATACTAAAACCAACACTAGAGTCATTGCATGTGTGTTCTCTTCACAAACCACACATGGATCAACCACTAGAGTCATTGCATGTGTGTTATTTCCACAAAAAAACATGGATCAACCACTAGAGTCATCGCATGTGTGTTCTTATACTAAAACCAACATGGATCCACCAGTGGTCATTACATGTGTGTTCTTTCCACAAACCACACATGGATCAACCACTAGAGTCATTGCATGTGTGTTATTTCCATAAACGACACATGGATCAACCACTAGAGTCATTGCATGTGTGTTCTTATACTTAAACCACAAACCAGTACTAGAGTCATTGCATGTGTGTTCTTATACTAAAACCACAAACCATTACTAGAGTCATTGCATGTGTGTTCTTTTCCACAAACCACACATGGATCCACCAGTGGTCATTGCATGTGTGTTCTTTCCACAAACCACATATGGATCAACCAGAGTCATTGCATGTGTATTCTTTCCAGAAACCACACATGGATCAACCACTAGAGTGATTGCATGTGTGTTATTTCCACAAACCACACATGGATCAACCACTAGAGTCATTGCATGTGTGTTCTTATACTAAAACCACAAACCAGTACTAGAGTCATTGTATGTGTGCTCTTATCAACAAATCACACATGGATCAACCAGTGGTCATTGCATGTGTGTTCTTTCCACAAACCACATATGGATCAACCAGAGTCATTGCATGTGTGTTCTTTCCACAAACCACACATGGATCAACCACTAGAGTCATTGCATGTTTGTTCTTATACTAAAACCACAAACCAGCACTAGAGTCATTGCATGTGTGTTCTTTTCCATAAACCACACATGGATCCACCACTAGATTCATTGCATGTGTGTTCTTTCCACAAACCACATATGGATCAACCAGAGTCATTGCATGTGTGTTCTTTCCAAAAATCACACATGTCGACCCACCAGTGGTCATTGCATGTGTGTTATTTCCACAAACCACAGATGGATCAACCACTAGAGTCATTGTATGTGTGTTCTTTCCACAAACCACATATGGATCAACCACTAGAGTCATTGCATGTGTGTTCTTATACTAAAACCAACACTAGAGTCATTGCATGTGTGTTCTTTTCACAAACCACACATGGATCAACCACTAGAGTCATTGCATGTGTGTTATTTCCACAAACAAACATGGATCAACCACTAGAGTCATTGCATGTGTGTTGTTTCCACAAACCACATATGTATCAACCACTAGAATCATTGCATGTGTGTTCTTATACTAAAACCAACACTAGAGTCATCGCATGTGTGTTCTTTTCACAAACCACACATGGATCAACCACTAGAGTCATTGCATGTGTGTTATTTCCACAAACCACACATGGATCAACCACTAGAGTCATTGCATGTGTGTTCTTATACTAAAACCACAAACCAGTACTAGAGTCATTGTATGTGTGCTCTTATCAACAAACCACACATGGATCCACCAGTGGTCATTGCATGTGTGTTCTTTCCACAAACCACATATGGATCAACCAGAATCATTGCATGTGTGTTATTTTCACAAACCACACATAGATCAACCACTAGAGTCATTGCATGTGTGTTCTTTCCACAAACCACATATGGATCAACCAGTAGAGTCATTGCAGGTGTGTTCTTATACTAAAACCAAGACTAGAGTCATTGCATGTGTGTTCTTTTCACAAACCACATATGGATCAACCACTAGAGTCATTGCATGTGTGTTATTTCCACAAACAAACATGGACCAACCACTAGAGGCATTGCATGTGTGTTCTTATACTAAACCAACACTAGAGTCATTGCATGTGTGTTCTCTTCACAAACCACACATGGATCAACCACTAGAGTCATTGCATGTGTGTTATTTCCACAAACAAACATGGATCAACCACTACAGTCATTGCATGTGTGTTCTTATACTAAAACCAACATGGATCCACTAGTGGTCATTGCATGTGTGTTCTTTCCACAAACCACACATGGACCAAACACTAGAGGCATTGCATGTGTGTTATTTCCACAAACCACACATGGATCAACCACTAGAGTCATTGCATGTGTGTTCTTATACTAAAACCACAAACCAGTACTAGAGTCATTGCATGTGTGTTCTTCTACTAAAACCACAAACCAGTACTAGACTCATTGCATGTGTGTTCTTTTCCACAAACCACACATGGATCCACCAGTGGTCATTGTATGTTTGTTCTTTCCACAAACCACATATGTATCAACCAGATTCATTGCATGTGTGTTCTTTCCACAAACCACACATGGATCAACCACTAGAGTCATTGCATGTTTGTTCTTATACTAAAACCACAAACCAGCACTGGAGTCATTGCATGTGTCTTCTTTTCCACAAACCACACATTGATCCACCAGTGGTCATTGCATGTGTGTTATTTCCACAAACCACACATGGATCAACCACTAGAGTCATTGCATCTGTGTTCTTTCCACAAACCACATATGGATCAACCACTAGAGTCATTGCATGTATGTTCTTATTATACTAAAACCAACACTAGAGTCATTGCATGTGTGTTCTTTTCACAAACCACACATGGATCAACCACTAGAGTCATTGCATGTGTGTTATTTCCGCAAACAAACATGGATCAACCACTAGAGTCATTGCATGTGGATTCTTATACTAAAACCACAAACCAGCACTAGAGTCATTACATGTGTGTTCTTTTCCACAAACCACTCATGGATCCACCACTATAGTCATTGCATGTGTGTTATTTCCATAAACCACATATGGATCAACCAGAGTCATTGCATGTGTGTTCTTTCCACAAACCACACATGTGGACCCACCAGTGGTCATTGCATGTGTGTTATTTTCACAAACCACACAAAGATCAACCACTAGAGTCATTGCATGTGTGTTCTTTCCACAAACCACATATGGATCAACCAGTAGAGTCATTGCAGGTGTGTTCTTATACTAAAACCAACACTAGAGTCATTGCATGTGTGTTCTTTTCACAAACCACCTATGGATCAACCACTAGAGTCATTGCATGTGTGTTATTTCCACAAACAAACATGGACCAACCACTAGAGTCATTGCATGTGTGTTCTTATACTAAAACCAACACTAGAGTCATTGCATGTGTGTTCTCTTCACAAACCACACATGGATCAACCACTAGAGTCATTGCATGTGTGTTATTTCCACAAAAAAACATGGATCAACCACTAGAGTCATTGCATGTGTGTTCTTATACTAAAACCAACATGGATCCACCAGTGGTCATTACATGTGTGTTCTTTCCACAAACCACACATGGATCAACCACTAGAGTCATTGCATGTGTGTTATTTCCATAAACGACACATGGATCAACCACTAGAGTCATTGCATGTGTGTTCTTATACTTAAACCACAAACTAGTACTAGAGTCATTGCATGTGTGTTCTTATACTAAAACCACAAACCATTACTAGAGTCATTGCATGTGTGTTCCTTTCCACAAACCACACATGGATCCACCAGTGGTCATTGCATGTGTGTTCTTTCCACAAACCACATATGGATCAACCAGAGTCATTGCATGTGTATTCTTTCCAGAAACCACACATGGATCAACCACTAGAGTGATTGCATGTGTGTTATTTCCACAAACCACACATGGATCAACCACTAGAGTCATTGCATGTGTGTTCTTATACTAAAACCACAAACCAGTACTAGAGTCATTGTATGTGTGCTCTTATCAACAAATCACACATGGATCAACCAGTGGTCATTGCATGTGTGTTCTTTCCACAAACCACATATGGATCAACCAGAGTCATTGCATGTGTGTTCTTTCCACAAACCACACATGGATCAACCACTAGAGTCATTGCATGTTTGTTCTTATACTAAAACCACAAACCAGCACTAGAGTCATTGCATGTGTGTTCTTTTCCATAAACCACACATGGATCCACCACTAGATTCATTGCATGTGTGTTCTTTCCACAAACCACATATGGATCAACCAGAGTCATTGCATGTGTGTTCTTTCCAAAAATCACACATGTCGACCCACCAGTGGTCATTGCATGTGTGTTATTTCCACAAACCACAGATGGATCAACCACTAGAGTCATTGTATGTGTGTTCTTTCCACAAACCACATATGGATCAACCACTAGAGTCATTGCATGTGTGTTCTTATACTAAAACCAACACTAGAGTCATTGCATGTGTGTTCTTTTCACAAACCACACATGGATCAACCACTAGAGTCATTGCATGTGTGTTATTTCCACAAACAAACATGGATCAACCACTAGAGTCATTGCATGTGTGTTGTTTCCACAAACCACATATGTATCAACCACTAGAATCATTGCATGTGTGTTCTTATACTAAAACCAACACTAGAGTCATCGCATGTGTGTTCTTTTCACAAACCACACATGGATCAACCACTAGAGTCATTGCATGTGTGTTATTTCCACAAACCACACATGGATCAACCACTAGAGTCATTGCATGTGTGTTCTTATACTAAAACCACAAACCAGTACTAGAGTCATTGTATGTGTGCTCTTATCAACAAACCACACATGGATCCACCAGTGGTCATTGCATGTGTGTTCTTTCCACAAACCACATATGGATCAACCAGAATCATTGCATGTGTGTTCTTTCCACAAACCACACATGGATCAACCACTAGAGTCATTGCATGTTTGTTTTTATACTAAAACCACAAACCAGCACTAGAGTCATTGCATGTGCCTTCTTTTCCATAAACCACACATGGAGCCACCACTAGAGTCATTGCATGTGTGTTCTTTCCACAAACCAAATATGGATCAACCAGAGTCATTGCATGTGTGTTCTTTCCACAAACCACATATGTCGACCCACCAGTGGTCATTGCATGTGTGTTATTTCCACAAACCACACATGGATCAACCACTAGAGTCATTGTATGTGTGTTCTTTCCACAAACCACATATGGATCAACCACTAGAGTCATTGCATGTGTGTTCTTATACTAAAACCAACACTAGAGTCATTGCATGTGTGTTCTTTTCACAAACCACACATGGATCAACCACTAGAGTCATTGCATGTGTGTTATTTCCACAAACAAACATGGATCAACCACTAAAGTCATTGCATGTGTGTTGTTTCTACAAACCACATATGTATCAACCACTAGAATCATTGCACGTGTGTTCTTATACTAAAACCAACACTAGAGTCATTGCATGTGTGTTCTTTTCACAAACCACACATGGATCAACCACTAGAGTCATTGCATGTGTGTTATTTCCACAAACAAACATGGATCAACCACTAGAGTCATTGCATGTGTGTTCTTATACTAAAAACAACATGGATCCACCAGTGGTCATTGCATGTGTCTTCTTTCCACAAACCACACATGTGGACCCACCAGTGGTCATTGCATGTGTGTTATTTTCACAAACCACACATAGATCAACCACTAGAGTCATTGCATGTGTGTTCTTTCCACAAACCACATATGGATCAACCAGTAGAGTCATTGCAGGTGTGTTCTTATACTAAAACCAAGACTAGAGTCATTGCATGTGTGTTCTTTTCACAAACCACATATGGATCAACCACTAGAGTCATTGCATGTGTGTTATTTCCACAAACAAACATGGACCAACCACTAGAGGCATTGCATGTGTGTTCTTATACTAAAACCAACACTAGAGTCATTGCATGTGTGTTCTCTTCACAAACCACACATGGATCAACCACTAGAGTCATTGCATGTGTGTTATTTCCACAAACAAACATGGATCAACCACTACAGTCATTGCATGTGTGTTCTTATACTAAAACCAACATGGATCCACTAGTGGTCATTGCATGTGTGTTCTTTCCACAAACCACACATGGATCAAACACTAGAGGCATTGCATGTGTGTTATTTCCACAAACCACACATGGATCAACCACTAGAGTCATTGCATGTGTGTTCTTATACTAAAACCACAAACCAGTACTAGAGTCATTGCATGTGTGTTCTTCTACTAAAACCACAAACCAGTACTAGACTCATTGCATGTGTGTTCTTTTCCACAAACCACACATGGATCCACCAGTGGTCATTGTATGTTTGTTCTTTCCACAAACCACATATGTATCAACCAGATTCATTGCATGTGTGTTCTTTCCACAAACCACACATGGATCAACCACTAGAGTCATTGCATGTTTGTTCTTATACTAAAACCACAAACCAGCACTGGAGTCATTGCATGTGTCTTCTTTTCCACAAACCACACATTGATCCACCAGTGGTCATTGCATGTGTGTTATTTCCACAAACCACACATGGATCAACCACTAGAGTCATTGCATCTGTGTTCTTTCCACAAACCACATATGGATCAACCACTAGAGTCATTGCATGTATGTTCTTATTATACTAAAACCAACACTAGAGTCATTGCATGTGTGTTCTTTTCACAAACCACACATGGATCAACCACTAGAGTCATTGCATGTGTGTTATTTCCGCAAACAAACATGGATCAACCACTAGAGTCATTGCATGTGGATTCTTATACTAAAACCACAAACCAGCACTAGAGTCATTACATGTGTGTTCTTTTCCACAAACCACTCATGGATCCACCACTATAGTCATTGCATGTGTGTTATTTCCATAAACCACATATGGATCAACCAGAGTCATTGCATGTGTGTTCTTTCCACAAACCACACATGTGGACCCACCAGTGGTCATTGCATGTGTGTTATTTTCACAAACCACACAAAGATCAACCACTAGAGTCATTGCATGTGTGTTCTTTCCACAAACCACATATGGATCAACCAGTAGAGTCATTGCAGGTGTGTTCTTATACTAAAACCAACACTAGAGTCATTGCATGTGTGTTCTTTTCACAAACCACCTATGGATCAACCACTAGAGTCATTGCATGTGTGTTATTTCCACAAACAAACATGGACCAACCACTAGAGTCATTGCATGTGTGTTCTTATACTAAAACCAACACTAGAGTCATTGCATGTGTGTTCTCTTCACAAACCACACATGGATCAACCACTAGAGTCATTGCATGTGTGTTATTTCCACACAAAAACATGGATCAACCACTAGAGTCATTGCATGTGTGTTCTTATACTAAAACCAACATGGATCCACCAGTGGTCATTACATGTGTGTTCTTTCCACAAACCACACATGGATCAACCACTAGAGTCATTGCATGTGTGTTATTTCCATAAACGACACATGGATCAACCACTAGAGTCATTGCATGTGTGTTCTTATACTTAAACCACAAACCAGTACTAGAGTCATTGCATGTGTGTTCTTATACTAAAACCACAAACCATTACTAGAGTCATTGCATGTGTGTTCTTTTCCACAAACCACACATGGATCCACCAGTGGTCATTGCATGTGTGTTCTTTCCACAAACCACATATGGATCAACCAGAGTCATTGCATGTGTGTTCTTTCCACAAACCACACATGGATCAACCACTAGAGTGATTGCATGTGTGTTATTTCCACAAACCACACATGGATCAACCACTAGAGTCATTGCATGTGTGTTCTTATACTAAAACCACAAACCAGTACTAGAGTCATTGTATGTGTGCTCTTATCAACAAATCACACATGGATCAACCAGTGGTCATTGCATGTGTGTTCTTTCCACAAACCACATATGGATCAACCAGAGTCATTGCATGTGTGTTCTTTCCACAAACCACACATGGATCAACCACTAGAGTCATTGCATGTTTGTTCTTATACTAAAACCACAAACCAGCACTAGAGTCATTGCATGTGTGTTCTTTTCCATAAACCACACATGGATCCACCACTAGATTCATTGCATGTGTGTTCTTTCCACAAACCACATATGGATCAACCAGAGTCATTGCATGTGTGTTCTTTCCAAAAATCACACATGTCGACCCACCAGTGGTCATTGCATGTGTGTTATTTCCACAAACCACACATGGATCAACCACTAGAGTCATTGTATGTGTGTTCTTTCCACAAACCACATATGGATCAACCACTAGAGTCATTGCATGTGTGTTCTTATACTAAAACCAACACTAGAGTCATTGCATGTGTGTTCTTTTCACAAACCACACATGGATCAACCACTAGAGTCATTGCATGTGTGTTATTTCCACAAACAAACATGGATCAACCACTAGAGTCATTGCATGTGTGTTGTTTCCACAAACCACATATGTATCAACCACTAGAATCATTGCATGTGTGTTCTTATACTAAAACCAACACTAGAGTCATCGCATGTGTGTTCTTTTCACAAACCACACATGGATCAACCACTAGAGTCATTGCATGTGTGTTATTTCCACAAACCACACATGGATCAACCACTAGAGTCATTGCATGTGTGTTCTTATACTAAAACCACAAACCAGTACTAGAGTCATTGTATGTGTGCTCTTATCAACAAACCACACATGGATCCACCAGTGGTCATTGCATGTGTGTTCTTTCCACAAACCACATATGGATCAACCAGAATCATTGCATGTGTTTTCTTTCCACAAACCACACATGGATCAACCACTAGAGTCATTGCATGTTTGTTTTTATACTAAAACCACAAACCAGCACTAGAGTCATTGCATGTGCCTTCTTTTCCATAAACCACACATGGAGCCACCACTAGAGTCATTGCATGTGTGTTCTTTCCACAAACCAAATATGGATCAACCAGAGTCATTGCATGTGTGTTCTTTCCACAAACCACATATGTCGACCCACCAGTGGTCATTGCATGTGTGTTATTTCCATAAACCACACATGGATCAACCACTAGAGTCATTGTATGTGTGTTCTTTCCACAAACCACATATGGATCAACCACTAGAGTCATTGCATGTGTGTTCTTATACTAAAACCAACACTAGAGTCATTGCATGTGTGTTCTTTTCACAAACCACACATGGATCAACCACTAGAGTCATTGCATGTGTGTTATTTCCACAAACAAACATGGATCAACCACTAGAGTCATTGCATGTGTGTTGTTTCTACAAACCACATATGTATCAACCACTAGAATCATTGCACGTGTGTTCTTATACTAAAACCAACACTAGAGTCATTGCATGTGTGTTCTTTTCACAAACCACACATGGATCAACCACTAGAGTCATTGCATGTGTGTTATTTCCACAAACAAACATGGATCAACCACTAGAGTCATTGCATGTGTGTTCTTATACTAAAAACATCATGGATCCACCAGTGGTCATTGCATGTGTCTTCTTTCCACAAACCACACATGTGGACCCACCAGTGGTCATTGCATGTGTGTTATTTTCACAAACCACACATAGATCAACCACTAGAGTCATTGCATGTGTGTTCTTTCCACAAACCACATATGGATCAACCAGTAGAGTCATTGCAGGTGTGTTCTTATACTAAAACCAAGACTAGAGTCATTGCATGTGTGTTCTTTTCACAAACCACATATGGATCAACCACTAGAGTCATTGCATGTGTGTTATTTCCACAAACAAACATGGACCAACCACTAGAGGCATTGCATGTGTGTTCTTATACTAAAACCAACACTAGAGTCATTGCATGTGTGTTCTCTTCACAAACCACACATGGATCAACCACTAGAGTCATTGCATGTGTGTTATTTCCACAAACAAACATGGATCAACCACTACAGTCATTGCATGTGTGTTCTTATACTAAAACCAACATGGATCCACTAGTGGTCATTGCATGTGTGTTCTTTCCACAAACCACACATGGATCAAACACTAGAGGCATTGCATGTGTGTTATTTCCACAAACCACACATGGATCAACCACTAGAGTCATTGCATGTGTGTTCTTATACTAAAACCACAAACCAGTACTAGAGTCATTGCATGTGTGTTCTTCTACTAAAACCACAAACCAGTACTAGACTCATTGCATGTGTGTTCTTTTCCACAAACCACACATGGATCCACCAGTGGTCATTGTATGTTTGTTCTTTCCACAAACCACATATGTATCAACCAGATTCATTGCATGTGTGTTCTTTCCACAAACCACACATGGATCAACCACTAGAGTCATTGCATGTTTGTTCTTATACTAAAACCACAAACCAGCACTGGAGTCATTGCATGTGTCTTCTTTTCCACAAACCACACATTGATCCACCAGTGGTCATTGCATGTGTGTTATTTCCACAAACCACACATGGATCAACCACTAGAGTCATTGCATCTGTGTTCTTTCCACAAACCACATATGGATCAACCACTAGAGTCATTGCATGTATGTTCTTATTATACTAAAACCAACACTAGAGTCATTGCATGTGTGTTCTTTTCACAAACCACACATGGATCAACCACTAGAGTCATTGCATGTGTGTTATTTCCGCAAACAAACATGGATCAACCACTAGAGTCATTGCATGTGGATTCTTATACTAAAACCACAAACCAGCACTAGAGTCATTACATGTGTGTTCTTTTCCACAAACCACTCATGGATCCACCACTATAGTCATTGCATGTGTGTTATTTCCATAAACCACATATGGATCAACCAGAGTCATTGCATGTGTGTTCTTTCCACAAACCACACATGTGGACCCACCAGTGGTCATTGCATGTGTGTTATTTTCACAAACCACACAAAGATCAACCACTAGAGTCATTGCATGTGTGTTCTTTCCACAAACCACATATGGATCAACCAGTAGAGTCATTGCAGGTGTGTTCTTATACTAAAACCAACACTAGAGTCATTGCATGTGTGTTCTTTTCACAAACCACCTATGGATCAACCACTAGAGTCATTGCATGTGTGTTATTTCCACAAACAAACATGGACCAACCACTAGAGTCATTGCATGTGTGTTCTTATACTAAAACCAACACTAGAGTCATTGCATGTGTGTTCTCTTCACAAACCACACATGGATCAACCACTAGAGTCATTGCATGTGTGTTATTTCCACAAACAAACATGGATCAACCACTACAGTCATTGCATGTGTGTTCTTATACTAAAACCAACATGGATCCACTAGTGGTCATTGCATGCGTGTTCTTTCCACAAACCACACATGGATCAACCACTAGAGGCATTGCATGTGTGTTATTTCCACAAACCACACATGGATCAACCACTAGAGTCATTGCATGTGTGTTCTTATACTAAAACCACAAACCAGTACTAGAGTCATTGTATGTGTGCTCTTATCAACAAATCACACATGGATCAACCAGTGGTCATTGCATGTGTGTTCTTTCCACAAACCACATATGGATCAACCAGAGTCATTGCATGTGTGTTCTTTCCACAAACCACACATGGATCAACCACTAGAGTCATTGCATGTTTGTTCTTATACTAAAACCACAAACCAGCACTAGAGTCATTGCATGTGTGTTCTTTTCCATAAACCACACATGGATCCACCACTAGATTCATTGCATGTGTGTTCTTTCCACAAACCACATATGGATCAACCAGAGTCATTGCATGTGTGTTCTTTCCAAAAATCACACATGTCGACCCACCAGTGGTCATTGCATGTGTGTTATTTCCACAAACCACACATGGATCAACCACTAGAGTCATTGTATGTGTGTTCTTTCCACAAACCACATATGGATCAACCACTAGAGTCATTGCATGTGTGTTCTTATACTAAAACCAACACTAGAGTCATTGCATGTGTGTTCTTTTCACAAACCACACATGGATCAACCACTAGAGTCATTGCATGTGTGTTATTTCCACAAACAAACATGGATCAACCACTAGAGTCATTGCATGTGTGTTGTTTCCACAAACCACATATGTATCAACCACTAGAATCATTGCATGTGTGTTCTTATACTAAAACCAACACTAGAGTCATCGCATGTGTGTTCTTTTCACAAACCACACATGGATCAACCACTAGAGTCATTGCATGTGTGTTATTTCCACAAACCACACATGGATCAACCACTAGAGTCATTGCATGTGTGTTCTTATACTAAAACCACAAACCAGTACTAGAGTCATTGTATGTGTGCTCTTATCAACAAACCACACATGGATCCACCAGTGGTCATTGCATGTGTGTTCTTTCCACAAACCACATATGGATCAACCAGAATCATTGCATGTGTGTTCTTTCCACAAACCACACATGGATCAACCACTAGAGTCATTGCATGTTTGTTTTTATACTAAAACCACAAACCAGCACTAGAGTCATTGCATGTGCCTTCTTTTCCATAAACCACACATGGAGCCACCACTAGAGTCATTGCATGTGTGTTCTTTCCACAAACCAAATATGGATCAACCAGAGTCATTGCATGTGTGTTCTTTCCACAAACCACATATGTCGACCCACCAGTGGTCATTGCATGTGTGTTATTTCCATAAACCACACATGGATCAACCACTAGAGTCATTGTATGTGTGTTCTTTCCACAAACCACATATGGATCAACCACTAGAGTCATTGCATGTGTGTTCTTATACTAAAACCAACACTAGAGTCATTGCATGTGTGTTCTTTTCACAAACCACACATGGATCAACCACTAGAGTCATTGCATGTGTGTTATTTCCACAAACAAACATGGATCAACCACTAGAGTCATTGCATGTGTGTTGTTTCTACAAACCACATATGTATCAACCACTAGAATCATTGCACGTGTGTTCTTATACTAAAACCAACACTAGAGTCATTGCATGTGTGTTCTTTTCACAAACCACACATGGATCAACCACTAGAGTCATTGCATGTGTGTTATTTCCACAAACAAACATGGATCAACCACTAGAGTCATTGCATGTGTGTTCTTATACTAAAAACAACATGGATCCACCAGTGGTCATTGCATGTGTCTTCTTTCCACAAACCACACATGTGGACCCACCAGTGGTCATTGCATGTGTGTTATTTTCACAAACCACACATAGATCAACCACTAGAGTCATTGCATGTGTGTTCTTTCCACAAACCACATATGGATCAACCAGTAGAGTCATTGCAGGTGTGTTCTTATACTAAAACCAAGACTAGAGTCATTGCATGTGTGTTCTTTTCACAAACCACATATGGATCAACCACTAGAGTCATTGCATGTGTGTTATTTCCACAAACAAACATGGACCAACCACTAGAGGCATTGCATGTGTGTTCTTATACTAAAACCAACACTAGAGTCATTGCATGTGTGTTCTCTTCACAAACCACACATGGATCAACCACTAGAGTCATTTCATGTGTGTTATTTCCACAAACAAACATGGATCAACCACTACAGTCATTGCATGTGTGTTCTTATACTAAAACCAACATGGATCCACTAGTGGTCATTGCATGTGTGTTCTTTCCACAAACCACACATGGATCAAACACTAGAGGCATTGCATGTGTGTCATTTCCACAAACCACACATGGATCAACCACTAGAGTCATTGCATGTGTGTTCTTATACTAAAACCACAAACCAGTACTATAGTCATTGCATGTGTGTTCTTCTACTAAAACCACAAACCAGTACTAGACTCATTGCATGTGTGTTCTTTTCCACAAACCACACATGGATCCACCAGTGGTCATTGTATGTTTGTTCTTTCCACAAACCACATATGTATCAACCAGATTCATTGCATGTGTGTTCTTTCCACAAACCACACATGGATCAACCACTAGAGTCATTGCATGTTTGTTCTTATACTAAAACCACAAACCAGCACTGGAGTCATTGCATGTGTCTTCTTTTCCACAAACCACACATTGATCCACCAGTGGTCATTGCATGTGTGTTATTTCCACAAACCACACATGGATCAACCACTAGAGTCATTGCATCTGTGTTCTTTCCACAAACCACATATGGATCAACCACTAGAGTCATTGCATGTATGTTCTTATTATACTAAAACCAACACTAGAGTCATTGCATGTGTGTTCTTTTCACAAACCACACATGGATCAACCACTAGAGTCATTGCATGTGTGTTATTTCCGCAAACAAACATGGATCAACCACTAGAGTCATTGCATGTGGATTCTTATACTAAAACCACAAACCAGCACTAGAGTCATTACATGTGTGTTCTTTTCCACAAACCACTCATGGATCCACCACTATAGTCATTGCATGTGTGTTATTTCCATAAACCACATATGGATCAACCAGAGTCATTGCATGTGTGTTCTTTCCACAAACCACACATGTGGACCCACCAGTGGTCATTGCATGTGTGTTATTTTCACAAACCACACAAAGATCAACCACTAGAGTCATTGCATGTGTGTTCTTTCCACAAACCACATATGGATCAACCAGTAGAGTCATTGCAGGTGTGTTCTTATACTAAAACCAACACTAGAGTCATTGCATGTGTGTTCTTTTCACAAACCACCTATGGATCAACCACTAGAGTCATTGCATGTGTGTTATTTCCACAAACAAACATGGACCAACCACTAGAGTCATTGCATGTGTGTTCTTATACTAAAACCAACACTAGAGTCATTGCATGTGTGTTCTCTTCACAAACCACACATGGATCAACCACTAGAGTCATTGCATGTGTGTTATTTCCACAAACAAACATGGATCAACCACTACAGTCATTGCATGTGTGTTCTTATACTAAAACCAACATGGATCCACTAGTGGTCATTGCATGTGTGTTCTTTCCACAAACCACACATGGATCAACCACTAGAGGCATTGCATGTGTGTTATTTCCACAAACCACACATGGATCAACCACTAGAGTCATTGCATGTGTGTTCTTATACTAAAACCACAAACCAGTACTAGACTCATTGCATGTGTGTTCTTCTACTAAAACCACAAACCAGTACTAGAGTCATTGCATGTGTGTTCTTTTCCACAAACCACACATGGATCCACCAGTGGTCATTGTATGTGTGTTCTTTCCACAAACCACATATGTATCAACCAGATTCATTGCATGTGTGTTCTTTCCACAAACCACACATGGATCAACCACTAGAGTCATTGCATGTTTGTTCTTATACTAAAACCACAAACCAGCACTGGAGACATTACATGTGTCTTCTTTTCCACAAACCACACATGGATCCACCAGTGGTCATTGCATGTGTGTTATTTCCACAAACTACACATGGATCAACCACTATAGTCATTGCATCTGTGTTCTTTCCACAAACCACATATGGATCAACCACTAGAGTCATTGCATGTATGTTCTTATTATACTAAAACCAACACTAGAGTCATTGCATGTGTGTTCTTTTCACAAACCACACATGGATCAACCACTAGAGTCATTGCATGTGTGTTATTTCCGCAAACAAACATGGATCAACCACTAGAGTCATTGCATGTGTGTTCTTATACTAAAACCACAAACCAGCACTAGAGTCATTACATGTGTGTTCTTTTCCACAAACCACACATGCATCCACCACTAGAGTCATTGCATGTGTGTTCTTTCCATAAACCACATATGGATCAACCAGAGTCATTGCATGTGTGTTCTTTCCACAAACCACACATGTGGACCCACCAGTGGTCATTGCATGTGTGTTATTTTCACAAACCACACATAGATCAACCACTAGAGTCATTGCATGTGTGTTCTTTCCACAAACCACATATGGATCAACCAGTAGAGTCATTAAAGGTGTGTTCTTATACTAAAACCAACACTAGAGTCATTGCATGTGTGTTCTTTTCACAAACCACATATGGATCAACCACTAGAGTCATTGCATGTGTGTTATTTCCACAAACAAACATGGACCAACCACTAGAGTCATTGCATGTGTGTTCTCTTCACAAACCACACATGGATCAACCACTAGAGTCATTGCATATGTGTTATTTCCACAAAAAAACATGGATCAACCACTAGAGTCATTGCATGTGTGTTCTTATACTAAAACCAACATGGATCCACCAGTGGTCATTGCATGTGTGTTCTTTCCACAAACCACACATGGATCAACCACTAGAGTCATTGCATGTGTGTTATTTCCATAAACCACACATGGATCAACCACTAGAGTCATTGCATGTGTGTTCTTATACTTAAACCACAAACCAGTACTAGAGTCATTGCATGTGTGTCCTTATACTAAAACCACAAACCATTACTAGAGTCATTGCATGTGTGTTCTTTTCCACAAACCACACATGGATCCACCAGTGGTCATTGCATGCGTGTTCTTTCCACAAACCACATATGGATCAACCAGAGTCATTGCATGTGTATTCTTTCCACAAACCACACATGGATCAACCACTAGAGTCATTGCATGTGTGTTATTTCCACAAACCACACATGGAACAACCACTAGAGTCATTGCATGTGTGTTCTTATACTAAAACCACAAACCAGTACTAGAGTCATTGTATGTGTGCTCTTATCAAAAAATCACACATGGATCAACCAGTGGTCATTGCATGTGTGTTCTTTCCACAAACCACATATGGATCAACCAGAGTCATTGCATGTGTGTTCTTTCCACAAACCACACATGGATCAACCACTAGAGTCATTGCATGTTTGTTCTTATACTAAAACCACAAACCAGCACTAGAGTCATTGCATGTGTGTTCTTTTCCATAAACCACACATGGATCCACCACTAGATTCATTGCATGTGTGTTCTTTCCACAAACCACATATGGATCAACCAGAGTCATTGCATGTGTGTTCTTTCCACAAACCACCCATGTCGACCCACCAGTGGTCATTGCATGTGTGTTATTTCCACAAACCACACATGGATCAACCACTAGAGTCATTGTATGTGTGTTCTTTCCACAAACCACATATGGATCAACCACTAGAGTCATTGCATGTGTGTTCTTATACTGAAACCAACACTAGAGTCATTGCATGTGTGTTCTTTTCACAAACCACACATGGATCAACCACTAGAGTCATTGCATGTGTGTTATTTCCACAAAAAAACATGGATAAACCACTACAGTCATTGCATGTGTGTTCTTATACTAAAACCAACATGGATCCACCAGTGGTCATTGCATGTGTGTTCTTTCCACAAACCACACATGGATCAACCACTAGAGTCATTGCATGTGTGTTATTTCCATAAACCACACATGGATCAACCACTAGAGTCATTGCATGTGTGTTCTTATACTTAAACCACAAACCAGTACTAGAGTCATTGCATGTGTGTCCTTATACTAAAACCACAAACCATTACTAGAGTCATTGCATGTGTGTTCTTTTCCACAAACCACACATGGATCCACCAGTGGTCATTGCATGCGTGTTCTTTCCACAAACCACATATGGATCAACCAGAGTCATTGCATGTGTATTCTTTCCACAAACCACACATGGATCAACCACTAGAGTCATTGCATGTGTGTTATTTCCACAAACCACACATGGAACAACCACTAGAGTCATTGCATGTGTGTTCTTATACTAAAACCACAAACCAGTACTAGAGTCATTGTATGTGTGCTCTTATCAAAAAATCACACATGGATCAACCAGTGGTCATTGCATGTGTGTTCTTTCCACAAACCACATATGGATCAACCAGAGTCATTGCATGTGTGTTCTTTCCACAAACCACACATGGATCAACCACTAGAGTCATTGCATGTTTGTTCTTATACTAAAACCACAAACCAGCACTAGAGTCATTGCATGTGTGTTCTTTTCCATAAACCACACATGGATCCACCACTAGATTCATTGCATGTGTGTTCTTTCCACAAACCACATATGGATCAACCAGAGTCATTGCATGTGTGTTCTTTCCACAAACCACCCATGTCGACCCACCAGTGGTCATTGCATGTGTGTTATTTCCACAAACCACACATGGATCAACCACTAGAGTCATTGTATGTGTGTTCTTTCCACAAACCACATATGGATCAACCACTAGAGTCATTGCATGTGTGTTCTTATACTGAAACCAACACTAGAGTCATTGCATGTGTGTTCTTTTCACAAACCACACATGGATCAACCACTAGAGTCATTGCATGTGTGTTATTTCCACAAACAAACATGGATAAACCACTACAGTCATTGCATGTGTGTTCTTATACTAAAACCAACATGGATCCACCAGTCTTCATTGCATGTGTGTTCTTTCCACAAACCACACATGGATCAACCACTAGAGTCATTGCATGTGTGTTATTTCCATAAACCACACATGGATCAACCACTAGAGTCATTGCATGTGTGTTCTTATACTTAAACCACAAACTAGTACTAGAGTCATTGCATGTGTGTTCTTATACTAAAACCACAAACCATTACTAGAGTCATTGCATGTGTGTTCTTTTCCACAAACCACACATGGATCCACCAGTGGTCATTGCATGCGTGTTCTTTCCAGAAACCACATATGGATCAACCAGAGTCATTGCATGTGTATTCTTTCCACAAACCACACATGGATCAACCACTAGAGTCATTGCATGTGTGTTATTTCCACAAACCACACATGGATCAACCACTAGAGTCATTGCATGTGTGTTCTTATACTAAAACCACAAACCATTACTAGAGTCATTGTATGTGTGCTCTTATCAACAAACCACACATGGATCCACCAGTGGTCATTGCATGTGTGTTCTTTCCACAAACCACATATGGATCAACCAGAGACATTGCATGTGTGTTCTTTCCACAAACCACACATGGATCAACCACTAGAGTCATTGCATGTTTGTTCTTATACTAAAACCACAAACCAGCACTAGAGTCATTGCATGTGTATTCTTTTCCATAAACCACACATGGATCCACCACTAGAGTCATTGCATGTGTGTTCTTTCCACAAACCACATATGGATCAACCAGAGTCATTGCATGTGTGTTCTTTCCACAAACCACACATGTAGACCCACCAGTGGTCATTGCATGTGTGTTATTTCCACAAACCACACATGGATCAACCACTAGAGTCATTGTATGTGTGTTCTTTCCACAAACCACATATGGATCAACCACTAGAGTCATTGCATGTGTGTTCTTATACTAAAACCAATACTAGAGTCATTGCATGTGTGTTCTTTTCACAAACCACACATGGATCAACCACTAGAGTCATTCCATGTGTGTTGTTTTCCAGAAACCACACATGGATCCACCAGTAGAGTCATTGCATGTGTTTTATTTCCGCAAACAAACATGGATCAACCACTAGAGTCATTGCATGTGGATTCTTATACTAAAACCACAAACCAGCACTAGAGTCATTACATGTGTGTTCTTTTCCACAAACCACACATGGATCCACCACTATAGTCATTGCATGTGTGTTCTTTCCATAAACCACATATGGATCAACCAGAGTCATTGCATGTGTGTTCTTTCCACAAACCACACATGTGGACCCACCAGTGGTCATTGCATGTGTGTTATTTTCACAAACCACACATAGATCAACCACTAGAGTCATTGCATGTGTGTTCTTTCCACAAACCACATATGGATCAACCAGTAGAGTCATTGCAGGTGTGTTCTTATACTAAAACCAACACTAGAGTCATTGCATGTGTGTTCTTTCACAAACCACATATGGATCAACCACTAGAGTCATTACATGTGTGTTATTTCCACAAACAAACATGGACCAACCACTAGAGTCATTGCATGTGTGTTCTTATACTAAAACCAACACTAGAGTCATTGCATGTGTGTTCTCTTCACAAACCAGACATGGATCAACCACTAGAGTCATTGCATGTGTGTTCTTTTCCACAAACCACACATGGATCCACCAGTGGTCATTGCATGTGTGTTATTTCCACAAACCACACATGGATCAACCACTGGAGTCATTGCATGTGTGTTCTTTCCACAAACCACATATGGATCAACCACTAGAGTCATTGCATGTGTGTTCTTATTATACTAAAACAAACACTAGAGTCATTGCATGTGTGTTCTTATTATACTAAAACCAACATAGAGTCATTGCATGTGTGTTCTTTTCATAAACCACACATGGATCAACCACTAGAGTCATTGCATGTGTGTTATTTTCACAAACAAACATGGTTCAACCACTAGATTCATTGCATGTGTGTTCTTATACTAAAACCACAAACCAGCACTAGAGTCATTACATGTGTGTTCTTTTCCACAAACCACACATGGATCCACCACTAGAGTCATTGCATGTGTGTTCTTTCCACAAACCACATATGGATCAACCAGAGTCATTGCATGTGTGTTCTTTCCACAAACCACACATGTGGACCCACCAGTGGTCATTGCATGTGAGTTATTTTCACAAACCACACATGGATCAACCACTAGAGTCATTGCATGTGTGTTCTTTCCACAAACCACATATGGATCAACCAGTAGAGTCATTGCAGGTGTGTTCTTATACTAAAACCAACACTAGAGTCATTGCATGTGTGTTCTTTTCACAAACCACATATGGATCAACCACTAGAGTCATTGCATGTGTGTTATTTCCACAAACAAACATGGACCAACCACTAGAGTCATTGCATGTGTGTTCTTATACTAAAACCAACACTAGAGTCATTGCATGTGTGTTCTCTTCACAAACCACACATGGATCAACCACTAGAGTCATTGCATGTGTGTTATTTCCACAAACAAACATGGATCAACCACTACAGTCATTGCATGTGTGTTCTTATACTAAAACCAACATGGATCCACTAGTGGTCATTGCATGCGTGTTCTTTCCACAAACCACACATGGATCAACCACTAGAGGCATTGCATGTGTGTTATTTCCACAAACCACACATGGATCAACCACTAGAGTCATTGCATGTGTGTTCTTATACTAAAACCACAAACCAGTACTAGAGTCATTGCATGTGTGTTCTTCTACTAAAACCACAAACCAGTACTAGAGTCATTGCATGTGTGTTCTTTTCCACAAACCACACATGGATCCACCATTGGTCATTGTATGTGTGTTCTTTCCACAAACCACATATGTATCAACCAGATTCATTGCATGTGTGTTCTTTCCACAAACCACACATGGATCAACAACTAGAGTCATTGCATGTTTGTTCTTATACTAAAACCACAAACCAGCACTGGAGTCATTGCATGTGTCTTCTTTTTCACAAACCACACATGGATCCACCAGTGGTCATTGCATGTGTGTTATTTCCACAAACTACACATGGATCAACCACTAGAGTCATTGCATCTGTGTTCTTTCCACAAACCACATATGGATCAACCACTAGAGTCATTGCATGTATGTTCTTATTATACTAAAACCAACACTAGAGTCATTGCATGTGTGTTCTTTTCACAAACCACACATGGATCAACCACTAGAGTCATTGCATGTGTGTTATTTCCGCAAACAAACATGGATCAACCACTAGAGTCATTGCATCTGTGTTCTTATACTAAAACCACAAACCAGCACTAGAGTCATTACATGTGTGTTCTTTTCCACAAACCACACAAGCATCCACCACTAGAGTCATTGCATGTGTGTTCTTTCCATAAACCACATACGGATCAACCAGAGTCATTGCATGTGTGTTCTTTCCACAAACCACACATGTGGACCCACCAGTGGTCATTGCATGTGTGTTATTTTCACAAACCACACATAGATCAACCACTAGAGTCATTGCATGTGTGTTCTTTCCACAAACCACATATGGATCAACCAGTAGAGTCATTGCAGGTGTGTTCTTATACTAAAACCAACACTAGAGTCATTGCATGTGTGTTCTTTTCACAAACCACATATGGATCAACCACTAGAGTCATTGCATGTGTGTTATTTCCACAAACAAACATGGACCAACCACTAGAGTCATTGCATGTGTGTTCTTATACTAAAACCAACACTAGAGTCATTGCATGTGTGTTCTTTTCACAAACCACACATGGATCAACCACTAGAGTCATTGCATGTGTGTTATTTCCACAAAAAAACATGGATCAACCACTAGAGTCATTGCATGTGTGTTCTTATACTAAAACCAACATGGATCCACCAGTGGTCATTACATGTGTGTTCTTTCCACAAACCACACATGGATCAACCACTAGAGTCATTGCATGTGTGTTATTTCCATAAACCACACATGGATCAACCACTAGAGTCATTGCATGTGTGTTCTTATACTTAAACCACAAACCAGTACTAGAGTCATTGCATGTGTGTTCTTATACTAAAACCACAAACCATTACTAGAGTCATTGCATGTGTGTTCTTTTCCACAAACCACACATGGATCCACCAGTGGTCATTGCATGTGTGCTCTTTCCACAAATCACATATGGATCAACCAGAGTCATTGCATGTGTATTCTTTCCACAAACCACACATGGATCAACCACTACAGTCATTGCATGTGTGTTATTTCCACAAACCACACATGGATCAACCACTAGAGTCATTGCATGTGTGTTCTTATACTAAAACCACAAACCAGTACTAGAGTCATTGTATGTGTGCTCTTATCAACAAATCACACATGGATCAACCAGTGGTCATTGCATGTGTGTTCTTTCCACAAACCACATATGGATCAACTAGAGTCATTGCATGTGTGTTCTTTCCACAAACCACACATGGATCAACCACTAGAGTCATTGTATGTGTGTTCTTTCCACAAACCACATATGGATCAACCACTAGAGTCATTGCATGTGTGTTCTTATACTAAAACCAACACTAGAGTCATTGCATGTGTGTTGTTTTCACAAACCACACATGGATCAACCACTAGAGTCATTGCATGTGTGTTATTTCCACAAACAAACATGGATCAACCACTAGAGTCATTGCATGTGTGTTGTTTCTACAAACCACATATGTATCAACCACTAGAATCATTGCATGTGTGTTCTTATACTAAAACCAACACTAGAGTCATTGCATGTGTGTTCTTTTCACAAACCACACATGGATCAACCACTAGAGTCATTGCATGTGTGTTATTTCCACAAACAAACATGGATCAACCACTAGAGTCATTGCATGTGTGTTCTTATACTAAAAACAACATGGATCCACCAGTGGTCATTGCATGTGTCTTCTTTCCACAAACCACACATGTGGACCCACCAGTGGTCATTGCATGTGTGTTATTTTCACAAACCACACATAGATCAACCACTAGAGTCATTGCATGTGTGTTCTTTCCACAAACCACATATGGATCAACAAGTAGAGTCATTGCAGGTGTGTTCTTATACTAAAACCAACACTAGAGTCATTGCATATGTGTTCTTTTCACAAACCACATATGGATCAACCACTAGAGTCATTGCATGTGTGTTATTTCCACAAACAAACATGGACCAACCACTAGAGTCATTGCATGTGTGTTCTTATACTAAAACCAACACTAGAGTCATTGCATGTCTGTCCTCTTCACAAACCACACATGGATCAACCACTAGAGTCATTGCATGTTTGTTCTTATACTAAAACCACAAACCAGCACTGGAGTCATTGCATGTGTGTTCTGTTCCACAAACCACACATGGATCCACCGGTGGTCATTGCATGTGTGTTATTTCCACAAACCACACATGGATCAACCACTGGAGTCATTGCATGTGTGTTCTTTCCACAAACCACATATGGATCAACCACTAGAGTCATTGCATGTGTGTTCTTATTATACTAAAACCAACACTAGAGTCATTGCATGTGTGTTCTTTTCATAAACCACACATGGATCAACCACTAGAGTCATTGCATGTGTGTTATTTTCACAAACCACACATGGATCAACCACTAGAGTCATTGCATGTGTGTTCTTTCCACAAACCACATATGGATCAACCAGTAGATTCATTGCAGGTGTGTTCTTATACTAAAACCAACACTAGAGTCATTGCATGTGTGTTCTTTTCACAAACCACATATGGATCAACCACTAGAGTCATTGCATGTGTGTTATTTCCACAAACAAACATGGACCAACCACTAGAGGCATTGCATGTGTGTTCTTATACTAAAACCAACACTAGAGTCATTGCATGTGTGTTCTCTTCACAAACCACACATGGATCAACCACTAGAGTCATTGCATGTGTGTTATTTCCACAAACAAACTTGGATCAACCACTACAGTCATTGCATGTGTGTTCTTATCCTAAAACCAACATGGATCCACTAGTGGTCATTGCATGTGTGTTCTTTCCACAAACCACACATGGATCAAACACTAGAGGCATTGCATGTGTGTTATTTCCACAAACCACACATGGATCAACCACTAGAGTCATTGCATGTGTGTTCTTATACTAAAACCACAAACCAGTACTAGAGTCATTGCATGTGTGTTCTTCTACTAAAACCACAAACCAGTACTAGACTCATTGCATGTGTGTTCTTTTCCACAAACCACACATGGATCCACCAGTGGTCATTGTATGTGTGTTCTTTCCACAAACCACATATGTATCAACCAGATTCATTGCATGTGTGTTCTTTCCACAAACCACGCATGGATCAACCACTAGAGTCATTGCATGTTTGTTCTTATACTAAAACCACAAACCAGCACTGGAGTCATTGCATGTGTCTTCTTTTCCACAAACCACACATTGATCCACCAGTGGTCATTGCATGTGTGTTATTTCCACAAACCACACATGGATCAACCACTAGAGTCATTGCATCTGTGTTCTTTCCACAAACCACATATGGATCAACCACTAGAGTCATTGCATGTATGTTCTTATTATACTAAAACCAACACTAGAGTCATTGCATGTGTGTTCTTTTCACAAACCACACATGGATCAACCACTAGAGTCATTACATGTGTGTTATTTCCGCAAACAAACATGGATCAACCACTAGAGTCATTGCATGTGGATTCTTATACTAAAACCACAAACCAGCACTAGAGTCATTACATGTGTGTTCTTTTCCACAAACCACACATGGATCCACCACTATAGTCATTGCATGTGTGTTCTTTCCATAAACCACATATGGATCAACCAGAGTCATTGCATGTGTGTTCTTTCCACAAACCACACATGTGGACCCACCAGTGGTCTTTGCATGTGTGTTATTTTCACAAACCACACAAAGATCAACCACTAGAGTCATTGCATGTGTGTTCTTTCCACAAACCACATATGGATCAACCAGTAGAGTCATTGCAGGTGTGTTCTTATACTAAAACCAACACTAGAGTCATTGCATGTGTGTTCTTTTCACAAACCACCTATGGATCAACCACTAGAGTCATTGCATGTGTGTTATTTCCACAAACAAGCATGGACCAACCACTAGAGTCATTGCATGTGTGTTCTTATACTAAAACCAACACTAGTCATTGCATGTGTGTTCTCTTCACAAACCACACATGGATCAACCACAAGAGTCATTGCATGTGTGTTATTTCCACAAACAAACATGGATCATCCACTAGAGTCATTGCATGTATGTTCTTATACTAAAACCAACATGGATCCACCAGTGTTCATTGCATGTGTGTTCTTTCCACAAACCACACATGGATCAACCACTAGAGTCATTGCATGTGTGTTATTTCCATAAACCACACATGGACCAACCACTAGAGTCATTGCATGTGTGTTCTTATACTTAAACCACAAACTAGTACTAGAGTCATTGCATGTGTGTTCTTATACTAAAACCACAAACCATTACTAGATTCATTGCATGTGTGTTCTTTTCCACAAACCACACATGGATCCACCAGTGGTCATTGCATGCGTGTTCTTTCCACAAACCACATGTGGATCAACCAGAGTCATTGCATGTGTATTCTTTCCACAAACCACACATGGATCAACCACTAGAGTCATTGCATGTGTGTTATTTCCACAAACCACACATGGATCAACCACTAGAGTCATTGCATGTGTGTTCTTATACTAAAACCACAAACCATTACTACAGTCATTGTATGTGTGCTCTTATCAACAAACCACACATGGATCCACCAGTGGTCATTGCATGTGTGTTCTTTCCACAAACCACATATGGATCAACCAGAGTCATTGCATGTGTGTTCTTTCCACAAACCACACATGGATCAACCACTAGAGTCATTGCACGTTTGTTCTTATACTAAAAGCACAAACCAGCACTAGAGTCATTGCATGTGTATTCTTTTCCATAAACCACACATGGATCCACCACTAGAGTCATTGCATGTGTGTTCTTTCCACAAACCACATATGGATCAATCAGAGTCATTGCATGTGTGTTCTTTCCACAAACCACACATGTCGACCCACCAGTGGTCATTGCATGTGTGTTATTTCCACAAACCATACATGGATCAACCACTAGAGTCATTGTATGTGTGTTCTTTCCAGAAACCACATATGGATCAACCACTAGAGTCATTGCATTTTTGTTCTGATACTAAAACCAACACTAGAGTCATTGCATGTGTGTTCTTTTCACAAACCACACATGGATCAACCACTAGAGTCATTGCATGTGTGTTATTTCCACAAACAAACATGTATCAACCACTAGAGTCATTGCATGTGTGTTGTTTCCACAAACCACATATGTATCAACCACTAGATTCATTGCATGTGTGTTCTTATACTAAAACCAACACTAGAGTCATTGCATGTGTGTTATTTTCACAAACCACAAATGGATCAACCACTAGAGTCATTGCATGTGTGTTATTTCCACAAACCACACATGGATCAACCACTAGAGTCATTGCATGTGTGTTCTTATACTAAAACCACAAACCAGTACTAGAGTCATTGTATGTGTGCTCTTATCAACAAACCACACATGGATCCACCAGTGGTCATTGCATGTGTGTTCTTTCCACAAACCACATATGGATCAACCAGAGTCATTGCATGTGTGTTCTTTCCACAAACCACACATGGATCAACCACTAGAGTCATTGCATGTTTGTTCTTATACTAAAACCACAAACCAGCACTAGAGTCATTGCATGTGCCTTCTTTTGCATAAACCACACATGGAGCCACCACTAGAGTCATTGCATGTGTGTTCTTTCCACAAACCAAATATGGATCAACCAGAGTCATTGCATGTGTGTTCTTTCCACAAACCACATATGTCGACCCACCAGTGGTCATTGCATGTGTGTTATTTCCACAAACCACACATGGATCAACCACTAGAGTCATTTTATGTGTGTTCTTTCCACAAACCACATATGGATTAACCACTAGAGTCATTGCATGTGTGTTCTTATACTAAAACCAACACTAGAGTCATTGCATGTGTGTTCTTTTCACAAACCACACATGGATCAACCCCTAGAGTCATTGCATGTGTGCTATTTCCACAAACAAACATGGATCAACCACTAGAGTCATTGCATGTGTGTTGTTTCCACAAACCACATATGTATCAACCACTGGAATCATTGCATGTGTGTTCTTATACTAAGACCAACACTAGAGTCATTGCATGTGTGTTCTTTTCACAAACCACACATGGATCAACCACTAGAGTCATTGCATGTGTGTTATTTCCACAAACAAACATGGATCAACCACTAGAGTCATTGCATGTGTGTTCTTATACTAAAACCAACATGGATCCACCAGTGGTCATTGCATGTGTCTTCTTTCCACAAACCACACATGGATCAACCACTAGAGTTATTGCATGTGTGTTCTTATACTAAAACCAACACTAGAATCATTGCATGTGTGTTCTTTTCACAAACCACACATGGATTAACCAGAGTCATTGCTTGTGTGTTATTTCCACAAACCACACATGGATCAACCACTAGAGTCATTGCATGTGTGTTATTTCCACAAACCAGACATGGATCAACCACTAGAGTCATTGCATGTGTGTTATTATACTAAAACCAACATGGATCCATTTGAGTTATTTAATGCTTGTTCTTATACTAAAACAAGCACTGCCCCCAATGGATCCACCGTTAGACCGAGTCTTCTAGAAGGCACGCCATAACACAGTTGTTCTACTTGATGATGGTTACATACCGTTTGATTGGGGCGCTTGGACGATTGGGATGGTCTTCGCGAGAGCGATCCTCGAGTAGGCTGTTTTGTGGCATGATTGGCCACGTTTGCTCTAGACAAACTGGCATGTTGCCAGTGTTACGACTCACGAGTTCAGTGGGCCATATCCCAATGTCATGTCCCCGTTACTTCTCTTCCTCCCCGTACTTCTCTTCCTTCCCCTCGAAGCCACTTTCCCCACTTCGCTTCCATCCTGCTGTAGCCGCAAGCCGACGACATCCGCCAATTCTCCGGTCGCTACCTTCATGGTAAGAAATCATTTTACAAGCTTTTGAACTTATCCTACACATTCCTGCTATTCGCCAATCTAACTGGTGATCTTTTTTTCGATTTCTCGACGAACTTCAGTTGTGGCAGATGTGGGAGCCCAAGAATTTGGAGATCCTCGCGCGCAACTTCGCAGTGGCGTTCCCGCTCGTGTGCTCCCACCCAGGATGCTTTCGCCGTTACTTCTACCGCGAGCTCCCGCTCCACGAGCTCGTGTGCCCGCACGGCGTGTGCGCCTGCACGGAGCCGGGATGCAACTACACCGTCCCGCCGACAGAGCTCGTCGTCCACCTTGCATATGGGCACTTGATCGAAGTGATTAGGATCTCGTACGGGCAAGCCCAACTTCTCCAAGAGTAGGTGTCGTTCACTGACTCGGCACGCCGCCTGCTAATTTTCCAGGGGGGACGACTCTGTTTTCGTCCTGACCATCACCGCCGGTGTTCCGGGAACCAGAGCCGGGCCCACCGTCGTGGGTGCCGTATGCGTCAGGTCGGTCTCATGCGCCTGGCCCGTATACACGGTGCGCATGTGGGCGAACGCCCAGCCGCCGTCATCGGATAGCATTCTTGTGCTATGTTGGGGGGATACCCCCGGGTAGGGTCACGCCGGGATATAAAGGCCGAATTAGCCGAGGTTCGGTAAGGCCAAAGCGGATGCTGGCCGGGTCACCTCAAGGCAGGCCGAATCATGGGGTAACCCGGACCAGGGGGCGTTCGCCTAACTAAGTCTCAACCGACTTAAGCAGTAAGTCGGAAATTCATGTTTAACTTGTATGCAGGAACGGGTGTGGCCGAATCAACTATGATCCGGGGCACATCTAGCTTCTAGGAGAAGGAAGGAATCTCGCTGGTCAAAAGAAGCCCCGGTATGCACGGCCTGAGCGAAGCAGACAAGGGCAGGACCACCGAGGCGTGGCCGACAAGGGTGACGATGCCCATGTCGGCTGACGCGGGCGCCACAGAGGCTCACGTAGCCTCTGCATGTGTGACGCGAGGGAAAAGTAACCCGGTCGGCTTACTACTTTGGGAGATGGCATATTCTTAGGAATATGCCTCCATGTATGCCCTAAGTGGAGACCTAGCCTCCCCCCCTATATAAGAAGGGTTAGGGCTCCTGTAGAGGGGGGCCGAATTTTCTAATTTGGCTAGGGTTTTAAGTGTGATCTGTGAGCGAGAGTAAGAGAGCTCCTTCTTCCTCCTCTCGCCAATACAGCTCTAGGAGCACTTGTAACCTTGGAGGCAAAGCAAATATAAACTTCTATGTGGAGAATCACTTCACTATCCCTCCCTGGATTCCCCTAGCGTGTATTAGTCCCCACCTTCAGCCTATCCATGGCATCTGCCGTGACACCACCACGACAGTTGGCGCCCACCGTGGGGCTAGCAGCGCTAGCAGAGGTGAAGATTCGGACGGGAAACTCATCGCCACCGGCGAACACAAAGTCTCCAGGCTCGTTCAGTGCTTTGGAGCGCTGGACTTCGTCAGCGACAATGCTGGCTGCTTCGGCACGCACCCATTTCCGCGCAACGGCCTCTTCGTCAAGCTGGGTGCACACAAGGTCTATGTTGCTATGGACGTATCATGCGTTCATCCATGGCACGTCGTCGAGGCAGGGGAGCCACCCCTTAGCGTGGTTCACGGGGCGTGTATCACTCGCTCCCCGGACCGTGCTGAAGTGATGATGACTGTGACGGGTGCAGGCGCAAGCAAGGATCCGGCACCAGATCCGGAGGTAACACCTAAGGCACCAAGGAAAGGTAGAGGACCTCCATTAGAGAGGCCTGAGAATGTACTGAGAGAAGCTATGGATAGCTTGGCAAACCCGGTAGCAGCAGTGGTAGATCCGGCTCAGGCATAGGCCGAGCTAGAGGAAACTAGGCAGAAAATTCTAGAGGGAGCGAAAAAGATTGTTGCGGCTCAGCAGTCGTTGAACATGACGCTGCGTGAATATGCAAAGGCAAATAAAGTAGATGCTGTAAAAGTGAAGGGGAAAAATCTCATGAGTGAAATGAACAAAGAAGGTGATACTCGGATTGAAGAGTTAGAAAACCGTTTGTCCGTGGGGCTGCCGAAGTACAGTACCCCGGCGAAAAACCTCAGAGCAGCGATGCAGCTGCATCCGACCTAGAGGGTCTGACGGGTGAAGCCCGTCAGAGACAGCAAGATCGAGTCAATGAGTTGGTTTAGATCGCGAACAGGAAAAATGAGGAACTACTCAGGGCAAACCCGGAGAGAGCTGGGGCCTCCAAAATCGTTCATTCGGCGGTGGGTAACCCGGAGAAATCCGCTAGAGCCGCATCGTCTCCTCATGGTGGTCGAAGGAGAGAGGAGGTAGTAACCTCGGCAAGGAGAAACAAGCAGATTGTTACATATGACCCGACAAGGGCAGGAAAGGCAAAAGAGGTACAAAGAAATGACGATCCACGGAGTGTAAGCCGAGGTGAAGCTGGCCGAGGTAACCGTGACCAAGGCAATGCCGGTCAAGGAAACACTGTTAACGGCAATGCCGGACAACGCAACTCTACAGGACAACCCCAGCAGCGGAATATACCAAGGCAAGAGCAGAGTGCCGGCCGAGGTATGCAACAGAGAGATGTGCCACGAGAGCAAGACCGGTACAACGATGGAGATTCGGAAATGATAAATGCAGGATACCCAAGGCTGGACTATCATGTGATAGGGTCGAGATTGGGAAGCAGGGATTTGATGCCGGATGATGCCAGGTTGAAACTGGATCGACTATATAGGTCGGAGCAGATTGAAAGTCAAGGTCCTCCGGGTCCTGCGTGTTTTGGACCCCGGATCATGAAAGAGCCACCGGTACCTAACTTACAGTTACCCAGAGGCACTAAGACGTATGACAGCAGCACTAAGCCGGGGGATTGGTTGATAAATTATGCCACGGCTGTGAAAATTGCTACAGGTAACTTGCAATGGGCTGTGAGATACGTACCCCAGATGTTGGAGGGGCCAGCAAGGGTATGGTTGAACAATTTGCCGCCCGGAAGTATTAACTGCTGGATCGATTTTGAGGAAATGTTCATCAACAATTTCTCGAGTACGTATCAGAGGCCAAATAGGCCACAGACCCTAGCTATGTGCAAGCACAGACCGAATGAGACGGATCGGGAGTTTTTAACCCGGTGGTGTACCATGAGAAACTCATGTGAGGGCGTGATAGAATCACAGGCCATAGCGTGGTTTGCACAGGGATGCAGATATGCAAGCAAACTGTGGCAAAAGTTGCAAAGGAAGATGCCCACCACGTTGGCAGAGATGATCCAGATTGCTGATTCGTATGCTCTGGGAGATCCGACTCAACCTAGGCTTGTGTCAAACGAGTCAAACGATGAGTATTACTAGAGAGATGGAGCCGGATCATCCCGGAGGAATGACTACAGAGGAAAAAGTAGAGATGATAGACCGGACCATCGATACGGTTCGCAAGAAGTTGCAGCTGTGAATCAAGATCATCACGGAGAAGGGGGCAGTCAACACCAGAAAACTAGAGGGCAATGGACTCCGAGAAGCGATGGCAAGAAAACTTGGATGCCAGATGACGAGGGTTTAACTCGTCAATGCCCATTGTTATGGACTTGGGTTTTGGAGAAGGAGGGAGCGCTGGAGACATCTATTGGCTAGCAAACAAGCACACAGGGGACAAAGGATTTACCCAGGTTCAGGCCTCGTAGAGGTCCCTACTCCTGCTTGTCTGCTCGTGGAATTATCGAGGGAGTCGAAAGTTACAACGGTGCGCAGATGAAATCTGGCAAAGGTTGTGGACACTAGGGTTGCATGTGTCCTCCTCGCCGCCCCCTCCTAGCCTTTATATAGATGGGCTAGGTCTCGGGTAGCAGGTCGAGTCGGTTACAAGTTAGGGTTTTCCCCTTCAAACTTTCTATCTTTAGCTTCTTCTTGTCCTTCAAGCAATCGAGAGTCCGTAGGTTACTCGAGTCCCTCCATCTGGGCCTTGGTGACACCGTGGGCCTGTATGTATTTGGACCGTATATACCAAGCTCGAGTACCTATAGGGTATACCCATGTCAGTAGCCCCCGAGTGCCCAGTGGAATCGCAGATTCGATTGGGGACTTTTGAAGCCTTCGAGTGCCCAAATGAGTACATTTCGATTGCTTTTATTTGCGTCATAGGGATTGTTGATATACGTGCCTGATATAACTGAAGTATCGGTATCAGTTAACCACCTTAGGGTGAAACAACACAATCTACTCAAATTCGAGTCCCCGGACTCGAATCCGGAAAAGTGTTGGTGTAATTCGACTCAGGGCGCGGAGGTCTTACAGGAGTCGAATTCCAGTTATATGGGTGTGAGCACTTGACGCGTCCGTCAAGGCATGTTCATCGTGCCTGTAGGCACAGATATGTTTCTGGTAGTGCGCAGTTAAATGCGTTGCCAGGCCTTATTCAGGTCTTACCTTCATGCCGTAGGCGCGGCATCCGAATTTTATCATCGCGGAGACGATTCGGGTAACCCAGGAGACGCAGTCTCTTTGCAGGGAAAAATTATGAGGCGGTGTCGCCATGAGTTTCGAGTGTGGATGTTATCAACACACAGTTTTAGTACAAATAATCATAGGGTGCCCGACCAGCGCTCCCTATGGCAGTAGCCCCCGAGTGCCTGGTTGAGTCGAAGACTCAGGCAGGGACTAAAGAACTTTTGCGACTGCTGTTGTCTTTTGCTTACTTGTTTCAGTCGATGACTCAGGCAGGTACTAAAAAACTTTTGCGACTGCTGTCGTCTTTTGCCTGCTTGTTTCAGTCGATGACTTAGGCAGGTACTAAAACAATTTTGCGACTGCTGTCGTCTTTTGCCTGCTTGTTTCCGGTGCTCCCTATGGGAGTAACCCATGTCCATAGTCGAAATGTGTTTCGAGTGGTTGGGTTTGCTTTTGTGATTGTCCATGTTCCTGCAACAAGAAAAAGAAAAGTCGTAGGGTGCGCGGTCAGCGCTCCCTATGGGAGTAGCCCCCGAGTGCTTGGTGGAGTCGAAGACTCCAGCAAGGACTAAAATAGTCGAAGTTCTTCACTGCATAGCCTTGATGACGTCAGTGCTGATGCTTGTATGACCTTAGTTGCCCGCGTGAGCGATTTTGACGGGACGTGACGAGCGGTGGGCCCTACTTTCTGACTGTGATTTGACTGGGCGTGCGTAATCTTATTTTTAACTGTGCCTCCTCGATTTCCGTGCGTAATGGGAGAAGTGGGGGGACGGTTTGCGCTTCCTCTTCTCCACGTGTCCTACGCGATGCGTGCCACGCTGTAGCATCCCAATTGTCTAACAATTGCAATGCTACTAGCCTAGTCTATATATATGCTACCTCCTACATATAATTGTTGCATCATAATTATATCATGGTCATGTCATCATGCCACCTTGCATTTGAGCATCATATAAAACCTTTCCATTTGGTTCTTCTCTCATATGCATTATTAATTGTATTTGCCTCTTGATATATTGTAGTTGGTTCTTGATATATTGTTTAATGCCCAAGTTGAGTTGGGGGCATATCTTTTATTAACTCCACCACCTTTCTTGTCACCACCCCATAGTTCCACCATCCGACTACATGTGAGCTTTGCATCTTATTTTGTTTTCATCTCTAGCTCATATGGGTTGGTATGGATCCACTTCTACTCCACATGCTCTCATATATGAACCATATTGTTTCCACATTATTGGTTTATGAGAGCCACATGGCCACCTTCGCATGCCTTGTGGGTGGAACTTTTCTCTAGCTCCATATGGGTTGTTTTGGGGGTTTATGCTCAGGTTGGGATATTATTGGGCTTACTAAATATCTAGTGGAACATACACACTAGCATGTCCCAATTTTATTGAAATATGGTCATCCCCTTCTACTCCACATGGAGCTTTCCTTTAATTCCTTTGCTTGTCCTTTACTCCACATTTTAATGCCATGTTATTTTATTTTATTTTGTTTTCACAAGATTAAAACATGGCATTAAATACTTGCATGGGCCATGCAACCATCACCACCATTTGTTCTCCTTTGGTTTTATTTGATTTTTGAGTGGATCATCTTCTCATCTCTCTCTTTCTCTCAATCCTTTCTACCTTGCTTTGCTTTCTTGCCTTGTGCCATCAAACCTCATCCACCTCACTTGTGTAGTGCCATGCATGATCTTGTAAGATCATCCCCATGACCATCTCCCTACCCTTCATGCTTGCTCATGCTCATGTGGATTACACCCATCTCTCTCTCCCCGTTCCTCATCAAAACCCTAAGCCACCCTCCCTTCCTCTCTCGGCTAGCAAGGGGCCCCACCTCCTCTCTCCGCTCCCTACACCAGCCCTAACCTACCCCAGGCCGAAGCCCTACCCCTAACCAAAACCCTAACCCGAGCCTACTCCATCCTACCCTAGCTCTCTCTCTCTCTAGCTCTCTCTCCCTGCCACAACAGCCCCACCCGACGACCCAGCTGCTCCTCACCGTCCCCACCTGGTAGCCCCTGCCCTGCCCTAGCCCTCACGACAAGCACGTGAGAGGAGGTGGAGAAAAGGTGGCCGAGACGACCTTTTTCCTCTACCCGTGCCCACACGCCACCTCCTCCCTCTCTCTCGCTTGTCCTCATCCCACACGGCTCCTCTGCCTCTCCCAGATCCGCCCAGCGCCCTGCCCCTCCTCCCCTTCTTCTGCACCGACGCCCACCCTCTCTCGCCGGCCACCACAAGATCTGACGCTGCTTCCTTGTTCCGCCGTTCAAGGTTGACGTGGAGGTGGACGAGAAGACCGAGGAGGACCCTCTGCTTCGCCCCGTACCCGCCAGCAAGGAGGAGAAGCACCAGGCTCGCTAGTACCTGCGCCATCCCGACGAAACCCTAATTCCGGCCGACGCCTGCTACGTCGACGATTGCCCGCTCCTCTGCCCGAACCACCACCGCCGGCAGCCTCGCGGTAAGCCAAGCTTTCTCCCAGACATCCTCGCCGTCGTCGCTGTTGCCTGGTCCCGCCGCGTGTTCCGTCGAGCGCCCTCGGGGCGCTGCCAGACGCTGGTGTCTGCACGGCGAACGCGCCGCATAGAGCCTTACCTAGCCGCGTTACCTCTCCTGTCAACTACCCCGCCCTACCGCTCTGGTCACCGCCGCCTAGCGCGAGCTCCAGGTCCCCAGTTCGAGTCCTCGATCCGCGTCGCACGCAGATCTGCCGCCAGACGGCGGAGAAGAGAAACAGTACCGCGTCCCCCTTTTTGCAGAAAACTCCCCGTTTTGTTTTTCGCTCAACCCGCAGTCCACCGAGCCCACCAGCCAGCCTCTGTGGGAATTTTTACAAAGAGCACCCCGTAGATTCTTAGCCTTAACCCGCATTCCGGTACACCCCCTCCTGTCAGCCACGGCTTAATCACCCACTGTCACGTGGGCCCGTGGCTATCGGACCCACCTGTCAACCTCAGTGGCCAGGTAGAGCCGCGGTAGAAAAGAGTTTTTGCGCGCGTGTGCCCCGCCAGCCGCTGGCCCACCCGTCAGTGACTGGGGCTGGGTCTGTCTGAGTACGAAATGGTTTCTGCTTGCTGTTTAATTAAAACCTTTTTCAAAATTGTTTAAATTCAAATTCAAATCTGTTTTAAATAACTTTTGAAATATAATTCCAAATAATACATATGATATATGTTTTGAATCAGCAAAATGTGAGAATTTCAAATATGCCATTCAAAATAGTATTTGAGCACTTTAAAATTTCGAGGTAATTAAAATTACAATAAAATGCCCTTTTTCTTAATTAATTAATAACTTTAGTTTTGTAACTCCGAATTAGACAAATAATATGTCTAAATCGATCAGCGCGACGAGCCCGTTCTATCTATGCATTCCATGTTCTGAATTGCAGCATGCATCATATAAATATAAAGGTTACAACAACTTATATGAGAGCAAACCGGGCTAAAAACTTAATGGAATGCTTTAATCTTGTACCCCACACCTCACCCATGACATGCTACATTATTGCCATGCAAATTGTGCATCATTCATCATGGCATAATTGTTTGCTTGTCGCATTTTAATTCATATGCTTGTGCACTCTATTTATGTTGGCCCTTGTTTGTTTGGTTCTTCTTCGAATAGACGCTGAGCAAGGGATATATCAGGAATCCCAGGAGCACTACCCAGATCCGTCCCTCGCTTCGACTGAGCTGCCAGGCAAGCACTACCACATACTTGCATACATATAGTACCTATTGCCTCTCTTTATTCTTGCATCATTGAGTCGCGATTGCATTAAACTGAATCCCAAGTACTGCATAGCCTTTACTTTTAAACCCCACCGAAGCTTATTCCTCCATCCCATGAGCCATTACTACAGGAGTTGTTTGAGCCATGCGGGTCGTAGAATAGCATGTGTAGGTTATGTGAGTGTCTGATGGATAACGAGGTACCTAAACAACTTAACCTGGGTAGTAATGGGATAACTAATGAAAGTGGCACCGGTGAGCAATATCTGCTATTTGGTTCTTCATGCTCACTTGTGTCCAGTAGGACCCCGAGTACTTGATTCCTGTTCCTTGATATTCGCACTATCCACATCCGGGAGGCCTTATGGACCCCCCCCTGAGCCAGAGCTTGATTCATTCTTATTTCTTGGGGCCACAAAGTAGTTTGGGCCTTTATTACTATCCTGTACTTATGCCATGCTTTACTGCTTTATTTAAGATTGTGCGAGGAGCACCTGTACTATTTTGGATGCGGAGTGTTTTCGCGGTATCGACAAGCCCAGTCACACTTCCGGGTTCCCAGTCGTTTACAGCCATTGACGCAAACCTTGGGTCCGTCTCGGAGCCGGCCAACTTCGTTGCGGGTAGCTTAATGGGGTGGCCCCCTGAAACATTTCTGAATCCTGTGATCGCTTTGTCGTGAATGCCTCGTTGGGTTTTGATTTGGTTTTTCCGAGGTTGATCGAGTGTGTGTTGCTATTTGTGCACCTCTGCAGGGTAAATCTTTCTGAAAGCCGTGTCCGTGGTTATGGACGACTTGGAGCATAGTTTCTCGATCATAGACAAGTATAACTAAAGTACCGCTTTTAATTTGACTAAGTACCTGACTAGTAAATAGTGCAACACTCATGGAATGGTTAATAAAACTGCCAACGGATGGGGGGTTGTTCGTCCGCTTCCTCGTTGGTAAGCGAGGAGGAGGATGGATCTGTTAATATTACTGTTATAACTGTTGTTCTTAATTAACGGACATCCGTCTATCTTTGGTTAGGCGGATGGTTAGCGAGTATCTATAGAATTGTTAGGTGTTATCTTTTGCTGCAATTGCGTCACCCCAGGTTGTGTCCCCTTTAGAGGTATAAAGACTTGCTGAGTACCCCTAGGGTCTCACATGATAAATTGTTTGATTCAGATGAACAGGTATACTCGCAAGATGGATACTGGGTGGAGGAGACGGACGATGTTGGCAATGATCACTCGGTGTAGAGATTCCGGGAACGGGGATCCGTGAGATCTGTGGGCGGGATGTGCTTATTTATGGGGCATCTTATGCCGATTTGCTTCTTATCCGTACTCGGATCTTGTTTTCCGCTTCCGCCTGATACTCTGATGTTTGATGTATGAGGAGATATCCTAAACTATTATATCTATCTAGGATATTTGGATCTTGCCGTATGGCGTTGCAATATTTCTATTTCTTTTAGATGGAATGGCTCTGAGGACTGTTGTATGTGGCTTGCATACATACTCATTTGTGTATGTAGTTGATCCCTTCGCCTGCCGATTACGCCGCTCGTTCTTGTCCCGATGTTTGGAAATGGTTAGGACGGCCGAAAGGTCTACTTGTGAGTGGCATTTGGCCCCACCGTACTATTTTAACCATTTCCGCTCATCCAGGCTTGTAACTAAGAGCGTAATTCACCGAGGTAGTTACACACGCATCCAATAGGGTTTTTGTCAGCCGTTGGATTGCATATCCCAGGGGTTAAGTAGCGATGCTATGGTGGTAATTTCCCATCTGTGCTCTTTCTTCCTTGCTGCCATCGCCATTGTCGTTTGCTTTACTGCTTTCCTCTGTGCCCATCTTCTCCACGACGCTGGACCAGCGCCGTTCGTTCCCAAGCTATTTTCTTCGCTCTCATCGCCGCCGCGCAATGGGGAAGAAGAAGGGAGGCGCTGCTGCTGATTCCGCGGCCACCCTTGCTGCAGCGAAGAAGAAGGGTGGCTCCGCTGCTGCGGCCACTAGTGTCGCCGCCACCGGGAAGAAGAAGGTCGCGGGCACCCGCGTGACTAATGGCGCATGGCGCCCCTCCATCATCAAGGCATTGGATCTCCGTCTTCTTCGCCAAGACGGAGTGATTTCTGCAGCAGTCACCGATTCGCGCATCCCCAGCGGTGAGACCGTTCCTGTGCCTCCCGTTGGTTATCGAGTGATGTTTCTTGCATTCATCATTCGCGGTCTTTCCTTGCCTCTTCACCCCTTTCTTCGGGGTCTTCTGTGTTTCTATGGGCTCCAGCTCCATCAGCTGTCCCCAAATTCTCTCCTCCACATCACTTGTTTCATCACTCTCTGCGAGTGTTGGCTCGGAATCGAGCCGCACTTTGGTCTTTTTAAACGCATCTTTAAATTGAAGCGTCAGTCCGCATCTGGCTCTTTATTTTATGACGTAGGTGGTTGCGGAATCCATGTTGACCCATCCGCCACCTACTTTGATATCAAGCTCACCAAGTCCGTCCAGGGATGGAGGGAAAAATGGTTCTATGTGCGCGACCAGAAGGCCAAGGACGAGCATTTTGGACTCGCGCCCTTCGATCCCGTGACTCCCTGCAAGAAGATGCGTTCTTGGAAGAACGTGATCATGCCTTCCGAACTCGCGGAGACAGACGTGTTATATCAGCGTGTCTGCGACCTCGAGAGTCGCATAGGCATAGAAGAGGGAGGCTGCGCCCTTGTCAGGACTTGGCTACATCGTCGCGTCCAGCCTCTCCAGGCCAGGGTCCATCCCATGTTCCAATGGGGTGGCGCTAATGATCCCACTCGCGTGTCTGCCGATGGCATGTCCGCGAGTGAGGTAGATAAGAGGGTGCGACTGGTCACGAAGTATACCCTCAAGGATGTGCTTCCGAACGAGCCAGTCGTTCCTCCTTTCGATGCTTCGAATCCTCCTCCTGAGGTATGGTTGTGCTACGTAGTAGCTTATTTTCTCGATTGCGTCTTCTGTTGCTTATCTGTTTTACTTTTTGTATGCAGGAGTGGGCGGTATCGCCTTGCATGCCTCCCCTCCCTGAGGGGATTATTCCTCGTGAAGCTTTGGAAGAGGACGAGTCTGAGTCGACTATCCCTTTCGATGTGGAAGAGGAATCCCCCGAGTCTGAAAGTCCGGATACTCGCAAGCGTTCGCGTAGCGGGGATTCCGACGCGTCGACTCCTTGAACTCTAGGAGGCACGACTGTTGGCACGGAGTCGCCAATTCCCGCTGTTCCTGTGAGGGCTGTTGCACCGTCTTCTCGCAATAAGATGCGATTGCCCAAGGAGTCTTCGTCGGAGTCGGCGGAGGCCACGTTTGATCTTGACAAATTTGACTGGTAATTTTGCTAGTGCATTCATTCTTCTCTTGTTTTCTTCTTGTTGGCTTTGCCCTGGAGTTTGCCCGTTCTAAGTGCGGATTTTGTCTTGCAGTCAAGAGGCGTCGTCATCTTCTGGCGACGTCGAATTTTTGAAAGAATCAGGAGTCGCGACCTCAAGGGCCAAGGTAGAGGTCGAGCGTGCTACTTCTCCTCCGGCGGCGGCCCACTCCGGGCATAATTCTTCAAGCTCTCCTCACGGAGGGGAGCATCAAATAGTTGCTCGGATGACGGCTCATCAGACTTCTTCGGAGTTGCTAGAGGACCATGTATGTATATTTTTCTTTCTTTTGTAATTTGGCAGTCAACGCCTTTTGTTGCCTTCTCTGATTCCTTGTTTTGTGCAACAGCTCCTTGTAAAGGAGGCCGCGCAAGTGGTGGAGCAAGTGATGGCGATGGGTCGCTAGCATGCAATGCTGGAGAAGCATCATCGCGTTGTCGAAACTGAGTGTTCTACACTTATTCTTTTCGTCCTCTCTCTTTTTGGTATACTCGACTGATGGTCAATTTTGACTGCCATGTAGCTGTGCATAACGCCTTGCTGCGCAACGTCGCCACCTTGGAGAAGACATTAGTCGCAGCTGTGAAGGGGCGCGACGAGGCAATCGCGGCTCGTGATGACGCCCAGAAGCGCGAAGAAAATTTGCGTGCCTCCTTTGCGGCCAGGGAAAAATTGCTCGAAGAGCAACTCATCTCAGTCGCCAAGGCTCTCTCAGGTACCCTTGCTGGTAAATATTTTATTGATGTTCTTCTCTGCATCTGGATTGCCGATGGCACTAGGAGTTTGATCCATGTATGTGTTGTCTGTGTAGATGCTGGCGACTTGAGTTCTGATCCGCAGGCCCTGCGTCGCGATGATGCTCTGGCGGGCGCGGCGTCTGCAGTCGAGGACCGAAGCACCGCCATCCAAGATACATTGTCCAAGGCCAAGACCACCCTTAGTCGCCTCCGGGAGGAGCTGATGCCGAAGGCGGAGCTGGTCGACAATGTGGAAGAGCTGGTGGAGTCGCTCGTTGGGGGTGTGCCTGCCACGTACAAGAACTCCCTCCGCGCAGCTGGCGCGACCATGTCGCTTGCCATGGTGCAAGCTCACGGAGTCAAAGTGGATCCCTCGGCGGTGTCGAAGACGATGCCTGTTGGCACGGATGGTCAGCAGGTAGTATTCGCTCCCTTTGCGACTGCCTGTGCCAAATATGGCCATTCCTTGATAAACACTGTTGCCAAGTATTCAAAGGAGCTCAATCGCGCAAAGAAGGCAGCGAAACCTTCGTCCTCAGGGGCCAGCGGAAAGTCAGTGGCATCTGATACTGCCACGGACTTGATGAAGCTCCCGAGGTCATCGAAGTCGAAGAAGCCAGCTGCTCCGTAGTTAGTTTCTTTGTAATAGCTAATGCACTTGCTCTTTTGATTGGAGAACATGCCTGTTGGCGAATGTGTTTGTAGATACTTTTATTGATCTTGAATGCCTTCTGTTACTTTTGACTTTTGAGTTGGTCGCCTTATTTGCCTCTGGCTTGATTTTTGGTAGGGTACATCGAGTGGTCCTGTGGGGGGAACCCTGGACTCGCCATCTCTTGAGGATACAGTGGCACCACCATGCTCCAGGGTAGAGGAGCTGTCCTTGCTTTCGCGACTTCGTGATCGCGTTAAGCAACTGGAGCGTGAATTGCCCGTGATCCGCGGTAGCGCGGACGTGTGGAAGTGAAAGGCTGAAAAAGCCACCGCCCGCGAGCAATATCTGCTTGGCGAGGTGACACAGCTGGGCGACCAGTTTAAGTGTTAGTTTGCTCATCCTCGTCTTTTCCTTTGTAGTTAATCGCAATAGTACGTTGTACTCATGCTGTTGATGTTGCTTCGTGTAGTTGTTAGCGCACGCCATCTGCAGGAGGAGAGGCATAGGATTGCCATCCGCCTTCATGATCTCACCCAGGAGCAACTTCAGGAGAGTGGATACTTCTGGATAGATCATGATCATGCGACTGCGTTAGCGACCCTGCAGGATCGCGCCTCGCGAGTGCTGCTCTTTCTGAAGAAGTCGCAGTCGTGTTTGAAGAACATCTGCCGGGCGATGTTCCCGCTGGATGATACTCCATCAAGCCTGCTGGCCCTTCTGACGAAATTTCAAGATATGTCCGGGGTTCGCGAGTGCGTGAGGCAGCAGCTGGTGGCTGGTGCCAAGGCTGCGCTCTCCGTGGTGCGTTTGCACAGGCCTGACGTGGATATCTCCGCCATTGCATCTGGACCACCGGTGCCACCAGCAGGATCTTCCTGGAACATGGTGCCGTACTATCAAGCGGTGGATCGTCCAGCCGAGGAAATCGTCGAATTCTTCGAGGAACAGACTAATGTTCTTCTGTTGCAACGGTAACCAAATATGTATCCTGCATATAAGTGTACTGGTGTTGTAAAGCTCATATATATTTGTAGATAGTTTATTGTTGAATGTATATAAATAGCTTTATAAGCGTGGGGTGCGTTGCACTTATGCGAGTCCTTTTCGTTAGTCTGGCCATCTTTGTATCTTTCCCTTGTCAACCTGTCAGGTGCGTGGCAGCTGGGTTGTATTTGTGTTAAGGGGTTCGATTGATGTGCCAGCTACTCAGAATGTCGCGTTTTTGTTCGAAGAACATATGTGTATAGGGTGGTGTAGCCCCCCGAGTATGAAAGTTGACAAAAGAAAAGAGAGCACGGAGTTTTGGGGCACTTAGCTTTTATTAATTCGGAGAACAGTATGTAGTACAATGTGCGGCTAAGTAGCCTTGGCTGAATAGCCTTATTTGCGATGCAAAAATGAAGAAGAAACGACTAAGGGTAGAAGCGTCGCAGTTGTGCGACGTTCCAAGGGTTGGAGTATGCGACTCCTATCTCTAAATCTTGAAGGCGATAGGCGCCACCTGGGATTACTTCTATAATCACGTACGGTCCTTCCCAGGGGGACTCGAGCTTGAGATGCCCCTACTGCTTCAGTCGCAGGACCAGGTCACCTTCGATGAAGGATCTTGGGCGAAGCCTTCTGCTATGGTAGTTGTGCAGGTTCTGCTGGTAGATCGTAGATCTTTCTGCGGCGATTTCTCTTGCTTCGTTAAGGAGGTCGACGGAGTCTTCGAGTGCGAGGGATGACTCCTTCTCGCTGTAGGCGACTGTGCGTGGCGCTCTGTACCGTACCTCGGCGGGTAATACCGCCTCTGCTCCATGTACCATAAAGAATGGTGTGTAGCCGGTGGCGCTGTTTGGAGTTGTACGCAGGCTCCAGAGTACGGATTGCAGTTCGTTTGGCCATCATCCCGCGGCTTGTTCGAGTGGCTGGAGGAGTCGCTTCTTGATGCCGCTGCAGACGAGCCCGTTTGCCTTTTCCACCTGACCGTTGGTCTGCGGGTGTGCGACTGAGGCATAGCTAATGTTGATCCCCAGGTTCTCGCAGAAATCTTGGAACTCCTTTGATGTAAAGTTCATTCCGTTGTCGGTGATGATGCTGTGTGGCACGCCGAAGCGGTAGACGATGGACTCGAAGAACTTGACTGCGCTGTGCCCTGATTGCTTGGTCACTGGCATGGCCTCGATCCACTTGGTGAACTTGTCAACTGCGACCAAGAGGTAGACGTAGCCTCCTTGCGAGGACCTTGAAAGTTTGCCAACCATGTCGAGTCCCCACTGGGCGAAGGGCCAGGCCAATGGAATAGGCCGTAGTTCTGCGCCTGGTGCGTGTGGCTTGTCCGCGAATCGCTGACAAGCGTTGCACTTTTGGGCTATATCCTTGGCGTCGCGCATGGCCGTGGGCCAGTAAAATCCAGCTCGTAGAGCTTTGGCGACGAGGGCGCGGCTTCCGGCGTGGTTCCCGCAGGTCCCTTCATGGATGTCGAGGAGGACTGCTCTTCCATCGGCTATGGAGACGCATCGCTGTAACACGCCTGTGATGCTGTGTTTATACAGTTCGCCGTTGATAACGGCGAATGCCTTGGAGCGCCGTGCGATGTGTCGTGCATCTGTCGGGTCGTCCGGTAGGCGCTTGCTGAGGAGGTACGTAATGTACGGCTGCGTCCAGGATTGTTCGATCATCATGACGCTCATTGGTCCCTCGAGTCCTGTGTCGAGCTCCAAATCATCGATTGTTGTTGGCTCATTGGGTGGCGTAGCCCCCGAGTCCATTGCTGCGCTTGTTTTCTTCTCTGTGGCCTTTGGCTTGATGGAGCGTTCGCATATGCGCTCGAGAAATACCCCAGGTGGTATGGGTGCGCAGGTGGAGCCTATGTTGGCGAGTGCGTCCGCCTCCTCATTGCTTTCACGACCTATGTGTCGCAATTCGCAACCATCGAAGTCTCCTTCAAGTGTGTCGTAGAGGTCGCGGTATGCAATCATGTTGTCGTTCAGTGCGTCGCACTCGTGCATTGCTTGGTTGACGACCAGTTTGGAGTCGCCATATATGATTAGCCTCTTTGCGCCGCAGGCTTTTGCCATCCTCATCCCGTGTAACAGGGCCTCATATTTAGCCTCGTTGTTTGAGGCTGTGAACTGCATTCTCAAGACGTATTTCAGCTTGTCCCCTTGAGGCGATGTCAGTATGACACCTGCTCCTGCTCCGTCTTTCCTCTTGGACCCATCGAAGTGCATTGTCCAGAGGTAGGACATGTCTGGCTTGTCCGGGAGTTGGTTTTCCATCCAATGTACGAGGAAGTCCGGGAGAACTTGTGATTGCGCCGCGCTTTTCGTATGTGATGTCTCTTGGAGACAGCTCTATTCCCCAAAGCGCGACTCGCCCTGTGGCGTCAGGGTTATTGAGGATGTGTCCCAATGGGGCATCGTTGACTACCACGATTGGGTATTCCTGGAAGTAATGGCGCAGTCGTCGGGCAGTCATAAAGACGCCGTACGCCAGCTTCTGGTAGTGCGGGTACCGCTGTTTTGTTGACGTGAGGACCTCGCTGAGGTAGTATACCGGGCGTTGTACGCCATGAACCTTGTTTTCCTCGGCCCGTTCGACAACGAGAACTGTGCTAACCACTTGGTTGGTGGCAGCGATGTACAACAGTAGTGGTTCCCTTTCTCGTGGGGTTACCAGTACTGGCGAGGTGGATAGCAGGCGCTTGAGGTCTTCGAATGCTTCTTGCGCTTCGTTGGTCCACTTGAATTTGTCAGCTTTGCGGAGGAGCTGATAGAAGGGCAGCGCCTTTTCTCCCATTCGACTGATAAATTGACTAAGAGCCGCGATTCGTCTGGCTAGTTGCTGAACGCCTCTTATGTTCTTTGGCTTCACCATGGCCAGTATGGCCTTTATCTTTTTCGGGTTTGCCTCAATCCCTCTTGCGGAGATGAGATACCCGAGCAGTTGTCCAGAGGGTACGCCGAAGGCGCATTTGTCCAGATTGAGCTTTATCCCGTAGCGATCGAGATTGGCAAAGGTTTCACGCAAGTCATCGATTAGAGAGGCTTCTTCCTTGGTCTTGATTACTATGTCGTCGACATAGACTTGGATGTTGCGACCAAGTTGCTCCTTGAGGCAGGCCTGCATGCACCGCTGGTACGTGGCTCCTGCGTTTTTTAGCCCGAAGGGCACTGTGTTGTAGCAGAACACGCCGAAGGGCGTTGTAAACGCGGTCTTCTCCTGGTCTTCCTCCTTCATTCGAATTTGGTTATAGCCTGAGTAGGCGTCGAGGAAGTAGAGGCGCTCGCATCCAGCGGTGGAGTCGATGATTTGATCGATCCGTGGTAGCGGGAAGTGGTCTTTTGGGCAATGCTTGTTTAGAGAAGTGAAGTTCACGCACATCCGCAGGATATCCGTGTCCTTTTTTGGCACCAACACCATATTGGCGAGCCAAGTGATTTCCGCGATCTCGCGTATGGATTTAGCCTTGAGGAGTCTGTTGATCTCCATTCCGACTGCCTGTGCGCGTGGCTCAGACAGTCGCCTGATTGTTTGCTTGACTGGCCTTGCGTCGGGGTTGACGTTGAGTGCGTGCTCGGCGAATTCCCTGGGAACTCCTGGCATGTCCGCAGGACACCAGGTGAAAATTTCCCAGTGCTCACGGAGGAATTCGACGAGCGCGAGTTCCTATGCGGGACTCAAGTTGTTGGCGATGAGGGCCGTTTTAGCGGGATCCGATGGATGGACCTGCACCTTCTTTGTGTGCACAGATGAGTCGAAGGAGAGGTCAGGTGAGCTTGGACTTCTTAGAGGGGGCAGATTGTTGTCTGTCGTTTCCTTCAATCGCGCGAGTTCCTCCTGCATGCCAAAGGACTGGGAGATTCTGTTGAATTCCCTGTCGCAACTGTCAGATCGCTCGAAACTCCCGTTGATCGTGATGACGCCGTTGGGACGTGGCATTTTCATCTGCAGGTAGGCGTAGTAGGGTACTGCCATGAACCTAGCGAACGCGATGCGCCCGAGGATGCAGTGGTATTGTGAGGGCCAGTCGACAACTTCAAAGTCGATGCGCTCGCGCCGAAAGTTCTTCGGCATGCCGAATATGACGTCGAGGTTGATTTTTCCCAGGGGGTATACGCCTTTTCCTGGGACGATGTCTTGGAACGTTGTGTCCGATGCCTCCAAGCAGGTTAGAGGGATCCTCATTGCTCGCAAGGTACTCGCGAATATGAGGTTGATACCGCTTCCGCCATCCATGAAGACGCGACTCATGTCGAAGCCTCCAATTTGTGCCTCGAGTACAAGGGGGCAATGACCTGGGCGAGGTACTTGAGGCGGCTGGTCGCGCTTGTCGAAGGTAATGCATGATTCACTACCACTAAGGTACTCAGTGGTGGATGGTGGCGAGTGCGTGGCCAAATTGACTTGGCGAGTGATGGCCTTTTGTACCCTATTGGAGGGGCGTCCCTTTTGGATCATCATGGTACCCATGGTCCGTGGGTATGGTTCGCCTCCGTGATGCTGGTCCGGTGCAGCTCCGTTCGGGGGTGGCCCAGGTGGTGGTGGTGGTGCGCCATGTGCCACTGCGCCTGGAGCGGTCCCGTAGCCTCTTTCGACTGCATTACGGTTCATCCGAACCAATCCCTCATGTAGCTTGAGGAACTCGCGGCAGTCCTTGAGGAGGTGGCTGGACTTTCTCTTGCCATCATGCTTGTCGATGTAGAAGTCTACCGTGCATGGCCCGAACAGTTTGTCATCGATGGAGGTCACGGGTGCTTCATCGCGAGTGCGGTGTTGCCACACTTGCGTGGTTTTCCCGGAGTCGCGGTATCCGCCGCTGCGGTATCCGCTATTGCGGTTGTCGTCGCGTCTATCGGCGTAGCTGGCTGCGACCATGTTGACGTCATCACGATCGTCGTAGACGCGCATGCGACGCTTACTCCGGCGGTCGCGTCTTCGTTCGAGTTCTGCCTCCTCGTCAGAGTGAACGTGGTTCTTCACCGAATCTTCTCCATCATCCCACCAATTCGCGATCTCCATCAGGTGGTCGATGGTTTGGGGCTTCGAGCGTCCTAGCTCCTCCCTGAGTTCCATGCGGCGGACACCACCGTTGAATGCATCAATCGCGCGGTCTTCCGAGATGTGCTCCGCAGAGTTCTTGATGATGGACCACCTTTGGATGTAAGAGCGCAGCGATTCGCCTGATTTTTGCTGGCAGCATCTCAGTTCTTCGATTGAAGCGGGGCGTTTGTACGTGCCCTTAAAGTTGCGCATGAAGCTGTAGACCAGCTCATCCCAGCTGCGAATGGATCCACGTGGCAGGTTATTGAGCCATGCCCGGGCGGCGCCCTGCAGCTGTAGCTGCAAGCATTGCATGGCAGTACTTTGACTGCCTCCGTGCAGTCTGATGGAGGAGATGTGATCCTCCAGCCAGATCTTGGGGTCCTGCAGACCATCAAATTTCGGGTTCTCCGATGGGAGTTTGAACCCTTTAGGCATTCGCTTTTGCCTGATGGACCTGCTGAAGCATCTGGCGCCACAGAGCTCCCCGTCTTCTTCTTCCGAATCAGTCGGCCGAGCACGTCGTGCCCTTGACTTGTCGATCTTGCGCTGCGTGAGTTCATCGCGCGCATCGTAGTCGCGATCGTGTCGTCGTGAGCGGCGGTGTCGAGACAGGTCGTGACTGTCATCGCTTGACGAGGGCGAGGAGTAGCGTTTTGCTAACGCTTTGCCCTTTTTTGGGTCTGGTACTAGTTCTTTATCGGGGGCGGCCTCGATTAGCCCCAGGCCCGCGATCGTAGATCGGTGCATGGCCGTTCAGGGATCTCCAGTCGGTGGCTGGTTATTGAGAAGGTACATGGTGGCCGCTGTCACTTTGGCCTGTGGCTTCCTGGGAACCATGTTGCCTCTCGTGTCGACTGTCATAGAGCCGAAGTCGAGGATTTTCGCGGCGTCTATGCGTTCTTGTTCGGTGAGGTGAGCCATCCGCGATTGCCTCTTCCTGGCGAGATGCTCGTTGCCCCTTGAGGAGGATCCTCCGTAGGAGGAGAGCCCAGCGCGACGAAGGCTTGACTCGTCCGCCGCCTTTTTACGCGCCTCGAGTTGCGTGATTGTTTGTTTCTGGCGCTTGAATTCCTCTTTTAAGAGCCAGCGATAACCCATCAGTAGTTCCTGAGGGGACCCGAGGGGTAGAGGTGCACCTCGTAGGGCTTCGCGGCAGCGTTCCCACTCTTGCTCGTTGAGCCTGATCACGACGCGTCCGCCGGTTTGCTCGTTGATTATGCTGGGGTGTTCGACTGCTCCTCCATTGCCGCTGTTCCCACCGTTGGCAGCGTTTGGCGGGTCGGTGCCATTGCCGGTGTTGCCACCGTTACCGCGGTTGGCGGAGGTGTCGCTCGCGTTGATGACGGCGCACATGAAGTGGTTTGGGAAGCTGCTGCTTCCACAACTTTCAGATCCGGAACCGTAGGTTCCATCTTCAGTGGCCAGATCGCTTAGATCGGAGTCGCGACTGCTGTCGCTGACCATGTTCCCTACCGCCGCTGGAGCATTGAGCTCGCTGAGGGTGCCGATCGATGGAGGGAACCATGATGCTGGGGCAATCGTAGGTGATGTCGGCTGATCGGGCATGCGAAGCGTGCCCATCTGACCAACTTGGAAACGGAAGCTCCCAATCGCCAGGCTAATTCCGTCGCCAACGGAGTCGAAGGCCGGGCGAGTAGCCGGCGTGTGGACGGTGAAGTCGAAGGCACCGAAAAGCTGGCGAATCTCTGCTGTTGCAGAGTTGTAGATTGCGTTTGATGGGGCCAAAGAAGCCGCAACATCAGCACTCCCAGTTCCCACAGACGGCGCCAATTGACGAGGGTTTAACTCGTCAATGCCCATTGTTATGGACTTGGGTTTTGGAGAAGGAGGGAGCGCTGGAGACATCTATCGGCTAGCAAACAAGCACACAGGGGACAAAGGATTTACCCAGGTTCAGGCCTCGTAGAGGTCCCTACTCCTGCTTGTCTGCTCGTGGAATTATCGAGGGAGTCAAAAGTTACAACGGTGCGCAGATGAAATCTGGCAAAGGTTGTGGAAACTAGGGTTGCATGTGTCCTCCTCGCCGCCCCCTCCTAGCCTTTATATAGATGGGCTAGGTCTCGGGTAGCAGGTCGAGTCGGTTACAAGTTAGGGTTTTCCCCTTCAAACTTTCTATCTTTAGCTTCTTCTTGTCCTTCAAGCAATCGAGAGTCCGTAGGTTACTCGAGTCCCTCCATCCGGGCCTTGGCGACACCGTGGGCCTGTATGTATTTGGACCGTATATACCAAGCTCGAGTACCTGTAGGGTATACCCATGTCACCAGAGCAAAAGAAACAGTGGCAAGAAAGGAAGGACCATCCGAGGTACACCTATGAGTCGATGTTGGATCAACCGTGTAAATTTCACACGCCAAATCCGAGTAACCCAGCGGGTCATACAACGAGGCAGTGTGAGTGGATGTGCAAGATTGAACAAGGTGGTTCGGGGAATGCTCAGGCACCCTAGAATGATCAACCTCGGTAGGAGTTACCCCGGCAGCAATTTCTCTCTGGAGCGAACACGCAACAGCTAATGTTGCCTCCCCCTCCGCCGAGGTATGACAACAATGAGAGAAGGGATGCAGTGCATCAGGTGGAAAATCAGCACCAGCCAGATCAGAGGTACCCTGGAAATGAGGGGAGGAATGAGTACAGAGAGCATCATCAGAGTTACTGTGTATTTACCACCGAGGAAACAGATAGGAAAAGCTTGCAGCGCCGACATATGGAGGTCAATGCGGTAATGCCAGCAGTGACGAGGTACATGCCTTGGTCGGACCAGGAAATCACCTGGAACATCAAAGATCACCCCAAGCTTATGCCGAGTCCTGGTTCGTATACGTTAGTGCTGGACCCAACATTCATTGGGCCCAGCATTAATGTAAGGTTCTCAAAGGTACTGATCGACAATGGCAGCAGTATTAACATCATGTATGTAGACACAATGCGCAAGTTGGGTATCTCGGAAAACATGTTGCAGGCCACGAGGACAACTTTCCATGGCATTGTGCCCGGCATTTCTTGTGAGCCAATAGGCAAGGTCCGAGTTGACGTATTGTTTGGCACGAGAGATAACTGCCGAACTGAGAATCTGGAGTTTGAGGTGGTGAACTTGGAAAGTGCGTATCACGCGTTACTCGGAAGACCAGCATTGAACAAGTTCATGGCAAGCTGCCACATCAGTTATCTGAAGATGAAGTTGCCCGGGCCAAATGGAGTGATTACCATAGCTGGAGATTTCCGACGTTCCATTGAGTGTGCCTCAGCCGGGTCTAACCTAGCCGAGTCACTCGTGATTGTGCAGGAGAAAAGAAAAATCCAAGAGGTGGCGGCATTAGCTCAGTCCGCGCAGCAGTATATGCCGGTGTTAAGTAACCCGCATGGTAGCGTTTCATTCCAAGCTGCAAAGGATACTAAGAAAGTGCCTGTTGATGATATGTTCCCAGAGCGCACTGTAACAATTGGTGCCAGGTTGAATGATAAATAGGAAAGCAAGCTCGTCAGCTTCCTCCGTGAGAATCGGGACATTTTTGCTTGGTCTACACAGGACTTGCAAGGTGTTCCGAGGGAGCTGGCCGAGCACTCATTGAACGTGAGACCCGGAGCAAGGCCGGTGAAGCAACCTCTCCGCCGCTTCGCCGAGGATAGGAGAAAAGTCATTGGAGACGAGATAGCTCGGTTGCTAGCAGCAGGATTTATCATGGAAGTACTCTATCCGGATTGGCTCTCTAATCCGGTGCTGGTGGAGAAGAAGAAGGATGATCCGAACGTGGCAGTGGTTTGGCGTATGTGTATCGATTACACGAACCTAAACAAGGCGTGTCCAAAAGATCCATTTCCACTGCCGAGGATAGATCAGGTCATAGACTCAACCGCGGGATGTGAACTGCTGTCATTCATTGATGCATATTCTGGTTTCCACTAGATACCTCTGAATCCGGATGATCAAATAAAGACTGCGTTTATTACCCCGTATGGGGCTTATTGCTATCGCACCATGCCGTTTGGTTTACGTAATGCAGGTGCAACGTACCAAAGATATGCAAAAATGTCTGCACGACCAAATAGGTCAAAATGTACAAGTGTATGTGGATGATGTGGTTATCAAGACCAAGGAAAACAAAATGCTCCTTGACGACATCAGGCAGACATTCGCGAACTTAAGAAGGTTCCGAATGAAGCTTAACCCGGAAAAATGTACCTTCGGTGTCCCGGCTGGAAAATTACTCAGATTTCTCGTCTCCAGCCGAGCTATCGAAGTTAATCCAACTAAGATCCGGGCCATTAAACGAATGGAGCTGCCGAAGTGTCTTAACGATGTCCAGAAGTTCACTAGGTGCCTAGCATCGTTGAGTCGGTTTGTATGTCGGTTGGGAGAAAAGGCATTGCCTCTCTACCAACTCATGAAAAAGTCGGATAAGTTTGTTTGGACGCCACAGGCCGATGAAGCCTTTGCCCACTTAAAAAAGATGTTAGCCACTGCACCAGTGTTAGCCTCTCCACTATCAAAGGAGCCAATGTTGCTCTACATAGCCGCAACCAACCGAGTTGTAAGTGCAGTGATTGTAGTAGAGCGCGACGAAGAGGGTAAGTCGGTGCAGAGGCCAGTGTATTACTTGAGCGAGGTGTTATCCGCCTCAAAGAAGAACTACCCGCACTATCAAAAGGTGGCATATGGTGTTTATATGGCAGCTAAGAAGTTAAAGCATTACTTTGAGGAGCACCCCATCAAAGTAATATGTGCAACTCCCATATCTGAGATAATGAGTAACAAGGATGCAAGTGGTCGAATCGCGAAATGGGCAATCGAACTAGCTCCTTATGCGCCACAATATGACAGAAGAGAAGCAATCAAGTCTCAGGCTATGGCAGACTTTTTTGTGGATTGGGCCGAGGTACAATACGAACCACCGAACCAGATCCGAACTACTGGAGGATGCACTTTGACGGGTCAAAAACAAAAACCGGGCTAGGCGCCGGAGTTGTGCTTACCTCGCCAAAGAAGGACCAGCTGAAATATGTGCTGCAAATCCATTTCGCGGCATCGAACAATGTCGCATAGTATGAAGCACTTGTGCATGGGCTCAAGGTAGCAAAAGAGATTGGTATACGTCGGATCATATGCTTTGGCGACTCGGATTTGGTGGTACAGCAAGTGATATGGGTATGCCCAATAGGCACTCAACTATAACGTACCTTGTGTGGCTCGACGGAAGGCCCACTCGACGAATTGCCAAGGTCCATGACGCCTATGACGGTTCGAGTGGTATGAAGCACATATGGACACGGACTCCCAAACGCACAAGACAAGGAAAGCTCAAGACTAAAGTTCTAATCTAACTTGTAACCAACTCATATTGGTACCTGAGACCTAGCCTCCCCATATATAAAGGCTAGGAGGGTCCAACGAGGAGGACACGACCTAAGACACCAATAGGCAATCTCTCTCAATCGCCACTCCCACAATAGACAATAGATCTAGACACCATAATAGACAATAGACAGATCTACGATCTCCCATACGCCAGATCTAATCCGCGCGACACCGCCCTCGGCGACATTGTAATCCTTCGGATCATCATCAATCAAGAGCAGACAAGCAGGAGTAGGGTCCTCTACGAGGCCTAAACCTGGGTAAACCGTGCGTCCCTATGTGCTTGTTTGCTAGCCGATCGAGACTTCCAGCGCTCACTCCTTCTCCAAAACCCAAGTCCATAACAATGGGCATTGATGAGTTAAACCCTCGTCAGCAAGTATCAGGACTGTGGGACGCCCTTGATCCAAACATGGCACTGTACAGATTTCATGTACAGAAGATATCTGGTTACTTTGAGGGGTGTGAATTTCACCATGTACCCCGGGTGGAAAATGAGGCTGCCGACATGCTGTCGAAGCTCGGATCAACCCGACAAGCAATTCCACCAGGTATAGCATTGGAACACCTCAGAAAACCATCTATTAGGCCGTCCCTAGGAACCGACTCGATCTATGTCCCGGAAGATACAGAATCCGGAGCTGAGCCCATGGACATTGACATGGGAGGTGGTGCGTGAAACCCGGGGACTGCATCAGCAAACCCGGGGACTGCCTCAGCGAACCCGGGGACTACCTCGCAGGACCCGGGGACTGCTCAGCATGATCCAGTTGAAGTTATGCCGGTGGATCAGATGGAAATTGATGAGGATGTGTTCCCTGTACGAGCAATACCAGCTTGGGCACTGCCTATATTTCAATTCCTGAAAGATGGAACGTTACCCACGGAGGAGGTGTTATCCAGGCAAACTCAGAGGAGAGCAAAGGCATACACAATTATCGATTCCGACCTGTACAAACGGAGTGTGACCAATGTCCTCCAGCGATGCGTTGACCCGGAAGAAGGGCTTGACATCCTCCGAGATATACACCAAGGAGAGTGTGGGCATCATGCCTCATCCCGAGCCTTGGTGGCAAAAGCATTCCGGTATGGATTCTACTGGCCAAGTGCCTTAGAACAAGTAGAAGATCTAGTGAGAAATGCAATGGTTGTCAGAGGTACGCTACCAAGACACATATGCGAATGTCGGAACTCAAGACCATACCAATTACGTGGCCATTTTCCGTATGGTGCTTGGATATGGTTGGCCCGTTCAAACCAGCAAGGGGAAACATGACTCACATTTTGGTCATGGTGGACAAGTTTACGAAGTGGATCGAATTAAAGCCTATAAGGAAATGTGATGGGGCTACGGCCATAACGTTTCTCAAGGATATAATCTTGAGGTACGGTTATCCACAAAGTATCATAACTGATAATGGAACAAATTTTGCGGAAGGAGCATTTACGCGCTTCTGCCGGGACAAGAAGATCCGACTCGACGTAGCCTCGGTATCCCACCCTGCATCGAACGGACAAGTGGAAAGATCCAACGGATTAGTATTATCTGGGATAAAACCTCGGCTCATTGAGCCGCTGCAAAGATCAGCGGGGTGCTGGATATAAGAACTACCAGCGGTACTGTGGAGTTTAAGAACAACTCCGAATCGATCAACAGGCTATACGCCGTTTTTTCTGGTATATGGGGCAGAAGCTGTATTACCAGCCGACATAGAGCATGATTTGCCTAGGGTCGCCCAATACACAGAAGCCGAAGTGCAAGAAGCCCGGCAAAATGATGTTGATCTGCTGGAAGAAGCGAGAGAACTGGCATTGTCTAGATCCGCCATATATCAGCAAAATCTCCGACGCTATCATAGCCAGAAAGTAAGCCCCCGAGTCTTTCGGGAAGGCGATCTGGCGCTCCGGTTGATACAGCATACTGCCGGCATGCATAAATTATCCCCTTCATGGGAAGGGCCGTTCATCGTGAGAAAAGCATTGCACAATGACTCTTATTATCTTATAGATGCAAAGCCATAGGAAAAGAAGAAGGCGGACAGGTTCGGCGAGGAATCTAAGCGCCCATGGAATGTAGCTCTACTTCGTCCTTTCTACACTTAGTAGAGAAGTGTATGTATCCGAGTCTTCTCATATGTCGGTATGTATGCCGGCAATGAGCTTATGAATGAAATATTGGCACCTCGAGCAGTAACTCGGGGACTGCCTTAATAATATTTGTTGTTTTTTATTATTTATTCTTACGTCAGCTGGAGTAAGTTGTTCTACTTAACTCGGATTAGTAGTGTGTGAGCACCAAAAACCCAACTCTCCGACTTGCTGCTGTCCAACAAGAATTGGCTTCATGGCAAGCAAGAGTACAAGTTTGGAATTGCGTAGCACATGAAAAACGACTAAGGAAAAGAACTTAATCGAGCCGACGTTTGTTTTTCAGACTAACCTCGTATTTACTTTCAAACTATTATGCTAAATTATTTTGAGCTAAGCCTAAAAGTTTCTAAGTATTGTTAAAACAATTTTTGAAGCTCGGTTTCGTAAGTCGTAAAACCGAATCAAGGTAGACACGAACCAAGCCAGAAGATTGGATGAACAAGAAAATGAAACTCGGGGACTACGCCCAAGTTAATCCGGCATACAAACTTAGTAGCAAAATATTACATAAGTACGGGACACATTTCCACCCGGCATACCGGGGATCTGATAAGTTTTCAAGTGTTTTTACTTAAGGAGCAACAGGAGGAGGAAGTTCGGCGTCATTTTCGCCTTCTTCGATATCCGAGGCATCGTCCTCTCCATCCTCGTCTGAACCATCTTCAACATTCTCGACCTCTTCATCGCCAGCGGCTTCCAGGAAGCTCGGACCCTCAGTCCATTCGTGAATGGGAGCATATTCAATGAGGCTATGGGCGCAAGCCTGGCGCCGAGCTACCCATTCCGGGTCATTGGTCCACTTGGATCCGGTGCACAGGCGTGTCAAGAGGCTGAGATCGATCTTCTCATACCACGTGAGTACGTGGTGAAGAACGGTCTCAGCTGCAGCACATCCAGCGGACTCCCTCCAAAGGTCGATCTAGGTCTCTATCTCCGTGAGCTTTTCAGCAAGAAGTGCGATTCTCTTCGGAGCGCCCTCGCCGGGCCAGAACGTGTTGAAGACTCGGACTGAAACGTCAAGGAGATCCTTGCCGTAGTTCTTGATGATTTCCACGCAAGATGACAGGCTGACCAATAGGTCCTCCATGTCAAAGGGAATGCTCTCACCGTCAGGAGCGACGGGAGTACCCCTCTCTCGGCGGAAATTGGCAACAACAGCGCTCGCAATGGGAGTACCCTCTGGAAATTAGCCTAAAAACAAGGCAAAGGAAGAAGTTGAAGAAAATACATATGAAGTAACCCGGAGAAGTATGTCGGATAAGGGAAAGGAACTTACGTGAAATGTGGCTGTGGATCTGGGTCAATTCATTGATGCAATTATCGCGTCTTTGGCGGAGCTGCACCAGTTCAGCGTTCGCCGACTCAAGTTTGACGTCGGCCTCCTGGAGAAGTTCGCGGTCCTTAGCAATTTGGAAGTTGAGGCGCTCGCGCTCTTCGGTGTAGTCCTGGCCAGCCTTTTCAAGCTCGGTTTGGTGCTGCGCCTTCATCTTCTTCATTTCTGCCTTTAGCTTGGCAATCTCGTCGTTCTTAGTTCGGAGGAGGGCAAGCTCATCGTCTTTCTTTTTGAGCTTGGCCTGATGCTACCCTGCTTGTTCGAGAAAATGCAGCATCATGTCAGGCACGGGCACACTATCTTCAAGAGATGCTGAAATAGCGTGTTGACCCGGCAGAGCCGAGGTATGAATGTTTGCCGAGCCAAGAAGAAAAGAAGATGGAAAGCAAAGCAGGGTTGGACAAAAAGGACTTACCCTTGATCTGCTCCAGGTTCTTTCGCATAATCTTGTTCTCAGCCTCCACCCCAGCTGCGGAAACCAAATAATGAGATTAGTTCGGCAGAGGAAGATGAAGGAAAATGGAGAAGCGCCAAGGGAGAAACTTACCCCTTTTCTCATGCTCAGCGAGATGTGCATTGTGCTTTGCGAGCAGCATCTTGTGGGTATCCAGAAGACGCTGGAACTCAGCACTCCGGCGGTTGGTGGTCACCTGAAAAGAATACAAAAATTTGGCTTAAGCCTTGTGCATATTCGAAGTGTACAAGATCCGGGTCAAGTGGAACTTAACCCGGCTCTAGGTTTGTGCATATTTGAAGTGTGCAAGATCCGGGCCAAGTGGAACTTAACCCGGCTCTAGGTGTGTGCATATTCGAAGTGTGCAAGATTCGGGCCAAGTGGAACTTAACCCGGCTCTAGGTGTGTGCATATTTGAAGTGTGCAAGATCCGGGCCAAGTGGAACTTAACCCGGCTCTAGGTGTGTGCATATTCGAAGTGTACAAGATTCGGGCCAAGTGGAACTTAACCTGGCTCTAGGTGTGGGCATATTCGAAGTGTACAAGATCTGGGCCAAGTGGAACTTAACCCGACTCTAGGTGTGTGCATATTCGAAGTGTACAAGATCCGGGCCAAGTGGAACTTAACCCGGCTCTAGGTGTGTGCATATTCGAAGTGTACAAGATTCGGGCCAAGTGGAACTTAACCCGGCTCTAGGTGTGTGCATATTTGAAGTGTGCAAGATCTGGGCCAAGTGGAACTTAACCCGGCTCTAAGTGTGTGCATATTTGAAGTTGTCAGGGAGCTACGTTAGTTTTCTAAGGAGCGTCGGGCCGAGTAACAAGTTACTCCCCCAGAGGCTCGGGGACTAATGGTTATGTCGCTAGTGCATGCTAAGGAAAAGGTGAAGTAACGTACCTCCATCATCCGACCCGCGAGGTTAATCGCCTTAGAGGTTGTGTTCATCTGGGCAGCGAATTCGGCGGGACCGAACTTCTCCAGGAGATCGTCGTTATAGACGAACTCCGCCTTGTTCCAGTTATTCATAAACTCGATCAAGGTCGGAGGATATCGCTCACCGTTGAGCATGTGGGGTGCCACCAAGCCCCTCGCATGTGCCTCTCTCCTCTCAACCTGAGCAAGGGCCGGACTGGTGTGCAGAACAAGTTGTTGCGCACTAGTTGGCTCGGTAGGGGCGTCCTTCGGTGCTGGAGCCTTCTGGGCAAGCATGGACGTGAGGGTGCACTGTCCAGACCCGGTGGACGCTGCCCTGGTGACGTCAGGGGCTTTCTTTCCTTTGGCTTGCTGAGAGGAGGAAGTGGTTGCGGCAGATTTCCCCTTAGGAGCTGCTTGGGTACTTCCTCGCCGAGACTGAGAAGACTCGGACGAGGCGGAGGAGCTTGGCGCTGGTGCCGGAATCGGTGCCGGTGCTGGTGCTGGTGTCGGTGCTGGTACAGAGGTAGTCTCGGTAGCTGCTGGTTGCGGCGGAGCCGAAGTGGTGGATGTCGCTGCCTCGGCTGGGTCCGTCTCCCCCGCTCCGGGGTTGCCCCCCTCTTGACGAGGTGGGTTGGCACCTGGAGCAGCCGCAGAACCCTCTGGAATAGGGCTCAGCGGGCGTGACTCGTCGTCATGAGGGGGAGAAGGGCTAGGTAGGAGCGGTGAAGAGATGCTAGATCCACTCCGGGGAACATCCTCCGCACCACTGCCAAACCAAACAATGCCAGAAGAGAGACTAAAACAATGCAAGGAAGAATAAGTTGCAGAGGGAAAAGAGGCTTACGCATCCGAGGTCAGGGGCTCCTTGGGTTTCCGATCCCTTCGTGCTGGGGCCTTGCCTGCAGGCTTGGAAGCAGTTTTGTCTTCGGACTTCTTTCGCCTTTTGGAGGGCTGAGAAGGTCCGGAGGAGGAATTTGATGCAGCTCCACGCCTCTTCGTTGGCGCTGCCGGAACAGGTTCACCCGTGGCAAGGGGAGGGTCCTCGTGGATCTGCCCACCGGGGTTAGCTGATGCCGGAAAGGCAAAAGAAAGGGGGACAGCATCAACAGGTTCAATCACCTCGATATCTGAGTCACCTTCATCATCGGGCCAATCTCTAATAGAAGAGGGTTTACCGGTGGGTCGCTTCGTAGAGTCGGTCATCGGGAGGAACATCTCCTGGTCCGGCTCTTCCTTGTCCGGGGTCTCCCGGTCGGGCGCCCATTTAAGGGTCGGATCGGTGCCGTCCTCGAGGGTATGCTGAAGGAATAGCTGAGGAAAAGAATGAACAACAGAGTCAAAAGTGGAACAATGACCGACATATAATTAACCCGGAGTAAATTTGCGCCACGAAGCTTACCAAGGGAGGAAGCCTATCCCGGCAGAAATGCTCAATTCCCCACGTCCATTCAGAGGAGAAGTCCTTGTGGGTGGTGAAGAGAGCCTTGACCCGGCGATAGATCTCCAAGTTGCTCAAGTCAAAGGACGAGGTCCGGTTGGGGTCGTGGCCGAAGCTCATTTGGCACACCTTGTGGGTGCGCCTCTGGAGGGGGGAGATTCGGTTGCGCACGAACGTGATCATAGCATCCTCGTTGTACAACCCGAGCTTCTTCAGCTCCGCAAACCTCTTGTTTACCTGGTTGGCCAAGGCTGTGGGCTTCTTGGGGACAACGTCCCACGACTCCGGGTTAGGTGGACCCGGAGCATAGGGAAGCAGCTGGATCAAGTCTTCAGTGCCCTCGTTCGGACATAAAAGAAAGTTCGGGCCCATCCTTTGCACGAGTCCAGCCTGGTGACTCGAGCGAAAACGGATAAGCCTCCGGGGTGAGATGGATGCAGCTCCGAATTGAGTGAGCTGCTTGTCCTCCAGATCGAGTTGAATATTCGGAATGACATTACGACGAAGGCCGAAAAACCGGATCCATAGCTCCTTCGTGGGCCATAATACGGCGTAGCCCTTGATCGTAGAGGCAAAAGCAGAAATAGAAGTGATTGCGTTGGCAGGAAGGTGGTGCGGCTGGAGTCCGTATGTGCTTAACCAGCCATGGAAGAAATCGTTGACCGGCAAACCGAACCCCCGTTGGAAGTGCGACAAGAACACAACGTACTCACCCGGATTGGGTGAGGGGGCGAGTTCGGCGGAGGCAAGGCGCGTGATGACGCCGGTGGGGATGCGTCTGGTCCGGTAGAGCCAGTCCAAGTCATCTTGGCAGACCCAGGACCCGGCCCACGCACCACGGTCCACAGCGACGGAGTCCTCCTCCATCTCTTGCTCAGCAACAACGAGCTCCTCCTCCCTCATCGGATAATTGTTGCCCTCACTGGCGCTAGCGGCGGCGGGGGGCAAAGGCCTAGATTGGCAGCGACCCGTGGTGGAGGAGGTGCGTAGCGGTGGCGACGATGTAGAAATATGGGGGAAAGATGCGGCGGCGGCACTGCTGCTTGGGAGCACTGGCGGCGGCGCGGTCGTGAGGAAGACGAAGAAGAAGAGGAAAGGGCAGAGGGGCGCAGTAAGGGGAAAAAGCCTAAGTGATGCGCCCCTCCCCTATTTAACCTCTCCCACGAGGAGAAAGTGGGATCGCGTCCTGCGGGCACGCCACACGCAGTGGCCGTGTACCACCCGCATCGACCAATCAGCAAGGAGCCACACGGAAGGCCACAGAGTGGAGTTGGTACCATGACATGACGCGTTGATGCGGTAAATGAGGAGGCAGGCGTGACGTGACCCACGCACAATGATGACTGACAATTACTGCGGCGGTTACTGTGTTGGCCCTTAAAATGAGACAACATAATGATTAGCCTCCACGTGGGTTGGCGTACGAGAGAAGGAAGCAAGACCCGGATAGGACCGTGGTAACCCGGCCAGCAAGTGAAAAGTTGGAATGTGCAGAGGGAAAGTAAAACCATGAGGTCCGAGTTGAAGTGGTAACCCGGCCGGCAAGTGAAAACTTGGAACGTGCAAGGGGAGCGTAAATCCATATAACCTGAGACAAGGAGGTAACTCGGAAATAACATCCAAAGGTCAAACATAATTGAACCTGATGTGGCCTTAGCGGCAGAGACAGCTAAGACCGCACCAGCTTCGGGGACTAATGTTGGGGGATACCCCCGGGTAGGGTCACGCCGGGGTATAAAGGCCAAAGCGTATGCTGGCCGGGTCACCTCAAGGCAGGCCGAATCACGGGATAACCCGGACCAGGGGAGTTCGCCTAACTAAGTCTCAACCGACTTAAGCAGTAAGTCGGAAATGCATGTTTAACTTGTATGCAGGAACGGGTGTGGCCGGATCAACTATGATCCGGGGCACATCTAGCTTCTAGGAGAAGGAAGGAATCTCGCTGGTCAAAAGAAGCCCCGGTACGCACGGCTTAAGCGAAGCAGACAAGGGCAGGACCACCGAGGCGTGGCCAACAAGGGTGACGATGCCCATGTCGGCTGACGCGGGTGCCGCAGAGGCTCACGTAGCCTCTGCATGTGTGATGCGAGGGAAAAGTAACCCGGTCGGCTTACTACTTTGGGAGATGGCATATTCTTAGGAATATGCCTCCACGTATGCCCTAAGTGGAGACCTAGCCCCCCCCCCTATATAAGGAGGGCTAGGGCTCCTGTAGAGGGGGGCCGATTTTTCTAATTTGGCTAGGGTTTGAAGTGTGAGCTGTGAGCGAGAGTAAGAGAGCTCCTTCTTCCTCCTCTCGCCAATACAGCTCTAGGAGCACTTGTAACCTTGGAGGCAAAGCAAATATAAACTTCTGTGTCGAGAATCACCTCACTATCCCTCCCTGGATTCCCCTAGCGTGTATTAGTCCCCACCTTCAGCCTATCCATGGCATTTGCCGTGACACCACCACGACATGCTAGCCGAGGCACCGAGCTGCCCGACGCCGCGGGAGGTGGAGTATGTGGACCTAAGGTCGATCCTATGCGTGCCATCTCAGTACCTTGTCAGTGCTGGACTGAACAGGCAGATGCATTTCTACATTTGTATCAAGAAGACAGACAGACAAATGTAGTACTTGTGCTGTCATTACTGTTAGACTTAAGCGATGCTTCTCACATGCTTAGAGCATACGCGTTGTACGAATGTACCCCAGTTGTAGTTTTTAGTACTCCTTAATACTTCGACAAGTTATTATATTGGTCCAATCAGCTTGCTGTTGTCACATTGCAAAGTCTGCTTTCTCTGGACAGACCGGCAATACCGTGTGCTCCCGCTCCCGCATGTCAGTGTCACGTGTTCCGAGGGCCCACCTGCTAGTGTCCTTCCCCTCGAAGCCACTGTCCCAACTTCTCTTCCATCCTGCCACTCCCGTCTGATGGTTGTAATCTGATGATTTTAGTTGGATTGTTTACAAGTAATCTACGTTGATAATGCAACATGCAAATGGCACAGACACAATTTCTAAAGTGGAAGCACTCACCGGCTGCTATTGCACACATTTCTTAATATAGCTCGACAAACACATTACAATAATTCTACTCGCATTAAACACAACCGAAATTGCAACCATCCTAAACAACATCTAAACCCACATCACACAGCTGTCGTCGGAGTCCACCTTGATTGGTGACACCGCCGTGCCCTTCCCGGTGACATCCACTCCCGCCCGTGGCTTGCCCTTCGCCAAGGAGGCAACAATGGCGTTCTGCATAGCTTCGTCCCCGTCGCCCTCTACATCGGAATCGACAATGACGAAGGTGACGGGGTTGGCGTGGACCGAGCGCCGTCGCGCCTGGCGGCTCCTGCTCGAGCTCGACGCTGCATCAGTCCTTCTACAGGTAGGAGGGGCCGAGCTCGCATATGTAGCGTCGTCGCTCCTCTCAAGAAACCATGGCCATTTGATACTGCGATGGTAGGATCTTGGGGTGGATCCGCCACGGCGAGCCCTACTGGAAGCGGTGGAGCAGATGGATCTGCCGGCACGAGCCATGACAAGTTCCTAGGAGGGAGTAAGATTTTGGGTCAGGCGTGTCTGGTTCCTGAGCAAGACCTCCCAGTGATATGTACACGGGCAAGGTACCAAAAAATTTCGTCCAATGCACGCGACACGGATTTTGAACCACGAAGGCACGACTTTCTTTTGACAAGTCCACACGCTAGGTCTCCCACCTGTCAGCCGAATGTGGATGGTAGGATTATGCCCAAGTTATTAAGTAGGGATAAATCACGCTTCACCACTACCCTGACATCCAAAGGCTCCTCTTTCTTCTGCCCTCGCTCCCCTCGCTCATGGCTCGCAGCTCGTGCAGTCTGTCTTGGGCGGAATCAGGGTCGGCTCAACGCCGTCAGGCGGGTGCCCCCATCAGGTACCGGAGGGTGCCCTACGATTACTACCCCGATATTCTGTGTTTGTGTGGTGAGAAGATGCCGAGATGGATTTCGTGGACCGACGAAAATACTGCAGGAAAATTCAGCAACTACAGCATCAGAGCGGTTACCTACTGTAGGTCCAATGGTAACCCGGATCCGGAAAGCATAATGTAATTCTTTTTTTTGTTTCCTTCGATCTACTATGCAAGAAGGGAGGGGGACTGGCTGTGACAAGTTTGTGTGGATCGAAAAGCCACTGACAGGTTTTCACAAAGAGCTTGTTCGGGATCTGCATGATGCTGTGTGGGATAAGAAAGAGGAGATTCGTGCGATGGAGCGAGAGATCCGGGAGCTTCGCCAGGTGCAGGGGAGGCAGGGGCAGGGAGGTGGTGAGACAGACGGGCTCAAGATTAGGCCAGATAGTGGACAAAATTTCCTCATTATCTGGGCATTATCTGTTGCATTTGCAGTTTATGTTGCCATGTCGTTGTCCAGCAGCTGAAATAAGTTGCTGCTTCGTGGAGTGTAGCGGCCAGCTTAAGAAATTGTTTTCCAGCCCAGAAACTTATCATAAGTGTAATGCCAACAGCAGGGATTTATTAAGCGCCTATAAATAAATCATGTCTATGCCACGAACACCCATCGATTTTGGAGAGGATTTAACCGCTCAGCTATCGCGATTGTTCAGATAGTAGTGGCACAGTCATAGTTTTGGATTCAACTAGTGGCCTCGGCCATATCAAATCCTAAAGTCGCGATACATTTTACTGCTAGTACGAGAGGCAGATTGTTTCGCCCGACAAGTTCCACGCACACAGCTCCAGAGTTTAACCAAACTACATATATAGGTTCAAGTTCAATATATCATTAGGCTGCTACACTGCTAGCCCTCTTTCTCTGCTTGGGTGCCAACTTTCTTCCTCTTTCCTTCATGTACACTGGCTTCTTCATCTCATGCCTTCTTCCTCTTCCTGGGTGCCAATTTTCTTACCTTCACGTACCCTGCATCTCTAGGCCGAGGGAAGTCAGGCCAATCAACACCAGAATCTTGTCCGTCATCATCACTCCACTTGTTTTGGTTTTCTTCCCACAGCAAAATCACTGAGTCGGCTATCTTGTTTCTTACCTTGTGCTTCCTGTAAAAAAAAGTATATGGATTACTACCTTATATCTACAGACTATAAACAATTTTTGTGTGAATGTACCATCTCATACCTAGGTTTGGGAGCATTAAGGGGACATCCAGCTGCTCTATGGCCTATAAGATGGCAGGTCTTGCATCTGTTTTTTCCCTTCTTTGTAGCACAGAAAACCGAACCCTTCTTCTCGAGAAAATTCTTAAACCTATTCACCTGGGGTCTTCCTCTTCCCCTTTTTGTAACTGGCTGGCAAACATCGAAAGACAGTTGGACTTGAGGCCACTGAGATGGTCTGTACATGGCTCGACGGATCCAGCGTACGCAGCTCTGAACTTTTCCATAGAGTAGTAGTCTGACAAATACTGATCCAAATGTGGTAGAGTTCTTTTCTTCACCAAGAAGGCCAAGGCGTGGTCGCAAGGTTTCCCGGTATGCTGCCACTCTAAGAAGGTGCATTCTCGCAGCTGGATGTTCACAATATCCCTTTTGCCACTCTTGGACATATTGACCACCTCACAGCTTCTGTTGGTTGACGGGAGAACCTTAACATGAGCAAGTCCTCGGCTTCTCTTGTGCAGTTGCTGTACAACTAGCGGTAGCATATATCCTCTAAGTCTCCTACTGATCTCTCTCCTTATATTTAACAGCTTCATGATCATACCACGTATGATGTCAATCAAGATATGAACATGACACACTTTTATGTCCTTCACCCAATTATTCAGGCATTCTGCAAGGTTGTTGTTTATGTAATCAACTTTGATGTCAGGGTTGAATTGAATCCTCTTCCATATCTGCGAATGATGGATGGCTAAGTACTTTGGAAGTTCAGGGGCTTCAGCAAAAATCTTGCTCATGAAATAATCACTGCTACTAGGTTTGTAAACTCTAGCAGCAGGAAACATGTAACGAAATACACTGCCTGCATAGTGTGAGTACAAGTTGAGCATCATATGGGCATGGCATTCTCTACCTTCAGCTCGCGGGAACACCTCCTTCACTGCATTCGTCAGCCCTTTGCATGCATCCGTGGATATAGCCAATGGATCCATGTGGCCTATTGATCTCTTGAGCTGCCTCATAAACCAGACCCAGTTTTCCTCCGTTTTTGTTTCAAACAGCCCGAATGCCACTAGGAACATCCAGTTGTGACCATAAAGTGTTGTGGCAGATGGCAGGCAGCCTTTCCATTTGCCAGTTAGGACAGTGTTGTCTACACTCAGATACGGCCTACAGCCGCCCTTGAATCAATCGATGCAAGGTTTAAGAGCCATGAAAAATCTTTTGAAATATATTTTACCACCTTCTGATTCGGTGTCAATCTCCACAACACTCCCCGGACACCTAGCTTGTACCTCCGCCTTGAAGTTGTACAGCATCCTGAAGCTATTGGTCCAATCCCCGTGCAAGACCCCCAGAGCTTTCTCTTTACCTTTCCAAACCGTGTAATACGGAAGGACAATGTTGTATTTAGAACCGAGGCTAGTCTAAATATTCTTCGCGGTCTCCTTAGGGTTATCCTTTAGTATGGACATAGATTACATAGCCACCCACTCCGTATCAGCCATTGAGGATTTCAGTTTGCTTCCTGTCGGACACATGTGTGCAGGGCCCATTCTGTTCACCTGCAACACAGATTCATTTAAAAGATAAGCGGAGTCGACTAGTTGCTAGAAAGATATCGCACATCAATTGTAGTTATAGAGTGAAAAGATAGAGAGATAGTTCTAATGGTTTGCTGCATTCATTGCCCCAATACCCTAATTGCAGTCGATGCAGGTAAGGATCTTGATGTGATCTTCCATGGACAATGTACCTCGGCCCGTCCATTCATCCACATTAACTTGCAAACGTCCTCATACCTCTCGGCAGAGTTCTTCAGTCGATAAACGTCGAACTCCCCCTTGATACAAAAATGCCGGAACGACATCCTGAACTCATGCATGCTCCTGAACTCGGTGCCGACCGAAATTATAGGATACTCGTGGTCATGTTTCATTTCTTCTACTTCAACACCCAAATCATCGACTGGAATACCAGCCTCATCGTTAAGTGCCTCGTCTATTTCATCATCACCAGATTCTTGATCCTCTACAGTGCTTGCTTCTTCATCTGATTCAGAATCTTTGCCATCGTCTCTAATGCCTAGTACTGCACACATCATATTGACTCCCATGGGTGGGGCTGCACCATCGTCTCCACCCGGATGGACAGGAACATTGCCCCAGTCCACCTCACCGGCAACTCTGTTTTCTCCAAGACACTCGGTTGGTTGTGCTGCAACCACATGGGGTGGTCTTACATTTGCACGCATCCCAGGTACTTCAGTGGACAAACAGCAGTTGGGATCAATTTCATCTTGAGTGTACAGAACCCTCTTGCTCTTCATGTGTACATCCTCCTTCCTGATGTAATCTTTCCTGATGGTATCAGTAGGGCTTTACATCCGCGTTCCATTCCCCATCGAACTAGGCCTTTTGCTGCCGCTCTTGGGTGTGATCTCCTTACTGCCTCCCCTCACGGGTGTTGGCTCCAGGGTGCTGGCATAATTGCCCGACCTCTGCGGCATGTTCTTGTTCGAATTATCCCTTTTGCTGCTACTATCGGGCGTGTTCTCCTTCGTGCTGGCATTATTGCCTAACCCCAGCGGCGTGTTCTGCTCCAAATTAGCCCTTTTGCTGCCACTATTGGGCGTCTTCTCCTTCGTGCTGGCATTATTGCCTGACCTCAGCGGCGTGTTCCGCTCCAAATTAGCCCTTTTGCTGCTACTATTGGGCGTGTTCTCCTTCGTGCTTGCATAATTCCCTGACAGTGGCGTGTTCCGCTCCAAATTAGTGTTTTTTCTGCTCCCACTAGGTGTGGTAGCCTCCGTGCTGGCCATCTTCGCCTCTTTGCTACCACTCCTGGGAGTGTTCACCACCATGCTAGCCCTCTTAGTGTTTTTGCTGCTACCATTCGGTGTGGCATTTTGACTGGATCTCAGGGGTGTACTCTGCGGCATGGTGCCTTTTGTCGTGCGACTCTTGGGCGTCCTCTTCTCTGGCGTGGTCTCCTTGGTGACGTTCTTCTTCGGGGTGCCCTTTCTGGGGATGCTCTTCCTGCTCCTCTTTATGACGCTCCTCTATAAGACTCTCCTCTGTTCAAAGCCACCCTCAGTCGCACCAGCCCCAGTGATGCCATGAATCAGGTCATGCATGCCTTCTAAAAGTCCATCATCTCTATTGTCGAGTTCCAATTACTCTCCAACCGTGAGCACTACCAAGTGGAAGTAAACTTCACCTCTATAATGTTTCCTTGTAAACAATACGACTAAATTCCTGGTATCTTTCACTTCGATAGCCTTTTTGCTCCTGTAACCATAATATAACAAACGTGCTTCCTGGGAGGACCCCCACAGCACCTTCACACGTAACGATGCCATCAGGTCAGATAACTCTACCACTTCAGGCTCGTATCTACCAAGGATTACATCAAACTCGTCATAGAATTTTTCTGTGCCATCATCTAATTTTGCAGTATAATCCACAACGCCGATACGAACGATTACTTTTCCATCATCAGGTTCTTCAGGATAGAAACCTCCGAGAGGTTCGAGAGATGGAGCGGCACCATCAGACCCAACCCCAATGCCACCGCCGCCATCACCAGCGTCATCGTTAGCTGGATCAACCTCGGTGGAAGTACCATGACCAGGAGCAAGGCGAGGGCCCCTTCTAATGGCAACCACAGTAGGATCAGCTGCTGCCATGCCACCTCGACGATCAGGAGCAGTTCCCACAACAGAAGTGTTTCGAGTGCTAGCAGAGTCCAGACCATGAGCTGGCTTCAGACCAGCAGCTCGCTGAACCCGAGCACGAGTTCGAGGAGGAGAGAATGGTTCAGTCTTTGCAACAATAGTGGGGCAGCCTCCGGAAGCCTTAGTTTTCTCAACAGCGGCAGGGATTGGGTCAACAGCGTCCAGATCAACAACAACACGAGGACGACCAATACTAGCAGATTCTAGAGCACGGGTTCGCACAACTTGAGGACGGTTTCGAGGAGGAGGAGCACACAAGGCGGCGGTCTTGGCAACAACAGCGGGGCAGCCTCCGGATGCCTTAGTTTGCTCAACATTGGCATGGATTGGGTGAGCAGCAGCCGCAACAACATGGGCACGGGGACGGGGATGACCAGTACCAGCAGATTCCAGAGCAGAGTTTTCCACAACGGCAATACGGGGACTCCTACGAGGAGGTTGCCTGACAGAAGCATGTCGCGGATGAGGAACCACATTTGGTCAACAACAGCAGCGGTTCGAGTTAGACCTCCCTGTCCAATAGTAGCTGGGCGACTCCCAGTAGCAGGAGCTTCCTCATCCACTATGTTACACACCAGCATAACCACATGAAGCCTAACATGTTGTTTCATCAACCCAATTAGCTGACTGTCACACGCTACAGGAACCTTGAAGCCTCGGTCATCAACGTGGCTGAACCGTGCATTCTGCTCTGGCCTTATTTCAGCAAGTTCACGCACAGCAGCAACCAAACCAGGGATAGTGCATAACTGCATAGGCGCCACTTCCATCTTCAGACTCTGAGCCTCTTTCCACGTGCTCTTCCCATGTGCTAATTTAATGAGGTGGCCACAGATGCTCACCAGAACCGTGTAGCTGGGTTCAGCGGAGATCCTAGTTGACAGAAAATTGGAGAGAAAAGATAAGAATTGTTTGTCCGCGTCATGCTAGCAAACAATTCTATGTTCGATATATCTCTGTAATGCCAATATCCAGCTAGCAGTTATAGGTAGTGCGAATAGCAAAGAGAAGAGTACCTCACCCGAAATTAGCCAGAAGTACTTCTTCCTCGGCAAATGGATCTGCCATCCTCCGCGCTGCTCAGCTCGTCGGCGGTAGAGGCGGGCTAGATCGTCGCAACGGCTGGCACGGCATTCGGCATTAGAGCTCGGTAGCAGCAAGTAGGCGCAACAACTTGGCGCCGGAAGTCAAATGCCTGACTAGGAGAGGGGATTTCGACGCTGCCGGTGCTAGGGTTCATGCGAAAGGAGGGAGGGGTGGATTTGTTAATTTGGTCAACGCATGATGCTCCTTTAGTATCTCGTTTCGCCTACGTGGTTGCCCCGTTGGAGCTCACGTCACGGAAATATTACTAACATGAGGGTCCCGACTGTCTACTTCACGGGGCAGTTTCACGGCATGTTTGGATTTGGTAGGGGTGAGACGAGTTTGCATCGAAATGGCCCCTGTCGGTAGTTGGCGGCCCAACTTTTCGAAACGCGGTGATTTCAGGCTACTTAGGTACCGCCATGCGCTGGCCTGCTAATTTTGGTACCGCAGACGAACAAGCCCCTTGTAGGCACAATGATTCGAGACCTCATCTAATTGTCAATTTATCACAAATTAGGAGATTGGGTTGGAATCCAAGGAGAACCGACTAGATATCATGGAATGAATGGGGCACCGCTTCGGTTACCCACGGCTATCCTAGAGGGAATTTCTTTGTCATATTTTAATTAGAAAGTTGGGCTCGTCCACTCGCAACTTTCTTTGATTATAGATGACTTTGATCTTGCTTAAGTAAACACACGACATAGTTATAATGGGCTTAGCTTAGATCTACAAGTGAAAATAGACTATTGTTTTGGCCCAATTCAACTTTCCTATAATAGCACCAGTTATAACAGCTTTCACATAAGTCAAAAGGCACATCTATTTGCTGCAAAAAGGTATAAGGTGCCACAAGTTAGCTCTTACGACATATAAAATCTATTGCTAGTTCTTTAAAACCTCAATTACAAAATTGAGTGATGACTTGAAAGAAAGCAACATCCAGAATAGAAACTTGAAGCATTTTTCTGAAACAATCATAACATTGAAACATCACCTAAACTATGACATTTTATCTTAAAGTGACTCTGGTGACACTCTACTATAGCAGCACCATCTAGACCAACAATATTCCACTTTATAACGCTCATAATTTAAAGTATTTCTAACTAAGCCTCTTTTTATGTAGAAACTATTAAGAAGGCATGGACAAGTGATGGTCACCATAAACTCCGTTTGGGAAAACGAGAGAGAAGATGTTACACAAGTAAATTATAAAATAATAAAAATATACTGCGCATAATTTGTAATATTCCCAACCTATCTTTATGTACAAACTAGAAAAAAGAGATCCATTCTTATAAAAGCTATGGATAAGTCCTAGTCACCATCAACTTCGTTTGAAAAAAAGATGCTAAAGAAAGGAAAAGGAGAAAATAAAGAAAACTGTGGCAACAAAATAGGTTCTCAAGGTGCCTCCCAAAATATTAAGGTAGAACCACGAAAAAAGAGAGTCGTGAGACAACTTTCCAGGATATATGCTTGGTAGAATTTAGGCTACAAAAAGCATGTCGCTCTATACCTCGCTTGTAAATGAGTTAAGCTTGACCTAACTCGACTGTATTGTTCAAATTGGCTCACCGGTAAAGCATGCCACCTAGCCCATGAGAAAATAACCATGCGAGTAACATAGCACAATGGATAGGGACACAAAAGGGTCACACAAGGCAAAACCACAGATAAGTATGTGTTCATTAGTATCACGCCTTACCAAGGCAGCAATGGAAAATTCCCTCTAAAAAGTCTTAAAAGGAAGGTGGCATTCAAAATACCGAGAAAGAAAAGGAGAAAATGTAACAAATGTTTTCATGCTCAAACATGATTTAATCCATATCACCGGAAACAACTATGACCCCGAATAAGATCCCAAGGTCCTTATATAAATATTCATATTCTTTTTATGGGACGTATTCAAGTCTTGTTGTGGAAAGAGTTCCAAAATTTTAAGTTCTTCAAAACTAGTACATTTTCTCTCTCAATAATACTCTATGGGGCACATTGGGTTGGAAATTACTCCCTCCATTCCAAGAAAAACTGGCCAATAGCTCCAGACACTGATAGGAGGAGGGGTCAAATGCTAAATCATATTAGTAGCCACTATATTATTGTAACTATTTACAGAGAGAAGACTATCGAGTATGTGAAAACAACATAAAAGGCTCACTTTTGATAAGCAAGTTCAAACCACAGACCAATATCATATATCATGTACAATGAAACTAATTGTTATCGGTGATGGTGCGTTTAGTTAGGATATTGGTCTCTCTCTCTCTCTCATGGATGCCCTACGGGTTGTACTAAAATATATGATAATTAACTACACACCTTGTTGGATTTCATGCACAAACAATTATTTGAGAAACCACAAAAAATATTTGTATTATACCAAATGAAACCAAGCGTCAAAGAAGAGCATACAACATATGAAATTATATCTATGAAAAATAAGAAATTTCTGAAAATTTATGTTTGTGGAAGCTACTATAAGTGATGCTACTTAAATAACAAATCGAAAGCATGCACATGTTCAAATTATTAATGAACTCATCTAGTGAGACAAATTCCTCAATGCTTCAATTTATACTCCATAACCTTCCATAACTAAACTTACTTACTAATTCATCAGAACCACTATTAAGATATTTCACCGAGTTTATGTTTTACAGATATTTATCATGATATTAAAGGATATTAACATATATATACGCACAAAAATATATGTTCAAACAAATAATATGTATACACTATATAATTTATGCAACCATGAAAATTAATTCAAGGAGAAAACTAATATTGCAACACACAATTTAAATTAAGCACACGCCAACTTTTGATTCTTATACATCACGTCAGGATGACAAAGAACAATATAAGTAATGTTTAAACATGCCGTTATCTGGCTAAGAATAACATCTAAGAAATAAAACATTGTTCTCAATGAAACTATAGTAGGATAAAAAACGTTTAATATAAGTATAAAATTGTTCTGTTATATTTTTTTATCACAATCCAGATATAAATGGGTACAGAAATTATGAAGAACAAAATGGCTGCGAACCTAATTCAGCCCGAAAATCAGACTCCACCTCCAACACTACTAGTACCGGAGCAGTTGTAGAGACCGTGGTTGCTGTAGTGCAAATAGTAAAAACATCCAAAAGAACACAAAGCACACCCAAAGTCTCCGACTCACGAAAAAAGACCTCTGGAAAGCATCTAAATGCCCAAAGGGTCAGTCACTGAGTGATAATTGTAGCTCTTACAATTATTTGGTGTTTACATTAACTGATTCTAGAAGATGTTAGCCTAATGTATTCCTTCCTATGCAGTTAGTCTATTCAATACTCGAAGTGCCATAACTTCATCACACATAGATGCAGCGCATGTAGTATGTCACCTCATTAAATCCAGAAAATGTTGCGAAACAAACAGTGGTGTTTGAGAGTGCAAAAACTACTTTAACGGGACACGTTCTGAAATGTTTCACACCTGAAGACACTTCATTTATGTCTGAAACGGTAAATCATAATTAAAACCAAGATCCATGACATACGATTTATATATTTTCAACTAATTATTAAAACTAGGCTTCTCACATAAGAATCATGTATTTATGCAGGTCATCAATGCATACGCCGAACTCATGTCTACCCCCATAAGTCCCAACCAGCCAAGTCGCATCGGTCCTAATACACTTGTGTACTGCATAAACAAAACCGAGTGGCTGCCAAGAAATCTACCGCCTCGTCCCAACCCAAGTCCGACAGTAATTAAAAATAAGAAGGCCAATGTGAAAGAATTTTTCGACTAGCAACAGGTAATTATATTTTCAGATGTAAAATGGTATAATTCATTAACCTATACATCTCATGATTAAGCTTTTTGTTACATTTATATAGCTCTGCATGTGCATTTTACCATGTGCTACCTATCTAGTTTCGTGCTTCGGGCGTACCAAATTCAATAGGCTAGGTTATAGCTGACATATTTCTTTAAAAACTAGCCGCCTATAAGCCTCACTAGTAGTATTCCTGCCTAGTGCCGGAGTAGTGACTCTATTTTTGGAATTTGCAATAATGCGATGGGCGAACGACGGGAATTGAACCCGCGCATCAACTAACCAATCCCTTCTAAGATAGTAGCAAATAGGAAACACCAATTGCTCGTGGCATTATATAAAAAAGGTGCACTGGATCCTTGTTACGATGGATACAAAGCAGCAGGACATTCAGATTCTCGATCCCCTATTAGCCTTTCATGCGTCTAAGGATAAAATCATAAGTCTAGTATAATTTTCTTTCTATGTAGATTAACACATAACCCCTTTTTGCTATCTAGTGAGGCCAAACTAAATGCATCAATCCCGCGCAAATATACAACTTCAAGGGCTAGAGGCAGAAGTCTGCATTGTAAGGGAACATGGCAGTCCCCATTTACCCGATATGACTACATGGCAGTCCCCATTTACCCGATGTGACTAAGCAACAAGATGGGTGAGTCTATAGCATTATGTTTCATAAACTTAACTTGCATCATAATTCTACTATCTTTAAAAATATTTGTTCTGTAATAGGTTCTCATGTGGAAAATTTGTATTGTGGTACATGGAAAACTAGGAGGCTACAAAAATGAAAACTGATTTTTCATAGGTTTGTCAACACAATTAAAACTTCATCTAGTTGTGACTTTTATTCAGGATGAAATAAATCCATATTGGTTACAAGTTCTATGTGGACTGAACTATTGCTATTTTCTGCTGCAGACGGATATATACAATTCTAATGGCAAGATGCTCGCCGAGTTAATTTTCTCCCACATAAACCACAAGATGAAAGTGAAGGAAGAAGTTTCCAAACTTATGCACAAGACTTAGCCAACTGGTTAAGTGCATAATCGATTCCAAGGGCTAGGGCAAATTTAATAGAATACCAACATATGGTTATATTTATTTCGGCTCTTTCTATATATGGCATTTTTTAGGAAAAACAATCACACGACACGGATTGTTTAGTTAAGATGGAGAAGCACCTGGTCATAACTAAAGTTCTATCCTCTAGGTGTGATCTGTACATGGCTGCTAATGTTATGCCATGAAAGTAGAATAGTATAAGAAACTAGGGATTTTTTTTTAAATAATACGTTTTTTTCATAATTTCCATGAATAATACGCGAATCAGGGATTGTCAAATATAGCGCGGCATCGGCATTTAAAGTACCGAAGTGGCGCGGTCGGCTATTCAAAAGCCGAGTGGGGTTGTCGGCAGTTAAAAAGCCGACCGCAGTGGACGGCGGGGCCCGCGCTGCCGGGCAGTCGACCGGCAGGGGCGCGTCGGCACTTGAAGAGCCTAAAGGCGCGGTCGGCTTTTGAAAATCCGACGGCCTCCTTCTTATCCTCGTGCCGCGGCTAGCCCTACCCCACCCGTGCATGCTCTTCTTCTTCCTCTCTCTTGTTCTTGCTGTCTATGTGAGTTGCACTGATTTTGAGCTTATTTTCGCTCTGAATTCCACCTAAATTGGTTGCTAGTAGAGTCCCGATCTACTCATGGGATAGCCTGGTGAAGTGATTTGAGGCGTTTTTTGGAGGGATTTGGTGGTGTTCTTGGGGAGCAATGGCTATGGTGGAGGCTGGGGCTGCAGCTTGAGTCAGCTGCACGGTGGAGTTGCCGATCCGGTGAGTGGAGGCTGCTGCTTAGCAAGACTTCGCACGCTTCAAGGGTAAACCCTAATTTCTTACTAACTGCAGTCATTTGTGTATGTTTATCAGTAGCCTTGGATGTGGTCTGTTAGCTGCAAAATTATTCGGCTATAGGATTAGAAGTATATTTGTGCCATTGTATGGGCATTTGACAAATTGCAGTATTTTTTTAGGGCGGAAGTTATGTCAAATAATGTAGTGTTTAGGTTCTACTATGGTAATGGTGTCGTCGGAACAAACAAGCACGAAGTTGATTTGGGAGAGTTTAATTTTATTGATGAAGTGCTCCAGGATCCTAAAACAGTGTCCGTTACTGAGTTGAAGGATTGGTTATCTGCTCGTTTAGGGCTCCCTGCAACCCATACTGTCGGTGTGCATGTATTATGGACTAAGTCAAGGATTAAACCTGATTTTAATTTGAGACCAATAGAAGTGCAAGCTAAATGGGTAAAATGGGTGAAAGCCTATGAGAAAAGGGGAGTTAACCCCATTGTCTTAGTGCTTCCTGTGGCGAAAGATCCTGGGTATGATCATGGCCAGAGTAGTCAGACACAACATGCTGGTGGTGGTTATGATCATGGCCAGAGCAGTCAAGCCCATGACGAAGGTGGCGGTGGCTACTATCATGGCTAGAGCAGTCAAGGCCAAGATGACGGTGGTGATTATGAATCTGGTTAGAGTAGTTATGCACACACCGAGGGTGGTGGTTATGAATCATCTGAAGGTAGTCATGGGACAGAAGAAGATATTTTCAGTGGTAAGGCTAATGAAGATGAGATACACGAAGGTCGGTTGCAAGATCAGATGGAAGCCAAAGATTCAGAAGGCAACAGTGAACTGAAGGCTCAAAATATATCGAGATCGTTGGGGAACCCCAAGAGGAAGTTATGATGAGCACAGAAGCAAGTTTTCCCTCAGTTATGAAATCAAGGTTATCGAACCAGTAGGAGCAAGGAAACACCTCCAAGGTGTTGTTTCCAACTTTGAATCCTGCACAACACAATCATAAAACTTTGCCCCCAACTTATAGTGAGGTTGTCAATCTCAACGGTTTTGCTGAAAACAAATGATTAAACGTATTGTGTGGAAGATAGTAATTGCTTGCACAAAGTAAACAGAAAACAGTAAATAGTGGATTGTAGATTGATGGTAAAAGAATGGACCGGGATCCATAGTTCACTAGAGGTGATTCTCCTTAAGATAGATGACATGTTGGGTGAACAAATTACAGCGGGGAAATTGACAGACACCGAGAAAGCATACATGCATATACTAATCATCTTGACTCCTATGAGATTTGATTGGGCATTACAACATTATAAATAGACCGTAATCCAACTGCATCTATGACTAATAATCCACCTTCAGGTTATCATCCGAACCCCCTCCAGTATTAAGTTGCAAGCAACAGATAACTACATTAAGCAAAGTGTGTAAAGTAAACAATATAATTGCCCTATGGACAAAGGATTGTTGTTTTCTCCCTAGTAGCAACATCATATCTACTACCTTAGAGATTTCTGTCACTTCCCCGGATTACTAGAGGCATGAACCCACTATCGAGCATAAATACTCCCTCTTGGAGTTGCTAGCGTCTACTCGGCCAAGATATCTACTAACAACGAAAAGCATGCAGGATCGCACATAACAAAGACATGATAGAATCAATAATCAATCTAAAATAGCATCTCAATATCCATCGGATCCCTGCAAACACAAGATGTAAGATTACAAATAGATGACCTTGATCATGAACGGAGCTCACAAGATCTAAACATGGTAGCACAAAGGAGGAGAACCAACCATCTAGCTACTACATGGACCCGTAGTCCAGAGATGAACTACTCACCCATCACACCGGAGGCAGGCATGGTGATGAAGAAGGCCTCAGGGTGATCTCTCCCCTCTGGCAGGGTGCCGGGAAGACCTTCAGATCCCTCCTGATCTAGGGATGGAGATGACGGTGGCTATAGACTCTTTCGTGGAATTTTGATCGGGTACTTAGGGTTTTCGTCCCGAGGGGTCTTTATAGGCGAAGGGGCAAGGTCAGTGGAGCACCAGGGGGCCCACACCCCCTGGTGGCGCCCCCCTAGGCCGCGCTGCCACCAGGTGTGGCTGCCCTGGTGCGCCACTTTGTCTCCCCTCCGGACTCCATGTTGCTTCGGGTAAAATATTGACTTTGGCTTTTGTCCGGTCCAATTCTGAGAATATTTCCTTACTAGCTTTTCTGAAACCAAAAACAGCAGAAAACAGGCAACTGGCATTGTGGCATCTTGTTAATAGGTTAGTTCCATAAAATGTGTAAAAATACTCCAAAGTGTGGACAAAACATAAGAAAGTAGATATAAAACAAGCATGGAACATCAAAAATTATAGATACGTTTGCAACGTATCAACATACCCAAGATTAACTCCTGCTCGTCTTCGAGTAGGTAAGTGACAAAAAGAATAATTTTTGAGGTGACATGCACCATTTGATCAAGGTATTTATAACATTGATAGTTGGGATCATAGTACTTTAACATATCATGATAGATATAGTTCTAACAATAAGACATAGAAACTATGTTATAACATGAAAAATGTACAAACAAAAGATTCATGAATAACAATGCTTTGAAAGACGTTTGTTTGTTTCACATATAGAAAGCATAATGAGAATGGTATTTAGCTTGTCCCTCATAGTGTAGCAAACCATAAATGCATAGGACACCTTCAAGATTCATAAGGGTGACTAGATACAAATAGTTTAAGAACAAGAAATATCAAAGTTATGAATCAATCAACAAGTTTTGGGACAATGCACATTAAACTAAGAATGACCACTATGCTCTCTTAATAGGTGCATAAAGATAAAAGATGGGGACTCAACGTAAAAAGTAAAAGAAAGGCCCTTCATAGAAGGAAGCAGGGATTCAAGTCTCATAAAGAGCTTCCAAAAATTATGGTATTTATTAGCTTTCAGCTCTCATTGCCCCTATCATAAGCATCTTTAAGTGATTATGGTTAAAGTGAACAAATATGAGGATATGCTTTACAAGTTATAAGTTGAAAATCTCATGCCCCGTGCTTACGAGTACCGAACCTCATGCTACTCAACTTTAGTCACGAGTAAGTTCTTGTCAATGTAAGTACATGTGTATCATAGAGAACCGCCAACGGGGTACCCCTTGCCCGATGATACGGAAGCTTTCCCATATCAAAATGACAAGGCAAGCAGACAATGAGCATATCATCGATCTTTTTATTTACTATTTGCATAGGTTTTTATTAAGGATGCTTCACAAATTTCTCACTATGGTTATGCTGCAAGTTTCCACCATGATTAGGCATGGCTTAGGCTAGCCGCCCAGGGGTTTCTCTAACACATATACAAACTCCATGAGCTTACAAGCTCCCCTTTTATTTCACATCACCGGGATCCATAAGCAAACGAATCATGATATCAACTAAATAAGTGCAATGTTGAGAGCGTTCCCCATGGTAACATGGTTCTGCTAATTCACAACTTATAAAGCGCAAGCATATACGCAACATAGATGGGCACAATGGTTCAAGTTTATTAAGTGCAAGAAAATTAAAGTGTACCATAAAGTTTGTGAGAGCTTTAATCACTAATTTTCACATAACAAGTTTAATTCCGAAGGTAGATAAAAACATGAATATACTTGGAATAGCAAATGCTAATAGGTAGGTATGGTGGACTCTTTGGAATAACTTGGTTTTATTTGGAGTTGGATGCATGAGTGGAACTCATACTTGGTATGGAGGCTAGCAAAAGACTGGGAGCGGCCAATTAAAAGAGCAATAATGGCCATAATCATACAAAGCGACAAAACATTATTAATTAAAGCATAAAGTGATATTACAAGTCGAAAACTAAATGATCATAGAGGCTATGGTGACTTGGTATAGTCCTAACATGGTGTGAGCATGCGCCAGGTCAACCCAAATAAAGCATCAAAGGAGAATACCACAATATTATGCTTTAGAATGCTAAAACAACGCATGATTCTTTAAAGGCACACTAAGCAATCTCAATTGTTTGTAACAATTCATGCTAGAGCAATAATCACTAAGCATAAAGTCAAAACAATATCAATCATGACATGACAAAGCCTAGGCCACAGTCAAAAACAAGCTCCTTTAATACCACTTATAAGCATGAACTTTCCTACTCTTTTCCAATCCAAATCAAACTATTTGAAACCATCATATATGAATGTGGGAGTCCAACCAATTCATTCAAGCAAACTAAGAAAATGAAAACTAAAAACAAAACAAAGACGCTCCAAGAACAACACAATTGTGCATGAAACAATAAAAATGAAGTGTTTGGAAGAAACCTGAGATTATTATTGATGAAGAAGGGGATGCCTTGGGCATCCCCAAGCTTTGACGCTTGTACTTCTTGAATATTTCTTGGGGTGACACGGGTGGCATCCCCAATCTTGAGCTTTTGTCCATACTTCATCTTATCACATTGTTCTTCCCTACACTTTAAAATTTCCTTTATACAAAACTTCACACAATCTTCATTAGCAACATTAGTGTACTCAAGATAATAAGTCTTTAGGTTTAGTCTCAACACAAGTAAAACTTTCATTAAAACACAAGCTACTGTAGCACTTCCTTTTAAAAGTTCAAGTGAGCAAAGAGAACTCAAAGAGAAAGAGATTAAAGAGGCAAATGCAAATAATGGCAGAAATCTGTCAAAACAGACCAGCAGGTACAAACCGATTTGTTCGAAGACCTTCTGTTGCTCAAATCGAAAAGTGTTGAACTAATGAAAGTTAGATAACAACCTGGGGCAGAAGCACAAAAAATCACAGCTCAATCCGACATACAGAGATTTTTCACGAATTTTTACAGCGAAGCACAAAAATCTGTTTTGGGACAGCAACTTTCCCAAGCATTATTTCTCTCTCATTAGAGGTTACTCTTGGCACAAAAACCACACAAAAAGGATAAGGAGCGGTTATTACAGAGGTAATAACTTCCAATACTCAACAAAAGATTCCTAAAGAAATTTGGGTTAAATCCCAATAAGTGCTTTTCTTTAACGCCTTTGAGCTAGGCATAAAAAGCAAGAATCAAGTATTCTCAAATGAAGAAGCATTAAGAGCAAATTTTGTTTTAATAGGAGAGGCAAAAGGAATATTCTCTCTATTCTTAATGAAGTGTTCTATACCTTTCTTGAGTGGGAATTGATATTTAATGGTGCCTTCTTTCATATCAATAATGGCACTAACAGTTCTAAGAAAAGGTCTTCCCAAAATAATAGGACAAGAAGCATTGCATTCAACATCCAAAACATAGAAATCAACAGAGACATAGGCATTGTTAACCATAATAAGAACATCATTAATAATCCCCATGAGTTTTTTTAGCATTATCATCAAGTTGGACATTTAAATAACAATTTTCCAATGATGGCAAATCAAGCATTTCATAAATCTTTCTAGGCATAATAGAAACACTACTATCAAGATCACATAAAGCTTTGAGATCAAAATCATTCACTTTCGTATTAATGATGGGTTCCCAACCATCTTTTAATTTCATAGGGATAGAAGCTTCATGTTTCATCTTTTCTTCTTTAATTTTTATGGGAGCATCAGCAATGTGTTTTGTAAAGGCCATATTCATAGCACTAGCATTAGGATTTTTAGCAAGATTTTCTAGGAACATAATTACTTCAGATATATTGCAACCATCAAGATCAAAATCATAATTACCATCTAAAGTAGTAGAGCTATTGTTTCCCATATTTCGAAGAATTTCAGCATTTTTATTGGAGAAGGTTCCAGGTTTTAGGCATTGTTACAAAAGGAATGGGGACTTCATTGGGTTTGCTAGATTCGACATTAGTGGTGGTGATAGTACAAATAATACTATTTCTAGCCATTTCATTTTCTCTTTCCCACTTAGCATGCAATTCAGCTAATAGTCTAGCATTTTCATCAATTCTAACTTGTATGGCATTAGTAGCAGCAAATGGATTTTCAATAGTTTCATGTTTAGCAGCTATTTTATTCAAAGATGATTGTGCTTCAGACAATGATGTTATATTTCTTTCGGCATTAGAGAGTTTTTCCTCAATAGTTTTATTGAAAGCAATTTGTTTACTAATAAAATATTTAAGCATGACTTCAAGTTCAGAGGGTGCACTTCTATTATTGTTGTAGGAATTTCCATAAGCATTACCATTATTGGGAGGATATGGCCTATAATTATTGTTACCAAAATTATTCCTGTAGGCATTGTTGCTAAAATTATTATTTCTAATAAAGTTCACATCAACTTGCTCTTCTTGAGCAACCAAAGAGGCTAAGGGAACATGATTTGGATCAATATGAGTTTTCCCATTAACAACCATAGACATAATAACATCAATTTTATCACTCAAGGAGGAGGTTTCTTCAAAAAAATATACCTTCTTACCTTGTGGAGATTTCTCAGTGTGCCATTCAGAATAGTTAACCATCATATTATCAAGGAGCTTTGTTGCAGTACCCAAAGTAATGGTCATAAAGGTACCTCTAGCAGCAGAATCTAGCAAATTTCTTGAAGAATAATTCAGTCCTACATAAAAGGTTTGGATAATCATCCAAGCAGTCAGTCCATGAGTGGGACAATTCTTTACCAAAGATTTCATTCTTTCCCAATCTTGAGCAAGATGTTCATTATCAAATTGTTTAAATTTCATTATTTGACTTCTCATAGATATAATCTTAGCAGGAGGGTAGTATTTTCCAATAAAAGCATCTTTGCATTTCGTCCAAGAATCAATACTATTTCTAGTTAGGGATAGCAACCATTCTTTAGATTTTCCTCTCAAAGAGAAAGGAAACAATTTAAGCTTAATAACATCTCCATCTATATCCCTATGTTTTTGCATCTCACAAAGTTCAACAAAGTTATTAAGGTGAGCAGCAGCATCTTCAGTACCAACACCAGAAAATTGTTCTTTCATAACAAGATTGAGCAAAGCAGGTTTAATTTCAAAGAAAGTAGCTTCAGGGACAGGTGGAGCAATAGGTGTGCACATGAAATCATTGTTGTTGGTGCTAGTGAAGTCACACAACTTAGTGTTGTCAAGAGTAGTCATTTTTTGTGTTTTTAATAAAGAAGCAAACTAGTACAACTAACTTTTTTGTGTTCTTGATAAAGAAACAAGCAAACAAAGCAGAAAATAAACTAAGAAAAACAAAAACAAAGTAAAGAGATTGGTTATGAGGGACTCCCCTTTTTAAGATGTCCTTGACTCCCCGGCAACGGCGCCAGAAAATAGGCTTGATGGCTCAAAATATATCGAGCTCGTTGGGGAACCCCAAGAGGAAGGTATGATGAGCACAGAAGCAAGTTTTCCCTCAGATATGAAACCAAGGTTATCGAACCAGTAGGAGCAAGGAAACACCTCCAAGGTGTTGTTTCCAACTTGGAATCCTACACAACACAATTACAGAACTTTGCCCCCAACTTACAGTGAGGTTGTCAATCTTACCGGTTTTGCTGAAAACAAGGGATTAAACATATTGTGTGGAAGGAAGTAATTGCTTACAGAAAGTAAATAGAAAACAGTAAATAGTAGATTGTAGATTGATGGTAAAAGAATGGACCGGGGTCCATAGTTCACTAGAGGTGATTCTCCTTAAGATAGATGACATGTTGGGTGAACAAATTACAGCAGGGCAATTGACAGACACCGAGAAAGCATACATGCATATACTAATCATCTTGACTCCTATGAGATTTGATTGGGCATTACAACATTATACATAGACCGAAGTCCAACTACATCTATGACTGATAATCCACCTTCAGGTTATCATCCGAATCCCCTCCAGTATTAAGTTGCAAGCAACAGATAATTACATTAAGAAAAGTGTGTAAAGTAAACAATATGATTGCCCTATGGACAAAGGATTGTTGTTTTCTCCTTAGTAGCAACATCATATCTAGTACCTTAGAGATTTATGTCACTTCCCCAGATTACTAGAGGCATGAACCCACTATCGAGCATAAATACTCCCTCTTGGAATTGCTAGCATCTACTCGGCCAAGATAGCTACTAACAACGGAAATCATGCAAGATCACAAATAACAAAGACATGATAGAATCAATAATCATCTGAAATAGCATCTCAATATCCATCGGATCCCCGCAAACACAACATGTAAGATTATAAATAGATGATCTTGATCATGAACGGAGCTCACAAGATCTAAACATGGTAGCACAAAGGAGGAGAACCAACCATCTAGCTACTACATGGACCCGTAGTCCAGAGATGAACTACTCACGCATGACACCGGAGGCAGGCATGGTGATGAAGAAGGCCTCTAGGGTGATCTCTCCCCTCTGGCAGGGTGCCAGGAAGAGCTTCAGATCCCTATCGATCTAGGGATGGATATTGCGGCGGCTATAGATTCTTTCGTGTAATTTTGATCGGGTACTTAGGGTTTTCGTCTACAGGGGTCTTTATAGGCGAAGGGGCAAGGTCGGTGGAGCACCAGGGGGCCCACACCCCCTGGTGACGTGCCCCCCTAGGCCATGCCGCCAACAGGTGTGGCCGCCCTGGTGCGCCACTTCGTCTCCCCTCCAGACTCCGTGTTGCTTTGGGTAAAATATTGACTTTGGCTTTTGTCCGGTCCAATTCCGAGAATATTTCCTTACTAGCTTTTCTGAAACCAAAAACAGCAAAAAACAGGCAATTGGCACTGTGGCATCTTGTTAATAGGTTAGTGCCAGAAAATGTTTAAAAATACTCCAAAGTGTGGACAAAACATAAGAAAGTAGATACAAAACAAGTATGGGACATCAAAAATTATAGATACGTTTGCAACGTATCAATAACTCTCATGATTCCGCCGAGTCTGATCAAGAAGAGATCGTCCAACCTATTCCGGCATCATGGAATGATGACCACACAACAGCAATGAATGTGAACGATGGGCATGATTCCGCGTGGCACTATCACGCGAACAACATCTCCCTAGGTGCATTATATCCCAGTAAGAGACATCTGCAGAAAGCAATCATTGAGTGGGCATTTTTCATGCAACGGGTCTTCAAAACGACGGTGTCATCCCAAAAATATTTGACATTGGTCTGCAAGGAAGCCGGATGTCCGGCCAGGATCCATGCCCATCGTCCTATGTATGAAACCAACTGGAAGGTTACTGATGAGGAGTAACCTCGGCAATGTCCATGGAGAAGGACGTAGGGTTTTGCGGAAAAGAGAACGCTAGGGATTTCGTCGGATGTCAGGATAATAATGAAGTCAAAGTCGCCTGAATATTTGGTGAATCACATTATTACAGATCACTTGTGGATTGTTCGTTGTCCTCGCCTAGGCCTCTCCCGTCCTATATATAATAGGTCGGGTCTCAAAGTTGTATGCCGATAGGTTACATATACATAACTACAATACCAACATGATGTCGGTCCTTTTTCCTATTTCCTAATACAACTACAGCCTTTGTCGGTTGATCCTTTGGACCATCATCTTGACTCATTATGGGTAGTAAGCCTTGTACATAGTCAGGGTAGTAAATTATAAGCACCTGAGTAATCATACCTATGTCAGTAGCCCCCAAGACTACCTGAACCGTAGGTTTCGGGTTGAGTCTCAAAGACATGCTTTAATTATTTTCCTTAGTTTTTACCATTTTTAGCTTTATTGGGATTTGGTACAACGAGCCTGATGCATCCGATGGATCGGGAATAAGTTAATTGCTCCTGGGCAAAAACAAGGTTGTCCTACATCAAATTCAAGTCTCCAAACCTGAACACGGAATTTATTACTGGCGTAATTCAGTTCTGGCCGCTGAGGTCTTATCGAATATTGAATTCCAGATCTTATTTTATCGGGTACCCAACGCGTCCGTTGATATTTTTCATCGTATGATAGATACGAATATGTTACTGGCAGAGCGCATTCTTCTACGATTCCTAGGCAACACAAGACGAATCTCGAGGTCTTACCTTAATGTTTTTGAACATGACATTCGGATTTTTGTCGTGTTTGGATGCGATCCGAGCTTATTTGTTTTTGACTTTTGTTGGATGTCTGATTTAGATGTTGAAACTAATAGTTTCTTATAGACCCTCCCGATAGGAGTTTTTTTTCTTTATGAAGTGCGCGTCAGCGCCCCTGATAGGAGTAGCCCCCGAGGCTATGTTCGGATGTATGCATCAGGACATAGACTCGAAAATCTTTTACTATGACGTTAATGTTTCCTCAACTATTTGTCGGGTGTGCGACCAGCGCTCCCGATAGGAGTAGCCCCCGAGGCTACAGTCAAAGTTGTTTTTGATTGTAGTCCCAATATTTTCATGGAGGAATTTAATTCGACTCCCTAATTTTCTTCGGGTGTGTATCTTTTCCACTAAACTGTTTTTGCTATGACGTCACTGATGACGAAATTTATGTTGCTTGATTCTCAAAAGATATGCCTTTGACGAGACGTTTCGAACATGGGCCCGTGCATCAGTAATGATGACGTGTGGTGGCGTATTCAGCGAAGTTTTCAGACTGCATGTCCCCTTTTTGCACGAAGATCGAGGCGACGTGCGCTGTTCTCCTGTTTTTACCGTAGTAATAACTTCCTGAGATATTTTCCTTTACAAAATCTGTTGACATGTGTCACCATCATGTGTTCTTCTGACTGTTCGATTTTACATTGAACGATCCAAGCTATGTGCCTTTGCTCTTTATAAAGGGAAGGGGATTTCTTTCACTTCTTTTTACCCCTTCCTCGCTAACTTCATCTTCTTCCTTGGACCTTTGCCTTGCTCTTGCTTCCTCACCTACTCCGGCTGTTCTTCTGCGTACTAGTGTTGCTCCTCCACCACCATGGGAAAAAGTAGGGGGGACTTCCACCACGGCCACTAAGGACACTAGGAAGAGGGTTGTTGGATGGGCCCCGTTAAAGTTCTCTGCGCGGGAACTGCACGAGGCATGGAACTCCGGCCACCTGGATGAGGACACCTTCAAGCTCCCTGGTGATGAAGCTGCTCCAATCCCCGAATCGGGCTGGAGGGCAATGTTTATTTCCTTTCTCTTCCGCGGTCTTTCGCTCCCTGTCCATGAATACCTTCATGGTCTCCTTTTTGTCTTGGCGTGCAGTTGTATCAGCTCACGCCCAACTCTATCCTCCATGTTGCTTGCTTTGTTACTCTTTCTGAATGCTTCCTCGGGATCCATCCCCATTGGGGCATGTGGAAGTACTTCTTTTAAGTTCATCGTAATGCTATCGATACCATTGTCCATGATGTCGGTGGCGCCATTTTTTCTGTCCACTCCGATGTAGACTATTTTGATTTTAAGCTCACTGACTCCATCCAAGGGTGGAAAACTAAGTGGTTTTACATCAAGGATCAGTCAATCGAAGGTCAGTCTTTCGACTTAGCCCCCTTTGACCCCAAGAAGTCTTGTGGCAAACTTGATTCTTGGGACTAGCATCCCACTCCCGAAGAAATGATGGAGATTGAACCCCTTCTTGTCCGTATTTCAAAATTGCGCCATGAGGTTGGCAAGGAACTGTCGGGACTTCAAATTCTGGCATATTTCTTGCGGATCCGTGTGCAGCCTCTATAGAACAGGCTTTTTGGTATGTGGGCATATACCGGCAACAAGGACCCCATGAGGATTTCACAGGATGATCTTACACTCAACGTGTATGAAAAAAGGGTTCGAAATTTTACGACCCTTACGAAGAAAAACTTGGTGCCCGGTAACTGTCATGTAGAGCCCTTCAGCAAGAAGAACCGCCTTTTTGAGGTAAATTCCTTGATCTGTTTGCTCTTTGTTCATTGTTGCTGCAATTGTCCTCTTTTATGATTGTTAGTCTTCTGTTTGCATAGGATCACGATCATCTATCCTGCCTTCCTCCACTTCCTGAGAGCGGTGAGCTTCTCGCTAATCCTTCTGCATCCGATGATCTCCCTATAACTAGGACTGCCGCTGATGAGGAGGTGGAGACATCTGCCACAGAATCTTCATCAGGGACACCGTCGCTTCCGTTGGCTCGTTCTGAAGATTTTCGCGTCGCGCCTGCTGGCAAAAAATGGAAACGTCACAACACCGCGGAAACGATTGAAGACTCAGATGATTCTACGACCTCGAAACCTTTGGTTGTTGTTCCATTGTTGTCTTCTCCTCCCTAGAAGAACCTATTCCTCTTTGCGCAAGACGTATCTTCGTTATTACTTATCTCCTCTTTACTGTTTTGTCAGATGATCCAGTTGCTAATGCTTCCTATTTTTGTTTTTTCTCTTGTAGTGGTGATGATCGTGAAGATCGCCCTTGTCTCCTATTGGCACTTCTTTTGCTGCTTCTACTAAGGACCCAAAGGATTTGGTCACATCTTCTGCGGATCCACTTATCCAGAAGGATGTTTCCACTTTGCCGAAACCACCGTCGCAGAAGAAAAGAAAGTCGGATGGCAAAGGCGTGACAATATCTGAGAGCCCGGTCGAGGTGGATATGCAACATGTAAGTACATCTGTGCTTTTTAGTTTCACTATGGATGCTCCTTTGCTTGTCTCTCCTAATGTCTTTCTTCGCAGCCTTTGATGCGTGAGATGGTTGATATGGCCTTTCATTTCATCAAGATCCGTAATGAAGCCGAAGGTCTAGAAGGTATATTTTCATCTTTTCACGATTTCTTCTACTTCCTCCCATTTTACTGACCTTTCTATATGACTTCAAATTTCTTCAACCGCTACCAAAGAGTCCGAGGTTATTCGGGACGAGGCATTGAAGTGTGCCGACGATCTGGAGGCCAAACTTCGGATTTCTGAAAAAGCTTTGGAAGAGGCCAAACAAAAAGCCAGTGCTGATGCCGAAGAAAGAGCCAAACAAGCCGCCACCAGAGATGAAAATCTTCGGAAGCGCTTGGAGACCCTCAATGCTTCCTTAACTCGTAATTTTTTTGTTTCGCAAGGGAGAACTTTTGTTTTAGTCCTCATTGCTTCTATGTTCTTATCCTCCTCCTTTTTTTGGTATGTGTAGAGCTGTGCCAAAATTTGTTGCTAGATGAAGATAATAAGGTTCATCCCTTATCGGATGTTGTTAGCACTTTGGAGGATAATAGTGTTCATGTGCGCAACCTCCTTGTCCGATCACGCCGCGCCTTCAAGAGCTTGTATGCCGAAGTTTTTCCATCGAAGGAAGTACCTGCTTACTTGAACGACCTCGTCGCTATTTTTGGTACCGACCCTAGTCCGCTCGTTGGATACAGCATGACTCAGTCGAAAAGCGGTGCCGAAACTTCAATGGCGTTGGCGATGGCGCATGGCGAGAAGGTCGACTGGGAGAAGGTTAGCTCCTTTGTCCCGGTCAACTACAAAGGCCAAGAGGTTGATTTGAAGCCTTTCATTGAGAGGGCCAAGAAATTTTCTCAGCTTCTTCTGGGTATAGAGTCAGGTCCAGAGAGATCAACTACTCCTTCTTCGACTGCTGCCCCTGCTATAGCTAGTGCTCCTTCTGCTAGTGTGACTTTGTCATTGGAGAAATCAGCTCTATAGCTTTGTTTTGTAGTTTTCCATGTTTGTTCTGCTACTATTGTAATGACTATTGACTTATCTTGTTGCTAGAATGCTTCCTTTCGATGAAAAGAAAACTTCTGTATATATGCATATGAGTGGATCTTTGTTTGCTGAAGGTTTTCGATCTTTCGTGTGCCTTGCTAGATTTTGAGTGATTCGGCGGCTCCTCCTACGCCTGTGCAGACGTCGGATGTGACCCCGTCCTCATCTGGGATAGTGGCAACCATTGTACGTACAGTAGACCCGCCGTCATATGCTGAAAAAATTGAGCAGGTGAAGAAGCTTGAGGGGAAACTTTGTAACACCCCGTCCACTCCTGGGCCCGGGGGGTGTCACTCCTGGCAGCTTAATAGGATATCTAGACTGGCCCCATAGACCAACACTAGTCTTTTCTGCGCACTTTGTCCTCACTCGTACGCACCCAGTTACCCACTTACCGATCGGTCACCCATCCTAGAATTGCTCTAGCCAAGCACGCTTAATCTTAGAGTTCTTTTCGAATGAGCTTTCGGAAAAGAAGTTGCAACTTGTTGATATGGGTATCCTATCAATCCTATTAAGCCATGTGCCTGGATCTCACGTACACCCACCCTTTAAAAGATCGATGCCCTCATCGATCAAGCACACCCCAGGAACGTTCCCTCTTGGCACGCGTCTGTGCGTCTAGTGTCGGCACATGTGCCATGCCGTGTCCACTCCGGGCCACACGCGCCATGCTCCACATGTCCCGCCACTAACCCGCACACACCGGTTTAATCGCAAGGGTCGGCTCTGATACCACTTGTAACAACCCGTCCACTCCTGGGCCCGGGGGGTGTCACTCCTGGCAGCTTAATAGGATATCTAGACTGGCCCCATAGACCAACACTAGTCTTTTCTGCGCACTTTGTCCTCACTCGTGCGCACCCGGTTACCCACTTCCCGGTCGGTCACCCATCCTAGAATTGCTCTAGCCAAGCACGCTTAATCTTAGAGTTCTTTTTGAATGAGCTTCCGGAAAAGAAGTTGCAACTTGTTGATATGGGTATCCTATCAATCCTATTAAGCCATGTGCCTGGATCTCACGTACACCCACCCTTTAGAAGATCGATGCCCTTATCGATCAAGCACACCCCAGGAACGTTCCCTCTTGGCACGCGTCTGTGCGTCTAGTGCCGGCACATGTGCCATGCCGTGTCCACTCCAGGCCACACGCGCCATGCTCCACATGTCCCGCCACTAACCCGCACACACCCGTGTAATCGCAAGGGTCGGCTCTGATACCACTTGTAACACCCCGTCCACTCCTGGGCCCGGGGGGTGTCACTCCTAGCAGCTTAATAGGATATCTAGACTGGCCCCACAGACCAATAGTCTTTTCTGCGCACTTTGTCCTCACTCGTGCGCACCCGGTTACCCACTTCCCGGTCGGTCACCTATCCTAGAATTGCTCTAGCCAAGCACGCTTAATCTTAGAGTTCTTTTCGAATGAGCTTCCGGAAAAGAAGTTGCAACTTGTTGATATGGGTATCCTATCAATCCTATTAAGCCATGTGCCTGGATCTCACAAACTTCGGGTTGTTCAATCAATGGTGGATGTTGCCCATTCGAAAATGCGCCAGGCCCTTGATTGTGAGGCGTTCTTCTTGGACGAGATTTCCGGGGCGAGTGAAAAGATGCTATGTAAGTCTTTTTTACTTTTTCTTCCTGCTGCTCCCCTTTTTGCGGGATGCCAATGTTTTCTATTTTTTGTTTTGGAGGCATTCGATTGTGCGAGAGGGAAGAAACCCAACGTCTTCCCAACCAAATACAAGCTCTCGTGTCTACTTCTCAAAATTCTAGGACTGACTTTTGGATTGATCACCGTCGTGCTTATACCGTGGCTCTGCTTTAGGACCGCGTATCCGAGGTGGAGCAGTTTGTTGAGTGCTGTCGTAGATCACTGGCCATTGTTTACAATGCCATGTTTCCTCGGGTTCCCTAGCCTCAGAATTTAGCTGATTTGATGGCGAAGTTTCGACGGGGTGAACAGATTCATCATTTTGTAAAGCTTCAACTTGTGGCGGGTGCCAAGCTTGTGTTGTCTTGGGTGCACGCGCATCATCCGACGCTGGATTTGGATGTCATATCGTCGGGGATGCCTCCTCCCTCTGATGGTGGTCTTGTTAGTATGGTGCCTCACTATGCCGTCGCTCGTAGACTTTCGATTAGAATTGTCCGAAGGTGCCTAGAGGCAGATGAGGAGTTTTTTATGAACTTTGATATCTGACTGTTTCTGCTTCTATTGTGTAGCTTTGTACTTTTTAGAAGAGATACTGTATAAATCTATTCATACTTGTCAAAAACTTTGTATACTTTATATGAGATTTTGATTGTATGTTATATCCTTTTGTACAGGATCCGACGAGTTGATGTCCTTTGCATAATTACTATTGCCTTCATGTACCTTGGAAACTTTATGCCGATAAATGCTTTCTTTATTGACAAGTATAAGGGGATAAATTGCATAGACATGTTCGCCTATCCATTGGCCTTATTGAATATAGAGATATATAAAAGTAAAGAATTTTCCTAAAAATTGCGGCTTCTGTCTTGAGATGCTCCATCACGCCCCTTGTTGACTTGAGGAGGGTTTCATCTTTTTTGATTGGAGGCGCCATGTCTACACAGAGGACTAGAGAGAAAAGTAGTTGGTTTACTGGGTCGCTTGTACTTGGGAAAACCGACGAGTGCGCCCTCCTATGCAGGACCGGAGGTGGAGGCCGAATGGGTAGCTTTTGCCGGTGTGCGGTGCTCTTGATTTTCTGGGTTTTGCTCGCTGCGTCCTTCGTGTAGTAGTTCTTCATCCGTTATTTTCAGCTGGCCAAATTGCGTCTCCATCCCGAAGGATTCTGATATTTTGTTGAATTCTTGATCACAACTATCCGAGCGGCTGAAGCTTCCTTTTAGTGTTATGACCCCATTGGGGGCTAGCATTTTCAGCACCAGGTATGCATAGTGGGGTACTGCCATGAATCTAGCGAAAGCTGGTCGTCCCAGGATCGCATGGTACTGTGATGGCTAGTCCATGACTTTGAACTCTAGTTTTTCGCGCCTGAAATTGCTTCTTGATCCGAAGACTACATCGAGGTACACTTTGCCCAGAGGAGTTTCGGCTTTGCCTAGAACTATTCCGTGAAAAGTTGTATCTATCGGTGCTAGATTCGTCAGGGACCAGTTCATTGCCCGTAGAGTGTTGGCATAGATGAGGTTGATGCTGCTCCCTGCATCCAAGAAAACCTTGCTCATGTCAAACCCACCAATTTGTGCCTCCACTATTAGTGCTGATTGACCAGGTCGTGGGACCCAAAGTGGGTGGTCAACTCTGTTGAAGATTATTTCTTGTTCTGACCAATGAGGATACTCCGGCATAGGGGGTGGTGCTGTTTCCACCATGTTCACTTGTCTAGTGATCAGCTTCTGTGTTCTATTAGAGGGTCGTCCCTTCTGGATCACCGACATTGCTCTCTTTGATCTAGGGTACTCATCTTCTTGGTTCGTTGTGTTTTGTGGCTGTCCCGCTGGCGGATGCCCCGGTGGTGGTGGTGCACCGATAGCAAAAGCGCCAGGTGTAGTGGTGTAGCGTCGGTTTGCTGCTTCAGTTACCCTTGCGTTGCATAGCTCTTGCATTTTTAAGAATGTTCGAAAATCCTTTAGGAGGTGGTTGGATCGCCTCTTGCCTGTCGAGTCGACGTAGAAGTGCATATTGCATGGTCCTTCCGACATTTGTCCTGCTGACATGGGCGGGTCCCTACTTTTTGGCTGGTACCATTGCTGTGGTTGGCTTCCGCCAGCGTCATCCCTTCTACTACGGTACCCATTGTTGTAGTCATCGCTTCATCGGTTGTCCCCTCTAGAAAAACCGGCTGCAACATAACTTGGTGTGCTATACCCGTCATTGTTTCATCGCCTTCTGCCATTATTGTGTCTGTCCCTGTCTTCTTTGGGTGAGCGGGCTCTTTTGTTGTGTAATGCATCTTATCCATCGGCCCAGCAATTGGCTATGTCCATCAGCTGTGAAATTGTCTTTGGTTTGATTCGTCCCAGTTCTTCAATGAATTCTTGCCGATGAAGTCCATCATTGAAAGCATCAATTACTCTTTCATCGAATATGGTTTGAGCCAAGTTTTTGATAATGCTCCACCGCCAAACGAAAGCTCGTATTGACTCTCGTGGTTTTTGTTTACAAGCTCGCAATTATTCTAGAGACGCGGGTCGCTTGAAAGTGGAATAGAAATTTCTAATGAAGTTGTCCTCCAGGTCGTTCCAGCTGCTGATAGAATCTTCGGATAGTTGTCTTAACCAAGAGCGGGCTGCGCCGGTTAAATGCAGCTGCAAGCTTTGCATTGCGGTAGCCTTGTTGCCACCTTGTAGCTTAACTGTGGCCAGATAATCTGTCAACCAAGCTTCAGGCTCTTGGAAGCTATCGAATTTCTGATGATCGTGAGGTATTTGAAGTATTTTAGTATTGGAGTCTTGCGAACCCGTTGGGTAAAGCAACTGTCTCCGCATAGTTCTTCCTCTTCCTCTCTTTCATATTCATCGTATCTTCGGCTGCTACGCTCTTCCTTGGATTGATCGATCCTTCACTATGTGATATAGTTTCTTGCATCATTTCGTGGCTCTGATCCTAAGAAGTGGACCCGATGTAGAGATCGTGATCGTCGGGTGTGACCTACTTGCCGTGGGCTGCTGCAACGACGTGGGGATCTGTCGGGTTGCCGTGTGGTTCCCTGCTCTGTCTGCGCGAGAGATGCTCCTACCATGCCGAGGTTCATTAGCGCGGAGCGGTGGAGGGGCGTGCAAGGATCGTCGGGTGAGGGTTGAGTTGTGATCAGATATGTTTGTGTAGCCACAATTGCTGCTTCAGCCGTTTTTGCCTTGATATTTCCTGCTTGATCTATTGACATGAACGATAGATCCAGGTCTTGGATTAGGTTGCTTCTTTCTATTTCGGGGGTATTCTGTAGTCGAGATGTTCCCCTTCTTGGTGGTGCTCCTCCTGTGATGCTCCCTGATCCTCGGGTGGAGCTCAGTTGTGCCCGTCGCAGACTGGATTCGTCGGCAAGCCTTTTTCTTTCATCGAGTTGCATCTGCATCCTTAGTAGGTCTCTTTTTTTATGATGAAGCAAATATTGGTATGCCAGCAGATCTTCACGCGTGGCGTCAGATGTCATGGGGACTGTACCCGAGATTGCCGCTCTCGCTTTTTTCCATGCTTCGCCTGGTAGCCAGAGAGTTTTCCTCTCGCCTCCGCGTGGTTCTCCTCCTCCTGGGGTTACGCGGTTGTTTGTTGGGTCTTCCCCATTTCAGCGGTTTCCTTCGTTTCCGTGGTTTCCTGCATTGTCGCTTGATAGGATATCGTCAGGATTAAAAATAGGATTACCGTTGGAGTCTTGTTGAGTCAATGTGTCTCCGATGATCACGCATACTTGATGCTGGGTAATATATGAACTTGTGGCATCGTCATCTGAATTGAGGGAGACACTATCGGGTGGATCAGTGAAGTCTGTTAGTTTCTTTTGTGGGTAGATTTCTGCCATCCTTATTCCAAAGTCGATGCTTTCACTACTATCCTCGGGTTCAGAGTTTGCTGGGCTTGTTCCACATGGTGGAGTTAGTGGGGAATCTGATCCGAAGGAGAGATTGTCATAAAGACCATCAAGGTCCCCCAGATCCGTCTCATCCTTCTTGTTTTCTTCTGGTGCTTTGATTTCCACCGTCACCTCCATGGAGGATCCGCAGATGATGTCGGTATCGCCGTAAGCATAGTCTATTCCACTGACGGTTCTGATGTAATCAGGGCCGAAGGGTGTGGTTCTTGGGGTCTTCTACTTGGAAGTGGAAGCTTCTGATGATTAGATTGGATCCTCCGTTGAATTCGACGGGTACTATCACAGGGGTGGGTGGGTGTGGAACCGCTTTTGTTGGGTTATTGCCTAGAAAAGAGAGTTCTGCCGAATCCATGGTTCCAGCATTCAAGTTTCCCACAGACGGCACCAATTGACAAGGAGTAACCTCGGCAATGTCAATGGAGAAGTACTTAGGGTTTTGCGGAAAAGAGAACACTAGGGATTTCATCGGATATCAGGAGAACAATGAAGTCAAAGTCGCCTAAATAATTGGTGAATCGCACTATTACAGATCGCTTGGGGATTGTTCGGTGTCCTCGCCTAGGCCTCTCCTGTCCTATATATAATAGGCCGAGTCTCAAAGCTGTATGCGAATAGGTTATATATTCATAATTACAATACCAACACGATGTTAGTCCTTTTTCCTCTTTCCTAATACAACTACAGCCTTTGTCGGTTGATCCCTTTGGGCCATCATCTTGACTCTTTACAGGCTGTAAGCCTTGTACACAGTCAGGGTAGTAAATTACAAGCACCTGAGTAATCGTACCTATGTCAGTTACCAACGTTGTGCTGCACACATGTCAACCTCCCAACGTCCTTCAAGACCATCGTAATCTCACGTCAACCCTCCTGGCAAGACTGTTATACACTAAGATAGTGGAGACCAAAGCCATGGTGGTGAAAGCTATCATCAACAAAGTTGCTGTCAGATTTCTCTACAATATTTCTTACGGAAAGGCTTGGAGGACTAAGCATAGGGCACTAGAGGCAAGATTTGGTTCGTTTCAAGACGGATACGACTGTGTTGTTCGGATGCTCCAGACACTATAGGTTAGGAATCTAGGCACATACGTCGACATCCAACACTTTACTTTGCCTCAAGAACCAAATTTGAGGGTGCTGCATCGAGTGTTTTTCTCATTTGCTATATGCATAGAAGCTTTCACTCACTGTCGATCAGTCATTTGTGTGGATGGTACATTTCTCACTGGCAAGTACAAGGGTTAGATCTTGACTGCCATAGGTCAAGACGGGAACAATCAAGTTGTGCCTCTTGCATTTGCTTTTGTGGAGAGAAAGAATATTGAGAGTTGGGTATGGTTTTTCAGGCAGCTGAAGATAGCAATTGTGAGGGATATACCGAATGTGTGTGTCCTTCATGACAGGCATCCGGGTATACTCAGCGCGATAAGGAAGCTGACGCAGCCTGCTCCTGATGAAGCAACTCCATGGCAGGATATGCAGAGTCGTTGGTGCATGCGGTATCTAGGGGCCAATGTTTTCTCACAGTTCAGGAACAAGGCCCTTATGAACCTATTCAAGAAGCTTTGCAAGCAGAACCAGCAGTGTAAGTATATCAAGTGTCGAACCTATCTAGATGAATTCACTAAAAAACATGTTAGGAAGAGGAAATCAGCTAGAGAAGCAGTTGCCGCGGCTCATGCGGCCACGATAGCTGCACAGACAGAGCGGGAGCAGCACCACCGGAGGAAGAACACGTTGCTCTTTGCGATTTGCTAGGATTTTACCAACCTGGTACTAGGAGGAGGCCTAGGAGAAGGATTTAAAAAATTCAGGAATGGATAGAGCACGAGCCTTTGGAGAGGTGGTTTGTTCTGCACGACACTCACGGTGCTAGGTTTGGTGTCATGACTACAAATCTTGCTGAAACTTACAACTTTGTCTTGAGAGGAAGCAAGGCTCTGCCATTAACAGCTATTGTGGAGTGTATTTCACCGGAACTTTGAAGTACTTCAGAGATAGACTCCGGATTTCTCAGATGCATATCATGAACAACCCAAACATGAGGTATTGTTCAAAGATCAGGATTACATGAATGCCAAGATGCAAAAGGCTCGGTCTATGCATGTCGTCGCCATCGGTAATCAAGAAAGAAGATTCGGGGTGCGCCTCCCTTCTATCAGCATCGGATCTGGAGAAGAGGTAAAGACACAAGAGGTGAGGATAGGCAATGAAGACTGGCCGACGTGTGAGTGCACCATGTCTCGATCATTAGTGCGCGCTACATTGACTTTGCTAGATAGATCGCGGATGTGATGTGCCAGCACGACATCACACAGTGGAGCTGGGGTTCTGATGCCTTAGCAGCTACGTACCGAGGTATGTGCATGGGTTGTACGCTAACCAAGGAAAGGTCTGCCTTGCTAGGATTCCCACTGTTGTTGCAGCTGTGGTCATGGGAGAGGTTCCCTATCGGCTGCCCGGAGATAACAAATAATAAAGCAATTATCAATGAGAACGAGGTACCCGTTGTCTATGAGTCTGATCTGCTGTTTGACCAAGAGAGAATTGATATGCCTACATTCGGTACACATTGGACACGTCGCAAGGTAAGTTAAAAGGTTTAATAAATTGCAATGCCGAGACTGCACTATAAAGAAAAGTAGAAAACTAACAACTATTTTGTTCAACCGTGTCATTTCATGGGAGAGCAAGTCAAGAGCTGCTACCCATCGTTTAGCGAGAAGTTCGACACGTTGAGGGAGGATTCGGTCATTTGCGAGCCATACACGATAGCTGAGATATCCACAAGATATTCCTGTGGGTTATCTATTATGTGCACTAGAGATGAGGACTACTGGCTAACTAAATCCAAGATCATCTGCGATTATCAGGTGGAAGAGATGTCTCAACAGATGGTCATAAGGAAATTCGGTTTTTGCCAGATGGTAGATCCTCCACGTCCAGAGGTCCCCCTTCCAGAAGCCATGCACATGTAAGTTAATATATTACTTATCTTTAGTTCTACAGTGATGGTATACTTACAAAATGTAATTGCAGGTACTCTCGGAAGGGTACTAACAAAAGCGCAACTCAGTGGTTTCAACGGGTTAATATTTATATCCAGGGTTGGCAGAATGCAACAACTGACGTGTGGCTCGCTAGCGCGTTTGATATGGAGCTATTCCGTGCATACTTACATAGGTACATGACCATGACACGGTTGCGTCTCATCCACCATGCGCATGATGATGAGAGTTACCCTAGTCAGTTGACTATGGAGCCCAGACAGTCAGCGGTAAATACACTTTTCTTCATTACTGGACTTGATAGCCTAAATAATGTGTACTTATCTACTATACAAATGTAGTCCAATATGACATGAGAGCTACAGACGGTAGTGCATCAGTGGGGACGTTCGCTCTCGTCCGCTCCTCTTGTACCATGTCATCAGGCTCAGTCCTTTGTCAAGCGTGTCGAGGAAATACTACGGAGTATCTATGTGACCATCACGTGCACCAACTTTTCAAACTTCGTTCAGCACCGAGCAGCACAGCGCCCACTGTATAACTCCATGGAGGAGGCCCCACCGCGTCTAGACCAGGCACTACTCCGAGGCTCGGCGCGGCAGCAGCAGGAGACACCGAGAGAACCACTACACCACGGGCCTCGTCCACGGATCTCACAGCAGGAGACACCAAGAGCACCACCTCCAGACCAGGCTGGAGGCTCAGCATGGCAGCACAAGCAACCACAGTTTACTTTCGACCAGTGGCAGCAGCACCAGCAGCCGCAGTTTACTTTCGACCAGTGGCAGCAGCAGCAGCCATAGTTTACTTTCGACCAGTGGCAGCAGCAGCAGCATCCGCACGCCCCCTTCATGGGCTATTGTCCTAAGGGTAAGCATTTTCCTATATATTTTGGTTGCATGTAGTATATAATCCTTGAGTACTTAATATTTTTACATGGAAACAGAATATGGAGACCCAAGCATGTACTTTATGTGTTCGTGGGCGACTAATGAGGAGGAGGATCAACAGACTCAATAGGATTAGGTTGACTGGTTTGGACAGTACCAGACGCAGCAGACTCCACCACCTTTCCCCATAAAGGAGACACAGACCCAGGGTGACGGCTCAACTCTACCTCTCCGTAATGTGGGGCCACCCAGAAGGTACGAATGGAGTTGACCGATGCCAGGGCAACCCCGTGACCGGTGTCAGTGATATCTATCTACGTATGAGACATATATCTATCTATCTATGTATGAGACTTGTATCTATCTATGTATGAGACACCTTTCTATTATTTTACATTTTTTTATTCGACAAACACTTCAACATAGCTTGCAGCACGGTTCAACATAACTTGCCGTACATAAATAAGAGTGCTCTCTATCCCTACGACTATGCCTTACCCTTGCCCTTCGACGATGACTCCCCTTTTGCCCTTTGACGATGACTCACCCTTACTCTTCTTCGCCTGCGCCTTCTTCATGGCCTGCCTCTTGTCCCACTCAGCTCTCTCCCTAGTACCAACTAGCGGCGGCATGAAGAGATCATCTTCATCTTCACTCTCTTCTAGCTTGCCATTGCTCTTCTTGGCATGCGCCTTGTTCATGGCATGCATCTTGTCATGCTCTGCTCTATCCCTGGTACCACCGACCGACAGCATGAAGAGATCGTCTTCATCTTCACTCTCTTGTATCCACAGCCAAGCGTGCTTGGCTTCCCTCTGCCTTGCCTCTTTGTTGAAGAATCTTTGCTTGCCCCACCTAGCACGAGAATCTCTTGTCGTATCTCCTCTAGGGTCCTCTTTGGCCACCCTTTTCTACGTAATGCCTCACCCAACTTAGTGAGGAGATAATCAGTAGCAATGAGTTCCTCCAATTGGGCTTGATTATTGTCTATCCTAAAGTTCCGGGCCAAATGAAAAAGGTCGACGGACATGTTTGTCTCGAAACTGCGGTCGTAGGGAAGACCGAGAAACATACTGGCTAAAAACTTGAATGCTACGGCGGAGAGGAGAAGGAAATGCGAGAGAACGAGAAGGAACAAATGAACTAGGTGAAGAGATAACAACTCGGTGCCCAGATTTATAGGGGCACTGGGAGGAATTCGCGGGAGAAAAAGGCGGAAAGAACTAGCGGGAGATAAACGGCACAAAATAGTGGTGGGAGAAAAAGGCGGGACAAATACTGGCGGGCGATAAACGAAGCGAAATAGTGGCGATAGAAATAGGCAGGAGAAATATTTGGCGGGATTTTGCTGGCGGGAGATAAACTGCGGGAATCAAAAACTGAATTAGGCTAACACGTTGCATGAATCATGCAGGCTCCGGGGCAATCTGCGGTAATCGGTGGTTCAATTGCCGACCAGGCTCGTCGGTTCTTCAATCGCCGATGAACTGACTGACATCCTCTGACCGGCTCGTCGGTTTTTCAAATACCGACCAGGACATATTGGTATTTGAACTGCCGACGCCGTGCTACCTATGCAATTCCCTCAATTTGCGTATTATTCGTGGAAATTAGGAAAAAAACATATTATTTAAAGAAAATTAACACTAGACAGGGAAACTGCATAGTGCACTCCACAAAATTCTTCAGCAGGGAAGTAACCAAGCAAATCAAATTGGCAGTAGAGAGAGAGGGCGCTAGGCAAACTTGTTGATACCTTCTCAATCTTGTATCTGAGTACGAGGTACAGCTTCGGCTGATGATTTTTCCCCTTGGATCTCGGCCTCTGAGACCACGAAGCCGGTGATGTCTGAGAGGAGCAAAGGACAGCCATCAGAGGCGGCCTAGACAATGCTGCCGCTGGTGTCACATATGGGTGGAGGGACGTACATGGGCGCGGCGAAGAGTTGGTTCAGCGTGCACCGGTGCGGTGGGTGAATCGGCGTGGAGATGGCGCAGGGGGTGCAGCTGCGCCGCGAGCAACTCCTTCTAGAGGTGTCACAGGAGGTGCAGCGGCGCGCCGAGCTACTCGGCCTGGAGCCGGAGCCGGAGCACGAAGCGCAGAGCGCGGGGCTGCACGGTGGCACCGGGTCGTGCGACCGCTCCAAGCGGCGGCGTTGGACGAGGAACTCACGCGAGAATAGACGAGGGAGGGGAGGGGCATCCTCATCCTGGAGGAGACTCGGCAGCGGCGGGAGGCATGAGGAGCTCGTGGCGGCGCGGGTGGAACGGTCGTGGTGTCTGGGGAGGCGGTTGCCGACCGACAGATCGTGTGCGTGGAGCACGGGCGGGCCAACGGGCCTACCTGGGTTTGCATCATGCGGGATCCGAGTCAGTTTCCTTTTCTAGGCAAACCAAGTGTGATTAGCACCCTTAATCTCAGCCGTCAAGCTGCTTTGGGAACCGTGCCAAATAAAATACGAAAAGCACATTTGCACTCCTCGTGTGTATGTCCTGGACAAGTAGTTGTGCTACGGTAAATGATACTGGTCTCCCAGGATCGCATGATTCATTTCCATCCCCCGGGTAGGTCACGCGCGGCTCCGCGTCGCACGTCCTTCTACATGCAGGGTTCACCAAACAACCTTATCGTCTTCCGCGTGAAAACAAGTGCCTGCAGATTCGTCGACCGCGCCGCCAGCAGCTCCCGACCGCACGCCGCCTGCAGCCGCCACACCATCATGGGCACCGCCCCAAGGAGTCCCGCTGCTCCACCCAGCCTCCGTGCCTCCGCCATGGGCGCCGCCCCAAGGAGCCCCGCTGCTCCGTCTAGCCGCGCCTCCGCGTCCAATGGAAATGGATGCCACCCGCCATGGGCGCCGCCCTAGGGGGCCCCACTGCTCCACCTATACCCTGAGCGCCGCTCCCTGCAAAGCTCCGTCCGACCGTGTAGACGACAACAGTGTCTCCTCACGGATTTTCTACGCACCACCGCCGGCGGTGCTACTGAAGAACATGGGCGCTGCTACATACGCGGTCGAGGATTGCTAGAGCCGTGGTCGTCGGCGGTGCTACAATCGTCGTCGGATTTTTGCTACAATGTCATAATTTTTTTGCTGCATATGTTCTATGATTTTGCTATAATTGTATAAATTATTTGCTACAATTGCTCCAACGATCTCTGCGATAAAATCAGTTTTGCTACATTTCGATAAAAAATTGCTTCAAAATCTCCGGCGAGGTCTTGTTTTTGCTACATTATCATATTTTTTCTCCCACCTTTTTCTAATTCTGCTACAATAGTGTAAAGTTTTTGCTACAAGGTATCTGACTATGTTTTTTTTTCGAAAGTCTCCGGCGATGTCTCCGGTGAAGTCGGTTTTGCTATATTAGGATATTTTTTCTGCTACAAGATCGCCGGCGAATTCTCCGACGAGATCTAGTATGTCCGTTATTTTTCTGGACTGAACCGTTTTTTGCTACATGTAGCAAAAACGGGACACTTTATAGCAAAACTTGAAAGATTGTAGCACGGAATTTAGGGTTGTTTTATGGGACACGTGTCGCGCTGGGACCCGGAGGATCGGGTGGCAATTATCCCTCGGGACGCGTAGCACATTCCTTGTGCTACTGGTGCAAGAACCTCTTTTTTTCCCTCCCGTTCGGCGAGAGACGCTCGGAGTCTCGAAAGGAAATCGGCACGCGGTATTGGAAGGGCGAGACTAGTAATGCTACAGTTACGGACTACAAATTATGGAATTCACTCACGGGAAGACGTGGAGAAAATCTGAACATTTGTAGCCCTGAGTATTTCCACGAGCCAATAACTCCCATATAATCCTGTAGCTTTCTTTCCGTAAGAAACATCCCGTAAGTCAAGCATTTTCGGGCTGAGACCGATTCGCAGAAGACTTCGAAGTTAGTAGTAACCGACGTACTGGTACCTGTCTATCTATATACTTCCTCCGTCCTAAAAAGATGTCACAAATTTGTCTAAACTTGGATGAATCTAACTACTATTTAGTTATAACAGCCATCCATCGAAAATGGAACCGTCCCTAAAAAAAGAAAAGACAATATGGAAATGCCCTTTTCTTCGTCGATTCTTCCGACGGATCTCCTGCTGGAGATCTCGGCGCGCTCCGACCCTGTCACCCTCGTATGCTGCGGGGCCACGTGCAAGGTTCTTCGCGGCGAGAAGCGAGATCGCCGACCCGGCCTTCCACCCTTGCCTCCGCCTCCGCCATGCCGACCTGTTCGTGCCCACGCTCCTCCGTGGCTTGTTCATCGAGAACCTGCGCCAGACGGACCAGCACCCGTGGTTCGTCGTCCCCGGCCACTCCAACGAGCCGTCCCCCGAGCCGTTCCGCTCCTTCTTGTCCAAGTACACCACCCTCTTCGACTTCTACCACCCCGTCTTGGCGTCACGGCGCGGCCTTGTCACCCTCCGCGCCGACACCACCCCGAGAACGAGAACGAACCAGCCGGTGCGTGTGTGTTCAACCCCATGACGGGCTACCTCTACTTCTTCGGGTGACCAGGGATCAAAGCCCAGTCGTTCGTCCTGCTCACTGGCGACGACGACGGCGGGGCCGGCCACTACCGCCTGGTCGCCGCGGAGCTGTCCTCATCAGGACACCTAAAGACCCAGGCCTTCTCGCCACTCGAGCACGCCAGGCTGTGGCAAGCCATCGCCGAGACCGAGGTCGCTCCATGGACCAAGGTCGCCGAGACCGAGGTCGCTCCATGACGGGCTATGCTTATTCACGAGATCATGTAGGCGCACGTTGTCGCGCCAGTCTATTAGGAATATATAATGTTAGGAAATGATATAAATCTATTTAGAGTCATGTCAATAACTATTATGAGGTACACAGAAAATTTGCCAAGTCACCATCTTCAGGCGTTAGAGCTCCCCTTTTAGGGGGGTGTCAACTGCAACAAGAGTATGATCCGGAAAAAAAACTGTAACAAGAACAAAATGTCTTTAGTTTTCAAACCACGTTGTCAATGGTTCAGTTCAGATCCATTCCACGAAAATATTAAGAGAATGCATGAAATTACCAACAAGAATAGATCAGTGCAAAATCATTGAAATGGTAATGGTTCACGATAAAATCTCCATTTGTTTCTTTACATGAGATACCACCACCTCAAAATGAAGAAGATCCAATTTTAATCAACTTCTCTCGCATCCTTACCATCTACTGGTCTTCCATGTAGTGCAAATAATCTTGGCAAAATGAATAAAGTGAAATACATAAAGAACACCGAGTAAAATAAAAAATTACCCTCTTGTAAGTGTACGTGCTGCTCCACGTGCTGCAGAAGCATCTCCACTTCATATTCTATATAGGAATTTCAGTCGTGTGAGTGTACTTGTTGCTCCATGTACTCAAGGGGCAGACGCGATGCCAAGCTATCACCCTTTTATCTTCCCATCCTGAGCACCATAGATGTGAGGGAAGCCATAGCCGATGCGCGAACAGAGGATGGAGATGAAGCGGCGATCAGACTTAGGATTGACATTGGGGGAAGTGGGTCACGGGAAGGGGAGGTGGATATGCATCTCTAGTATCCCTTGTTGATCCATAGGGCCAAGAGCACGTTGAGGGGAGAGGCCAGGCGTGCTGGCGGAACATCTTCTCCAGTCCCATGTCGTCGACTTTCACAGGCATCGTGGCATAGGAGAGAGAGAGTAGGCGACGGCATCCTAATCAAGACACGATTTGTCGTCGCTGTCTCTGATAGGGTTAGGTAGTACGGGAGGGGAAGGGGAGGGTGGAGTGGCGTGGGACGAAGAGCTCAGGAATTTCCTGATGATATGAATGGGCTCAGTGCACAAGCCGAACTAACAGGAGTGGGCTGCTACAACAGTTTTGGCCCAATTCACCAGAGAATGCCAATTTGATGTATAGAGACCCATCCCCTAGGGATAACTGGGCTAATTCGCGAGTATAAGTAGCACAAGTAAATCGGACGGCTAAAACTGGTTTCATGAGACGATCGGACGGTCAAAAACATACAAGTCGTGAGGGAGCTCCCTTTTGTCCCAGTTATAATATCCCTAATAGTCGAGAACTAACTAAACAAGTTGTCCTTTTTTGGGAAGATGAGTTACTGGCATTAATTATATATAGTGATGCATTTTACTTGGTTAACACTTGGTTTCAAAGTTTCGTGAAACGCTTGAGAACTTGTTCAGAACCAAATAACATATGGTATTTTATAGAGTTTTGCGGCACATAGATGATATCTAAATTATTAGTAACTGTAGTAGTCATTTGTATCTTATTTTCTTGCCATGCATAAGAAACAACTCTCTCATCACCCAGTTTTTGGGATAAATCTTACAGCTATGCAGTATAAATTGATCTAGGTATACTTAATGACCTCCTTGATTCTTTACATAGGTGGAGAAGAACAGAAAACTAATACATGTGGAAATAGTAACAGTTGAACAATCATTTTTGTACATTGCAAATAATGAACAAGCGACAAAATTTTACAAGTGGGGTTTATTTCACATAAGTGTAAGTTGGAGACGTGACTGTCAGAATTTGGGTGACCGGTTCGGGTGCCTTTGTGCTTTTTGTGGACTGAGTCTTCTTACAGTGGTATTGCCTTCTAGTGTATGATGTTGGCCTGGTCTATTGTGTGCTAGAATTGGGGATTTTCTCCTGGTCTGGGATTTCCTTTGATTCTTCTATCTCCTATTTTACCTCACCTGGTTTTCTGTTGGATGCGAGCCCTGTGTTGTGGCCTTCTTCTGAACCTTATTCTTTTTTGCATGCAGGTGTTGCAGTCCTTCGAGGATGCTGGGAGGTGCGTGTCTCACCCGTAGAGGTAAAGGCTGAAGATGGCTCGATTTTGTTGCCACTGCAAGCCTGCATGAGGTCTGGTTGCTGCCATGATGTACCCATGGGTGATTACTTTTATTTTCTAGTACAAATATTTTGATGCTGAAGCAGTATGACATGTTATTACTGCATGGCGGTATAGTAAGATATGCCTGGAGGTTTAACAATACTTGATGATTCACATGCTTGCCATGACAGGGAGCTTAAGTAGATTTTGATTACCGTGACAAGTAGCTTGAGTGCATTCTGATCAGCATGTAGGCTGAGGCTGGCCATACTGTTTTGGTGCACGCCACCTGCTGGTGGAGTTGGATTGTTGATTATTCTCTCTGATCAATGTATACGAAGTGCTTGTTGCACCTTTTGAAGACCAAGAGAAGCAACACGAGAACTTGCCAAAGATTAAAGTGCGTGCATGAATTTGGTGGTCCTAGTTCACTATGCAAATCAACATATAAACATTCTTTTTTTTCTCAAACTCATAATGTGTTACTCTTTAGCTCGAGTGATTTGTAGTATTAGATGGTTTCTTAACCGGCTGTAAGCAACATTCTTGTGTTTTGAGTTTCTAGAGTTGTCACCATATCAAATTATCATATGTATCTTTCTTTATGGGAATATATGTATCTATGTTTTGAGACCCTTGTTGTATAGATATTTGATGGTTGCTCTTGGTATATTGATCGAGTAGCACTTGCTTATTCATAACTTGATGTTGTGCAAAAAGAAGCCTTTGTATAGAGTTGGTACCAGTGTGTTCCTTTTATACTTTACTAGCAAAAGTGCCCGTGCGCTGCACCGGGAGGAAAAAAATCTTCCGTATACCTTATTTCCCAAGCACATCTGCACCACAAGTGACAATGGCCCGGTCTCTTGATTCGATAAGTGTGTGATCGCCGCCCTAGCGAGACTGTACTACGCGTAGCTACTCTATGTAACCCTAATAGCGGCCTCTCCAATAATCTTTTGATATCCATGGTTGTCACCACGTTGTCGCTGAAGGGGCAGCAAAGAACCAAACCGCAATGCAGAAAAGTATAGCCTGAATTATCAATTCTCTCATTAGATCGAATATGTTGTTATATCCCTATATATGGCTAATTAGATGATATTGAAATTTTAGTATTCTACTTTGAAAAAGATAATCAAAATTCAATGAACAAAATTGGAGAAAAGAAAGAGACATGGAGCTTACAAAAAAGTGTCGTGCAAGCTAGCACCTCACGTGATTGCAAAAGAAGTGTCTACGAAGATCTACAAGCCTCTTTGTATATGTTCCTGAAGTGAGATGATATGTAAGGTTTAACAAGATGATATGCATGTGCACAAAAGTCAATAAGCAATGATAGTAGATTCTAAGTTTCGGCAAACCAATCCGTGGTTGGGTGGCTAGAAGGATGGTTGTACCCCCAGCCCACCAGAGTTCAAATCCTAGGTTTGACACTGTGTGTTGCATTAATGGCGAAATATTCTTTCAGTGGGAGGCGACGTTCCCGTCGACAGCGAGGCGCCCGTGGTGACTTCGTCAATCTCAAGACCCGATCTGTCGGCTCAGTTTCTCGGAGGTGCTCATAGGGGTAGGGTGTGCGTGTGTGTGTATTCATAGGGGTGGGTGCATGTACGTGTTGTGAGTGTCTACGATTGTACTGTATTTCTCAAAAAAAAAGATTCTACGTTTCGATTGTAAATTGTGTATGCACTCATACTCAAAGAATTATGGCAAGCAATTTCTGAATAAAGTTAGCGCATACCATGCTAGGTATATCAAGCGTGTAGTAACACGGTATCATGTAAAAAATTTGCTATTGAGAGAAAGGGAAATATATAAATATTGATTGAATTTGCCAATCCAAGTCTTTTTCCTCTGTTTAATTTTGAGCATGTGAAGATTTACGTAAACAATTATTTATCGAACTAAAACACTGTAAAAGGAGATGTTCGAGCTACTACTACTTCATATGATACTAAAAAATTGTTGTTTTCCCATGAAGTCTTAGTAATTAGAATTTATTAAAGTAGCCATCACAAGGATGTACTGCCAAAAACAGAACTAAGGACAATTGCCAAAATAACATAAATAGCCAATAGTAATATATATCCCGTTATTCTTGGACACGAACATAAGGTTATTGTTACCTTGGACCACAGTCCCATATATTACTAACTCCAACTAGATGGTTACTTCTTCCCAAACACTCAGCATAAGGCAAGCGACGTGGACTGAATTAACATAATCACTGATAAACTTGTAAACTGAGAGCAACCTGGCTTTGGTACCCAGGGACGGAGCCAGGAACAGAGCTTAAGGGGGGCAAGTCATGTCTGTAATCTGAATGAGGGGGGCTAAGCTAGATAAATTAGCTTTAAAAAGGAGCTTCCATGGCTAAATCTCTAGTAAAAATCATAAGCATAGGGGGGGCGTAGCCCCTGCTCGTCCCCCCTTGTCTCCGTCCCTGTTGGTACCGGACTGAATACATGACTGTGAGAACACCAGGAGTAGGTTACCGCTAAAAAAATTAGAAATATATAAGAATTTACCAATGAAAGAACAAAACATGGATAATAACATTTGCATTGCTGGACTCCGTTCGGTGCTGCCAGGTGATGTCGTTAACGTCGTTGATCACTATTATAAACAGGGGAAGAGTAGGATCAAACACTGGCTAACACACACATAGATCGAATTTGGTTTGTAAAATTACCTTTGCCTGCACGGCCGAGAGGCACCAGATGCCAAATTAATATCGCGGAGTTGCCCTCGGCCGGTGCTCGCCACCGGCTCCTCAGACCCGAGATTCCCGTAACTTCACCTCGTGGGGCTATCTGCACGTTTGCTTTTTTTTGCAATCAATCTGGAGTTCTTCTCACCATGCGACAGCTAGAGTTCTGCTCTGTGTGCCCGTCCAGGCCACCGGCGGTCTGAACCCACAAGTACCACGTGCACGACTCGCAAGATGAAAGTGAACGACAGACATGTTATGGCTTCAAGGGGTGCTCGGTGCACTGCAGTAGTCATGGCTAATTTGTGCATGGCCATGGCTACCGATACGACAAGGAGCCGATGGTGGCTTCGAAAAATCGAGGAGTCTCGCCGTGTAGTGGCCGGTAACGCCCCGTGCGCGCAGCGATAGGTAAACCTAATTTGAGTAGGACCCAGTGTTCTCTATGGACTTCAGGCCATGTACTATGAACAGTTCAGTGTTCTAGCTCACGGTCGTGGATGACCTGGGCTTAGGGGCCAGACTGAGTCGGAAGTATACCGTTGAGTGGAAGGCTGGGGAAACGACCGGACAACATTGTGCGGGGAGGTGTACAAGCGCGATCTTTCAACCTCCGTTGCGACTTGGTCGAGTCGAGGCAGGTCATCCGCGACTGGTTGGTGGCGGGGAGCCGTGTAGGAGGGCGATCTCGCTGTCATCCGTTGATGCTTGGTCATGGCAGGTCACCAGGGGCGCTTTCGTGACCGATAGGTGGCGGAGAGCCGTGAACGGCATGGTGGGAAATTTGACGGAAGTGGCAAATCCATAGGGTGGAGTCGGCTAGATCGGGAGGTGTCAAAGACGGGGGCTCGACTGCGGCAGAGTCCGGAGCACGTGCGTGGGGATCCGCGACAGCTAGTTCCGTTCCTTCCGTCGTAGGAGAGAAACAACGTTGCTCTCCTGAGATCGAGGGTGGCTGCCGGATTGGACGGAGACATCGCATTCTCTCTAGGATGAGGGCGATGGTCTGCTAATCTGGTATAGATGTGTGCTACTCCTACATAGGATAAATTCGATCGTGTTATGTTGTTGCGGATTCTCGGTCACCAATCGTGACTCACGACATAGGAAGCCACGGGTCGTTTGTGTTTATCTTACCATGACTTATCGGTGGCATTAGTGGACAATTTGTTGTTTGTTGGAGGGGCAAATCGGTCCAGAAAAGAGTTGGACCTGAAGAAACAATCCGTCCTTTATTATTAGGTATAGATATAGATATAGATATAGATTAGTCAAGATAAATAATTTATTTCTTCTTCATTCGGCTGAAGCAACCCGTGTCAACATTGGAGAATATGAGATAAATAAGGTAGGTGCGGGGGAGTTTGGCGTGGTGGCTCCCGGACTCCACGGAGCCTGTTTTTCAAACTACAAAAAATTAAATTTAAAGTTTTCAAAATACTCTAAAATAAGCACCTGGATGTAATCAATAATGAAATCTACCGTTGTGTATTTTAGGCTCAGAGAAAAAAAAAAGGGCAAACGGTACACTAAAGTGGGGGATTTTTGTACGATTTTGTCTTTTTTGATGAGCTCAAAATACCTAGTATTCCAAGTTAAAAAGATACAGACTATTATATGTCATGATGATAGGCTACATTCAGATTTTTTTTTAACAAACTTTGCAATCAAATTTTCCGAAGTTTGAAAAACTAGAAAGGGGCTCCCTGCTGCAGCCCCAGCTCCGTTGGGCTTATTGGAGGTGCGGTGTCGGTTTTCCATCCCGTGATTATAGGAAATTAGGCGTCCATATGTGCGAGAAGCCTCACAGATTATCGGTCCAATAAATATTCGGAACTAAATATTTTGGTTGCGTGATCTGCTCCTGTTTTTAGGGAATTGACTCGGTCCAAATTGGGCATTAATACTCAAATCAATCACCGGCAGGTACGACCTAATAAGAGCGGGCGTGGAAAACAAAAGGTACATAGCGGGAGATGAAAAAAGTGGCTCCAATATTCGAAATTTGAGAACAAAAAGCCTAGGCATGGTCCGTCTATAAATGCTAGTAGGGGAGGAGCTACCGCGTGCGGCTGAAGCGTACGACCAATTTAGACTTTGACTCGCGTACGACCAATTTAGACTTTGACTCTTGCTCGAGGAGAGGAGAGGAGAGGACGTGATGCTCGCTCCGGGTCGCCGCTTGGGCCGTCCGACGGCGCTCTCCGAGACATCTAGCTAGAGGTAATTTTTGTTCCTCCCTTGCCGTCGCGCTCGTTAATCTTTGTCCGATCCTGTGTGTGTTTGTTATTGATTGGCGAGATCTTGTGCTGAATCCATGTATGCGACCACGGGGCATTGGAGCGGCACGGCAAGGGATCATCAGAGTCCGTCGAAACTGGATGGACGACGACGACAAGGAAGAAGGGAAACAAACATAACAAAGAAAAGGGGTCTTTTGTTGTTTCATCCACAAGTATCCGATCGGAAAGAAGAAGAAGAAGAAGAAGAAAGAAGAAAAAGGAGGAGGAGGTACAAGGATCCGTCCACAAACGAGTCTCAATTGTTTTCCCATTGAGAACCCACGCAAATCGATCACAGTGGATAAATAAAGCTAGGAGTAGTTCTTGTTAGTAGCGTGTACGTATATCAAGGAAAATAACTGATCATCGTTTGTCGACAAGATTTTCTCCCTCTCTCGAGCGATGGAAGAGACGGCGCAGGTCGACTTTGCTAATTTGCCAAACCAACGTATGCCAGGACACACGTGAGCACATGAGCGAGTTTTTGTACCGCGAGATCACAACTACAAGTTGTTGTATGAGAATCTGCACGTCCTAGACAAATAGTTGTACTACTGCGAAAAAACCTTTTTTTCCCCCTCCCGTTCGATCGGTGAGTGACCGACGTATCCGAGTATCCGAGTCCGGAAGGAAATTGGCACAAGAATTCGAAGCTAGTATCCGAGTAACCGACGTATGTGGTAGTACCTGTCTATCTATATGTACCGGCCGCTGACATAACAGTTATCCATCAAATATGGAACCGTCCCTCAAAAAAGGAGAAAACAATATGGAACCGTCCTTGTCTTCGTCGATTCTTCCGGCGGATCGATCTCGGCGCGCTCCAACCCTCTTCGATTTCTACCACCCCGTCTTGGCGGCGCGGCGCGGCGCCGCCTCGTCGCCCTCCGCGCCGACACCACCCCCGAGAACGAGAACGAACCAGCCGGCGCGGGTGTGTTCTCAACTCCATGACGGGCCACCTCTACTTCTTCAGGCGACCAGGGATCAAAGCCCAGTCGTTCGTCCTGCTCACCACCGGCGACGGCGGCAACTACCGCCTGGTCACTGTGGAGCTGTCCTCAGCCTCAGGCCACCTAAAGACCCAGGCCTTCTCGCCAGCCGAGCACGCCAGGCTGTGGCAAGCCATCGCCGAGAACGCCGCGCTCATGCACCCTCCGGTCGTCCTCCAGGGCGACAACCACTGGCTGTGCACGTCGGCCGAGTACCACTTCGTCATGAGGTTCTCGCACGAGCGGCTCCAGGCGTCCGTGACTAAGATCGACGGCCACTGCGGCGAGGTGCTACGTGGGCGCAGACCCGAGGAACTACTGCTGGTGTCCGACGGCCACGGGAGGAGCGGCTACGTTTTCGTGCGGATGGCGGAAGCGGACGAGAGCTCACAGTCGTGGTTCTTCATGCTGGACGTGCTCGTCTTCTTCCCCTACGAGATGGATCTCTCTTTTTGGCGCCCATGGTTCACTCGTCGACTGCACTAGAACCACGCATCGGCCCCAGCCTTCGGTGATGGGCTTTGCTCTGCCCCGTCAAAAATTGACCTTTACTTTGTAAAATTTAAATCAATATATAACAAACTCCACCTTGTGACAAATTCCTTCTTGTAGCTTTAACAGTAATCATCTTTCTGAACAAACAAAGAAAACACTTTTGGCGCGAACAACCATTTGGGATAAGTAGTTATACCAACTAAGTTTGAGCAATATCAGTAGAATTATCATGAGTGCTTATCTTGCATACCATTAGTGTACCTTGTGCAACAATATCACAAACATAATGATACTTGATATCAATGTGCTTGTTCTCTAATGGAACATTTGATCCTTAGTAAGGTAAATAGCACTTTGACTGTCACAGAACATGTTAATGCAAGAATCATTCTGACAAAGCTCAGCATACAAACCTTTTAAGCAAACAGACTCTTTACAAGCTTCAGCAAGAACCATATATTCTGCTTCGGTTGTAGATAAACCAACAACTGGTTGCAGCATTGCCTTCCAACTCACGGCACATCCACCTACCGTGAACACATACCTGTGAGGGACCTCCTCTTATCCAAGTCGGCAGCAAAATCTGAATCACATAGCCTGCGAGTCCCTCATCAGTCTTGCCAAACTTCAAGCAAGCGTTGGATGTGCCACGGAGGTACCTAAAAATCCACAGAATAACTTTCCAATGTTCTTTACCAGGATTAGCCATGTAACAACTCACCAAGTCATAGCATATGATAAATCAGGGGTGAGAACAAATCATGGCATACATCAAGGACCCAACAACACTAGAATAAGGAACTCGTGACATGTACTCAATATCTTCATCAAAACTAGGACATTGTAATGCTGACAATTTAAAGTGAGGAGTAATGGGAGTACTAACAGACTTTGCTTCATGCATATTAAAACGTTGAAGAACTTTCTCAACGTAACTTTGCTGATTAAGAAATAACAACCTAGATTTTCTGTCCCATTTAATTTCCATACATAGGATTTTCTTAGCAGCACCAAGATCTTTTATCTCAAATTCACTACTTAGGTGTGTCTTCAAAATAGTGATTTCTTTCATGCTCTTGGCAGCAATTAACATATCATCAACATATTACAACAAGTATATATGTGATCCATCAACAAACTTAATGTAAACACAGCTATTAAACTGAGATCTCTTAAAACCTTGTGAGATCATAAATGAATCAAACCTTTTGTACCACTGTCTTGGAGATTGCTTCAAACCATAAAGCGACCTCTTAAATTTGCACACAAAATCCTCTTTTCCAGGAACTATGAACCCTTCAGGTTGGTCCATGTAAATCTCCTACTCCAATTCACCATGCAGAAAAGCAGTCTTTACATCTAGATGCTCAAGCTCAAGATCGTGCATAGCAACAATACCAAAGAAAGCACGAATAGAACTATGCTTCACAAACAGAGAGAAAACATCATTATAGTCAATACCTCGAATCTGGCTAAATCCTTTTGCTACTAACCTTGCCTTAAAGCTTGAAGACTCATTAGGATACAAACCTTCCTTTCTATTCTATATCCACTTATAGCGAACGGCCTTCTTCTGTTTAGGCAAGCGCACAACTTCCCATGTGACATTTTTATCAAGCGATTGCATATCTTCTTGCATAACAGAAATCCACTTCTCGCGGTCAACAGATGCAACAACTTTATTGTATGTAGCAGGTTCAGTATCATACTCCACCTGTTCAGCACAACTCAAGGCATAATGAACAAGATTACATTCTTTAATTAAACGACGAGGTGGAACTATGTTACGCCTCGGTCTATCAGCAGCAATAGACTCATGTGGTTGCTACAAAACAGTAGGTGAGTGCTGAACAATGTGATCATCAACATTTTCCTCATTAGTATCATTAGCCACAACATTATTATCAACATTTTTCTGCAAGTGCTCCACCTATACACTAACTCCTTCCTCTCCAATAGCAACAGGAGAGGGGTCTGATGGCAAGCTGTCATGATACATAATGGATTCATTGAAAACAACGTTCCTACTCAAAAAAATCTTTTTAGTTTCAAGATTCCATAGTTTATATGCTTTAACTCCTGAACCATAACCAAAAAATATGCACTTAATAGCTTTAGGCTCTAACTTACCATTATCAACATGAGCATAAGCAGTGCAACCAAAAACTCTCAACTGTGAATAATCAGCAGGCGAACCTGACCATATCTCAATGGGAGTTTTCTTATCAAGTGAAATAAAAGATGACCTGTTAATGAGATAGCACGCTGTGTTGGCTGCTTCAGCCTAGAAACGTCTATACATACCTGCATTGGACAACATACAACGAGCCCTCGAGATGATAGTCATGTTCATGCGCTTAGCCACGCCATTTTGCTAAGGAGTGTAAGGGATGGTGTGGTGCCTGATCATACCATCATTACTGCAAAACTCCTCAAACTCATTAGAACATAATTCCATACCATTGTTAGTACGTAGTACCTTTACCTTTTTTCAGTTTACTTTTCTATCATAACTTTCCACTTTTTAAAAGCATCAAAAACATTAGATTTATGTTTCAGAAAATATAGCCACACTTTTCTTGAGTATTCATCAATAATCGTAAGCATGTAATTAGCACCACCGATAAAAGTCTTACGGGAAGGTCCCCATACATCAGCATGCACATAATCTAATATGCCTTTGGTGGTATGAATGGAAGCATTGAATTTAACTCTTTTGTGCTTACAAAAAACGTAGTGCTCACAGAACTCAAACTTACCTAAGTTGCAACCATCAATCAACTCTCTGTTTACCAACTCTGCCATACCATGTTCACTCATATGCCCAAGATGTATATGCCACAGATTTATTCTACCATAATTTTCAGAATCATTAGAAGTAACAGCAGCAGCAATACCATGCAAAGTGCTACCTCTAAAAACATATAACTTAGCAGAATTCATATCACCTATCATGTGAATAAGAGAACCTTTTGATACCTTTAATAATCCATGCCCACCGGCGTATCAACGTCCATGATACTTGGGAAGATCAAATTTCTGACCATGTTTGGTATGTGCTTCACCTCATTCAACGTACGCGTCACGCCATCATGTGTCCTGATCTTAACAGATCCAACTCTAACAATATGGCATGGGTTGTCATTCCCCACACGTACAAAATCTCGAGTCTACACAGACTCATATGAACTGAACCAATCTTTGTTACAGCAAATATGAAATGAACATGCAGTATCAAGTATTCATTCATCATCACGAGAAGCACAAGCAGCAAAAATGGCTAAACATTCACCATCAGAACTATCACCAGAAACAACAGTAGCCTTACCAACACCTTGATCCTTATCTTTCGGTTGGTAAGTTCTGTTCCTTTTCTCCTTATTCTGCAGCTTCCAACAATCATCAATAATATGATTAGATTTCTTACAATACCTGCAGAACTTGTCCTTTCCCTTGGACTTCGAATGACTTCTGTCGTCTTTGCTCTTATCTTGGTTGCCATAGTTGTTAAATCTCTGCTCGGTCCTACCACGAACCTGCAGAGCTTTAGCCTTGGATGACGCCCCATCTGCCTGCACCATAGTTTTCATCTTTTCCCTCTATTTGAGGGTCTCTTGTACTTCATCAAGGGTTAGTTCATCACGGCTCAACAATATTGTATCACGAAAGTGTGTATAAGAACTAGGCAGCGAGCATAAGAGTAATAGAGCTAGAGCCTCATCATCATATTTTACTTCCATAGATTGCAAATCAGAAACAATCTCTGTGAAAATAAATAAATGATTCATTACCGATCCACCTTCCTGCAATCTATGCGAGAACAACTTCATCTTCACATGCATCTTACTAGTTAGATCCTTTGACATGCAGATCGATTCCACTTTCAGCCAAAGAGCAGCAGCAGATTTCTCTACCAAAACTTCCTGCAAAATATTATTGGACATATGAAGTTGAATCAAAGACAAAGCCTTACGGTCCTTCCGCTTCTCTTCGTCAGACCAGCTCTTAGCATCCTTTTTCCCAAATCCTTCCAGCGCTTCATCCAGATCTGAAGTTTGGGCAAGAATCGCCCGCATCTTCACCTGCCACAAGCAGAATCTTGTGGTGTAGTCCAGCTGCGGTAGATCAAACTTCAATGACGACATGTCGCAAACCCTAGATTAGAACCTGGGGCTCTGATACCACTTGTTAGCTTTGCGAGAATCAAATAAACAAAGAACGATAAAAGAATCACAGCAAGGGGATACATATTTAACGTGGAAAAACCTCTCCAACAAAGAGAGGAAAAAACCACGGGCGCCAGTCAGCGAAACTTCACTATAACGGGGAGTGTTTACACAACACCGGGGATTTCATAGATGCAACTTATCCCAGCCGGCGGTTTACAAGAGGTTTATATAGCAGTGGTAATCTAGGTCATCAACAATTCGCATCGGCCCAAGCCTCTGGCGACAGGTCTCGCTCCGTCCTGTCAGAAGTTGTCCTTTACTTTATAGAATTTGAATCAACATATAACAAGGGCTACAGTGGAACCACCGGGTTGGTCCATGCTTTTCCATGTTCCATGATTTTAGGATTGTGAGCCACCACCCTTACCCTACGTAATTCCTAAAAGCCCGATCCTGTAAGTGGAGTCCGTAGACGTAGCATTACGTGTAAACATTGCTTAATGGAAAATGATACTACTCCCCAGGGGATCCCGTGACTCGATCCCCTGGATCGAGGCAACGCACGTGTGGTGGCCCCTCTCCTGCCTGCTTATCGCTTCCTACGCGTGATGGCCGACTACTTCCATCGTTGTGTTGGGTCTGCAACATAGAAAACAAAAATTTTCCTACGATGAGAACTACACGCCAAGATCTATCTACTACGTATAAAGCAAAGGATGGACATACATCCAACGAGAACTTACCCTCGAAGACAACGAGTTTTGTTAACGAGTAGGAACTCGTGGTTGATGTAGTCGTACACTTGCCGATCTCAAGATCGTGAGGAAGTCCGAGCGCCGCCACTCAGCAGTGCATCCGTACTCGCACACACGTTCAAGCCACCGGACAACCTCCACCTCTTTGCTCCAGCGATCCAGCGGAAGCAGCAACTCCTTTCAGACGAAATGCCACCGGGAACATGTATCTCGCTAATCCGAGACCATGGGGGAATAATTCTAGAGGGGGAGAGAGATCCTTCACAAGTAGGTGTGAGGAAGAAGGAGGAAGAGGGTGGCCTTTTATAGTAGGAGGGGGGGTGCCCCTCCTTCATGGCCGGCGCATGGGGGGGGTGACTCCTCACCTCCCCCATTCATGTGGTGGTAACCCCTCCACATTAAAATGCCTCTTCACATTCCCCTTTAAAGTCCCTACTTTAAATGCATTAAAATTCTCCAAGTTTAATGCTCTCTCATTTAATAAAACTCTTTTATTAAATTTATTCAGAATTTTGTTAATTACTTTAATTAACAAACATTCATATATAACCCCTTGCAATATTTCAATATCACATGCAGAACCACTTTCTGCAATTTTCCCCGAAACAATTTCCGCGCTTTGCAATTCTTTCGTCTGAAACATATGTGCTCCAAAATGGTGTCCGGTAACTCTTAAGTGTGTCACCCTACGGTTCGCGAATAATATAGACATGATTGAGACTCCTCTCAGATCAATAATCAGAAGCAGGACCTAAAGATCCATACTGACTCCTGCATATTCAACGATGACTTCTGTGATCGTGAGAACCTTTAATGCTTGTAACTAAATCCCTTTGTCTCGCGATATATTACATGTCCGAGATTCGATCATCGGTATCTCCATACCTAGTTTGATCTCGTAGCCGACATGCACTTTTTTCTCGTTCCCGTGATATAACATTCTAGTGATCACATCACTTGCTTGCAAGCTATCTTAATGTGATATCACCGAGAGGGCCCAGAGTATATCTATCCATCATCGGGATTGACAAATTCCACTCTTGATCCATGAGCCTCAACATAACACCTTCGTAGCACTGAACCCATCTTTATAGTCACCCTGTTATGGTGTGATGTTTGATGTTATCAAGATACTCTTCAGGTGTTAGCAATTAACATGATCTCATGGTCTAAAGATAAAGATTACTTCGTATGATGTTATAGCAATATAAACATAATGACTTGATCGTAATGCTATACTTCGGATGAATGTTCATCACATCATTTCACAAATGCTGTGACCTTGTTATTAACAACATCTAATGTCCATGATTAGGAAACCTTGACCATCTTGTTAATCAACAAGCTAGTCTATAAAAGAGGCATAACTAGGAACCCTTTTTGTTTATTAAACACACATGTATTGACGTTTCCGATCAATACAATTATAGCATGCAAAATAAATATTTATCATAAACATGGAATAAGATAATAACCACTTTATTATTGCTTCTCGGGCATATTCCCTTCAGTCTCCCACTTGCACTAGAGTCAATAATCTAGTTTGAAAAACTTTGCGTATTGAACACCTATGGCTTTCTGGTGTTGCATATACGCGATTGCTAGTGGTTAACATAATCTTCGGATCTGACAGTTTCAGGTCCGTGTGTATTTGCATGTCTTTGCGTCTCTACGCACCACTCATTCTCAAGTGAGATGGCATTGTATAAATTTGGTCCTCTGGTGAGACCTTTAGTTCGTTCGGGTTAAAATATGTTGATATTATTGTCACACAATATATCTTCATAGTATTAGCCCACTTTGAACCACACCTAGTTTGATAACAAACTACTTAACACAAATGCCCTCCTTTGCTGCTATTATAGCAGTTATATACTTAGCCTTTTGTTGTAGTATCCGTCACAATGTATCAACTTTGGAACTCATCCAAATCCATCATGGATCATCCTTTCCATTACATTGTGCCACCCATAGTCTAAACTGAGATAAATTTAATTTGTATCTTGTGACAAAAACTAGTATCAATGTAACACTTTAAAATGAACTACCTTTAACTATCTGTCACTTATACATGATATATTATTAGTTCTTCCAAAGCTCATAAGAATATCTTTACTATCGTCCTATGCTCATCTTATGAATCATCCTGGTATGTGCTCATAACACTTAGAGCATAGGACATTTTGGATATATACATATCATGGTATAATCAATCAAAATCTTCATGTGATTTTATTCACCAAGTGTTGAAACACTTGAATCTTGATACAATGCTTTCCATGCAACAAGAACCTTTCTTGTTGTTTCCATATTGAACCCTTTCAATATCTCATATATGTATGTCTGGCACAACCATATTAGTGTCTCAATCTATCCATATATATTTTGATGCCAAATATTCCGGTTTTGCCCAAGTCTTTCATCGAAATCTTATTTTAATGAAATTCTTAACTTGTGTCAATACAGGATACATCATTTCCAATCAACAATATGTCCTCTATATAATGTATTAGAAATATGTCTCAACGCTCCCACTTAATTTCTTGCAAATGCAAGCATCTTCATCATCTCCGATGAATTTAAACTCTTTTAACAATTTCATCATGGTGAAGATTCCAACTCCGCTATGCTTACTTCAACTATTGAAGTTTGCATGCCCTTTTAGCATCCTTTGAATTAACAAAACCCTTCGGACCATGTCATGTACACGTCCTAGGTAACCGTTCTATTATAAGAACCTTGTTTTGTTTATTCAACTACCATATACCAAATTATATGTAGTGGTTGCTACATTAATCCGTCAAGACTATATATCGCTATGAAAGATCAAATCTTGTCATAGTCAACTCCTTGAACATTGCCGTAAACTTATTTCTGACATATCGACTATTTCATAGATGTTAAACATCCATGTCTATTTCTTTATAGATCCAAACACGACCGATAGGCTTCACGCCTTTCCGGAGGGTCTTCCAAGTTCAGAAACTTGATTTCTCGTGTATGGATACTATTACGGATTCTATGACTTCTAGTCATTTTATGGAGTCAGGGCCCATCATCGCTTCTTTGCATCTAGTCGGTTCATCATTGTCAAAACAATAACGACTTGCTTATCAAATCACACTATTTGATCCTTACCGACCCACACGGTTCAATAGGAACTCTAATCTCCGAGATCACACTCTTTGTAATCACGGGAGCCATGAGCATTTTGGCCGCCACCGGGACACTTTCCGGCGCTGCTCTACTTAGCACATATAGCTAAGGTTCAACAACCTTATCAAAGTTCTATTGTCCTCCCACTTAACTTTTCACGAAAAATTCCTTCTCAAGAAACTTGACGTTCCAAGTAACAAACTCTTTTGTCCTCGGTGTTATGGAGAAATTCCCAACAAATTCTTTGGGATAACCTACAAAGACGTGCTTATCCAACTTTGGTTGTAAACATTTTACTTATGCATGGCATACCAAAATTTAAGAAAAGACAATTCGGGTTTTATCCCAAACTATAACTTATATGGTGTCATTTCAACGGATCACGATGGTGCTCTTTTCAGTGTAAACGCGATAGTATCTAAAGCTTCAATCCTTAAAACATAATGGCAGTTTTACAAATGACACCTTTGATCTTATCATGTCAAACATGGCTTGATTTCATCTCTCGAATATGCCATACTTCTATGGTTTATCGGGAAACACAAATCATGGAACAATTCCTCAAATCTTAGGTGTTTTGCTAAACATGTAACTAAAATATCTTCCTTGATGATCAAATCATAAACTCTTTTATTTTCTCGTTACAATGATTTTTCACTTCATCTTGAAAGTCTTTGAACAATTTTCAAATGTTTCATTCTTCTTCCTTATTAAGTAAATATATAGATATATTCACTTAAATTTCTGGAGAAAGCATATGAAGCAAAAAGATCAATCGCATATGGCTACACATAATGGACTATATACATCTACATGCATAATATCCAATAAATTAGTCATCCGTTCCTCTTTGGCCTATGGACGGAGTTTCAATTATCTCGAGAAAAGTCTCACCAGCATCAATTGATCAAAATCAAAAGACTCAAAAAATCCATCAACATGGAGTTTCTTCATGTTCTCTTTCCAATATAATTTAAATAGCAATGTCACTTCATAAGTGATCTTTCAATCATCTGTCTTGCGACATTTTAGCAATAATGTTTATGAATGTGATTTCTCCCACTAGACTTGTAAAAGTTCATCCATCCTTTATGGAATACGATAATTATTTGAACAACCATTGTTCTCATAATACCGGAACAAAATAACAATTATTAAAACAAATCTTGAAGGCTGGGTTTGACGACAACGAAAAACACAATAACACTTTATTTGTTTCCGATGAACATCATCACTTATTCTCATGCTAGTTACTTAGGCCATTGCAGTTCATGAATTGCGTTTTCCTGTATGACACTTCATACCAACCAATTCGGTATCCAATATCGATATCCAATACCTCAGAACCACATTGTTTAACAAGCAAGGAATACAGCCATAACATGTATATCTTCTATATACCTAAGTTGGACATTTCCAACTTTTTCTTTTTTGCCAAATATTTTATAGATTCTCTTTCAGCAATTCCTTTTCCTTTTAAAAGAATCTATCAACATAAATTGTGGTGTCATTCACATGACACATAGTACAAAGCGTATATAGTCAAATACTAATACCTTTGGACTTGCACTTTGAAGTGAATCACCATCATCAAATGTTTGGTATTTTTTCAAAAATCCATTCTTTAGTAATCTATTAATGTAGTAAACATTTTACTTACATCTTCTATTCATCCTTATCATGACAACTTTCATGATCAAGCTACTATAGCCTGTAAGGAAGAATCGCGAGTATAATGTTAGTTCCCGAAACCTTTTGGGAGATTCGGATGCCTAGCATCTCCATCCTTCACAAATTCTCATACAATATGAGAACATGTATTTTGCTAAATTACACTCTATCATAATGCAACCAAAAACATTGTTTCAGATATCACAATATCGTCCACACCTGATGGTTTCTAAAACAAATTTTCAGCTCCTAGATAACCTCGATATTAAAACAACTTTTGAATATCAAGAATCATGGAGGCAAACATGATACTTTAGATACTAACATTGGAATTCTTACTCTTGATTTAATACTACTTATTAAACTTCACGGAGTAAATAGAGTTTGCTGAAAGTTTGCAATAGGACTTCTAAACTTTAAATTAACATTCAAAACAATACGATACCAGTTCGTAAAGTAAATATCCAGAATTCTATAGTTCGATTATCTCAATTAAACTAAGCATAAGGTAGTGAATAGATGCCAATGACTACAACAAAATATGCAAAATCACTTCGATTTAATTTATGACTAATTTAGTTCGACTAATTCAAATTAGAAATAAACTCCCACTCAAAAACGACATCCCTCGTGCCTTTTTGGTGATTACATGAACCAAATCCACTACACCAAGTCCGATCATCACGTGAGTCGGTGTAGCTTCAAAGGCGAGCATCAATATGGGCATCATATCAACTATATGACTCATTCTTAACTTTTCGGTCCGTGTTCCGAGGCCATGTATGTACATGCTAGGCTCGCCAAGTAAGAACCTTAGTATTCCCATGTGTAAAACTATCTTACACCAGTTGTATGAAAGCGTAGAGTCGAGTACACCCGATCATCACGTGATGTCTCGAAACACGATCCATAGAACGGTGCATACTCAAGGAAGAACACATTTTATCTTGATATCTAAATGAGGGATCGTCTTACAATGCTACTAAAACGCCAAACTAGCAATATAAGATGCAAATATCTAATGTGTAAAGTGAGATGATATGGTCCATACATTTGATCTCCATCATATGCATCATGGTATGATCTCTATCATTCCTTTGTGTGTAAGGCCAAGGTCTATGGAACTTACACGTTAGGTGTGTTGTAAGAGTATCAACTATACATCTACTTACAACAATACCATATCAAGACACTAGCCCAGCAACGATCTAAACTAGACGCCTCTAATTTATCAATTGCAAGTTTTACGTGGTTTAGGGCTTTCGGAGATAGAACCGTTCTTACCTACGAACATAAACCACAACGAGGATAACCAAGTTATTAGCAACTCGTTGTAAATCAGATATTGACTATAGTAGGAGAGACAGACACCCGCCAGCCACTTATGCAAAACTACGATGAGAACTACACGCCAAGATCTATCTACTAGGTACAAAGCAACGGGTGAACATACATCCAACAAGAACTTACCCTCGAAGACAATGAGTTTTGTTAACGAGTAGGAACTCGTGGTTGATGTAGTCGTACACTTGCTGATCTCAAGATCGTGAGAAAGTCCGAGCGCCGCAACTCAGCAGCGCATCCGTACTCGCACACACGTTCAAGCCACCGGACAACCTCCACCTCTGTTGGGTCCGCAGCATAGAAAACAAAAATGTTCCTACGATGAGAAATATACGCCAAGATCTATCTACTAGGTACAAAGCAACGGGTGGACATACATCCAACGAGAACTTACCCTCGAAGACAACAAGTTTTGTTAACGAGTAGGAACTCGTGGTTGATGTAGCCGTACACTTGCCGATCTCAAGATCGTGAGGAAGTCCAAGCGCCGCAACTCAGCAGCGCATCCGTACTCGCACACACGTTCAAGCCACCGGACAACCTACACCTCCTCGCTCCAGCGATCCAGCAGAAGCAGCAACTCCTTCCAGACGAAATGGAACATGTATCTCGCTAATCCGAGACCATGGGGGAATAATTCTAAAGGGGGAGAGAGATCCTTTACAAGGAGGTGTGAGGAAGAAGGAGGAAGAGGGTGGCCTTTTATAGGAGGAGGGGGTGCCCCTACTTCATGGCCGGCGCATGGGGGGGTGACTCCTCACCTTCCCCATTCATGTGGTGGTAACCCCTCCACATTAAAATGCCTCTTCATATTCCCCTTTAAAGTCGCTACTTTAAATGCATTAAAATTCTCCAAGTTTAATGCTCTCTCATTTAATAAAACTCTTTTATTAAATTTATTCAGAATTTTGTTAATTACTTTAATTAACAAACATTCACATATAACCCCTTGCAATATTTCAATATCACATGCAGAACCACTTTCTGCAATTTTCCCCGAAACAATTTCCGCGCTTTGCAATTCTTTCGTCTGAAACATATGTGCTCCAAAATGGTGTCCGGTAACTCTTAAGTGTGTCACCCTACGGTTCGCGAATAATATAGACATGATTGAGACTCCTCAGATCAATAATCAGAAGCAGGACCTAAAGATCCATACTGACTCCTGCATATTCAACGATGACTTCTGTGATCGTGAGAACCTTTAACGCTTGTAACTAAATCCCTTTGTCTCGCGATATATTACATGTCCGAGATTCGATCATCGGTATCTCCATACCTAGTTTGATCTCGTTGCCGACATGCACTCTTTTCTCGTTCCCGTGATATAACATTCTAGTGATCACATCACTTGCTTGCAAGCTATCTTAATGTGATATCACCGAGAGGGCCCAAAGTATATCTTTCCGTCATCGGGATTGACAAATTCCACTCTTGATCCATGAGCCTCAACATAACACCTTTGTAGCACTGAACCCATCTTTATAGTCACCCTGTTACGGTGTGACGTTTGATGTTATCAAGATACTCTTCAGGTGTTAGGAATTAACATGATCTCATGGTCTAAGGATAAAGATTACTTCGTATGATGTTATAGCAATATAAACATAATGACTTGATCGTAATGCTATATTTCGGATGAATGTTCATCACATCATTTTACAAATACTGTGACCTTGTTATTAACAACATCCAATGTCCATGATCAGGAAACCTTGATCATCTTGTTAATCAACAAGCTAGTCTATAAAAGAGGCATAACTAGGAACCCTTTTTGTTTATTAAACACACATGTATTGACGTTTCCGATCAATACAATTATAGCATAAAAAATAAATATTTATCATAAACATGGAATAAGATAATAACCACTTTATTATTGCCTTTCGGACATATTCCCTTCACGTTGTTCTGCTGCGGCCTCCACACCGCTGTCGATCGCCCAGCTCGCCCGCTTGCTCAGCTCGCCGCTCGTCACCGTCCATCTCTGCACAGAGGCGGCCCGCCGCCTGCACCTCGCCGGAGCACCGCGCTGCCGTCCGTCTCCACACAGTGTAGCCAACCGCATCTCGCCGAAGCGCGCTGTCGTCCCACTCCACCTCGCCGGAGCGCCGCGCCGCTGTCCCGCTCCATCGCAGCACCGTGCCACCACGGGCACCTCGCTGGACCCTCCATAGACCTCGCGCGCAGCACTGCCTAGACATCCTGCGGAGCGCCGCCTGCTTGCACACGCCGGAGCGTCGCCACATCGGTATTGTTGTGTTGGTGTTGGTGTTGCCATTCCTGCTGCTATTTACTGCCACCGACGTTGCTACCTACGACATGGAGGTTTGCTACATGGGGTTAACGACACTGCTACCCACTGCCACTGACGCTGCTACCTACGACATCGAGATTGCTACATGGGGTTAGCGGCGCTGCTACCTACTGCCACCGCTGTTGCCACCTACGGTGTCGAGGTTTGCTACGTGCGGCCTGCGGCGGTGCTACAAGCGTATCTTTGGATTTTGCTACAATGTCTCCGGCAAGATCTCCGGTGAGGTGTCCGACGATATCGGATTTGCTACAATATGATATTTTATTTGCTACCACCGTTTTGCGATTTTGCTATAATAGCGTAACGTTTTTGCTACACAGTCTCTGGCGAGGTCTACCGGCGAAAGTCTCCGGCGAGGTAGGATTTGCTACATTAGCACAAATTTTTGCTACAAGGTCTCCGACGAGGTCCAGTCTATTTTTCTAATTTTAGGCCAAACCGTTTTTTACTACATGTAGCAAAAGCGGGCCATTATATAGCAAAAGCGGGACGCAGTGTAGCAAAAAGGGAAATTAGAAACGACACGTGTCAGCAGAAAGACCCGAAGATCAGAAGTTTTAATCCCCAGGGGACGCTTAGCACCTACCTTGCTTAATTTACACACTATTTATATGGCACTACCTCTGCTCCGATACAAACTAACTGCGTCTAAATACATGTGTACGTGCACAAACCCGACTCAATTAATTTGGATCCCAATGAGTAATAAATCGGAGTAAATAATAGCATATGAAAGTCTTGGTCCTGTCCACGTCTGGCCGTGGGATAGACATCGGAGAGGTCATGCGTTGCCATCGCAGCGGATCCCGCTCTTCCGGGAGCCGGGCCCGTAAGGGCACGTACGATGATCTTATCTTAGCAATGCCACATAAGATGATTGCTAAGTTGGAGGAGAGAGAAACGAAAAAAAGAGGTATGCCTTCTCTTGACTAAGAGATCATCTCTTAGCAACGATATGTCTCACCACATATTTAGAAATATCTACTGCTAGAGATAAGACTAAAAAAACGTATTATATATCATATTTTATTATCATAAGATAAGACTGTCTTATCAACCATTGTACATACCCTAACACGGGATTTCCTACGGCGGACGTCTAGTGCGCGCCCACTTCGATGGTGGGTGGACCGTGCGCGACCCCTCGCCCGGCAGGTGTGTCTACCCTCAGTTTTAACTTTCTTCGTTTTCACTTGGTCGTAAGAAATCATAAATGTAGGGAGTAACAGCTAGCATTACACCAAAATCTATCCTGAAAACATATTTATCGTCACCTTACAAATAAAGAGTTCCGGGTAGTCTGACACTATGATTACCGTGGCGGCCGGTGTATGAAAACGATCCAGTGCACTCGCGGGTCGAGATCTCGGCGATCAGTCCATCCGGCCCGTGTGGAGCCAGATCTTCACAAGGATTAGCGTCTCGTCCATGGAAACCCCACATCACACTCAAACTATTCTCCAAGGAGCAGTGTACATGCATGCTCGTTTGACGTGCATCTCTCGCGTCAACATCCGTCGATCGAGGCCTCGAGGGCCTACCAAGAACATACTGATTCTTTCCGTGTTATTCATATCATGGGCCAAGGGCAAGTTTAATAGGAGTCTGCAATTTTGTTGTACTACAGAGTGCCGACATACATTAGCTTAAGGTTTTTTTTTTAGGGGAACATTAGCTTAAGTTAAGACGTGAAAGAATTGGAATTTTTTCAAACTTTTCAAAACGTATTCGCTCTGTGTCAACAAGGTCACATGTTCTTTTCTATTTGAGGGAATGTCCCACCAAACTACCATAGGGCAGTAAAAGGGCATACAATGGAAGTAAAGACAGATGGCAGAGGATTAATCCCACTCCCTCCGCAGCTCCGTCTCAAAGTAGATGTTGTCGGTTTGTTAAAATTTGAATAAATCTATATGCTAAATGGAGTAGTGTCTAAATTTATCTAAATTTTGATAAATCTGCGACATATTTTGAGATGGAGGGTGTATAACATTGATCTTAAGATATAACTAAATAATACTCTCACCGACTGCGGTAAAAACAAGAGATATAATAGTGGCAATATGGCACGTAAGAACATATTTTTCCACAAGATTGGATAGTACCGCTCGGAGCAAGCGCACAAGCTAGTGTGACCGGAAACAATTTGCTATGTGGTCACACTTAGCATAAATAAGTGAAGTTGAGCTCTAGGGTGGAATACTTAGCGGAATCAAGAACATGATGCTCCTTCGCGAACGACATCGGTGGAATAGAGGTCTGCACTTTTTGGACAATCACCGGGTAATCGGGAATCCTATGATATCAGTATAGCATACACCACACAATTTTTTTTATATGAACAAGGTCAGCACCCGAGTAAAGGGACACATGACCTAAATCCCCAGATAATCATCATAGGACGAGCTTTCTCGAAAGAAGCATCGTTGTGTGTGCAATCAACGAATAGGAGCTTGAGTACACAAGAACGATTAGGACTTGGTACCTAACCGATGAACAAAAAACTTCACAAATCCCAAACAAGAGCCTAAGGGACGTGACTAAACTAAAAGACTTGGGGGAGCAAAAACACCATCCTACACTAACATCCAACTTTAGATTACTTTGAAATGCCTTCGACCGACCAAGAGGCATCCTGTGAACACTGAATTAAGTGATCATAGATTAGATTTTTTTGAAGGAGGTCATAGGTTAGATTGATCAAATAAATATTTTATCGATTTGATAGAATAAAGGTAAGAACATTAATATTTACTACCGCTTTCCTCATACTATCATTATACAATTGTTACCTCTATGAGAAAGAGAATCACATAACATATTTTAACTGCAAATATTTGTACTAGCATCTTAAATAACCTGCACAAGAAAATGACTATATAGACCAACCAGAGAAAATATGGCAACAATTTCATTCTGTTTCTGTAAGTCAAATATCACAAATATATTAAAAATGGCAGCACAGAAAGATTAGTATTTCAATCACTTCAAAACAAATAAGCTAATGGTAATTCTTACATAGTATTAGAGTAATTACCCCAACTATGACAAGGCTAATTACCCAACTATGACAAGGCTATAGACTGATACTCTAATATTGTTATATACTTTGGTATGCAAATTTCTCTTGGATGGCAAATACCAAATGATTTTTTATACTAAACTTTTATACCTTTTTAAAACTTATTTTACATGATTATAGTCTTCATTAGTACAATTTTCTATTATTTTGATGTCACTGTTAACTACACAAAAATGTCTTTGAGCATAAGCCATAGTTTTTATCGTTATCTAGTTGTAACGTATAACACTCAAAAAATTTCTTGTGGTAAATTTAAACTGTGTTGCGATATTAGCTCTCTCCTTGAATTAGTTTCGAGGTTGTAAATTGTACAATATACATATTATTTATTTGTATGTAATGCGTTTGTGTGTATATATATTATAACACCTTAAAATCATGACACATATGAAAAACTATCTTAGAAGTGGTTGTAGTGCATTATTAGGTAAGTTTAATTATGGTAGGGTCTGGAGTATAAATTGAAGCATTGGCCAATGTGACTTAGGCCTCCTTCTTTTCAGCTTATGGAATAGCTTTGCGGTCCACCACAACAGAAGCCCAAAATAAGGGTCTGGCTGCTACACCACTTTTTTCTACCATGAATTTCAAATCGTGTGTATAGCCAGAATCACCCCGCGAGCTGCTTCTCGAGCGACTCCCGAGCTTTTGCCAACTAAAACAAAATGGTACCGTGAGTTGCCCCTCTGCTTCCTTGTATTTACAAACAAATGCCACTGCATATATTTGTTCAAGACCTGAAATAAGAAAAAAAAAGAAAAAGAGGCCAGCCCTGCATAGGCGCATCGTTTCGAACGCATTAGAGCAACCACCGCCGCTGTTGCGTTCCGCTAGGGTTCTGCCTGCCATGGCAGCGACCGATCACCGCCACTGCTGACCCTGGCCCTTGCTCGCCTGACGGCCACCGAAAGAAGCGCCCTCGTCGACCAACCATGGACAGTCGCTTCCCACGCCTGACTCCACCACCTCCCACCCCTGCCCACCGATGACCGCCACTGCCGACCCCCTCACCCCAACCGTCCAACTCAAACTCGTCCTCCTCCACCCCCCTGGAATTTGAGTATATGGTATAGAATGAGTATGCTAGTTTATGCTTCTAGTATTGTACTGATTTGAGAATTCAAGTGTATGATACTGATTTGAAAATCCGGTGTTGCTTGTGTATGCTGCTAGTGTACTTTTCTTTTAATTTGGATATGTAATAATTTACAACATGTCCTCCTGCCGGGTTTGTGTGTGTTCCTGGGTGACGTCTAGTGCTTCGACTTGATGGGCCAAGGGTGTGCTGCTGATGTGTGTCCTTTTTCTTGGTACGCTTTGGTGTGGCCGTAACAGCCGTTCTGGTGTGGTCCTAGCTGTTGATATTACTGCACATGTACTCAATGATTTTGCAATTTTGTATACTCTCTCCTTCACAATTACCTCGTGTTCTGGTTTAGTCAAAGTCAAACTTTACAAACTTTGACCAAGAATATAAGTAAAAATATCAACATCCATGATTTTCAATACATATAATATAAAAATATAGTTTATAGCAATTCTAATGCAATAGTTTTTATGTTATTAATATTGATATTTTTTCATAAATATATGGTCAAAGTTAAATTTTTTTACTTTGACTAAACCTAGGATGCGAGGTAATTGTGAATGGAGGAAGTACTTCCAATTGTCTGGTGTTGGAGCTTTCTAGAGAGGCACAATGGTTGCCTCATCCACAGCTTTCTAGAGCGGCACAGCGGTAGTCATCATCCACGTGTGGGTTGTCGTGGCAGGATGTGAGCTCCCTTATTTTTATCTTGTGACACGTACATCTGGAAGAGTTGAAGTCATAGACCTATTAAAGAGACACCTGGAAGAGTTTAGGGACATGTGGGACATGCTCTAGAGGTAATTTCCGCTATATCGGTCTCTTTCGTTGATTTCCTGAGATATCAGGTAATAAATAACTCATTCATTCATTTTCTTTACAGGGAAGGGTTTGGAACCTGTTCAAGAGTGCGGTTACGGGTTCCTGTAGTGAGAAGCTGACGTTTAAGCCGGTTTCGGTACGTACTACGTGATATGTCCGCGCATCTCTTTACTTCTAGTTTCAATACAATTATGATGCTAGATTATTATTTTGATTGAATTCTATTCTCGTAAAGTGCGTGAGGCAGCCACCGGGGATGAATCTATGTGGATTCTATGTTTGTGAGTTAATGCGCACGTTTACCACTAAGCTCAAAGATTATAGAGTCGAGGTAATCAATACATTCACAACATTATTTTATTACCGTCACTTTTTGTTATCATGATTGATATTCATATTGATCTCCTTTTTTATATAGTTCGAGAGCATGCGGGATCAGCTCCTACCAGAGCAACCCGTACTAGGAATTGCAGAAGAACTGGCGGGATTCTTGTTGAACGAGATGGTAGAGGACGCCGGAGAATTTAGTGTGAATAGGCACTGCCGATGATCCCCGATCGTGTAATCGAATAGACAGGCTCTAGTCCCGGTAATTGTGATCTCCATGTAAGTATCATGTATATATTTGTATGCTCGATCTTAAGACAAGTTATCTTATATATACACGAACGTGTACGGTATCTGGTAGCATAGAAAACTATTTTAAAATAAAAATAAATAAAATAAAAGGATACAAAATGAATTCTCTGCCGCGACAGAGAAAGTGCCTAAAATGCTACCGCGACAGAGAACCATTTGTCCCATCTGTAATAGGAACCGGGACTAATGGGGGGCACCTCACGCACGCAGAGGCCACCACGTGGATGCCCATTGGTCCCGGCTGGTAACCGTGCCGGGACTAGTGACTGGGCCTTTAGTCCCGCTTCTTCAGTCCCGGTTCCGAAACCGAGACTAAAGCCTCTTACGGGCTGGAACTAAAGGCCCGTTCTCTACTAGTGCGTCCATCAATCCATGTAAAGTGCTTGTTGACGGTAGTCAAAGCGTCCCTGACGCATGTGCAAACGCGATGTAATATAACCTCTTGGTCTAGCCTATACTTTGAAATCGATACATCTAAATGATATATCCTTCAAAAGGTATCGGGTCACATAGTTTTTTTTAAATTGGCACTTTATTATTTTAAGTAATGTTTATACCCGATCTCTGCATAGTTAGGGTGCACACAACCGATCAATCCACTCTACTAGACAACAAATTAACTAGTCCAACATTACATAATGCACTACCATAGTAAACAGCCTCAAGCTATGGAGGATCGGCCCGCAAATCATTCGGTCATTCATGTCGAGAGAAAACATCTATCGTTGTGTCCTCCAATCGCGTACACCCCTCCACAAATAAGTCGTAAAATTCCATGAGTTGTAGAGTAGTCCATGAGCGGAGAATAGCCGTGGCTCGATAAATAACCTGCATGTTAGGAGACTCAATGTTATTAAAAAAAATCCATTTCTACAAAGTCATAGCGATCAAATAATGACAAGCGCTCCCACCCTAAACAAAATCCTGTATTTATCATCCATCTCATGTAACCAATTACCTAGTACATTGGCAATCAAACACGAGAAGATAAACCTGAGGCTACTTGGATGATTGATTATATAGAGCAAGCAAATTTATAATGGAAGAATAAATGCCGAATTGTCTCCTCATGATGACAAAGAATGCATTGTGTACTTCCATGCCAATTCCTCTTTACAAGATTATGTTGTGTAAGAATAAATCCCTTACGAAGATACCATGTGAATATCTTCGTCTTTAGAGGTATCTTTGTCTTTCAAATTTTACTATGATCATCGAATGGAATATCAGGTTATATCAAAACTCTATACATTGAGTCAACAGAAAATTCATCACTATCTAATAATTTCCATTTGAACTCGTCTACACCATCCGACAACTGTATCGTGGATAGTTGTAATAAAAGATTGTTCCGAGATATCAATCGAGGGCTGATGAGGTTTCTTCTGAAAGGCACACTCGGAGGATTAGATTTCATTACTATGGAAAGTGTATCCCCTTTATGCCTAACAATCGAGTATAAAGCTGGATATTGTTCGTGACGAGAAGTTTGGCCAAGCCAAACTTCCCAAAATCTAATTTGTGATCCATCCTTGATATTGAAGGCACCAAAATGGAAGAAATGCTTTTTCAACGCCATTAGTCCAGCCCAAAAGTATAAATTGCCGGGTTTCCAAACCACTTGAGACACAGCTTTGGAGCCAACATATTTTCTCCATAGCATGGTTTGCCAGACACCATATTATGTAAGTAGTTTGAGAAGCCATTTACCCAGAAGCGCGGTATTTTTTACTTCCAAATCATATATGCCAGGTCCACCATATTCTTTCATTCAGCATACCACATTTCATTTGGCAAGTCGATATTTCTTCTTTTTACTATCCCCTGCCAAAATAATCTTGAGAAAAAATAATCTACTTTATTCAAGACACTTTTTGGCAATTGAAAAAACGAGATCATATACAATACTATGTTGGTAATTACTGAATTTATGAGTTTTATGAGTACAAGTCTTCCTCCAAGAGATAATAATTTACCATTCCAACTATTAAGACGTTTTTAGAGTCTTTGCTCTACGAGTTTCTATTCAGCACTTGTGAGACGCCGATAGTGAATCACTACGGGAGAAGACTGATACGCCGACGGTTGGCCCCGTCGGTGTAGCCCCATAATTTTTTTTCAAAATTTATTTTCTAATTTTTTTGAATTGTTTAAATCGTTAATCTCACAAGAACAATTTTAACTCTAAGTACACTTAATCTCAAGTCAAAATTGTACTCGTAGTCAAACTTCCCAATCGGTCACCCATCCTAACACTACTCCAACCCCAACACGCTTAACTTCTTCATTCCTTTTACATGAGCTTTCGACAAAGAAATTAGAACTTGTTGTGAATAATATCATATCAATCCTATTGACCATTAGACCATGATGTTAGACGTCTTTATTTTTTACATTCCATACAATTATTTAAGTAAATAACAATGAGTAAGTAATAATAATCTTGAATTGAAATAAAAAGAAAATAAAATTTATTTATTTTGCATTTTTCAATTTAATATTGAATAATTCATATCTACAAATCCGTAAATAGTAATTCGACAAATAATGTATCCAAATCGATCAGAAAATAAAAGGAATCCAAATATGACATCCCTGTCATCTATTTAATGATATATCGTATGATTTTAACACTAGACCAACCGAAACTATGTCAGTATTCTCGAAACACCCCACTTGGAAAATAGAAAATAGCTTTTTGTTGCGACGAAAATAAAAACTTGCATTGGATCTCTGATAAAATAGCATATTGCGAACACAAAAACGATTTTTACAAAAAAATCATGAGCATCAGATCATGTGCCTGTAGTTCAAATCTGACTCACTTTCTACCGATTCAGCAGGAATTTGTCTTTTTTACGAGGGATGGGCGGAAAGGTTTAAGATTCCTCGGTTGGGACATTATCTATGCAAGGTGGTCTACTATTTTTTAAAAATGGGGTGGTACCATTTTTAAACATTTATTTGATGGTTGCTTAAAAAAAACCTTATTTTGGGCACTCGGAAAATGAAAAATGGCTTTTTGGTGTGACAAAAATGAAAATTTCCTCCAGCAACATTGTTCGCCATCCCATGATGCACATGCATGCATAATATGAGAATATTATCACAAACTATGCCTCGATTCTGGCCATAACATTAATCATTTGACCTAAAAGCAAGGAAACCTCGATTGAGATAGGTCACTTTGTGAAGGTTTTTTGAGGCACAATCAATATACTAATTTTGATATTTTTCCTTATAACTATGTCACATAATATGACACCACGCGAAGCTTTTGCATTATTTCGATCATTTTCGAATTTTTTATGTTCGTTTCATACTATCGTCAAACTTTCAAAAAATGGCGGACATGAAGATTCTTAGCAACCTAAAAATGATTTTCCAATAAATTATGAGCATCAAATCATGTACCTGTAGTTCAAATCCTACTCACTTCCTACCGATTTGGCAGGAATTTTTCTTTTTCACGAGGGGTGGACAGAAAGGTTTAAGCTACCCTGGTTGGGACATTATCCATGCAAGGTGGTCTACTATTTTTGAAAAATATGGTGGTACCATTTTTAAACCTTTATTTGGTGGTTGCTTCACAAAACACCCCGTTTGGAGCACTCGAAAAATGAAAAATGGCTTTTTAGTGAGACGAAAAGGAAAACACCCTCCTGCAACATTGTTTTCCATCCCATGATGCACATGCGTGCACAATATGGCCACATTATCGCAAACTATACCGCGATTCTAGCCATAACATTGGTCATTTTACCTGAAAGCGAGGAAACCTCGATTGAGATAGGTGACTTTGTAAATGTTTTTTTGAGACACAATCAATATACCAATTTAGTATTTTTCCTTATAACTATATCACATAATATGACACTACGCGAAGATTTTGTATTGTTTCGATCGTTTTTCAATTTTATGTCCGTTTCAAACTGTCGTCAAACTTTCTAAAATGGCAGTCATGCAGATTCTTAGCTCGGGAATGAGCCACGCTAAACTTGTATTGGATTTCTGATGAATAGCATATTATGAATTAAAAATGATTTTTCTAAAAAATCATGAGCATCAGATCATGTACCTGTAGCCAAATTTGACTCACTTCCTACAGATTCAACAGAAATTTGTCTTTTTCACGAGGGGTGGTCGGAAACGTTTAAGCTATCCTGGTTGGGACATTGTCCATGCAAGGTGGTCTACTATTTTTGAAAAATGGGATGATACCATTTTTAAACTTTCAATTGGTGGTCGCGTCACAAAATACCCCGTTTTGGGCACTCGGAAAATGAAAAATATGTTATACGAAATTATTTGTATTGTTTTTATATTTTTTTGAACAAAAATATTTAATATTTGAGTTTATATAGGTAGATCTTATTTTTATGCAAATTCTGATATATTATATATATTTTTCTGAATTAAAATGATTTAGTTATGATTTTTTAAGATTAATGTGGCAAAAAAGAAAAATAGCTACGCCTACGGCTTTGCCGTCGGCGTACTTGACGCCATCGCATCTCCATCACGCCTAATCAACTACGCCGACGGCCCGGTCTACGCCGACGGCTGCCGTCAGCCTAACAATTATACGCCGCCGGTAAAATAGGGCCGACGGCCGTGCAGCCCGGCTACCTAGCCCATCCACCTACGCCGACGGGCCCGACATTTCACCGTCGGCGTATGAAGTTATTCCCATAGTGAATCGGTATTCAAGCCACATAGGTAACACAACAAAACGAATAGAGGCACAAATGCGTCATGCAAGAGAAAACTACAAACGTGTATCAGGTCATCCAAACCACGCCTGTCATAAATAGGTTATAGTCATCGTCAACTCTCTTTGACAAAAGGTTCCAAAAAGGACTATAGTAGATTTTTTTTTCTGAAAAGTCCACTGATCTAATCATACTCGTCAACATACAAGAAATCTAACAAGTAATAGAAATTACAAAAAAGGTACTTGAACAAAGGCCTTAAAATAAAAAGGAGAGAAACGGTGACAAAATATTCTCATACCTACACCGTGATTTCATCCGTATCTATAGAAATAGCTTTGGCCTCTAATGGGATCCCTGTGATCTTTTCCAATAATCTTATTATTGTCATGGGGCAGATTCAAGTCTTTTTGTGGAAAGACTTCTATAGGATGTACATTTTTTCTCTCTCTATATATAATATTCTTGTTAGAACACATTGAGTAGGATATTGAGTAATAGATTGAACATATGGAGAGCAATTCGCACAAGATCAATTTCGTTTAATTTATAGATTGGAAGTTCAATATTCTTCATAGCATGATTGATCACTACAAATTAAACTTTACACATAATATTTCTCCAAATCCCCCAAAAAATAATATTCTCCAAAAAAAAGTTTGTTATTTTCAATATGTATTTAACTAGTACTACTAGCTTATTTCGCAACGTCGCCTTTGCGATATTGGTTAGAGCTTGCTAGCCGTTAATGTTTGGAGTCGTCGTTCCAAGAAAGACGCCCCACTTGGGCTCGCCGACCTGCGCGCCGACGCGGGCCGGCTCGTCCACCGTCGTCGTCCTGTCCACCCCGGCGCCGGCGACGGCGGGTATCCTCGAGGCCGGCTCCGCCCCCTGCGCCTGCACCGACGATGGCACCCTGAACTGGAACGGGTTGAACAGCGACGCCCACACGCTGAGCTGCTCCTGCCGCGTCGCGCCGACGTACGGCGGCACGAGCGCCGGGATTCCCGCCGGCAGGGCCACCGCCGGAGGAGTGCCGCCGATCCACGGCATTGACGCGACGCCGCCGCCCGCTGCCGGGAGCGGGAAGACCCCCGGGAACCGCAGGCCGCCCGCGAGCGCCGGCAATGGCAGCCACTTCCCGGCGCCGAGCGCCTTGTCGCCCCCGTGCTCCCACGTGGCGGGTGATCCCTCTGGCGACGCAGCCGCCTCGGTAGAAGGCACGTCCATCGGCATCTCCATAGAAGTCGCCGGTGCCGTCGCTAATGTCATCGAGCTGGTTAGCGGCCGCGCCGTGGCGCCGTGTGCGAGGACCAGGCAGAGCGTCGCGGCGGCAACGGCAGCGAAGGTGCGGCAGCGGCGGTCCACCATCGTTGAGGTTGCTTGGCACGGCGGTGATCTCCTGGTGGTTGTGTTGCACGGCTGAGCTCATCGAGGCCGTATATGTAGGATTTCACGGCGATGTATAGGTTGGGGTTTGTACGGTACGTGCGTCCCAGGAGCAAACGCATGTATGTGCGATGTTTGTTAGAGTGTTGACCGTTTACCAGTTCTTCGTGTTTCAGGTTAATTAGGAGTGTAGTCGTAACCTGGAGAGAGAGAGGTTGGTTGCCTCATCGGTTAGGCCATGCGATGGCCGTGACTCCAGTAAACGAATAATGGATACTCTATTAGTATACAATCACAATATCCATGCATGGAAATTCACGAGGAACTGTTCCATGTCATATTTCGAAGAGTGAATTTGAAAGAAACCACAACTTCACGGGTATAATCACAACTTGCCACAACTTTTGGGTATATTTTTAGAAAACCACAGTTTCACTGCTAAGTACCAGCATTTCACCCAAAACTACCCCCTTGGCAACAAATCTGACATTTGAGCCCACCCGACATGCCCATCTAAGCCCGCCAGGCAGGCCCGACCTGGGTTGTGTGGTCGAATCTGACTAAGGCAGAAGGAGTGAGCTGCCGACCTGGCGATCTAGGGTTTGAGCAACTTTGAAGGCGATCATAGCCGATGAAGGAATCTCTGACCTTGGAGATCCCCGCTGCGACCTATGCTCCTGTTTTCGCTGACCAAGGGACTGCCTTGCACCGTTTTCCGTCCTTGACGTTGAGCGGGCTGCGCAGTTGAGATCGGATCGAGGGTAGGAGCGATGGTGGCTGGAGCATTGAGGTTGACGAGGCTTTTCGTGATTGATGAGTTACTCAAAAACCTGAAGCTGAGAGGCAGAGAAGGATCTTGGCAAGGCTGATTAGGAGGTGGAGTGGATAATTGTAGCTAAGCTCGTGAAGGGTTTTAGCACGCAGTCACTAGATAATATGATGCGGGTGGCATGTAACACTGGAAGAACATCTCGTTCAAACACGTGGAGAAGAACATGTTCACTGTGCAAGCCCTTTGTTTGGAAGATTGGAATCGCATTATGGAGGAGGGGCCATGGCTGTTTCGCGAATGTGTGTTGATGTTGGAGAACTTTGATTGTGCAACTGTTGTTCCATATGTAATGCCTAACTGTCCAAGCTTGGGTTTAGATACACTGTATACCCCTTTGTATCGTACTGATCCAATTCTCAAACAATTGGTGGCTAAAGTGGTGGAGGTTGAGAAGGTTAAGATGATGTCAGTTTTGTTTGGAAGCATAGAGTTCCATAGGGATAGAGTCAAGCTTGTGGCTGACAAACCGTTGTCACGAGTTGTGACATTCTGGCCTGAAGGTAGCGCGAACATGAGGGTACCGGTGAAGTATAAAATATTTTGAATTTCTGGGATCACTGTGGCACGATAGGTCGAGAACATGAGGATTGTGGATGATGAGCTTTAGTTTGCAGACTGGATACTAGCAGTAGATAAATTCTGGCCCGCTAGTACCCCGTGTGTGAAAGGGCTTCAGCACGACATGGGAAGGAGCTGGTGAGGGACGAGTTTCTGCTAGTTACCATGGTGGACGCACATGACGTAAAGGTGGTTTTACTTGTTGTGGTGGGGTGATAGCAGGCAACATTAAGGGGTCTATAAGGAGACAGGAGAATAGTCCAATACAAACCTTGCACCATGCAAATGATCATCATGTGATGCTGGCCTTGACAAGAAGGGAGATGGTCCGAAGGATACTGTGGCGAGCCCCCTGAAACCAGTTCCGGAGGGCTCGAAAAAAGCATGGGAGAAACCACCTGCACATAAGATGCTTGATATGGGCAATGAACCGGTGGAGAGGGCACCGTGTGTGGCTATTCCCCCTCCACCGCTGGTATATGTTCCTCCCAAGGACAAGAAGCATCATAAGAAGGGGGAAATGAGGAAAGGCATGAGTAAGAACCAAGGGATAATTGAGGCAGGCTCCAGCAAGGAGCACTGCCCAGAACAATTAGTTTCTCAATGTGGAAGTATCGCGGACTTGATAATGCCATGACAGTGAAGGAGCTTCGTGATTTTGCGAGGAGTTTTCCCCCTCAATTCTATGTGTCTTAGAAGCAGAAGTGCATAAATATAGGGTATAAGGTCTGAGACATACACTAGGATACTGCAATGCTTTTGTTGTAAGTAGTTCGGTCTAGAGTGGTGGATTACAAATTTTCTGGAATAATCAAATAAACATGGAGATTTTACCGTACTCGTAGTATCACATGGATGCAATCATCACGGAGGTTGATGGGTCACCGTGGAGACTTACTTGTGTGTATGGGGAAGCACATACTAGGGAAGGATTCAAAACCTAGGACATGTTAAAGTTCATCAAGGCATCATCTGACATCCCGTGGGTGTGCATGGGGGGCTTCCATAAGTTGAACATCGCTCAGAACATGTAGGGGTGCAAGAGAGAATCTATGCGCAAATGTAGGCTTCTGAGAGATGGTAGATGTGTGTTGCCTTCAATGACTTATGTTTTGAGGGCCATAGCTGCGCACTTATGATGAAAATTTTGAGGTGGTACATAGTGTAGAGTGAGGCTTGATGATGCGCTAGCAACAACGGATTGGATTGCTCGATTCCCAATGGCAAAAGTACAGAATATGATGGCTGCGGCATTGGATCACGAGGAGTTCTCACCGATGGTATCACGGTCTTAGCAAGAGGGAGGTGAGGCTCATATGATGTAGAAGCTGCAACGGAGGCTAACGATGTTCTCCAGTCATTTGGAGGGTTGGGGTGGATGATGTTCGGACATGTCAGACTGGAGCCCTCAAAGATCAAGGTGGAGTTTGAGAAATTGCAAGCATACCCATATAGACTAGGACCCATGCATACTAAGACTAAAGTCACTGATCGCATCTTTGAGCTAAACCATAGAGAACAAATTGTGTGGCAGCAACAATCACGGTTCCAATGGTTAGCGGCTAGTGACAAAAACACGACTTTTTTTTCATATGAGAGCAATCCAGAGGAAAAAGTAGAATTAGGTCACAAGGCTGCTGAAATCATGTGACCAGTTTACTGACGATGAATAGGAGACTCAATATGAGGACCTAGTTCTATAAGAACGTGTATAGTGTGCCAGTGAAGGTCATGCTGATGATGAATCGGAATCTCCTCGCTCCTTTTAAAGAGTGTGAGGGTAAGGAGGCTCCATTTCATATGTCCCCAACAAAAGCCCCGGATCCAACTATTAGGAAAACAACTATAGATAGCCGGCAATTTTGTGGCGCATATCTTAGACAATGCACCATAGAAGAAATCTAGTGGCGCACGCCAGGACATGCACCACAAAAAACTTCACTAGTATGTGGCGCATAGAGAAAATCATGCTTCACAGATGTACATATGCGCCATAGAAAGTTACGGGGCCCCCACCACAGAATTTGGGTGACCAACTTTCTGTGGTGCATATGACAATATGCGCCACCAAAATATTTGTTTTCTGTGGCATATATTTTTATATACGCCACAGAAAGTTGACTTGGGTCCCACCGCGAAAAGTGCTACCCCTTTTCTATGGCGCATATGGGTAAACTTCTGTGGAGCATATCTACTATATGCACCACAGAAAGGTCCGTTCAGATCTATGTATAAAAAGGTGGCAGCTTGCACCCCTCTATCTACCATCACCCATTTCACATCCCTTCTCCCCCTCCTCCACACCCAGCTCTTCTTCCTCCTACCCCATCCAATTTTTCCCATACTTTTCTCAATTGTTTGTACTTAAATCTACTTTAGTTCATAGATTGGTAAGGGGAAGCCTCTCTCCAACTTGTAGATCTAAAACACACTTAGTTTTCTCTCACACATCTGTTATACCCCCTTTACAGGTATCTATAACTATGATAGGCCGCTTGTAGACTCTATAACTTATCCAGATTAGTATGGGACCCACAGCTTATCCAAGTGAGCGTCGGACCCACATCTTACCTAGGTTAGCGTTGCAAGATGGGACCTCGAGCCAGCCACATGCCCACGCCTGTGTCGTTGCCTCCCCCTTTCTTCTTATTCTCCGACAACGGTGGCCCTTCTCCGGCGATGGCGGCCCTTTGTCTAGCTTCACTTTGGCCTCCCATTCGTCATGGTCGTAGTATGGTGCCGTCCTGTTGACCTGTATGAAGGATGACAATGGCAACCATGCGCAGGGAAGGTTACATCTCGCACCAAAATGTTCCGAATAGACGGGGGTGCTTGATGTGGACAATCAATTGGCGCAACTCGGGAGCTCAATTGGGCACACGCTTGATGTGGGGAATACGGCCGGCGAGCCGTTCCGATAATTTAATTGGTTTATCGAGTTAATGTCTCGGCTGCAATCAAGTGAATCTATGAGGTGAAAGTCAAACTTTGAGATCTAGGGAGATGGTTGTTCTATTTATATAAATGATGTATTTTATGGTCATGCACTAGAAAGTAATGGTTTGTTCTTATGAAATATCGATAGTAGTGATTCTCACATCCATATCATTGATGCAAAATGATGTAAACTTAGTGATGATAATCCCATGTATATGTGGCATTTCCATCTGGGTCATATTGGTGTTAATTGCATGAAGAAGCTCCATTCTTATGGATCTTTGGAGTTGTTAGATTTCGAATCTCTCAATAGATGCTCACCGTGCCTTATAGGCAAGATGACCAAGATGTCGTTCTTCTGTATGATGGAACGGGTGCTGGACTTGTTGGGGATCATACATACTGATGTATGTGGACCAATGAGAATCTCAACACGCAATGGTTATATTTACTTTGTAACCTTCACTGATGATTTGAGTAGATATGGGTATATCTACTTAATGAAACACAAGCCTGAAACATTTAAAAAGTTCAAAGAATTTCAGAATGAAGTTGAAAATCAACTCGACAATAAAATCAAGCACTTTCGATCTGCTCGAGGAGGCAATTATTTCAGTTATGAGTTTGGCATGCATCTCAAGACTTGTGGTATTGTACAACAACTTACGCCAGCTAGAACTTCATAGTGTAATGGTGTGTCAGAATGATGTAATCACACTCTATTGGATAGTGTGTGTTCTATGATGTCTCTTACCGACTTGTGTGTGTCATTCTGGGGACACGCATTAGAAACATATGCGTTCATTTTAAATAGGATGCCATCCAAGTCTGTGGAGACAACACCGTATGAGATATGGCATGGCATGAAGCAAAAGTTATCGTTCCTAAAAGTTTGGAGTTGCGAGGCTTATGTTAAGAAACTACAGCCCAACAAACTCGAACCGAAATAGGAAAAGTGTATCTTTGTAGGGTATCCAAAGGAAACTACTGGGTACACCTTCTACAACAAAACCTAGGGCAAAACTTTTGTCGCAAAGAATGGTGCCTTCCTCGAGAAAGAGTTCCTCGCAAAATGTGTAACTAGAAGGAAAGTAGAGCTCAATGAGATTGTTGACCCTTCTCTCGAAATACTGAGTGGTGCAACCGCCCTCATCAATTGGAGTGGGATAAAATGATGATGATCGTGACACTCACATCGAGGCACCTAATAAACCTCGCAAGTTTACAAGAGTTCATACTGCTCCTGAGTGGTATGGTAATCTTGTTAGCATGGTCATGTTAGTAGAACAATACGATCCTATGAACTATAAGGAAGCAATGGAAGGCCCCGAGTCCGAGAAATGGCTTGAAGCCATGAAATCCGAGATAGGATCCATGTATGACAACCAAGTGTGGACTTTGGTGGATATTCCCGATGATGAAGGTTGTTCAGAATAAATGGATCGTTAAGAAAAGACAAACTCGGACAGTAATGTGACCATCTACAAATATCAACATGTCGCAAAGCATTTCCATAAAATTAAGAAGTTGACTATGATGAGACATTCTATCCCATAGAAAAGCTTAAGTCTATTATGATTTTACTAGCTATTGTTGCATATTTCGACTATGAGATATGGAAGATGGATGTCAAAACCGCGTTCCTAAATGGCAACATTGAGAAAGAGTTGTATATGGTACAACCGGAAGGTCTTATCGATCCTAAGGATGCTATGAAGTTATGAAAGCTTCAATGTTCTATTTATGAGCTGAAGTAAGCATCTCGGGGCTGGAGTTTTTGCTTTGATGAAGTGATCAAAGGTTTTGGATTTGTCCAAAATGAAGAAGAAGCATGCATTTATAAGAAAGTGAGTGGGAGCTTAGTGTCATTTCTAGTACTATATGTGGATGACATATTACTAATTTGGAATGATGTGAATCTTCTAAATAGCATAAAGGATGATTTAAGTAAATTTTCCATGAAGGGCATTGGTGAAGCTGCTTAAATATTAGGCATTACAATCTATAGATATAGATCAAAACGCCTATTAGCACTAAGTCAGAGTACTTACCTAGAAAAGGCTTTGAAGAGGTTCAGAATGGATCAGGCGAAGAAATGGTTCTTGCCTATAGTGAAAGGTACACCATTGAGTTTGACTCAATGTCCAGCAACGGAAAATGATAAGTAAACAATGTCCAACATCCCATATGCTTCAGTCATAGGGTCTATCATGTATGCCATGATAGGTAATCAACTAGATGTGGCCCTGGATCTTAGCATGACGATCCATTTCCAAAGTAATCTAGGAATGGAACATTGGACATTAGTTAAGAATATCCTAAGTATCTGAAGAGAACTAAGGACATGTTTCTTGTCTTTGGAGGATGTGAAGAACTTGCTATAACTGGTTACGTTGATGCAAGTTTTGACAATGATCCGGACGACTCGAAATCTCAAACAGGGTATGCGTTTTTGGTAAATGGTAGCGTGGTCAGCTGGAGGAGCAGGAAGCAATCCTCGGTAGCTCAATCTACAATGGAATAAGAGCACATTGCTTCTTCGGAAGCGGCGAATGAAGATGTGTGGCTAAGGAAGTTCATCATTGAACTGGGAGTGTTTATAAGCATGCAAGACCCTATGAGCATCTATTGCGATAACACAAGGGCCATTGCGAATGGAAAGGATCAGTGGTTCCACTCTTCTACCAAGCACATACTTCAGCGTTACCATGTGATAAGGCAGTTTTTCGGTGATGGTGACATTAGGATTTGAAAAGTTCATATGGATCTGAATGTTGCATATCCGTTAACAAAGACTCTTCCATAAGCAAAGCATGATCAACACTAGGATGCTTTAAATGTTAGATTCTTGCCAAATGTAAACTAGTTTATTTGTACTCTAGTGCAACTAGTAAAATATTGGAGATATGCCCTAGAGGCCAATAATAAAGTTGTTTTTATTGTTATATATCATATGTTCATAATAGTTTTATACCATGCTATAATTGTGTTAAGCGGAAACATTGATACACGTGTGGTATGTAAACAAACCAAGTCCCTAGTAAACCTCTAGTCAACTAGGTCATTGGTCAACTGATGATCGATATTTCCTGATGATGGAAATATATGTTAATCAACAATGGGGTCATGTAATTGGATGAATGATGTGATGGACACAAACCCAACCATAGTATTGCAATGATATCCAGTCATGAAGTTCAACATTGCGATATCTAGTAAAACAAATAACCCATTCCTTTGACCGTGAGATCATATCAATCACTATCACCCAAGGCTAATTTAACCACATCAACCATCACACCATAATAGGTTGATCATAAAGGTGTCTATCAGGTATTCCGAAGGGGTAGGTTGAGGGGTACGCATCGAGATCAGAATTTGCCTATTAGGGTGGCACATCGATACTCTGGGTCCACTTGGTGAGATTACATCAATGAAGCTTGCAAGCATGTGACTACATCACGAGGATGTAATATCACAGGAACGAGTAAATGTGTTTGTCAGTAACAATATCGAACTAGGTATGAAGATACAAAAGATCATATCTTGGACAAACTAGGTATCGAAGGGTAAAGCGAATGAGACTCGATGTTTGGTTCAAGCGATCAAATTATTCATGGAATGCATGGGGCCATCACGGGTTTCTAGATCCCACTGTTGGTCATTGATAGGAGAGATGTCTCGATCATTTTTGCGGATTTCCGAACCATAGGGTGACACACTTAAGGGTAGATACACTTAGGGTTGATCTTGGATCGTAAGAGAAAAGAGAACCAAAATCGTTTCGGGAGAATCCAAAGATGTTCTGAGGGGTTCGAAAGGTGTTTTGTAGCGAGAGGAATTAATCATGTGTATTTAATATTAATTAAATGAATTAATGATTTTTTTAATTAATTAAAAGGACATCCCACCTACATGGGCTTTCCCGGAGGGAAGGGCCCATGAGGGCAAGCCGCCCCAAGGGGCATGGCTGCCGGCGGGCAAGGGGCCATGGCGCGCGTGGGTGGAGCCCATCCCACTGCTGGCGACCCCCTCCTTTAGTTCCACTACGAGAACCCCTCCGTGGTGGTGCTCCCCTCTCCCCTATATAAAGTGGGGAAATCCCTCCTCCCGGAACCATTCCAGTTGGCTTTTGTCTTCTATGTCTCCCTTTCTCTCTACCTCACGTGTGTGTTCCCAAGTTTGAAATGTGCACACTGAGATAGAGATTTCTCCACCATACACACACTGTCGTGCTACTGGAGTCTCGATCCTAATCTTTTTCTTCCACTGCTTCGCTGGATTAGAGCCCGGGAGACGTAGACGTGTGTAGAACTGCGGAGGTCGTGCTCATTGCTTGGATGTATGCATGACCTTGAGGTCGGCTTCACTGTACGACTACATCAGCAATGTTTGAACGAGAACGTAATCCCGTTTTCGATCTTCAAGGGTATGAACACCGAATCTATTTTATTACTTTACATCTGCATAGATAGATCTTGGTTATTCTCGTCGTTAGGAATTTCTTTTATAATGCGGAACGCTTCACAGAAAGGCAAGAGGATCAATGAGCATGGCACTATGATAATAAGGGACAATTCTCGCTTCGTTTACCATATCGTATGCTGAGAACAGAGGACATCGTGGCTATAGGAGAACGCTGGTATATCTATGGTGCGCAACATGGAGACGGAGTGGTCTTATTTGTGGCAAGTTAAAGTACCATTTAAGTTGAAAGTGTTCTTGTGGAGGCTTGCAAAACAATCAATACCAACTTTAGATGTTCTCCATCACAGAAACATGGCGGCACAACCTTCATGCACCCTATGCGGTGCACCTTACTCGTCGAGGCACTCGTTACTCGAGTACAACAAGGTGAGGAACTTTTTGAGCTTTTCGTTAACATGCAAGAGACTGATGCGAGGATCTGGGTAGTTTCGATTATTAGTGAGGCCTCACATGATGAACTGACAAAGGTTGTGGTAGCTCTATGGGAAATTTGGCATGTGGGGCGGAAGGCACTGCATGAAGATATTTTTCAAAGTCCACTATACACTTTCGGTTTCATCAATAAATTAATCGATGACTTGAATATTCTTAGTGATTCGGTGAAGCGGAAGCTGGTTGGTGCGCCTCCTGTTCCACGCTGCATGCCTCCACAGCTGGGATGGGCAAGATAAATATTGATGCAATAATATCAAAAAACAGAGATATAGCGGCGGTCTCAGCTTTAGCGTGCTATGCAACAGGTGTGTTTCTGGGTGCATCGATGTTGGTTGTAGAAGGGTCAGTGATCCTGAGATTATGGAGGTTGCTACATGCAGGGAAGGATTGGCGTTGGCTAGTGATTTGAACATACGCTAAGTACGACTGGCTAGTGATTGTGCCAACATAGTACGGACCATCCAGGCAAAAGAAACATTGGAACCTTATGCCTGGGCGGAGACAGGATTTGAGCATAGGGGGCGAGAAAACTATAACTATACAATAACATATAGTACTTTTTTCTTCGGTCTTATTGTCCTACCATAGTATTCTAATCTATAATTTAGATATGAACTCAATTTGAATAGTAGCTATTAGGCCCACTAGGCTGCTTCATTTTCTTGGTTGAAATGTCATTTTCAGATTTCAGTAGTAGAGTTGGAGGACTGAAGCAACTAACCTAAAGTAGGTATTTTATTTTCTCTTCATTAGCATAGCAAATTTGTTATATAAAAAATAGACTACCACCTAATCTGTTGGCTTTTGACTTGTACAATCAAATTACACTAATAGAAAAAGGTTTATCCATGGATGGCATACTCGTGGCGCACCTCGATATGGTGCTCCACGGATAATTATCTGTGGCGCATGACAAAATGGTGATCCACGGGTATGACCTTATCCGTGGCGCACGGGCAAAAGGGTGTGCCACGCCTAAGTTGGCCCTAGCCCTGGGGGTCTCCCCCATCTATCTGTGGCGCACGAAATGGGCGTGCGCCACGCCTAAGTGCGGTGTCTGTGGTGCACCCCTATTTGGTGCGCCATGGATAGGGGTGCGCTCGGGCCTCTGAAAAGGTAGTAGACTATCCGTGGCGCACCTTATAGGTGTACGCCACTGACCTACCATGTCGAGGTGCGCCACAGATAAGTTTCCAAAAATTTGCTCTCACCCCTCCTCCCTCCCCCCCCCCCCCTCCCCCCCGTCCCGTGGATCGCCTTTTTAGTTTTGCAAAAGAAAATGTAAAACACTTTAAAAAAATAGAATCCTTTAATATATGAGGCTTGCTTCAGTGTCCCGTTCGGCCGATGAGTTGAAGGGTTACAAACCCCGTGCGGGTTAGGTTCCGTGTCTAACTCCACCCGAAACCCGGTAACCATCGGCGTATCCCCACCGTATTCGATACAAGATGGAGTCGGTTTGTACACAGTCTGAGGGCGTGCCGGTCCCACCTCCTGTAATCGCGCGTACAAGTGGGAGGGCGCCGGTCGAGACCACTGTTGCCGCAGGAAAAAGAGTCCAGGAAGGCCACTGAGGTCGCCTGAACCAATCTAGTTTCTCTCTACTCTGATCTAAAAAGGGCAGCCGCTGGAACCCTAACCCTAACTCCGTAGCGACGGCTAGTCGACGCGGCCTCGCAAACAAGGTTAACTTTGTTACCGCCCTCCAGATATCAGGTCACCGTGACAAGTGACCAATCTAGGGTTTGATTCGTCGATTGCCTGACCTCCTACATCTCCATTGATCTTCGTGGTTTGAGAGATAATACCTTCCCCCTATTGCATGTAATGCTCGTAGAAATTGTAGGCATAATCGGTTTTTGATTTGATTTTCGCACTGGCACAGTTGATGTCGGAATCAAGTAGGATAGATGAAGATTATGGGTACATGGAGGATGAATACTCTAGCTCGGAAGAGGTTGATCGGTCTTTGGATGAGAACATAGTTTCCGACGACGAGTCCGTCGAAGTGGAAGAAGATGCTGATGGCAATGCCGAGGAAGAAAATGTGAGTGGCATATTTACGGTTTTTCTTAGGTTTGTGATTAAATTTGGTATTAATTGTTATTTAAATTGTCAGGTGGAGATTGACGATGTTGACAGAGAGAAAAAGGATGATGATGAATTGGACACAAAATTTATTAGTGAGGTAAAGCTGATCTTTTTGTTACGTGCAATGGTCGCAATAATGATAAAAGCAGAACTAAGATCTTTATTTGTTTGTTGTTTCAGGTATTAGTTGCTAGTGGTAATGCTTATGACTATTATGGTGACTCGGATTTGGAGACAGCTGAACATTCTATTGGATCATACTTAGTAAACATGAGTATTGTATGTCACTATCATATATTTTTGTGAACTATTGAAAGCAAGCCTCTTAGTTTAATTATATTTGTTCTTCTTATAGGTCACTAGAGACCCCGAGGTGGAGGATAAATATAAGGTGGAAATTAACGATGATTCCGGACATTCAAAAGTGAAAGGGGAAATGCACTAGAAGATAATGGAGATGACTTTTGCTTCGGAAGCTACGACTTATGATTTCTACAATAGCTACGCTAGAGATCGTGGATTCAGCATTCGAAAGAGCAGGACCAAGAAGAACAAATGCAAGATTGAGAAGAATAGAGAAGTTCGTAGGAGACGGTTTGTATGTTCCAGGCAAGGGAAACGTGATAAGAAGTTGCTGACCATGGAGAACCGCACCCGAAGGTTAAGACCAGAGTCTCGATGCAACTACAAAGCGGAGATGGTTGTGAGGCGTGATCTGGGAACTGGTAATTGGATTGTTGTAAGGTTCCATGACAACCATAATCATGTATTAGCTAGACCGGATGAAGTTCCTTTTCTGTGGTCTCATAGAAAGATAAAAGATTTCCAGAGAGCCGAGATCATAGCAATGGCAGCCACAGGGATTAGAAAGCATATGATTATGAGTTCCTTCATCAGCAAATATGGCCGCTACAGTAAGGTTGGATTTACGAGAAAAGATTTGTACAATATGTGTTGTAGAGAGAAGAGGAAGTTGCTTGCTGATGGCGATGCTACTACAACCATCGGCATTATGGAGGCCAGAAAGAAGAAGTTCCCTGACTTTTTTTCAAGTATGATACAGATTTAAAGGGCTGTTTGAAAAGCTTGTTATGGTGTGATGCTCAGTCGCGTCTGGACTACCAGGATTATGGCGACGTCCTCGTGTTTGACAGCACCTATAAGATGAACCGGTATGGTATACCTTTTGTTCCGTTTGTTGGTCTAAACAATCATCGAAAGACTACTGTTTTTGCCTGTGCAATCTTATCGGATGAGACAGAGGCAACATATGTCTGGCTGATTCAAACTTTTCTGCAAGCAATGTGTCCGCATCCTAGGTCTATAATCACGGATGCGGATGCTGCGATGACGAGAGCTATTCGCATGGTCTTGCCAGACGTGTGGCACCGTATATGTTCTTGGCACATTGAGAAACACCTAAGTTTCAATTCGCTGATAGAGTTTCGATCTCATCTATATTACACCACTACTGAGACTATATTTGAGAAAAGGTGGCACGTATTTGTTCATAAATGGCAGACAAATAGAACAAAATCCTGGCTAAAGAGGATGTACACCAAGAAAAGACTATGGGCAGCAGCGTACCTCACCGAGGGATTTTGGCTCGGCATGAAAAGTAACCAGAGAAGCGAAAGTCTGAACTCATCCCTCCATCTTCACCTAGACTATGGGATGACCGTCGTGGATCTTATTCTACACTACGAGAATTCTATTGTCCGTATTCGTGAGAACGAGGCGCGCGATGACTGCACGACTTCCCAGACTGAACTGGTGGTCGTAACTAGCTCAAAGGATATTGAGAAAGCAGCGAAAAATGTCTTCACTCCAGCGAACTTCTATATCTTGCAAGAGGAACTGAACAAGATCGATAACATAGTTCTTTCAGAAAAAAGGTCGCAGGAGGTAATGACGACTCTCAGCAATTCATCGTGGCATGGAATAAAAAACCTGAGAGCAGGTTCTATGTGGATTATACGCCGAGCAATCCCGATGAGGTTATAAAGTGTAGCTGCCGAAGGATGTTCTATAAGAGTCTTCCTTGTAAGCATATCTTGTTCATTCTGAAGGAGCTACATTGTGTTCAAATACCGGAGTGTCTAGTCCTTAAGCGATTCTCAAAAAAGCAAGAGAGGGTTTGCCAGAAACCCGCACAAGCAATCTCTTTGGATGGGGGTTTTCTAGATCAGAGGAGCGAAGCAGATATAAAGAGCTCAGTGTGTTATCTTCTGAAGCTCTACATGTAGCATGCAACGACCCAGTCTTGTACAAAGAGATGAAGGCATATTTTGAGAACATGATATCAAAGAGACAGGTGTATGAGAAAGCATCACGTGTTTCGAAGAGTTGGTCCAATACGGATAAAGACGGGAGTACAATGCATGCTACTAAAGTTGGTGACCCTGATAAAGTAAAGCCAAAAGGTGCTCCAAAAAAAGGCAAGAGGAAACATGGCGACGTGTCGAAAAATGGTAGACCATTATGTTCGACGAGCGATCTAAAAAGAAGAAGAAAGGCGTGTGTAGTACTTGCAAATTCTCGGCGGGTACTGGTTCAAACTTGCATAGCACATAAAGTGTAGTGGTCATTTGTGAACCAAATAACACCATCTACCTCACCAAGTGATCATAATAGTCTTTTAAATTGCATATTTTGTGCTTCCTTCATAAAAACTAGCTCAATTTTGCATATTAAGATGAAAAATAGTATTTTTTTCTCATAATTGGTGTTAACCTCCAAGAGCAAATATGTGTGCCATGCCAAGACACATATCCCTGCCAAATTTGAGATAAATCAGAGATAGTTTGCCATGGACATTGCCACTTCATAGATGATTTGGAAACCAAATGTGAGAGAGCAACCTCAACTTTCATTCCACAAACTCAATGTTTATTATTTTTTGTGCAAACTAGGATACAATCTAAGACACAAGGCCAAGGTTTTACTTTTTTTTGATTTTTTTTTTGAATTTCTAGTGCCTTGTCAAAGTTTGGTCAAAATCACGTCGAACAAATATAATGCATAAAGATGTGCAAGCTCTCTTTCAAAGTTGTACCAATGTCCAAACTACAAGCTCTAAATCCATGCCAACAACATATGAAAATATGGAATCAAAATTATAAAGTTAGCTTGCTCAAAATTCAAATTTGATTTGAAGGTGATTTAGTATTTTCAAAATTCTACATGCACCAAGTTTTGAATCTCAAAAAACTATACATATGAAAAATGTGCCCCTAGAGTCCTTAAACCAAAGGTGAAAACCTCATGAAATTCACACAAACACAGCTCCTGAAATCCAAAACTGAATTTTTTTGAAAAAAATTGTCAAAGCAACTTGTTTGTTATGGCTAACTGAAGTTTTAAATTTCTACATGCACCAAGTTTTGAATCTGAAAAAACTGTACAAATGAAAAATGTGCCCCCTAGAGTCCTTCAAACACTGGTGAAAACCTCATGCAATTCAGACAAACACAGCTCCTTAAAATCAAATCTAAATTTTTAGGTCAAAATCGTGTCGAATGCAGAGGAGGCATATGGATGAACCAAGCTAACCTAGCAATAGATCCATGATTAAACCACATCTTATGGACTTAGTAATGATTTTTTCCAAAAATAATGAGGTTCCAATGATGTACATGTAGTTCAATATTTCAATGTTTTGACCATATTGACCAAAGTTTGACTGAGGTAAAATTTGAGCAAACAATCATTTCACAATGAACAAAGTGGTCACATTCCCACCCAATGACCCCATCTACCATACCATGTTGGTGAAAGACAAAAAAAAATTCAAAATTGTCAACTACCTTCATAAAATTTAGTTGAATTTGAATTGTAAAAATGGAAAATTGTATTTGAAATCATAGTTGGACAAAAACCCCAAAAGATAAAGTGTGTGCCATGCCAAGATACACCTACCTGTCAAATTTGAGCCTATTCTAAAAAAGCATGCTATGAAGTTGGCCATCTCTTAGCTAATTTGGGTACTTACCCATGAGACTCACACTTGAAACCAAGTGTGAGAGAGCAACCTCAACTTTAATTCCACAAACTCAATGCTTATTGTTTTTTGTGCAAACTAGGGTACAATCTAAGACACAAGGCCAAGGTTTTACTTTTTTTGTTTTTTTTTTAAATTTCTAGTGCCTTGTCAAAGTTTGATCAAAATCGCGTCGAACAAAAATAATGCATAAAGATGTGCAAGCTCTCTTTCAAGTTGTATCAATGTCCAAACTACAAGCTCTAAATCCATGCCAAAAACATATGAAAATATGGAATCAAAATTATAAAGTTAGCTTGCTCAAAATTCAAATTTGATTTGGAGGTGATTTAGTATTTTCAAATTTCTACATGCACCAAGTTTTGAATCTGAAAAAACTATATATATGAAAAATGTGGCTCCTAGATTTCTTAAAACAATGGTGAAAACCTCACGCAATTCACACAAACACGGCTCCTAAAATCCAAAACTGATTTTTTCTAAAAAAAATTGTCAAAACTACTTGTTTGTTATGGCTAACTGAATTTTCAAATTTCTACATGCACCAAGTTTTGAATCTGAAAAAACTATACAAATGAAAAATGTGCCCCCTAGAGTTCTTCAAACACCGGTGAAAACCTCATGCAATTCAGATAAACACAGCTCCTTAAAACCAAATCTGAATTTTCACATTCACACATGCACCAAGTTTGTAATCTGCGAAAACTTTGAACATGATTAAAACCAATCAGATTCACAGAAATCCAAAATTTCAAAATATTAAATATTAAATATTTTAAATTTTTGGCCCAAACAGTTCTCCTCTCTTTATTCCAAGTAAAATTACAAATTACAGGAAATGTTAAAAGAAAAGAAATTTCAAAAAAAATGGGAGGCAGCCCAGCTAGGCCCCCTACCCGTCCGAGCTACCTACGACCCAAATAGGCCTCTTTCGGCCACATTATGTCCCCGTGGCGGAACGAACTGACTTGGGTGGGACGGGTGGGAGTTTAGTTCCACCTCGCCAACTCGAGAGCATTTGAACCATCTTAAATAGCTGAGCGTTGCACATCTTGCAACAACCTCTCTGTTCTACACTTCTTGGGATCAGTTACTAATGTTTCACTGCCATGTGGGGCCTACTAGCAGGGCCATGGGCCTGCATCCTTGCCGTTAAGTCGGTTTCTAGTCGTATGCAGGTCGTGGGCTTCATAAAAATCCTGCTAGTAGGCGGGCTTTTTTCTTTTTTTCTTAAGTTTTTTCCCCTATATTTAAACATAAAAAGTTCAGACGTTATTTATATAGATTTGGCTGCCATGATGCATATAGAGCATTATCTCATACACTTCTTTTAGTTTTATATTATATAGAATACACCATTCAAAAATCTAGTCAACTGTAAATACTTAGACCATTTATCTTTTTAAAGTGTACAATTAATTTTCAAAAATACCAACAATACTGCAATGAGATAAACCTTTAAAACCTTTCAATTTAGAAAATACACATTGAAAAACAGATTACTAAGTGACAGTAGTGCTATCATGTCACATCACAGGTAGGAAAATAATAAAGAAGGACATGACAGAAATACTGACTTCATATTACCATGTGTACATTACTAGCAGATTATATTTTAGTAGTCTTAGGGGAACATCACCTAGAGAAGGTTACCAGTACTCATTACACAATCAAAATAAACAATTTCTCCACCATTTCTACCTAATTAAACAGTTCAACATAGTAACCAGACATAAACATCATCAGTATTGATGATGTACCATACATACTAGCAGCTGGCTAATGTCACTAACTGTTAACACATTATCTTGACATTCACTCATGCTCTTCATCCTCCGACTCAACGTACTCAAACTCATCTGGCTCGAGAACCCTTAGGAGAGCTTCATGTCTGCCATGATCACGCAGGTCACCCACAAATGAATCCTCACCCAGACGTCCTCGGGTGGCAACCTCTCGGACATGCTGGACAAGCCCCACCCTAAGGCCACTACGGTACAGCTTCTCGAAGATTTCTTAGGATCCCGTCCTCAGACATCTTCGAGGAGCTCGTCATAGAGGCACTCCCTAATATGTGAATTGTTTTAGTTATCCGGCGTATTAATCTATAGCTAGAGAAGTTATTAACCCCAAGATGGTGCCAGAGGGACACCACTACGGCGGAGCTTCTCTCGAAGATGTCTTAGGATCCGCGGAGCTCGCCATAGAGGAGCTTCTCGAAGATGTACTGTGATGTCTTCTTATCAAGATTTTATGAATTAAGCCTATCTTTGTTACAATTTTTTCAGTTTGTTGAACGCAGGTAGACGAAGAAGGATATTTTGCCCAGCTAGCTAGTTAGAATGATGAACTCACGCATGTGTGTGCTTCTAAAATCAAATTTCAAGACTATGTGCCAAAACAAGATATATATAGATAGAATCAACATATTGTGATATTTACCTTAGAGTTCCTTACATTAATACAAGATAGATAGAATCTAAACATCGATCTCATGCTATCATTGCAAAAATTACTACCAAACTAAATCCACAAATCCATCTACAAGATAGAGCATGAAATGAGCTAATATGGCAATGAGAGTTCAAAGGATAAAGTTGCTCACCTTTTAGAACCTTTGGATAGATGGGGCACCATAAAATATAGACAAATCTTGAGGAAAAAAAGGGCATGAACTCAAGCTTGAAGCAAGAAAGAGAGAGAGGAGAGCCACCAGCTTGAATGGTGGCTCGGACAGGGGAAGAAGATATAGTCAAACCTTTAGCCCCGGTTCGTGTCTAGAACCAAGGCTAAAGGTCCACCTTTAGCCCCGGGTCGTATAACAAACTAGGACTAAAGGGTCTGGCGCCCGACCCGGCCTGCCTGAAACCCTTTAGTTCCGGTTTGTTACACGATCTGGGGCTAGTGCCTGCCACCCCCCTAGGGCCATTTCTAGCCATTAGACCGGGGGATTAGTCCTGGTTTGTAGCAAAACCGGGGCTAATACCCCTGGACCAAAGGTTTGTTTTCTACTAGTGAACGAGAGCGTTTCGAGGGTCGGTGCCGCGTCGAGGAAGAGGTAGACGAAGAGGAAGTCGTCATGTCGCCCCGTCATGAACATCCTGATGTCCGTGCGTTTTAGGTGGTTGAATTTGTTACCACCGCTGCAGAGCGTGGAATTCACAACCACATACTGTACCAGGTTGAGTGATAAGCTCTCGAGGCCCGGCATGAGGCGCGCCAGGCTAAACAGTTGAGGCCACGACGACGAGCCATCAGCGACGGCGGCGTCATGAGACTTGACGGCGGGGCCAAGCAAGAACTCGAGGTCGAAGCTCGCATCCGTCACCTTGGCAGCGGGTAGAAGCGATGACCCATGAAGCAGGCTCACCGGCAGATGCCGTCCGTCGCACCGCAGGGACTCGACGGAGGAGCCGAACATGTCGATCAGTGCCATCGACCAGCAGTTTTTCACGACGAGGGTTCTGAGAGCCGGAGGCACGACCTTGATGTACGCGAGGTCGTCGCACCACTCGAGCTTGAGGCTGGAGCGGAGGAGGTGGTCCAGGTCCTCGCTGCTGACGCGCACCCTTGACAAAACCAGGGTCTCCAGGTTAGTCAGCCTCGGCGGAGGAGAAGGCAGCTGGAAGCTTCCGTGCTGGAGGCACTACAGGAAAGAACTGAGACGCCGATGGCCGGCCGGCTACGCCAACGGCCAAATGTCGGGGCCGTCGGCGTAGCTGCCTCCCCCGGCCAGCAGACCAGCCTGGCCGTCGGCGTAGATGACGGTGCCGAGGGTAGCCCTCGACGTAGTAGAGAGGGTTGTGTCGACGGTGACCCTCGGCGTAGGTACAGCCCTTGGCGTAGCCCCAGTTCAGACACGGCGACGGAAACGGCGTTAGGTAGTCAAGGTAGTGCCAAAAAATTATTTGGTCTGTGCCGACGGCTAGGCCGTCGGCGTAGGCCTCCAGATTTTTTTCCATTTAATTTTAGCCATAGCTATTTTTCCTTTTACCTCATTAATTTTTGAAAAATCATAACTAAATCATTCTAATTCATAAAAATACAAATAATATATCAAAATTTGCATAAAAATAAGGTCTATCTATCTACACTCAAATATTATATATTTGTTAACAAAAATTAAGTGAAATATAAAACATTATATATAGTTTAAAACGGGCATTAGAAATTCAAAAACGATCCAAACAATGCGAAACCTTCGCGTGGTGTCATATTATGTGACATAGTTAGAAGGAAAAATATCAAACTTGGTATATTGATTATGTCTCAAAAAAATCTTCACAAAATGACCTATCTCGTTCGAGGTTTCTTGGTTTTCGAGTCAAATGATCAATATTATGGCTAGAATGAAAGCATAGTTTGTGATAATGTGTCCATATTATGCATACATGTGCATCATGGGATGGCAAACAATGCTTTAGGAGGACGTTTTCCTTTTCGTCGCACCAAAAAGCCATTTTCCATTTTCAGAGTGCAATAACCGAGCGGTTTTGTGAAGCAACCATCAAATGGTTGATTCAAAATGCTATCACCATATTTTTCAAAATTACTAGACCACCCTATATGGACAATGTGCTAACAGGAGGATCTCAAACCTTTCTGTCTATCCCTTGTGAAAAAGACAAATTTCTGTAGAATCGGCAGAAAGTGGGTCAGATATGAACTACAGGTACATGATCAGATGCTCATGATTTTTATAAAAATCATTTTTAGGTTCACAATATGATGTTTCATCAGAGATTCACTTTAAGTTTAGCGAGTCTCAGCCCCGAGCTAAGAATCTTCATGCCCTCTGTTCGAAAAAGTTTGACGATAGATTAAAACGGGCATAAGAAATTCAAAAACGATCCAAACAATGTGAAATCTTCGCGTGGTGTCATATTATGTGACATAGTTAGAAGGAAAAATATTAAACTTGGTATATTAATTATGTCTCAAAAAAACCTTCACAAAATAACCTATCTCGTTCGAGATTTCCTGATTTTTGGGTCAAATGACCAATGTTATGGCTAGAATGAAGGCATGGTTTATGATAATTTGTCCATATTGTGCATACATGTGCATCATGGGATGTCAAGGAATATTTTCTTTACGTCACACCAAAAAGGCATTTTCTATTTTTCGAGTGCCAAAATGGTGTTTCATGAATCCTGACATAGTTTCGGTTGGTCTAGTGTTAAAAAGATATGATACATAACTAATTAGATGATAGGAATATCATATTTATATTCCTCTCATTTTTCTGATCGATTTAGATATATTATTTATCGAATTACGATTTACGGATTTGTATATATGAATTATTCAATATTAAATGAAAAAAGGCAAAATAAGTAAAATATTATTTTTATTTGTGTTCAAGATTATTATTACTAATTCATTGTTGTTTACTTAAATAATTGTATGGAATATAAAAAAAATGACGTCTAACATTATAGTCTAATAGTTAATAGGATATATATCATAGTATTAACAACAAGTTCTAATTTCTTTGTTGGAAGCTCATGTGGAAAAAACTTAGAAGTTAAACGTGCTAGAGCTAGAGTAGTGTTAGGATGGGTGACCGATTGAAAAGTTTGACTATGAGTATAATTTAAGTTAAGCTTAAGTGTACTTAAAATTAAAAATATTCATGTGAGATTAATGAGTTAAATAATTCAAAAAAATTAAAAATAATAATTCTTTTTAAAAAAAATTGAAATAATCTAGGCCTGTGCCGACGGCCTGGCCGTTGGCGTATCTCCACGGCTAGACGGTTACCAAGGCCTGGCCGTCGGCGTAGCTCCAGAGCTAGGCCGTTACCCAACGGCCATCGTCTGACACCGTGGGACGCACTTCAAGACTATGCCGAGGGGAAACCGCTACACCGACGGCCGAGGGGCTACGCCGACAAGTAGCTACGCCGAGGGGCCTATACCTGGCCACCGTCGTCATAGCCTATGCCGACTGTAAAATGGCGTTGTGCCGACGGGGGCCGGCCGTCGGCGCCTCTGTTTATTCCTGTAGTGAGGTACAGGTGCTCCAGCGCGGCTGCCGCCCCCGCGGACAGGAGCGAGCAGTGTAAGTCGTACATGATCGTGTCGGGATTGTAGTGGTTGTCTGGTTGGAAGTCCAGCCTGAGGAGCCTGGTGGTCGTCGACGTGAGAGCGAAGCTCACCCAGCGATCCACACAGGGGACATCGCGCTCCCGGAGGTACGCGAACTTGACGACCAGAGCGTCCAGTGCCGCCGCGTCGTGCGACGCGATGATCGCGTCCACGCGACGGACGAAATTGTCGGCGAGCTCCTCTCGCCGCTGCAACACTCCGTCTTGCTGCTGTCCGGATCCGGAGATATTGGGTGGCGGCGGCCACGTGAGACCGAGCGTGTCGTCGTCGAACATTAGACGAGGGTACCGCCCCCAAGCCCGCCGGAAGACGGAGCACAACGAAGACACGCGGGCAACCTCCCTCATTCGCAGACTTGAAAGTATCCTGCATACAACGTCCTGCGCAGGCATATGCCGGCGTCGCTCACTGAATATACATATGGAATTATAGATGGATGTGTTGAAAAGATAGAGAATATATATGTATGTACCTCTGGAAGATCTCCATTATCCAAGCTTACAGCGCCGTTGTTCTCTCTATTGATTTTCAGACCAAGACAGGTCGTCAACCGGCTGATTCGGCTCGGCTCTGGAATTCCCTTTAACAGATCGACCGTTAGCATCAAACTAGACAAAATTAAGCCCTCTATATTTTCTTTAGTTCCCTCAACTCACGATTACAACCTTGATGTGCAAAGCATACATATGACCTGACTAGCGCCTTGCCGACTCGAACTAGTACTCGTACACCTACGACGTGGAAACGAATCGTACTAGTAGCAAAACCTACTCGACCATGGACTGACCAGAAGCACGTTTAGGACCAGGATATCCTCCTAATTAACTAAACCTAACATCATTATCTATCTCTATCTACTAATTTACACAGAGGTAGGTTCGTCCATCCAGATTTTGGTTCCGATTTTTTGTTGGACGATTTTGCCCCTACTGGTCCGAAGTATTTACCCGCCCTGCCACTGTTAGATAACCCTCCCTGTGTTCCCCTCCTCCCGTCCGTCGCCTCCCACCCGTCCCAAGCTGCGTGAACCAGGCCGCCGTCCCTTTTCCTCCATCTGTTCCCAGCCCCGCCGCCGCCAGCGGAGGAGTCGCTGACCGCGCCACTGCTGGAGCCAGCCACGAAACCCTAGCGACCAATTCGTGGAGGTGCGGCTGTACCAGCGCAGCGCCGGCCCGCCAATCCCCGCTCCTTATTCCTGCATGTCCCTGTACTAGCTGCGGTCACCCATCAATCCCCATGGTTGATGCCTAGGCGGCGAGGCTCCCAACACATCCTGGAACTCCAAGGCGAGCCCATCAATCCCCATGGTTGATGCCTAGGCGGTGAGGCTCCCGACACGTCCTGGACCTCCAAGGCGAGAACGCCTGGCGCAGACCCTGCCCTAGCGCTCCCCGTGCAGTGGCTATGGTCTCCACTCGATTCCCGTGGCGGATGTATTTGCGGCGTGCCCTCTGTGGCGAGGCTCCCGGCGCAGCCCTGGCCCGTGTCTCCACGTGCGTAGGCGCCGACGTGAGAGGGCCCCGAAGCAGGTGCTTGTGAAGGAGGTAGGGGCAGATCGGCCGGAGCTGCTTCTTGAAGAGGGACGAGCAGAGGCGGCCGGGAACAACTTCTTGACGTGGGGATCGGGACGGGGGTGATTGGGAACACAGATGGACGTCGTCCCTGTATCCGCCATGGATTCAGATGCAGCTGCTGACCTTCTGTTCACGAGTGTCTTAATACCGAGGTCGATACGTATCTTGATGAGGAGCCTGAAGAAACTAACCATCAGGAAGCAGTCAGAAGAGATCCTGTCCAGACTCCAGAAAATAAAGTATAAACGTTTCATACTTGAGGTTAGTCTCATGACAAACTAATGCCATCCTTTCTTAAATTTTATTTTCCTGATTTTTCTTTCGTTCTGCCACCGTGAGAGGATCAGTACGTAAACAATGTATGCTCAAGAATGATTTCAGGGAACAGGAGTATATTGCTACATGGAACTGAGTAATGGATCAACTGTAATGGCAATCTCGAATCATACAATTTATTCTTGCATACGATGTACATTTCGATTAGTCTAACATAATTGCGATTTATGGTTCTCGCAGAACTATGACCATTTTGCAGATGGCTGATAGCATTCGCCAGGTAAGGGCACTAAATTCAGCTATGTTTCCTACTTGAGCAAGACAGATCACTTGTTACTTTCTTACTTCAGACAAGTTCTGCAGTGCCAAGGTTACATTTGATTTCAGTATCAGGTTCACTTGGAACCTAAAGAACATGTATCAGGTTCAGTTTAACTTAAAGTATATTGTTTTAATTTCCATATTTTTAGATGCAAGGAGCGCCACCTGCAGCTTTAGGTCTTGGCATTCTAGAAGATTAGTTTGGGAGGAGGTCGACCGAGGAATCAGATACGTGGAGCAAGGCAAGAGAAAGAGAGTACGGCAGCTTGGTCTCCACTGACCTTGGCTTAGTGTTATAAAACACCATATTTATGTTTTTGCTGAATATTGCAGGTATTATGCGACTTTGACTGGGAAATAGATGATTATGAGGTATGTATGGGATTTGTTTTCTCCTCTTTCTAATGCTACCCATTGTATGACATCTGTCTTGAATCATTGTACTGCGATTTAGGATTTCATTGATGAGAAAGTTAAAGACGAGGTTCTGCCAGAGGACGAGAAAGAAAAATTCAGGTGCATTCAATATTTATCTTGCTTACTCTGCTATAATGAGTTCTTAGCATCGTCTATGATCTTGGGAAGATTTTTTTTCGTAATTTTGTTGCTGTGTTTCATTAACATGACTTCATAAAGGAGAGAGCTAGAGAAAGGAAGTATTGAGGTTCAGCAAATATTATAATTAATCATGTACAAAAATGTTTCTCCAAAACTCATGCAGGCTAAACAAGCTAGAAAGAAATCCATTGATGGTATGGGTCCTACGTTGAAAGAGGCATTGGAGGATATCCGGTTTTACATGTTCTATCCTGTAAAAACCAGAGACACTCCTGATGTAAGCAAATAACAGGTATGCAGTTGCTCAGTATTTCTTAGCCGGGACTGTTATATTTTCGAAACTGATGAATGGACTATTTGAAATTGCCTTGGATTTAACTCTGCATATATTGCATTCTGCAGGCCAAGTACAACAATAGATACTACCGCAACACGCATGAGCTGATGCGATGTGTAACCTCACAATCCTGTGAGCATGATCAAGCATTAAGCTATCCAGTCTGAATGAATAACACTGAAAAATTTGGAAGATGGAGTACATCTGATTTGGTTGGACCAGCAGATAACTTGTTGTGCATGAACTATGCTGTATTGTGGTAGTTTATCTCAGGGTCACACCAATCCCTAGAGCATCTTTTCCCTCGGCATTTTTTGACTCTACTGTGATCTGTAACATTCTGGGAGGTAGTAGTTGTAGCCGACAGATAGTAGATCTTGTAAGTGCAGCACATGTTTTGTGGGAACAGTTTGTGGATTTGCTAAGCTCTCTATGGTATTTTTTCTGAATATCTTGTAAATGCCAAATCCGTTATATTGCCACTTAAGATGTTTTGAGTGCATAGGCAAGTTATTTCTTTTACTAGGACCGGCTGCATAAGTGTCTAAACATAAAATGCAGCTCTCTCTACTTTAGATGGCTATATTATGATCTATTCCACCCCCAAATAGATCTTCTCCTTTCATCAAGCACCATTTGGTTTCGAGTCTTCATGGACCAACCTTCCTCCACACGACAGAACTAGAGTGTGTTCTAATAACAACAAGCTACTCCCCATTCTGCTACAAATCAAGCTTAAATAAATATATTCATATACTTTGAGTAACTACAATTGTACATGATTATTATGGTTACATATGCACTGAAAAAACTTTGAGTAAACCGTAGCAACGCACGGGCATTCAGCTAGTAGGAACTAACAAGAATAGGCCGCCACGTGACCTAGCTCCAATTCTAACACTTAACGCTACGTGACATGCACATATACAGCGCAAGCTTACATGGCAAACTATCCGGACTCAAAACTTACCTACAATCAAGACAATGCTAAAATGCTCGTGCTCTCTACTACAATCCAATAAATTCATGTTAACGAGTACATCCGAAATACGGGATAGTCTGTTCCCATCCACTCCTCCCTACAAAGGTGGCTAGGGTTTCGCGCCGCCCGTCGTCGGCATCATCGATTTGTCTCGCTTGTGTGGCCTTCGGACCATGGAGGCGGGTGGATCTAGGCCCTTGCCAGCGGGAGGGTTCCGTTTTTCTATTTTTAGGGTTCAAGTTTGGTGGGACGACGCTTAGGTGGTGACGGTGGCGTTTCTTCCAATAAGGTCTCCCCAACTTCAGCCCCATATCTCCGGCGACGGCGAGGAGCTTGTGGGAGTGGTGTGGTCCTCGAGGAATTCTTCTGGTTGTGGGAATCTTCGGATTGTCAAGGAGCTTCATCCTTTTTTTGAAGTGAATATGGTAGGGGAAGCCCCTACAGTGAGTTTATTTTTGAAATCATAAGAACTCAAATCTACGTTCGTGAGAATCTGAACCTGGGTAGTTGCGTTGTACATTTACTTCCCTAACCAAGTGAGTTGGGCTCACTTCTTGCGGTTCACCCTTCTTCTTCGTCTCCGGGACGAATGTGATCTTTTTGACCCATTCGGCGACTTTCTCTCGGCAACCAACAACGTCAGGATAGCTCAGGGAAGAGCTGCAGTGGTGGCGCACCATCAACACGGTCTGGGGGTTGAAGATGAAGGGATTCTCAAGAATTTTGATGTAATTTTCAATTTTGTTGAGCTGCTTTGTACTGTTCGATGTTTCTTGTAATGCCAGAGTCCTATTAGCTTGTCATCAGTGTGTGACTTATATATTCATATATAGGAACAAATAATAATAAAGACCGTATGCATATATTTTTGATATAGAGATCAGGTACTTTCAGGGGGAAATGAGAATCCAATCTTGGATCAATCAAATATAATTTGGGGAACACGACGTTTGCTTTCTCACTATATATAATACATATGTTCAACTCAGAAAAAACTCCCGCGCTTCTCGCGCGAGGGCGGCTCTAGAGGCACCCAAGAAACCATAAAAGGCAAGCGCCTGATCCTCCCCCACCAGCCATTGCCAACGCCAGTGCCGGCGATGGCGGCCACGCCATGGACATCAAAGACGGTGGGCGGGAATGGCTTGGTCCGTCAGACTCCCTTCAAGCGGGGGAACAGATCCAGGGCAACGCATGTGGAGGTCTGGCGGTAGCGCTCACCCATGCGTGGCATCCGTTTGTGCGCTGTAGGGAGGCACGAACGGGACATAGAGGGGAGGGTGTGCGGTGGTTCTAGCCTAGAGGCGGTGGCACTCCTGCGCATGCCTAGGATGCGTTGCAGCCCTCCTCGTGTTGTTGTCACGTGGGCTCGATCTAGGGCCATCCTTGGGCTCAATCCTGGATGGAAGGGGCCGGTCTACTCGATCTGATCACCGGAAGCCGGTAGGTAGTGTGGGGCCTACAGGTCAGGCCAAATAAGGGTGGTTTGAACCTATTGTTCTTTGAGCACAAGTCATTGATCTGCTTCAAGTTCGCCTCCTCGATTGGGCCATGGCTTGGGGCAAGCTCTAAAGGATCACCATGGCCAGTCCTTCACTTCCAAATCCACCTAAGCTACAAAAGTTATTGGGGGAATAGGGGAGGAAGAACACAAGAGGAAAACCATAAAAGTCTCCAAGATTTAGATCCCAAGATGTTCACCTCACTTAGAGGAGAGATTGATTAGTGGAGTTGTAGATCTAGATATCCTTGAAGAGGGTCACGCCTAAAAACAATAAATTTTTGTTACGCCAAGAACCCTAATGCAGGACCTATCTATTAATGCAGTAATAGGAGGGGCTTTTCGAAATTGGCCCTTTAAGACTGAAAAGCGTTGTCAACATTCAGGAGAACATGGCTGATGTAGTCGTACCGACACCTACCTCAGGGCCGTATTGAAGTCCAACGGCTCCTGCGACTCCGATGACTCCTAGTGCCCCAAGTGTGGCATCTCGTGGGGAGTTACACACGTTCGGTGCCTGACGATGACTCCCGCTCCTCCGATCCAGTAGCAGTTGCGAAAGTAGACCTTTTGGATCCGAATCTCGCAGCACGATAGCGCTCCGTAGTGAAGAAGTCTCTTGATCACACAGTCCAGACTTGGACCGCGGTCACGAGAGAGAGAGAGAGAGAGAGAGAGAGAGAGAGAGAGAGAGAGAGAGAGAGAGAGAGAGAGAGAGAGAGAGAGAGAGAGAGAGAGAGAGAGAGAGAGAGAGAGAGAGAGAGAGAGAGAGAGAGAGAGAGAGAGAGGATCAACTGGAGGTCTCCCCAAAAGAGACAAAACATTTTATTGATTATTGGTGTATTTATTTTGTCAAGATACCTCTCAATATAGGGGAAAAGGCACCCCATAGCTAATTAGCTAAGTCATGTGGGACTAAACAAGGGAGAGGAGAGGGGGGGTTGGCCGGCCGGCCAAGGCCCCCATGGGCCAGTCGGCGGGTGCATGGGGCCCATGCGGCCCCTCCTCCCTTTCTCCCTTTTGGTCTTTTCTCTCATGGGTCTTTTTCCCTATGGATTTTGGCCCAATAGTGAATTTGACCATTTTAATTCCCTTTTTCTTAAATAAATATAAATAAATGATTAAATCAATATTTAACATTTACTTACATATTATTCAATCCCCGTGGCTATAGAACTCCTTCCAACCCACTCCGAACATCCTACGGACTTACCCGGAACCCTTTCGGTTTTCTCTCTTTCCATTCTTTGGTGATTTCGACGATACCAAAATATTCTCTAAGCGTCATCAAGACCTTAATCATGATACCCCACGGTTCGGTAACACTCCAGACATGGTCGATATCACTCTCGTACCAATGATCATCAGCGGGACCTGGATGCCCATGATGACCCTTGTGCATTCCACGAAATCTGTGTCGTTGAACCATGAACATAGTATGTTATTCCTTTTGTATCTTCGATACTTGCATTGACCAAGATCTAATCAATGAAATCACCATGTCGTGTTCAATCTCGTTACCGACAAATTCTACTTAACTCGATCCGACAAGTGATATCACTGTGACCGAGTCACAGGCTGCGCAGTTGTTCGATATAACTTCTTTGAGTGGGCCCTCGAGTATCTTTCTGTCACGCGGATGGACGAATTCCGCTCTTGACACATAGGCATCTACGTGCCCCTCTAAATACTTGAACATGCCTTTATGATCACCATTTCACCAAGGTGACGTTTGATGCTATCTAGGCAATCTCGGGTGACAGTGATTAATATGGTCTCACGGTCTGAGAAATAAGACACTACGTTTCCTAATCATCACAACTTGAACTTTGTGGCATGATCGTGTCATGATGTTTATATTGGGTATGTTCATCATCTCATTCTCTTAATGAGATGACTCCATTGTCAACTGGTATAAATGCCACATGATCAGGAAACCTTGATCATCTATTGACCAATGAACTAGTGACTAGAGATTCATCGGGAACTCTTGGTTGTTTATATATCACATGTGTATTGACGTTTCCTTTAAATAAGTTGTAGCATGATATAAAGCCTAATTATAAACTTTGTGAAATATGATAATAATCCATATTATTATTTGTCTCTAGGGAATATTTCGAACACTACTCTCATGTATGTGTGTATGTGAGAGCGCAAGCATTTCTCGGAGACTGTTACCATTGCACTACAACCATCCTATGAATCATCTCGACACCCTCCTCGCGGGCAAGCTGAACACTCGATATGATATATCTTGCAATGTTTTTTGTTACTATATTTATTACTATGTGTATGTTTGATTTATGATGCCCTATTCTATTATTATATTCCGCATATGTGCATTAGAATTTTGTGAATTAACTGTGCGCCTCGCACTAGCATGGCTTTGTCAAACCCTGTGACTTAACAACTGTCTTGGTATCTGATCTACGATGTCTCTCTAGTCACCCAGCCAGTATCACGGTAGTGCTAACTATAAAAATGTGGTTCCTATGATTGTTTGGTTCTCTCCCTACGGGTGACATAAGTCTCGCATTTGTCCACTCCCCATTCCCGCAATACTTTGGTCGAGGGAACCGCCTTTGGAATGAACGAACTGTTCAAATGGTCTTGTTATGTCACTTGGAGGTATTTGCTTTGTTTGCTTCTTCTTATTCGTCGCCGAGAATAGGTGCGGAAAAATATCGGCCGACAACCTTCGAGGTTGGGGGCATTTTCCAAAAGAGTTACTTGCTTGTTGTTTCTCCCTCCTCACGGAGGCCAGAAACCATTTGGCTTTATTGTGTGATTTTCCGGCAAATACTTTTACTCGATGAGTGATGACCCACAAGTATAGGGGGTGTATCGTAGTATTTTCGAGGGAAGTGAAACCCAATTTATTGATTCGACACAAGGGGAGCCAAAGAATATTTATAAGCCTTAACAACTGAGTTGTCAATTCAGCTACACCTGGAAACAATCTTGCTCATAGTAGTTTATCAGTAGCAACAGTTTTGTAGTAGCAATAGTAAAGTAAAGACAGTAGTAACAATAGCAGTAAACAGTAGGATTCGAGTGCGGTAGGCATAGGGATGGATGGACGGGCGTTGCATGGACAAGACAATTCACATGGCAATCAGAACATAGGGCAATTGCAGATAAATAAGATAAAGCATCCAAGTACTAGATAATCATAGGCATGTGTTCCATATATAGTCATACATGCTCGCAATGAGAACTTGCACAACATCTTTTGTCCTGCCAGCCCATTTGCAGCGGGGCCTCAAGGGAACTACTAGCAATTAAGGTGCTCCTTTTAATAGAGCACCGGAGCAAAGCATTAACATTCCGTGAACACATGTGATCCTCACATCAAAGCCATTCCCTCCGGTTATCCCGATTTCTGTCACTTCGGGGCCTTTGGTTCCAGACAACAACATGTGTATACAACTTGCAGGTAAGACCAAAAACAATACTATTGTAATGAATCAATGACATGTTCAGATCTGAAATCATGGCACTCGGGCCCTAGTGACAAGCATTAAGCATAACAAGTCGCAACAGAGTCATAAAGCACTAATAGAAGATACTAGACACCATGCCCTAACAATATGATGCCATTACATGAACGATCTCATCCAATCCCTACCATCCCCATAGCCTATAGCGAGGGATTACTCACTCATAGATGGGGGAAACATGGATGGTTGATGGAGAAGTGATGGTGATGATGATGGCGATGATCTCCTCCAATTCCCCATCCCGGTAGGGTGCCAGAACAGAGTTGATGGGTTCGTAGCATGGAAAACAAAAAAATTCTACCGCAAGAATGAACAAAACCCAGATCTAATCTAGATAAAAGCCAAGATCTAATCTATTAGACATGAGCAACGAGATAGATCTGTACTAACCCTCGTAGAACCGAAAGCGTTACGAGATTAGATCTCGGGGTTGATGTAGTCGATCACTTGCCGATCTCAAGATCGTGTGGACGATCCTTCCGGCGCCGCGTTCCGGCAGCGCTTCCGCAGTCGGTCACACGTGCGGAGTCGAAGCAGACCTTCCTCTCCCCGTTCCAGTGAGCAGCGGAGGTAGTAGATCTTCTCCACGGAATCCCAGCAGCACAACGGTGTGGTGGTGGTGGTGGATGAGAGAATTCTGCAGGGCTTCGCCTAAGCTGGAGTAGAGCGAAGGAAGAGGAGAGAGGCGGCGGCTAGAGCTTGTTATGGGAGAGGTCTAGGGGGTGGCGCCCCCTCCCCTCTATTTAAAGGAGGGAGGCGCGCCATGGGAGGGGGAGTCCTAGTAGGACTCCCCTCCCTCCTTGGCCGGCGGGTTGGGAAGGGGGGGAGGAGTCCTCCTCCCCCACGAATCCGTGTCTAGCCCCCACAAGGTTTCCTTGACCCTTTCTTGGTTTTCAAGCAAACTCCAAGAACTCTTCTAGAACCTTCCAGAACATTCTGAAACCTTCTAGAATCTCCATACAAACATTCCGGAACATTTCCTAACTTAGAAAATGATCCCCAATATATGAATCTTATTCTCTGGACAATTCCGGATCTCCTCGTGATGTCTCGGATCCAATCCGAGACTCCGAACAACATTCGGTTTCCAACGCATATTCCATATCTACTTAAAACAACTTCGAACCTTAAGTGTGTCACCCTACGGTTCGTGAATATGCAGACATGATAGAGACACATCTCCTATCAATAACCATCAGCGGGACCTGGAGATCCGTAACGGCTCCCACATACTCAACGATGACTTCGTGATCGATAGAACCATTAACATACGAAACCAATTCCCTTTGTCACGCGATATTCTACTTATCTGAGGTTTGATCGTCGGTATCTATATACCTAGTTCTACCTCGTTACTGATAAGTACTCTTTACTCGTTCCATGTTATGTCATCCCTTGTGACCCAGTCACATGCTTGCAAGCTAACTAGATGACATTCCACCGAGAGGGCCCAGAGCATATCTATCCGTCATATGGATGGACAAATCCCAATCTTGGTCCATGCGCTTCAACACATACTTTCAGAATACCCAATGACACCTTTATAACCACCCAGTTACGAAGCGGTGTTTGATGTCATCAAAGTACCCATCCGGTGATGGTGATTAACATAACCTCATGGTCGAAGGATTAGGTTACTATGCATTTGAAAGCTTACAGCAATACGAACTTAATGACTTGATCTTATGCTACGTTTACTATGGGTGTGTGTCCATCACATCATTCTCCTAATGATATAACCTTGTTATTAATGACATCCAATGTCCATGATCAGGAAACCATGATCATCATTTAATCAACAAGCTAGTTCCACAAGAGGCTTACTAGGGACTCTTTTATGTTTACAAAACACACATGTATCAGTGTTTCCTTATAATACAATTATAGCATGGGATGTAAACATTCATCATAAACACAAAGATATAATAATAACCACTTTTATTATTGCCTCTTGGGCATATCTCCAACAGTCTCCCACTTGCACTAGAGTCAATAATCTAGATTACATGGTAATATACCTAACACCCATGGCGTTCTAGTGTTGGTCATGCTTTGCTCTAGGGAGAGGTTTAGTCAACAGATCTGCCACATTCAGATCAGTGTGTACTTTGCAAATCTTTATGTCACCATCTCGGACATACTCGCGAATAGCATGGAAACGTAGCTTGATGTGCTTCAGCTTGCTATGTGACCTTGGCTCCTGTGCATTAGCTATGGCACCTGTGTTGTCACAGTAGATGGCCATCGGGTCCAACGCACTGGGAACCATGCCAAGTTTAGTAATGGACTCCTTCATCCATATGGCTTCTTGTGCAGCCTCCGAAGCAGCTATGTATTCCGATTCAGTTGAAGATTTCGCCACAACGCTTTGCTTGGCACTCCTCCAGCTCACTGCAGCACCATTCAAAATAAATACGTATCCAGACTGTGACTTCGAGTCATCTGGATCGGTGTTCCAACTAGCATCAGTGTAACCGTTTACAACAAGCTGTTCATCACCTCCATAAGAAAGAACCATATCCTTAGTCCTATTTAGGTACTTTAGGATATTCTTGACCGTTGTCCAGTGTTCCATTCCAGGATCACTTTGATATCTGCTAGTCAAACTAACAGCATGTGCTATATCCGGTCTTGTACACAGCATGGCATACATGATAGAACCTATGGCCGAGGCATAGGGAATATTATTCATCTTTTCTCTATCTTCTGCCGTAGCCGGACTTTGAGTCTTACTCAAGGTCTTACCTGACAACATGGGCACGAACCCTTTCTTGCTCTCTTCCATTCTAAACTTCTTTAGAACTTTGTCTAAGTATGTACTTTGTGAAAGCGCTATTAGGCGTCTTGATCTATCTCTATAAATCTTGATGCCTAGAATATATGCCGCTTTGCCAAGATCCTTCATTGAAAAACTATTATTCAAATAGGTTTTGACGCTATTAAGAAGTTCTATATCATTCCCAATCAACAATATGTCATCTACATATAGTACTAGGAATGCTACAGAGCTCCCACTCACTTTCTTGTAAATACAAGCTTCTCCACAAGTTTGTATAAATCCAAAGTTTTTGATTACTTTATCAAAACATTGATTCCAACTCCGGGATGCTTGCTTCAGTCCATAATTGGAGCGCTGAAGTTTGCATACCTTGTCAGCATCACTAGGATCGACAAAACCCTTGGGTTGTACCATATACAACTCTTCCTCAATGTCACCATTAAGGAACGCCGTTTTGACATCCATCTGCCAAATTTCATAATTGAAATATGCAGCGATTGCTAACAAAATCCTCACAGACTTTAGCTTCGCTACTGGTGAGAAAGTCTCATCGTAGTCAACTCCTTGAATTTGTCGGAACCCTTTCGTGACAAGTCGAGCTTTATAGGCGGTAACATTACCATCAGCATCTGTTTTTCTTTTGAAAATCCATTTGTTCTCGACAGCCTTACGGCCATCCGGTAAGTCCACCAAAGTCCATACTTGGTTTTCGTACATGGATCCCATTTCGGATTTCATGGCTTCTAGCCATTTGTCGGAATCTGGGCTCACCATAGCTTCTTCATACATCGTAGGGTCATCAGTGTTGTCTACCAACATGACGTTCAACGCAGAGTCATACCACTCAGGACTGGTACGAACCCTCGTTGACCTGCGAGGTTCAGCAGTAACTTCGTTCGAAGTTTCATGATCAGCATCATTAGCTTCCTCTCCAGTTGGTGCAGGCGGCACAAAAACATCTTCCGGTGCTGCGCTACTCTCAACTCCGAGAGAAGGTTCAATAACCTCGTCGAGTTCTACTTTCCTTCCAGTCACTTCTTTCGAGAGAAACTCCTTCTCAAGAAAGGATCCATTCTTAGCAACAAAAACTTTGCCTTCGGATCTATGATAGAAGGTATACCCAATTGTTTCTTTAGGGTATCCTATGAAGACGCATTTCTCCGCTTTGGGTTCAAGCTTATCAGGTTGTAACTTCTTTACAAACGTTTCGCAACCCCAAACTTTAAGGAACGACAACTTAGGTTTCTTACCAAACCACAATTCGTACGGTGTCGTTTCAATGGATTTAGATGGTGCCCTATTTAAAGTGAATGCGGCTGTCTCTAATGCATAGCCCCAAAATGATAGCGGTAAATCTATAAGAGACATCATAGACCGAACCATATCTAAGAGAGTTCGATTACGACGTTCGGACACACCATTACGCTGTGGTGTTCCCGGCGGTGTTAACTGTGAAAGTATTCCACATTTCTTTAAATGCATGCCAAACTCATAACTCAGATATTCACCTCCGCGGTCAGAACGCAGAAACTTAATCTTCTTGTTACGATGATTTTCCACTTCACTTTGAAATTCCTTAAACTTCTCGAAAGTTTCGGACTTATGTTTCATAAAGTAGACATACCCATATCTACTTAATTCATCCTTGAAAGTGAGAACATAACGATATCCACCACGCGATGCTACACTCATTGGACCGCACACATCGGTATGTATTATTTCCAATAAGTCTGTAGCTCGCTCCATTATTCCAGAGAATGGAGTCTTAGTCATTTTTCCCATTAGACATGCTTCGCATCTTTCAAGTGATTCAAAATCAAGTGATTCAAGAAGTCCATCAGAATGGAGTTTCTTCATACGTTCACTCCAATGTGACCAAGACGATAGTGCCACATGTATGTAGAATTATCATTCAATTTTATTCGTTTAGCATCTATGTTGTGAACATGTGTATCACTACTATCGAGATTCAATAAGAATAAACCATTTATCTCAGGTGCATTACCATAAAAGATATTACTCATATAAATCGAACAATCTTTATTCTCAGACTTAAAGAGTAACCGTCTCGCAATAAACAAGATCCAGATATAATGTTCATGCTTAACGCAGGCACCAAATAACAATTATTTAAATTTAAAACTAATCCCGAAGGTAGATGTAGAGGGAGCGTGCCGACGGCGATCACATCAACCTTGGAGCCATTTCCAACGCGCGTCGTCACCTCGTCTCTTGCCAGTCTTCGCTTATTCCGCAGCTCCTGTTTCGAGTTACAAATATGAGCAACCGAACCAGTATCAAATACCCAGGCACTACTATGACTACTAGTAAGATACACATCAATAACATGTATATCGAATATACCTTTCTTCTTGATGTTGCCGTTCTTCAGATCTGCCAGGTACTTGGGGCAGTTATGCTTCCAGTGACCAGCACCCTTGCAGTAGAAGCACTCAGTTTCAGTCTTAGGACCAGCCTTGGGCTTCTTAGCAGGTGCGGCAGCTTTCTTGCCGTCCTTCTTGAAGTTGCCCTTTTTCTTAGGCTTGCCCTGTTTCTTGAAATTGGTGGTCTTATTGACCATCAACACTTGGTGCTCCTTCTTGATCTCCACTTCAGCAGTTTTTAGCATGGACGATAGTTCAGGCAACGTCTTGTTCATGCAGTGTGTATTGTAGTTCATCACAAAGTTCTTATAACTTGGTGGTAGTGATTGGAGGACACGGTGAATCCCTAACTCATTAGGAATTGTTATCCCCAACTCTTGGAGTTTGTTTGCATGCCCAGACATGGTGAGCACGTGCTCGCTAACGGAGCTTCCCTCTTCCATCTTGCAGGTAAAGAACTTCTCAGAGGCCTCATACCTCTCCTTAATGATCTCGAACGGGTCGTGGTGCTCAAAACGCTTCTCGAGCTCCGTTTCTAAAACGTACAGGATGGCACACTGAACTGTGGAGTAATGATTTTTCCGAGTGGCGTAAACATTCTTTACGTCATCGGTGGCATCATCTGCAGGTGGGTCACCTAGCGGTGCTTCGAGCACATAGGTCATCTGACCAGCCCTAAGGACAATCTTCAGACCACGGAGCCAGTCCGTGAAGTTGCTTCCATTGTTCTTAAGTTTTTCTTTCTCTAGGAACGCATTGAAATTGATGGAGAGATTCGCCATAATCTACAACAAATTTGCAAGTAGTTTAGACTAAGTTTATGATAAATTGAGTTCTACTTTAATTCTTAAATTAACTAGGTGAACTCTCACTCAAAACAACATCCCTCACATTGTCTTAGTGATTACACGAACCAAGTCCACTACACCAAGTCCGATCTTCATGAGAGAAGATGTAGTTTTATCGGTGAACAATCTTCATGTTCATCATATCACTTATATGATTCATGCTCTACCTTTCGGTATTCTGTGTTCCGAGACCATGTCTGTACATGCTAGGCTCGTCAAGATTAATCTTAGTTTCCGCATGTGCAAATCTGGCTTGCACCCGTTGTATGCACACGTAGAATCTATCACATCCGATCATCACGAGATGCTTCGAGACGACGAGTCTTAACAACGGTGCCAACTAAGGACGAACACTTTTATTACTTGATATTTAGTGAGAGGGATCATCTTATAATGCTACCGTCGCGATCTAAGCAATACAAGATGCATAAAGGATTAACATCACAGGCAATTCATAATTAGTATTATATGATATGGCCCTTTCTTCTTATGTCTTTGATATCCATCTCCAAAGCACGGACATGATCTCCATCATCACCAGCATTGCGTCAAGGTCAGTGGCGCCGCTTCATGGTTGTCCATCATCACCAACAACTATTACAACTACTTGGAATAAAGCTATTACAAGATGAATAGACACACAGGTCTTAACAGAATTAAAGACAACCATTAGGCTCCTGCCGTTGCCATATTACAACAAGGATCATTGCATACATCAAATATAATCACAATCACATGATGGCCATATCACATCACAAAACCCCTGCAAAAACAAGTTAGACGCCTCTAATTTTCTTTGCAAGTTTTACGTGGTTTAGGGCTTTCGAATAAGAACGGATCTTACCTACGAAACTGAACCACAACATTGATACAAGTGCTATCAAGTGCAAAGTGTAAATTGGATCTATACTATGATGGGAGAGACAGACACCCGCAAATCCACTTGTGCAAAGCAAGTTACACGTCAAGCGTGGAGCAAGTCTCATGTGTGATGACATGTAAGGTTAGCCCGAGCCGCTTCATCCCACCATACCGCAAGATGCAAAGTACACAAAGCAAAAGACGGCATGAGCACCAACGCCCACAAAACCATTGTGTTCTACTCGTGCAACAGACCTACGCATAGACAAGGCTCTGATACCACTGATGGGTTCGTAGCATGGAAAACAAAAAAATTCTACCGCAAGAACGAACAAAACCCAGACCTAATCTAGATAAAAGCCAAGATCTAATCTATTAGACATGAGCAACGAGATAGATCTATACTAACCCTCGTAGAACCGAAAGCGTTACGAGATTAGATCTTGGGGTTGATGTAGTCAATCACTTGCCGATCTCAAGATCATGTGGACGATCCTTCCGGCGCCGCGTTCCGGCAGCGCTTCCGCAGTCGGTCACACGTGCGGAGTCGAAGCAGACCTTCCTCTCCCCGTTCCAGCGAGCAGCGGAGGTAGTAGATCTTCTCCACGGAATTCCAGCAGCACGACGGTGTGGTGGTGGTGGTGGAGGAGAGAATTCTGCAGGGGTTCTCCTAAGCCGGATCAGAGCGAAGGAAGAGGAGAGAGGCGGCGGCTAGAGCTTGTTATGGGAGAGGTCTAGGGGGTGGCGCCCCCTCCCCTCTATTTAAAGGAGGGAGGCGCGCCATGGGAGGGGGAGTCCTAGTAGGACTCCCCTCCCTCCTTGGCTGGCGGGTTGGGAAGGGGGGAGGAGTCCTCCTCCCCCACGAATCCGTGTCTAGCCCCCACAAGGTTTCCTTGACCCTTTCTTGGTTTTCAAGCAAACTCCAAGAACTCTTCTAGAACCTTCCAGAACATTCCGAAACCTTCTAGAATCTCCATACAAACACTCCGGAACATTTCCTAACTTAGAAAATGATCCCCAATATATGAATCTTATTCTCCGGATAATTCCGGATCTCCTCGTGATGTCCCGGATCCAATCCGAGACTCCGAACAACATTCGGTTTCCGACGCATATTCCATATCTACTTAAAACAACTTCGAACCTTAAGTGTGTCACCCTACAGTTCGTGAATATGCAGACATGATAGAGACACATCTCCTATCAATAACCATCAGCGGGACCTGGAGATCCGTAACGGCTCCCACATACTCAAAGATGACTTCGTGATCGATAGAACCATTAACATACGAAACCAATTCCCTTTGTCACGCGATATTCTACTTATCCGAGGTTTGATCGTCGGTATCTATATACCTAGTTCTACCTCGTTACTGATAAGTACTCTTTACTCGTTCCATGTTATGTCATCCCTTGTGACCCAGTCACATGCTTGCAAGCTAACTAGATGACATTCCACCGAGAGGGCCCAGAGCATATATATCCGTCATATGGATGGACAAATCCCAATCTTGGTCCATGCGCTTCAACACATACTTTCAGAATACCCAATGACACCTTTATAACCACCCAGTTACGAAGCGGTGTTTGATGTCATCAAAGTACCCATCCGGTGATGGTGATTAACATAACCTCATGGTCGAAGGATTAGGTTACTATGCATTTGAAAGCTTACAGCAATACGAACTTAATGACTTGATCTTATGCTACGCTTACTATGGGTGTGTGTCCATCACATCATTCTCATAATGATATAACCTTTTTATTAATGACATCCAATGTCCATGATCAGGAAACCATGATCATCATTTAATCAACAAGCTAGTTCCACAAGAGGCTTACTAGGGACTCTTTTATGTTTACAAAACACACATGTATCAGTGTTTCCTTATAATACAATTATAGCATGGGATGTAAACATTCATCATAAACACAAAGATATAATAATAACCACTTTTATTATTGCCTCTTGGGCATATCTCCAACAAGAGTTTCTGGTGCTGTTTCATGGAATCTGGTGGTGGCGGCGGAGCGGAACTCCTTCTAGAAAAACGTCGAACCCCCCAGAGTTTTTAGGTCAGAAGGCATCTTGTAGGCGAAGAGGGAGACCGAGGGGGTGTCTGGGGCGGCCAGACCACCCCCTGGTACGGCCAGGCCCAACCCGCACGGCCAGGTGGTGTGATTGGGCCCCAGCCCCACTCCGTCTCATATTCTGGCTCCGGGAGTCTTGTGGTGAAATAGGATTTTTGGCTTTTGTCCCGTCCAATTCTGAGAATATTCATTTTCTGACTTTCCTGGAACCAAAAACAGCAGAAAACAGGCAGCTGGCACTGTGGCTCTTGTTAATAGGTTAGTCCAAGAAATCATATGAAAAGTACTCCAAAGTGTGGACAAAACACAAGAAAGTAGATAAAACCAAGCATGGAACATCAAAAATTATAGATACATTTGCAATGTATCAACATCCCCAAGCTTAACTCCTGCTTGCCCTCGAGTAGGTAAGTGATAAAAAGAAAGAATAATATTTGAGGTGACATGCACCATCCAAAACTTGATCAAAGTATTTGTAAAACATTCAAAGCTGGGATCATAGTACTTCAATCATAACATGAAAGACAAAGTTCTAGCAATAAGACAAAGTAACTATGTTGCAACATGAAAAGGCACAAACAAAAGACTCATGAATAACAATGCTTTGCAAGAAGTTTGTTTGTTTCACATGAAGAAAACATAGCATAATGGCATTCAGCTTGTCCCTCATAGAGTAGCAAATATAAATGCATAGTACACCTTCAAAGTTCATAAGGGTGACTAGATACAAATAGTTTAAAATAAGCAATATCAAGGTATGCATCAATCAACTAGTCTTGGGACAATGCACATAAAACTAAGAATGGCCACTATTCTCTCAAAGTAGGTGCATAAAGATAGAAGGTGGAGACTCAATATAATGGTGGAAGAAAGGCCTTCATAGAAGGAAGCAGAGATTCAAGTTTCATAAAGAGCTTCCAAAAATTATGGTACTTAATAGCTTTCAGCTCGCATTGCCCCTATCATAAGCATCTTGAAGTGATTAAGGTTAAAGTGAACAAACTATGGTGTACATGCTTGACAAAGTATAAGTTAGAAATCTCATGTCCCTTGAATACGAGGGCCGCTCTTCATGCTACTCAAGTTTAGTCACCAGTAAGTTCTTGTCATCGTAAGTACATGTGTATCATAGAGAACCTCCAACGGGGTACCCCTTGCCCGATGATACGGAAGAATCCCCATATCAAAATGACAAGGCAAGCAGACAACGAGCATCTCAGCAAGCTTCTTATTTACCATGGGAATATGGTGCTTTTTTCTCTCTTTCCTCTTTACATAATCTCTCTCTCTCTTTTTTTCTTTTTCTCTTTTTTTTCTCAACATCGGACTCTTTTTTATAAGAAGAATGCTTCATAGACAGCTCATTATGGTTACGCTGCAGGTTTCCACCATGTCAGCATGGATTAGACCAGCGGCCCAGGCGTTTCTCTAACACATATACATAACTCCATGGACTTACAAGCTCCGCTTTCATTTCACACCGACGACATCCATAGACAAAAGAGCATGGTATCAACTAGGTACAAAGTACCCGTGCAATGTTGAAAGCGCTCCCCATGACAGCATGGTTCTGCTAATCCCTAACAAATAAGTGCAAGCATATACAACGCAGACGACACAATGGTTCAAGTTTATTAAGGTCAAGAAAAGTAAAGTGTGCCATCAAGTTCGTGAGAGCTTTAATCACTAGTTTTCTCATAACAAGTTTAATTTGGAAGGTAAACAAAAACATGAATATACTTGGAATAGCATATGCTAATAGGTAGGTATGGTGGACTCTTTGGAATAACTTGGTTTAGGAAGTTGGATGCATGAGTGGAACTCATACTTGATTATGGAGGCTAGCAAAAGACTGGGAGCGACAAACTAAGAGAGCAATAATGGTCATAATCATGCAGAGCGACAAAACATCATTAATCAAAGCATAAAGTGATACTATAAGTTGAAAACTAAAGGATCATACAGGCTATGGTGACTTGGGATAGTCATAACATGGTGTGATCATGGGCCAAGTCAACCCAAATAAAGCATCAAAGAAGAATACCACAATACTATGCTTTAATATGCTAAAACGACGCATGATCCTTCCAAGGCACATTAAGCAATCTCAATTGTTTATAACAAGTCATGCTACAACAAAGAATACTAAACATAAAGCCAAAACAAAATCAAGCATGGCATGACAAAGCATAGGCCACATCCAAAAACAAGTTCTCTTTACCACTTAAGCATGAACTTTCCTACTCTTTTCCAATCCAAACCAAACTTTTCTAAAACCAATGCATAAAAGAGGAGGTCCAACCAATTTATTCTGCAAACTAAGAAAACAAAGCAAATGAATAACCAAAACGAAAACGAAAAAGAAGACGCTCCAAGAACAACACAACTATGCATGAAACAATAAAAATGAAGTGTTTTGAAGAAACCTGGGATTTTTATTGATGAAGAAGGGGATGCCTTGGGCATCCCCAAGTTTTGACGCTTGTACCTCTTGGATATTACTTGGGTTTACACGCGTGGCATCCCCAAGCTTGAGCTTTAGTACATCCTTCATCTCATTACTCATTCCTTCCATACACCTGAAATTTTTCCTTCATACAAAACTTCACACAATCTTTATTAGCAACATTAGTTCACTCAAGATAATAGGTCTTTAGGTTCAGTTCCAATACCAATAAAACTTCTATTAAAACACTAGCTACTGTAGTACTTCCTTCAAAAAGCTCAGTTCCCCAAAAGAACTCAAAGAGGCACCAACAAGAAGCAAATGCAAATAATGGCAGAAATCTGTCAAAACAGACCAGCAGGTAAAGACGAATTTTTTCGAAGATATTCTGTTGCTCAAATCGAAAAGTGTTGAACTAACGAAAGTTAGATAACAACCTGGGGCAGAAGCACAAAAATTCACGCCTCAAAATGACGTACATAGATTTTACACGAATTTTTACGGTGAAGCACAGAAATCTGTTTCGGGACAACAACTTTCCCAATCATTACTTCTCTCTCATTAGAGGTTACTCTTGGCACAAAAAGCAAATAAAAAGGATAAGGAGCGGTTATTACTGAGGTAATAACTTCTAAGACTCATCTAAATCTTTTAGGTTATCTCCCAATAAGTATTTTTCTTTAGCGCCTTTAAGTTAGGCATGATAGTTTGAGAGGATGCTCACATAAGAAATATGAATTGAAGTAAAAGAGAGCATCAAGAAGCAAATTCAAAACACATTTGAGTCTAACCCACTTCCTATGCATAGGAATCTTGTATGCAAATAAATTCGCAAAGAACAAAGTGGCAGGCATAGGAAGATAAAACAAGAGTAACTTCAAAACTTTCAACACATAGAGAGGTGTTTCAATACCATGAAAACTTCTACAACCATATTTTCCTCTCTCATAATAATTTTTAGTAGCCTCATGAACAAACTCAACAATATAACTATCACATAAAGCATGCTTTTCATGTTCTACAAAAACATAATTTTTATCAAGCTCAAAAATAGTGGGATTAAAACCTTCAAACCCACTTTTAACAATTCTATAACACGATGACTGATCATTCAATATAGGTCCATCGTCTAGAGCTTTATCATAAACAATTTCTAAGCAAAACTCTTTAGTACCATGCATCTCGAAGTTAGGCACAAATAAATGATTATCACAGATAACATGAGCATAACATTCATCCTCCTTTGGTAAACATGGGGGACAATCAAATAATGTAAGGGAAAAAGAGTTACTCTCATTAGAAGGTAGGCATGGGTAGCTAATCCATTCTTCCTCCTTTTGTTCATAACTCTCCTCCTCTTTTTCATCTAATGAGCTTTCAGGTTCATCAATTTCTTCTTCCATAAGATCCTGCAAGGCATTAATCTCTTCCATTTGTGGAAAGCATCTATTAATATATTCAAGAATATAGCCATTTTCTACCTTGTAATTATCAAAGCAAAATTTAATTATATCATAAACCTCATGTTTATAAGGTGAATCATCAATATTTTCAAGCAAACTAGCAAGCTCAAATGCACCCTTCCAAGCAATAAATTCCTCAATTTGTTCCACATCTTAAAAGTCATAATTTCCCTTAACATAAGAAGATATGGTAACATCATCATCATACTCACATTGAAAAGGGAGGTGTTTGTACCTCCTACAGCAACAAGATTTATCAAAGCAATAAGTAACATTATAAGTAGAGCACACGTTTATAGCAATGGTATACAATTTATCAATTTGTTCCCATAAGTATTTCCCTTTTTGTGACAAGCGGTGTTCCTTATAATAATATTTTTGTTCTTCCGTGAACCCACCTTGCCAATAAGATTCAGTTTCAAAGAAACCAGCCATTCATAGAAAGCATGACAAAGCAAGATAATAACAGACCAACGAAAATAATAACTAGAGTAGGAAAAAAATGTATTTTTGATAAAGAAACAAGAAAACAAGGCGGAAATAAACTAAGCTTGAACAATAGTGATTCCAAGTGGACTTGATAAATAAAGCTATGCTCCCCGGCAACGGCGCTAGAAAATAGTCTTGATGACCCACAAGTATAGGGGGTGTATCGCAGTATTTTCGAGGGAAGTGAAACCCAATTTATTGATTCGACACAAAGGGAGCTAAATAATATTTATAAGCCTTAACAACTGAGTTGTCAATTCAGCTGCACCTGAAAACAATCTTGCTCACAGCAGTTTATCAGTAGCAATAGTTTTGTAGTAGCAATAGTAAAGTAGCAGCAGTAATAAAGTAAAGACAGTAGTAATAATAGTAGTAAACAGTAGGATTCGAGTGCGGTAGGCATAGGGATGGACGGGCGTTGCATGGACAAGACAATTCACATGGCAATCAGAACATAGGACAATTGCAGATAAATAAGATAACGCATCCAAGTACTAGATAATCCTAGGCATGTATTCCATATATAGTCATACGTGCTCGCAATGAGAACTTGCACAACATCTTTTGTCCTGCCAGCCCATTTATAGCGGAGCCTCAAGGGAACTACTGGCAATTAAGGTGCTCCTTTTAATAGAGCACCGGAGCAAAGCATTAACACTCCATGAACACATGTGATCCTCACATCAAAGCCATTCCCTCCGGTTATCCCGATTTCTATCACTTCGGGGCCTTTGGTTCCGGACAACAATATGTGTATACAACTTGCAAGTAAGACCAAAAACAATACTATCATAATGAATCAATAACATGTTTATATCTGAAATCATGGCACTCGGGCCCTAGTGACAAGCATTAAGCATAACAAGTCGCAACAAAGTCATAAAGCACTAATAGAAGATACTAGGCACCATGCCCTAACAATCTGATGCCATTACATGAACGATCTCATCCAATCCCTACCATCCCCATAGCCTACAGCGGGGGATTACTCACTCATAGATGGGGGAAACATGGATGGTTGATGGAGAAGCGATGGTGATGATGATGGCGATGATCTCCTCCAATTCCCCGTCCCGGTAGGGTGCCAGAACGGAGTTTCTGGTGCTGTTTCGTGGAATCTGGTGGTGGCGGCGGAGCAGAACTCCTTTTGGAAAAACGTCGAACCCTCGGAGTTTTTAGGTCAGAAGGCATCTTATAGGCGAAGAGAGAGACCGAGGGGGTGTCTGGGCGGCCAGACCACCCCCTGGCGTGGCCAGGCCCAGCCCGCGCGGCCAGGTGGTGTGGCTGGGCCCTAGCCCCACTCTGTCTCATATTCTGGCTCCAGGAGTCTTCAGTTGAAATAGGATTTTTGGCTTTTGTCCCGTCCAATTCTGAGAATATTCATTTTCTGACTTTCCTGGAACCAAAAACAGCAGAAAACAGGCAGCTGACACTGTGACTCTTGTTAATAGGTTAGTCCAAGAAATCATATGAAAAGTACTTCAAAGTGTGGACAAAACACAAGAAAGTAGATAAAACCAAGCATGGAATATCAAAAATTATAGATATATTTGCAATGTATCAATGAGGCTTACACTCTCTATGGTGATATTTGTCGGCATATTTTGGAGACTAAGATGCCCTTACTTCCCACTTCCTTGTTAAAGGCTAGACATAGGTGCCACCGTAGACATGTGTGTGAGGGAATGAGACTCGCGTCAATGACTCCAACCAATAATTGTGCTGACTAATTCTTGATTAACGTTTGTTGCATGTCTTATATCATCTCATACTAGGTTGCATTATTTATGTGATGTATTGTTGAGATAATTAACTGTTGTTTAGAATGGTTACTAACATGGGTATACATTACAGGTACTCAAGATTAGCCTATACAGTCTATCTCAAGAAGGAGTCCATGGTGCGAACGTAGCCCATCAAGGATTCGGGTGGCCCACAGGAGTATGACTTCTTGAAGAACACGACAAAGTGTAGATAGAAATTTAAAGGGAAACCCTAATTTGTAACCGACTCGACCTGCTATACCGAGACCTAGCCTCCCTATATAAAGGCTAGGAGGGGGCGTCGAGGAGGACAATCCACATACCCCCACATACACCTCGCCAGATTACATCTGCACACCCTTGTAACTTTAGACTCCCTCGTAATTAAGAGTAGACAAGCAAGAGTAGGGTCCTCTACGAGGCCTAAACCTAGGTAAAACCTCGTGTCACATGTGTGCTTGTTTGCTAGCCGATTGATGCCTCCAGCGCTCCCCACTTCCTCGAACCTAAGTCCATCAACCATGGGTATTGATGAGTTAACCCCTCGTCAATTGGCGCTGTCTGTGGGAAGCGGGAGTGCTGATGTTGCGGCTTCCTCGGCCCCATCAACTGCAATCTACAACTCTGCTGCAGCGGAGACTCGCCTCCTCTTTGGTGCCTTCGACTTCACCGTCCACACATTGGTGACTCACCCTGATTTCGAGTCTGTGGGCTATGGGACCAGACTGGCGATCGGAAGCCTACGCTTCCAGGTCGGCCAGATCGGCACGCTACGCCTCCCTGATCAGCCGAAGGATCCCTCAATTGCTCCTGTGTCATGGTTCCCACCATCGATCGGTACCCTGAGCGAACTCAACGCCTCGGTATCAACCGAGAGCACGGATGGCAACAGCAGTTGCGAGTCCGATCTAGGCGATCTGGCATCAAAGGATGCAGCCTACAGTTCCGGATCTGAGAGACGGAGCTATCTTGACATCACCGCAGGGCGACAAGATGAGATATGTCCTACGAATGCAGTTGCGCGCCTAGAACAACGAGGCAGAATATGAGGCCCTACTCCACGGGATGCGGATGGGCAAAGCCTGCGTCGCAACGTGACTCGTCATCTACGGTGACTCCAAGCTCATGGTGGACAAAACCATGAACCAGTGTGATGCTCTGAGCGACAACATGATCGCCTACTGCAACCTCTATGGAGTTTTTGGGTTCCTCCAGAGTCGCCCAAGCGGAGGCGACCCGAGAGGCTTTTTCCGATCTGCGTCACCTACACTATCCTTCACAAAAGAAATGCTACCTCCTTTTGCCAGATGGAGAAGGGTAATCAAAGTTTTGCATTAATACATGCATTGGTCATTTTTCCCTTCAAAGAGACTGATGCAAATGTTTACTGTTCTATTCTAAAAAAAATACTGACCCAAATGTTGTTGGGTTTGTTAATCTCGTCACTCAGTATCTTGAAGAGTAGAGCAAGTGCATTGTGCATAGAACAACCTGTCTGAATCTACTTATATTGATGTCAGCAGCAGCGCCTCCTCCCTTGTCTCTCTACGGGGATGATGAGAGCATGGCGATGCGAGTCTCCGCCGTGAGGTCCAGGAGCTCGGGGACATCGACGATGCAAGTTTTCGCCCTCCAGCGTGCAGCTGCTCCTCCCTCAAACCACCAAAATCAGCAGCTAAGATTTCAAAATTTACCCCATCTGCAGCACCAAACCTCTCTTAGAGAATCTCCACTTGGGTTCCTAGGAAGGCGTTCCCAGGGTGACTTTTTTGTCCGGACAGCGAAATTTTGCCCACTCGCGTTCCTAGGACGCCGAATTGGTCCGGATTTGGTCCAACTTTCGTCCGGTGTTCCCAGGTCAAACCTAGGGCTCTAGGAATCTCCTGGGAACACCGGACGCAGTGAAAAATAGGTGGGCCAACCCTGTCGGCAAGACAGCCCCATTCCCTACCCCGACTTGTCTCTCCCGCGACAGAGATCTTTCGCCGCTGCCATGCCATCGCCGGCGAGAACCCACCACACATGTAGATAGGTCCACCGCCTATGTTGTATCCTTTCTCCGTCGCCTAGGCCTCGCTTCGCCATCCAAACTTCACCGCAGCTCGGTTTCGTTCCGAGCTCCCGCCACCACGCCCGCCAAGTGTTTGGCGTTTCGCCCGTTCAGCCATGGATTCCGACGACGAGGCGTTGTTCGCCCTACTGTTGGAGGAAGAGGACGACGCATCGGCTGAAGATGAAGAGCACATGCAGATCCTCGCCTCCCTGGCCCGGCTGTACACACAGACAGCAGCGTCGAAGCGTGGAGGCTTGGCGAAGGGTCGCCGGAAGTGCAAAGCAAGGCAGCGAGTGGAGGGCTACTGCATGTTGTACACTAACTACTTTGCCGACCAGCCATTGTACGAACAGACCGTGTTTTGGCACCGTTTCAGGATGAGCCGAAAACTCTTCCTCCACATTGTGCATGCCATCCGGGAGTTTGACCCCTATTTCGTATGCAAGAAGGACTGCACCGGCATGGTAGGGTTTTCCTCACTTCAGAAGTGCACAGTGGTGATGAGGTTGCTTGCATACGGAGCTCCGGGTGACATTGCCGATGACTATCTTCGCATGGCCGAGTCCATCGCCATTGATTGCTTGTACAGGTTCTACAGGGTAGTGATTGCGATGTTTGGGCCATAGTACTTGAGAACTCCCACTATTGAAGACACTGCTCGGATCCTTGCAGTCAATGAAAGTAGAGGCTTTCCTAGAATACTTGGAAGCACCGACTGCATGCATTGGCACTGGAAAAACTGTCCATTCGCTTGGCCAGGAATGTACAAAGGCCACAAAGGAGGTTGCACTGTGATACTCGAGGCAGTTGCTACACAAGATCTTTGGGATTTGGCACTCCTTCTTTGGATGGCAGGATCGAACAACGACATCAAGTCCTCCAGTCCTCAAATGTCTTTGCCAAGCTTGTTGAGGGTCATGCTCCCCCTGTGGACTTTGAGATCAATGGACACCACTACAATAAGGGATACTATCTTGCAGATGGCATCTATCCAAGATGGTCAACATTTGTTAAGACTATCTCAAGCCCAATGCTCCCCAACCATTCTTAGTTTGCCAAGAAACATGAAGCTTGCAGGAAGGACGTGGAGTGGGCACTTGGTGTGCTTCAACAAAGGTTTGAAGTTGTTCGGTTCCCTGCTATGACCTGGTCGAAAGATCAGATGTGGGAAGTGATTAACTGTTGTGTGACCTTGCACAACATGATCATTCAGATGAGATGAAGGACCCAGTGATTTTGGTCGAGCAGAACGAGCCATACTACAGACAGGGACCTCTTGCACAGCCTGATCACCAGGTGCTGCCAACGTGGGCTACCTTCATCGCCATGCGTCAGGAGAACTGAGACCCGGTAGTGCATCAATGGCCGCAGGACAATCTTGTTAAGCACATATGGATACGCAAGGGCAACACATAGATGCCAAGCATGATCTGGCCGAGCTAGGCCGAACTATGTTGTATCTTCAGTCTATGCCAAACTATGTTTCATTTTATGCCGAACCATTTTTAATTTAAGACTGAACAGTGCTCTGTATGCCGAACAACGCCGAATTATGTCTAAATTTGAGCCGAATTTGGGCGAAAACTTGCCGATTTTGCCTCGCCTGGAAACGACGCTCGGAAAAGCGAGTGGAAAAATAGCCATTTTCAGACCGAAAGTTACATCCATCCGACGCTAAATAGCGCAGAATTTTGGTCTAGGAACGCCGGAGGAGTGGGATGCTCTTATCAACCATATTCTCCTTTCTTATCAACCAGATTCTCTCAGCGTGCAGCTGCTCCTCCCTCAGACCACCAAAATCAGCAGCTAAGCCGTCAAAAATTTCCCCATCTGCAGCATCAATGACCATGCCACACATCTGACACGGGGAGAGCCATGGTATATCTCCATGACGCTGGTGGAAGCTCACCGCGCGCTCGAGCCGCTGTCACACGCGCACAAGGGCGTCGGGCCGGCACCGTCGCTGCTCCTCCGTTGTCCCTCTGTCAGATCCTCAACTAAATCTGACTGATAAATCTCCCGATGTGGAGAACCCTCTATGAATTGGGAATTTCTAATTAAGCTAAATCCTAGAACAGAGAAGTAAAGTAGGCAGAAGGATAGCTTGAGCTGGGAATTATTTTCGATAGCTCGGTCGTCCCGGCTTGGGGGCTATATTATAGCCAATTCAGTTATTACGTCTAGGAAGAGAAATAGTAAAATACGAAGGTAAAAAGTAGAAGGGCAAAATAGTAATAACGACTAAGGAAACATCAGCCGTTGATTCTCCTCTTCTAACTGGAACCTTGAATCTTCATAAACGCATTGAAACGGTTGACACTTGTGAATTTGACTGAACTTAAGAAAGTGACAGTGCTTAACTGAATCACAGGTTCTGACAATGCTTCCCCCTGACAACAAACTTGTCCTCAAGTTTCAGTAGTTGTGTTGTTCTGAGGAAACCAGGATTTCAACGTGTCAGAGTAGAATGTGGGAAAAACCTTCTTAATAAAGTTAGCATCCTCCCATGATGCATCAGTTGTTGCTAAATTTTCCCATTCCACAAACCACTGAGTGACTAAGACACCGTTCCTTGGCAATGATCTTGTCTCTAATACTTGCAGTGGTGCTGTGTGTATCTTCCCGTCAGAAGCAACCAATGGTAACCCTGGCTGAGGCACTACTCGACTGCCCAGATGCTTTTTAAGTTGACTGACGTGGAAAACTGGATGTATGGTTACTCCTTCAGGCATTAACAACTTGTACGCAAGAGAACCCATCTTTTCCAGAACACGAAATGGTCCGTAATATTTGCTTGTAAGTTTAACTGAATTTCGAATGCCAAAAGCCGCAAGCCTGTATGGTTGCATGCGTAGATAAACCATGTCACCAATGTCAAAGGATCTTTCACTTCTTTTCTGATCGGCATATTTTTTTCATGCGAGCTTGTGCCTGTGTAAGATTTTCCTTCAGCTTGACAAGCATTTGTTGCTTCTCTAGAAGAAAATCCCTGGCTTCTGTATCTTCTGGCCCAGGAATTGCCACTTCATTTATCATTGGTGGTGCGAAGCCATACAATGCCTGGAAAGGAGTGACTTTGAGAGCTGTGTGGTACGTCGTGTTATACCACCACTCCGCCAAAGGAAGCCAGGCTGCCCATTTTTTTGGTTCCTGGAAAACCATACACCGGAGATAAGATTCAAGACACTGATTCACTCTTTCGGATTGACCATCCATCTGAGGGTGATAAGCGGTGCTGAGTTTTAATTTCACATTCAGAGATTTGAAAACTTGTTGCCACATGTGGCTTGTGAAGATCATATCACGATCCGTGACAATGCTTATTGGTGGGCCATGTAACTTGAAAATGTTATCCACAAAAGCTTGAGCCACTGAGTTGACACTATAAGGGTGAGACAAAGGAATAAAGTGTGCTGTTTTTGTCAGTCTGTCCACAACCACTAATATCACTTCCTTTCCTTGGGATTTAGGTAGTCCCTCGATGAAGTCCATGGTGATATGTTGCCATGCCATGTCGGGTGGATCAAGAGGTTTTAGTAAACCAGGGTACTGACAATGTTGAGCTTTAGCTCGTTGACAAATGGCGCATTCAGAAATGAACTTCTCTGTGTCTTTTTTCAGATCAGGCCAATAGAACAACTTCTTAATACGCTGATAGCTGGCTACCATTCCAGAGTGACCACCAATAGCTGATGCATGCATAGATTCCAAGAGTTCGTTCTTTAATGTGTCATCCTTGCCAATATATATCCTCCCCTTATATCTGAGTACTCCAGCATGCAATGTGAAGGAAGGTTCAGAGGCAGGAGCAACTGAAAGTTTCTGCAGTAATTCCTGGCAGTGTTGATCTGCCACATAACTGTGTTCAACAGTCTACCCATCAGGGTGTGATTATTGTAGTTGCCATTATGCTAGCGGTCCTTCTACTCAAGGCATCAGCAGCCCTATTCTCTTTCCCTTTTTTGTAGTCAATAGAATAATTGAACTCCAACAATTTCAGCAATAACTTGTGTTGGATGCCTTCAGCAACTTTTTGTTCAGTGATGAACTTGAGACTTTTCTGGTCAGTTTTGATCTGCAACTCACTTCCTAGGAGGTAGTGTCTCCACCTCTTCAAGGCTTCCAAGATGGCAAGAGCTTCTTTGTCATAAGTAGACATGGCTGCGGACCTTGTGCCCAAGGTTTTGCTGAAATACGAGAGAGGTTTGTCGTTTTGCATCAAGACAGCACCTAGGCCATTTCCACTAGCATCTGTTTCCAAGGTAAAGGGGAGTGTGAAATCTGGTAATGCCATGACAGGGGCAGTGATGAGGCTAGTTTTGAGTTGCTCGAAGGCTACAGATTGCACTTCTGTCCACTTGAATGAATCCTTCTTGAGCATATCATGTAGTGGTCGACAAATTAAACCATAGTTTTTCACAAAGCGCCTGTAGTAACCTGTCAATCCCATGAAACCCCTCAACTGAGTGATGTTTTGTGGCGTAGGCCAGTCCTTCACTGCCTCTATTTTCTTGGGATCTGTGGACACTCCACTTTCAGAAATGACATGTCCCAAATACTCCACTTGTGAAGTGGCGAAGGAGCATTTTTTTTGATTGGCAAATAATTTGTTTGCTCTGAGTTTCTCCAAGACTAGATGTAAGTGTTGGAGGTGTTCTGTTCTTGTCTTGCTGTAGATGAGTATATCATCGAAGAATACCAGCAGAAATTTCCTCAAGTACTCAGAAAATACATTGTTCATTAAAGCTTGAAAGGTGGCTGGTGCGTTGGTGAGGCCAAAGGGCATGACCAAATACTCAAAGTGGCCAAAGTATGTTCTGAAGGCTGTCTTGTGAATGTCACTGGGCTTCATCCTAATTTGATGATAGCCTGACCTGAGGTCAAGTTTACTAAAAAATCTTGCCCCGTTGAGTTCATCAAGCAGGTCCTGTATCACCGGTATGGGAAACTTGTCTTTAATTGTTTGTGCATTCAACCTTCTATAGTCAATACATAGTCTCCAGGTTCCATCTTTTTTTCTCACTAAGATGGCAGGAGAGGCATATGGGTTGTTACTGTGTCGAATGACTGACGATTCCAGCAGCTGCTTAACTTGTTCCTCCATTTCATTCTTTTGTTTGTGAGGCACTCTATAAGGTCTGATCATGGGGGGTTGTGAATCGCTCTTCAGTGGGATTGCATGATCATTGGTCCTTTCTGGAGGTAGTCCCTTTGGTTCTTCGAAAATATCTGCAAATTCATCTAACAACCTTTGAACTGCAGGATCTGCACTACAATCTATAGCTTGTGTTGTAGCAGATAGAGGAAAGAGGTAGTAACCAGTAGCCCCCTTGTTTAATTCTTTGTGCAACTTATTCATGGATATTAATTGCACTCCTCTCTTTTGAGAATTGTCTTTGAGGATGATCTTCTTGACACCATTGAGTTTGATTTTTACTTCCCTGGAGTGGTAATCAAATTTGACCGGGCTGTGTGTTTCTAGCCAGTCTCCACCAAGCACCATATCATATCCTTTCAAGGGTAATATTTTAAATGAATTGCTGAAAGAGTGTCCTTGTATGCAATATTGTATCTCAGCTACATGGGCTCTGGTTTGTAATTCTCCTCCTCCTGCAATTAGCACTTTCTCCAGGGTATTACTCACTGTGTTGCAATTAATCTTGGTAGAGAACTTTAGGTCAATAAACGTGTGTGTGCTGCCTGTGTCCAATAAGGCAATGCCTTGCTTCCCACCAATGTTAACCAATACTGTGAATGTACTCTTAGAGCTCTTGCCCTTGACAGCTTGCACTGATATTTGCATCAGTTGTTCTTCCTTGGTTGGACTGGTAGACAATGGTTCTGGGGTTGCCATTGTGTCATGATATTGCTCAGAGTTCTCAATGTCTTCCTCTCCTTCAGCCGTCATGAGGTTGAGGTTTTTATATTGCTGACACCGGTGCCCGAAAAACCACTTTACACCGCAGTATTTGCAGTTGTTACCAGATTCCCTGAATTTACTGTCAGGTTTAGCAGTCGGTTTGTCTGGCTCTTTCCTTGTTGTAGGATTGTCAGGAGTATTTCTTGGTCTATTATATTGTTGGCTGATGTAACTGCTTTTATGGTAAGAGTTTGCAGCAGATTGTTTCCTGTTACTTTGAGCATTTGCATTTACTCCTTGTTCCATGCTTCTGGCATATTCCACCGCCTTGTATAATGTGGTAGGTTGCAGGGGTTTGATGTAATGATTGATCTCATCCTTCAAGCCATTAATGTAACATTTCACATAATAGGGTTCTTTTACCTCGGGATTCTCTTTCCTATAGTTTGCCATCTTCTCCTCAAATCGGTCAGTGTATTCAGCCACAGTGTGGCTACCCTGTTTGATAGTGTTGAAATCTTCTAGCACCTCATAAGAACTGTTTGCAGCAAACCTTGTGATCGGTACATCACAAAATTGATCCCAAGTTAAATTTTTGTCTAACACACCAGAGTTCCTCAACCAAGTATCTGCTTTTCCAGTGATATACATTTGAGCATAGTCGAACTTTGCATCTTCAGGAACATAGACCATGCCAAAGTATTTTTTTGTTGTTCGAAGCCATTCCTCGGGATTAGTTCCATCAAACCTGGGAAAATCCATCTTGGGGGCCTTGGCAATAGATTTATAGAACTGAGCGTCTCTATCACATCCTTGACGTCTGTCATTTCTGTGGTATTGTCCTTGGTCAAGCGGAGCCATATTTCTGTCCTGCTTGTGTGGGAACTGCTGGTGTTGTATGTTTGGAGCCGGCTGAGGGTTTTGGTTTGGGTTTTGTTGTTCAGGCTATGGGTTATAGAAGTGTTCCCAGTTGGGAATGGAGTGGGGGTAGTAATGTGGGTTGTGGGGGTTATAGGGATCTGGGTTTATAGGAAACTGAAAGTTTTGGTGTGATGTGTTGTGATGAAAGGGGTATTGGTTCCATTGGGGATATTGTTCAGAATTTTGGTGTGGTTGTTGGTTGGTTGGCTGTTGGAAATATGGGTTGTATTGGGGCATGGGATTGTATTGTGGCTGTGGGTAGGAGTTTTGGTATGGCTGATGCTGAAATTCAGAACGGTGTTGCATCTCTCCTTCCTGATACATGTCCTGATAAGGTGCAGCCTCAACGTATTCATGCGGGTGTATCTCTGCATCTGGATGCTCATTGTAACAGTAATCATACCTGGGAGGTGCACTTGCCTCCGGGCGACGTCTCCAATGTGGTGGCTGAGAATGGCCACGTGGTTCTGCCGTCACGTCAGGCTTCGTTGGTGATGCAGCAGGACAGATTGTATCACGATCAGGAACGCGCCCACGATCCGCGGTTAGCAAGGTTTCCAGCCGCGTCATCTGCTCACTCAAGGAAGCGATTTTTGCTTCCACGCCATCGACCTTGTAGCCGATCTCCTCGGTGCGCGTATTGACGTGCTCCATGTCCAGTTTGAGCGTCGCGAGCTCGGCCGCTTTGGGGGTTTCGGTGTTCTTTGATTTCCCCATCCGGTCGTCAAGCTCCCAGATTTCTACCGCCGCCTCACGATCCCGCCACCCAGAGAGGCACACGAACCAAGGTAGTCACCGGAATTTTACGGCCGGAGGAAAAGTTCCCCGGTAACCGAGACAAGCCCTCCGATTTGTGCCCGAACAGAGCCGCCAAGCCGCCGCTGTCGACCACGTCAAGATGGACGTCACCGCCGCCACGCCGCCGTCGACAACACACCGCCGCCGCGATAAGGGTGAGGAGGGTGGGATTTTACGGGAGATCCCAACCACCGCCCTCACTCCAGATCGAATCGCCTCCCGATATGGTGCCTTTTTGCTTCAGAGATTTTTTTGGCCGAAGAACATCGGCTCTGATACCAATATGTCAGATCCTCAACTAAATCTGACTGATAAATCTCTCGATGTGGAGAACCCTCTATGAATTGGGAATTTCTAATTAAGCTAAATCCTAGAACAGAGAAGTAAAGTAGGCAGAAGGATAGCTTGAGCTGGGAATTATTTTCGATAGCTCGGTCGTCCCGGTTTGGGGGCTATATTATAGCCAATTCAGTTATTACGTCTAGGAAGAGAAACAGTAAAAGACGAAGGTAAAAAGTAGAAGGGCAAAATAGTAATAACGACTAAAGAAACATCAGCCGTTGATTCTCCTCTTCTAACTGGAACCTTGAATCTTCATAAACGCATTGAAACGGTGGACACTTGTGAATTAGACTGAACTTAAGAAAGTGACAGTGCTTAACTGAATCACAGGTTCTGACACCCTCCTCGGGGATGAAGAGAGCGGGGAGACTGAATGGCCGAGGTGTAGACACCACCATGATAGAAGTATAACACCACCGCGATGCGAGTCTCCACTCTCCACCATGAGTGCCAGGATCTCGGGGACATCGAAGATGCTGGAAGCTCGCCATCGTCCTCTAGCCTCGATCTGGACTCTGGAGAGACAATGGAGCTCATGCCGCCGCAGAGGGGTGACACCGCCGGGATGCAGCCCACCCGCCTCTCCCCCGTCGCCGCGCCGCACTCGACCCCCGCCGCCAGGAGAGAGAGGAAGGGGCCCTCGGCGACTGCCCTCGACTGACGGCGACGGCTACAGACTACAGAGAATTAGCGGGCGAAAGGATAACGGGCCTCGGGGGCCTGAAACGGCCTGCGGGGACTTTACCGAGTTTTTCGGAGGCCCGCTGCTGCTGCGGGACACGCTAAACCTAACGTGCGAATCTTTTCTTTTTAGTCCCATACCGGAAACTCAGTAACGACGCGACCGGTTTATTAGACGGGATCCTGCCGACTAGATAGCCTCCAAGGGGACATGCACGGCTGTCAGCTGCTAAAAGATGCCCAAGAGCACAACAAAAGAGGCCTCCGAGCCCAACCGTCTCTGACCCAGCACAAACGAGTGCGCAGAGACAAATTATATATATGCAGTGAAAAGATCTCCTCCGAGAGCGAGGTGCACAGTCGTAATAAAAAAAAGCGCAAATTGCATCCCCCTTGGTGGCATGTGCTAGACATTAGCACCTGGCTTTTTTGTTTTCAAGTTCTTTTTGACAAAATTTGTGCTAAATAAGACACACAGAATTCAAATTGGTCATTTCCCACCAACCATTTACCACTTCCGAGGCAAGCATTGTGCCACTAGAACACAACATCACACGTGTCACCCGAAGGACATAAAGATTTAGTTATTCAGATTACAGACTGAACTAGAGGGCAAAATTGCTACGCTCGATAGACCGACACTTCCTAAATATCAATCAATACAAAAAGAACTCAGATTCAGTCACCTCTGACACTTGCTACCGCCACCAGGTGCATGATTTTGTGTAACCTGATAAAGCGGTCGGTGTCAGTGAGACCGCCGCTGCGAGCCAGCTTCTGAACATATGTCAATGCTACCTCCACCAGGAGTATGTTCTCTTGATGTTCATTTTTCCCTTGTGCATTGACATTTGCAACTAGCAAGTATACCATTATATGATGGGACAAAACTTCAGTGCTTCTCACTCGTTGGTGACTGGTCTCTTCTCCAGCAATGATGCCAAGAAAACAGAACATAGTTTCGTGAGGGGCGGAAGAACGTGAGATGATCCCGTGAATATAGTTTCCCAAGGTCTCTCTGATGGGATAAATGGAACATCTGGAACCTCTTTCTTCACTTCCAGTTTTGGAAGCTCGCCATAAATGGAAGCATAACCGATCCGTGCTGCAACCACAGAGATGAGCATAACTACACTTTCTACAGGTTTCTAGAGTGGCAAAGAAAATTGCTTTCACCATGCACAAAGTAATGATTTTCAGAAACAGTCCTTTTGATGCCATTTAACAAGCAAAGAGGTGTGAACTTGTCATATGATATCTCAGTAAATATGAGCAGGTTAAGACAATGAACAAAACAATAAACGAACTCACCAGGTTCGTCAGCTTGAATATTTTTCTGTGGGCACTTGGTAATTTGCGACTCCTCATTGTTTCGGGGATTAAAGATAGCATACTCATGTGAACCATTTACATAAACCAGCAACGAAGTCTCTTCACTGCTTGTGGCATTGGTGTCTGCATCCATAGAGGAATCGTCCTTCACAAAAGCAATGCTACCTCCTTTTGCCTGAAAGGAGAAAGTAATCATAATTCTGCATTAATACTCATTTGTCATTTTCCCTTAAAAGACAAATGCATACGGTAGAGAAGAAACCAAGAAAAAAAGAAACTAAACAACCAAAAACTAAACACACTTATGGTAACTGCATAAGTACGAACATCTAATGGTAACTACATAAGAAAGGTGCTGTTTGTGGTTGGAGGAACAAGGCAGTGAATGGACCATCTAATGGTAACTACGAACATAACCCACGTATTCAAGTTAATTAATGGTAAATACGAACCCTCATCTCAAATAAGCCTAGAAGAAAAACGTTGGCAGGACCATCCCACCAAAAATGATGAACCCAGCCTATCCTAGGATGAGGTGGTTCCTTGAGCCAAAGAACCTCTAACAGCATGCATTACAAACCTGCAAATTCTTAAAATGGACAACAAAGATATTTCACTTGCCTTCTTTACAGACCAGGACGAAACCGGGCTCGAATTTTCTGCATCAAATACTAGTATTACCCCATCTTGCTCTGCTGGTGCACCTCCTTCGTGACAGCTTAGAAGATAAAGAATCGCAAATTCACTCTTACTTGATGAACAACATGCAGCTGTCAAAAGCAAACATTAACATGAGAACTAGATTAAATATACTTGCTTGTCCAAGAACAAGGATCAGCATTTTGTATCATTACTGCCTCTGCAACCGTTTTGTCACATTGGTACGAGGGACCAGGCTTGAACAAGGACAACTACAGTAATTATAGGATGCTACTTTATACCATGCAATTGTTGAATACTATTTGACCGTGAACCACATCCACTTGTAGTATTACACTAAGTTACTTGAGCTAGCATTTGGTCGCCCTTGAAGATGGCCAGACTTAATATTTCACTTCTGCACAGTCTATATTGCACTTCCAGGGTACTGGAGTTATAGTAGTGCAACCGGTAATAGCAGATGTAACAAGGTTACACCATATAATTTTAATGTGCCTTCAATTGGTATGGCTAAGCAGCTTGATGCTTCTCCAAATATCAGAGATTTAGAGCTCCATAATTGGGTTGCCCAATACAGGAAGTATGATACTTATTAAAAAATGTAAAACATTCACCATGAGCAACATGCTATTTTCATGTAAGTTTGGTATCATAGCTTTGTACCTTCTGCAGAAAGGGTGTAAGACCATTGCATGGAAAGGTTCGATGCATTCCACACAGCAACCTGTGGTCTTGAACTCTGGGACAGAGACATCAAATATGCCGATGTCCCAATGAAAGAAAGTTTGGTAATAGGCTGCACATTCAAAGGTAAATATCAAAACACTACTGTAAGTATAGTCGCAAAAGAACAGCAAGAGGTATAATAAAATACCGATAGTGCTTCTGCAATCACACCAACAAGTGCATTATTATCAGGGTCCCACAGTGTGATTACGCTCTCAGCTGCAACCGCAAGAACAGATCCATCGCCTGAGAAGGCTGCAGCTGTCATAGGTTTCTTCCTGCAAAATTTCAATCGTTCAACACATCATCTGCATCATTTGCCAAAAATTAACAAATGAAACGATCACTCTCTAAATCATGATTATACAGGTCAGCACTGTAAATACAATTATAACTGTTAAATACAATGCTTAGAGGAAATTATAATCAGCTCACTTGTATGAGCCAACCGATTGGCATCTCCATCCAGATTGACTTTTGCCATCACTTGATTGTAGAGACAAACTTTGGACCCATACCTACAGGTTAAAATATACTCAGAAAATAGGGAGAGAAATAAGTAAGGCATCATCCACAAAGCTGATATGACATTCACACCTTGAAGTTGCCACCAAAAGAGGAGCTCACGGCCATGTTTTTTCCAGGGCGGAAAGCAACAGCTGAAATGCTGGCATCACTGTATGGAAGATCAAATATTCGAGTCAGAGAACGTCGTACCACTATATATCTATCACTGCCCAAAATAATCATGTGCCAACCTGTGAGGCTCGTAAATGACAGTGGACAAATGAAACTGTCCAGCACGAGACCCATGGTTCCAAAATTTTAGTGTAATAAGGCCACCTAATTCTTCTTCGGGAAGCTTGACGTCCACAGTGCACATAAAATCACCACCAATGGACAACGAAACTAAGGAAATGCACATCTATCATAAGGAGAAAGGAACACATGTCAAAGTATGAAAACCAAACATAAAGTGACAACTTATTCAGGCACAAAATACAGAGAACAGTTTATGCCACAGATCCCAATGAAAGAAATGTATGATAGTAAATATGAAACAGGGATTAGAGCAGATTATTTGGTGATTTCATATATATTATCACATGAATAAGATACAATATAACCATGAGAACAAATATGAAACAAAAAAGCTTGAATAAAGGATATAAAGAAGATAGCTTAAGTGATTAAACATTGGCAGTATGGGACAAAGGTATCACACCGTAATATCATCAACAGGCTGAAAGTTCCTCTCACAAACTTGCACCTGAAGAGGTTAACAATATTGGGGTCAATCCTATTAAAATGTTCACACAATAAATCTCTTAAATTGATTGTCTTACCTCTGAAACCTCCGTGTTTTCAAATAAACTGTAGAACTGTATGCAGTAATCTTCTGTTGGTATAGCAATAAGGCCATTAGTGCAATCAAACCCATTCGCATCTCTTCTACTCGGGTCTGGGGAAGCAATAGGTAGCTGGGAAAATAAACACCGAAAATATAACCATACGGCTTAAGCATATTGAATAATCAACAGACAAAGAGTAAGAAAACTGGCAATTTCATTTGTTGGCATTAACTAATACATGGCAGAACTGCAGATTTTGATGTACAAACCTTAATTCCAGAAATGGTTTTCAGGACCTCCATATTAGGCATTTTTAGAAGATGAACTTGGTTACTTGTACATGAAACCTGAAATAACAAGTTTACAATAACTCAAACAACGAGTCACCAAAAATGTTAACAAGGCAAAACTGTAGCTTGGAAAGAGACTTGGCGGCCCAATCATGAACGAAATATGCTGTCAACCTCACTCTGTCAATCATCATCCTCATCCCAGCCAAACTTACAAGTAAATACAGTTCACCTTTATACAACAAAGTGAAAGCTCAATGGATTTACTTTAGTCATTCAGTTCCAATTACATCGCTTAATCTATGGTTTTTAAAGCGTCGCCTAAGCGACGCTGCAGCGTCGAGGCGCCCTGGCGTCGCAAAGCGTCCACAGCGCTTTAGATTATCGAGCTAGGTGGCCTGGGAGGGAAATTAGGCCTGCCAGGGAGGGAAATTGGGCCTTCCTGGGAGGGAAATTGGGCCTGCCTGGGAGGGAAAAGAGAGGGGAGAGGGTTCGACCTAGGGTTGACCGAAACGATTCACACAGAGACACACGGGGCTCTCTCCCTCTCTGGCGGCCAGCTCGTCGTCCTCCAGATCTGCTCCTGCTCCGGTGGATTCCTCCCTCCTCCGCCGGCCTCCTCCTCTCCGGCCAAGCTCGAGGGCTTCTCCTCCACCTGACGCAGCCATTCCCCAGTAGGGCACCAAGATACTGCTCCTCTTCCTCCTCCTGGTCTATTTCCTCTCCCGCCTCAGCTGCTCTGTTTTTGGTGGAGAGCTTTTCTGTTTGCTATTTTGTGGTGGCCGTGGTGCTGTCAGGCGCTTTAGTAATCACCATAAAGCGTCGCCTCGCTTCACGCTTCGAGCGCCTAGGCATCGAGGCGCCCCCCGGCTCTTTAAAACGCTCGGACGCTTTAAAAACCATGGCTTAATCAGTTCTTAATATGAAGCAGTACCATCCTGGATTCATGAACCCTCATCCTCTAAAAGTAAATATTACTGCACAAAAGAGGGATTGGTGAATTAACTGTCTAGGAGTACCTCAGTATCAAAGTATGTTCCACTGATGTTGACAGAAACCACCTGATACTACAACCAGGGCACAACAATTCTCCATGAATTTTTGTTGGTATGACCAGACAGGCGCCCAGACACTTATTTTGGGATCGAAGCTGGAGACCAAAATCTGCTTCCCTTCGAACCTGTCTTCTCTCCGGCGTCTATCTGACTGGCAGACTTAGTTTTTGGTCTGGGGAGGGGGGTAAAAGTTGGAGGGGTCGGGTCGTTAGTGCAGTGGGTGACGACAATGACGCGACTGGCAACGTCAGTGAGGGGTATGTATGCTTTGTTTGCGCGTGCTATGCTAGGTCGGCTTCACTAGTTTTGCTTTTGTCTGGCTGTGCTCCAGACCTAGATTAGCTAGGTAGCTTGTATGTTGTCTGGGGTTTCACCAGGTTTTCATCTAATTAACCAAGCTTTGTAAGGTTTTCTGGCCCAGTTTCCTCATAAGCAGGGTTCTCCCTTCTACTTTATGAACTACAAGAGCACAACAACCTCTTACAAGGAGGTTGGACAAAACACAGGTTATAAACTCAACACTACTAAATATAGACACAATGTGGAGCTAGTTAGTGCCTAAAGCAAACCTATAGGTGCAACACTGTTGGTGCAAATTTAGCAGCAACACAAGAAAAGGAGGGAAATCGGATTCATGGTACCAACTATAAAGCATAAGGAAACTGGTAATCCGATAATAATCTATGAAAGCACGCACAATGACAACATGGATGTTTACATATTCCACACCAGGTGTGCCTACTCGGAATCTGGTGACTTATTTTATAAACTTCCATGTTATTACTCTCAACCAAGAAACAGAGCAAAATTTAAGTATGTCTACAGATCTGAAAAGAAATTAGTTTCCATTATAGATAACTATGACATGCTGGAATATCAGATTCAGAGACCTTCATAAATCAACAAATAAACTCTCTGAAGAGAAATAGGTCTCAGTTTCTTGTGAATACACCAAATATCATACATGAGGTAAAAGAATTAATACTTACACAGGAAATGAAAGAGTCTGGAGAATCTACAAAGAACATAAGAGGAGATCCTAGACGCGGCTTGTACCTTCTCTTTCCAGTATCTAGCTGCCATACAACAATAACCCCCTCCATACCACCTATAAGATAGGAAGTTTGTCAGTGAAATTATAAGACTAGACAACAGGATCAACAAACAGAGACTAACATGTAGTATAACAATGGTGTATACAAAGTAAATGCACCAGTAAGCAAAACCTGAGAACAAGTAAGCTCCATCAGAGGCAAACTTGAGAAACTTCACTTCGCTAGAATGCCAATGAAATGTAGTGCAAGTTTCTGCATCATCTTGACCCCTTACACCATCCCTTTCCTCAATTGCAGTTCCAGAAAATTTTGCCTTTCCAAAACCTCTCCAAATTAAGATCCTCCCTGTTGCATCACCACCAGCCACGATTCTCTCGCTCGGATGGAAGGCCAGGGTGGTCAATTTTTTCGTGTGGCAAAGCTTTATTTTCCTGATCTTGTCAGGCTTGAAACCTTTTGTTGGTATGCTCCATATGTAGAGCTGTCTCTTATTTGCGATCCCCAAAAATTCTCCGGAACAACTTGCCACAATCTTCTCTGGCTTACGTGTCTGTTCATATCAAAGGGAATTATTAATGGCATGATGAAGATTAACGCGTTGAAAAATGTCATGAGTTCTCATCTGGACAAGAGAATGTGTAAAATCTGAAAACCTCACCTCGGCGAGCAGACAGCCCACTTGGCGCCCTTTTGTCAAGTCGTAAATTCTTATCTGCCCGCGCAAAGCTTTCTTATCAGCTGGCTTACTCGTATCTTCCACGGAGACAAACGCGAAAGGGGTATGCACCTCGATTGATTTCAGTGCTCTGGTTATGTTGGGAATCACCTGCACTCAACAGAGGTGCCAAGCATTAGCCCCATTAATCTCGACTTGAAATCAACTATAATGGATGGGCGGCTCACCATAGAGTGGACCGGGAGACCGACGTGGACCTTCCGCACTAGCTCAGCGGCCGCGAAGTCCCAGTAGATGAGCTCCCCGTCGAGTCCCGCCGTCCAGCAGTAGGTCGCGAGCTTGGCGACCGCCTCTGCGTTGGCCGGCGGCGGCACCACCACGACGGCTGTGACGTCCCCCTCGTGCCCCTCCAGCTCCGACACCTGCAGCACAACAAACACAGCAGAGGGGCGAGTCAGTCAGCCACCAGCTTCATTCGCGGGTCAGCGCCAGCGCGCGGCGCAAGTCAGAGTGCTCCGACGCTGGTGAAACGCTGCGGTGGAGAGGTGCGCTCACCAGCATGCCGGTAGAGGTGCTGAAGACGGAGACGGAGCGGCCGGAGCAGACGAGGAGGAGGCGGCCGTCCGCGGAGAAGGCCGGCGGCGCGGAGACGTAGCTCTGGCCGCCGGTGATCATGGCTGCGACTGCGGCGGCGGCGAGGGGTATCGGTAGGGTTTTGGGGCGGCCGAGGAAATGGGGCGGAGGAGAGGAGGAGGGCGGCGAGACGGCGGAGGAGAGGAGCAGGTAGGGTTTTGGGTTTGGGGACAAGCCGCAGGGCAAAGAGGGCGGTTTCGCCGGTTGACGGGTCTTGCCAGCTTAATTGGGTCGGAACCCGGTTGGAGATTTGGGCTTTAGGTTCACGCAAGTGTGGGCTGGGCCGTATATAAGCAAAGCGTGTTTCGGGTTACTCGTAGTACTAGATAGTGGGCCAGGCCGTTCTTCTGCGTCGTAATCAAACCCAATGAGCACTTCAATCAAGAGATGCTCAAAAAATTCTCAAAAAAAAAAAAATGCTCAAAAAACAAAATGAGCACTTCAACAGGTCCATACAAGAATATACAGATATATAAAGCTGCATCTCTGAAAGGAAAAAAATGCACATGTTCATCCTAACTCATATTTTACTCAATCTGCAATCTGAATCCTAAGCTAAGTGCCATAAGCCATCTGAATCCCAGGGTGAGCTAGCTCCAACGGAACAAAAATATCGCCTTGCACAGCTCAGGATTGGATTAAAGCACGCGGTCAGGAGATGACACTGAGAGACCTTAAACATGATGAATCTGGGACTTCCCTGAACTCTGCATCAACAAACTGGAATGCTCTGTTCTGTAAACCTGTAAAGCCAAAGCACACTCGTTCAGCATATACTCATTGTGACTGAGATAACGGTATCCCGGAATCACCTGCCTGCACCATGCAGTTCCTTCTATCTTTCATTTCAAAAAATAAAAAGTTCCTTCTATCTTTATAATGAAGCTAGATGCTGACTACTGCCCGCTAAGTGTGCTTGTCTAGTTACTAGCAGGACGATGACAAAAGAATCGTGCACGAGGTAGTCGAGTCATAGCGCTGAGCCTCCTCTGGAATTTAACAGAGAGAAAGAATCCGACTCGAGTTAAGTTCTGCAAAGCCCCGCTGTCCTCTCTCCTCATCTGCGTGCTGTATCACTGTCTTGAGCGCCTGCGGTGCTTCAACATTGTCATGGGAATTCCATCAGGATTCAGCAGGCAAGAGTCTGATTCAGGTAACAACCACCTCACATGCACACTCCGTTTCTGCAAATCATTACTCCGTTTCTGATCCAGCTAAGCCAGGCGGCTTACGCAATCCCCTTTTTAAATCAAGATCCTCATCTTTTCAGCTTCATCCCACTTGCCTGCCTCTGCGCTGATGTTTGAAAACAGCATATAGTTTGAGGTCTTCCGATGTTCCAACTCAAATAATTTCTTGCCTGAAAACTGTGTGACCTCGTCGTTCTTATGTACTACCTGGCATGCCCCAAGCAGTGCACCACATACACCAGCATTAGGTCCGATCAGCATTCCCCTGAATAAGTTCAAAGGTTTCACTAAGCCTCCCCGCTCTTCCGAGTAGTGCAAGCATAGTGTTCAGCCAAAGGCTGTAACGAGTAGTATTTTGTCATCAAATTGAAGAAATCCAAACCTTCGTCAATCAATCCTGCACGACTGCAAGCTGATAAGACACCAACAAATGTGACCTCGTCAGGTCGGACATTATTGGCTTCCATTTCTTGGAAAACTGAGAATGCATCAATCACACGGCCAAGACGTGGGAATCAGAGAAGAAGAATCAGGACCGAGTTAAGTTCTACAAAACCTCACTCTCCTCACCCCTCAGCTGTGCTTATCAGTGCCTTAAGAGCCTGCGGAGCATCAACGTTGGCATTGGAATTCCAGAGGTTTAACCGGGATTCAGCAGGCAAGAGTCTGATTCAGGTAACAGCCACCTCATCATGCGCACACTCGGTTTCTACAAATCGTTACAAGACATGGTGCAAGCCATATTCTCTAGGTTGATCCAGCTAAGCCCGGCGGCTTACGCACTCCCCTTTCTTTAATCAAGACCCTCATCTTTTCAGCTTCATCCCACCTGCCTGCCTCCGTGCTGATGTTCGACAGCAGCACATAGTTTGAAGTCTTATGAGGTTCCAATTCAATTAACTTCTTGGCTGCAACCTGTGCGAGCTCCTTGTTCTTGTGTACCTGGCATGCTCCAAGCATTGCACCCCATACACCAGCATTAGGTTGGATCTGCATCCCCTGAATAAGTTCAAAGGCCTCACGAAGTCTCCCTGATCTTCCAAGTAGATCCACCATGCAAGCGTAGTGTTCGGCGACAGGCTGTAGCGAGTAGTCTTTTGTCATCGAGTTGAAGAAATCCAACCCTTCATCAATTAATCCTGCACGACTGCAGGCTGACAAGATACCCACAAATGTGACCTCGTCAGGTCGGACATTGTTGGCTTCCATTTCTCGGAAAACTGAGATCGCGTCGCTCCCATGGCCATTAGAAGCATAACCATCGATGAGCGCATTCCATGAAACAATGTCCTGACTTACCATCTCGTCAAATACTTGTCTTGCTTCTAAGATCCGTCCGCACTTGGCATATGCAGAAATCAAGGCATTTCCAGAAAAGGAATCACCGATATACCCACTCCTGACAAGAAGAGTGTGGAATTGCCTCCCGACTTGCAAAGCAGCCAAGTTTGCGCATGCACTGAGACAACACGCATATGTAGACCAGTCAGCCATCTTTGCATCCCTTCTCATGAGCACGAAATGTTGGAGTGCTTCAACACAGAGCCCATTCTGAATGAATCCGGAGATGACTGAATTCCACGATACTGCATTTCTCTGATTCATCTTCCTGAAAATGCTTACTGCCTTACGCATTTGACCATCATGGGCATAGCCAGCAATCATGGTATTCCAAGAAACCATGTCCTTGTTTGGCATTTGCTGGAACAACATCATGGCCTCGTCAAGCATTCCACAGTGAACATAGCCAGATATCATTGTATTCCAGCACACTGCATCTCGGACCTCAAGTCCATCAAAGATGTGGCGCGCCTCATCGACCATCTTGCTCTGCAAATAGCCATGCATCAGTGCAGTCTTTGCTGCAAAACTGTCAAAAGGCATCTTGTTCAGCATGTCCTGGGCTTCTTGGAGCTTCCCAGCACGCACTAATGCACTAATCATAGTAGTCCATGAGATTGAGTTCTTATCTGGCATCTCTTTGAACAACTTATACGCCTCCTCCATGTGTGAAAGCCGTACATACCCACCAAGCATCACATTCCAAGACGCAACATTCCGTTCAGGCATTCTGTCGAACAATTCTCTCGCCTCACCTATCCTCCCAGCCCGGCAATAACCATTCAGCAAGGTAACCCAAGAAATGACATTAGGTGACGGGATGCTCTTAAATAAGCCAGAAGCCGCGTCGAGATCCCCAGTGCGCACGTACCCCTCCAGCATCAAATTCCAGGACACAGTGTCCCTCTGCGTCATCTCGTCGAAGAATTGGACTGCCCGGACCATTTTCCCATCGCGGGTTAGCCCCACCAGCACCGAGTTCCAAGAAACTATGTCAGGCGCCGGCATGTCCTGCAGCAATGTCACCGCATCATCAAACCTTCCGTTCTTCGCATACCCAGAGATCATGGCGTTGTAGCACGCCGTGCACTTCTCCCCGGGGATTAGGTCGAACGCTTCCCTGGCGAGCGTCAGCTCGCCCGCGCGCGTGTAGCAGGAGACCATGAGCGTCCAGGAGAAGTTGTCCCGGGCGGGCATTGCGTCGAACAGCTTCCTGGCGTCGGCGACGCGGCCATGGTCAGAGCAGGCGGAGATCATGGCGTTCCATGAGACGGTGTTGCGGCGTGGCATATCGTCGAACAGGCGGCGCGCGTCGGCGAGGCGGCCGTGGCGCGCGAGCGCGGAGAGCATGGCGTTGTAGGAGACGGTGTTGCGCCTGGGCATCTCGTCGAACAAGCGGCGCGCGGCGGCCAGCTGGCCCGAGCGCGCCAGGCGGGTCAGCTCCTGGTTGCCCCGGAATACGGCGGACTCCGCCGCCACGGCCAGGCCGGTGACCTTGGCCGCGGCCATGAGGTGGCCGGCTGTGGGGATCGAGTGGGTGTGTGACTGACTACTCGACGCAAGCTCCTTTTCTTCTTTCGTGGAGCATCTCCAACAAACTCTCCAAAATCGAGTAAATTGCACAATCCATTATTGCTGTCGGCCATGCGCAAAGCATCAACTTTTTATTTTTTTCACAAACCACCATATTGGTATAATAGGTTGCACATAGATCCAAATCTTATATAAAAATATGGTGTCCATGTGTTATCTAGTGTGGTTTTTTATCTTTTTGAAAAAAAAAATCCAACTATTGGAACAATATTTTTTTAAACTTTTCCGCATTAGTTAGTTTAGGGTTGTTTATATTATTTTAATTATGAAATGTTTTTTATCTTTTTTAAATATTTGAAAACAACTCACTGAATAATGACACGTTGACACCACTGCATTGTGGACCTCGGTCATCAGATTTCAATTAATCAACCTAATATATAATTTGGACTTGTATGTAACGTATTACACCAATAATTGATGATTACAAAAAGATAAAGTTGGTGTTTTGTGCAACGACAACAACAATTTGCTCTCCGAAAGCACAAGCGCTGAAACCACTAGCGGACCTAGCAAATTTTCCAAGCCTGGGCACCGCAAGCTAAACAAATTCACTTTCTTACCAAGAACAACAAATATCACTTATTTGTACAAACATCATGTGAATATAATCATTTTTTTTGGACAGATGTAAAATATATTGAATTAAGATAACAAATACCCTGCTAAATACTAGCCGCACAATGGCACAACAGAATTTTGTCGAGTTGACGTTAGAAGTCCAATATGTAAATTCCATTATTCAATCCCGCAACTCATAGAGAATGTACAAAATACAAACATATATTAAGAAATTATATTACTATGCTTTGTAATATAAACAGATTGGAGAGAGTGGAGCATACCAATAATGTGCTAGTTAGACCTAGGAAAAGTGCTTTCCATCTTTCATGGCTTGTAATCATTTAACAATTGCAGTAGTATCAAGATTCTTAAAATCTCTTGCACGATGAACCAAATCATCAAATTATCAATTATCTTTTCGCTTCACACGGTTGCAGGAGCAACTCACGAGCAAGGAGGAACAACTAAATAGGCAGATCGATAGTACTTTTTCTTTCTTTGAGCGAAGAACCCTCGATCAGTTCGTGTTGTGAACGTGAGGCAAGCTGGAGGGCAATGGGCCCTTTGCCTTTTTTTAATGAGGGTTGCCTAGTTAGTGCTGCTATGGAATAAGCCCATGCTGGCCAGTTCAAAGAATGAAGCATATTTATCAGCCGAGGTCGCTGATTCTCGCGGTTCCAAAGGTTAGGATCGATGCCGGCAGCTCGCCGGAGTGCCTCTAACCAGCAGCGTCGAGCCCGGGCACGTGCCCAGGGTGCCCGGACGGTAAGTCCGCCCCTGGCTGAAACTGGTTTATAGCACGGGTTTGTGACAACGTGCTATCCGTTGTCGCTTCACCGGATGCGCTATGTCGCAAAGCACTGCAAAATCGTAGAACAGAACGGTCAATCTACTAAAAAGAGAAAAGCCATGTCATAATGGAAATATCTCTGGCTGAAACAGGAGTTTCGCCTCACATCTCCGGAGTGAATCCAAGATGAAGCCCAGGGACGCTCAGAACAGGGGTCCGGAGACATGCCGTATTTTGACCGGAATCTCCGGTGTGTGTTGACAGACCGAAATCTCCGGGGTGAAAAGTCCGGAGTCTTCGGGGTGCTCTGGTCCGGAGTTCCTGCCAAATCCTTGGAGGGAGCATCAAGACCAGACCCAGGACTCCGGTCTACAGACCGGAGTCTTCGGTGTGTAAAGTCACCAACGGGCAGAAAACGGTCAGAAATATGTGGGGCTATAAATAGGGGACGTTATCCTCTACCTCCAGCTGCTCGTTCTAGAAAAGAAGAACGCCCCCATTAGAGCCACCAAATCAACAAGATCTCTTTATCCAACTATCCAAAGTCACTGATCTTTGGAGAATCGAAGGAGGCGGCCTTGATCTATAGCTTCACTAAAAGAGATCTTCATTTCCCCCTCATTCACGTGAGGGCCCCTTGCTCTAGGGTTTCATTGGCCTTGATTTGGTTCTTACAAGCCTGTCTTTGATTGTTGTGACAGCTTGCTTGGATTCAGGAGCCTCCAATTCAGTTGTGGATGTGTGCCTCGAACTTGTTGTAAGGGTATCGGCTACCACATTGGAGGTTGTCGATATAGTGGAAGCGTGAATCGATCCCCTTGGGGTGAGGTTCACCGGAGAACAAGGGAGGCCTCTCGTGGCGTTGGTGGTTTGATACCACCCCCTCTCCAAACGCAGACGTACTTTCCCAAAAAAGAAGGAACTGCGGGAAATAATCCTTGTGTCTCTGTGTGCTTCATTTCGGTTACTTCTATACATTACCGCACCTTACTTATATCTTGTCCTTTGCTTAGATAGTTGTGCTAGTGAGACATATAGGTAAATTCACTTAGTTGCATCTCTAGAGAATTGACCTTTTGTGTCAAACCCTAACTTTAAAAGAGTAACATTTGAAGTAGCACCTATTCACCCCCCCCCCCTCTATGTGCCCATACGATCCTTTCAATTGGTATCAGAGCCTCAACTCTTTATTCGGGCTTAACCACCTAAGAGTGTATGGGTAACCCGGATGGAGATGGAGAGGGTGAGGCTAGTACCTCCGTGACCATGGGAGATCTCAAGAATTTGGAAACAAGCTTGAGCTCCTCCTTGGAAAACGAAATCCAACAGTTGCGTCAACTAGTTGAGAAACTTGTTAAGAAAAGGGTAACCTCACCACCTCTCTCTCAAGAGGAACCACCACTGATTTCGAAGGTGAATGCTTCGGCTAAACCAACGGTTGTTGTAGTGGGGGATGAACAAAATACCACTAACTCTTCCACCAAAAAGGGCAATGGGAAGGAAGAGCACCACTCGATTCCCGGATGGTACTCTCCCGACCCTCTGATTCCTCATCCTCATATAAATAATAGAGGCGATCCACCTATGCTAGTTGCACTTTCTTTTGCTCAATGGCAAGTATTGATGAAATATCATGTGTGCAGTTCTTGCATTGATCTATGGAATATTATTGAAGAAGGAATCAAAATTAAGAATCCAGCAAACTTGACAAGAAGAGAAGTGGTCAATAGTCAACTCAATGCCACCGCCCTGGACATGATTCAACTTGGGGTGGGGCTAGAAGACTTCCCCACATTGATCACTTCAATACCGCCAAGGAAGCTTGGGATGCTCTCATTGATTTGTTTGTTGGGAATGAGAGCATGAGAAGAAACAGATATGATGCCTTGAGCAATGAAGACGAAGGCTTCTATAGGATGGTGAGGATCATGAAGACATGTATCAAAGACTCAAATCCACTGCCACCGCCTTCAAAAATGTTGGTGCCTCTCATATTGATGATGCTTGGATAAAGAGGAAGTATGTGAGTGCGCTCATGCCCTTCGAGCCCACTGACTTGAAGAGTCTCCAAGGAAGACACAACTACCCTCTCATGACATCCAATGAAGTTATGCAAGAGATGTCCGCCTTTAAGGTTGCTGCCAAGAATGCCAAATATGCCCGGTCTCGTGCCATTGGAATGAGAGTGGTGTTAATCTTGCCTTGAAGACCATGGTTGTGGAGTATGAAGAAGAATAAGAAGAAGAAGAAGAAGAAGAAGAAGGAAGTGATGATGCACTTTCTATGAGCCACCCCGAAGATGTCAAGGTTGCTCATGGTGAATACATGGCCTTCTATGCAAGAAACTTTTAGAAAGATCTCGAAAAGGCCAAGATGGAGATGCAATGAAGAAGCAACCCAAGTGGTAGAAAAGAGAATGGTTCAAGATTGAGAACTTGCTTCAACTATGGTGACTGCTATCATTTTGTTGTCGGATGTCCATATGAGAAGAGAGAATATAATGGTGGTGCACTCATTTTGAAGAAAAATCCAAAAGCCTCTTTCAAGAAGCCTTTCAACAAGAATAATGCCACCAACAAGAAGTCTGGTGACATTGCATTAGTAGCACATGAAGAGTTCTCTTCCGATGATGGAGAAGAGGGTGTGGCAGCCATCACCACCACCTCTACATCCACTTTCTCCCTCTTCGATTCCCCAAATGAGAACACCTCCAACAAGAACATCACTTGCCTTATGGCAAGAGCATCATAGGTATTATCATATCCTCTCTCCACCTCTATTATCAATGATGAATTGAATGACGATATAACTCTTGAGGTGAAGGAGGAATTAGTTGCTTTCGATACCTATATGACTAACTTGAAAGGGGAGCATAATAAGCATTTTGTGAATCTCTTGAATCAACTTTCTCACACACAAGAGCTTCTTGATGAGAGATGCAAACTTGGGAGAGAGAACCTACTTGAGATGGATTATTTAACCAATATTGTAGAAGAAGAACAAGATACTAGGGAGTCTCTTGAAGAAAAACTTGAAGGCCTCGATGAGGCAAATGATCAAATTATTGCTAAACTCATTAAGGGACGTGATCATGCCATTGAGTTTGGTGTTGTTCGTGACAAACTTGCCGAGGATTTTGAGAAACTTAATAAGGTTCACAAGGCATTGGAAAGTGAACTCTTGACTCTCACAAAGTCTCGTGAACAACTTCAAACTCAATTGACTAATGTTGCTTCACCTAGTATTTTCATACCCTCTAGTAGTACGAACATCCTTGAAGAAAATGCTATGTTGAAGGGGGTGCTTGCAAAGGCCACCTTCCCAAAAGGAAACAAGTCTATTGATGACCTTTGGAGTAAGCAAAGGTTAAATAACGAGAAAAGAGGTCTTGGCTATGTGTCCAAGGCCAAGAAGAAGAACAACAAGAAGAATAAGGCCAAGACCGCAGAAGCAAAAGACATTACCATTATGGGTAGTAATACCCCAAGTGGCAAAACTATGTCACAAGATGACTTTGTGGTAAGTGTTAACCCTCACTATGTCTTAATGTGTAATTATTATGGTGATGTTTATGCACAATATGTTGGTCCATTTGATGGCTATATTGCTTGGTCTATTTGGGTTTCCAAGACCCTTGTCACTAACAAAAGAGGACCTATTAAAAATGGGTACCTAAAAACTAGTTTGATCTCTTGTAGAACTATGCTTCTGGAGGATCAAAGTGGGTGCTTGATAATGGATGCACAAGTCATATGACCAGAAGCAAGGAAATTATGACAGAGATAAGGCAAAATCATGATCAAATAACCGTCACGTATGCCGATAAATCAAGATCTCAGGTAATGGGTCTTGGCAAGGTTGTGGTTGCACACGATACTACTCTCGTGGACGTCATGCTTGTTGAGACCCTTGGCTATAATTTACTTTCAGTCCATGCTCTTGGAAAGATGGGCTTTGCCGTCTTTATTGATAATGATATTATGGTTCTCTTGTGGAGCAAGACTCTAAAGGTCGCTTCCGTTGGGTACGTCGAAAATGACTTGTATGTGGTGGACTTTTCTGGGAAAACCACTACAAGTGTGATGTGCCTATTCGGAAAGGCTGATGTGGGTTGGTTATGGCATCGCCTACTAGCCCATGTCAATATGAGAACTTTGCAAAGTCTTCACAAGGGTGGACATATTGTTGGACTAAAATAAAATGTTTGGTTTGCCAAAGATCGTGTGTGGAGGGCTTGTGTTGAAGGAAAGATGCATGACTCTCCCCACAAACCAAACAACATTATAAAATTCAAGAGGGTCTTGGAGCTCCTTCATGTGGACCTCTTTGGTCCTCCATCTCATGCAAGTCTTGGTGGGAAGAAATATTGCTTGGGGATTGTGGATGACTACTCAAGATATACATGGGTATATTTCTTCAAGTTGAACAGTGAGACCCAACAATACTTCATCGACTTTATCAATATGGTTCAACATCAATACAATGTCCCTGTGTTGGTGATTAGAAGTGACAACGACATCGAGTTCAAGAAATACACATTGAATGGACTTCTTAGTGATGAGGGGATAAAACATCAATATTCCGTTGCATATACCCGTCAACAAAATGGTGTAGCTGAGAGGAAGAACCGAACACTAATGGATATGGCGAGGTCCATGTTGGTGGAGTTTAAGTATCCATACAAATTTTGGGCTAAGGCAATTTCCACCGCATGCCATGCATCAAACCGGCTCTACCTCCACAAAGAGTTGATCAAAACTCCATATGTAATACTTACTAGTAACAAGCCCAATGTTTCATATTTCAGGGTGTTTGGGTGTAAGTGTTTTTATCTCGTAAAAGGTGTTTGTTTGTCCAAATTTGATTCCAAAGCTTTAGAGGGTATTTTTGTTGGCTATGGTCTCGATTCCCACACTTATAGAATCTATGATAAACTCTCTAGAATTTTCATAGTCTTGTAGTGTGGCTTTCGAAGAATATGATGGTCCCCAAGCGGCGCGTGTTGATGTTTGTGATGTAGATGATGAAATACCTCAATATGCCATAAGAAGAATGGGTGCGTGATTCATCCGCCCTACTAAGGAACACCTTGTGGCGGATCGAGAAGAACTATGCTCTACTCAAGTGGAGCCCTCATCTTCACAACATCAATAAGATCCTATTGATGAAGCCAACGATGACACAAGCCAAAGACAAGCTGAAAACCCTCTCCATGTTGATCAGGATGGTAGCTCCGGGCCTGACTATCTGGCCTCTCCATTGACCGGATTGTCTAGTCCTGCTCACTCAATTGCACAAGGTAGATTTATTCAGTCATCCACAAGATCATATCAATGCCTTTCAAATAGTATGCCTGATTAAGACCAAGATCAACATGTACCTCATGTTGATGAAAATGAACCCATAGTTGATCAAGGTCAAAATGAAGGTCAAGACAAGGACCAAAATGATGAAGAGATCCCGACAAGAAACAACAAGGAGATCGAAACTTGTCACAAAGTAGAGTGGATAGAATACTGGAAAGAAGAGATCACACTCTTGAAAATGTTCTTGGTGATCTAAGGAGTGGAATGTCCACTCGAGCTCAATTGAAGCATTTTGGTGAGCATCAAGCTCATATATCCATGGTGAAACCCTAGAAAGTGTGGGAAGCTCTTGAAGATTCAGATTGGTTAGAAGCCATGCACAAATAGCTCAACAACTTTGAGAGAAACAAAGTTTGGAAGTTAGTAGAAAATCTCAAAGATTGCCACAATGTCATTGGGACTAAATGGATATTCAAGAACAATCAAGATGGACATGGAACTGTTGTGAGGAACAAGGCAAGATTGGTATCTCAAGGGTTCTCTCAAATTGAAGGCATTGATTATGGAGAGACCTATGCTCTCGTGGCTCGCCTTGAGTCCATATGTATCCTTCTTGCATATGCTGCATATCATAATTTTAAATTACAACAAATGGATGTGGAAAGTGCTTTTATAAATGGTCCATTGCATGAGTTAGTTTATGTTAAGCAACCCCCGGTATTTGAGGATCCCAACTTCTCAAACCATGTCTACAATCTTGATAAGGCGTTCTATGGACTTAAACAAGCCCCACACACATGGTATGAGCACCTTAGAGAGTTGTTGTTAGACCGCAGATTTGAGGTTGGGAAAATTGATCCCACTCTTTTTACTAAGAAGGTTAATGGGGAGATTTTCATTTGCCAAATATATGTTGATGATATTATTTTTGGCTCGTCTAACAAAGTTTTTAATGATGAATTCTCAAAGCTTATGACTGATAGGTTCAGGATGTCTAAGATGGGAGAGTTGAGGGTATTCCTTGGCTTTGAGATCAAGCAAATAAGGGGAGGAACCTTTTTCAATCAAGCCAAATATACTCAAGACATGCTCAAAAGGTTCAACATGAAAGAACTAAATGGATCTCCTACTCCCATGGCAACAAAGACTCATCTTGAACTAAATCCAAATGGTAAAGATGTGGAACAAAAGGTATACCGATCCATGATTGGTTCTTTGCTTTACCTATGTGCATCTAGACCTGATATTGTGTTAAGTGTAGGAGTGTGTGCAAGATATCAAGCGGCTCCTAAAGAAAGCCACTTGATGGCGGTCAAAAGAATCTTTCGATATTTGGTTTATACCCCCAAACTATGGTGTGTGGTATCCTAGGGGCTCAATATTCTCTCTTTGTGGACACACTGATTCAGATTGGTCTGGTGATACATTGCAAATGTATCTATAATTTTTGATGTTCCATGCCTGGTTTTATCCACTTTCTTGTGTTTTGTCCACACTTTGGAGTACTTTTCATATGATTTCTTGGACTAACCTATTAACAAGAGCCATAGTGCCAGCTGCCTGTTTTCTGCTATTTTTGTTTCTAGGAAAGTCAGAAAATGAATATTCTCGGAATTGGACAGGACAAAAGCCAAAGTGCCTATTTTTTCGGAAGTCATCAGATGCTAGAATACGAGACGGAGAATGGGCTGGGGGCCGGCCACACCACCTGGCCACGCGGCCAGGCCTAGCCCACGCTAGGGGGTGGTCTGGCCGACCCTAGCACCCCCTCGGCCTCTCCTTCCGCCTATAAGATGCCCTCGGAACGAAAACCCTAAGTACCCGATCAAAAATCCATGAAAGAGTCTGTAGCCGCCGTCATCTCCATCCCTAGATCGGGAGGGATCTAAAGCTCTTCCCGGCACCCTGCCGGAGAGGGGAACTCACCCTGGAGGCCTTCTTCATCATCATGCAAGCCTCCGGTGTGATGCGTGAGTAGTTCATCCTTGGACTACGGATCCATGTAGTAGCTAGATGGCTGGTTCTCCTCCTTTGTGCTATCATGTTTAGATCTTGTGAGCTCCGTTCATGATCAAGATCATCTATTTGTAATTCTGCATGTTGTGTTTGCGGGGATCCGATGGATATTGAGATGCTATTTTAGATTGATTATTGATTCTATCATGTCTTTGTTATTTGTGATCTTGCATGCTTTCCGTTGTTAGTAGCTATCTTGGCCAAGTAGATGCTAGCAACTCCAAGAGTTAGTATTTATGCTCGATAGTGGGTTCATGCCTCTAGTAATCTGGGGAAGTGACAGAAATCTCTAAGGTACTAGATGTGATGTTGCTACTAGGGAGAAAACAACAATCCTTTGTTCATAGAACAATCGTATTGTTTACCTTACACGCAGTTCGTAAAGCAATAATCTGTTGCTTGCAACTTAATACTGGAGGGGGTTCGGATGATAACCTGAAGGTAGATTATTAGTCATAGATGCAGTTGGATGGCGGTCTATGTATAATGTTGTAATGCCCAATCGAATCTCAAAGGATTCAAGATGATTAGTATATGCATGTATTGCTTTCTCGATGTTTGTCAATTGCCCCGCTATAATTTGTTCACCCAGCATGTTATCTATCTTAAGGAGAGCCACCTCTAGTGAACTATGGATTCCGGTCCTTTCTTTTACAATGAATCTATAAACTGTTTACTGCTTTGTGTTTACTTTCTACAAACTATTACTTCCTTCCATTTGATACGTTTAATCCTTTGTTTTCAGCAAAACCGGTGAGATTGACAACCTCATCGCAAGTTGGGGACAAAGTTTTGTGGTTGTGGTGTGCAAGTCTCCACGTTGCTGCTGGCACCAGTAGTGTGCCCTGCCATCGTTCAGCTAGCTACACCTTTGGGGTGTTTCCTTGCTCCTATTGGATTGATAACCTTGGTTTCGTACTGAGGGAAAACTTGTTGTTGTGCTCATCATACCTTCCTCTTGGGGTTCCCCAACGAGCTCGATATATTTTGGGCCATCAAGCATATTTTCTGGCGCCGTTGCCGGGGAGTCAAGGACATCTTCACAAGGGGAGTCCCTCATAACCAATCTCTTTACTTTGTTGTTTTGTTTTGCTTAGTTTCTTTTTGCTTTGTTTGCTTGTTTCTTTATCAAAAACACACAAAAATTAGTTTTACTAGTTTGCTTTCTTATTTGAAAACACACAAAAATAACTACTCTTGAAAACACTAAGTTGTGTGACTTCACTAGCACCAACAACAATGATTTTATGAGCACACCTATTGCTCCACCTGTGCCTAAAGATACTTTCTTTGAGATAAAACCTGCTTTGCTCAATCTTGTTATGAGAGAACAATTTTCTGGTATTGGTAATGAAGATGTTGCAGCCCATCTAAATAACTTTGTTGAACTTTGTGAGATGCAAAAGCATAGGGATGTAGATGGTGATATTATTAAGCTGAAATTGTTTCCTTTCTCTTTGAGAGGAAAAGCTAAAGAATGGTTGAATTCCTTAACTAAGAATAGTATTGATTCTTGGACTAAGTGCAAAGATGCTTTCATTGGAAAATACTATCCTCCTGCTAAGATTATAACTATGAGAAGTGAAATAATGAAGTTTAAACAATCTAATAATGAGCATGTTGCTCAAGCTTGGGAAAGAATGAAATCTTTGGTCAAGAATTGTCCCACTCATGGACTGACTGCTTGGATGATCATCCAAACTTTTTATGCAGGATTGAACTATTCTTCAAGGAACCTATTGGATTCTGCTGCTAGAGGTACCTTTATTGACTTCTGGACGATATGATGGTTAATTATTCTAAATGGCATATTGAGAGAGCTCCACAAGGTAGGAAGGTAAATTCTGTTGAGGAAACCTCCTCCTTGAGTGATAAGATTGATATTATTATGTCTATGCTTGTGAATGGGAAAGCCCATATTGATCCAAATAATGTTCCTTTAGCCTCTTTGGTTGCTCAAGAAGAGCAAGTTGATGTGAACTTCATAAGAAATAATAATTTTGGCAGTAATGCTTATAGGAATAATTTTGGTAACAACAATTATAAGCCATATCCTCCCAATAATGGTAATGCTTATGGAAATCCCTACAACAATAATAGGAGTGCTCCCTCTGAACTTGAAGTTATGCTTAAAGACTTTATTAGTAAACAAACTGCTTTCAATAAAACTATTGAGGAAAAACTCTCTAATGCTGAAAGAAATATAGCATCTTTGGCTAAAGCTCAATCTTCTTTGAATAAAATGGCTGCTAAACCTGAAACTAATGATAATCCCTTTGCAGCTACTAATGCCATACAAGTTAGAATTGATGAAAATGTTAGACTATTAGCTGAAGTACATGCTAAGTGGGAAAGAGAAGATGAAATTGCTAGAAACATTAGTGTTTCTACTATTACCACCACTAGTGTTGAGGCTAGTAATAGTTCTACTACTTTAGATGATAATTTTGATTTTGATCTTGATGGTTGCAATATCTCTGAAGTTATTAAGTTCTTACAAAAGCTTGCTAAAAGTCCTAATGCTAGTTCTATGAACATGGCCTTTACAAAACACATTACTGATGCTCTCATAAAGATTAAAGAAGAAAAGATGAAACATAAAGCTTCTATTCCTATAAAACAAGATGGTTGGGAACCCATAGTTAATATGAAAGTGAATGCATTTGATTTCAAAGCTTTATGTGATCTTGATAGTAGTGTTTCTATTATGCCTTGAAGGATTTATGATATGCTTGATTTGCCTCCACTTGAAGATTGTTATTTGAATGTCCCACTTGATGATAATGCTAAAAAGAAACTCATGGGGAGTCTTAATGATGTTCTTATTATGGTTAACAATGCCTATGTCCCCGTTGATTTCTATGTTTTGGATGTTGAATGCAATGCTTCTTGTCCTATTACTTTGGGAAGACCTTTTCTTAGAACTATTGATGCCATTATTGATATAAAAGAAGGCACCATTAAATATCAACTCCCACTCAAGAAAGGTATAGAACACTTCCCTAAGAAGAGAGAGAAGATTTCTTTTTCCTCTCCTACGAAAACAAAATTTGGTCGTAATGCTTCTTCATTTGAGAACACTTGATTCTTTTTCTTGCTTCTTATGCCTAACTTAAAGGCATTAAAGAAAAGTACTTACTGGGAGATAACCTAAAAGTTTTAGATGAGTCTTGAAAGTTATTACTTCAGTAATAACCACTCCTTATCCTTTTTATTTGCTTTTTGTGCCAAGAGTAACCTCTAATGAGAGAGAAGTAATGATTGGGAAAGTTACTGTCTCGAAACAGATTTCTGTGCTTTACCGTAAAAATTCGTGTAAAATATCTGAACGTCTTTTTGAGGCGTGAATTTTTGTGCTTTTTCCCTAGGTTGTTATCTAACTTTCGTTAGTTAAAACCTTTTTGATTTGAGCAACAGAAGGTCTTCTAAAAAATTTGTCTTTACCTCCTGGTCAGTTTTGACAGATTTCTGCCATTTTCTGCATTTGCTTCTTGTTGGTTCCTTTTTGAGTTCTTTTGGGAAATTGAGCTTTTTGAGGGAAATGCTACAGTAGCTAGTGTTCTAATGGAAGTTTATTGGTGTTGAAACTGAACCTTAAGACCTATTATCCTGAGTGCACTAATGTTGCTAATAAAGATTGTGTGAAGTTTTGTATGAAGGAAAAATTTCAGGTGTATGGAAGGAATGAGTAATGAGATGAAGGATGGACTAAAGGTCAAGCTTGGAGATGCCACGCGTGTCACCCCAAGAAATATCCAAGAAGTAAAAGCGTCAAAGCTTGGGGATGCCCAAGGCATTCCCTTCTTCATCAATAAAAATCCCAGGTTTCTTCCAAACACTTCATTTTTATTGTTTCATGCATAGTTGTGTTGTTCTTGGAGCGTCTTCTTTTTCGTTTTCATTTTGGTTTTTCGTTTGCTTTGTTTGCTTAATTTTCTTAATAAATTGGTTGGACCCCCTCTTTCACACATTGGTTTGGATTGGAAAAGAGTAGGAAAGTCCATGCTTATGTGGTAAAAAGAGCTTATTTTTGACTGTGGCCTATGCTTTGTCATGTCATGCTTGATATTATTTATGCTTAGTATTCTTTATTGTAGCATGACTTGTTATAAACAATTGAGATTGCTTAATGTGCCTTGGATGAATCATGTGTTGTTTTAGCATATTAAAACATAGTATAGTGGTATTCTCCTTTGATGCTTTATTTAGGTTGACTTGGCACATGCTCATATCATGTTATGACTATCTCAAGTCATCATAGACTTTATGATCCGTTAGTTTTCAACTTATAGTATCACTTTATGCTTTGATCAATGATGTTTTGTCGCTCTGCATGATTATGGCCATTATTGCTCTCTTAGTTTGTCGCTCCCAGTCTTTTGCTAGCCTCCACAACCAAGTATGAGTTTCACTCATGCATCCAACTCCCTAAACCAAGTTATTACAAAGAGTCCACTATACCTACCTACTAGCTTATGCTATTCCAAGTATATTCATGCTTTTGTTTACCTTCCAAATTAAACTTGTTATGAGAAAACTAGTGACTAAAGCTCTCACGAACTTGATGGCACACTTTACTTTTCTTGCCCTTAATAAACTTGAACCAGTGTGTCGTCTATGTTGTATATGCTTGCACTTATTTATTGGGAATTAGCAGAACCATGTTGTCATGGGGAACGCTTTCAACATTGCATTTGGTACTTGTACCTAGTTGATATCATGCTCTTTTGTATATGGATGTCGACGGTGTGAAATGAAAGGGGAGCTTGTAAGTCCATGGAGTTATGTATATGTGTTAGAAAAACGTCTGGGCCGTTGGTCTAATCCATGCTGACATGGTGGAAACCTGCAGCGTAACCATAATGAGCTGTCTATGAAGCATTCTTCTTATAAAAAAGAGTCCAATATTGAGAAAAAAATGAGAAAAAGAAAAAAAGATTATGAAAAGAGGAAATGTGGCATCCCGCAAAAACCACTACTAGAAAATCGCTGTGTTTTTGTGTTGCGCATCATCATGACCGCATGCTCATGTCATCGTGCCAAATTGCATTTGGGCATCATATTAAATCTTGCCTTTTATTATTGGCTTGCATTTGTTCCTATCCATTATACATGTCTTTGATTTTGGGTTCATACTAAATTGTATTTGATTTTTGATGCTAAGTGCCCAATTTGAGCCGAGGGCATATCTCTTCATTTTCATTGCCATCACTAACATGTTGCTACATCTGGTCCATATGAATTTTCTCCATATTCCACCACACATGGTACCATATGGGTTTCTTCGATTTGCTTGGATTTAATTATGCCATATGTATTTGTGTGGATCCTTGCCATCATATATTATCCATATTATCTTGCCTAAAATATACCATACATTGTCCATATGGGTTCTTATTTATTTGCTTTGGATTTAAATCATGCCCATAGAAATGTGTGGTTTATCCATTCATGTTTGTTCTATTTAAATCCTAGTGCTCTTGTCTCTATCTATCTACACCATCTTCCTGTGTACCGTTCTTCTTGTTCAGAATTTTTTGAGCTTTTCTTTTGTTTAAATCCTAAAAGTAACCTTATTGCCTCTCTCATTGGTTCAAACCATATCATGCATTTTTTTTCGTGCTTTTTCCTAAGCCTAAGAGCATTTTTGGAAACACCGTATTTTATTTTTCTAAAATATCCGTACGGTATAATATATATTAAACCGTCATCTCTCTTTATTATTTTAAAACAAAATAATATTTTTTTTTGTCTGTTACGTGACCATAATTTTTTTTCTTATTTTACTAAAAATAAAATAGCCAAAAAACCCGTCTAAATTTTTGGCCCAAAACTAGTCTCATCTAGTGTACTTTGGACTATATAAATAGTCTATTTCTCTTCTTCTTTCTCCCCAAACCCTAGCCCCAAAATATCCGAGATCCAGATCTGAGGAAAATTTCCCTTTTCTTCTTGCTAAATCCCACCTCTCCTTCTCCCCGCCGCGCCGTGTTCTTCTCCGACCATCGTCTCTTTTTTTTTTTAAATCCATCTGGAGCTATCGTTCTTGGTAAGCAACAGACCCATGTGTATCTGTGTATCGTTGACCTCTAAGTGCCATTTCTTGCTTCTTGGTTTTCCTTAAGCCAATCCCAAACTCCGATTCTTTTTCTTGCAGCAAGAGAAGCCACGAATCGAGCAACCTTGGGAGCTGCACCGCCGTATGTCGTTTTTCTTGCTCAATTCGGCTTGATTCAGGCCCTGTTGCCGGGACGACCACCAATCTGTGCCCCTTTGTTTTATCGAACAGCCAGCCAAGCCACTGCTTAACACGCACCACTCCATCAAGATCCCATTGATCCACCGACTGCCGCCTGCTTCTGTGTCCACTCGACCGTACGTCGTATGCTGCAGTTGACACCATCGAGAACCTGTTCATGTCCCTCCTTGGTCTGTGCGCGTCCAGGCACACACGGCAGCCTCGCCGCCTTGCCCCTTCGCGCGGTCGACAGCCATGCCAGATCACCAGCGTTGCATCTCACATGCGCCTGCTTCCTTGTTATCTTGATCCGCGTCCAGGCCAGCTGCTTCAGTTCGACCGTGGCGTGCCGCTCCCTTGTACGTTTCATGTGTACCACTGTATCGAGCCGACTCCCTCTATTCAGTAATATCCAACTTCTGCTCTCGTCCTGTGTCAATGCTTGCAGGTGAAAAAGCTCAGTTGCCACAGCCTGTTTGGTCCAGCATTTTTGCATCTCGGCTTCGTCTGTGGCTGTCCGTCAACTGTTCGATGAATTATCCACAAGATTTTGACTCGTTCTTCTTCTATCTAGCGACGTGGCCAATGCATTTGACGGGTACTACTTCGTCTATTTCAACCTTCAACCCGAAGGCTATCTCGCTGCCTCTCCGATCTGAACCGTGAGACCTTGCCCCTAATCCATATTTTCTATAAAATGTCGTACCATTTGTTCCATTAAATCATTCATGTGTTGTTTCTCGTGTCACTGGGTTTGGGGGCATTATGCCGAGTCACCCCATAATTAAATATGAAGTGTTTATGTGGGATATCTTGTCTTATTCTGGACTCTATTTAAATTGGTGTAGCGAACCGATGCCATGTTTCACCCTGTTAATACAATATTTAAATTGCGGGGTTCTAAACAACTTGAAGCATATAATCATTTGTCGGGACCACGGTTTCGCTTAATATTGCCTAATTGCACCGCATCTTGCCATGCCATGCATCATATCATAATCATGTCGGATATTCTGCCGTAGTATTAAATATTGCATCTGGTGTTTCTTCTAGTGTTTGCTTCTTCGCGGATTAGGCTGATGAGTGGATGCGAGTACCGACAAGTTCTCCGGATTTGATCCTTCAACAGTGTTTTCCCAGGCGAGCATCTCTCCCCCTTCTACCTATTTTGCATTTATACTCTTTATTTCCTCCTGTTGATCTATTGCTATCCTTATCGCGATGCTTTAGTTTTCCGTGCACCAGTTATATCCCGTACAACCTCTATATTGCCATGGACACCTCCTAATACATGTTGTTTGGTAGATAGCTGGCCTTGCGAGTCGTAGTTGTTTGCTCAGGTGCGATCTCGTGATGTTGAGTACCACAGTTGTTGGAATGCTGACAGATGTTTATGGTGGAGATGATCATGACTTTAAATACAACTATTAAAATGCTAGATATAACTAATGCAGAGGCATCGGTGGGCAATAGATGTTATTTGGTTCTTCCACGCTCACTTGTGTCTCGTAGGACCCCGAGTACTTGATACCTGTTCCTTGATTTTTCGCACTATCCACATCCGGAAGGCCTTATGGACCCCCCTGAGCCAGAGCTTGATTCATTTCTATTTCTTGGGGCCACAAGTAGTTTGGGGCTTTATTACTATCCTGTACTTATGCCATGCTTTACTGCTTTATTTATGATAGTGCGTGGAGCACCTGTACTGTTTTGGAACGTGGAATGTTTTCGCGGTATCGACAAGCCCAGTCACACTTTCGGGTTCCCAGTCGTTTACAGCCATTGTCACAAACCCTGGGTTCGTTCCGGAGCCGGCCAACTTCGTTGCGGGTAGCTTAGTGGGGTGGCCCCCTGAAATATTTTATGAATCCTGTGATTGCTTTGTCGTGAATGCCTCGTTGGGTTTTGAGTTGGTTTTTCCGAGGTTGATCGAGTGTGTGTTGCTATTTGTGCACCCCTGCAGGGTAAAACTTTCTGAAAGCCGTGTCCGCGGTTATGGACGACTTGGAGCACAATATCTCGATCATAGACAAGCATAACTAAAGTAGTGCTATAAACTTGACTTAATATATGACTAGTGATCAGATTCAACTATAACGGAATGGATATTAAAAATGCCAACAACTGGTGGATCTGTGGTGATTTGTGTCATACTATACCTGCCTAGTAAGTATTGCAACTCTAATGGAATGTGATAAAAGTGCCAACAACTGCTGGGTTTTGGGATTCCTCAGGACAAGTATATCTGACTAGTAAATGTTCCAACTACAACGGAATGATAACTAAAATTGTCCACTACTTATATTATCAGACCTACATCTGATTAGTAAGTGCTACAACTATAACGGAATGAGTAAAATTGACAACTGTGTGAGTTCCTTGGTCCGACTTCCTCGTTTGGTCTCGAGGGGGAAATACCAGGATGAGTTTGTTTAGTGTTAGCTTCAGGTTGGATCCGGATAGGTCTTTCTTACCCCTCTCTAATAACCGCCAGTTGTATTGAGTCTCTATAGGTTGTTTAGTGCCGCTACACTGCCGCTTCAGCCCACCATACCTATGTAGGCGAGAGCCGCCGAATTCTAGCCTCGCCGTGTACTGGCCTTAGTACTGACGCTCCTCTTTTTCCTTTGCCCTTTGTCGGCACCCCTTTTGTTTTAGCAGGTTTGAGATCGCCGTCGTTAGCAGGGTTACCCTTCCGGCTTGGCCTGGGCAGGGTTATGGACGCCATTGGTTATTCTTCAGGGCTCTTAGCACCATTTGCATCTTGTCCTTAGTTGGACGCTCTATCGTTTTCAAGGTGATTTGGATCTTTGGATATTATATCTGTATTCTTGACTCATAGAGTCACTGTTGTATATATATATATATCTGTTCTGTGGGTCCCATCGAGGACTGCTGTGTAATGTTATTACTTCGTTTTCCACCCGCACGAGAGTGCCTGGTGGGCGTCCTTGAATCGTTTCTATGCGAGTTTGGCGGAAAGGGCTAAAACTTGCATAGGGCCGATTTGAGGGTGTTACAGGAAAGAGAGAAAAAACACCATATTCCCATGGTAAATAAGAAGATTGCTGAGATGCTCGTTGTCTGCTTGCCTTGTCATTTTGATATGGGGATTCTTCCGTATCATCGGACAAGGGGTACCCCGTTGGCGGTTCTCTATGATACACATGTACTTACAATGATAAGAACTTACCGGTGACTAAACTTGAGTAGCATGAGGAGCGGCCCTCGTATACAAGGGACATGAGATTTCTAACTTATACTTCGTCAAACATGTACACCATAGTTTGTTCAATTTAACCTTAATCACTACAATATGCTTATGATAGGGGCAATGAGAGATGAAAGCTATAAGTACCATAATTTTTGGAAGCTCTTTATGAGACTTGAATCCCTACTTCCTTCTATGAAGGCCTTTCTTCCACCATTATATTGAGTCTCCACCTTCTACCTTTGTGCACCTACTTTGAGAGCATAGTGGCCATTCTTAGTTCTATGTGCATTGTCCCAAGACTAGTTATTGATGCATACCTTAATATTGCTTGTTTTAAACTATTTGTATCTAGTCACTCTTATGAACTTTGAAGGTGTCCTATGCATTTATATTTGTTACTCTATGAGGGACAAGCTGAATGCTATTATGCTATGTTTTCTTTATGTGAAACAAATAAACGTCTTGCAAAGCATTGTTATTCATAAATCTTTTGTTTGTGCCTTTTCATGTTGTATCATAGTTTCTTTGTCTTATTGCTAGAACTTTGTCTTTCATGTTATGATTGAAGTACTATGATCCCAGCTTTAAATGTTTTCCAAATACTTTGATCAAGTCTTTGATGGTGCATGTCACCTCAAAAATTATTCTTTCTTTTTATCACTTACCTACTCGAGGACGAGCAGGAGTTAAGCTTGGGGATGTTGATACATTGCAAATGTATCTATAATTTTTGATGTTCCATGTTTGGTTTTATCCACTTTCTTGTGTTTTGTCCACACTTTGGAGTACTTTTCATATGATTTCTTGGACTAACCTATTAACAAGAGCCACAGTGCCAGCTGCCTGTTTTCTGCTGTTTTTGGTTCCAGGAAAGTCAGAAAATGAATATTCTCGGAATTGGACAGGACAAAAGCCAAAGTGCCTATTTTTTCGGAAGTCATCAGATGCCAGAATACGAGACGGAGAAGGGCTGGGGGCCGGCCACACCACCTGGCCACGCGGCCAGGCCTGGCCCGCGCCAGGGGGTGGTCTGGCCGACCCCAGCACCCCCTCGAGCTCTCCTTCCGCCTATAAGATGCCCTCGGAACAAAAACCCTAAGTACCCGATCAAAAAATCCAAGAAAGAGTCTGTAGCCGTCGTCATCTCCATCCCTAGATTGGGAGGGATCTGAAGCTCTTCCCGGCACCCTGCCGGAGAGGGGAACTCACCCTGGAGGCCTTCTTCATCATCATGCAAGCCTCCGGTGTGATGCGTGAGTAGTTCATCCTTGGACTACGGATCCATGTAGTAGCTAGATGGCTGGTTCTCCTCCTTTGTGCTATCATGTTTAGATCTTGTGAGCTCCGTTCATGATCAAGATCATCTATTTGTAATTCTGCATGTTGTGTTTGCGGGGATCCGATAGATATTGAGATGCTATTTTAGATTGATTATTGATTCTATCATGTCTTTGTTATTTGTGATCTTGCATGCTTTCCGTTGTTAGTAGCTATCTTGGCCAAGTAGATGCTAGCAACTCCAAGAGTTAGTATTTATGCTCGATAGTTGGTTCATGCCTCTGGTAATCTGGAGAAGTGACAGAAATCTCTAAGGTACTAGATGTGCTGTTGCTACTAGGGAGAAAACAACAATCCTTTGTTCATAGAACAATCGTATTGTTTACATTACATGCAATTCGTAAAGCAATAATCTGTTGCTTGCAACTTAATACTGGAGGGGGTTCGGATGATAACCTGAAGGTGGATTATTAGTCATAGATGCAGTTGGATGGCGGTCTATGTATAATGTTGTAATGCCCAATTGAATCTCAAACGAGTCAAGATGATTAGTTTATGCATGTATTGCTTTCTCGATGTTTGTCAATTGCCCCGCTATAATTTGTTCACCCAACATGTTATCTATCTTAAGGAGAGCCACTTCTAGTGAACTATGGATCCCGGTCCTTTCTTTTACATTCAATCTATAAACTATGGATCCTGGTCTTTTCTTTTATGTCACAGTGAAAGTGCTATCAAGATTTCCTACAACCCAGTGGATCATACAAGGACAAAGCATATTGAGATTCATCATCATTTCATTAGAGATCATGTTGCCCGATGAGATTTTGAGCTATCTTATGTTTCAACCAAAGACCAACCTGCCGATATATTCACGAAGCCTATTTATGAAGCAATATTTTGTTATCTGAGGAATGAGCTAAATATTGTAGATTCAAGGAGTTTGACTTAATCATCTTGCATACTCACCTATATCTTGATCCATATTTGGTTTAGGTGCGGGCATGGAGATAGGGGGAGTGCGGTCCTAATCTATTGGACTATGCCTCCCCCTTTAATGCCAAAATTAAGAAAATCAATTCTCTGAATATCATTTTAGGATATGTGAGCTTCATTGATGAGTAGTGGAAATGAACCCAAGGATAATTCTTTACGGTGTCATGCCTCACACTCTTACATGGTGGCCTCGGCCACCGTCCTCTTCGTTGTGAATAGTCAATTCTTGTTTTGTTTGAATTCGAGCTTTATTGGATATTGATTTTGAGTTTCACTATTTCTTGGTTCTTCACAGTTTGGCATATTAAACCAAGACTTTTCCCTTCCTACAAAACTTGATTTCCATCATATTTGTCCCCATACACTTGAAACTGGTAGTTTTGGTCCAAGAGGGTCGGAGATTTCGGTGCGCTTACACCGGAGTTTCTGGTAAGTCTGGAGTTTCCGGTCTAGGACCGGAGTCTCCGGTCTAGGACAATTTTGGGAAGTGACTAAAGGAGGCCGGGGTGAAAGAGACACACATAACTCTTTCTTCCACCCCCGACCTCCACCTTCACACCCATCGCCTCCTCCTCCAAAACCGCCGCCCAGGGGCCCTGAAGCCGTTGGGATCTGCCGTGCCACCGGCCACTTCCACCCTCTCTACCCTTGGGTCGTTCCCTACCAGTGGAATCCCTCCAATGGACAGATCTGGTACCATCTCTCTCACCATGGACCTAGGGTTCATCCCCTTTGTTTATTTTGAGTAATGTATCGATTTTTCCACTGGAAACTCATGTATGCATGCACTTCTATCATATTAGCCTAGATTCCTTCCCCGATATGCTAGAAATAATTCCTTCTGCAGCCTCCTTGTGTAACCCGATATCTCCAGACCGGAGATTCTGGTCCTTCGGACTAGAGATTCCGGTGTTGCACACTAGAGACTCCAGTGTGGATCACTTCTAGCACATCTTGCAAGGGCTTGAGGGTCTTGTTTTTGTCTCTAGGACATATATGATCACCTCCATGCTATCCCCCTTTCTCTAGATTCACGGGTGGCTCTGGTTCTCGTCGTGGTCGCACCAAAGCCAAGTCCAAAAGAGGGGACCCCTAGTTTGATGAAGAAGTTGGACAGTATGTGATTCTGCCATCTAACCGGAAGCAGCAGACAGAGATGTTGCATACATGAGAAGGGACCAAGAGCGCATTGAGGAAGAAAACCGTGCCAAACAGACCAAGTATGACAATTTGCAGTCTCTTGCCCATATGTCTGATACGTCCAAAACGTATCTACTTTTCCGAACACTTTTGCTATTGTTTCTCCTCTAAACTTGTGTGATTTGAATGCAACTAACGCGGACTGATGTTGTTTTCAGTAGAATTGCCTTGGTGTCTACTTTTTGTGCAGAAAACCAACTATCAGGAAAAATCCCGAAAAATATGCCAAAAATCCTATTTCACCCGAAGACTCCAGGAGCCAGAATACGAGACAGAGAAGAGCCAGGGGGTGGCCACACCACGTGGTGGCACGGGCCAGGCCAGGCCACGCTAGGGGGTGGTGTGGGCCCCCCAGGCACCCCCTCGGCCTCTCTCTTTGCCTATCAGGAGCCTTCTGAACTAAAAACTTCGGGGGGTTCGATGTTTTTCCAGAAGGAGTTCCGCTCTGCCGCCACCACCAGATTCCACGAAACAGCACCAGAAACTCTGTTCTGGCACCCTGCCGGGACGGGGAATTAGAGGAGATCATCGCCATCATCATCACCATCGCTTCTCCATCGACCATCCATGTTTCCCCCATATATGAGTGAGTAATCCCCTGCTGTAGGCTATGGGGATGGTAGGGATTGGATGAGATCGTTCATGTAATGGCATCAGATTGTTAGGGCATGGTTCCTAGTATCTTTTATTAGTGCTTTATGACTTTGTTGCGACTTGCTGTGCTTAATGCTTGTCACTAGGGCCCGAGTGCCATGATTTCAGATCTGAACATGTTATTGATTCATTATGATAGTATTGTTTATGGTCTTATCTGCAAGTTGTATACACACGTTGTTATCCGGAACCTATGGCCCCGAAGTGACAGAAATCGGGATAACCGGAAGGGAATGGCTTTGATGTGAGGATCACATGTGTTCACGGAGTGTTAATGCTTTGCTCCGGTGCTCTATTAAAAGGAGCACCTTAATTGCCAGTAGTTCCCTAGAGGCCTCGCTGCAAATGGGCTGGCAGGACAAAAGATGTTGTGCAAGTTCTCATTGCGAGCACGTATGACTATATATGGAACAAATGCCTATGATTACTTGGATGCTTTATCTTATTTATCTGCAATTGCCCTATGTTATGATTGCTATGTGAATTGTCTTGTCCATGCAACGCCCGTCCATCCATCCCTATGCCTACCGCACTCGAATCCCACTGTTACTGCTTTTGTTACTACTGTCTTTGCTTTACTACTGCTGTTACTTTACTATTCCTACTACAAAATTGTTGCTACTGGTAAACTGCTGTGAGTAAGATTGTTTCCAGGTGCAGCTGAATTGAAAACTTAGTTGTTAAGGCTTATAAATATTCTTTGGCTCCCGTTGTGTCGAATCAATAAATTGGGTTTCACTTCCCTCGAAAATACTGCGATACACCCCCTATACTTGTGGGTCATCAAGACTATTTTCTGGCGCCGTTGTCGGGGAGCATAGCTTTATTTATCAAGTTCACTTGGATTCTCTATTGTTTGCTATTATCCATCCATCATGGGTAAGTCTCGTGATGGCAAAGTTCCTATTTTACCATCCACTACAAGAAGAGGTACGGTTCTAAACACCTCTGCTGCTCTTGATTCACCGTCTGTTATGAGTAAGTTCCTTACACCACGACATACACATGCTACACACACTGCTACTACTGCTGAATCTAAAACTTCTGATGCTTATGATGCTGCTTCTACTGTGCTTGATAAGAGTGGTTCATTAGGTCCTTTCCTAAATGCTACGATTGCTAGAACTATAGTTGGAAATACCAAAACTCCTAATGAAGACACTACCACACCTGTTAACTCACCTGAGTCTAGTGAGAGTTATGATATTGAAGATGGTTATGTTGAGATGATCGATGAATTTATTAAAGAATGTAAAAACACCCATGATAGGAGCGTTGCTAAGAGTCTCCTTGAGAGGCATACTATTAGACCCAAATTGTCTCCTGATGCTAAGTTTGCTGCTTCTCCCATAAACATTATAGATGAAGATTATGATTTCTCTCTCGATCTATCTTACATAGCTATTGTCGAGAAAGAACCTTTTTGTGGGACTAAGAATGAAAGTGCGGTAGCACATATGAATGAACTTTCTACCATGAGTGGCTTGTTTTCTGATGATATTAAGATGCGTACTTACTTTGTTGCTAAGATTTTCCCTTTTCACTGAAAGGAGAAGCTAAAACTTGGTTTAGTAATTTACCTCCTAGATCTATTGATAGCCCTGAGTGCTTGATTAGTACTTTCCTGCAGAAATATTTTCCTCCCAGTGCTAGACATGCTATTTTGCAGGAACTTTTTGATTTTAAACAGGGAGAAAAAGAGGTATTGCCCGAATCTTGGGCAAGGTTTTGTGCTTTGATTCATGCACAGGCTAGAAGTCCATTACCTAAGAATGAGCTTCTTGATATATTTTATAATAGACTAGCCGAAGAATCTAGGGCATACCTAGATAGTTGTGCTGATTGTGTTTCCAGGAATAGGACTCCTAAGGAAGCTGAGGAATTAGTGGCTAAAATAAGCAAGAATTATGAAGATTGGACTCCTCCTAAACAAGCTATACCTGAAGTAATTGTACCTGAACCATCTATTCCTGTGCCTATTCCAACATCAAAGAAGAGGGGAGTTATTGAATTAAATGATGAATTGATGAAGGAAGCTAAGAAATGTCTTAAGGAGAAGGGAATTAAAGCTGCGGATGTCAAGAATTTACCTCCTATAGAAGAATTATGTAAGCCTATTCCCTACTCATCCACTATTGAGGTACACTCTCTCCAACACTTTGATGGAGGTGATATCCCTTACTCTAAACCTCCCGATCAATGCTTAGAAGAATTGGATATCTTTATTGTTAAGCAAGATAACTTTAATAAAAGGGTGCAGAATCATCTAATGGAAAACACTAGAGCTATTGTTGAGTTGAAAGATATTGTGGAAAGAACCTCTAATGATGTTAAAATGATTGTTAAACACTTTCAAATGGTTCAAACTCAAATAGATCAACTCGTTAAAGTGCAAAACGACTTGCTAGTTAATGATGCTAAAGAAAAACATGCTTATGAAATTAGAACTAGAAGTGGTGCTGCTACCCAGGATCCTCTATATCCCGAGGGGCATCCCAAAAGAATTGAGCAGGATTCTCAACAAGCTGAAAATAGTGGTTCTACTTGTAAGAAAAGGAAAAAGAAACATAAAACTGTTGTAGAACCCTCTAAACCTGCTATAGATCCTAATAGTATATCTATCTCTGATACTAAAACTGAAAGTGGTAATGAAGAAAATGTTGTTCCTAATGAAGAAAAATTTGAAGAAGAACCTGAAAACCACACTAAGAATACTAAATACACCAAAGAAGATTTTATTACTAAGAAACATGGTAGTGAAAGAGAACCTTGGGTCCAAAAACCTATGCCTTTCCCTGATAAGAAACACAAGTCAAAGGAAGATGAACACTATAATAAGTTTTGTGAGTGGATGAAGCCTTTATTCTTGCAAATTCCTTTGACTGATGCTATTAAATTGCCTCCTTACTCAAAGTATATGAAGGACATTGTCTCGAATAAAAGGAAGATCCCTAATGAAGAAATTTCTACTTTACTTGCTAATTATTCCTTCAATGGTAAGGTTCCTAAGAAACTTGGAGACCCAGGGATTCCAAATATCCCTTGCTCTATTAAGAACAGTTATGTTAGAACTGCTTTGTGTGATTTGGGAGCTGGAGTTAGTGTTATGCCTTTCTCTCTCTATAAGAGGCTTCAACTTGAAAAATTAATACCAACTGATATATCTTTGCAAATGGCTGATAAATCTACCACTATTCCTTTGGGTATATGTGAGGATGTACCTGTTCAGGTGGCTCACAATTGCTTGATATTAACTGATTTTGTTTTGCTTGAGATGTCTGAAGATGATAATATGTCTATTATTCTTGGGAGACCTTTTCTTAATACTGTAGGAGTTGTTATTAATTGTAATCAAGGAAAGGTGACCTTCAATGTTAATGACAAGGAACATACTGTCTATTTCCCCAAGAAGATTGAAAGGACTTATGGTTTGAATTCAATTGAACATGTTGAAGGCATTCAAGTTAGAGAAATATATTGTCCCATACCAAGAGGAAAATTTGAAACTATTATGATTGGGACCATTGCTATCAAGGTTGAGGTAACATAATCATTAGTGGAGTACAAAGTTTTGTCTCATATGCAATTGTTTTGGTAGCAAGACTTGATCAACCTTGTTAACAAAAGGATTCCATTGAACAAAACAATGTTTTCATTATGATTATCTCCTTTTATTTCTATCCTTTGCATTTTAGTTTTTGCTTTCGTTTAGTTTTATTTTTGTTGTTAGTTGCTTGCATGTTAGAACTTCTGTAGTTCTAGCCTTGTTTTGTCCTTGCATCATGTTTCCAAAAAAGAAAAAAAATCTGTCTGTCAGAAAAATCATTCTTCTATCTCTGAAAATTGCCCAAAAATAAAGTGTCTCGAAAAATTCCAAAAAATTCATATTAAATATTTACGTGAAAAAAGGGGCATAGGAGTACCTGGGAGGTACCGGGGGGCCCACCAGGCAGGCACACCACATGGTGGCGCCATGCCCTGGTGTGGGCCACCCCTGCCCCCCCACTAACTCTCTCACCTGCCACTTTCTTCTCTCTCCCGAGTAAGCTCTAGTTCATTGCTCAAAATCGCGTTCTTGCTGTGCTTGCTCTCGATTTTTTCGATCTCCTTGCTCAGCCCATCTTTCTTGCTGAAATTTGGAGCATTTGTTCCCTGGTATGTGACTCCTCCCCTTGTCCAAGTAGATTTGTGTTTAGTGGATTATATGTTGAGTATTTTGCTTCTGTAGGTGACTGGTTATGTGAGCTTGTAAGCTTGTTTGATGCTTAGAGATATAGTTTTGATGCATGTTTAGGCCTCTTGCAAGTCCCTATGAGTAGAATCCTTCATTATATTTACTTTGCAATCACTTGTTTAATAGGTGTTTAAATTTCAGAATAGAAGATGAGTGAACACCACCTAAACCAACATGAGCTTTGGGTGCCTGAGGTCATGAAGGTCCACCGGGAGGAGGAAGTTTTTCCCTCCATTTATCCATGCTCTGAGTTCATGAGAGCTGCAGGAATTCTACAAGATTTCCATACTTTGGTTTCTAATGCAGGGTTAGAGCACTTTTTGGAAGATGAACCTTGTCAATTTGTGAAGGTAACCATGTCTGTGGTGTAGGACTTCCAATTTAGTCACTCTTTGCCTAACCCCATGGTCCATTACAAAATTTACAATATAGCTGTCGACCTTTCTCTTGATGATTTTTGTGCATCTATTAAGGTACCTCAATGGGGATCATGTAGAAAGATTAAGGAGAGACCCGAACCACTCATGGATTTATACGCAGAAATTTGCCAAGGGAGTAACTTCTCGAAGGATAGTGAAAAAAATCCATAACATTCATTTTCCCTCCATTCGCTACTTTGCCTACTTTATTGCCAAGTGTGTTCTTGCTAGGAAAACTGCTAATAAGTTATCTTCGTTTGATCTAGCATTTATCTCTGCTGCTCTTAGACGAGATAGGTCTTACAACTTGGGTGCTTTGATAGCTTTCCGTCTTGCTGCTAACCGTGAGAAAGGTGGAATTTGTGGAGGCCTCATTGCTTCTAGTTTACTAGCATTGCATGGTTTAGTGCCTCATCATCTAGACCTACAGTTTCCCATAGAGAGGCTTGATCTTAATTCCATGATGCAGCATAAATTTGTTTCCTTGTGGGCTAGTATGAGTGAGTTATCTTATGAAATAACCTTTCTAAAAGCTGGTTGGAGAAAGAGAAAGTCCGAGCGTGTTGTTCTTTTGCCTGCACCTGTTTTGTTTAACCTTGATAACAGGGAAGGATGGTCCCTCACTGAGGAGGAGCTTGACACGTACTTGGGAGAGCTCTCTTAATAGGAGCAGGACACTAGAAGGGAGGTCACGGATGATTCGGTCCAGCCCTCGAATGAGGGAGAGTCTTCATATCAGCAGTCTGCTTATGATTGGGGAGCTTCTTCTTCTTCTCATGGGCCCAGCTACGACCATTCTTACCAAGATTCGCCCGCTTGGAACCCCTATTCGTACATGGATTGATACCCACTTAGGCCAAAAGCCTAAGCTTGGGGGGAGGTACGCCGACACCGCACTCATCTCCATATCATGTTGCGTTGGTACTTTGTATATTCATGTTTTCGTTCTCTTTTTAGTTTTCGTTCTTCTTTGCTTTTGCTTTCTAAAAACACAAAAAGACCAAAAATATTTCTGTTGTTTCTCTTTGGTTTGCTTCTTCTTTTTGCCTGCTTTGTTTGAACTTTTCGAAAAACCCAAAAAGATTTTGCTTTGCTCTGTTTTTCCCTTTTGGTTCTTGTTTAAAAATCGAAAACACCAAAAATATTTGTCGTTCTTCTTTGGTTTTTGCGAGTTTGCTATAGGGTTCGGCAGTCCTCAGTGGATATTGGTTTCATATTATTATTCAAGCCACACAAGTGAAGAGCAATAATGAGGATCAATGACAACTTGAGGCGTGGTAAGAGGCTGATAACGAACTCTATTTGTTTTCATATTATACATATACTCATCATTGTGAGCTTGCTTAGTCCGTTCAAGTAGGGTGTATGTTATCTTTGGATGCTTAGTAGTTCTTGCTTTCTTATGATTAGCTCCAGCTCGCTAATAGTTTGTAGCATGTCTTATGAATGTTTGCTTGCATTGCTCTATTCATAAATTGGTATGACACCGCGGTATCCTCCTCTGAATGTTTCATTTGAATTGACTTGGCACATGCTCACGCATGCACATGACTGTGATAATCAGTTAAGCCTTGATGAATTATTTTGCCTTGAGGATCTTGAATCACTTTCATGCCATGAGTAGTCCTGTTTTGTTGCAAGCATGATAATGACAGCTATTGCTCTCTCGTTCGTCGCTCCCTTACTATTGCTAGCCATCACTTTCACTGAGTATGTTTTACTCAAGTTCCCAACTCCCTAAACCAAATATTTCCAAAGTGTCCACCATACCTACCCATTAGCATCATTTGCTACCTCCGTGCATATTCAATATGCCTTGTTTTCTTCCGAATAAAATGTTTGCTTGTTATGAGAAAGTTAGTTAGTAAAGCTCTCACAAACTTGATGGCACACTTTATTTTCTTGCACTTAATAAACCTGAACCATTGCGTCCTTCTTTGTTGCGCATATGCTTGCGCTTTATGAGTTGAAGTTAGCAGAACCATGTATCATGGGGACCGCTTTCAACACTTCACAGGTACTTTGTACCTAGTTGATATCATGTTCTTTTGCTTATGGATCCCGGCGGTGTGAAATAAAAGTGGAACTTGTAAGATCATGGAGTTTGTATGTATGTTAGAGAAACGCCTGGGCCGCTAGCCTAAGCCATGCCTAATCATGGTGGAAACTTGCAGCATAACCATAATGAGCATTCTATGAAGCATCCTCAATAAAAATCTATGCACATAGTAAATAAAAAGATCGCCGAGATGCTCATTGTCTGCTTGCCTTGTTATTTTGATTATGGGATAACTCCCGTGTCATGTGCAAGGGGTACCCTGTTGGCGGTTCTCTATGATACGTATATACTTACAATGACAAGAGCTTACTTGTGACTGAAGTTGAGTAGCATGAGGATCGGTCTTCGTAAGTAAGGGGCATGAGACTTCGATTTATAACTTGTCAAGCATATCCTCTTAGTTGTGTCACTTTCACCTTAACCACATTAAAGATGCTTATGATAGGGGCAATGAGAGCTCAAAGCTAACGAGTAGCATACTTTCAGCATTTGGAAGCTTTTCAAAATTATTCAAAACCTTTTTCTTTACTTGTTGAGTCTCCACATATTCTTTGAGCACCTTCTTGAGAGCATAGTTGTCATTCTTTGTGTTTGTTCCATTACTTGATTATTTGTGTTATGACTTTGATGCTTGTATCCTTGATATATTTACTTCTAGTCATCACTTGAACTTCAGAGGTGCCTTGGCATTCATAATCAAAGGCAAGCGAGATATCACTCTATCATACCTTTTTATGAGCATTGTAATGTTGCTTATGTTTGTGCTTCATGCTACTTATTATTCTTAAGTTGGAATCTCTTCATAGCTTGCAATAACTATTAAGTTGACTCAGTTGTATACTCTTTATTATGAACTGTTTAAGTAGTTGATCACATTGCTGAGAATATTTACATCTTATGAAGCAAATGTGTTCGTGAAAGTTCTTTTATCGCACTCAGTTTTCAACTAAATTGCTTGAGGACAAGCAATAAGCTAAGCTTGGGGGGAGTTGATACGTCCAAAACGTATCTACTTTCCCGAACACTTTTGCTATTGTTTCTCCTCTAAACTTGTGTGATTTGAATGCAACTAACGCGGACTGATGCTGTTTTCAGCAGAATTGCCTTGGTGTCTACTTTTTGTGCAGAAAACCAACTATCAGGAAAAATCCCGGAAAATATGCCAAAAATCCTATTTCACCCGAAGACTCCAGGAGCCAGAATACGAGACGGAGAAGAGCCAGGGGTGGCCACACCACCTGGTGGCGTGGGCCAGGCCGCGCCAGGGGGTGGTGTGGGCCCCCCAGGCACCCTCTCGGCCTCTCTCTTCGCCTATCAGGAGCCTTCTGACCTAAAAACTTTGGGGGGTTCGACGTTTTTCCAGAATGAGTTCCGCTCCGCCGCCACCACCAGATTCCACGAAACAGCACCAGAAACTCCGTTCTGGCACCCTGCCGGGACGGGGAATTGGAGGAGATCATCGCCATCATCATCACCATCGCTTCTCCATCGACCATCCATGTTTCCCCCATCTATGAGTGAGTAATCCCCCGCTGTAGGCTAGATGGTAGGGATTGGATGAGTTCGTTCATGTAATGGCATCAGATTGTTAGGGCATGGTGCCTAGTATCTTTTATTAGTGCTTTATGACTTTGTTGCGACTTGTTGTTCTTAATGCTTGTCACTAGGGCCCAAGTGCCATGATTTCATATCTGAACATGTTATTGATTCATTATGATAGTATTGTTTATGGTCTTATCTGCAAGTTGTATACACACGTTGTTGTCCGGAACCTATGGCCCCGAAGTGACAGAAATCGGGATAACCGAAAGGGAATGGCTTTGATGTGAGGATCACATGTGTTCACGGAGTGTTAATGCTTTGCTCCGGTGCTCTATTAAAAGGAGCACCTTAATTGCCAGTAGTTCCCTAGAGGCCCCACTGCAAACGGGCTGGCAGGACAAAAGATGTTGTGCAAGTTCTCATTGCGAGCACGTATGACTATATATGGAACACATGCCTAGGATTATCTAGTAATTGGATGCTTTATCTTATTTATCTGCAATTGCCCTATGTTCTGATTGTTATGTGAATTGTCTTGTCCATGCAACGCCCGTCCATCCATCCCTATGCCTACCGCACTCGAATCCCACTCTTACTGCTTTTGTTACTACTGTCTTTGCTTTACTACTGCTATTACTTTACTATTCCTACTACAAAACTGTTGCTACTGATAAACTGCTGTGAGCAAGATTGTTTCCAGGTGCAGCTGAATTGACAACTCAGTTGTTAAGGCTTATAAATATTCTTTGGCTCCCCTTGTGTCGAATCAATAAATTGGGTTTCACTTCCCTCGAAAATACTGCGATACACCCCCTATGCTTGTGGGTCATCAATGTCAAAGAAAGAATATCGTGAGCTGCGCAAAACAAGGTTCTATGACTTGCCAAGAACCAGTGATGACCCATGTTATTGGAGGAAGGAGCAAAAGGTGTTCATGATAGATATCTACCACAAGCTCACAAAGTCCCTAGTTTGTCCACAACGGTATATGGACTTCCCTTATATGCGTGCCAATGACTACTTCATAGATGCTCTTTGGGTCACTGAGAAGCTTGGGCTCCACAATCTTATGGAGCTTCACGAGGATTACAATGTTACCCTGGTTCAACAATTTTATGGCATAGTTGTATTTAATCATGATGAGGCTAGGACCATGACATGGATGACCGGTAATTTCCGCTGCACTGCTACCTTCTATGATTTTTTCAGTGTCATTCACCAGACCTTTAGTGGCGTGTCTGTTCCTGTTGGCCACCGCATGCATGATGCTGCCCTTGGAGAAAGCAAAAGCAAACTTGCACCTCTTTATGGGAGTACGACCACCATTAGGGAGTCTAAGGGACTCAAGCCCCTCTACAATCTGCTATTGAGGATCTTTCGCCACACTATTTCTCCTAGTGCTGGAAATGACGATGTTATTCAGTGTGGCCTTGTCAACTTGCTCCATCATGCTCACAAGGTAGTTTGTGCTGGCCCTACTGCTAAAGGATATGAGACTAGCATCATGGAATTCATTTTTAGGAGATGCATCATGCCATTCTCTTCAGAAAATCTCCATCTTATGTAGCTCTTGTGATGAGGCTCATCAATACTCAAGCTCATGGTTCACCTCTCGCCCTCCCACCTAACCTTGTAGCACATGACTTTGTGGCCCTTCAAAAGAAAGGGAGAATGGGTCCAGCGCCTAGGCAGCCGTTTGAGAGTATGATGAGATTTCTGAGGCTAAGTGGGCTCCCACTCCTCTGAGGGGCTCTAGACGGAAGAATGCCTCCAATGCACCTATCACCCGTGAGTATGTCCGGGAGAAGGTTAAGAAGGCATCATTTTGGGAGAAGACGCTATGTTGCATGAATGTGGACATTCGCAAGGAATAGCATGCCTCTTACAAGAGCAACTGCAAGATTGAGAAGCTCCTTAAGGAGATTAAGGATCAAGGTGAAGAGGAAGATGAGGAAGGAGAGACAGAATATATTGATGAGCATGGGGCCGAACCATCTGCAGAATCTAATCACACGCTCTCGTTTGGTGCTTGGAATGCAAAGAATGACAACTTAGTTGATTGGAAGACCTTCTCAGAGGTCACATCTGGCTTTGCTTCTCAGGGTACTTCCTCCTCTCGCCCTCATGGCAAAGGCCCCCCAGGTTCTAGGTGCTAATGATGACTATGAGGAGTACGAGGATGAGGACAATGACAACAACGGTGACTCCGAGTGATTCCTTTGGGGTGATAGCTTGGCCTTTTCCCTTTTCAATGTTTCGATGCCAAAGAGGGAGAAGATGTCTAGGATCATCCGGGATTTGCATGGGTTGGGTTTGCTTCGTATTTTCCTATGTCGTTATCTTAAAAAAATGAACATTTTCCTTATTTGGTTCTTGTGAGACTATCTACTATGTGTATGGTCATGCTATGTGAACCTTTATCGCTTTATCATCTGTTGTCCATTATGTGTTGTACTACATGTATATCTTGATGCACATAGTCAGGGGGAGCATAGCTATGTTTATCTATTTTTAAGAATTTCATGCAAAACCTCTTGTTGTCATCAAACACCAAAGAGGGGGAGATTGAAGGACATTTATTGTCTTAATTAGTTTTGGTGTTTGTTAACAACTTGAGGATCATTTTACAGTGTGCTAACATTGTCAGGTCAATCTATTGAAAAGAGAAAAGTCCATGTCATAATGGAAAAATCCCTGGATGAAACAGAAGTTTCTTGGAAAGTCCAGACCAGAGTCTCCGGTGTGCATAGACCGGAGGTTCCGGTGTGGTCTGAAGTTTCGCCTCGAATCTCCAGAGTGAATCCAAGATGAAGCCCAGGGATGCTCAGAACAGGGGTCCGGAGACAGGCCAGATTTTGACCAGAATCTTTGGTGTGTGTTGACAGACGAGAATCTCCGGGGAGAAAAGTCTGGAGTCTCTAGGGTGCTCTGGTCCAGAGTTCCTGCCAAATCTCTGGATGGAGCATCAAGACTAGGCCTAGGACATTCTGTATGGGGGTCCGGAGATGGACCGGAGACGGACCGGAATCTCCGATGTAGACCGGAGTCTCCGGTCTACAGACCGGAGTCTCCAGTGTGTAAAGTCACCAATAGGCAGAAAACGGTCAGAAATCTACGGGGCTATAAATAGGGGACTTCATCCCCTACCTTCGGCTGCTCGTTCCAAAAAATAAGAACACTCCCATTAGAGCCACCAAATCAACAAGATCTCTTCATCCAACCATCCAAAATCGCTTATCTTTAGAGAATCGAAGGCAGAGGCCTTGATCTACATCTTCACCAAGAGCGATCTTCAGTCCCCCCTTGTTCACTTGAGGGCCCCTCGCTCTAGGGTTTCATTGGAAACCCTAGGCCTTGATTTGGTTCTTACAAGCTTGTATTTGATTGTTGTAATAGCTTGCTTGGATCCGGGAGCCTCCAATTCAGTTGTGAATGTGTGCCTCGAACTTGTTGTAAGGGTGCTGGCTACCACCTTGAAGGTTGTCGATATAGTGGAAGCGTGAATCGATCCCCTTGGGGTGAGGTTCACCGGAGAATAAGGGAGGCCTCTCATGTCGTTGGTGGTTTGATACCACCCCTCTCCAAATGCAGACGTACTTCCCTCAAAAGGAAGGAACTGCGGGAAATAATCCTTGTGTCTCAATGTGCTTCGTTTCAGTTACTTCTATCCTTTACCGCACCTTACTTATATCTTGTCCTTTGCTTAGATAGTTGTGCTAGTGAGACATATAGGTAAATTCGCCTTAGTTGCATATCTAAAAAATTTACCTTTTGTGTCAAACCCTAACTTGAAAAGAGTAAAATTTGAAGTAGCATCTATTCACCCCCCCTCTAGGTGCCCATACGATCATTTCAATTAGTTTTTTAATAATGCGTACAGATAAAATATTATGACTGTTTCGTGCAAGTATCGGTTCCTACTGACTCTATGCCTCCGTGTGTTTTTCTTCTTTCAGTACTTTTTTAGTTTTTTACGCGTTTACCTTTTCCAGTGTAATGTGTGCAATAATAATATATTGAAAATATCTATTACAAGAGTTATTACTATCTTCTGTGAGTGACACTTCCAATGGACTTTGATGTGTGTTGCATGTTATTCTTCTTCCAATATTGTTTCAATATTTATGCGTTCACTTTTTTCACCGCCTTTTACTTTCGCGCTAAACAAAGTACTAGCGTGTACGTAGGTTTTACGAAGTTCAAGGTAGTCGTCTTCATGGAATACCTATTATGGGTAATGTATTGTACATACACTGTTAGATAGGGATGTAGGATTGGTTGTCATACTCTCTCAAAAAAAAGGATTAGTCGTCAGACTATTTGTTGTTTATAATCTCATGTGCATATGTTTAGCTTTACTTTTTTCATGTGTACTTACGCGTCTTAGTGTTATGTACTATATTCTTATATGCTTGCGTCTTCGTGCTAAAAAACACTTACCGTGTAGCGTGTTTCGATTCTTGATCGGAGGCGTCCATGACAGTGTAGTTGGACACGCTCTTTCGCGTCAACTAGGACCGCTGAAAGTTGTCGTTGCAGCGTATTCTGTAGCTTGCCGTGGGTTCTCGCGACAGTGAGCATGGGTGGCAGCGTAGGTGGCCGGTTGGCACCGTAGGCTGTACCAGGCAGCGGCTTATCATGGCATTTTCGTGCGGTCGTTTCCGTTCGTGAGTCATGCTGGCTAACGAAACTATGGCCGTCAGTGGGTTCTCGCGACAAGGAAGTACTATGGGTCCTGTAAGCAGCCGATTCAACTCTTCGGTTTGAGTAACACACGTCGATTCGTGAATCGTGACATGGGTACTAGACACGTGCAAACCTGTCTCTGTGGTTTCACGTTCTACAACCTAGAAGTTTAGTCCCACCTCGACAACTTAGAGCGGTTTCAGCCGGCTTATAAACTCAACAATGAGAGTGCGGACAACCAAATTTAAGGCTTTATCTTAGGAACTCCAGTCCCTATACCTTAGGAACCCCAGTGCCTATGGGAAGGCCTCTGATATGTTTTTTTTGTCTTACATTAGTTTTACACCGATATTTTACTTAGATTGTATCAACAAACTGTTTTCCTGCTGCCCTGTAAGTCATTCTGCCTGCTAGCCGCACCCCGGGAGGCACACAGATAAGTCTATTATCAATAAGAACTGTCATATTATGTTTTAATATGATATTTTGACGTGATAAAAGTCATCTAAATAATTTTCACGCAACTGGGTAAAAGGAGGACGTGAGGAGAAGCATCAGAGACCATAATGAGCATCGGTACGGGTGAAGCCTGCCCGTACCATGTGCTCATATGGACCTCCATCGGCCTCGCCTCATCAAATACTTTCACCTAGCATAGACGTATCTGAGATCCGACATTCACAAACACCAGAAACACAAAAACTTCACCTTTGGAACGGATCTGGAGGAGTAACTTGCAAGAAGGTATCATCCTCGCTGCTACACAAATCATTGGAGGATAATACATCATCCCCTTCGTCATCAACCGCTGCATCTCCATCACCTAAATCATTCCTCTGTCTTGTCTATCTCTATTAGTTGTAATTGCAATTGATATTGTGATTTGTACCCGAATTCATCCATATACTTTCATTCCATCCGCATGATTTTGATGATGTTGTTGATTGCTTTCATGTGTGAGTAGTTTACCTTGTTCTTGGGGAGATGGTGAAATGCTAGAAGTATTATAATATGAAATTAACAAGATCTATAACTTTGTTCTATGAATATGTGTTAGTTCTATCTCTAGATATTATATGAAGCCGACCATGTAATATTTGCCTCTGGGACTAGAGAGGGAATTATCCTTAGAAGTATGGGATTGCATACGCCGTGAAGTGACATAACCATGTTCAGCGCTTGATGAGTGCAATTATGATGCATATTTCAGCATACAAATTACTCATATTTTTCACACATCTCATGTTCCATCTAGTTACAACTATGTCTATTATGCATGATTTCTGGTTCTCGTTCATTTTCATATGAGTGTTGCACAACTAGTAGTTTTTATTAGGATTTTATTTGTTTTCCTTGTATTTTGCATGTGTGTAGGTGCTATGGAGAATAATGGATAAAGCAAGGCAAGAGGAATCAAAGAGAGGGCAATATGCAGGAGTTATAGGCACCAGATTTAGCCATATGAGGGGTGGAAAAGTGTTTTTTCATCAACTCCAAATGAAGATCCAAGACCATGGAGTTGTAGTCCTCGTCCATACGATTCCAATGAGCGGAAGAACACCCAAATCGAAGTTCGTATAAGGAAATGACGGTCAAAATACCAAAGAGTTCTAAGCTCATAACGACCGTTGGTACGAGCCGGTACGGTCGTACCACCCGCCCGTACCACGGCACGAGACGTACGGGAGATCCCTTTCTAGATACGTTTCTTCACGGAATACGTCCCCATTTGTTCCCAGACCTTCCTTAGGTCATAGGAAACATGTGAGGGACTATTGAAGACCATCCTAGGCCTATATAAAGAGGTGAGGAATCAAGGGATAGAGACATCACCACATACCTCCACGTGGAGCCCTCTCGCAGCCGCCACCTCCATAGCTGCCGCCATGCCACCTCCACTCAGATCTCCACATCACCATCACATATGAGGAGAAGTAACTCAGATCATTGGAGGACAAGGCATCATCCCCTTCATCATCATCCGCTACATCTCCGTCAACATCACCGTTCCCCATCTCACTTATCCCCATTAGTTGTAATTGCATTTGATATTATCGATTTGTACTCAAATTCCTCCATATACTTTCATTCCATACATATGATTATGATGACATTGTTGATTGTCTCCATGTGTGAGTAGTTTACCTTGTTCTTGGGGAGATGGAGAAACCCTAGCAATATTATAATATGAAATTAAGATGATCTATAACTTTGTGCTATGAATATGTGTTGGTTATCTCTCTAGATATATTATATGAAGTTAACCATGTAATACTGCCTTCGGTACTGGAGAGGGATTTACCCTTGGAAGTATGGAATTGCATACGGTGTGAAGTGACATACCGTGTTCGGCGCTTTACCATATGGACAAGGGGGATAAGGAGGTATTCACTAAGCTTGTATCAATATCCACGGGGTAACCCTTAGTTGCAATGGATCCATAGGTGGTTGCTGAAAATCGTTGTAGGGGTTATTTAGAGATGTGACGACCGATGGTTTTTTGGGCACATCTTATGATGGAGCTCTCCCCACACATGTTATAACCAAAGGCATAGGTTTATCCTACTCGTAGTTACTACCAATGCTAGCAGTGTATCCTACAAGCACCCGAGAACTCCTTAACCATATTGTCACCACCACAACCATACTAGCTTACTCTCTGTTACTTTAGTTAAATACTTTGTTCTTGTTTACAATTGCTCACAAACACCCCTTTTACACTCTAGCTTGGAATTATAATAACTTACAAGTACTCTTTAGATAATAGTAATGAGGGGCATAAAGACCTCTACCAATAGTTCTGTGTGGTTCGATACTCTTACTTTTGAAACTAGCTACAATTGATATGTGCACTTGCAGTCATCAACGCTTTTACATATGGAAAACGGGGATAAGGAGGGATTCACTAAGCTCATATCGATATCCATGGGGTAACCCTTAATTGCAATGGATCCATATGTGGTTTCCGAAGATCATTGTAGTGGTTATATAGAGATGTGATGACTAATGGTTTTCTAGGCACATCTTATTATGGAGCTCTCCCCACATATATCATGACCAACGATCTATATTTATCCTAATCGTAGTTAATACCAATGCTAGAGGTGGAGCCTAAATCCTCGAGAACATTTCGCCTTACTGAAGTTCCATTACAGTTCTCACCGTGCTAATTTACTTCACTGCATTCTTTACTCTTTTCCAATCAAACCAAACTCTCTTAAAACACTCTTACTTGAAATCAAGGGCAACTCTAAGTATCCTTTGATAGATAGTAATGGGAGGCATAAAGAAATTAAACAAATAGCTCTATGTGGTTCGATACTCTTACTTTTGAATCTAGATACAATTGATCTATTCACTTGTAGTCATCCGTTGAGATAAGAGGGCGGCCGCAACACAACCACTCGGTGACCTCCACCGATGTCGGCGGTTGCTGACCGAACGCGTCAACAAGGACACACCAGGCCATCTGGCCCGTCCAGGCCTAGAAAAGGGCCCATAAAATCCCTGCCGCCATGTTGCTTGTAGGACAGCCGTGGCGACAACTGCCCTCCTACGCACATCGTACCGCCTCATGATGAGTGCATATTTGCATCATGTTGTACATTATTATTTTGCATTGTAGATGTAGGATCTTGGTATTTTACGGCGTTTGCACGCACGTTTTATGTCTATATTTGCTAGGATCAGGACAAATGATGGATACAATGGACACAATCCTCGGAGAAGTTGTACTGGGGAGAAAAGGAGTCAAAAAACAACATAAATTTCATATTTGGGAAATATCAATAATACATGATGTCTACGCACTTCTATTCTTGTAGATAGTTGTTGGGCCCCCAAGTGCAGAGGTTTGTAGAACAGCAGCAAGTTTCCCTTAAGTGGTCACACAAGGTTTATCGAACTCAGGGAGGAAGTGGTCAAAGGTATCCCTCTCAAGCAACCCTGCAATCAAGATACAAGAAGTCTCTTGTGTCCCCAACACACCCAATACACTTGTCAGGTGTATAGGTGCACTAGTTCGGCGAAGAGATAGTGAAATACAAGTGGTATGGATATAAGACAACGGTGCTAGAAAAGAGCTTGACGGGAGGAAAAGACTAAAGGCAAAAAGAAATAAAGATGGAAGCAAGCAAACATGTAACATATCTAGTTGCAAACGGTGTTTCAATGTTTAGAAACAAGGCCTAGGGATCATACTTTCGCTAGTGAACACTCTCATATAAATATCTTCTCTTCATCATACTACTCTGAACTACTCTCCAGTTGGACACTCTAATCCATGGTAGGGCTATAACAGCACTCCTCAAAGTCCGCTTTCCCCATCTAGATAACCCCACACTGTCACCTTGAGCGCTAGATGGTTCCAACAAATACCACAATTTCATAGAGACATCCAACTCCAAATATAACTCATAATAAGTATTTGTAATCTCTAGCCTAAGTGCCACACGGTGTGCACACTGTCAACTTCACACACGTGGGGAGAGCAGAGATCTATTAAAGCACTTGAGTAGCAAAGTAGATCTACTTGATTACAAAGCTCATGATAAAAATATGATCATGCATAGAGAGAGAGAGATGAACACATAGATACCGGTAGAGCCCTTAGCCTCGAGGAAGAACTACTCCCTCATCATCATGGGAATCAGCAACGACGATGGAGATGGTGGTGGAGATCGATGGATATGGCTCTGGGGGCACTTCCCCGTCTCGGCAGGGTGCCGAAATAGAGACTTTCTGTCCCCTGAATCTCCCCTTCGGTGGCGGTGGCGCTGCGGAACTTTTCGTGGCTGGAGGCTGGATTATCTAGGGTTTTCTCCCCAGGGGCTTCTTATAGGCGAAGGGACGATGTCAGAGGGTGGACCAGGGGCCCACACCACATGGTGGCGTGGCCAGGGGGACCCACGCCACCACATGGTGTGGCCAGCCCCTGGTCCCTCTCCGTCTCATCTTTTAGCTCCGTGTTCCCCTCGGTGAAATATTGACTTTGGCTTTTGTACTGTCCAATTCCGAGAATATTCGTTTCTAGCTTTTCTAGGACCAAAACAGAAGAAAACAGGCAACTGGCACTATGGCATCTTGTTAATAGGTTAGTCCCAGAAAACATATAAAAATACCTCAAAGTATGAACAAAACATAAGCAGGTAGATATAAAACAAGCATGGAACATCAAAAATTATAGATACGTTTACGACATATCAACATCCCCAAGCTTAACTCCTACTCGTCCTCGAGTAGGTAAGTGATTAAAAGAATAATTTTTGAGGTGACATGCACCATCACAATCTTGATCAAGGCATTTATAAAACATTGATAGCTGGGATCATAGTACTTTAACATAGCATGAAAGATATAGTTCTAACAATAAGACATAGCAACTATGTCATAACATGAAAAGGTACAAACAAAAGATTCATGAATAACGATGCTTTGAAAGACGTTTGTTTGTTTCACATAAATAAAACATAATGAGAATGGTATTCAACTTGTCCCTCATAGTGTAGCAAAACATAAATGCATAGGACACCTTCAAAGTTCATAAGGGTGACTAGATATAAATGGTTTAAGAACAAGCAATATCAAAGTTATGCATCAATCAACAAGTCTTGGGACAATGCACATTAAACTAAGAATGGCCACTATGCTCTCTTAATAGGTGCATAAAGATAGAAGATGGAGACTCAACATAAAAGTAAAAGAAAGGCCTTCATAGAAGGAAGCAGGGATTCAAGTCTCATAAAGAGCTTCCGAAAATTATGGTACTTATTAGCTTTCAGCTCTCATTGCCCCTATCATAAGCATCTTGAAGTGATTAAGGTTAAAGTGAACAAACTATGGAGTATATGCTTGACAAAGTATAAGTTGGCAATCTCATGTCCCTTGAATACGAGGGTCGCTCCTCATGCTACTCAAGTTTAGTTACCTATAAGTTTCTTGTCATAGTAAGTATATGTGTATCATAGAGAACCACCAACGGGGTACCCCTTGCACATGATATAGGAGCTATCCCATAATCAAAATGACAAGGCAAGCAGACAATGAGCATCTCAGGAATCTTACCATGGGAAAATGGTGCTTTTTTCTCTCTTTCCTCTTTTCTCATCTTTTTTTCTTTTTCTCAATCTCTATCTCTTTTTTTATAAGAAGAATGCTTCATAGATTGCTCACTATGGTGATGCTGCAAGTTTCCACCATGATTAGGCATGGCTTAGGCTAGCAGCCCAGGCGTTTCTATAACACACATACATAACTCCATGGACTTACAAGCCCCCCTTTCATTTCACACCGACGACATCCATAAACAAAAGAGCATGATATCAACTGGGTACAATGTACAAGTGCAATGTTGAAAGCGTTCCCCATGACAGCATGGTTCTACTAATTCCCAACGTATAAGTGCAAGCATATACAACATAGATGACACAATGGTTCAAGTTTATTAGGGGCAAGAAAAGTAAAGTGTGCCATCAAGCTCGTGAGAGCTTTAATCACTAATTTGCACATAACAAGTTTAATTCAGAAGGTAGATAAAAACATGAATATACTTGGAATAGCAAATGCTAATAGGTAGGTATGGTGGACTCTTTGGAATAACTTGGTTTTATTTTGAGTTGGATGCATGAGTAGAACTTATACTTGGTATGGAGGCTAGCAAAAGACTGGGAGCGACCAACTAAGAGAGCAATAATGGCCATAATCATGTAAAGCGACAAAACATCATTAATTGAAGCATAAAGTGATATTACAAGTCCAAAATTAAATGATAATAGAGGCTATTGTGACTTGGTATAGTCTTAACATGGTGTGAGAATGCGCCAAGTCAACCCAAATAAAGCATTAAAGGAGAATACCACAATATTATGCCTTTATATGCTAAAACAACGCATGATTCTTTCAAATCACATTAAGCAATCTAAATTGTTTATAACATGTTATGCTACAAAAAAAATAACTAAGCATAAAGCCAAAACAATATCAAGCATGACATGATAAAGTCTAAGTCACAGTTAAAAACAAGCTCTTTTTTACCACTTAAGCATGAACTTTCCTACTCTTTTCCAATCGAAATCAACTTTATTTGAATACTAATGCATGAATGAGGGCATCCAACCAATTTATTCAAGCAAACTAAGCAAATGAAAACTAAAAATGAAAACGAAGACGCTCCAAGAACAACACAGCATTGCATGGAACAATAAAAATGAAGTGTCTAGAAAGACCTGAGATTTTCATTGATGAAGAAGGGGATGCCTTAGGCATCCCCAAGCTTTAATGTTTGTACCTCTTGAATATTTATTGGGGTGACACGGGGTGGCATCCCCAAGATTGAGCTTTTGTCCATTCTTCATCTCATTACATCATTCTTTCCCTACACCTAAAAATTTCCTTCATACAAAACTTCACACAATCTTCATTAGCAACATTAGTGCATTCAAAAGATAATAAACCTTTGGGTTTTAGTTTTAAAACAGAAAACTTTCATTAAAAACACAATCTACTGTAGCAATTCCCTCAAAAAGCTCAATTCACCAAAAAGAACCCAAAAAGAAATCGATAAAAAGGCAAATGTAAATAATGACAGAAATCTGTCAAAACAGACCATCAGGTTAAAACCGATTTTTTAGAAGACTTTATGTTACTCAAATGGAAAAGTGTTGAACTAAGGAAAGTTAGCTAACAACCTGGGGGATTTATTTGAAAAGTTACAGCTCAATCCGACACACAGGGATGTTACACGAATTTTTACAGTGAAGCACAAAAATCTGTTTCGGGACAACACTTCCCCAAATCTTACTTCCCTCTCATTAGAGGTTATTCTTGGCACAAAAATCAAATAAAAAAGGATAAGGAGCGGTTATTACTGAATTAATAACTTCCAAGACTCATAAAAACTATTGGGTTATCTTCCAAGGAGTACTTTTCTTTAACGCCTTTAAGTTAGGCATGATAGTTTGAGAAGATGCTCACATAAGAAATATGAATTAAAGTAAAAGAGAGCATCGAGAAGCAAATTCAAAGCACATTTAAGTCTAACCCACTTCCTATGCATAGGAATCTTGTAAAGAAATAAGTCATGAAAACACAAAGCAACAATCATAGTACAGCAAAACAAGTGCAACTTCAAAATTTTCAACATAAAGAGGGGAAACTTAATATTATTGAGATGCATAAAACCATGTTTCCCTCTCTCATAATAATTTTCAGTAGCATCATGAATAAAATTAACAATATAATTATCACATAAAACATTCTTATCATGAGCCACATGCATAAAAGAATGAATACTCCCCACATAAACATAGTCATTCTTATTAATTGTAGTGGGAGCAAATTCAACAAAATAGCTATCATTATTATTCTCATCGCCATAATTACCAAATATAGGAGGCATATTGTAATCATAATTAATTTTCTCCTCAATAGTAGGTGGACTGAAAATATCATATTCATTATTGTAATCATCATATATTGGAGGCATAGTATCATCAAAGTAAATTTTCTCCTCCGTGCTTGGGGGATTAAAAAGATCATTTTCATAAAAACTAGCTTCCCCAATCTTAGACTTTTCCATAGCATTAGCAATAATGGTGTTCAAAGAATTCATACTAATAATATTGCTATTAGCATGCAAATAAAGTTCCATAGGTTTTTTAACTTTCTCTTCAAACACGTTTATGTCCTAACTCAAGATAAATACTATAAAGCCTAACTAGTGAAAATAAAAACAAGAAAAAAGATATAATTACAGAATCTAAAGGAAATAACTTCGAGCACTCACACACCAGTAGTAGTACTAGAAGATAGCTTAATAGCCAGAGGATGTGAGTACCTTTTACCTTACCTCCACAGCAACGGTGCCAGAAAATAGCTTGATGTCTATGCACTTCTATTCTTGTAGACAGTTGTTGGGCCTCCAAGCGCAGAGGTTTGTAGAACAGCAGCAAGTTTCCCTTAAGTGGATCACCCAAGGTTTATCGAACTCAGGGAGGAAGTGGTCAAAGGTATCCCTCTCAAGCAACCCTGTAATCAAGATACAAGAAGTCTCTTGTGTCCCCAACACACCCAATACACTTGTCAGGTGTATAGGTGCACTAGTTCGGTGAAGAGATAGTGAAATACAAGTGGTATGGATATAAGACAACGGTGCCAGAAAAGAGCTTGACAGGAGGAAAAGACTAAAGGCAAAAAGAAATAAAGATGGAAGCAAGCAAACATGTAACAGATCTAGTTGCAAACGGTGTTTCAATGTTTAGAAACAAGGCTTAGAGATCATACTTTCGCTAGTGAACACTCTCATATAAATATCTTCTCTTCATGATACTACTCTGAATTACTCTCCGGTTGGACACTCTAATCCATGGTAGGGCTATAACAGCACTCCTCAAAGTCCGCTTTCCCCATCTAGATAACCCCACACTGTCACCTTGAGCGCTAGATGGTTCCAACAAACACCACAATTTCATAGAGACATCCAACTCCAAATATAACTCATAATAAGTATTTGTAATCTCTAGCCTAAGTGCCACATGGTGTGCACACTGTCAACTTCACACACGTGGGGAGAGCAGAGATCTATTAAAGCACTTGATTAGCAAAGTAGATCTACTTGATTACAAAGCTCATGATCACAATTTGGTCATGCATAGAGAGAGATGAACACATAGCTACCGGTAGAGCCCTTAGCCTCGAGGAAGAACTACTCCCTCATCATCATGGGAATCAGCAACGACGATGGAGATGGTGGTGGAGATCGATGGAGATGGCTCCGGGGGCACTTCCCCGTCCCGGCAGGGTGCCGGAACAGAGACTTTCTATCCCCCGAATCTCCCCTTCGGTGGCGGCGGCACTTCGAAACTTTTCGTGGCTGGAGGCTGGATTATCTAGGGTTTTCTCCCTAGGGGCTTCTTATAGGTGAAGGGGTGATGTCAGAGGGTGGACCAGGGGCCCACACCACCCGGTGGCGCGGCCAGGGGACCCGCGCCACCACATGGTGTGGCTAGCCCCTGGCCCCTCTTCGTCTCGTCTTCTGGCTCTGTGTTCCCCTCGGTGAAATATTGACTTTGGATTTTGTTCCGTCCAATTCCGAGAATATTCATTTTCTGGCTTTTCTGGAACCAAAACAGAAGAAAATAGGCAACTGGCATTGTGGCATCTTGTTAATAGGTTAGTCCCAAAAAACATATAAAAATACCTCAAAGTATGAACAAAACATAAGAAAGTAGATATAAACAAGCATGGAACATCAAAAATTATAGATACCAAAAGAAAACCCGAAGCGATCAAGGCTTACAAACGGTTCAACAACCAACTATACGACCAGAATACTTTTTCCGGCCATATAGTTCCGGTCGTATAGTTGGCGCCGCCACCGCCTCCTCAAATAGTTTCACCCTGTGCAACTAGATCGGATAGACGACATACAGAACACCCAGGAATCGCAGAAAACCTCACCTCCCGAAGGAATCTGGAGGGGGAACTCGCCCAAGGGATCCATCTTCGCCCTACACAGATCTGGGAGGCCAAGGCATCGATCTTCATCTTCATGAACCGCTGCACCAACATCATCTCCATCCATCCCATCTTCACCCATCTAGATCTTGTTGTAATTTCAGTACTCGTTGTGGATTTATACAAGAACTATTCATTTACAACCGATTCCATTACCATTGCTATGATGTTGATTTCCTCCATGTCTGAGTAGATCTTTAGTTCTTGGGGAGATGGAGAAACCCTAGCATATGATTGACATAAGATAGAGATTATTATGTTATACATCATTATGTGTATGAGTTAATTGTCTTCATCTTGATGTTGGGAGTTGTGCATCTCCTTAATATTTGCCTCCTGTGGGGATTCGATGAAGGGGTTACTTGTTAGTAAACGAAGGGATGATAACACTTACTGTGACTATAAAGCTATTGTCATTCTTTACGTACTAACTTGGGGAATCAAGGAGAACTCATAAAGCCATGTCCATGCCACGGGAGAAATCCCTTAATAGCGGGATAATACGATTGATGTCGTTTATCTGTCGGCTGTGGTTATGAAGGATGATGTGAGTAGTGGTTGTTGCCTATTTGCCCATATATGGAGCTCCTCCCACATACATACATATAATGAGAATATTCGTTATAATAATCTTGATTTCTTAGTCTTGATTACTAGTTGTCTATTGGTTGTAGTTATAATAAATTTTTCCCTATTGTAGTTTTAAGTTCTTTTACATACGCGATTCTTACTTTCTGCATTAAGTTTTACTTTACTTTACTTGCTTCGTTCAACCAAAAACCCCAAAACAACTCTACTATTCTTGCATCTTAAATTCCTTAAGTACTTCATTTAGTTTTAGTTAAAATCATTTTAGTCTTTCGCCTACTGCTCCCTGTGGGATCGATATCTTTATTTCAAAACTAGCTACAAACGATCTGTGCACTTGCAGTCATCAAACTATTTTCTGGCACCGTTGTCGGGGAGCTTAGCGCTATAAGTCACTTTACTTTTAATTATTTACTTTTGTTGTACTAATTATTAATTTAAGTTGTAGAACCACAACAATGGACATCACTAAGCATTTAATCCAGCTTGAGGCAGTAAGGAAAATGGGTTCGCCCATGGACGCTTTTATAAGTGTCTACTAAAAGCATAAATCCAGATGGAATTGAGATCCACCCTTTATTATTTGAACTATTGCACTCTAAGAAATTTGCAGGAACCAATGAAGAGAGTCCATATGGACACTTACAATTCTTTGAAGACATTCTTAGTTCCTTTATATTCGACAACTGTGATCTTGATATGGTTAAAACCCAGTTGTTTAGACAAACTCTCTCTAATAATGTTTGTGACTGGTATAGATCTTTTTGTGCAGAAGCACCAAGGACTTGGACGGAATTGACAACCAATTTCCTATCAAAATATTACTCAGAAAGCAAATCTCACAAGATGAGAGGTATTATTATCAGTTTCAAAAATAATCCTGATGAGGGTTTGTATGAAGGGTATCTAAGGTACAAGAGCTATCTAGATAATTGCCCCCATCATCGTTTGCCTGATTGGTTAATAACTCATTGACGAGGGGTAACCTCGGCAATGCCCATGGTGATGTACTTGGGGTTTCGTGGAAAAGAGAACGCTGGGGATTTCGTCGGATGTCAGGGAAACAATGGAATCAAAGTCGCCTAAATATTGAGTAATCGCACTATTACAAGTTGTCCTCTAGATTTCGGTACCCTTGCTTAGGCTTATCCCGTCCTATATATAATAGGCCGGGTCTCAAAGCTACATGCAGATAGGTTTCATACACGCATAATTACAATACCAACATAATGTCGGTTCATAGTCTCTTTCCTAATACAATCAAAGTCTTTGTCGGTTGCTTCCTTGGGCTATCATCTGAAACCTTCATGGGCCATAAGCCTTTTACCCAATATAGGGTATCGAACCATAGTCATTCGAGTAATCATACCTATGTCACTCATACTTTCTATGGAGGCTTAATAATGAAAAAAGAATGAATCTAGACACCGCTTCTAATGGTAGTTTTCTATCTTATACCTATGATGAAGCCTGGAAATTAATAATGAAAATGAGGGAGGCAACGAAAAATCTTAAAAATGAGCAGAACATTACAAATAGTTTTTCTAAATATGCTTGTGTTAACGATTTCCTTGCAGATGAAGGGACTTGTGCAATAAAACCCTTGGTACTGATTCTTACTCGGTAAAGAAAATTATTGGGAATTATGCAGGGCATTTGCAGGTACCTACAGAATGGAAACCCCATAAACCCCTCGAAGAAAATAAGCATGCAAGAGTGCTAATGGAAGAATTCTCCTCTACACCTATTCGAAATGATATCAAGAAAATCAAAAAGAGGAAGAACAAATAAAAAGAAGATTAAAGAAACCAGAAAAGAACCTCGAAGCTACTAATATAAATAATGTTATATTGAAGGATCTTATGGAAGAACGAATGACGGATAATGAAGTGGTTATGCTAGACTTCAAAACCTCAGAATTCATCGAAGGTAAGGTACGAGGTAACGAAACTTCTAAACCTATGACTCCTATATATTGCGGAGAAACTTTCTTATACGGAATTTGTGAGCCAATTTCCACTATAAATATTATGCCTTCATCACTTTATGAGGAACTTCGCTATAATTTAAATAATCCAGATGTGGAACCGGTAGACACTACTATTAAACTGTTTAATAGAACTAATATAAAACCGGAGGGAGTTATCAGAAACATCTATGTCTTTATTGGATCACTCATGTACCCCCTTGATTTTCATATTGTTAACATGCCTCGAGATTCCTTTTGTCCTATTCTTTTAGGCAGGCCTTTTATTTACATAACCAAAGCTCAAGTTGATAATAAGAAGGAGACTATTTCACTGATGTTTGGAGAACAGGAAATGACATTCCACTTTGCCAAACTAAGGAAGAGGCCATATGAAGTGGAAGATGTCAAGGAAGAGAAAACGAATGCTGAGCTGGTCACAATTCATTTCAGTACTCCATAGGATGAATTAGAAAGGAGCCTAATTAATTAGGGGGAAGCACCGGATGATGATGAGAGAGAAGACATGGATGATTACCTTGATTCAGTTCCGGAAGCACAAAATCCACATGACTATGAAGAACTGGTAAGAAAAGGAGACGAAGAACCTCCACCAATTGAATTGAAACAACTTCCAGATGATATGATGTATGAGTTTTTAGATAATGAAAATAAATGCCCTGTTATTATTAGAAAAAATCTATCAGAAAATGAAACAAATAAACTTATTTCAGTCTTGGTTAAGTATCGTGAAGCCTTTGGATATACTCTAAGTGATATTAAAGGAATAGATCCATCTATAGTAACCCATAAGATTACCATGCTTGATGATGCTGAACCTGTAGTTGATACACAAAGAAGGCTTATTAGATGCAGGCATAATATATCCTATTTCTGGCAGCAAGTGGGTTAGCCCAGCTCATTGCATACCAAGACAAGGTGGTCTTGATGCTGCTATGAATGAGAACGGTGAGCTAGTTCCTGTAAGACCTATTGTTGGATATCGTATGTGCATTGATTTTAGGAAGCTAAACCGTGAGACACAGAAAAATCATAAACCTATACCATTTATGGATAAAATTTTAGAAAGACTAAGTAATAATTCTTATTTCTGTTTTCTTGATGGTTATTCTGGATATTCTCAAATTGCCATACAACTGGAAGATTAAGAGAAAACAACTTTTACTTGCCCTTATGGCACATATGCTTATAGATTAATTCTGTTTGGCTTATGTAACACAACAACAACTTTTCAAGAATGTGTTTTAAAAATCTTTGATGATTTTGTTGAGAAGACTATGGTATTTCTAACAAATGGTTTTGTTGTTTGTGGAACAACCTTTGATAATTGCCTCTACAATCTAAACAAAATTTTGCAGAGATGTAGGCAATCAAATTTGGTTTTGAATTGGGAACAATGCCATTTCATGGAAAGAGAAGGTAAATATTTTGGGCATAAGGTTTCGAAGAAGGGAATAAAAATAGATAAAACTAATATAAATGCTATAGAAAATCTTCCAATACCTCAGGACATAAAAAACTTAAAAATGTTTCTGGGACATGCAGGTTTTTATAAGCGTTTTATAAAAGATTTTGCTAAAATAGCTATGTCTCTCACCAACCTTCTTGAGAAATAAACTCCATTCTACTTAGACCATAACCGCATTGCAGCTTTTGAGAACCTTAAAAACAAATTAGTTTCAGCACCCATCATGCAATCTTCAAAATGGGATGAACCTTTCAAAATCATGTGTGATACTAGTGCCTATGCTTTAGGGGTTGTGTTAGGATAGCGAGACGGAAAGAATTTAAATATTATTTATTATGCTAGCAGACCTCTTAATAAGATTCAAAAAAATTATGCTACTACAGAAAAAGAGTTCCTAGCTATACTTTTTGCTTGCGACAAATTTAGATCTTACATCATTAATTCTAAGGTAATAGTACATATGGATCACCAAGCTTTGTGTCACCTCCTTGTGAAAAAGGATGAGAAGCCCCAGTTGATTAGGTGAGTTTGGAAATAGTAGATAGGAGGGGTAAGGATAATCTGGTAGCAAATCATCTCTCTAGGATGGAGGGAATAATTACCGACCCCGTACCTATAAATGAGTCATTTTCGAGAGAGTATTTAGCAAATGTTGAAATTGCTGATCCTTGGTATGCAGATTATGCTAACTATCTCACATTAAAATTTATACCTCCTGATATGACAAGAAATCAAAGGATGAAATTCTTTAATGATCTTAAATATTACTTTTGGGATGATCCATATATATATTGTCATGGACCTGACGGAATGATTTAGAAGTGTGTTCCTAACCATTAAATGAATGCGATTTTGCAATCTTGTCATGACATCACATATGGAGGACATCATGCAGGCAAGTGAACTGCGGCAAAGGTACTTCAACCCGGATTCTATTGGCCCACCTTGCTTAAGGATGCACACAAGTATGTAGAACACTGTGATGCTTGCCAGAGAAGAGGTAATATAGGTAGGAGACAAGAAATGGCCATGAATTATAGTCTTATAATCGAACCCTTTGATGTATGGGGAATGTATTACATGGGACCTGATACATTGCAAATGTATCTATAATTTTTGATGTTCCATGCTTGGTTTTATCTACTTTCTTGTGTTTTGTCCACACTTTGGAGTACTTTTCATATGATTTCTAGGACTAACCTATTAACAAGAGCCACAATGCCAACTGCCTGTTTCTGCCGTTTTTGGTTCCAGGAAGTCAGAAAATGAATATTCTCGGAATTGGACGGGACAAAAGCCAAAGTTGCTATTTTACCGGAAGACATCTAGAGCCAGAATACGAGACGGAGAAGGGCTAGGGCCCGGCCACACCACCTGGCCACGCGGCCAGGCCTGGCTCGCACCAAGGGGTGGTCTGGCCGACCCCAACACCCCCTCGGCCTCTCCTTCTGCCTATATATTACCTCTGATATGGAAACCCTAAGTAACTGATCAAAAATCCACGAAAGAGTCTGTAGCCGCCGTCATCTCCATCCCTAGATCGGGAGGGATCTGAAGCTCTTCTCGGCACCCTGGCGGAGAGGGGAATTCACCCTGGAGGCCTTCTTCATCACCATGCAAGCCTCCGGTGTGATGCGTGAGTAGTTCATCTCTGGACTACGGGTCCATGTAGTAGCTAGATGGCTGGTTCTCCTCCTTTGTGCTTTCATGTTTAGATCTTGTGAGCTCCGTTCATGATCAAGATCATCTATTTGTAATCCATACATGTTGTGTTTGCGGGGATCCGATGGATATTGAGATGCTATTTTAGATTGATTATTGATTCTAGCATGTCTTTGTTATTTGTGATCTTGCATGCTTTCCGTTGTTAGTAGCTATCTTGGCCAAGTAGATGCTAGCAACTCCAAGAGTTAGTATTTATGCTCGATAGTGGGTTCATGCCTCTGGTAATCTAGGGAAGTGACAGAAATCTCTAAGGTACTAGATGTGCTGTTGCTACTAGGGAGAAAACAACAATCCTTTGTTCAAAGAATAATCGTATTGTTTAGTTTACACGCAATTCATAAAGCAATAATCTATTGCTTGCAACTTAGTACTGGAGGGGGTTCGGATGATAACCTGAAGGTGGATTATTAGTCATAGATGCAGTTGGATGGCGGTCTATGCATAATGTTGTAATGCCCAATCAAGTCTCAAAGGAGTCAAGATGATTAGTATATGCTTGTATGCTTTCTTGATGTTTGTCAATTGCCTCGCTGTAATTTGTTCACCCAGCATGTTATCTATCTTAAGGAGAGCCACCTATAGTGAACTATGGACCCCGGTCTTTTCTTTTACATACAATCTATAAAGTGTTTACTGCTTTGTGTTTACTTTCTGCAATCTATTACTTCCTTCCATTCGATACGTTTAATCCTTTCTTTTCAGCAAAACCGATGAGATTGACAACCTCATCGCAAGTTGGGGACAGAGTTCTGTGGTTGTGTTGTGCAGGTCTCCACGTTGCTGCTGGCACCGGTAGTGTGCCCTGCCAACGTTCAGCTATCTACACCTTTGGGGTGTTTCCTTGCTCCTACTGGATTGATAACCTTGGTTTCATAACTGAGGGAAACTTACTGCTGTGCTCATCATACCTTCCTCTTGAGGTTCCCCAACGAGCTCGTTAATACACGAGCCAGCAGGACCTTTTATACAATCAAATTGTTATACTCATATCCTTGTTGCTGTCGACTATGTTACTAAATGGGTTGAAGCTATTCCAACAAGCCATGCAGATGCAGCTGCCTCATTGAAGATGATCAAGGATGTTATATTCCTCGGGTTTGGAGTTCCTAGATTCTTAATTACTGATGGTGGTTCTCATTTTATGAAAGGAACTTTCAGGAAAATCCTCAGCAAATATGGAGTAACTCACCACGTTGCTTCACCATATCATCCTCAAACAAGTGATCAAGTGGAACTCTCCAATAGGGAATTAAAGATCATACTCGAGAAGACGGTGGACAAATCAAGAAAAGATTGGTCATACAAGTTAAATGACACTCTATGGGCATACTGTACTGCGTTTAAAAATCCAATGGGTATGACACCTTATAAGATGGTATACGGTAAGGCATGCCATTTACCTTTAGAAATGGAACACAAAGCTTTCTGGGCGATCAAGAACCGAAACAATGATCTTAAAGCAGCAGGAGAAAACCGTTTATTAGATATTCATGCTTCAGATGAGTTTAGAAGTGAGGCTTATGAAAATGCTAGATTGTTTAAAGAAAAAGTGAAAAGATGGCATGATAAAAAAATAGAAAATAAGACCTTTAAAAGTGGAGACAAGGTGTTGCTCTATAATTCTCGTCTTAAGTTGTTTCCAGGGAAGCTCAGATCAAAGTGGTAAGGTCCCTATATAGTTAAAGAAGCTTATTCATTGGGAGCAGTGAAGCTCAAGGGAAAAACACCTTCTCTTTCATGGGTGGTAAATGGACAACGTTTGAAGTATTATCGAGTAAAACAAGATATAAGTGCAGTCACTATACAAGTGATCACCCCAGAAGAGGTGTTTAAGCAAAGATATACAAGGGATGGCAACTGCAAGAATAATGGACTCAGGACGAAATGAGCAACACTACGGTCAAGCTATTGACCATAAAAGAGCGCTTCGTGGGAGGCAACCCATGCAAAATAAAGATTTGAGTAAGTTTTTAAGTTTGTGTTAAATAAGGAACATTTGGATCTCTAGAAAAGAAAAAGGAAGATTGATAATGCCAATATTGGTCGAAAATTTAGGCTGTCATTTTTCTGTCAAAACTTGATATTTCGTTAAGTTTCAGATTAATAAGGAATCCTTGGAGAAGAAGGAAACTTTTGGTGGACACAGAGGGTTTAACGACCAACTATACGGCGGGAATAAAAATTCCGGCCATATAGCTGCGGTTGTATAGTTGTTTCTACATCACCCCTTTCGTCTACGAAAGGTACTGATAGTTTAACAACCAACTATATGGCGAGAATAAAAATTCTGGCCATATAGTTGTCGTCGTATAGATATCGATGCCTTTGACAAAGCTCTTTTCTGGGTACTGATAGTTTAACAACCAACTATATGGCGGGAATAAAAATTCCGCCTGTATAGTTATGGTCGTATAGATATCAACCCATCTCCAAAAAAATTATTCGGGATACAGAGAGTTTAACGACCAACTATACAGCAGGAATAAAAATTCCCAACCGTATAGTTCCAGCCGTATATGTTAGTTCCACTGTAGAAGATATTCTATAGTCGGTTCGTAACTATACGATGGGACCTATATGGGCAGCGCCCATATAGTTGCTCGTTACAAAAGGCGGCTAGGGTTTTTGACCTCCCTTTTTAAAGCTGATCACATCTAACCTTTTTCATTAAGTTTTCGGAGAGCTACAGCCTCCAGCCTCAAAAAATCCTCGCCATCCCTATACAAGACCCTCTAACAACATCCGTGCAGCGAAGCCATGCAGCCCTTCCATGTCAACAAGATCTGGAGGAAGAAAGAAGAGAAGCCCGTGAAGAGGATCGAAGAAGTAGAACTGCTACATTGCAAATGTATCTATAATTTTTGATGCTCCATGCTTGGTTTTATCCACTTTCTTGTGTTTTGTCCACACTTTGGAGTACTTTTCATATGATTTCTTAGACTAACCTATTAACAAGAGCCACAATGCCAGCTGCCTGTTTTCTGCTATTTTTGGTTCCAGGAAAGTCAGAAAATGAATATTCTCGGAATTGGACGGGACAAAAGCCAAAGTGCCTATTTTTCCAGAAGACTCCATGAGCCAGAATACGAGACGGAGGAGGGCCAGGGGTTGGCCACACCCCCCAGGCGCGGGCTGGGCCTGGCCGTGCTAGGGCATGGTGTGGTGGCCCCAGGCACCCCCTCGGTCTCCCTCTTCGCCTATAAGAAGCCTTCTAACCTAAAAACACCGGGGGGTTTGACGTTTTTCCAGAAAAAGTTCCACAGCGCCGCCACCACTGAAGGGGAGATTCGGGGGACAGAAAGTCTCTGTTCCGGCACCCTGCCAGGACGGGGAAGTGCTCCCAGAGCCATCTCCATCGATCTCCACCATCATCTCCATCGACCATCCATGTTTCCCCCATCTATGAGTGAGTAATCCCCCGCTATAGGCTATGGGGATGGTAGGGATTGTACGAGATCGTTCATGTAATGGCATCAGATTGTTAGGGCATGGTGCCTAGTATCTTTTATTAGTGCTTTATGACTTTGTTGCGACTTGTTGTGCTTAATGCTTGTCACTAGGGCCCGAGTGCCATGATTTCAGATCTGAACATGTTATTGATTCATTATGATAGTATTGTTTTTGGTCTTATCTGCAAGTTGTATACACACATTGATGTCTGGAACCTATGGCCCTGAAGTGACAGAAATCGGGATAACCAGAAGGGAATGGCTTTGATGTGAGGATCACATGTGTTCACGGAGTGTTAATGCTTTGCTCCGGTGCTCTATTAAAAGGAGCACCTTAATTGCCAGTAGTTCCTTAGAGGCCCCGCTGCAAACGGGCTGGTAGGACAAAAGATGTTGTGCAAGTTCTCATTGCGAGCACGTATGACTATATATGGAACACATGCCTAGGATTATCTAGTACTTGGATGCTTTATATTATTTATCTGCAATTTCCCTATGTTCTGATTGCTATGTGAATTGTCTTGTCCATGCAACGCCTGTCCATCCATCCCTATGCCTAGCGCACTCGAATCCCACTGTTTACTGCTATTGTTACTGCTGTCTTTACTTTACTACTGTTGTTACTTTGCTATTCCTACTACAAAACTGTTGCTACTGATAAACTGCTATGAGCAAGATTGTTTCCAGGTGCAGCTGAATTGACAACTCAGTTGTTAAGGCTTATAAATATTCTTTGGCTCCCCTTGTGTCGAATCAATAAATTGGGTTTCACTTCCCTCGAAAATACTGCGATACACCCCCTATACTTATGGGTCATCAAGACTATTTTCTGGCGCCATTGCCGGGGAGCATAGCTTTATTTATCAAGTCCACTTGGAATCACTATTGTTCAAGCTAAGTTTATTTTCTCCTTGTTTGCTTGTTTCTTTATCAAAAATACAAAAGGGTAGTTCCTACTCTAGTTGTTATTTTCGTTGGTCTGTTATTGTCTTGCCTTATCATGCTTGTTGTTAATGGTTGGTTTCTTTGAAACTGAAGCTTATTGGCAAGGTGGGTTCACGGAAGATCAAAAATATTATTATAAGGAACACCGCTTGTCACAAAAAGGGAAACACTTATGGGAACAAATTGATAGATTGTATACCATTGCTAGAAACGTGTGCTCTACTTATAATGTTACTTATTGCTGTGATGAATCTCGTTGCATAAAGAGGTATAAACACCTCCCTTTTCAATGTGAGTATAATGATAATGATACCATATCTTCCTATGCTAAAGGAATTTATGGCTTTTATGATGCAGAACAAATTGAAGAATTTATTGCTTGGAAGGGTGCTTTTGAACTTGCTAGTTTGCTTGAAAATATTGATGATTCACCTTATAAGTATGAGGTTTATGGTATACTTAAATTTTTCTTTGATAATTACAAGGATGAAAATGGCTATATTCTTGAATATTTTAATAGATGCTTTCCACAAATGGAAGAGACTAATGCCTTGCAGGATCCTATGGAAGAAGAAATTGATGAACCTGAAATCTCATTAGATGAAAAAGAGGAGGAGAGTGATGAACAAAAGGAGGAAGAATGGATTAGATACCCATGCCTACCTTCTAATGAGAGTAACTCTTTATCCCTTATATTATTTGATTGTCCCCTATGCTTACTAAAGGAGGATGAATGTTATGTTCCTGAGGATTCTTTTGAAGATGTTTATAATAAAGCTCTAGTGCTTGTAGATCATGAAAAGAATGCTTTATGTGATGGTTATATTGTTGAGTTTATTCATGAGGCTACTGAAAATTATTATGAGAGAGGAAAATATGGTTGTAGAAGTTTTCATGGTATTGAAACACCTCTCTATGTGCTGAAAGTTTTGAAGTTACTCTTATTTTATCTTCCTATGCTTGTCACTTTGTTCTTTGTGAATTTATTTGCATACACGAGGATGCTTTATCTTATTTATCTGCAATTGCCCTATGTTTTGATTGCTATGTGAATTGTCTTGTCCATGCAACGCCCGTCCATCCATCCCTATGCCTACTGCACTCGAAACCCACTGTTTACTGCTATTGTTACTGCTGTCTTTACTTTACTACTGTTCTTACTTTGCTATTCCTACTACAAAACTATTGCTACTGATAAACTGCTGTGAGCAAGATTGTTTCCAGGTGCAGCTAAATTGACAACTCAATTGTTAAGGCTTATAAATATTCTTTGGCTCCCTTTGTGTCGAATCAATAAATTGGGTTTCACTTCCCTCAAAAATACTGCGATACACCCCCTATACTTGTGGGTCATCAAGAACCTAAAGGATCACCATCATCATCCAGCCCAGAGATCAAGCCTCTCCCAAATTGGGAGGACATGTTCCCGCAACGGATGGAGATGATGAGGCAAGCTAAGCGGGGAAAGAACAAGGATGAGTATCTCACTAATCCCTATCATCACAACATAGGATTCTATTATAAACTTCCTCTTGGTCCATCACCTCTTAAACCTAAGAAGGTGCGGCAAGATGAGATTCATGATAAGGTATATGAGTTGGAAAAAGCCTCGAAGGCATGTGTTGAAACAATTAGAGAAGGGATTGAGTCCTACTGGATGATGAGCAAAGACCTTGAGAAAAAGGTCGATGACATCGATGGTAGAGTTGGTTTCTTGATTAAAACTGTTTTTGAGTTGACAGATGAGAAGAAATTCCTCAATAAGAAATGTTGAAGCTTCAGTACGACATGGCCAAGCTCAGCATCCGCTTTGCAAGCATGGTTAAAGATGGCAACACAAAAGAAGAAGGCAATACTCTTCCTACCCAGGAGGAGGAATAGGTACCAACAAGGAGTTATTTGATCCCGCCTGGCTTGATTCCAAGCTTGGGGAGATCTTTAAGACCTTGTAATCTATACTATAAGTTTTATATTACTATTTTAGTTTTGCATTAGTTCGATCTTAGAAATAAAGTTTGCATCATTTGAATTCCCTTAAGGAATAGTCGATCCCATTTGTGAAATTCCGAGTTTATTATCATATATGGAGAAATATTGAGTTTGTGTTTGTCCTATTGGATATATGAATGGCCTGAGTATAATTTTACTTGCACTTGATGATAGCAATAGGAGTCTTCCACACCATTGGTATTAATGGAACATATAAAGATAATTTAATCGATATGTTGTGAGTTCATGGTTTGATTTACAAAAGTAAAAATAATCTGATTAGTCAAGTTGAAAAAGAAACCTTGAACAAAAGAAAATTGAAAGTGCTATCAAAATAGAGTGAGGACAAGTCGAGGTAGAATCTTCAAGTCATAAAGATGCTTCATATACAATTGGAGTTTGATAATTGAGATCGTTAAACTTTCGATTCCTATATGAAGTGGAATGTATGGCTAGCTTCTTTGCACAACACTTAAACAAAAGTGTGAGGATATATAAAAAGGGGGAAAAGAAGAAGAAGAAAAAGAGCGAATGTGCAAAGAGAAAATAGGCATACACCACTATATTGTGGCATGACAAAGAAACATTTTGAGATTTTGAATCCCAAGTGAATATATCAATCCTAAAACACTTGGGACTACCTCGCTGACTCATTCGGTCGAACCGAATACTTTTACATCATGTTGAGATTCATCTTTTGTGAATTGTTGATCACTAAGGTGTGGAAGCCTTCTAATATTATTCGGATGGTTCGAGTAAGGTACTATTCATGAACTTATTCCTATATATCATATATGATAAACACATGCTGCAATTGCCTCATTTATTTTATCGACTCAGCTTCATGAATATGAGGATCACATCCATTAAGCTAAACTTGCTCGGGACGAGCAAGAGTCTAAGCTTGGGGAAGTTGATGAGCGCATATTTGCGTCATGTTTTATATTATTATTTTGCATTGTAGATGTAGGATCTTGTATTTTACGGCGTTTGCGCGCATGTTTTATGTCTGTTTTCACCAGGATCAGGACAAATGATGGATACAATGGACACAATCCTTGGAGCAGTTGTACTGGGGAGAAAAGGAGTAAAAACAATGTAAATCGCATATTTGGGAAATATCAATAATACTAGAAGAAAACCCGAAGCGATCAAGGCTTACAGACGGTTCGACGACCAACTATACGTCCGGAATACTTTTTCCAGCCATATAGTTCCGGTCGTATAGTTGGCGCCACCACTGCCTCCTCAAATAGTTTCACCCTGTGCAACTAGATCAGAGAGATGACATACAGAACACCCAGAAATCGCTGAAAACCTCACCTCCAGAAGGAATCTGGAGGGGGAACTCGCCCAAGGGATCCATCTTCGCCCTACGCAGATCTGGGAGGCCAATGCATCGATCTTCATCTTCATCAACCGTTGCACCACCATCATCTCCATGCATCCCATCTTCACCCATCTAGATCTTCTTGTAATTTTCGTACTCGTTGTGGATTTATACAAGAACTATTCATTTACAACCGATTCCATTACCATTGCTATGATGTTGATTTCCTCCATGTCTGAGTAGATCTTTAGTTCTTGGGGAGATGGAGAAACCCTAGCATATGATTGACATAAGATAGAGATTATTATGTTATACATCATTATGTGTATGAGTTAATTGTCTTCATCTTGATGTTGGGAGTTGTGCATCTCCTTAATATTTGCCTCCTGTGGGGATTCGATGAAGGGGTTACTTGTTAGTAAACGAAGGGATGATAACACTTACTGTGACTATAAAGCTATTGTCATTCTTTACGTACTAACTTGGGGAATCAAGGAGAACTCATAAAGCCATGTCCATGCCACGGGAGAAATCCCTTAATAGCGGGATAATACGATTGATGTCGTTTATCTGTCGGCTGTGGTTATGAAGGATGATGTGAGTAGTGGTTGTTGCCTATTTGCCCATATATGGAGCTCCTCCCACATACATACATATAATGAGAATATTCGTTATAATAATCTTGATTGCTTAGTCTAAATAGCTAGCGGTGTATCCACCACTCCCTGAGAACGCCTTTTTCCCTATTGTAGTTCTAAGTTCTTTTACATACGTGATTCTAACTTTTTGCATTAAGTTTTACTTTACTTTACTTGCTTCGTTCAACCAAAACCCCGAAAACAACTCTACTATTCTTGCATCTTAAATTTATTCCTTAAGTACTTCGTTTAGTTTTAGTTAAAAGCATTTTAGTCTTTCACATACTGCTCCCTGTGGGATTGATACGTTGCAAACGTATCTATAATTTTTGATGTTCCATGCTTGGTTTATATCTACTTTCTTATGTTTTGTCCACACTTTGGAGTATTTTTATACACTTTCTTGGACTAACCTATTAACAAGATGCCACAGTGCCAGCTGCCTGTTTTCTGTTGTTTTCGGTTCCAGGAAAGTCAGAAAATGAATATTCTCGGAATTGGATGGGACAAAAGCCAAAGTCAATATTTCACCGATGGGGACACGGAGCCAGAATACGAGACGGAGAGGGGCCAGGGGCCACCCACACCACCTGGCCGCGCGGCCAGGCCTGGCCCGCGCTAGGGGGTGGTGTGGTCGCCTAGGGCACCCCCTCGGCCTCCCCTTTTGCCTATAAGATGCCTCCATACAGAAACCCTCAGGACCCGATCAAAATTCCACAAAAGAGTCTATAGCCGCTGTCATCTCCATCCCTAGATCGGAAGGGATCTGAAGCTCTTCCTGGCACCCTGCTGGAGGGGAGAATTTACCCTAGAGGCCTTCTTCATCACCATGCAAGCCTCCGGTGTGATGCGTGAATAGTTCATCCTTGGACTACGGGTCCATGTAGTAGCTAGATGGTTGGTTCTTCTCCTTTGTGCTACCATGTTTAAATCTTGTGAGCTCCGTTCATGATCAAGATCATCTATTTGTAATCCTACATGTTGTGTTTGCGGGGATCCGATGGATATTGAGATGCTATTTCAGATTGATGATTGATTCTATCATGTCGTTGTTATTTGTGATCTTGCATGCTCTCCATTGTTAGTAGATATCTTGGCCGAGTAGATGCTAGCAACTCCAAGAGGGAGTATTTATGCTCGATAGTGGGTTCATGCCTCTAGTAATCTGGGGAAGTGACAGAAATCTCTAAGGTACTACATGTGCTGTTGCTACTAGGGATAAAACAGCAATCCTTTGTTCATAGAACAATCGTATTGTTTACTTTACACACAATGCGTAATGCAATTATCTGTTGCTTGCAACTTAATACTGGAGGGGGTTCAGATTGATAACCTGAAGGTGGATTATTAGTCATAGATGCAGTTCGATTACAGTCTATGTATAATGTTGTAATGCCCAATAAATTCTCATAGGAGTCAAGATGATTAGTATATGCATGTATGCTTTCTTGATGTTTGTCAATTGCCCCGCTGTAATTTGTTCAGCCAACATGTCATCTATCTTAAGGAGAATCACCACTAGTGAACTATGGACCCCGGTCCTTTCTTTTACCATCAATCTACAACTGTTTACTATTTTATGTTTACTTTCTACAAGCTATTACTTTCTTCCACACAATACATTTAATCCTTTGTTTTCAGCAAAACCGGTGAGATTGACAACCTCGGTGTAAGTTGGGGGCAAAGTTCTGTGGTTGTGTTGTGCAGGATTCCAAGTTGGAAACAACACCTTGGAGGTGTTTCCTTGCTCCTACTGGTTCGATAACCTTGGTTTTATAACTGAGGGAAACTTACTGTTGTGCTCATCATACCTTCCTCTTGGGGTTTCCCAACGAGCTCGACATCAACCACGAACCAGCAAGTATTTTTCTGGCACCGTTGCCGGGGAGTCAAGGACATCTTCACAAGGGGAGTCCCTCATAACCAATCTCTTTACTTTGTTATTTTTGTTTTGCTTAGTTTATTTCTGCTTTGTTTGCTTGTTTCTTTATCAAAAACACAAAATAAATAGTTGTACTAGTTTTCTTTCTTTATTAAAAACACAAAAAAGACTACTCTTGGAAACACGAAGTTGTGTGACTTCACTAGCACCAACAACAATGATTTCATGTGCACACCTATTGGTCCACCTGTTCCTGAAGCTACTTTCTTTGAAATTAAACCTTCTTTACTCAATCTTGTTACGAGAGAACAATTTTCTGGAATTGGTACTGAAGATGTTGCTGCTCATCTAAATAACTTTGAAGAACTTTGTGAGATGCAAAAGCATAGGGATATAGATGGGGATATTATTATGCTTAAATTGTTTCCTTTCTCTTTGAGAGGAAAAGCTAAAGAATGGTTGCAATCCCTAACTAGGAATAGTATTGATTCTTGGACTAAATGCAAAGATGCTTTCATTAGAAAATACTATCCTCCTGCTAAGATTATATCTATGAGAAGTGAAATAATGAAATTTAAACAACTTGATAATGAACATGTTGCTCAAGCTTGGGAAAGAATGAAATCTTTGGTAAAGAATTGTCCCACTCATGGACTGATTGCTTGGATGATTATCCAAACCTTTTATGCAGGATTGAACTATTCTTAAAGAAATCTACTGGATTCTGCTGCTGGAGGTACTTTTATGACCATTACTTTGGGTGCTGCAACAAAGCTTTTGGATAATATGATGGTTAACTATTCTGAATGGCACACTGAGAGAGCTCCACAAGGTAAGAAGGTAAATTCTGTTGAAGAGACCTCTTCCTTGAGTGATAAAATTGATGTTATTATGTCTATGCTTGTTAATGGGAAAGCTCATATTGATCCAAATCATGTTCCCTTAGCCTCTTTAGTTGCTCAAGAAGAGAAAGTTGATGTGAACTTTATAAGAAATAACAATTTTAGCAATAATGCCTACAGGAATAATTTTGGTAACAACAATTATAGGCCATATCCTCCCAACAATGGTAATGCTTATGGAAATTCCTACAACAATAATAGGAGTGCACCCTCTGAACTTGAAGTTATGCTTAAAGATTTTATTAGTAAACAAACTGCTTTCAATAAAACTATTGAGGAAAAACTCTCTAATGCTGAAAGAAACATAGCATCATTGGCTGAAGCACAATATTTTTTTAATAAAATGGCTGCTAAACCTGAAACTATTGAAAATCCCTTTGCTACTACTAATGCCATACAAGTTAGAATTGATGAGAATGTTAGACTATTAGCTGAATTGCATGCTAAGTGGGAAAGAGAAGATAAAATTGCTAGAAATATTAGTGTTTCTACTATCACTACCACTAGTGTTGAAGCTAGTAATAGCTCTACTACTTTAGATGATAATTATGATTTTGATCTTGATGGTTGCAATATCTCTGAAGTAATTAAGTTCCTAGAAAAGCTTGCTAAAAATCCTAATGCTAGTGCTATGAATATGGCCTTTACAAAACACATTACTGATGCTCTCATAAAAATTAAAGAAGAAAAGATGAAACATAAAGCTTCTATTCCTATGAAACTAGAAGATGGTTGGTAATCCATCATTAATATGAAAGTGAATGATTTTGATCTCAAAGCTTTATGTGATCTTGATAGTAGTGTTTCTATTATGCCTAGGAGGATTTATGATATGCTTGATTTGCCACCATTGGAAGATTGCTATTTAAATGTCCCACTTGATGATAATACTAAAAAGAAACTCATGGGGAGTATTAATGATGTTCTTATTATGGTTAACAATGCCTATGTCCCAGTTGATTTCTATGTTTTGGATGTTTAATGCAATGCTTCTTGTCCTATTACTTTGGGAAGACCTTTTCTTAGAACTGTTGGTGCCATTATTGATATGAAAGAAGGCACCATTAAATATCAACTCCCATTCAAGAAATGTATAGAACACTTCCCTAAGAAGAGACAGAATATTCCTTTTGCCTCTCCTATGAAAACAAAATTTGCTCTTAATGCTTCTTCATTTGAGAACACTTGATTCTTTTCTTGCTTCTTATGCCTAACTTAAAGGCGTTAAAGAAAAGTACTTATTGGGAGATAACCCAAAAGTTTTAGATGAGTCTTGGAAGTTATTACTTCAGTAATAACCTCTACTTATCCTCTGTATTTGCTTTTTGTGCCAAGAGTAACCTCTAATGAGAGAGAAGTAATGCTTGGGAAATTTGCTATCCCGAAACAGATTTTTGTGCTTCACTATAAAAATTCGTGTAAAATATCTGTACATCGGTTTGAGCTGTGATTTTTGTGCTTCTTCCCCAGGTTATTATATAACTTTCGTTAGTTCAACACTTTTCGATTTTAGCAACAGAAGGTCTTCGAAAAAATTGGTTTTTACCTGCTAGTCTGTTTTGAAAGATTTCTGCCATTATTTGCATTTGCTTCTTGTTGATTCCTTTTTGAGTTCTTTTTGGGGAATTGAGCTTTTTGAGGGAAGTGCTATAGTATCTTGTGTTTTAATGGAAGTTTTATTGGTGTTGAAACTGAACCCAAAGACTTATTATCTTGAGTGCACTAATGTTGCTAATAAAGATTGTGTGAAGTTTTGTATGAAGGAAAAAAATTAGGTGTATGGAGAGAATGATGTAATGAGATGAAGAATGGACTAAAGCTCAAGCTTGGGGATCCCACGCGTATCACCCCAAGAAATATCCAAGAAGTACAAGTGTCAAAGCTTGGGGATGCCCAAGGCATCCCCTTCTTCATCAATAAAAATCTCAGGTTCTTCCAAACACTTCATTTTTATTGTTTCATGCACAGTTGTGTTGTTCTTGGAGCGTCTTTGTTTTTGTTTTTTATTTTAGTTTGCTTGGTTTGCTTAGTTTGCTTGAATAAATTGGTTGGACCCCCTCTTTCATACATTAGTTTTCAAATAGTTTGGTTTGGACTGGAAAAGAGTAGGAAAAGTTCATTGTTAAGTGGTAAAAGGAGCCTGTTTTTAACTATGGCCTATGCTTTGTCATGTCATGCTTGATATTGTTTTGGCATTATGCTTAGTGATTTTTGCTGTAGCGTGACTTGATATAAACAATTGAGATTGCTTAATGTGCGTTGAAAGAATCATGCGTTGTTTTAGCATATTAAAGCATAGTATTGTGGTATTCTCCTTTGATGCTTTATTTGGGTTGACTTGGCGCATGCTCACACCATGTTATGACTATCCCAAGTCATCATAGCCTTTATGATCCTTTAGTTTTCAACTTCTAATATCACTTTATGCTTTAATTAATGATTTTTGTCGCTTTGCATGATTATGGCCATTATTTCTCTCTTAGTTGGTCGCTTCCAGTCTTCTGCTAGCCTCCATAACCAAGTATGAGTTCCACTCATGCATCCAACTCCAAATAAAACCAAGTTGTTCCAAAGAGTCCACCATATCTACCTATTAGCATTTGCTATTCCAAGTATATTCATGTTTTTATCTACCTTCCGAATTAAACTTGTTATGTGAAAACTAGTGATTAAAGCTCTCACGAACTTGATGGCACACTTTATTTTCTTGCACTTAATAATATTGAACCATTACGTCCATCTTTGGTGCGTATATGCTCGTGCTTTATAAGTTGAAGTTAGCAGAACCATGTATCATGGGGAACGCTTTCAACATTGCACTTATTATTCCATTGATATCATGATTCTTTTGCTTATGGATCCCGGCGATGTGAAATAAAAGGGGAACTTGTAAGATCATGGAGTTTGTATGTGTGTTAGAGAAACGCCTGGGCCGCTAGCCTAAGCCATGCCTAATCATGGTGGAAACTTGCAGCATAACCATAATCATCACTCTATGAAGCATCCTCAATAAAAAACCTATGCAAATAGCAAATAAAAAGATCGCTGAGATGCTCATTGTCTGCTTGCCTTGTCATTTTGATTATGGGATAGCTCCTGTATCATGTGCAAGGGGTACCCCGTTGGCGGTTCTCTATGATACATATGTACTTACAATGACAAGAGCTTACTTGTGACTGAAGTTGAGTAGCATGAGGTTCGGTACTCGTAAGTAAGGGGCATGAAATTTCAACTTATAACTTGTCAAGCATATCCTCTTAGTTGTGTCACTTTAACTTTAATCACCTAAAGATGCTTATGATAGAGGCAATGAGAGCTGAAAGCTAATAAGTACCATAATTTTTGGAAGCTCTTTATGAGACTTGAATCCCTGCTTCCTTCTATGAAGGCCTTTCTTTTACTTTTATGTTGAGTCTCCACCTTCTATCTTTATGCACCTATTGATAGAGCATAGTGGCCATTCTTAGTTCTATGTGCATTGTCCCAAGACTTGTTGATTGATGCATAACTTTGATATTGCTTGTTCTTAAACTATTTGTATCTAGTCACCTTTATGAACTTTGAAGGTGTCCTATGCAATTATGATTTGCTACTCTATGAGGGACAAGCTGAATGCCACTATGCTATGTTTTCTTTATGTGAAAAAAACAAACGTCTTGCAAAGCAGTGTTATTCATGAATCTTTTGTTTGTGCCTTTTCATGTTACAACATAGTTGCTATGTCTTATTGTTAGAACTTTATCTTTCATGCTATGTTGAAGTACTACGATCCCAGCTATCAATGTTTACAAATACTTTGATCAAGTTTATAATGGTGCATGTCACCTCAAAAATTATTCTTTCTTTTTATCACTTACCTACTCGAGGACGAACAGGAGTTAAGCTTGGGGATGTTGATACGTTGCAAACATATCTATAATTTATGATGTTCCATGCTTGGTTTATATCTACTTTCTTATGTTTTGTCCACACTTTGGAGTATTTTTATACACTTTCTTGGATTAACCTATTAACAAGATGCCACAGTGCCAGCTGCCTGTTTTCTGCTGTTTTTGGTTCTAGGAAAGTCAGAAAATGAATATTCTCGAAATTGGATGGGACAAAAGCCGAAGTCAATATTTCACCGAGGGGGACACAGAGCCAGAATACGAGACGGAGAGGGACCAGGGGCTGTCCACACCACCTGGCCATGCCGCCAGGCCTAGTCCACACGGCCAGGCCTGGCCTACACCAGGGGGTGGTGTGGCTGCCTAGGGCACCCCCTCGGCCTCCCCTTTCGCCTATAAGATGCCTCCGATACAAAAACCCTAAGGACCCGATCAAAATTCCACGAAAGAGTCTGTAGCCGCCGTCATCTCCATCTAGATCGGGAGGGATCTAAAGCTCTTCCCGGCACCCTGCCAGAGGGGAGAGTTCACCCTGGAGGCCTTCTTCATCACCATGCAAGCCTCCGGTGTGATGCGTGAGTAGTTCATCCTTGGACTACGGGTCCATGTAGTAGCTAGATGGTTGGTTTGTTTCCTTTGTGCTACCATGTTTAGATCTTGTGAGCTCCGTTCATGATCAAGATCATCTATTTGTAATCCTACATGTTGTGTTTGCGGGGATCCGATAGATATTGAGATGCTATTTCAGATTGATTATTGATTCTATCATGTCGTTGTTATTTGTGATCTTGCATGCTCTCCGTTGTTAGTAGATATCTTGGCCGAGTAGATGCTAGCAACTCCAAGAGGGAGTATTTTTGCTCGATAGTGGGTTCATGCCTCTAGTAATCTGGCAAGTGACAGAAATCTCTAAGGTACTAGATGTGTTGTTGCTACTAGGGAGAAAACAGCAATCCTTTGTTCATAGAACAATAGTTTTGTTTACTTTACACGCAATGCGTAATGCAATTATATGTTGCTTGCAACTTAATACTGGAGGGGGTTCAGATTGATAACCTAAAGGTGGATTATTAGTCATAGATGCAGTTGGATTACAGTCTATGTATAATGTTGTAATGCCCAATCAAATCTCATAGGAGTGAAGATGATTACTATATGCATGTATGCTTTCTCGATGTTTGTCAATTGCCCCACTATAATTTATTCACCCAACATGTCATCTATCTTAAGGAGAATCACCACTAGTGAACTATGGACCCCGGTCCTTTCTTTTACCATCAACCTACAACTGTTTACCGTTTTCTGTTTACTTTCTGCAAGCTATTACTTTCTTCCACACAATACGTTTAATCCTTTGTTTTCAGCAAAACCGGTGAGATTGACAACATCACTGTAAGTTGGGGGCAAAGTTCTGTGGTTGTGTTGTGCAGGATTCCAAGTTGGAAACAACACCTTGGAGGTATTGCTACCAACTTGGAATCCTGCACAACACAACCACATCCCCAACTTACAGTGAGGTTGTCAATCTCACCAGTTTTGCTAAAAACAAAGGATTAAACGTATAGTGTGGAAGATAGTAATTGCTTGCAGAAAGTAAACAGTAAACATTAAACAGTAGATGGTATATCAGTGGTAAAAAGAATGGACCAGGGTCCATAGTTCACTAGTGGTGATTCTCCTTAAGATAACTAGCATGTTGGGTGAACAAATTACAGCGGGGCAATTGAGAGATTTGAGAAAGCATACAATGCATATACTAGACATATTGACTCCTATGAGATTTGATTGGGCATTACAACATTATACATAAATCGTAATCCAACTGCATCTATGACTAATAATCCACCTTCAGGTTATCATCCGAACCCCCTCCAGTATTAAGTTGCAAGCAACAAATAATTGCATTAAGGAAAGTGTGTAAAGTAAACAATACGATTGTCTCATGGACAAAGGATTGTTGTTTTCTCCCTAGTAGCAACAACACATCTACAACCTTAGAGATTCCTGTCACTTCCCGAGATTACTAGAGGCATGAACCCACTATCAAGCATAAATACTCCCTCTTGGAGTTGCAAGCATCTACTTGGCCAAGATAGTTACTAACAACGGAAAGCATGCAAGATCACAAATAACATAGACATGATAAAATCAATAATCAATCTGAAATAGCATCTCAATATCCATCGGATCCCCGCAAACACAACATGTAAGATTACAAATAGATGATCTTGATCATGAACGGAGCTCACAAGATCTAAACATGATAGCACAAAGGAGGAGAACCAACTATCTAGCTACTACATGGACCCATAGTCCAAGGATGAACTACTCACGCATCACACCGGAGGCAGCCATGGTGATGAAGGAGGCCTCTAGGGTGATCTCTCCCCTCTGGCAGGGTGCCGGGAAGAGCTTCGGATCCCCCCGATCTAGGGATGGAGATGGCGGCGGCTACAGACTCTTCCGTGGATTTCTGATTGGGTCTTTGATTGGGTACTTAGGGTTTTCGTCCTGGGAGGCTTTTATAGGCGAAGGGGCAAGGTCGGTGGAGCACCTGGGGGCCCACCCCTCCTGGTGGCACGCCCCCCAGGCCGTGCCACCACCAGGTGTGGCCATCGTGGTGCGCCACTTCGTCTCCCCTCCGGACTCCATGTTGCTTCGGGTAAAATATTGACTTTGGCTTTTGTCCTGTCCAATTCCGAGAATATTTCCTTACTAGATTTTCTGAAACCAAAAACAGCAGAAAATAGGCAACTGGCACTATGGCATCTTCTTAATAGGTTAGTTCCAGAAAATGTATAAAAAATACCTCAAAGTGTGAACAAAACATAAGAAAGTAGATATAAAACAAGCATGGAACATCAAAAATTATAGATACGTTTACGACGTATCAAGCATCCCCAAGCTTAACTCCTTCTCGTCCTCGAGTAGGTAAGTGATAAAAAAGAATAATTTTTGAGGTGACATGCACCATCACAATCTTGATCAAGGTATTTGTAAAACATTGATAGCTGGGATCATAGTACTCTAACATAGACATGAAATATATAGTTTTAACAATAAGACATAGCAACTATGTTGTAACATGAAAATGTACAAACAAAAGATCATAAATAACAATGCTTTGAAAGACGTTTGTTTGTTTCACATATAGAAAACATAATAAGAATGCTATTCAGCTTGTCCCCCATGGTATAGCAAAACATAAATGCATAGGACACCTTCAAAGTTCATAAGGGTGACTAGATACAAATAATTTAAGAACAAGCAATATCAAAGTTATGAATCAATCAACAAGTTTTGGGACAATACATATTAAACTAAGAATGATCACTATGCTCTGTCAATTGGTGCATAAAGATAGAAGATGGAGACCCAACATAAAAGTAAAAAGAAAGGCCCTTCATAGAAGGAAGCAGGGATTCAAGTCTCATAAAGAGCTTCCAAAAAGTATGGTACTTATTAGCTTTCATTTCTCATTGCCCCTATTATAAGCATCTTTAGGTTATTAAGGTTAAAGTGACACAAATATGAGGATATGCTTGACAAGTTATAAGTTGAAAATCTCATGCCCCTTGCTTACGAGGATCGAACCTCATGCTACTCAACTTTAGTCACGAGTAAGTTCTTGTCATTGTAAGTACATGTGTATCATAGAGAACCACCAACGGGGTACCCCTTGCCCCATGATACAGGAGCTATCCCATATCAAAATGACAAGGCAACACACAATGAGCATATCAACAATCTTTTTATTTGCTATTTGCATAGGTTTTTATTGAGGATGCTTCACAGATTGCTCACTATGGTTATGCTGCAAGTTTCCACCATGATTAGGCATGGCTTAGGCTAGTCGCTCAGGCGTTTCTCTAACACATATACAAACTCCATGAGCTTACAAGCTCCCCTTTTATTTCACACCATCGGGATCCATAAACAAAAGAACATGATATAAACTGAATAAAGTGCAATGTTGAAAGCGTTCTCCATGGTAACATGGTTCTGCTAATTCACAACTTATAAAGCGCAAGCATATACGCAACATAGATGGACACAATGGTTCAAGTTTATTAAGTGCAAGAAAGTAAATTGTGCCATCAAGTTTGTGAGAGCTTTAATCACTAATTTTCACATAACAAGTTTAATTCGAAAGGTAGATAAAAACATGAATATACTTGGAATAGCAACAATGCTAATAGGTAGGTATGGTGGACTCTTTGGAATAACTTGGTTTTATTTTGGGTTGGATGCATGAGTGGAACTCATACTTGGTACATGTGGAGGCTAGCAAAAGACTGGGAGCGACCAACTAAGAGAGCAATAATGGCCATAATCATGCAAAGCGACACAACATTATTAATAAAATCATAAAGTGATATTACAAGTCAAAAACTAAATGATCATAGAGTCTATGGTGACTGGTATAGTCTTAACATGGTGTAAGCATGCGCCAAGTCAACCCAAATAAAGCATCAAAGGAGAATACCACAATATTATGCTTTTGTATGCTAAAACAACGCATGATTCTTTCAAGACACATTAAGCAATCTCAATTGTTTGGAACAAGTCATGCTACAGAAATAATTACTAAGCATAAAGTCAAAGCAATATCAAACATGACATGATAAAGTCTAGGCCACAATCAAAACAAGCTCCTTTTGTACCACTTATAAGCATGAAACTTCCTACTCTTTTCCAACACAAATCAACGTATTTGAAACAATGTATGAATGCGAGGGTCCAACCAATTTATTTAAGCAAACCAAACAAAAGAAAACTAAAAACAAAAATAAAGACGCTCCAAGAACAACACAATTATGCATGAAACAATAAAAATGAAGTGTTTGGAAGGAAACCTGAGATTTTTATTGATGAAGAAAGGGATGCCTTGGGCATCCCCAAGCTTTGACTCTTATACTTATTGAATATTTCTTGGGGTGACACGGGTGGTATCCCCAAGATTGAGCTTTTTTCCATACTTCATCTTATCACATTATTCTTCCATACACTTTAAAAGTTCCTTCATACAAAACTTCACACAATCTTCATTAGCAACATTAGTGAACAAGATAATAAGTCTTTGGGTTCAGTTTCAACACAAGTAAAACTTCCATTAAAACACAAGCTACTATAGAAATTCCTTTTATAAGTTCAAGTAATTGGTAAGAACTCAAAGAGAAAGAGATTAAGAGGCAAATACAAATAATGGCAGAAATCTACCAAAACAGACCAGTAGGTAAAAACCGATTTTTTCGAAGACCTTCTGTTGCTCAAATCAAAAGTGTTAAACTAACGAAAGTTAGATAACAACCTAAGGCAGAAGCACAAAATTATAGCTCAATATGACGTACAGAGATTTTTCACGATTTTTTACAGTGAAGCACAAAAATCTGATTCGGGACAGCAACTTTCCCAAGTCTCACTTCCCTCTCATTAGAGGTTATTCTTGGCAAAAAAAACACACAAAAAGGATAAGGAGAGGTTATTACTGAGCCAATAACTTCCAAGACTCAACAAAAGAAAAACTTACTAAATAAAAATTTGGGTTATCTCCCAATAGTTCTTTTCTTTAACACCTTTGAGCTAGGCATAGGAAGCAAGATTCAAGTATTTTCAAATGAAGAAGCATTAAGAGCAAATTTTGTTTTAATAGGAGAGGCAAAAGGAATCTTCTCTCTCTTCTTAGGGAAGTGTTCTATACCTTTATTGAGTGGGAATTGATATTTAATGATGCCTTCTTTCATATCAATAATGGCACAAACAGTTCTAAGAAAAGGTCTTCCCAAAATAATAGGACAAGAAGCATTGCATTCAACATCCAAAACATAGAAATCAACAGGGACATAGGTATTGTTAACCATAATAAGAACATCATTAATACTCCTCATGAGTTTATTTTTAGCATTATCATCAAGTTGGACATCTAAATAACAATCTCCTAATGGTGGCAAATCAAGCATTTCATAAGTCTTTCTTGGCATAATAGAGACACTAGCACCAAGATCACATAAAGCTTTGAGATCAAAATCATTCACTTTCATATTAATGATGGGTTCCCAACCATCTTCTAATTGCATAGGAATAGAAGCTTTATGTTTCAATTTTTCTTCATTAATTTTTATGAGAGTATCAGTAATATGTTTTGTAAAGGCCATATTCATAGCACTAGAATTATACTTTTAGCAAGCTTTTGTAGGAACATAATTACTTCAGAGATATTGCAACCATCAAGATCAAAATCATAATTACCATCCAAGGTAGTAGAGCTATTGTTTCCCATATTTTGAAGAATTTCAGCATTTTTATTAGAAAAGGTTCCATTGGTTTTAGGCATTATTGCAAAAGGAATGGGCACTTCATGTGGTTTGCTAGCATCAATATTGGTGGTGGTAATAGTACAAATACTATTATTTCTAGAAATTTCATCTTCTCTCTCCCACTTAGCATGTAATTCAGCTAACAATCTAACATTTTCATCAATTCTAACTTGTAAGGCATTAGTAGCAGCAAAGGGGTTTTCCATAGTTTCAGGTTTAGCAGCCATTTTATTAATCAAAGAGGATTGTGCTTCAGACAAAGATGATATATTTTTTTCAGCATTAGAAATTTTGGATTGCAAACTAGGAATTTCCCTATTTAAACTCTCAAGTTGATGACTAATATTTTTCAAAATAGTAGATTGTTCCTCCATGATTTTAGTAAATAATTTATTCTATTCATATTGCATTTGCATGAAGTTTTTAGTGGCTCTTTCAACTTCTAAAATTCTTTCTTCACTAGGCATTCCAGATTTACCATGATAATTGTTGATATTATTGGGAGGATAAGGCCTATAATTGTTATTACCATAATTATTCATGTAGGCATTGTTGCTAAAATTATTATTTCTAATGAAGTTCACATCAACTTGCTCTTCTTGAGCAACCAAAGAGGCTAAGGTAACATGATTTGGATCAATATGAGCTTTTCCATTAACAAGCATAGACATAATAACATCAATTTTATCACTCAAGGAGGAGGTTTCTTCAACAGAATTTACCTTCTTACCTTGTGGAGCTCTCTCAGTGTGCCATTCAGAATAGCTAACCATCATATTATCAAGGAGCTTTGTTGCAGCACCCAAAGTAATGGTCATAAAGGTGCCTCCAGCAGTAGAATCCAGCAGATTTCTTGAAGAATAATTTAGTCCTGCATAAAAAGTTTGGATAATCATCCAAGCAGTCAGTCCATGAGTAGGACAATTCTTTACCAACGATTTCATTCTTTCCCAAGCTTGAGCAACATGTTCATTATCAAGTTGTTTAAATTTCATTATTTCACTTCTCATAGATATAATCTTAGTAGGAGGATAGTATTTTCCAATGAAAGCATCTTTGCATTTAGTCCAAGAATCAATACTATTTCTAGTTAGGGATAACAACCATTCTTTAGCTTTTCCTCTCAAACAGAAAGGAAACAATTTAAGCTTAATAATATCTCCATCTATATCCCTATGTTTTTGCATCTCATAAAGTTCAACAAAGTTATTAAGGTGAGCAACAGCATCATTAGTACTAGCACCAGAGAATTGTTCTTTCATAACAATATTGAGCAAAGTAGGTTTAATTTCAAAGAAAGCAGCTTTAGGAACAGGTGGAGCAATAGGTGTGCACATGAAATCATTGTTGTTTGTGCTAGTGAAGTCACACAACTTAGTGTTTTCAGGAGTATTCATTTTTGTAAGATTAAAGCAAGCCAACAGAAATAGAAACTGGAATAAGAACTAATTTTTTGGTGTGTTTTTGATAAAAGAAGAAAACTAGTACAACTATTTTTTATGTTTTTTGATAAAATAAACAGGCAAACAAAGCAAAAATAAGCTAAGCTAAACAAAAAACAAAGTAAAGAGATTGGTTGTGAGGGACTCCCCTTGTGAAGTTGTCCTTAACTCCCCGGCAACGGCGCTAGAAAAAGGCTTGATGGCTCAAGATATCTCGAGCTCGTTGGGAACCGCAAGAGGAAGGTATGATGAGCACAACAACAAGTTTCCCTCAGTTATGAAACCAAGGTTATCGAACCAGTAGGAGCAAGGAAACAACCCCTTGCTACGAACTTGGAATCCTGCACAACACAACCATAGAACTTTGCCCCAACTTACAGTGATGTTGTCAATCTCACCAGTTTTGTTGAAAACAAAGGATTAAGCGTATAGTGGAGAAGATAGTAATTGCTTGCAGAAAGTAAACAGTAAACATTAAACAATAGATGGTATATCAGTGGTAAAATAATGCACCGGGGTCCATAGTTCACTAGAGGTGATTCTCCTTAAGATAAGTAGCATGTTGGGTGAACAAATTACAACGGGGCAATTGACAGATTTGAGAAAGCATACAATCATATACTAGACATCTTGACTCCTATGAGATTTGATTGGGCATTAACATTATACATAGACCGTAATCCAACTGCATCTATGACTAATAATCCACCTTCAGGTTATCATCCGAACCCCCTCCAGTATTAAGTTGCAAGCAATAGATAATTGCATTAAGCAAAGTGTGTAAAGTAAACAATACGATTGTCCCATGGACAAAGGATTGATGTTTTCTCCCTAGTAGAAACAACACATCTACAACCTTAGAGATTCCTGTCACTTCCCCAGATTACTAGAGGCATGAACCCACTATCGAGCATAAATACTCCCTCTCGGAGTTGTAAGCATCTACTTGGCCAAGATAGTTACTAACAACGGAAAGCATGCAAGATCACAAATAACATAGACATGATAGAATCAATAATCAATCTAAAATAGCATCTCAATATCCATCGGATCCCCGCAAACACAACATGTAAGATTACAAATAGATGATCTTGATCATGAATGGAGCTCACAAGATCTAAACATGATAGCACAAAGGAGGATAACCAACCATCTAGCTACTACATGGACCCATAGTCCAAGGATGAACTACTCACGCATCACACCGGAGGCAGTCATGGTGATGAAGAAGGCCTCCATGGTGATCTCTCCCCTCCGGCAGGGTGCCGGGAAGAGCTTCGGATCCCCCCGATCTAGGGATGGAGATGGCGGCGGCTACAGACTCTTCCGTGGATTTCTGATTGGGTCTTTGATCAAGTACTTAGGGTTTTTGTCCCGAGAGGCTTTTATAGGCGAAGGGGCAAGGTCGGTGGAGCACCAGGGGGGCCACACCCCCTGGTGGCGCGCCCCCAGCCCGCGCCGTCACCATGTGTGGCTGCCCTGGTGCGCCACTTCGTCTCCTCTTCGGACTTCGTGTTGCTTTGGGTAAAATATTGACTTTGGCTTTTGTCCCGTCCAATTCCAAGAATATTTCCTTACTAGCTTTTTTGAAACCAAAAACAGCAGAAAACAGGCAACTAGCACTGTGGCATCTTGTTAATAGGTTAGTTCTAGAAAATGTATAAAAAATACCTCAAAGTGTGAACAAAACATAAGAAAGTAGATATAAAACAAGCATGGAACATCAAAAATTATAGATATGTTTACGACGTATCAAGACCCCTCTCCGATCAATAATCAGCAGCCAGACCTGGAGATCCGTACTGACTCCCACACATTCAACGATGACTCTAGTGATTGTGTGAACCTTTAACATTGTAACCAAATCCCTTTGTCTCACGATATATTACGTGTCCGAGATTCGATCATCAGTATCCCCATACCTAGTTTAATCTTGTTACTGACATGCACTCTTTTCTTGTTCTCGTGATATAACATTCTAGTGATCGCATCACTTGCTTGCAAGCTATCTCAATGTGATATCACCGAGAGGGCCCTGAGTATATCTATGCGTCATTGGGATGGACAAATCCCACTCTTGATCCATGAGCCTCAACATAACACCTTTGGAGTATCTGAACCCACCTTTATAGTCACCATGTTACGGTGTGACGTTTGATGTTATCAAGTTACTCTTCTAGTGTTAGTGGATGGTATGATCTCATGGTCTAAGGACTAGAATTACTTTGTATTATGTTATAGCAATTTAAACACAATGACTTTGATTGTATTGCTCTACTTTGGATGAATGTTCATCGCACCATTCAACCAATGTTGTGACCACATTATTAACAACATCGAATGTCCATGATCAGGAAACCTTGATCATCTTGTTAATCAACGAGATAGTTTATAAGAGAGGCATAACTAGGAACCCCTTATTTGTTTATTAAACGCACATGTATTAATGTTTCCAATTAATACAATTATAGCATGCAAATTAAACATTTATCATAAACATGGAATAAGATAATAACCACTGTTTTATTGCCTCTCGGGCATATTCCCTTCAAAAACAACATCTATTGGTGGGACCCACAATTTTCCCTTTTTTCTTATTTCTTTCACTTCTTCCACCTACTTATCTTCCCGACCATGCATGCATCATGTCGCTGCCCTTCGCTGCACCCTCTAGCATGCTAGCAGTCTACAACCGCCCCTCCGTCGCACCTCCAACACGCCGGCAGTCGCTGCCCTCCTTTGTCCCAACCATGCCTGCCACGCCACCCCCACCGTAGGATCTAACGACCTGCGTCGATGACACTCGTGACCCTTCGCCCCGCATCGGCGATGCTCCCTCCATCATGCACCGCTCACCTACGAGTCCGCCTTCCATCTAGTGTTTCTCCCTATCTGTGCCCGCTCCCGCGATGTCGCCCACCATATCCATGAGGTCATCCTCGGCCAAGCGATTTAGCGGCGTGACACAGCTCCATTGTACAAGATCACTCAGGTGCTCCTCTGAGCATGTCTCCCCAACAACTCATCATAAATAACAATAGTGGAGTTTGAAACAATATGGCAACACAATTGAAATGGAGATGCATATGGAAATGGTCTTCATATGTTTCCTATCACACTCTCTCCCGTACCACCACCACGACCTCTACTACCAATATGGCCTATTATATGCTCAAGTTAGCTCCCTCTATGTTGCCTAGGATCTTGTTGTCTCCCTCTATGTTGTCGTGGAGCTTGTTGGCTTACTCTTTGTTGCCTAGGAGCTTGTTCATTTGCTCTTTGTTCCCTAGGAGATTGTTCGACCCCTCTTTGTTGGCTCCCACCTTGTTGGCTAGGATCACCATGTTGACTTTTCACCTTATTGGCTAGTACAACCTTGTTGGCTCCCACCTTGTTGGATAGGACCACCTTGATGGATACCACTATCTTGCATGCCTCCTTGCTAGCTTGTGCTTGCTTAATTTTCTTTTGCTCATTTCCTATAGGTAAATAAATTTTTGCCATCCCTAAAATATTTACAATAACTCAGCTGCAAATAAATTCACTAAGTATGCACTTGAAAAAAATATCATCTAACTACTCAAAAACCCTAGTCAGATAACCTTACAAGAACCCTAAACCTATCCTACAAATCTAATAAGAACCCTAATCCTAACCTAACAAGAACCTTAACCTACAAATCTTAAGCATAATGCTTCTTAGTCATCGTAACAACCAACATAGGTCAATTCAACATAAATAAACCGTGTATTTTGGTTCAAGTACAAATGCTAGGGTGTCCAAGATTTGAAACATCCCACCTAAATACAAGATTTGAATCAGGAAAAACCAAGGGAAATGGTGGAGGGTACCTCTATGCACTTGGGGATGGGAGGGTCAAAATCCATGGAGAAAACCTTGAGATTTCGGGGACTTGGGAGAGAAATTTGAGAGAGGGAGAGAGGGGAGATACCAACCTTCTCCTTGGTTTTTATCGGGTGGGGAAGTGTACTGGCTGGGTCCAGGCCATCCCATGCGGTTTACCTAAGTCACAATGTAACACCTTTCACAAGGGCATTATACGGTATAGTGTAACTCCCTTCAGCATGGTGTTACACTACCAGGAGGGGTTCCCGCAGGGACCCTCTAGTGCACTATGGTAGGTAGTGTAACGCCTGTTAGAAAGGCGTTACACTAGTGTAATGCCTTTGAGACAAGTGTTACACAAAAGGGTTAGTGAAATGACACATATGCCACCTAGAGGGGGATGAATAGGCAGTTTAAAACTTTTATGATATGTGCTTAACAAATGCGGTATAAAACTAGCATTTACTTTGTCCAACACAAAACCTATATATATTATGGCTCACTATGTGCACCAACAACTTATGCAAGGCAAGACAAGCAACAAGGTGATATCAAGATAATACTTTAAGCATGAAGGCTATCACAATGTAAAGAGCACAAGTAAAGAGCTCGGGTATAGAGATAACCGAGGCATGCAGAGAAGACAATGTATTCCTGAGTTCCTCCCTTCAAGGGAGTGTGCCTCGTTGGACGGGTGGGTGGTACTGCTGACTCGTGTATTAACGAGCTCGTTGGGGAACCCCAAGAGGAAGGTATGATGAGTACAGCAGTAAGTTTTCCCTCAGTTATGAAACCAAGGTTATCAATCCAGTAGGAGCAAGGAAACACCTCCAAGGTGTTGCTAGCTGGACTTTGGCAGGGCGCACTACCGGCGCCAGCAACAACGTGGAAACCTGCACAACACAAACACAGAACTTTGCCCCCAACTTACAGTGAGGTTGTCAATCTCACCGGTTTTACTGAAAACAAATGATTAAACGTATTGTGTGGAAGAAGGTAATAGTTTGCAAAAAGTAAACAGAAAGCAGTAAACAGTTGTAGATTGATGGTAAAAGAAAGGACCGGGTCCATAGTTCACTAGTGGTGTCTCTCCTTAAGATAGATGACATATTGGGTGAACAAATTACAGCGGGGAAATTGACAAACATCGAGCAAGCAATACATGCATATACTAATCATCTTGACTCCTTTGATATTCGATTGGGCATGACAACATTATACATAGACCGTAATCCAACTGCATCTATGACTAATAATCCACCTTCAGGTTATCATCCGAACCCCTTCCAGTATTAAGTTGCAAACAACAGATAATTGCATTACGCGTTGCGTGTAAAGTAAACAATACGATTGTTCTATGAACAAAGGATTGTTGTTTTCTCCCTAGTAGCAACAGCACATCTAGTACCTTAGAGATTTCTGTCACTTCCCCAGATTACTAGAGGCATGAACCCACTATCGAGCATAAATACTAACTCTTGGGGTTGCTAGCATCTACTTGGCCAAGATAGCTACTAACAACGGAAAGCATGCAAGATCACAAATAACAAAGACATGATAGAATCAATAATCAATCTGAAATAGCATCTCAATATCCATCGGATCCCCGCAAACACAACATGTAGAATTACAAATAGATGATCTTGATCATGAACGGAGCTCACAAGATCTAAACATGATAGAACAAAGGAGGAGAACCAGCCATCTAGCTACTACATGGACCCGTAGTCCAGAGATGAACTACTCACGCATCACACCGGAGGCTTGCATGGTGATGAAGAAGGCCTCCAGGGTGAATTCCCCTCTCCAGCAGGGTGCCAGGAAGAGCTTCAGATCCCTTCCGATCTAGGGATGGAGATGATGGCAGCTACAGACTCTTTCGTGGAATTTTGATCGGGTACTTAGGGTTTCTGTATCGGAGGCATCTTATAGGCGAAAGGAGAGGCCAAGGGGTGCCCGAGGTGGCTAGACCACCCCTGGCACGGGTCAGGCTTGGCCGCGCGGCCAGGTGGTGTGGCGCCCCCTGGCCCCTCTCCGTCTCGTATTCTGGCTCTGTGTGTCCCTCGGTGAAAAACTGACTTTGGCTTTTGTCCCATCCAATTCCGAGAATATTCATTTTCTGACTTTCCTGGAACCAAAAACAGCAGAAAACATGCAGCTGGCACTATGGCTCTTGTTAATAGGTTAGTCCAAGAAAGTGTATAAAAAGTACTCCAAAGTGTGGACAAAACATAAGAAAGTAGATAAAACCAAGCATGGAACATCAAAAATTATGGATACGTTAGCAACATATCAACATCCCCAAGCTTAACTCCTACTCGTCCTCGAGTAGGTAAGTGATAAAAAGAAAGAATAATTTTTTAGGTGACATGCACCATCATAAACTCAATCAAAGTATTTGTAAAACATTGATAGCTGGGATCATAGTACTTCAATCATAACATGAAAGATAAAGTTCTAACAGTAAGACAAAGCAACTATGTTGCAACATGAAAAGGCACAAACAAAAGATTCATGAATAATAATACTTTGCAAGAAGTTTGTTTATTTCACATAAAGAAAACATAGCATAGTGGCATTCAGCTTGTCCCTCATAGAGTAGCAAACATAAATGCATAGGACACCTTCAAAGTTCATAAGACTGAGTAGATACAAATAGTTTAAGAACAAGAAATATCAAAGTTATGCATCAATCAACAAGTCTTGGGACAATGCACATTGAACTAAGAATGGACACTATGCTCTCAGAGTAGGTGCATAAAGATAGAAGGTGGAGACATAAAAGTAAAAGAAAGGCCTTCATAGAAGGAAGTAGGGATTCAAGCTTCATAAAGAGCTTCCAAAAATTATGGTACTTTTTCGCTTTCAGCTCTCATTGCCCCTATCATAAGCATCTTGAAGTGATTAAGGTTAAAGTGAACAAACTATGGTGTATATGCTTGACGAAGTATACGTTGGAAATCTCATGTCCCTTGAATACGAGGGTCGCTCCTCATGCTACTCAAGTTTAGTTACCGGTAAGTTCTTTTCATAGTAGGTACATGTGTATCATAGAGAACCGCCAACGGGTACCCCTTGCCCGATGAAACGAAAGAATCTCCATATCAAAATGACAAGGCAAGCAGACAACGAGCATCTCAACAACCTTCTTATTTACCATGGGAAAATGGTGCTTTTTCTCTCTTCCCCATCCCCACTTCGTCTCATATTCTGGCTCCGGGAGTCTTCTGGTGAAATAGGATTTTTGGCATATTTTCCAGGATTTTTCCTGATAGTTGATTTTCTACACAAAAACTAGACAACAAGGCAATTCTGCTGAAAACAACATCAGTCTGTGTTAGTTGCATCCAAATCACACAAGTTTAGAGGAGAAACAATAGCAAAAGTGTTCAGGAAAGTAGATACGTTTTGGACGTATCAGCTCCCCCAAGCTTAGCTTATTGCTTTTCCTCAAGCAATTCAGTTGAAAACTGAGTGCGATAAAAGAAACTTTCATGAACACATTTGCTTCATATGATGTATATATTCTTAGCATGTGATCAACTACTTAGACAATTCATAATAAGGAGTATGCAACTAAGTTTACTTAATAGGCATTGCAAGCTATGAAGAGATTCCAACTCAGAAATAATAAGTAGCATGAAACATAAACATAAGCAACATTACAATGCTCATAAGAAGGTATGATAGAGTGGTATCTCGCTTGCCTTTGATTATGAATGCCAAGGCACCTCTGAAGTTCAGGTGAAGACTAGAAGTAAAGATATCAAAGATACAAGCATCAAAGTCATAACACAAATAATCAAGTTTTGAGACAAGCACATTACACTAAAAATGACAACTATGCTCTCAAGAAGGTGATCATATAATAAGTGGAGACTCAACAAGGAAATGAAAAGGTTTGGAATAGTTTGAAAGGCTTCTAAATGCTGAAAGTATGGTACTTATTAGCTTTGAGCTCTCATTGCCCCTATCATAAGCATCTTTAATATGGTTAAGGTGAAAGTGAGGTCCAATCTGAGTTATATGCTTGACAGACTATAAACTGGAAATCCCATGTCCCTTGAGTACGAGGGCCGCTCCTCATGCTACTCAACTTTAGTTACCGATTAGTTCTTGTCATCGTAAATACGTGCGTATCATAGAGAACCACCAACGGGGTACCCCTTGCCCGATGATACGGAAGAATCCCCATATCAAAATGACAAGGCAAGCAGACAATGAGTATCTGAGCAATCTTCTTATTTACCATGGGAAAATGGTGCTTTTTTCTCTCTTTCCTCTTTTCTCAAATCTCTTTTTTTTCTTTTTCTCAATAGCTATCTCTCTCTTTTTTTATAAGAAGAATGCTTCATAGATACTTATTATGGTTACACCGCAGGTTTCCACCATGACGACATGGATTAGACCGGTGGCCCAGGCGTTTCTCTAACACACATACATAACTTCATGGACTTACAAGCTCCCCTTTTATTTCACACCGACGACATCCGCAAACAAAAGAGCATGGTATCAACTGGGTATATATTTACAGGTGTTGAAAGTGTTCCCCGTGACAGCACGGTTCTGCTAATCCCCAGCCTATAATTTGCAAGCATATAACTTTCATGGACAGTCACAATGGTTCAGGTTTATTAGGTGCGGGAAATAAAGTGTGCCATCAAGTTCGTGAGAGCTTTACTTACTAACTTTCTCATAACTAGCAAACATTTTATTCGGAAGAAAACAAGGCATATTGAATATGCACGGAAATAGCAAATGATGCTAATAGGTAGGTGTGGTGGACACTTTTGGCAATATTTGGGTTTAGGGAATTGGAAACATGAGTAAAACATACTCAGTGTAAGTGAAGGCTAGTAATAGTAAGTGAGCAACAAACAAGAGAGCAATAGCTGTCATAATCATGCTTGCAACAAAACAGGACTAATCATGGCATGAAAGTGATTCAAGACCCGCAAGGCAAAATAATTCATCGAGGCTTAACTGATTATTTCAGTCATATGCATGCATGAGAATGTGCCAAGTCAATTCAAATGAAACATTCAGAGGAGGATACCACGGTGTCATACCAAGTTATGAATAGAGTAATGCAAGCAAACATTCATAAGACATGCTACAAACTATTAGCAAGCTGGAACTAATCATATGAAAGCAAGAACTACTAAGCATCCATAAATAACATACACCCTACATGAACAGACTAAGCATGCCCACAATGATGAGTATATGTACAAAAATGAAAACAAATAGAGTTTGTTACTAGCCTCTTACCACACCTCAAGTTGTAATTAATCCTCATTATTGCCCTTCACTTGTGTGGCTTGAATAATAATATGAAACCAAGTCCCACTGAGAACTGCTGAACCCTACAACAAACTCACAAAACCAAAGAAGAAGAACAAATATTTTTGGTGTTTTCAATTTTTAAAACAAGAACCAAAAAGGAAGAACAAGCAAAGCAAAATCTTTTTGGGTTTTTCGAATAGTTCAAACAAAGCAAAAAGGTAAAAACAAACCAAGGCAAAAAGAAGAAGAAGCAAACAAAGAGAAACAACAGAAATAGTTTTGGTCTTTTTTGTGTTTTAGAAAGCAAAATCAAAGAAAGAACAAAAACTAAAAGGAGAACGAAACATGAATATACAAAGTACCATTGAAACATGATAAGGATATGAGTGCGATGTCGGCGTACCTACCCCAAGCTTCGGCTTTTGGCCTAAGTGGGTATGAATCCAGGTATGAGTAAGGGTTCCAACCAGGCGGGTCATGATAAGAATGATCGTAGTTGGGCCCTTAGGAGGAAGAAGAAGCTCCCCAATCGTAGATAGGCTGCTGATATGAAGACTTCCCCTCATTCGAGGGTTGGACCGAATCATCCGTGACCTCCCTTCTAGTATCCTGCTCCTGTTGGGAGAGCTCTCCCAAGTACGTATTAAACTCCTCCTCCGTGAGAGACCATCCTACCCTGTTATCAAGGTTAAACAAAACAGGTGCAGGCAAAAGAACAACACGCTCGGACTTGCTCCTTCTCCAACCAGCTTTGAGAAAAGTTATTTCATAAGACAACTCACTCAAACTAGCCCACGAAGAAACAAATTTATGCTGTATCATGGAATTAAGATCAAGCCTTTCTATGGGAAACTGTAGGTCTAGATGATGAGGCACTAAACCATGCAACGCTAGTAAACGAGAAGCAATGAGGCCCCCACAAATTCCACCTTTCTCGCGGTTAGTAGCAAGACGGAAAGCTATCAAAGCACCCAAGTTGTAAGACCTATCTCGTTTAAGAGCAGCAGAGATGAATGCTAGATCATATGAAGATAAATTATTGGCAATTTTCCTAGCAAGAACACACTTGGCAATAAAGTAGGCAAAGTAGCGAATGGAAGGGAGATGAATGTTATGGATTTTTTCGTTCTCCTTCGAGAAGCTGCTCCCTTGGCAAATTTCTGCGTACAAGTCAATGAGTGGTGCAGGTCGCTCTTTAATCCTTCCACGTGATCCCTACTGACGTACCTTAATGGCTGCACAAAAGTCATCGAGAGAGAGGTCGACAGCTATATTGTAAATTTTCTAATGGACCATAGGGTTAGGCAAAGAGTGACTAAATCGAAAGTCCTGCACCACAGACATAGTTAGTTTCACAAATTGATAGGGTTCATCCTCCACAAAGTGCTCCAATCCTGCATTAGCAACCAAAGTATGGAAGTCCTGGGAGATTCCTGCAGCCCTCATGAATTCGGAGCATGGATAGATGGAAGGAAAGACTTCCTCTTCTTGATGAACCTTCATAACCTCAAGCATCCTCAGTTCATGTTGGTTTAGTTGATGCTCATTCATCTTCTATTCTGAAATTTAAACATCTATTAAACAAGTGATTGCAAAGTGAATATAATGAAGAGCACTACTCATAGGGACTTGTGTGAGGCCTAAACATGGATCAAAACTATATCTCTAAGCATCAACAAGCTTACAAGCTCTCATAACCTGTCACCTACAGCAGCAAAATACTCAAGATATAAACCACTAAACAAAAATCTACTAGGACAAGCGGAGGAGTCACATACCGGAGAACAAATGCTCCAAATTTCAGTAGCAAATATGGGCTGAGCAAGGAGATCGAAAAATCGAGGTCAAGCACAACAAGAACACGATTTTGAGCAATGAACTGGTGTCTACTCGGGAGAGAGAATAAAGTGGCAAGTGAGAGAGTGAGTGGAGGGTCAGGGGTGGCCCACACCATTGGTTGGCGCGCTCTAGGGATGGCCGCGCCACCAGGTGGTGTGCCTGCCTGGTGGGCCCCCCTGGTACCTTCCAGGCACTCCTCTGCCCCTTTTTCACGTAAAAATTTAATATGAATTTTCTGGAATTTTTCGAGACACTTTATTTTTGGGCAATTTTCAGGTATAAATGAATGATTTTCTGACAGAAAGATTTTTTTGGAATGATGCAATGACAAAACAAGGCTAGAACTACATAAGTTCTAAGACGCTCTAACATGCAAGCAACTAACAACAGAAAAGAAAACTAAACGAAAACAAAACTAAAATGGATAGAATAGAAGTAAGCGGAGATAATCATGGTGAAAACAATGTTTTGCTCAATGAAATCCTTTTGTTAACAAGGTTGATCAGGTCTTGTTACCAAAGAAATTTTATATGAAACAAAACTTTGTATTCCACTAATGATTATGTTACCTCAACTTTGATAGCAATGGTCCCAATCATAATAGTTTCAAATTTTTCTCTTGGTATGGGACAATATATTTCTCCAACTTGAATGCCCTCAACATGTTCAATTGAATTCAAACCATAAGTCCTATCAATCTTCTTGGGAAATATATAGTATGTTCCTTGTCATTAACATTGAAGGTCACATTTCCTTGATTACAATTAATAACAGCTCCTGTAGTATTAAGAAAAGGTCTCCCAAGAATAATAGACATATTATCAACTTCAGGCATTTCAAGCACAATAAAATCAGTTAATATCAAGCAATTATGAGCCACTTGAACAAGTGCATCCTCACATATACCAATAGGAATAGTGGTAGATTTATCAGCCATTTGCAAAGGTATATCAGTTGGTATTAATTTTTCCAGTTGAAGTCTCTTATAGAGAGAGAAAGGCATAACACTAACTCCAGCTCCCAAATCACACAAAGCAGTTCTAACATAACTATTCTTAATAGAGCAAGGGATAGTTGGAATCCCTGGGTCTCCAAGTTTCTTTGGAACCTTACCATTAAAGGAATAATTAGCAAGCAAAGCAGAGATTTCTTCATTAGGGATCTTCCTTTTATTCGAGACAATATCCTTCATATACTTTGAGTAAGGAGGCAATTTAATAGCATCAGTCAAAGGAATTTGCAGGAATAAAGGTTTCATCCACTCATAAAACTTATTATAGTGTTCATCTTCCTTTTACTTGTGTTTCTTATTAGGGAAAGGCTTAGATTTTTGGACCCAAGGCTCTCTTTCACTACCATGTTTCTCAGCAATAAAATATTCTTTAGTGTATTTAGTATTCTTAGTGTGCTTTTCAGGTTGTTCTTCAACTTTTTCTTTATCAAGAACATCATTTTCTTCATTACCACTTTCGGTTTCAGCATCAGAGACATATATACTATTAGGATCTACAGCAGGTTCAGAGGGTTCTACAATAGTTTTATGCTTCTTTTTCTTTGATTACGAGTAGTACCACTATTTTCAGCTTGTTGAGAATCCTGCTCAATTCTTTTGGGATGCCCCTCAAGATATAGAGGATCCTGGGTAGCAGCACCACTTCTAGTTCTAATTTCATAAGCATGTTTTTCTTTAGCAGCGTTAACTAGCAAGTCTTTTTGCACTTTAATGAGTTGATCTATTTGAGTTTGAACCATTTGAAAGTGTTTAACAATCATTTTAACATCATTAGAGGTTCTTTCCACAATATCTTTTAACTCAATAATAGCTCTAGTGTTTTCCATTAGATGATTTTGCACCCTTTTATTAAAATTATCCTTCTTAACAATAAAGATTTAACAATAAAGATTTATCAACCACCTGAACAGGTACATCCTCACATATACCCACAGGAATAGTGGTAGATTTATCAGCCATTTGCAAAGATATATCAGTTGGTATTAATTTTTCAAGTTGAAGCCTCTTATAGAGAGAGAAAGGCATAACACTAACTCCAGCTCCCAAATCACACAAAGCAGTTCTAACATAACTGTTCTTAATAGAGCAAGGGATATTTGGAATCCCTGGGTCTTCAAGTTTCTTAGGAACCTTACCATTGAAGGAATAATTAGCAAGCAAAGTAGAAATTTCTTCATTAGGGATCTTCCTTTATTCGAGACAATGTCCTTCATATACTTTGAGTAAGGAGGCAATTTAATAGCATCAGTCAAAGGAATTTGCAAGAATAAAGGCTTCATCCACTCACAAAACTTATTATAGTGTTCATCCTCCTTTGACTTGTGTTTCTTATCAGGGAAAGGCATAGGTTTTTGGACCTAAGGTTCTCTTTCACTACCATGTTTCTTAGCAATAAAATCTTCTTTGGTGTATTTAGTATTCTTAGTGTGGTTTTCAGGTTCTTCTTCAAATTTTTCTTCATTAGGAACAACATTTTCTTCATTACCACTTTCAGTTTCAGTATCAGAGATAGATATACTATTAGGATCTATAGCAGGTTCAGAGGGTTCTACAATAGTTTTATGTTTCTTTTTCCTTTTCTTACAAGTAGAACCACTATTTCCAGCTTGTTGAGAATCCTGCTCAATTCTTTTGGGATGCCCCTCAGGATATAGAGGATCCTGGGTAGCAGCACCACTTCTAGTTCTAATTTCATAAGCATGTTTTTCTTTAGCATCATTAACTAGCAAGTCGTTTTGCACTTTAACGAGTTGATCTATTTGAGTTTGAACCATTTGAAAGTGTTTAACAATCATTTTAACATCATTAGAGGTTCTTTCCACAATATCTTTCAACTCAACAATAGCTCTAGTGTTTTCCATTAGATGATTCTGCACCCTTTTATTAAAGTTATCTTGCTTAACAATAAAGATATCAAATTCTTCTAAGCATTGATCAGGAGGTTTAGAGTAAGGGATATCACCTTCATCAAAGTGTTGGAGAGAGTGTACCTCAATAGTGGATGAGTAGGGAATAGGCTTACATAATTCTTCTATAGGAGGTAAATTCTTGACATCCGCAGCTTTAATTCCCTTCTCCTTAAGACATTTCTTAGCTTCCTTCATCACTTCATCATTTAATTCAATAACTCCCCTCTTCTTTGATGTTGGAATAGGCACAGGAATAGATGGTTCAGGTACAATTACTTCGGGTATAGCTGGTTTAGGAGGAGTCCAATCTTCATAATTCTTGCTTATTTTAGCCATTAATTCCTCAACTTCTTTGGGAGTCCTATTCCTAAAAACACAATTAGCACAACTACCTAGGTATGTCCTAGATTCTTCAGTTAGTCCATTGTAAAATATATCAAGAAGCTCATTCTTAGGTAATGGACTTCCAGCCTTTGCATGAACCAAAGCACAAAACCTTGCCCATGATTCAGGCAATATCTCTTTCTCTCCCTGTTTAAAATCAAAAAGTTCCTGCAAAATAGCATGTCTAGCACTAGGAGGAAAATATTTCTGTAGGAAAGTACTAATCAAGCAATCAGGGCTATCAATAGATCCATGAGGTAAATTACTAAACCAAGTTTTAGCTTCTCCTTTCAATGAAAAGGGGAAAATCTTAGCAACAAAGTAAGTACACATCTTAATATCATCAGAAAATAGGCCACTCATGGTAGAAAGCTCAGTCATATGTGCTACCGCACTTTCATTCTTAGTCCCACAAAAAGGTTCTTTCTCAACAATAGCTATGTAGGATAGATCAAGAGAGAAATCATAATCTTTATCTTTAATGTTTATGGGAGAAGCAGCAAACTTAGCAATAGGAGACAATTTGGGTCTAATAGTATGCCTCTCAAGGAGACTCTTAGCAACGCTCCTATCATGGGTGTTTTTACATTCTTTAATAAATTCATCGGTCATCTCAACATAATCGTCTTCAATATCATAACTCTCACTAGACTCAGGTGAACTAACAGGTGTAGTAGTGTCTTCATTAGGAGTTTCAGTATTTCCAGCTATAGTTCTAGCAATCGTAGCATCTAGGAAAGGACCTAATGAACCACTCTTATCAAGCACAATAGAAGCAGCATCATAAGTATCAGAAGTTTTAGATTCAGCAATAGTAGCAGTGTGTAGCATGTGTATGTGGTGGTGTAACGAGCTTACTCATAACAGATGGTGAATCAAGAGCAACAGAGGTGTTCAGAACCGTACCTCTTCTTGTAGTGGATGGTAAAATAGGAACCTTGCCATCACGAGACTTACCCATGATGGATGGATAACAGCGAACAATAGAGAATCCAAGTGAACTTGATAAATAAAGCTATGCTCCCCGGCAACGGCGCTAGAAAATAGTCTTGATGACCCACAAGTATAGGGGGTGTATCGCATTATTTTCGAGGGAAGTGAAACCCAATTTATTGATTCGACACAAGGGGAGCCAAAGAATATTTATAAGCCTTAACAACTGAGTTGTCAATTCAGCTGCACCTGGAAACAATCTTGCTCATAGCAGTTTATCAGTAGCAACAGTTTTGTAGTAGCAATAGTAAAGTAACAACAGTAGTAAAGTAAAGACAGTAGTAACAATAGCAGTAAACAGTAGGATTTGAGTGCGGTAGGCATCGGGATGGATGGACGGGCGTTGCATGGACAAGACAATTCACATGGCAATCAGAACATAGGGCAATTGCATATAAATAAGATAAAGCATCCAAGTACTAGATAATCATAGGCATGTGTCCCATATATAGTCATACGTGCTCGCAATGAGAACTTGCACAACATCTTTTGTCCTGTCAGCCTGTTTGCAGCGGGGCGTCAAGGGAACTATTGGAAATTAAGTTGCTCCTTTTAATAGAGCACCGGAGCAAAGCATTAACACTCCGTGAACACATGTGATCCTCACATCAAAGCCATTCCCTCCGGTTATCCCGATTTCTATCACTTCGGGGCCATTGGTTCTGGACAACAACATGTGTATACAACTTGCAGGTAAGACCATAACAATACTATCATAATGAATCAATAACATGTTTAGATCTGAAATCATGGCACTCGGGCCCTAGTGACAAGCATTAAGCATAACAAGTCGCAACAAAGTCATAAAGCACTAATAGAAGATACTAGGCACCATGTCCTAACAATCTGATGCCATTACATGAACGATCTCATCCAATCCCTACCATCCACATAGCCTACATCAGGGGATTACTCACTCATATATGGGGGAAACATGGATGGTCGATGGAGAAGCGATGGTGATGATGATAGCGATGATCTCCTCCAATTCCCCGTCCTGACAGGGTGCCAGAACGGAGTTTCTAGTGCTGTTTCGTTGAATCTGGTGGTGGCGGCGGAGCGGAACTCCTTTTGGAAAAACGTCGACCCTCCCTGAGTTTTTAGGTCAGAAGGCATCTTATAGGCGAAGAGGGAGACCGAGGGGGTGTCTGGGGCGGCCAGACCACCCCCTGGCACGGCCAGGCCCAGCCCACATGGCCAGGTGGTGTGGCTGGGCCCCAGCCCCACTCCGTCTCATATTCTGGCTCCGGGGGTCTTCTGGTGAAATATGATTTTTGGCATATTTTCCAGGATTTTTCCTGATAGTTGATTTTCTGCACAAAAACTAGACACCAAGGCAATTCTGCTGAAAACAGCGTCAGTCCGTGTTAGTTGCATCCAAATCACACAAGTTTAGAGGAGAAACAATAGCAAAAGTGTTCGGAAAAGTAGATACGTTTTGGACGTATCAATAGCTACTAACAACGGAAAGCATGCAAGATCACAATTAACAAAGACATGATAGAATCAATAATCAATCTGAAATAGCATCTCAATATCCATCGGATCCCCGCAAACACAACATGTAGAATTACAAATAGATGATCTTGATCATGAACGTAGCTCACAAGATCTAAGCATGATAGCACAAAGGAGGAGAATCAGCCATCTAGATACTACATGGACCCGTAGTCTAGAGATGAACTACTCACGCATCACACCGGAGGCTTGCATGGTGATGAAGAAGGCCTCCAAGGTGAATTCCCCTCTCCGGCAGCATGCCAGGAAGAGCTTCAGATCTGTCCCGATCTAGGGATGGAGATGACGGCGTCTACAGACTCTTTCGTGGAATTTTGATCGGGTACTTAGGGTTTCTATATCAGAGGCATCTTATAGGCGAGAGGAGAGGCCAAGGGGGTGCCCAAGGCGGCCAGACCACCCCCTGGCGCGGGCCAGGCTTCACCGCGCGGCCAGGTGGTGTGGCGGCCCCTGGCCCCTCTCTGTCTCGTATTCTGGCTCCGTGTGTCCCTCAGTGAAAAACTGACTTTGGCTTTTGTCCCGTCCAATTCCGAGAATATTCATTTTCTGACTTTCCTGGAACCAAAAACAGTAGAAAACAGGCAGCTGGCACTGTGGTTCTTGTTAATAGGTTAGTCCAAGAAAGTGTATAAAAAGTACTCCAAAGTGTGGGCAAAACATAAGAAAGTAGATAAAACCAAGCATGGAACATCAAAAATTATGGATACGTTAGCAACGTATCAGGTACTATGACCATAAGTGCCACAAGAGGCATCACCCTATTCTCCTAAGAACCCACCGCGCGGCAAGCCGCCGATCCACTATGGGACACTTGAGGGCGGTCACCAAACCTGTACTAGCTTGGAGTAATCTCCACAACTTAATTGGAGGCTCCCAAGAATCACCACCAAGGCCACTAGCTTGGGGAGAGCTACACAATTTAATTGGAGACCCCAAGAACTCACCAGAAAAGGCCACTTAGCCATCTAGGGTTCCAAGAACCCAAGAGTAATAAGCTTCTTGATGTCACCAATCAAATCCTCCAAGGAGAACTCAAACTGATGCACCAAATGTAATGACAGGTCCTTCACTCCCAAATGTAATGGAGAATAGTGACGTTAAAAAACGTATTGTGTTTTCTTAGACGATTCCGCGTGTCTTTGGTGCTCACGATGCAAGATCCACGCTTTGCATATGCGTGGAATCTACATCGCATGCACGCACATGACGTTTTTTGCAGACAACTCTACGTGTGAGATCCATGTCAGATGCATGCACATGACCTTTTTTGTAAACACTGCTACGACTTAGTTGTATAGTAGCCTATTTTGCGTGTCCTCCGTGTCCGCGATGCGATCAGTGCATGATTCTCCGCCCCTTATCACTAAAACTTGCAGGGTACATATCAAGCAAGGTGAACCGTTTTCATATGATGCATGTTTAGTCCCACCTCGATAGATTGGAGTGGTTTCAGCCAGCTTATAAACTAGACGGTGCATCTCGGGTCAGCCATCTATTGGTCTTCCCTTTAGACTCCTTGAGTGTATAAGGGAAAGTCCAAAGACTTGGCTTATACCATTAAGGTACATACAGTGCTCTGTGTTTTTTTTTAGTTTGCATTTTCAACACATACCCTGCTGAGGAAGTCTTCGACCCGTCCCCTCCACCTAGCCACCCTGGGCTCGCCGCCCCAATAGCCCAGCGCCGCGGGTCACTCCGGCCGCGGTGGCCACCCCATCCCCTGTTGGTGGCGTCGCCCACTCCCCTTGGTCGGGCGGCATGACGCCGCGGTCTCCCGTGGATCTGAGGGCGGTAGGTGAGAGGCGCTCCCCGCTTGGATCCACCAGTTCTGCAGGTGAGGTCTCTCCCTGGAGCCCTTGTCGGTCGGCACAGCTGCTTCAGAACCTGCGCAGTCGTAGCCGCTCCCTGTCGTGCCCCGAGGACCGCTCGCCGGCCCACTCCTCCCAGGCTCTTGCACAGCAATCCTATGCGCGGCCTCGTCTCCAATCGGTAATTGTGCGCCCTGACCCGCCATCGGTCAACGAAGCTGCTCCCATCCCTCGCCAAGAATGGGTGACCATTTCTTTGAGGCATGGTCGGCCCCGGGGCGCCTCCCCATTGGTGGTAGCGTACCTCTCGACCCGGTCTTCCGCTTCGGACTGGCGAGTCTCCAGGGGCTCCTCGCCTGCGGCGCTCGCCGCGCGCGCGGTCTTTTTAAGGCGTTTCAGTGGCAAGTGTTTTCGATGCCTTAGCAAGAACCACCGTCGATCCGAGTGTAGAGAGCCTCTCCGCTACATCGTGTGCCGCCTCTGGGGGCACTCCTCCTCTTCGCCCCGCTGCCCTACTCGCTGTAGTCTGGTAGCTCCTCCCGCCGCTGCCCTTCCCCGGCAGCCTATCTGCGAGCGTCTCCACTTCCCGGCTCTGCCGCCGCCCGCGGAGATGCTGCGCCGCACCTCTGCCTTGTCCGCCCCCCCCGTCGCCCTTCTGCTGGGCCTACGGTGATCATCAGCTCGCGCTTCATGGACCACGAGATGTGCACTCTGTGTAGTCGCGGCGTGCTGGTCAAGGCGGTGGAACAGTTCCACAGCAGCAACCCGATGCTCATCGGCAGGGAGCTCGAGGCTAGGCTGCGGCTGCCTCCTCATGTGCTGCGCGTCACCCGCCATCACCCGGAGGCATTCTTCGTCAAGTTCGACTTCCCCAAGCACCGCGACAACGCGCTCCGCCTTAGCACCATCACCGTTGATGGCAGTGCCTTCCTTCTGCAGCCTTGGCTCCAGTCTGAGCATGCGGTGCACCAGTCTTGGACGTTCCATGTTCGGGTGTGCGTTGAGCGCATGCCGCTGCACATGTGGAACATCGAGGGTGCGCAGGACGTCCTCGGCCCGCGGGTGCTGGTGGACCGGCTCGACAGCTGAACCTTCGACCAGGAGAACACCGCCATCTTCAGCTGTTGGGTTTGGTGCTGGGAGCTTGCTCACATTCCCAGCAGCCACGGCTTCGTCGTCTTCCCTGATGGTGCAGGCCGCATCGTGGAGATGCTCGGCTACTCTCCGCCCTCCTGTCAGGTGGCTCCGCCGCCCAACGGCCTCCGCTACGACGCCCTGGTGCACGTGGACCTGGTGGAGGACTGGCGCGTGCCAGAGCGGCGCACGCCATCATCCGGGCAGTGTGGCATCCCCTCCTCCAGCTCCGAGGAGGAGCTCCCGTTTCCGGCCGTGTAGCCCTATACTTGGATAATGATGGTGCCTGATGGTGAGTCCGTGCGCCGTGGCCCCTCTACAGGCACGTGCGCTGGAGGCTCAGGGGGCGGCTCCGGCGGAGATCGGTGTCGCGATGATGAGGGCGACTCCGCCGGCCGGTGTCGTCGGCCTGGGCAGGAGCCCACCTCCCTACGTGACCGGAGCGGGCGCGACGCTGCCCCTACCCAGGGCCTGCGTGGAGACCGTCACCGCACCCGCTCTCCTCCTGGCTCGCGTCGCCGTCGGGCGACATCGTCTCCTCCTCCCTCTGGCAGCGAGGAGCTCCCGCCGCCTCCGTCGCTGCCCTCGGACGGGTTGGTGCCCCTGCTGGCTTTCCCGACTAGCGGCTCGGCGCCGGGCGCCAGGCCGCGTTCTCCTGCTCCTTCGCCGCCCTCGCCGACGCACGCGCCCAACCCCGTTTCGGTTTGCTCCTCTGACCCCCTCTCTGACCTCATGATGGTTGACTTTCTTGAACTAGAGAAGTGGGCCCCACAGAGGTTTGACCCTATGGAGATGGAGTTCGATGTCGTTCGCGCCGCGGCCATGGACCAGCCCATCTCCTTCTTGCTGGAGGACATGCTGCTCGAGGCCCAAGGGGCGGTGCCCTGCCCGCAGCACTCTCCTTCACCCCTGGGGCGGATGCCGCCTCCATCATCTGCGGGTGAAAGCCTAACGACTGTCACTAACCAGGTGGATGGCCTGCATCTAGCAGCGGGGCCGCTGCCGAGGACCTGCTGCAGGGCCTCTTTTCCGTGCCGCCGGCGTTGATTCTAGGGGCCTCGCCTCCATCCCCGCGCACTTTGGCTCGTCCGGTGCCACCACCAGCAAGCACCCGCCGCGCCACGCGCCAATCTGCCAAGCTGTCAGCCATCCCCGTCTCCCAGCGAGCCTCGGTGCGCCTGGCCAAGGAGCTCGGGGCCATCGACCCATCGGAGCAGAGCGTCGCCAAGGCGGTGACAGGTCTAGTGGCGCGTTTCAAGACGCCGCTGGACGATGTGGACATCGACGGCCTCGCCCTCCTCACCCGCGTCGATCGGGAGGCCATTCTTCGGGCTGCTTCCAAGGCGGAAGTAGCGAGCGCCGCTGCCGCTGCGGCTCGCTAGTCATCTATGTTACCTATCTCTATTGGTCTTTGGTGGCAGCCAGCCTTAAGCTGGTTCAAGTTAGGGATGTTAGTGGCTTGTGGTTTAGTTAAAGTAGTCGTTGGACGATCATCTTGGGGTTGCTATGGTGTGGATCGTCCCTCCCTCTTGTACGGTGGTTTGGTGGTGTTTTTTAGTGATTTTTAGTCGCCGAATTTGTGTTGTATTCTCTATCTCCTCAATGAGTGAACCCATTTGCCCAATCCTTGGTTGGAACCCGCGAGGCCTCAATAACACTGCGCGTCGTGAGGTTGTGGCGGAAATGGCTTCCTTAGCCAAAGCGTCAATCCTCTGTGTGCAAGAGACCAAGCTCGCGGCCATCTCTGATCGAGATGCAATCGATATTGCTGGGCCTGCTAGACGTGACTTCATCTTCCTGCCCGCTGATGGCACGCGAGGCGGCATAGCTGTGTTTTGGGATGCCTCTATCGTCTCCCTCAACAACTGCGTCCTCCGCACCTTCTCCGTCTCTGCCACAGTCACAATCCTGCGGACGGGAACCTCCTTCCTCCTCTCGACGGTATACGGCCCCGCGGAGGATGAAGCCAAGCCAGCCTTCCTGCAAGAGATGAGGGCTTTGCAACCCAATCCTGTCCAGCCGTGGCTGGTCGCCGGGGATTTCAACCTCATCTACGAGGCTCGAGACAAGAACAACCTCAACCTCAACAGAAGACTTATGGGGCAATTCCGTGCAGCCATCAACCGGGCCGAGCTTAAGGAGCTCCGATGCCAAAACCGTGCCTTCTCCTGGAGCAATGAGCAGCTGTAGCCCACCCTAGTCAGGCTAGACAGGTTCTTATGCAACGTCGCATGGGAATCGCTGTTTTAGTCCTGTGCGGTCCAGGCCATGTCGACATCGCAGTCTGATCATTGCCCCTTGCTGCTCTCGGACATCCAATGCCCGCCACGCCGCGCCTATTTTCGGACATCAACCTCACCGGCCTCGACATCCCTTTCAGCGCCTCAGAAATCTGGGAGGCTATAAAAGCCTCGCCATCTGAGAAGGCGCCAGGTCCCGACGGCTTCACAGGCATCTTCTACCGTCGCTGCTGGGCCATTATCAGAAACGACGTCATTGTGGCCTTTGACCACCTGTACCGGTTAGCAGGCAGGGACTTTGCAAGCCTCAATGGAGCTCTCGTTTGTCTGCTCCCCAAAAAGGCGCAAGCTTCCAGCATCAAAGACTACCGGCCCATAAGCCTAATCCACTCCTTCGCGAAACTCTTTTCCAAGGTTCTTGCGCGTCGGCTGGTGCCTCTCATGGGCGAGTTGGTTTCGGACGCCCAAAGCGCGTTCCTGAAGTCCAGGTGCATACATGAGAATTTCCTCTATGTGCGAAACCTGGCCCGCTCAATGCATCGCCGCAAGAAGCCCTGCCTCTTGATAAAACTGGACTTCGCTCAAGCCTTTGATTTGATCTCCTGGGAGTATCTTCTAGAGCTACTGCAGCGTCTTGGGTTCCCTACCCGTTGGCGTGACTGGTTATCGATCCTTTTTACCTCGGCATCTACGTCGGTCCTCCTCAATGGCATCGCTGGTCCTCCTCTGCACCATCGTCGTGGCCTACGGCAAGGTGACCCGCTCTCCTCCTTGCTCTTCGATATAGCCATTGACCCCTTGCACGGCCTCCTACAGCAGGCGTCTACAACCGGTCTCCTACCTCCGCTCCCGACAAGAGAGGCGTCATCTCGCATCAGCTTATACGCGGACGACACTATCATTTTCGCCAATCCGGACCGTGAAGAGCTATCTACCCTCCTCAGCATTGTGACTAAGTTTGGCAACGCGTCTGGGCTTCGGATTAATGCCTCCAAATGCTCGGCTGCTCCTATTCGGTGCGATGGGATCAACCTCGATAACATACTTCAAGGTTTCCAGGGGCAGCGTCTTGGGTTCCCAATAACCTACCTTGGACTCCCCTTAGCTTTAGGGAGACTGTGTCTCGCACATCTGCAGCCTATCTTGGATCGAGCTCGGGCCAAGCTAGCAACATGGAAAGGGAAGCTCATGAGTGCTGGAGGGCGTCGCGCCCTAACCAGATCAGTCCTTGACTCCCTGTCAGTTTACGCCCTCACCGCGTTGTGTTTGCCACAAAAGTTCACCACATCCTTCGATAAAGTGTGACGACAATTCACTTGGGACGTCGATGGAGATGAAGTAGCCGGTGGCAAATGTAAAGTTTCATGGCAGGTTGTCTGTTCCCCTATGAAGTTCGGTGGCCTCGGAATCTTGCATTTGGGGGTTTTCACGTGGGCCTTACGGTTGCGCTGGCACTGGCTCAAATGGCACCATCCCGAGCGGCCCTGGACTAGGTTTGGCACCCCGTGCGACAACCTAGACCAGGAAGTTTTTGCTGCGGCCACCAGAGTCACGATTGGGGACGGCCAGACGGCTTCTTTTTGGTGGTCCACTTGGATAGGATCCTCCCCTCTTCGGTCTCGCTTCCCTCTGTTGTACAAGCTCTCAGCCCGCAAGCACCGCTCTGTCGCCGACGCGCTGCAGAACCATCGATGGGTCCTTGACCAGCGACGCGCCCCCGCCCGGGCCATTAAGGCTGATTTCTTGCTGCTTTGGCGAGAGCTTAGCGGCCGTGGGGCATCTCTCATTGCAGGCCAAGACGATTCCATCCTCTGGCTGCTCTCCCCCGACGGAGTCTACTCCGCAAAATCGGCATACAACCTTCAGATGGAAGGGCGGCAACTCAGTGTCATGCCCAATCTTGTTTGGGAGGCTTGGGCTTAGGCTAAGTGCAAGATATTTGCATGGCTTCTCCTGCAGAACCGGCGTTGGTGTGCCGACCGTCTTATGATGCGAGAATGGCCCAACTGCTATTTTTGCCCAATGTGCCTCCGTCATCTTGAGACAGCTAAGCACCTATTCCTCGACTGTCCTTTCGCTCGTCTTCTATGGGCAGCCATTGCGGCGTGGCCGCACTTAGACGGGCTGGCGCCGCGTGCATGGAGTATGCACGCATCGCTCCTGGACGCATGGCAAGCAATGATCAGCGCCTCCGACAATGACTCAAAGGACGATGTGCGCTCTCTGATCATATTAGTGGCTTGGGAGCTCTGGAAAGAGCACAACAATCGTGTCTTCAAGGACAAGCCATCGTCTCTTCGGCGTCTTGTCCAACTCATTCAAGACGAAGCTCAAAGTTGGGCTTTCGTGGGAGCAAAGAAGCTCAAAAGGCTGATTTGGGAGCCGCCTTGATCCCTTTGGCTATCTGTTGTTATTGTTTTTTCTCCAATTATTTTCTCTTCCCTTTCTTGTTTATCCCTTTGGCGTAATGCCTCCATGTAAATACTCTACCTTCTGTTGAAATTGAAAGCCAGCAATTGCTGGATCTTTCAAAAAAAAGTGCTATGTGTTTTGTGCAGGGTTTTTGTTTGTCTGCCATGCCCTAGGGGCGCAGAGAGAAGTCTAGTTATAATAATAACATTTGGAAGAAAGTGCATAAACATGGAATCCTCACTCCTCCGAACTCATTTCACAACACAAGGCAATAGAGATCAAATATGAGTGCTCGAAGATGCAAACAAATGAGACAAGCAATCATTGGCAAATGAATTTGGAAGCCACTGAAGAATCAAATGAAATAAAAGGTGTTATCCAAGGTATACAATATCAACTAGAATATTATCTTCTCTTATGTGTATAATTTTCTAAGTGGATAGCATCACAAAGTCATATTCCCACAAGGAAACATGTATACACGAAATAGACACACAAGAAATCACATGAAAAGCAAAAGAATGTCATAGAATATACCAATAAGATTTTTTGCTAGAAAGCATGGACAAAGGCTCAATTTTATCTTATTATACATTATTGAGCTTCAAAAACCAACACACTAAATACATCACAACTATCACCAAGGGAAAAAGGAGATAGTTGAAATGTATTGAGTAAGGCCACAAGTATCACAAGAAAAGTCAACTTTGCAAATTCTCATTATTGCACATTAGAGCAATTGAGGAAAATATCGGCAATAAAATTACTAGATTGACACATTTGGGATTTGTGAATCATAAGCACGATTTTGTATAGTCCCCATTATATGCACTCATCTCAACTTACTCACATTTTAAATAAGGAGAACAATGTAAAGCATGAACCACAACAATTCATGCCAAGAAAGCAACCTACAAAAGTTTGGAAGAAAAATAAGTTTGCATGGGTAAGAGATACTTGTTACCGAGATATTATTGGTAGGATGTAGTAGATAAGAGTACATCGTTCATCCTAGCTTGCCTCTCATTAACATGATGTCACCGTATCTTCCTTATTGAAGAGACAAACATTTAATATATCTCCAATGTACCTAAAACAAAATTAAGTACACTATGGTCCCCAAACATATTTGGTCCAAAGTAGTTAGAGCAACTACAATACATAGGGAGACTCCACATAAATATGTGCATATTGATATGAAACTGAATTTCATGCACATATTAGCCAATAGGATTTGGTAGAGTTTCCCCTATATATTGGATCAAGGAAAGCAAGCATGCCATAGTATAACCGCGTAGTAAATATGCATGCACAAGACTTTCAATAACCAAAAAAGATATACAATTTGAACAAGACTCTAAGTAAAGCAAGGCACACAAAAGTGTGTCCAAGTTGTATCAAAGAACCAAATCAACACATGAAACATCACAAGTTCAACAAATGAACTAGGAAAAAGCCAAAGAGAAAATGATAGACAAGAACACAAATTCTCAAAGGATTTATCTCATTCTAAAGGTTAAAACAAGGAACAAAGAATGAGACAAAACCAACTCCCCAAAAGAGCAAGGTTCCAACAAAGAAACCAAACTCTCCACACTTTTCATGATGGCACAAAGTACCAAAATGAAAAGATAGAGCTTTAAAGCACATAAAACATGATATGGGTCAAAACGAGAAGCATAAAAAGAAGTGTTCTGAATAATATAGGAGAACTCCCCCATGAATAGTGAATCATGTAGAATTTTGCTTTTGAATGCAAAATACACACAAATGAGATCATCACTACTACCTATATCAAATAAAACACAAGAAAATTATCAAAAAAATAAATGAATCCAAAATAAGCATGGAAGACATGAGAGTAAACAAAAAACATTTTCTTGGCAAAAGATAGGGAAAATACAAACAAGAGCCAATGTAAATATGATTAATAAATTCTACCATACATAGAGTAGTAATTGTTTAAGGACAAAAGGTATTAGGAATAATGTTTTTGGGTATTTTGCAAGGATATCCAAGATTATATTTACGACAACACGCATGTGGCAACATATAAGAATTAAGCTTGATGCTTAGATAGAGATTCTTGATATCTCCAAATAGCTACACGGTCATTAATGATTAGAGTAACTTGAAGCAAATGGTTTCCATGGAGGATATATATAGGTCCAAATATGAGGAAACGCATCCCAAGAAAAAATCTCAAAAACAATATCCAAGAGATGAGAAATAAAGGCATTCAAGCAAATTTGAACTTGTTTGAGCAAAGGTGCCACATAGGAGCTATATAATTGTCAATATCAATTCTAAGTGGCACTACCTCGAATGTACACATTTTCTAGGCTTGTAATATGCACAAAGCATATGACTCCATCGTTATGTGATAAACCATAAACTCTCAACAAGAGGCAAAAATATCCAAATAGATATAATTAATGGACATTATAGAACTTGAATTTCTCATGAGAGTGATATACCACATAGAGACTAGATAATATTACAATATCAATATTAAGTGGTATTCCTCATGTACACACATTTTTAGGATTGTGGAATGCCCAAGCATAACATTTCTCCAATATGGGATAATCCATTAATCTCTCACAAGAGCCAAATAATATACCAATTGGATTCAATAAGGGCTCCAACACAAGAAACACACATACATGGTGTGCAAACCAACATACACAAATATACTTGATAACTCAAGATAAGTAAGTGGTAAGCACAACATATATAAAAACATTCAAGGTACAAGACCAACACATGCACAAGGGGGCAAGCAGCTTTCAATGTAAATAAGTTGAGTACAAGTTACCGCGAGAATAAACATTGGATATAAGATATGATATGATATTCCAAATGACTTGTCTTGATTAAATATATTAGATGAAGATCCCTCAATTATTCATGATACAACCAAGTCTCCAATGCCTCCAATTACACCTATTGATCAAGTTTTAGCTTGTTGGTACCCAACCAAGTTGGGACCTAATTAAGAAGTTAGTAACAATAGGCTTGGAAACCCAAATGCTTCTTTTCTTGACACCACTTTGAGTACCAACAAATTTGGCAAACACATTGCCAACCTCGTACTTACAAAGAGAATAAGCATCATCAATAATGATAGGGTTAGATGAGGAGTTACCAATGGTGCATGAGGAAAAAAGGTGCCCCTTCTCGCGACATATGTAGCAAATTCTTCTCTTGCTATATTTCTTCTTAGGTGATGCCACAACTTGAGGAAGAGTTTGAGTCTTCTTGGGAAGAGTCCCAACTCTAACTTGGGGTAGAGCTTGAGTCCACTTCCCTTGTTGCTTCGCACTAAGAGGCTTATTCTTCAATGGGAAAGATCTAACATGATGCCTTTCTTCCTTGCATTTGAAGTGAACAATGTTGGCCAGATTCTTGACTTGCTCTTGGCCATTCTTCTTGACACTTGATGTCTGCAAGAGTACAGATTGTTTGTAGCTAGTTTCGAAGTTCAGATATCGATCCCACAGGTAGCCCAAAGGTAAGTGTTTATTGATGAAGTCTCTGTCACAACCGAAGTTGTCACAGGTCTTCGAGTGAATTGACTACAAGTGTCGAAATAAGAATGGGATTCTGATTAAGTGCGATAGATTTAAATAGAACTAAAATGTAAACTTAGAAAATGCATAAAAGTAAAGAACGACTTTGCTTGTTTGTTGTTTGCTGCAGATGGCGAAATAAGGCGCGGGGAGATTCAGTTCATGGTGATAGTGACTGTGCCAGGTGGACGAGTGGTAAATGTAACAATTATAATCTTATAGATATATGTGTAGGCGAGCAACCCATAATTAGTCGGAACTCCTCTTGGTAGATTTCATCCCAACTTCAATAATCCTACTAGCCTGCTACCAAACCCTTGGTCAGACACTAGACGATTAAGACCCTTCAGGTCGCTTAGCGATTAAGCTCATTGGACCGGACTAATGCAATAAGCATAGTGGTTACTCATTATCCTCGAGTCAACTAGCTTTCCATTGATATCCCCGTGTCACCCGGGGCTCGCTGGTCCACTAGCATACAAGATCTTATCTATGTAGAACAAGGTATCATGTTGTCTGGGCCCTTAATTGGACAACAAGCATTAAGCATCCCACAGATAGTCAAGCACACATAATATAGTAATTAGAATCAATCACAAACTAATGGAAAATATATGAAGGCACATCACATCTCACCAATCCCCTACATCTCCCACGCCCAAGGGAATTACTCACACATGAGAGAAGAATGGATCATCAATATAATCAAATAAAGTGAATTCGTCTTGGTATTACCATGGAGGTCCACAATAAGAATAGAAAATATCCAACACAATTCAAGATGGGAAGAAACAATCTCAAACCCTAGTCTTGCAAGGTGGAGATCCCTCTCTCTCTCAAGTACAAGTAGTGGATATGGGGTGTATTGGCTAGAAGGTCAAAGATCACGAAGAAAGATGAAGAACGTTTTCTCCTTCTTCTCCGGATCTCTTCTTTCTCCCTTATGGATGGTGTGGCGGCTGTTGTGTTGTGTTTTCGCCCTTGGTCCCTTCACGGAGGTTGTCCCTTTTGACAAGATAGAGGCGGCAGCAACTATACGACGGGAACTATATGGCCGGAAAATTATTCCCGCCGTATAGTTGCTCGTTAAAGCTTCTGTGAGCTCCCCTCGTGTGCTTCCAAAGTGGGACTTGCTTGTTTTCTCCAGAATATTGTATTTCTCTAGTTAAATCCTCATGTTAATGTTCAGGACCTAAAACACACATTAAAACCCAAGTTTTCTTCGCTACCGAAGTATTAGTGTTAGGTAAAACCAGAAAACAATCAAATCCGGGAGAAAACCATCAATAAAAGCCATCAAAAATGTGTCGAATCTCACAGCTATTAACTCCCCCAAGCTTAAGTGTTGCTCGCCCTCGAGTGACAAGGAAATAAGGAAGAATAGTAGAGATTCGAGACTAAAATAAAGGAACTCACAAGTTTGAATTGGTGTCAAATTCTTTCCTTCACAATTCCTGCAATCTTAAATATGATCATAAAAATATTCACAAGATTGCACTGAGTCCACTTCCTAACCACGTATATCTTGTTAGCAAATAAATCATATGCCCGAGCAAGTGTTGAAAGTTTAGCTAGGAAAGTGAGACAAATTCTTTTGGTGCCTCTCTTTGTTGAGAGATGAAAACTTTTAGTTCTTGTACATTTAACCAATTAAGAGTACTCAAGTTGGCATCAAAACATTTAATTTAAGAACAACCCATCTACTCCCATGTCAAAATTTCAAGACTCTCAAAGCACCCTTTTTCTTTCTCTTATCTTTCAAAAACTTCAGCTCTTTCATAGAGAAATCATGCCACTATTTTTAACATGTTAATTGGGGTTGTGTTGTGCACTCGTGACCATGCCAATAAATGATGTTGAGCAATAATGGGCCAGAGGAGTACTACAACTTCACTTGGAACATGAAACCATGAGGAGACTAAAAAATTTACACGTCATAGCATTGTTGCTACAGATGTTTACATAACTCAATAGCCAAAATCAAGTGGTTTCCCACATTTAGATCGTTTGTTGGCCAGCAGAGTTAATAGTTCCCCATGGAGCATGACAGAGTTGTAATGACACGCGTAAAGCAATATCTTATGGTAATTATTAGAAAAAATAGTGGCATAATGTCTACTACTTTGAAGCATCCATTTAATCAAACAATTTCAATCAAGGGTACTATCGAGTCTATTTATATTAAGATCAAATGGGATGGAGTAGTTCTAAAATCAAATTCTTTGAGCTAAGCATGGACTCAAGTCATCTTTCAGATGATTTTTCTTGTTGTAAAAATGTAGGAAGTATTTTAACCAAGTTCATTGCTCATTGTTTCAAAGCTAAAAAGGGGACACTAGCAAAGGAATATAATTTGTAGGATAACAAGCTAAGTGGGGAGTGACTCCAGTGCAAGCAAGTAAATAATTGTAGGATCAATTTAAGGTTGTAAAGAGTGTGATGAAAGGAATGTGATACCTCCTCTTGCTTGCTTCATTCTTGTATTCGAGTCAAACCTCTCCTATATTTCCATATTGCCAAATCACCTGAAATTAAGAAATCTTTGAGAGAAACAAAGAAACAAACTTGTAAATAAAATTACAACTATTTTTTTTGTATTTTTGGTTTAGGAATGCAAAAGTAAAAATAAACATGCAATTTTTGAAGAAATAAATCAAAAGAATAAATAAAAACATGAATGTAAAGTTTGGAGGTTTTCAAACCTCCCCCAAGCTTAGGCAATTGCCAGGCTCAGTTGTTGTCGTCATTTGGCGGCTGGTGCGGGTACTACTGGTAGAAGTCAGGGAAGTGGGTCATGAAGTGACTAAAGTTGTGAGTCAAAGTGTTCTCATCTTCATTCACATCCTAAAGAGTGTGGTCGATCTCCCCAACATGTTGGTTGAGCTGCTGGAAGTTCTGATAGGGGACATAGCCGTACCCATGTTGTGGCTGGTTGGGCCACGGTTCCCAGGCTCCTCCTGGCTGCTGTTGCTGCTATCCTTCCCAATAGGGTTGTGCCCCTGCTCTTCCTCATGCTCCTGCTCATCCTGCTGCCCTTCATCTTCCTCTTCCTCGGGCTAGAGCTCGACCAAGATCTCCGTCACTTGGTTCTTGGTGAGGATCCAAGTGTCCTTCTCCACAATCGAGAAGGCTTGGGGCATGGCAACTGGACCTACTCAACCTGTGTGTCATTAAGATAACCAAATTGATATGCTCGGAGCCTTCGGTTAGCATGGTAAACACCAAGGAAGCCACAAGCAGTCAAATATTTGACATCCATAAGTTTGGAGTCGTCAACAGGTTCCATAGCAGGTAGTGCAATGTTCAATGCATAGGCAAGGTGGGTTACCAATCCACCAATGCGAATATCACCTTTAGTCTTGTTGCTTTGGTGGCGAAAGTGCTGGATGAGTAGAGCTGCAGGACTGGGGCTTTGCGTTGCATTGGGGAAGATAGCCTTGGTGATCATTGCCATGTCCGCATTGGCCATGGAACCAGTATCACCCATTCCCAACATTGTGTTGGTGAGGAACAAAGCAAAGTAGCGGATGGTTGGGTTCTGAACGGTGGACATCTTCTTCTGATAAAAGTGACTGCCACCATTAACAGAAATAACCTCCCAAGTCTCTCCACTTGTAACGCTATAGAGGTTAGTAATATTGGGCTCCCTAGTATGAGGGAAGCTGAAAGCACTGCAAAATTGCTCGAAATTTACTTCATAGTGTGTTCGGTTCATGGTGAAGCTTATCGTGCACATGTTACCTTTCTCCCTGTGGTTGTCGTAGAAGGAGGCAAGGAACTCATGGGTGATCTCGGCGTAGGTGTCGTGGCTTGTGAAGCTAAGCACTGCCAACCCCAACCTGTTGCACATGAGGTCGAAGTCCGTCTTCAACCCTGCCATGGTGAGAAAGTTGTGGTCGGTCCAACGTGTGGGCAGCATCCTCCGCGATGAGACAATGTCCATCCTGGAGTTGCGCGGGGCTCAGGCCCCCGAGCTTGAGCCCTCTCCCTATTGGTGCTTGCTCGAACGAAAGAGGCTACCAATTTTGTTCATCGTGATGCGCTGAAAAATTTCACCATAAAACCTTAGGCATATAGTTTCTATATGATATATGAACGATTCTACGTGGAAAAATTCAATCCTAACGTGAGAAATTAATAGGGAAAACTAAATAAGCTTGAGTTCGTCCACTAGATGAATGTGAGAGTTTCAACCATGGAAATCTGAAAAAATAAAGCATGGATAGGGAGAGAAACATACCGATCTGTTGATCCCCCCACTCAAACAAATGAAATCCGCGAAGAATCAAGTGTTCTAGGTGGATTTTGAGAGGTTTGGAGAGAGAATATGAGAGAAATAATGAGGAGAGGAGGAAGACCTAGCCACCCCGGTGCGATTTTGTGGTCGCACCAAACTATACGGCTGGAACTATATGAGCGGGTGATGGTGCTTTGCTCGTATAGTTGCGGCGGTGCCGCTAACTAGGGTTTCTTTATACAGGAAAACAACTATACAGGCACAACTATACGGCCGGATCAAAGTGATCCTGCCGTATAGTTGGTCGTTAAACTGTCTGTCTCTCGAGATAAATTTCTAAAACTGGCATCGATATCTATACGGTCGGAACTATATGGCCAAAATTTTTATTCCCACCGTATAGTTGGTCGTTAAACTCCCAGTACTTTTGGAATAAAATTCTACGAAGGCATCGATATCTATACGGCCGGAACTATACGGCCGGAATTTTTATTCCCGCCGTATAGTTGGTCGTTAAACTCTCAGTACCTTTCAGAAAAATTTGTACGGAGGCATTGATATCTATACGACCGGAGCTATACGGCTGGAATTTTTATTCCCACCATATAGTTGGTCGTTAAACTCTCTGTGCCTTCGACAAAAATTTGTTGATGCCAAAGATAACTATACGACAGGAACTATATGGCCGGAATTTTTATTCCCGCCGTATAGTTGGTCGTTAAACCATCAGTAATCTCAAAAAATTCTATTTCTTCCAGGATATCTTCTTATCCCATAACTTAGCGAAATACCAAGTTTTTAATAGAAAATTGATAGTAAAAACTATCGACCAACATTAGCATATTAAAAGCAAAACTTTAGCTTCTGTAAATATAAAACTCAAACTTTTATTCTTATTATTATTCTCTACTCATTCAATCGACATTTCTACTACTTTTTGGCAGCTGTATCTTCACGGGCGCGCTTCCGCGAGAATGTCTATGAAAAAGTGGTGGGAATGCGATGAACTTCTTATTCTCTATTCTACTAAATTAACGAAAATGGGTTGACTCCCATTAAGCATTTATTAAGAATGGTTGAATCACTCAACCTCTTCTCTCTTCTTGAATTCTTACCTTTGGTTGCCCCTTATCAATGGCACTTACTACATGAACTCGTTTAGCCGGTGGAACATATCTTTCTCTTGCTTCTAGCTTCTTTGGAAAATACCGGATGATTTCAGCATCATAAACATTGAAGATTATCTTCCCTTCTGCACAATCTACTAACGCACCTGTAGTACTCTGAGGAAGGGTCTTCCAAGTATTATAGATAATATTTCATCTTATGGTATTTCAAGAATGATAAAATCAGTGGGAATAACATGCTCATCTATCCTAAGTAAGACATCATCAATCATACCAACAGGTTGTTTAGTGGACTTGTCGGCCATCTGTAAAGTGATAGTAGTAGGAGAATACTCCCCTAATCCTAATCTTTTATAGAGGGAGTATGGCATTACACTAACTCCTCCTAGATCACATAAGGCATTATGAATATCTGTTTTGCCTATTGAGCATGATATAGTTGGTATTCCAGGATCTCCAGACTTAGACAACAGCATCCCGTTAGCAGGATAGCTAGTTACCATGGCAACAGTTTCAGTTATTTCTTTCTTTCTACTAAGAATATCACGAAGGAATTTACCATAGGTAGGAACTTTGATTGCATCTACAAATGGAATTTTCAGACGAAGGTCACTGAGTGCCTTTGTAAAAGAGTTATAAATTAGCTCATCTGGTGCTTTCTTTTTTCGATTTGGATAAGGAAGCTTTTATCACCTGACTTACTCTTGTCTTTTACCTTTTTCGGGGGGTCGGGCTCTTTCGTTGCTTTATTTTGTTGTTGCTTATTGCTTTTCTTCTTTTCTACTAAAACAACTTCATCTTCTTTACTTGTTTCTTTATCTTCTCTTGGATCAACTATCTCTGCATCAGAGTCATAATGATCATCTCGTGCATCATTTTGGTCTTCCTTGGTTTGATCTTGTGTTTCAGTCTCATCTTGAGGATCCACCAACGTATCATCTTCTTGACTTGCTTCGAGCAAGGCTTTTTGCTTACGCTCTTTTTCAGATTCGTATTTCGGTGGTCCTAAGGTTCCTATAACAACTGCCCCCCTTCTTGTGACAACATTAGTAGAAACAGAAATATCTTTATCATCATGCAAAAAAAATGGTAACCAGATGCTATTTGTTCACACTAAGTTTCAATCATACTAAGATACTTATGGAATAGTTTTATTTCTTGGTCAATCTCATCATAATTTTTAGTGAGTTCCGCCAAAATCTTTTTGTTGTTTTTGGAAATGCTTATGCAAGTTATTATGAGATTTTACTTGTCGATGTTTTAGTTCTTGAAAAACTTTTATACTTTGATCTTCTTTAGTTAAAACTTGTAACAAATCCTCTTTGTTTTTTAGCAAGTTTAGAAGGTATACCTTTTTCTTTCATAGTCTTGCACACCTCAGGCATAAGATCAAGAGTTATCCGAAGTATCCCTTTTTCCGGCTTAGTGCCAAAATCAGGATTATATAAAGAATCATTCTTAGCCCTAGTAGACATTAATTCCAAGCATTCTTTAATAGTTAAAGTATTTATTGATCCTCCTGCTGAGAAGTCAAGCAATTCTCTACATTGAGTATTGAGACCATGATAAAATAAATGGCAGATTGTTAGTTCAGAATAGCCATGATTAGGAATACTATTGATCATTCCAAAGAATCTTTCCCAGGCTTGTGGGTAGTTTTCTCCCATGTTCTGACTAAAACTTCCTATGTTCTTTCTTAGTTCAGTTACCTTTTTAAAAGTAAGAAATCTGTTTATGAATTTCGTAATGCAGTTTTCCCAACATTTAATGTAATGCGAGGGAGAGAATATAACTAGTCTAGAGCTTTACCTTTAAGAGACCATCAAAATAATTTAAGACGAGAAAAGTCTCCTGACAAACCTTTTGGTCCAAGCAATGTTATCACATCGTCAAACTCTCTAATATGTCTTCCTGGGTCTTCATCTTCCCTTCCACTAAAAGCTTTCTCCTGCAAAATTTTAATAATTCCACCATCAAATCGATATTCTCTAACTCCAGGATTAGGGAACTCTATTGGTTGTTTAAGAAATTCAGAACTTGGAGCACTGTATTCCTTGAGAGTTTTCTCAGGTTTCATAGGAGTTGTCCTGTAAATATACATGATTTCCATAATATCACTTAGGTTTTCGATTTCAACTTTATTTGATCTTAAAAGTTTTTCAATAATTTCTTCGCGCCTCTGAGCAGGCACACGCTCAATATAATCTGGCAGGTAGGTCCTACTAGAGCGTGTAGACCCTTTGTCTCCTAAGGAGAACATTTTTTAGTAGCAACACCTGGAATGTCAAAAGACAAACACTTAGCGCTTAGCTCCCCGGCAATGGCGCTAGAAAATAGCTTGATGTCTCAAAGAGCACAGATCGTTTGTAGCTAGTTTCTAAGTTCACACATCAATCCCACAGGGAGCCCAAAGATAATTGTTTATTGATGAAGTCTCTGTCACACCCGAAGTTGTCATAGGTCTTTGAGTGAATTGACTGCAAGTGTCGAAATAAGAATGGAATTTTTATTAAGTGGGATAGATTTAAATAGAACTAAATGTAAACTCAAAAAATGCATAAAAGTAAAGAACGACTTTGCTTATTTGTTGTTTGCTGCAGATGGCGAAAGAAGGCGCGGGGAGATTCAGTTCATGGTGATAGTGACTGTGCCAGGTGGACGAGTGGTAAATGTAACAATTATAATCTTATATATATATATATGTGTGTAGGCGAGCAACCCATAATTAGTCAGAACTCCTCTTGCTAGATTTCATCCCAACTTCAATAATCCTACTAGCCTGCTACCAAAACCATTGTCAGACACTAGTCGATTAAGAACCTTCAGGTCGCTTAGCGATTAAGCTCCTTGGATAGAACTAATGCAATAAGCACAGTGGTTACTCGTTATCCTCGAGTCAACTAGCTTTCCATTGATATCCCCGTGTCACTTGGGGGGTCGCCGGTGCACTAGCGTACAAGATCTTATCTATGTAGAACAAGGTATCATGTTGTCTAGGCCCTTAATTGGACAACAAGCATTAAGCATCCCATAGATAGTCAAGCACACATAATATAGTAATTAGAATCAATCACAAACTAATGGAAAATATATGAAGGCACATCACATCTCACCAATCCCATACATCTCCCATGCCCAAGGGAATTACTCACACATGAGGGAAGAACGGATCATCAATATAATCAAATAAAGGGAAATCGTCTTGGTATTACCGTGGAGGTCCACAATAACAATAGAAAAATATCCAACACAATTCAATATGGGAAGAAACAATCTCAAACCCTAGTCTTGCAAGGTGGAGATCCCTCTATCTCAAGTACAAGTAGTGGCTATGGGGTGTATTGGCTAGGAGGTCAAAGATCGCGAAGCGAGATGAAGAACGTCTTCTCCTTCTTCTCTGAATCTCTTCTTTCTCCCTTTTGGATGGCGGCTGTTGTGTTGTGTTTTCGCCCTCGGTCCCTTCACGGAAGTTGTACCTTTTGACAAGATAGAGGCGACGGCAACTATACGGTAGGAACTATACGACTGGAAAAATATTCCCGCCGTATAGTTGCTCGTTAAAGCTTTTGTGAGCTCCCCTCGCGTGCTTCTAAAGTGGGACTTGCTTGTTTTCTCTAGAATATTGTATTTCTCTAGTTAAATCCTCCTGTTGATGTTCAGGACCTGAAACACACATTAAAAACCAAGTTTTCTTTGCTACCGAAGTATTAGCGTTAGGTAAAACCAGAAAGTGATCAAATCCGAGAGAAAACCATCAATAAAAGCCATCAAAAATGTGTCAAATCTCACAGCTATCAATGCTCTTGTGCTTCAACTTATTAGTGGATTTGTTTTTGATATTAGAGTTGAATCCAAGCCTACTCTTGTCATTGGGGGATTTATGCACACTCAAGATATGCTTGAGTGTGGCCTTCCCTTTATGACCCTTTTTCAAGCCATTCTTCAAAGAAGTGACTTGAGCCTTGAGCTTTTTGATTTCCTCTGCATAGTTAATATCAATAATAATACTAGAGGAAGTAGATGATTCATTGTTAGAGCGACAAGGCAAGGAATGTGATTCATCACAAGATGTAGCAATCAGTGGCGTAGCCAGCCAGGAGTCACGTCCCGGGCCAACTGCCTTGCTACAGTAGTTAAGAATATCCAGTTGTGAAAATATGGCTACAATTAAGGAAGGATTTCACCCCCACGACCCAGGCCAAGGCCCCTATAGCCTGGGGTCTGTCTACGCCCCTAGCATGAGTGGATGAATTACTAGGACTAGCACATGTCAATATGACATTTGGAGTGGATATAGTGCTAATGTCCACATGAGGTTCATTAGATGTTACCTTTGGCACAATAGTCTCATGATCCAACTTTAGCCAACCATGGGAGACTAGCGGATCCTCATGTGAGCTTGAGAGCTTAACATGACTTTCTTCCAATTTCTCATAGTTGCTATTTAGTAAAGCAAGTTGAGCCTTTAGCCCAACTTTCTCCTTCAAAATATATGCTTCACAGTAAATAGAGTTAGTATCATAAGCATCATCATTAATTGCAAGAGGTGAGGGAAACTTGGCAAGCTCTTTTGAATATGAAGCTTTAAGTTTCTCATGCGACTCGGCGAGTTTGATGAGCTCACTCTTAACAACCTGAGAGCCATTTTCGAGGTGCTTAAAATCCTCAACAAGTTTAGCATGTGTAACTACAAGTTCATCATTTTTAGTTTTGAAAACATTTGCCACCTCAAGTTCTCTATCATGGTTTTCCTTTACCCTAGATAATTCTAGAGCAAAAGTCTCCTCAAGAGATTCATTGGTGGTTTGTTCTTCTTTAAGTGATCTCTTTAGATAAGAAATCTCGATTGCATACTGATGTTCATGTTCATTCTTTTGAAAAATGATGTTCTCTTGCTCCTCAATAAGTTTCTTGCTCTCAATAGCAATAGTCATAATTTCAATGAAGTTGGAGCAAGCAATTTTATTTTTATGAAGAACATGAAAGACAATCTCTCCCTTCTATTGAATAGAGGCATATTCAAAAAAATGATCATGATCATCATAACATACATTAGGATCCAAAGGAGGAGTTACCTTTGTACCCCTAGCCATAAGGCATATGTGAGAACCGAAAGGAGGTGATGATGAGAATTTACTTGAAGTTCCATTCAAAACCTTGTCTTGGCCCATAGAATCTTTGGTTTCCTCTAAATAGTTAGCAACAAATGTACTATAGGAAATAGAAGCATTTTTATCATGGAAACAAGACAAAACAAGCATATCATCATGAAATGTATTCAAGCCATTTCTATGAGATATGCAAGGACTATCAACACAAGCATGTAAGGAATTTTGAGTGCTACAAGTGTTAAGGTCCAAAGATAAAATATTTCAATGAGATAGAGATGATGGATTACCAATAGTAATCTCACTATCTATATTGAAAATTCTATTACCACTCACCATATCAATACCGTGTGAAAAATCACATGTTGGTGAAATGGTAGAAGATGAGTTCTCATCATGGCCGGAGGTGGAGGAAAAACAATCATCCTCAATAATTTTGGACACATCATATTTTCTTGAAGCTTGGTCCAAATCTCATGAGAATTCCGATAAGGCATGATTGAAGAAATAACTACATTGCTCACAACAAGTAAAAGCACTTTAATAGCTTGAGCATCTAGATAAGAGTTTATCTTCTCCTCTAAATATTGGTTTTGGGGATCCATAGGAGGACAAAAACCCATACCTAGAATCCGCTCTATATTTGGGGGTAATGCCCCGGAAATAATCAAGCATGCGAAATTTCCAAACTTCATAATTTGTGCCATCGAATATATAAAGGGAATTGTGCACTAATCCTCTAGTCGACATCTTTACTCTCAAGGCGGTGAATCCTAAAAGCGAGAGTCCTTGCTCTAATACCAATTGAAAGGACACAGATGCCGCCTAGATGGAGGGTGAATATGTGGTTTAGAACTTTTGTGAGATGTGCTTAACAAATGCGGAATAAAACTAGCATTTACTTTGTCAAGCACAAAACCTATATATACTATTGTTCACCTATGTGCACCAACGACGTATGCTAAGAAAGACAAGGAACAAGGTGATAGTAACATAATACTTCAAGCACGAAGGCTGTCACAATGTAAAGATCGTAATTAAAGAGCTTAGGTATAGAGATAACTGATGCATGCAGAGACGATGATGTATTCCCAAGTTCCTCCCTTTAAGGGAGTATGTCTCCTTAGAGGGGTGGGCGGTATTAAGACCATTAGCTCCACAAGAGTCCTCATCCTATTCTCCCGAGCACCCACCGTGCGGCAAGCACCCGATCCACTATGGGACACTTTAGGGCAGTCACCAAACCCGTACAAGTTTGGGGCAATCTCCACAACTAAATTGGAGGATCCCAAGAATCACCACCAAGGCCACTAGCTTGAGGAGAACTCCACAACTTAATTGGAGGCCTGAAGAACTCACCATAAAAGGCCACTTAACCATTTAGGATTCCAAAAACCCAAGAGTAACAAGCTTCTTGATTTCACCAACCAAATCCTACAAGGAGAACTCAAACTGATGCACCTAATGCAATGGCAAGTCCTTCACTCCCAAATTCCACCAAAGCTACAAAATCTATTGGGGGAATAAGAGAGGAAGAACACAAGAGGAAAACCACAAAAGTTCCCAAGATATTCCCCTCACTTAGAGGAGATATGGACTGGTGGAGTTATAAATCTAGATCTCCTCTCTCTTTTACCTCAATAATATGCAAGAATCATGGGAGGAATAAAGAGAAAGGGAAAGCTCTTAAAGGTCAACAATGGAGGAGAGAGAATGGGAAAAGAGCTACAGACACTTGGGGAAGAAGAGTGCATTTTATAGGTCCCCCAAGTCAACTAGTCATTGCAAAACACTTACCCCGGAGTCTCCGGCCCTCAGGACCGGAGTATCCGACCCCCAGGACTAGAGTCTACGGGGTCCAGGACTCCGGGCGAACCTCCATATGCTCCCTGTACACCCCCGGAGTCTGGGTTAGAATTTGGGCCAGAGTATCTGCCCCTCCCGGAGTCTACAGGGTAGCAACATCGGAGTCTCCACCCCATCGAAAACTGATAGAATAACCAATACAAAAACGACCATAACTTTTGCATCCAGACTTCGATTTTCATGATCTTGGACACATTTTGAACTTTGTAACGAGATCTACATGATAATACAAGGAAATATCATAGTACAAAAAGGTATGATAGAATCAAATGATGAAGGGGTTAACCTATCTATAAAAGACAAACCGGTAAAATCTCTTGTTCGAAAATGCAATAGATAATGGATATGAAATCTATTTTCGATGAACTTGAGCTTGTCATGGAGATTAACACAAGATCTTAATCCTCTGATCGATAAGAAATAAGAAATATGATGCCAAGTATGCAAAGTTTTGAGCTCTCTCTAAAATATATGATCAAGTTACTCACTCGAGAGCCCCTCTTAATAGTATGACTATCTATCCTAAACCCGGTCTCCCAACTACCAATAGGAGACCAGCAAGAGAAAACCTATCTATATCAAACCTTTGCCTTGAGCATTCCACCTAATATTGATGTAGACGATCTTGTCATCCTCAATATGGCCATGGATAATTACTCCCTCATACACCATGGGGAAACCTCTTATTTGAACTTGTCTTCATCGATCTAAGATCACCGAGGATGGTAAGCTTCAAGCATTTTATCTGCTAGATGTGGTACATTTTGAACTTGCACAACTTCATTTCTTATTGAGTGTTGATCCATTCTTCGTCTTGATCAACCTTGAATCATCTTATTTCTTCAACATGATTCCAATATGCCCAAATCCTTTTTACATTGATTATTGTTCTTCTTTTCTTCATCTTTCAACCTTGAAGCCAACACATGGTCCAAGTGAATGCCAATGTATAATTCCTATAAGTGCAACTCAATGCAAATATTAGTCCATAAAGATTGTCATTAATTACCAAAACCACACATGAGGTCACATATGCCCTTTTAGTTACTCATGTGTATTTCTATTTGCTAGAGTCTATTTTTAAATTGTTTCGGTTGAGGGTTATTTCTATTTGTTTTTCCTTCTCCATGACAATCAGAAAAGATCACGCGGCGTGACTTGACGTGGCCCACCGGAATGGATCGTCACCACGTCTACATAAGATATGTTGTTGCTAGCTAGCTAGAGGTAGCGTGCCGTTCCGAGCGGTCGCATCACGGTGCACACGATGACATCACAAGTTGGTGTCGCATCAAGTCATTCAGTTTGCTCCTTAGAGTCCAAGGGTTTTGCATACACAACCTTCTTTTTGTGAATCAGTACAAATCCATTTCCAAGCACCCATTAATATTTTTTACATCTTTTGATACTAGTTGATACCTTGACCCTAGCTGATTTTCAATTCAAAATCATCTGTGCCTTCAAATCAACTACTATATGTCTCCTTTCCCTACGAGCGATCTCATCCAAAGTTTATTTTGCATCATTTGCAATGGTTGTTTTCACATTTTGCACATGAATGGTTGTTCTAGTTGGTTCTCATCAACTAAAGGATTAATCATAGTAGTTTTGTTAACACTTGTACTTAACCAGGAGACACACATCACATGTTAGAATTCAAAACCTAGGGCATGCCACTGACCCCGACCAGATTTTAGGGAACAGGATCCTCTAACGTTGAGGAGGAAAGTCAGGAAAAACTAGGAAATAAACTCAGGCCATTGTAGCTTAAATACCCCATTATGTGTTGTAACTAAACATTGTAGTTAATTACTATAGATATAAAAATTCTGAACTAAATTTTATTACACCATTATTTTGTCTGTCTGTAATTAATCTAAATCCATAATATGATTTTGCAATTTAAGCCATTTTTCTCTTAATCATACTGTTTTGGAGAAGGAAAGTTAGAGAAATGTAGCTTCTCTAACTTTGCTTGTGTAAGTTAGAGGATCTGGTCTGAGGTTTTAGTGGGCATGGGTGGAAAGATAAAACTTATACTGATAGACATAAGAGGACTATGGCAAGTATGCTTAGAGCATCTGTAGTAGATATCGCATCCTGCGGTACTGCAAATGGTGGATGTGGTAAACCTAAAACCTTGTTTGCGGTATAGAAAACCATGGAGCGGAATAGATACACTAATCCAAACTGCATATTTAAATATCATCACACATTGGTGCCATATTACATAGAGGAGGTTTTGATCATCTAGCTCTACATATAAAGTTTAGCAGAAATTGATGCACACCCTGCATCCAATCTTCACCTAGCATCTAAGTAGCTCCACCGGCGGTACCTACTCACCGGATCATCAACGGTGGCAGCGGCGCGCGCTTACTCCTCGTTGGTTATTGTTGGATTCATAGCATAGAAACAAATATTTTCCTACGATGGGAACTATTATACGCCAAGATCAATCTACTAGATACAAGCAATGGGTGGATATACATCCATAGAGAACATACCCTTGAAGATCGACAAAGCATTCTTAACGAAACTGATTTCGTGGTTGATGTCATCCTACACTTGTCGATCTCAAGATCATGATGAAGTCCAGCGAGTCTAGCAGGTCCAGCACCAACAAGTCTAGCAGGTCTAGCAGCACCAAGTCCAGCACCGCAAAGCAGCGGTGTATCCGTCATCACACACACGTTCAGGCCACCGAACAACCTCTGCCTCCTCTCTCTAGCAATGCATCGGAAGCAACAACTCCTTCCAGACGAAAAGCCACCGAGAACATGTATCTCGCTAATCTGAGACCATGGGGGAATAACTCTAGAGGGGGAGAGAGATCCTTCATGAGAAGGTGTGAGTGAGAAGTGAGAAGAGGGGGGCCTTTTATAGGAGGAGGAGGTGCCCCTTCACCTCCCTCATTCATGTGGTGGTAACTCCCTCCACATAAATATGAGCCTTCACATTCTCCACTTAAGTCTCCACTTAAATGCATTAAATTTCTCCAAATTTAATAATCTCTCATTTAATAAAACTCTTTAATTTATTTTATTCAGAATTATTTTAATTACTTTAATTAACAAACATTCACATAAAACCCCTACAACATTTCAATATCACATGCAGAACCAGTTTCTACAATTTCACCCGAAACAATTCCGGTTTCCATCAAAATAATTCCAGCACTTTGTAATTCTTTACTCTAGAACATATTTGCTCCAAATGGTGTCGGTATACCTTAAGTGCGTCACCCTACGGTTCACTAATAATGCAGACATGATCGAGACCCTTCTCCGATCAATAATCAGTAGCAGGACCTGGAGGTCCATACTAACTCCCACACATTCAATGATGACTTCTGTGATCATGAGAACCTTTTACGCATGTAAATCATTCCCTTTGTCTCGCGATATATTACATGTCCGAGATTCGATCATCGGTATCTTTATACCTAGTTTGATCTCGTTACCGATATGCACTCTTTTCTTGTTCCCGTGATATAACATTCTAGTGATCTCATCACTTGCTTGCAAGCTAACTAATGTGATATCACCGAGAGGGCCTAGAGTATATCTATCCGTCATCAGGATGGACAAATTCCATACTTGATCCATGAGCCTCAACGTAACACTTTCGGAGTATCTGAACCCACCTTTATAGTCACCCTGTTACGGTGTGACGTTTGATGTTATCAAGTTACTCTTCTAGTGTTAGCAATTAACATGATCTCATGGTCTAAGGATCAATATTACTTCGTAAGATGTTATAGCAATTTAAACATAATGACTTTGATCGTATTGCTATACTTCAGATGAGTGTTCATCACATCATTTCACAAATGTTGTGACCTTGTTATTAACAACATCCAATGTCTATGATCAGAAAACCTTGATCATCTTGTTAATCAACGAGCTAGTTTATATGAGAGGCATTACTAGGAACCTTGTATTTTGTTTATTAAACACACATGTCTTAACATTTCCAATTAATACAATTATAGCATGTAAAATATACTTTTATCATAAACATGGAATAAGATGATAACAACTTTATTATTGCCTCTCGGGCATATTCCCTTTAGTCTCCCACTTGCACTAGAGTCAATAATCTAGTTTGTAAACTTGTACATTCAGCACTTATAGCTTTCTTGTGTTGTATATACACATTTGCTAGTGGTAGACATAATGTCCGGATTTGACACTTTCAGATCCATGTGTATTTTCATGTCTTTGCGTCTCTACGCATCACTCATTCTCTAATGAGATGACATTGTATAAATTTGGTCCTTCGGTGAGACCTTTAGTTCGTTTGGGTTAAAATATGTTGATATTATTGTCATACAATATATCTTCATAGTATTATCCCACTTTGAACCACACCTAGTTTCATAACAAACTTCTTAACCAAATTCCCTCCTTTGTTGCTACTATAGCAGTCATATACTTAGCATTTTGTTGTAGTATCTGTCACAATGTATTAACTTTGGAACTCATCCAAATCCATCATGGAACCTCCTTTCCAGTACATTGTGCCAGCCATATATTAAATTGAGATAAATTTAATGTGTATCTTGTGACAAATTAGTATCAATGTAACTCTTTACAATGACCTATTTGTAACTATTTTTGACCAATACATAACATATTCTAAGTTCTTCCAAAGATCATAAGAATATCCTTTACTATCATCCAATGATCATCTTATGAGTCATTCTGGTATATGCTCATAACATTTAGAGCATAAGATATATCTGGATATGTACATATCACGATATATATTATTGATCCAAATATTCATGTAATTTCACTCATCAAGTGTCAAAACACTTGAATCTCGTTTCATTCACCAAGTGTCAATACACTTGAATCTTGATTCAACCTTTTCCATGCGGCAAGAACCTTTCTTGTCGTTTCCATATTCAACTCATTCAATATCTCATATATGTATGTTTGGAATAACCATATTGGTGCCTCAATCTATCTATATAGTCATTGATACCTAATATTCTGGTTTTGCCCAAGTCTTTCATCAAAATCTAATTTTAATGAAATTCTTAACCTGTGTCAATAAAAGATACATCATTTCCAATCAACACCATGTCATCTACATAATGTGTTAGAAATATGTCTCAGCACCCCCACTTAATTTATTGCAAATGCAAGCATCTTCATCGTCTCCGATGAAATTAAACTCTTTTAACATTTTCATCATGGTGAAGATTCCAACTCCGTTATGCTCATTTCAATCATTGAAGTTTGCACGCCCTTTTAGCATCCTTTGAATTAACAAAACCTTTCGGACCGTGTCATGTACATGTCCTAACTAACCATTCTATTAGAAGAACATTGTTTTGTTTGTTCAACTACCATATACCAAATTATATATAGTGGTTTCTACATTAATCCGTCAAGACTAAATATCACTATGAAAGATCAAATATTGTCATAGTCAACTCCTTGAACATTGTCATAAACTCCTTTACAACATGTCGACTATTTCATAGATGTCAAATATCCATGTCTATTTCTTTATAGATCCAAATACGACCAATAGGCTTCATGCCTTTCCGGAGGGTCTTTCAAGTTCAAAACTTGATTTCTCGTGTATGGAAACTATCACGGATTTTATGGCTTCTAGTCATTTTATGGAGTCAGGGCCCATCATCACTTCTTTGCATGTAGTCGGTTCATTATTGTCAAAACAATAACATTTTTTTTATCAAATCTCACTATTTGATTCTTACCCAACACATACAGTTCAATAGGAGCTCTAATCTCCGAGATTACAACCTTTGTAGTCATGAGAGCCATGAGCATTGTGGCTACCTCTAGGACACTTCCTGGCGCTGTGCTACTTAGCACGTGTTGCTTAGGTTCATCAACCTAATCACGTTCTATTGTCATCCCACTTAACTTTTGCGAAAAATTCCTTCTCAAGAAACTTGACGTTCAAAGTGACAAACTATTTTGTCTTCGGTGTTATGGAGGAATACCCAACTGTTGCTTTGGGATAGCCTACAAAGACGAGCTTATCAGACTTTGGTTGTAAACATTTTACTTATGTCTAGCATACCAAAATTTTAAAAAAGACAACTCGGGTTTTATCCCAATCCATAACTCATATGGTGTCATTTCAACGGATCATGATGGTGTTCTTTTCAGTGTAAAAGCGGTAGTATGTAAAGCTTTAATCTTTAAAACATAATGGTAGTTTTATAAATGACACATTTGATCTTACCAGGTAAAACAAGGTTCGATTTGATCTCTCGAACATACCATACTCCTATGGTTTATCGGGAAATGCAAATCCATGGAACAATTCCTCAAATCTTAGATGTTTTGCTAAACATGTAACTCAAATATCATCCTTTATGATTGAATCATAAATTCTTCATTTTCTCGTTACAATTATTTTCCACTTCATCTTGAAAGTCTTTGAACAATTTTCAAATGCTTCATACTTCTTCCTTATTAAGTAAATATACAAATATATCCACTCAAATTTTCAGATAAAGCATATGAAGTTGAAAGATCCATCGCACATGGCTACATATAATGGATTATATACATCAATGTGCACAATTTCCAATAAGTTAGTCACCCGTTCCCTTTTGGCCTATGAACGGAGTTTCAATTATCTCAAGGAAAGTCTCACAAGCATCATTTGATCAAAATCAAAGACTCCAAAAATCCATCAACATGGAGTTTCTTCATGTTTTCTTTCCAATATAATTTAAATGGCGATGTCACTTCATAAGTGATCTTTCAATCATTTGTCTTGCGACATTTTAGCATTAGTTTTATGGATGTGATTTCTCTAACTAGACTTGTAGAAGTTCATCCATCTTCTATGGAATACGGTAATTATTTGAACAACCATTGGTCTCATAATATTGGAACAAAATAACAATTATTTAAACAAATCTTGAAGGCAAGTTTTGATGTCAACGAGAAAAACACAATAACACTTTATTTGTTTTCGATGAACACCATCGCATATTCTTTTGCTAGTTACTTAGGCCATTGTAGTTCATGAATTGTGTTGTCCTGTATGACACTTCATACCAACCAATTCGGTATCCAATACCCAAGAACCACATTGTTTAACAAGCAAAGAATACAACCATAACATGTATATCATCTATATACCTAAGCTGGACATTTCCAGTCTTTTATTTTCTGCCAAATATTTTATAGATTCTCTTTCAGCATTTCCTTTTCTTTTAAAAGAATCTATCAACATCAGTAATGGCACCATACACATGACACATAGTACAAAGCGTGTATAGTCAAATACTAATACCTTTGGACTTGCACTTTGAAGTAGATCACCATCATCAAATGTCTAGCGTTCTTTCAAAATTCCATTCTTTAGTAATCTATTAGTGTAGTAAAGATTTTACCTACATCTTATATCCATCCTTATCATGACCAAGCTAGTATAGCCTATAAGGACGAATCGCAAGTATAATGTTAGTTCCCGAAACCTTTTTAGGAGATCCAGATGCCTAGCATCTCCATCCTTCACAAATTCTCATACAATATGAGAACATGTATATTGCTAAATTATACTCTATCATATTGCAACCAAAAACATTGTTTCAGATATCATAATATCTTCCACACATGATGGTTCCTGAAACAATTCTTTCAGCTCCTACATAAACTCGATATTAAAACGACTTCTGAATATCAAGAATCATGGAGGCAGGCATGATACTTAAGATACTAACACTGGAATTGTTACTCTTGGTTTAATACTACTTATTAATCTTCATGGAGTAAATTGAGTTTGCTGAAAGTTTGCAATAGGACTTCTAAACTTTAGAATGACACTCAAAACAATACGATACTAGTTCGTAAAGTAAATATCCAGAATTCTATAGTTCTATTTGTTGGGTCCGCAACATAGAAAACAAAAAAATTCCTACGATGAGAACTACACGCCAAGATCTATCTACTAGGTACAAAGCAACGGGTGGACATACATCCAACGAGAACTTACCCTCGAAGACAACGAGTTTTGTTAACGAGTAGGAACTCGTGGTTGATGTAGTCGTACACTTGTCGATCTCAAGATCGTGAGGAAGTCCGAGCGCCGCAACTCAGAAGGGCATCCGTACTCACACACACGTTCAAGCCACCAGACAACCTCCACCTCCTCGCTCCAGCGATCCAGCGGAAGCAGCAACTCCTTCCAGACGAAATGCCACCGGGAACATGTATCTCGCTAATCCGAGACCATGGGGGAATAATTCTAGAGGGGGAGAGAGATCCTTCACGAGGAGGTGTGAGGAAGGAGGAAGAGGGTGGCCTTTTATAGGAGGAGGGGGTGCCCCTCCTCTCCATGGCCGGCGCATGGGGGGGGTGACCCCTCACCTCCCCCATTCATGTGGTGGTAACCCCTCCACATTAAAATGCCTCTTCACATTCCCCTTTAAAGTCCCTACTTTAAATGCATTAAAATTCTCCAAGTTTAATGCTCTCTCATTTAATAAAACTCTTTTATTAAATTTATTCAGTATTTTGTTAATTACTTTAATTAACAAACATTCACATATAGCCCCTTGCAATATTTCAATATCACATGCAGAACCACTTTCTGCAATTTCACCCGAAACAATTTCTGGTTTCTATCGAAACAATTCATGTGCTTTGCAATTCTTTCGTCTGAAACATATGTGCTCCAAAATGGTGTCCGGTAACTCTTAAGTGTGTCACCCTATGGTTCGCGAATAATGCAGACATGATTGAGACTCCTCTTAGATCAATAGTCAGAAGCGGGACCTGGAGATCCATATTGACTCCTGCATATTCAACGATGACTTCTCTGATCGTGAGAACCTTTAACACTTGTAATTTAATCCCTTTGTCTCATGATATAATACATGTCCGAGATTCAATCATCGGTATCCAAATACCTAGTTTGATCTCGTTACCGACATGCACTCTTTTCTCGTTCCCGTGATATAACATTCTAGTGATCACATCACTTGCTTGCAAGCTATCTCAATGTGATATCACCGAGAGGGCCTAGAGTATATCTATCTGCCATCGGGATTGGCAAATTCCACTCTTGATCCATGAGCCTCAACATAACACCTTCGTAGCACTGAACCCATCTTTATAGTCACCCTGTTACGGTGTGACGTTTGATGTTATCAAGATACTCTTCAGGTGTTAGCAATTAACATGATCTCATGGTCTAAGGATAAAGATTACTTCGTATGATGTTATAGCAATATAAACATAACGACTTGATCGTAATGCTATACTTCGGATGAATGTTCATCACATCATTCCACCAATGGTGTGACCTTGTTATTAACAACATCCAATATCCATGATCAGGAAACCTTTGATCATCTTGTTAATTAACAAGCTAGTCTATAAGATAGGCATAACTAGGAACCCTTTTTGTTTATTAAACACACATGTATTGATGTTTCCGATCAATACATTTCTAGCATGCAAAATAAACATCTATCATATATAAGGAATACATAATGACAACTTTATCTCAGGGCATATGTCCTTCAGTCTCCCACTTGCACTAGAGAATAATCTAGTTCACATAGTGATAAATCTAACACCCATGGAGTTTTGGTGTTGATCATGTTTTGCCCTAGGGAGAGCTTTAGTCAACGGATCTGCTACATTTAGCTCCGTGTGTACTTTACAAATCTTTATATCTCCATCCTGGACATGATCACGGATGGAGTGAAACCGGCGCTTAATATGCTTGGAATTCTTGTGAGACCTTGGTTCCTTTGTGTTGGCTATGGCTCCATTGTTGTCACAATAGATCACCATTGGTTCCAATTCACTAGGAACCATACCTAGTTCCGTAATGAACACTTTCATCCAAACCGCTTCCTGCGCCTCTTCTGAAGCAGCAACATATTCCGCCTCCGTCGTTGATCCAGCCACCACAGGTTGTTTGAAACTCCTCCAACTAACTGCTGCTCCGTTCAAGAGAAATACGTATCTGGATTGAGACTTAGAGTCATCCGGATCGGTGTCAAAGCTAGCATCGACATAACACTTAGCGACTAGCTTTTCTTCACCTTCGTATATAAGAAACATATCCCTAGTTCTTCTCAAGTACTTGAGGATGTTCTTGACCGCTATCCAGTGTTCCGAACCTGGATCAGATTGGTACCTACTAGTCAAACTAATAGCATGTGCCACATCTGGTCTTGTACATAGCATGGCACACATAATAGAGCCTATGGCCGAGGCATAGGGGATCTTATCCATCATCTCTCTTTTTTCCGCCATAGCCAAACTTTGAGTCTTACTTAATGTCTTGCCTTGCAACATAGGTAAGAACCCCTTCTTACTTTCGTCCATATTAAACTTCTTTAATATCTTATCAAGGTATGTACTCTACGATAGCCCAATTAGGCGCCTTGATCTATCTCTATAGATTTTAATGCCTAATATATATGACGCTTCACCAAGGTCTTTCATCAAAAATTTGCTGTTTAGATAACTTTTAACACTGTTTAAAAGATCTATATCATTTCTAATCAATAATATGTCATCCACATATAATATCAGAAATGCCACATTGCTCCCACTCACTTTCTTGTAAATACAAGCCTCTCCATAAGTTTGGACAAATCCAAACTCTTTGATCCCCTCATCAAAGCGGAGATTCCAACTCCGGGATGCTTGCTTTAGTCCATAGATGGATCGCTGAAGTTTGCATACCTTATTAGCATCATTAGGATCGACAAAACCCTTAGGTTGTATCATATACAACTCTTCTTCAATATTACCTTTGAGGAACGCAGTTTTGACATCCATCTGCCATATTTCATAATCGAAATATGCAGCAATTGCTAACATAATCCTAACTAACTTAAGCATCACTACGGGAGAGAATGTCTCATCGTAGTCAACTCCTTGAATTTGTCGAAACTCCTTTGCGACAAGTCGAGCCTTATAGATGGTCACATTACCATTAGCATCAGTTTTTCTTTTAAAAATCCATTTATTCTCAACGGCCTTTCGATCGTGAGGTAAGTCCACCAAGGTCCAAACTTGGTTCTCGTACATGGATTCCATTTCGGATTTCATGGCTTCTAGCCATTTGTTCGAATCCGGGCTCATCATCGCTTCTTCATACATCACAGGGTCATCCATTTCATCAACCATGAAATTCACAATAGGATTGTCGTACAGTTCAGGAGCTGCACGTGTCCTGCTTGACCTGCGAGGTTTGGTAGTGTCCTCTTTTGGAGTTTCATGATCAATATCATTAGCTCTCTCTTCATTAGGTGAAGTCAACTCCGAAAAAACTTCCGGTGTTGCGCTACTCGCCATTTTATGAAGAGAAGGTTCAATAACCTCTTCGAGTTCTACCTTCCGACTACTCACACCTTTTGCGAGAAAATCCTTCTCAAGAAAGGATCCATTCTTGGCAACAAAAACCTTGCCCTCGAATCTGTGATAGAAGGTATACCCAATCGTTTCCTTAGGGTATCCTATGAAGACGCATTTTTCCGCTTTGGGTTCGAGTTTATTCGGCTGAAGTTTCTTCACATAAACATCGCATCCCCAAACTTTAAGAAATGACAGCTTAGGTTTGTTTCCAAACCATAATTCATACGGTGTCGTTTCAACGGATTTAGATGGTGCCTGATTTAAAGTGAATGCAGCTGTTTCCAATGCATAACCCCAAAATGCTAGTGGCAAGTCAGTCAGAGACATCATAGATCGAACCATATCCAATAAGGTACGATTACGACGTTCCGACACACCATTACGTTGTGGTGTTCCGGCAGGCGTGAGTTGTGAAACTATTCCACACTCTTTCATGTGTGTGCTAAACTCGTAACTTAGATAATCTCCTCCACGGTCAGACCGTAGAAATTTGATCTTTCTATTACAATGATTTTCCACTTCATTCTGAAATTCCTTGAACTTTTCAAAAGTTTCAGACTTGTGTTTCATCAAATAGATATACCCGTATCTAATCAAATCATCCGTGAAAGTAACAAAATAACGATATCCACCTCGCGCTGACACACTCATTGATCCACACACATCAGTTTGTATGATTTCCAATAAATCTGTCGCCCGTTCCGTTGAACAGGAAAACGGCATTCTAGTCATCTTGCCCATAAGGCATGGCTCACATGTATCAAATGATTCAAAATCAAGTGATTCCAAAAGTCCATCAGAATGGAGTTTCTTCATGCGTTTAACGCCAATATGACCTAGACGGCAGTGCCACATATATGCAGATATATCATCATCAAGTTTAATCTTTTTAGCATTAACATTATGAATGTGCGTAATATTACTATCGAGATCCATCAGAAATAAACCATTCAACACAGGTGCATGACAATAAAAGATATTATCCATATAAATCGAACAACCATTGTTTTCAGATTTAAACGAATAACCACTTTGCATCAAACACGATCCGGATACAATGTTCATGCTAAGTGTAGGCACCAAATAACAATTATTCAAGTTTATAACTAATCCCGATGGCATATGGAGAGGCAGCGTTCCGACGGCGATCACATCAACTCTTGATCCATTGCCGGCCCGCATTGTGACCTCATCCCTTGCTAGTTGTCGCTTGTTCCACAGCCCCTGAATCGAGTTACATATATTAGCAACCGATCCCGTATCAAATACCCAGGTGCTACTGCGAGTACTAGTCAAGTACACATCAATAACATGTATATCATATATATCTTTGTTTGCCTTGCCGGACTTCTTGTCTACCAAATACTTGGGGCAGTTGCGCTTCTAATGGCCAGTCTCTTTGCAATAGTAGAACTCGGTGTCAGACTTAGGGCTAGCTCGGGGTTTCTTTTCAGGTGCGGCAACAGATTTGCCACCCTTATTTCCCTTGTGCTTGCCTTTCTTGTCCTTCTTGAAACCGGTGGTCCTATTGATCATCAACACTTGATGTTCTTTCCTAATCTCCACTTTTGCAGTCTTAAGCATTGACAGAAGCTCAGGAAGAGTCTTCTTCATGCCCTGCATATTATAGTTCATCACGAAGCTCTTGTAGATAGGTGGCAGAGATTGGAGAACGCGATGTATGCCCAAGTCAATGGGAATCGTTATTCCCAAGGACACAAGCTTATCGGCGTACCTAGACATTTTGAGTACATGCTCACTAACGGAGCTGTTCTCCTCCATCATGCAGCTAAAGAACTTTTCAGTAGCATTATAACTCTCTACGGCAGCATGGGTATCGAAAATCATTTTCAATTCTCCCATGGTATCAAAGGCATTGCCATTTTCGAAACGCTTTCGAAGTTCTGGCTCTAGCCCATACAGTATGCCGCAATGAACTAAGTTGTGGTCTTCCTGACGAGTCACATAGACATTCTTTTCCTCGTCAGGGGCATCAGGAGCTGGTGGGGGGCCTAGCAGCGCATCTAGCACATATTGCTTTTGTGCAGCAGTGAGGAGAATCCTCAATTTCATAGCCCAGTTGGTGAAGTTGCTACCATTCGCAGCAAGTTTCTCTTTCTCCATGAACACATTGAAATTAAAAGCAGGTGGTGCCATCTACAACAGAATTTGTAAAGTTTATTTAGACTAAGTTTATGATAGATTGAGTTCAACTAATCCAAATTACTAATGAACTCCCACTCCAAAACGACATCCCTCGTGTCCTTTTGGTGATTACATGAACCAAATCCACCACACCAAGTCCGATCATCACGTGAGTTGGTGTAGCTTCAAAGGCGAGCATCTATATGGGCATCATATCAACTATATGACTCATGCTTAACCTTTCGATTCGTGTTCCGAGGCCATGTCTGTACATGCTAGGCTCGCCAAGTAAGAACCTTAGTACTCGCGTGTGTAAAACTGTCTTACACCCGTTGTATGAAAGCGTAGAGTCGAGTACACCCGATCATCACGTGATGTCTCGAAACACGATCCATAGAATGGTGCATACTCAAGGAAGAACACATTTTATCTTGATATCTAAATGAGGGATCATCTTACAATGCTACCAAAAGCGCCAAACTAGCAATATAAGATGCTAACATCTAATGTGTAAAGTGAGATGATATGGTCCATGCATTTGATCTCTATCATTTGCATCGTGGTATGATCTCTATCATTCCTTTGTGTGTAAGGCCAAGGTCTATGGAACTTACACGTTGAATGTGTTGTAAGAGTATCTATCATACATCTACTTACAACAATACCATATCAATACACTAGCCCAACAACGATCTAAACTAGACGCCTCTAATTTATCAATTGCAAGTTTTACGTGGCTTAGGGCTTTCGGAGATAGAACCATTCTCACCTACGAACATGAACCACAACGAGGATAACCAAGTTATTAGCAACTCGTTGTAAATTAGATATTCACTATGGTAGGAGAGACATACACCCGCCAGCCACTTAAAACAAGTTGCATGTCAGTCGTGGAACCGGTCTCATGTGCGATGACATGTAAGGTTGGTCCGGGACACTTCATCCCACTATGCCACCAATATCCAAAATACATAGAAGATTCAATAACATGATCATCATCGCCCACATATAAACATATGTGTACTACCCGTGCTAAGCACCTACGCATAGATCAGGCTCTGATGCCACTGTTGGGTCTGCAGCATAGAAAACAAAAAAATTCCTACGATGAGAACTACACGCCAAGATCTATCTACTAGGTACAAAGCAACGGGTGGACATACATCCAACAAGAACTTACCCTCGAAGACAACGAGTTTTGTTAACGAGTAGGAACTCGTGGTTGATGTAGTCGTACACTTGCCGATCTCAAGATCATGAGGAAGTCCGAGCGCCGCAACTCAGCAGCGCATCCATACTCGCACACACGTTCAAGCCACCGGACAATCTCCACATCCTCGCTCTAGAGATCCAGCGGAAGCAGCAACTCCTTCCAGACGAAATGCCACCGGGAACATGTATCTCGCTAATCCGAGACCATGGGGGAATAATTCTAGAGGGGGAGAGAGATCCTTCACGAGGAGGTGTGGGGAAGAAGGAGGAAGAGGGTGGCCTTTTATAGGAGGAGGGGGGTGCCCCTCCTCTCCATGGCCAGCGCATGGGGGGCTGACCCCTCACCTCCCCCATTCATGTGGTGGTAACCCCTCCACATTAAAATGCATCTTCACATTCCCCTTTAAAGTCCCTACTTTAAATGCATTAAAATTCTCCAAGTTTAATGCTCTCTCATTTAATAAAATTCTTTTATTAAATTTATTCAGAATTTTGTTAATTACTTTAATTAACAAACATTCACATATAGCCCCTTGCAATATTTCAATATCACATGCAAAATCACTTTCTGCAATTTCACCTGAAACAATTTCCGGTTTCTATTGAAACAATTCCTGCGCTTTGCAATTCTTTCGTCTGAAACATATGTGCTCCAAAATGGTGTCCGGTAACTCTTAAGTGTGTCACCCTATGGTTCGCGAATAATGCAGACATGATTGAGACTCCTCTTAGATCAATAGTTAGAAGCGGGACCTGGAGATCCATACTGACTCCTGCATATTCAACGATGACTTCTCTGATCGTGAGAACCTTTAATGCTTGTAATTTAATCTCTTTGTCTCATGATATAATACATGTCCGAGATTTGATCATCGGCATCCAAATACCTAGTTTGATCTCGTTACCGACATGCACTCTTTTCTCGTTCCCGTGATATAACATTCTAGTGATCACATCACTTGCTTGCAAGCTATCTCAATGTGATATCACCGAGAGGACCTAGAGTATATCTATCCGTCATCGGGATTGACAAATTCCACTCTTGATCCATGAGCCTCAACATAACACCTTCGTAGCACTGAACCCATCTTTATAGTCACCCTGTTACGGTGTGACGTTTGATGTTATCAAGATACTCTTTAGGTGTTAGCAATTAACATGATCTCATGGTCTAAGGATAAAGATTACTTCGTATGATGTTATAGCAATATAAAAATAATGACTTGATCGTAATGCTATACTTCGGATGAATGTTCATCACATCATTCCACCAATGGTGTGACCTTGTTATTAACAACATCCAATGTCCATGATCAGGAAACCTTTGATCATCTTGTTAATCAACAAGCTAGTCTATAAGAGAGGCATAACTAGGAACCCTTTTTGTTTATTAAACACACATGTATTGATGTTTCCGATCAATACAATTCTAGCATGCAAAATAAACATCTATCATATATAAGGAATACATAATAACAACTTTATTATTGCCTCTCAGGGCATATTTCCTTCACTATTATCTCAATTATAACTAAGTATAAGGTAGTAAACGGATGCCAATGACTACAACAAACTATGCAAATTCACTTTGATTAAGTTTATGATAAATTGAGTTCGACTAATCCAAATTACAAATGAACTCCCATTCAAAACCAACATCCCTCGAGTTATTTTGGTGATTACATGAACCAAATCCACTACACCAAGTCCGATCATCACATGAGTCGGTGTAGCTGCAAAGGCGAGCATCTATATGGGCATCATATCTACCATATGACTCATGCTTAACCTTTCGGTCCGTGTTCCGAGGCCATGTCTGTACATGCTAGGCTCGCCAAGTAAGAACCTTGGTACTCGCGTGTGTAAAACTGTCTTACACCCGTTGTATGAAACTGTAGTCGAGTACACCTCATCATCACGTGATGTCTTGAAACACGATCCATAGAACGGTGCATACTTAAGGAAGAACACATTTTTATCTTGATATCGAAAAGAGGGATCATCTTATAATGCTACTAAAATGCCAAACAATCAATATAAGATGCAAACATCAAATGTGTAAAGTGAAATGATATGGTTCTTGCATTTGATCACTATCATGTGCATCATAGTATGATCTTTATCATTCCTTTGTGTGTAAGGCCAAGGCCTACAGAGCTTACACGTTAGGTGTGTTGTAAGAGTATCAACTATACATCAACTTATAACATTACCATATCATGACACCAGCCCAACAACAATTTAAACTAGATGCTTCTAATTTATCCATTACAAGTTTTACGTGGCTTAGGGCTTTCGAAGATAGAACCAATCTTACCTACGAACATGGAACCAAAAATGCTAACCAAATTATTAACAACTCGCTGTAAATCAGATATTGACTATAGTAGGAGAGACATACACCCGCTAGCCACTTATGCAAAACTAGTTGTATGTCAAGCATGGAACATGTCTCATGTGCGAGGACATGTAAAGTTAGTCCAGGCCGCTTCATCCCACTATGCCACCAATATCCAAAATACATAGAAGATGCAATAAAATGATCATCAGCGCCCACATACTCATATGTGTTCTACCCGTGCAAAGCAGCTACGCATAAATCTGGCTCTGATACCACTGTTGGGTTCACAGCATAGAAAACAAAATTTTCCCTACGATGGGAACTATTATACGCAAAGATCTATCTACTAGATACAAGCAACGGGTGGATATACATCCATAGAGAACATATCCTTGAAGATCAACAAAGTTTTTTTGCTGAAACTGATTTCGTGGTTGATGTAGTCGTACACTTGCCGAGCTCAAGATCGTGATGAAGTCCAGTGAGTCCAGCAGGTCCAGCACCACCAAGTCTAGCAGGTCCAGCACCACCAAGTCCAGCACCGGAAAGCAGCGGTGCATCCGTGATCGCACACACATTCAGGCCACTGAACAACCTCCACCTCCTCTCTCCAGCAATGCAGTGGAAGCAGCAACTCCTTCCAGACGAAAAGCCATCGGGAACATGTATCTCACTAATCTGAGACCATGGGGGAATAATTCTAGAGGGGGAGAGAGATCCTTCACGAGGAGGTGTGAGTGAGAAGTAAGGAGAGGGGGCATTTTATAGGAGGAGGGGGGTGCCCCTTCACCTTCCTCATTCATGTGGTGGTAACTCCCTCCACATAAATATGAGCCTTCACATTCTCCACTTAAATGCATTAAATTTCTCCAAATTTAATACTCTCTCATTTAATAAAACTCTTTTATTTATTTTATTCAGAATTATTTTAATTACTTTAATTAACAAACATTCACATAAAACCCCTGCAACATTTCAATATCACATGCAGAACTAGTTTCTGCAATTTCACCCGAAACAATTTCGGTTTCCATTGAAATAATTCCAGCGCTTTGTAATTCTTTTCTCTAGAACATATTTGCTCCAAATGGTGTCAGTATCCCTTAAGTGTGTCACCCTACGGTTCGCGAATAATGCAGACATGATCGAGAACCATCTCCGATCAATAATCAGTAGCGGGACCTAGAGATCCATATTGACTCCCACACATTCAATGATGACTTATGTGATCGTAAGAACCTTTTACGCATGTAACTCATTCCCTTTGTCTCGCATTATATTACATGTCCGAGATTTGATCATCGGTATCTCCATACCTAGTTTGATCTCATTACCGACATGCACTCTTTTCTCGTTCCCGTGATATAACATTCTAGTGATCTTATCACTTGCTTGCAAGCTAACTAATATGATATCATGGAGAGGGCCCAGAGTATATCTATTCATCATCAGGATGGAAAAATTCCACTCTTGATCCATGAGCATCAACATAACACTTTCGGAGTATCTGAACCCACCTTTATAGTCACCCTGTTATGGTGTGATGTTTGATGTTATCAAGTTACTCTTCTAGTGTTAGCAATTAACAAGATCTCATGGTCTAAGGACTAAGATTACTTCATAAGATGTTATAGCAATTTAAACACAATGACTTTGATCATATTGCTATACTTCGGATGAATTTTCATCACCTCATTTCACAAACGTTGTGACCTCGTTATTAACAACATCCAATGTCTATGATCAGGAAACCTTGATCATCTTGTTAATCAACAAGCTAGTTTATATTAGAGGCATTACTAGGAACCTTGTATTTTGTTTATTAAACACACATGTATTAACGTTTCAAATTAATACAATTATAACATGTAAAATTAACTTTTATCATAAACATGGAATAAGATAATAACAACTTTATTATTGCCTCTTTGGCATATTCCCTTCAGTTTTAGCATTGCCGAAGCCATTAGTGGTGAAGTACTCATCGGGTAAGTCAGCTACCAGGGCCTCGAGCCACCCTAGGTGCTCGCGGGGGGAGAGGCGACAAACACAGAGAAACTCGTGCTTCTACGCCCTGCGCGTCGCGGCAACGCTTCTGGCGCTGCACGATCTGCATGATCGCGGTGCACAGTGAGTGGAACTTGGCCTCGGTCACCAAGATCTCCTCCTGCTCGTCGTTGACAGCAGGCTCGCGGACGGCCGGTGGGAGGGCGCACATTTCGGCCAACAATAGCTCCTCTACTTTGTCCGTGGCATCGTCGGTGGAAAGGGGGGTGCGCCCGCGGACGCCACCGCCATGTCCCTACATGGGGAGGTGCTCATGCTCCTCCTCCTCTCACGGTAGCGGCGGGAGAGCTCGCAGGCTGGAGCTCCTGCCACGTCCCAGAGAAGCACAGCCTCATCCACCCAAATCATGGCTCGATTGGTCGGCCATGGCAAGAGGGGGGTGGACACGGAGGTTGGCAGCAGCGATGTGTTTTTTGATGGCGGAGTAGGCCGAAATCGGAGACGGGATAGGGCGGTGGCGAGGGTTTCTGGGTGGGAGAGGAAGGGGAAAATAGATGTGGTTTTCCACATCTAGCACCCCCCACACGCCGAATATATGCGGGGTGGATTGGTCTCGATGCGGGAAACCGCAAATTTGCGGTATCTGGAAAGGCCATTTTTGGCCTCGGTACCACATATCGGCGCAAAAAAATTCTAACCAGCAGATATGCGGTATCTGCTAGAGACGCACGCGTCCTCAAACCAATGTTCCATTGAAGGCGTCCATTGGATTGTCGTTCTTTTGTTACAGACTGGATGGACAAAAGTGTCGATGTTAATACATGCACACACACACTTTTGAGCATCGACTCGGTCATAGGAGGCATCGCGGTGTTTGATTCCATCGATGGAGTCACCATGGTCCATTTTTTGCGAGATAGTTCCCGTGATAACACCAGAGACTTACAGAACAGCCCAAAGATCAAAGAAATTACACATAGGTCCTGCAAATCCATGAGGACACCGTCGTCGAAGAAGACGTACCATGGCGAGCCGCCGCTCCTCCTCCTCTGCAACCTTGGATCGGAAGGAGTCCCTAGGCGGACGGGAAGTCGACAAAACTCGGCTCGAGAGAGCCTCCATCTCATATCGACATCGTCGCTCTCGAACTGGTCGCCATCACCTTCGCCATTGATCCCATCAAGCCGAAGTCGCTGCTCCACAAACTCTGGCGCGGGGAATAAGCACACCACAACTCTACCGAGCAGCGAGCGCCACGGAGGAGGCAGATCCATGGCCGCGCTCCACGGAGCACCACCACCGGAGAGGATATCCACCTCCAGAAAACGCCGGACCAACCGCGTCATCCTCTCCATGACGCCGCCGGCAGGCCACCCACTCAACCCTAGACTATGTACAGACGAGATCCGGGGTTTCCCCACCCTCCCGTCACCAGAGCAGCCGGCGGAGGGAGGGGAAACTAGTAGATCAACGTTGGCGAGCTGGATTGAACGGGGAAGTGAAAAAGTCTCCTCTCCTTACTGTAGCGGGGGAGAGAGCCGGGTCCAAGGTCCCTTTGTCACCATGGTCCATTAAGATCGAAATTTCATTCCCAATTGCCTCTCATACATAGAAAATCAAGAGGAGACGCAGTGTGTCGGCGTGCATCCCATGCAAATTTTGGTGGGAATTAACAAGTCAGACAAATTTATACCCAAAACTAACTATCGATGTTAGCGAGCTCACAATTGATGAGTGGCCTTGAGTGAGTTTCTTTTCCTCGGGTGCATGTTATAGCATCTCCACTCGGGTTCTCGGGACGTCGTTCTCAGGCCTTTTTTTTCGTCCGGATGGTGATTTTTCGTCCAGTCGCGTTCCTAGGATGCCTGTTTCGTTCGGATTTGGCCCAACTTTCATCGGTGTTCCCAGGCCGATCCCGCGGCACCGGAAATGGCCTGGGAATGTCAGACATAGCGAAAAAACGGGTGGGTCAACCATATCAACGAGAGGAGGCCGAGTTCCCGCCCTTTTCCTCTTTCCCCTCCCACCTTCCCTCCCTATTTCCCCACATCTCCCGCCAGTTTGCCAAGCTCCTGACCGCCATGTCGCCAAAGGCTTTCGCCAAACCCCGATCCGCTGCCGGCGAACCAAAGGAGAAAAATGCGAGGAAGCCGAGAGAGCCCACGCTGAGACTTGAAGGCATGAGCAACGCCATGTGGCTGGCCCTATCCACAAAGAGAAAGGTCGAATCGAACAACCCTAGAGACAGGGAGACAAGGGCCAAACAGGCGAAGGGGCTCCCCGAGGATCACGCGGCGGCGAGGCCCAGGGGAAGAGGGAAGCGGCAGCGTCGCGTATGCAGTATGGCGGCATTTGGGGGAGCCAGCCAAGCGTCACCTCGCTAGCTGGCTTCTCGCCGATTTCGTCGTCCATGTTCCAGGAGAGCCAGGCGAACCTGCGGCAGAGGTACTCCTCCTCCCCCGAGTTCGACAGTGGGTTCAACCCGAACATGCTCTTCCCTAGCTCCGCACCTTGCCCCCTCCGGCCTTCAACATCGACATCAATGTTCCCTACTCCAGCTCTCCAGTGTACGTTGCTTCTTCGACGTCCATGCGCAGTGGTCCTCTACCGTTCGCCAGAAGTTTGTCGCACGCAACCTACGGCAAGGCAGACACACAAAATGTGTTCGGTGGAATGTTGGCCGAAGCCTACATGCATGGCATGATCTTTGAAGGGTCGGCGGCGGCTGACAATGCCTCTTTCTTCACTCAAGAACAGTGTCGGGCCGACGCCGAACACAACATCGAGTCTTAGGATTTCGCCGAGCAGACCCATGCCAAGGAGGCCGAGGAGGAAGCTGAAGGGGATGCTCTGGATCCGGCAAAGGGCAAAGCCAAAGGCAAGAGGAAGGCGGGCACCTCGGCGCCGGAGCCCTGGATTAAGTGGATGACGCTTGAGGACCTTTGCGTCACTGATGCCTGGAAAGCGGTGAGCATGGATCCCATCACTGGTGCCAACCAAAACTCGGACAATTACTGGAAGCGCGTGAAGCTAGCGTTCGATGAACGCAACCTTTGTGACCCGAAATACATCGAAGTTCACATGGAGCATAATGAGAAAGCCATGATCAACCACTGGGGGCTCATCTAGCAGGCGTCCAACAAGTGGCACGACATTCTCGAGGAGGTCAACCGCACACCCGTCAGCGGTGAAACCATGGATGGAATGTACTTCCCCAGACACTAGCCGAAGGTACTTGTTCATGTTTAACCTGACACACTTTGCCTTGCCTTTGTAGCTCCTCCGTGCACTTGGCATGTACCGGGATGACACGAAGACGAAGTTCAAGTTCCATCATGTGTTTTCTGTGATAGAGAAATGTGAGAAATGCATGGACACTCGCGTGAGCCCTGGCAAGACCAAGGATGGCGTGTACAACCTGGTGGCTCCTCCACCTACTGCCGGCGAAGGAAGGCCGGAGCTCGGCCAGAAGAAGGAGAAGATGCTCAAAGCCTCATGACCTCTCACCGAGCGCCTCCAGGATTCCATTGAGAAGTGCATCGCCGACACGAAGGCCCATACCAAGAAGAGGGAGGAGAAGGCTGATGAGAGATGGGCGCAACTGCTATAGAACCAAGACCGCAAGCTCGACCTCCTTAAAGCGAACTACGCCGCCAAGAAGAGGAACACATATCTCCAGTTTCTCATGGGCGGCGAAGACACCTCGGCTATGAGCACGCCGGTCAAGGCCTGGTATATGGCGCGGCACAGTGCCATCCTCCAGGAGGACATCGCCGCCAGCACGCCAAGCTCTGTGCTGACCACCTCCGCCTCCATGGCTTCGTCGAGCTCTACTTAGACCTCCTCCAACCAGTCAGCCGACCACGATGCCAACACACCTATCCCCGTCGCACCGAACATGCCGAAGGATACCATCCCCATCGACCATTGATCACTGAACTATTTTATCTTATTCTCTAATAATATGATCGCCGGACTTTTTGGACGTTCTTCTATCGAACACCTTTGGCCAAGATTTCGCCGGCGGGAACGAGAAAATTCGAATATGTCGCCTATTTTTTTGCTTCGCCTGGGAACTCAGCCTGGGAACGTGAGTGGGAAACTGGGTGTTCCCAGGCCGAAAACTAGCTACTTCCAGCGCTAAATAGCGCTGGATTACGGCCTGAGAAGTCCAACGAGTGGAGATGCTCTTACTCCCTCCGTTTCAAAATATAAGATGGTTTGGCTTTGTGAAAGGAGTATATCTAGACCCCTTTAAGTGTGTAGGTACTCTGTTTAGCTTTGTTACCTACACACTAAAAAGGTCTAAATAAACTTCTTTCACAAAGCTATAACCTCTTATATTTGAAACATAGGGAGTACAACATAGTCGCTTGTAGCAAAGGGAGGTGGCCACAGTGACGCTCCAACCCACCTTACTCGACCACGCAGACGATGGTCATCGAAGGCCCGCTAGCACGACAATTTGCAAGGGACCTCGATGGTACATATGAGATACATGAAGCTAGATTTTTTATTTTTTGAATAGCGAAAGGTCCCGAAGGATCCGGGAAACTGCATTCATTCACTCAATGGGATTACAATTACAATGATGACCTCAACAGAAAAGAAAAGTACAACACAACCCTCACATTTTCTGAAAAGGATCCTGAAATAACAAACAGAAATGCAATCGAGTCCTTCTCCACCGCTGATGTGCTCCGACCTCAACGCACGGCCATCCATCTTGCCGCCGAGGACTATGCCACTTGGGACAAGGCATATGAGAAGCGTCACAATTAAGTCGACGAAGATCCTCCCGTATGGCTCACTGGCCAGGAGAAAGAAAAGCCCTAGGCACACATGGCAGCCGGGCGTGGAGTGGCCTCTCCTAGAGCCCGGGATAACGCCGGCTCGAAGACACCGCTGTTGATGAACTCCACCATAGATAGCTGTAGCCTCACGCACTTCCTAAGAGTCTCCAGATCCTGCCTTCATTCCTCTTCTCCCGCCATCACGACAGACGGATCGAGGAAGAACACCAAGAACCGGAGCTCCACTGCCAACACCCAGATTTTTAATCCCAGATGCCTGTTATGCCATACCTCGCAATCCCAGGATTACCATTTTTGTGAGACATAACAGATTGGATATCACAGTACATCATCCATTACAAACCATAATAAGGTCTTACACAAATAAGGGATCTCATGATCCATTCTTAATACAAATCAAGCAGCGGAAAGAACGTAGTAGGGGCTCCATCTTTAGAGTCACAGGCAATGCTGACGATGGGAGATGATCCTAGTTGTCGTAGACGTCCTGCTGTCCATCATCCTAATAGTCCTCCTCATAGTCTGGCCACGGGAATAGCCAGGGACAAAGCCATGAGTACTCTTTAATTACTCGCAAACTATCACTAACAAGTAAGGTGGTTCTAATAGGAATCTTAAGCTCTAGGTTTATTTGCAAAAAGGCAGGTTTATCTAAACTGAGTTTAGAAGTAAAGAAAACTAAATTAATGTTCTAAATCACTTAAGTGGGAACCTAGTTTTCATATTCACAACCCTGTTGTGGGCAACTCAAAATCATAGTTCAATTCACAAGTCATTTTGAAAACATCTGACGACGGAACAATATGGCCACTCCAACTGTCCATGACCGTGGACGCGGCTATTCGAATAGTTTGACACTCTGCAGAGGTGGTACACTTTCACCACAAAATTCAATATATCCGTCAGGGATAACCCTGAATCATCATACTTAGTATGCGGATAATCAATCATAACCTTTCCTTTACACACTCTAGTATAGGCACCTCCCCTATGAGCTTGGCCTCCTAGCCATGGCCATCTGCCATCCTGGGCACTGCATAGGTGGACAATTCACACTCACGAGGTAGCCTCGGCTCAAACCTCTTTCTCGAGGGAACCCATACTAATGCATAAAAACTTCCGGCTAAGCCCTACCCAATTCGGGTTTTGTGGTTGTACGGTAAAATTGGAATGGTATCGCATCCGAACCCAACCATTAGTTTTTGTAAAAGGGCTAAGGCTCATGCCTCAACATTTTCATCATCAAATCCTTTTGTGTTTTTCAACACATGTCAAAACATTTCAATATAATGAAGCATCATTCCAAGGTTTTCATAATCATTTGCACCAAGTATTCCCATCTAAAGTGATTAAGTTTTATGCTTAGCACTAGGCACTAATGTTAAGAGTGTTCACTAATGAGGGGTGCTAATCTTCAATCTCATGCCATAGAATGACATCTAAGTATAACTAGATAGGCCTAGTTTTATACTCTTTATGCTATCTATACTACTTTTCCAATCCTCACAAAGCACTAACTAAAAGTAAAGAACTTTGGTAAAGTAAAAGAATAAAGCTCGCAAATAAAACTTGGGATTGGTATAAATCAAAGGTATATAACCAAGCATGCCTAATGCATTTTGCTTAGGTTATCAAGTGGGCAAGTGTTAACTTGCATAGTTAACTTGTAATGCTAGGCTTGCCTTGAGTAGTGTAGTGATTGAAGTTTTCTTCTTTTTGTTCTTGGTAGTAATCCTATTCCTCGTATCCGGGGTCGGTACTATCGTCTATAAATAAATACGGGGTACACAATCACCAAACAATATTTAACTAATTCTATTTGGCACACTAAGGCTCACACTTGATGATCTAGCATCATCACAATCATCGCATAAATTAAAGACTTAATCTTGTTTAGTTTAATTTAGAAAAGTAATTTCTACTCGTTGAAATTAATTAAGATTTAATATTCTCCAATTAAAATATGGAATCATGTTGACACATGTCATCACCACATATTCTAATACATGGGAATGTGATTTAAAGGGTTGGTCATATTTCATAAAGTTTAAGATTATCATTTAATAGATTTAAAGTGACTAGAAATGCCTATATAGCATTATTTTGGTACTAGTCCAAAGTCACTATATACAATCCTAAATATTTTTACATATTCAGATAGATCTTATCAAATGTGATTTTTGCGAGTTGGAATCAACTCAAAAGCATTTATGGTTGATTTTTGAAAAATGTTTGAAGTTGGAAAAGTCTCTGTCTTGTTATTTTTACTATAGATTATCTCTAACTCCAAATGATTTAAATCCAACGGGCTTGGATATATAATTTAAATATCTTTCTAATAAAATTTGAATCATGAAATTTGGTTCAGTGAAACTCTCTGAATTAATTTTTGAATTGGTGGACGGAAACTAGTTTAAACTAAATTGGAAAATCATTATTTGAATCTCCAGGCCTGCGCGGGAAACTAAACGGGCTGGCCCAACTGCACTACGTAGGCACAACGGGCTGCTGACAAGGGGGGTCCACTCGTCAGTGAGTCTATCTACGTGAAGCGGTATCTACGAATCTGAGCCCTACGATCAGAATCTAATCTAACGGTCGGTGTTCATCATCGATGACGAACTGCTCCGGCGAGGATTTAACCCTAACGTGGTGGTGGAGGTCCGACGAGGCTCACCTGGGCTCCATCTAGGGTCGGCGATGGGGGCGAACGGTGTTGTTATGGACGGCGGTTCGAATGGCGGTCACGGCAGTTCCTGGGGCGGCTCCAATCGACGACGCCCTTCTCCTCCAGCAGTGGCGGGCTCCGGCCAAATTCTGGTGAGGGAGAGCTCGCCTTGCTCTTGGGAAGGGTGAGGGAGGACCAGTGAGGAGTGGTGAGAGTGTTGGTGTGGAGAATGGAGGCGGGGGAGACCTCTACTTATACTGCGGCGAGGGGATTGAACGGCATGGGGCGGGCTCGTCGGTGACAACGCTACAGGCGGCTAGCGGTGCGGCTGAGGCTAGGGGACGGTGTGGTGTTCCCTGGCGATCATCACGGAAGTAATGGCGTGGCACGGGGCAGTGTGGATTGGTCGGGAGCATGCGGTTCTCTGAGCGGGAGTGGAGGTGTTTGTGATGGCGTGCGGGAGCTACGGGTCGCGCGGCGGCGAATGGGGGTGTCTAGGAGGTTGCGGTGATCATGGCGAGTGGGGGCGTGCGCGGAGAAGGCGAGGCGCGGTCTGTGCGAGGCGGTCAGCTACGGCGAGCTGGCGCGCTCTGGGCATGGTGCAAAGACATGGTGCACGACGGTGCTAGGGTGGTCCAGGGCTCTCTTGTGGTCGTGGCTTGGACAAGGGGCGGCGGTAGGCTGCAGCGTGTCTGTTGCGCGTAGTGGGCGAGGGCGGTGTGGATCCTAGCGTGCTGTCCACTGTCGACCGGCGACGACCATAATCGGGCGGCACTCCACTGTGCACAACGGCTAAGGGGGGGCTTGTCTAGGTGCTACTCGACACTAGAGGAGACAAGGGAGTTAAGGGGAGACCAAATGGTCGAGGGATTACTGCTTAAACAGTGAAGTTAGGCAGTAGTGGTTTTGTGTCTGCAAGGTGTTTGATGAAATGGCTGCAAGAAATTTTATTTGAAATTTTTGAATCAAATTTTGTGAGTGATCTATACTTATGCTTGGTAGTTTCTGGTTGCTTAGGTTTGCCAAGGGGAATTGGTTTTGTGGGTTTTTGAAAAAGTGTGATCTTACCATATGAACAAGATTCAATTTTCAAGTGTCCATTAAATTGATTTGGAAAATGTTTTTGTAACCTTGTAAAGTGGGCCTTGATACACTTTAACTTGGTCTAGCAAGGGGTGAAAAGAAGTGGAATTGTTTCTGTTCAAATTACTCTTCTAGGAACACTCAAAGTGACCTAGTCGTTAACTTTGGTCAAAATGACCATTTGATTAATTCATTCATATTTGGTTTCTTTTTCTTTGGATTTTGTTGTAAATGGCCTATGTGATGTATCATTCACCTTTAAACCATTTCTTATCATTTGTAGCAATCAAGCATGGCAATTTCAATCAATTCTACACTAATGCAAAACACACATGCATTCATATTCAAATTTGTAATAAAAGTTTTTGTTAACCCTAAACTTGGGTGATTAGAACTTGATAATCTTGATTAGAAGTTTTGGGGTCTTACAAACCTTCCCTCCTTAAACAAAATCTCGTCCCGAGATTTAAGAAAAACTAGGAACTAAAGAGATCTGGAAACTCAGTCCTAATATAATCTTTTCGCTCCCAAGTAGCTTCTTCTTCGGTATGGTTGCTCCATTGGATCTTGAGAAACTTGATACTCCGGGTCCTGGTGGTTCTGAAGGATTCCTCCAAAATATGGGTGGGTACTTCACGATACGTCAGATCCTTGTTGATATCTATGGCTCGGTGATCGATGTTCTTGAACACTCCGGTCTTCTTTAGAACTTCTAGGCATTTGCGAAGTAACGAGATATGGAACACATCATGGATGGCTGACATCTCCTCTGGCAGTTCCAGTTGATATGATACTTCTCCTCGGCGATACAAAATCTTGAAGGGTCCAATATATCTGGGGGCTAACTTTCCTTTCAGTTGAAACCACTGCATTCTCTTCAAAGGCGACACTTGAGATACACAAAATCTCCGGCATTGAAGGTTAGGTCTCTACGTCTCTTGTCAGCATAACTCTTCTGTCTGGATTGGGCGGTCTTGAGGTGCTCATGGACTTTGTGAACCTTCTCTTCGGCTTCTCGTAGAATGTCGGCTCCGAAAATCCGACTCTCTCCTACTTGCGACCAATTCAAGGGGGTACGATACTTCCTTCCATACAAAAATTCAAATGGGGTCATTTGCAAACTGGCTTGATAACTGTTGTTGTCTGAGAATTCTGCAAAAGGTAGACAATCTTCCCATTTTGATCCATACTCTAGCACACAAGCTCTCAACATATCTTCTAAGATTTGATTGACTCTTTCAGTCTGTCCATCGGTCTGCAGGTGATAAGCGGTGCTGAAATTCTATTTGGTTCCTAATCCTTCTTGGACTTTCTGCCAAAATCTTGAGGTAATTGGGTTCCTCGATCCGACACTATGGTCTTAGGGGTTCCATGCAAACTGACGATTCTAGCAATGTACAACTCTGCTAGCTTCGAACTCTGGTAGGTAGCCTTGACAGGTATAAAATGGGCTACCTTGGATAGTCTATCAACTATGACCCAAATAGAGTCATTTCCCCTACTAGATGTATGCAAACCGGTAATAAAGTCCATTCCGACAGAATCCCATTTCCATTCTGGAATCTACAATGGTTGCAAAAGTCCTACGGGTCTCTGATGTTCCGCTTTGACTCGTTGACAGATATCACACTTAGCTATGTAGCTTCCGATTTCTCTCTTCATCTTGTGCCACCAAAATTGCTCCTTCAAATCCTGATACATCTTTGTTCCTCCAAGGTGGATATAATAAAGAGTATCATGAGCTTCCTGCATGATAACTTGCTTCAGCTCCGAATCTGCTGGCACACAGATACGTCCTTTATACCACAAAACTCCTTCTTCATCTTCGGTGAATCTAGGTACCTTTCCTGTACCAATACGACGTCTGATTCCGTCGATACTTGCATTTCCTTTCTGCGCCTCCTTGATCTAACTGATCAAAGTGGGTTGAAGTTCAATGCTAGCTAAAAATCCTTGGCTAACTAGCTCCGTTCTAAACTGCTCCAACTCTTCATGCAAACTTGGCTGGGCTTCTTTGATCATGGTGTTTAATCTACACGGCAATCTGCTAAGAGCATCCGCTACCACATTGGCTTTGCCGGGGTGATAGTGAATGTCAAGGTCATAATCCTTGATTAACTCTATCCATCTCCTTTGCCTCATATTCAGCTCCTTCTAGGTGAAAATATACTTCAGGCTCTTGTGATCCGAATAAATCTCACAGCGGTTACCCATAAGGTAATGACGCCATGTCTTCAAAGCTAAAACTACAACTGCTAGTTCAAGATCATGTGTAGGGTAGTTTTGCTCATGCTGCTTTAGTTGTCTAGACAAATATGCTATGATTTTGCCTTCTTGCATCAACACACATCCGAGACCAAACTTGGATGCATCACAATACACATCAAAAGGCTTCTTGATATCTGGCATAATCAAAATTGGGGCTGAAATCAATCTCTTCTTGAGCTCTTGAAAACTTGCTTCACATTTGTCGGTCCATTCAAACTTCTTATCTTTCTTCAACAGTTGGGTCATCGGTCTTGCGATGCTCGAAAATCCTTCAACAAACTTGCGGTAGTATCCCACTAATTCGAGAAATGCACGGACTTGGGTTTGAGTGGTTGGGGCTTTCCATTCTTCAACATCTTTGATCTTGGCGGGATCAACAGCGACTCCTCCTACCGACACGATATGTCCTAGGAATCCTACTTCCTTCAGCCAGAACTCACATTTGCTAAATTTGGCATACAACTGATGTTCTCTAAGGGTTTCAAGGATGGTTCTCAGGTGTAGCTCATGGTCTTCTTCTGACTTTGAATAGATTAGAATATCGTCGATAAAAACAACGACAAACTTATCCATGAAATTCATAAAAATCTTATTCATGAGATTCATGAAATAAGCGGGGGCATTGGTTAATCCAAAAGACATGACCGTATACTCATACAATCCATATATGGTGGTAAAGGCGGTCTTTGGAATATCCGTTGCACAGATCTTGAGTTGATGATAAACAATTCTAAGATCGATCTTAGAAAACACTCTGGCACCAGTCAACTGATCAAACAGATCCTCTATCTTGGCGAAAATTATTCAGATTTTCTATGCATGAATGCAATGCACACACCTGTGTTCAGCTTATTTCTAAGCTCTAATGCTGGGATGTTGCATACTTGTTCTTGATGGTGACATCATTCAGCTTCCGGTAATCCATGCACAAACGATTACCTCCATCTTTCTTATCCACAAACAATACAGGCGATCTCCATGGCGATGCGCTTGGTTGAATCAAACCTTTCTCCAGCATAGCATCAAGTTGCTTCTTCAGCTCCACTAGTTCATATGGGTCCATACTATAAGGTCTCTAAGCTATGGGTCCAGTTCTAGGAATTAGTTCAATAATGAACTCGATATCCCGATCTGGGGGCATACCGGGCAATTCATCTAGGAATACGTCGGGGTATTCACATACTACTCTGACTTGGTCTATGGTTGGTTGGGCTAGACTCTTGTTGCATTTGAATTGATGGGGCAAGGTCTTAGATATATGCTCTACTGATACTCCAGAGCTACTGGTCATGGTTATGACTTTCTTGGCACAGTCAATCAATCCTTTATGTTTCGACATCCAATCCATTCCTAGTACTACCTCCAAACCTTTGGTTCCAAGTACTATTAGATTGGCATAAAAATCTATCCCATGGATTCTGATGGGTACATCCTTGCAATTTTTTCTAGCTTTGGTGGTTGAACCGGGTATTTGAACTACCATAACATGCTTCAATTTTGTTGGTTGAATCTTACTAGTGCATGCAAATTCTTCTATAACAAACGAGTGCGATGCTCCAGAATCAAACAACACTCTTGCAAGTACTGAGTTAACAGAAAACATACCCAACACGACATCGGGCGCTTCCTGGGCTTCTTCAGCATTCATGTGGAACAGATGGCCATTGCGGTTGAGCAAATTCCTTGGGGCAAATCTCCTTCTAGGCTGAACACGGCGTTGCTGCTGAGCAGGTGCATTCACATTGGTGGTGGCTGCAAGCTTCTTGGGGCACTCGTTGGAGTAGTGACCCTTGACTCCACATTCAAAGCAAGTAATCTGGGACTTGTCTTTGGCGGCAACAGGCACGACATTGCTTCCAGTCCTTGGGGCAGTATTGTTGTTGTTGTTGTTGGACATGGGTGGTGCATGTTGAAATTGTTGGAGTTGCCGAGGTTGTTGTTGTGGTTTCCTCCCATCTTCGGGTTTCCTCCGCTACGATTGGGGTAGCTTGGACGGGACATCGGGGGTCTGTTGTTTCTTGGGGCATATCCTACAGACGGGTTGGGGCGATACTTCTGGGTATTGTGGGACCCAGGCTGGTGCATCATCCTGCGCTTGCGGTTGTCATTGGCTTGGTTGATCTTCCCTTCCATCTGGATGGCAGAGTCTACAAGCTCTTCTAGATCTCCAAAACGGATGTTGACTAAAACAGTCTGCATCTCATCATGCAATCCATTCAGGAACCTTTCCTTATTATTGGCTTCGGTGTTAATCTCATCAGGGGCATATCTAGCTAGGGATAGAAATTTGTCACGGTACTCCACTACCGTCATCCTTCCTTGCTTCAGTTCCCTGAACTCATCCCTCATCCTGGTGACCAAACCTTGTGGCACATGGGTGCGGCTGAACTTGATCTTGAATGCTTCCCAAGTCATCATCTGAATGTCATTCATGTTACGGGTGCTATTCCACCAGGCTCTTGCATCTCCTGCCAGATAATGGGTGGCAAAAAGTACTTTCTCATTAGCGTCAACTCCCGTGACCTCCAAATTGTTCTCCATGGTTTGCAACTAGTCATCAGCATCTGAGGGATCCTCAGATTTATTGAAGATAGGGGATTGGTGTTCTGAAAGTTCTTAAGCTTGTATCCATGGTGATCTTGATTTCCACTCTTGATTATTGTGGGCCATCTGAGATATCTATTGAAGAGTGGCTAGGTTGGCTTGGCGTTCTGCTCTACTAGATTCACGGTCGGAAACTAGCATTTGCAGAATCTGCGGCATCGGGTCCTGAGATGAGCTGCTTCCTCCGGGGTTTCCACGAGTCATCTGAAGATTGAGATAGATAAGGAGATAAGAGGGAAATTTCTAAGGTTCATGGTTTTGTTTCAAAAGCTTTAAACTTTGAGTTTGACTCAAGTTTTGCAAACTAACTTCTTCTTCTCATTCATTCATTCATTCATTCAAAGCACAGTATACAAACACACACCACACACAAATGGAAAACATATGGTTTTAAGAACCATTCTGTGAAACTACGATACAATGGGACCGGTACAACTCATTCCTACGGTAGTGATCAAGTGCATCTAGTCATCATCAATGAAGTCGGAATCATCATCAGTGTAGAACTCCATGGCATCATCCTCCAGGTAGTTGTTGTCATCACTGAGGTAAGAGTGAAGATCTCCCAGGATATCTTCACCTTCCTCCTCCTCTTTTGCTTCCAGCTGGACTTCCTGTTCATGGATGGTCTTCTTGAGAGCGGCCACCTTCTTGTGAAGACTATCGATGGTGCGATCCTTCTTGTCACGCTGGCGACGAAGTGATTGGCGCTCCTTGGCGAGAATGGCGAGGGTCTGGTCCTTCTTGATGGCAATGGCAAGGTTGTGGTTGGCGTAGGCTCGGGTGTTGTCCAATTCCTTCTACCTATCATATAGCATGAAGTCAAGATTGTCCACCTGGTGCTTCAACTCTGGGTGTCCTGGCATCTCCAATGGCATTCCCATAGAATCACGCCTTGCGAAGTGAGCAAAGTGAGTTCCCTGGATCAAGTTGATGTTTTACCCACACAGACGGGCAAGAGCTTCATGCATAGGCCTGGCTAATCCATCTAGCCAGTTGTTCTCCCACAGGGTGATTGGATCTTCTCAGAAGTAGGTGCTTCCATTTTGCCTCTGATATCTGCAACTATCAGCCATTGTAGATCTCCTCCTATGTGATCGTTGAGTTGTGCCCCGAAGAATTCCGGATGCGGGCGCTCAAGGTACTCTGACAGTGCGTCTAGATCCCTCTCAAAGATCAGTTGGCCTCTGTTGCCCAGCTGGTAGAACTTGCAATACTGGACTTCCATCTATAAGAATTTAGGATGAGTAAGTTAGTGGGGTAATCAAGTGTGTCAAATTTTTTGTAGGAATGTAAGAATTTTTGAGGAACATGATTTTTTTTGAAAGAATCAAGGATAAGAGTGGGAATAGGTTTTCACAAATACTAAATTATTTTGTTTTGAAACTAAGTTTTTTTTGTTCGGATGTCCATTCTAACTAGGGTCTCCTATGGTCAGAATGGCTCTGATACCAACTTGTCAACACCCATATTTTTAATCCTAGATGCCTGTTATGCCATACGTCGCAATCCTAGGATTGCCATTTTTGCAAGACATAAAAGATTGGATATCACAGTACATCATCCATTAAAAACCATAATAACGTCTTACACAAATAAGGGATCTCATGATCCAGTCTTAATACAAATCAAGCAGTGGAAAGAACGTAGTAGGGGCTCCATCTTCAGAGTCACAGGCAATGCTGACGATGGGAGATGATCCTAGTTGTCGTAGACGTCCTGCTGTCTATCATCCTGATAGTCCTCCTCATAGTCTGGCCACGGGAATAGCCAGGGACAAAGCCATGAGTACTTTTAAGTACTCGCAAACTATCACTAACAAGTAAGGTGGTTCTAATAGGAATCTTAAGCTCTAGATTTATTTGCAAAAAGCCAGGTTTATCTAAACTAAGTTTAGAAGTAAAGAAAACTAAATTAATGTTCTAAATCACTTAAGTGGGAACCTAGTTTTCATATTCACAACCCTGTTGTGGGCAAGTCAAAATCATAGTTCAATTCACAAGTCATTTTGAAAACATCTGATGACGGAACAGTATGGCCACTCCAACTGTCCATGACCGTGGACGTGGCTATTCGAATAGTTTGACACTCTGCAGAGGTGGTACACTTTCACCACAAAATTCAATACATCCGTCAGGGATAACCCTGAATCATCATACATAGTATGAAGATAATCAATCATAACCTTTCCTTTACACACTCTAGTATAGGCACCTCCCCTATGAGCTTGGCCTCCCAGCCATGGCCATCTGCCATCCTGGGCACTACATAGGTGGACAATTCACACTCACGAGGTAGGCTCATCTCAAACCTCTTTCGCGAGGGAACCCATACTAATGCATATAAACTTCCGGCTAAGCCCTACCCAATTCGGGTATTGTGGTTGTACGGTAAAATTGGAATGGTATCGCATCCGAACCCAACCATTAGTTTTTGTAAAAGGGCTAAGGCTCATGCCTCAACATTTTCATCATCAAATCCTTTTGTGTTTCTCAACACATGTCAAAACATTTCAATATAATGAAGCATCATTCCAAGGTTTTCATAATCATTTTCATAATCTAATATAACGGCCGGTGTTCATCGTCAACGACGAACTTCTCTAGCGAGGATTTAACCCTAACGTGGCGGTGGGGGTCTGACGAGGCTCACCTGGGCTCCAGTTAGGGTCGGTGATGGGGCGAATGTTGTTGTCATGGACGGCGGTTTGAATGGCGGTCACGGCAGCTCCTGAGGCGGCTCCAATCGACGACGCCCTTCTCCTCTAGCAGCGGCGGGCTCTGGCCAAATTCCGGCGAGGGAGAGCTCGCCTTGCTCCGGGGAAGGGTGAGGGAGGATCAGTGAGGAGTGGTGAGGGTGTTGGTGTGGAGAACGGAGGCGGGGGCGACCTCTACTTATACTACGGCGAGGGGACCGAACGGCATGGGCGCGGGCTCGTCGGTGATGACGCTACAGGCGGCTAGCGGCGCGGCTAAGTCTAGGGGACGTGCGGTGTTCCCTGGCGATCATCACGGAAGTAATGGCGCGACACATAGCGGTGTGGATTGGCCGGGAGCATGCGGTGCTCTGAGCGGGAGCGTAGGTGTTTGCGACGGCGTGCGGGAGCACGGCAGTGAACATGGGTGTCTAGGAGGTTGCGGTGATCATGGCGAGTGGGTGCGTGCGCGGAGAAGGTGAGGCGCGGTCTGTACGAGGCGGTCGGCTACAGCAAGCTGGCGCGCTCTAGGCATGGCGCAGAGACATGGTGCGCGACAGTGCTAGGGTGGTCTAGGGCTCTCCTGTGGCCGTGGCTTGGACAAGGGTGGCGATAGGCTACGGCGTGTCTAGTGCGCGTAGTGGGCGAGGGCGGCGTGGCTCCTGGCACGCTGTCCACTGTCGGCCGACGACGACCATAATCGGGCGGCACTCCACTGTGCACAACGGCTAAGGGGAGGCTTGTCTAGGTGCTGCTCGACACTAGAGGAGTCAAGGGAGTTAAGGGGAGACCAAATGGTCGAGGGATTACTACTTAAACAGTGAAGTTAGGCAGTAGTGGTTTTGTGTCTGCAAGGTGTTATGAAATGGCCGCAAGGAATTTTATTTGAATTTTTTGAATCAAATTTGGTGAGTGATCTATACTTATGTTTGGTAGTCTCTGGTTGCTTGGGTTTGCCAATGGGAATTGGTTTGGTGGGTTTTTGAAAAAGTGTGATCTTACCATATGAACTAGATTCAATTTTCAACTATTCATTAAATTGATTTGGAAAATGTTTTTGTAACCTTGTAAAGTGAGCCTTGATACACTTTTACTTGGTCTAGCAAGGGGTAAGTGGAATTGTTTCTTTTCAAATTTCTCTTCTAGGAACACTCAAAGTGACCTAGTGGTTAACTTTGGTCAAAATGACCATTTGATTAATTAATTTATATTTTTTTTTCTTTGGATTTTGTTTGTAAATGGCCTAGATGATGTAACATTCACCTTTAAACCATTTCTTATCATTTGTAGCAATCAAGCATGACAATTTCAATCAATTCTACACTAATGCAAAACACACATGCATTCATATTCAAATTTGTAATAAAAGTTTTTGTTAATCCTAAACTTGGGTGATTAGAAGTTTTGGGGTGTTACATCCACCGAGCTTATTGGAGAAGCCTCTACCAGATCGACGCCTCCCTTTCCTTCTCCTCCATGGAGAACTCACGGAGAAGCTCGGCAGCCAACCCAAGTCACCGCCCTCTAGCGACTGGACTCAACTTCCAGGAAACGACATAACACCAAACACCATATAGGCAACACGGGATCTACCCCAGGACCTACATCTACTATATACAGAGGATACCGCCTTCTCTCCCATACCTACTCTGGCCAGGAACGCCGGCGGAGAGGAGCCGGTGGCATTAAGGCGACTCTCAAGAGATATACAGGAGAGAGAAAGGGAAAAGAGACGAGGTTGTATGTTTCTTGGTGTGGGTATGAAGCTAGCTTGACGGGAGAAAATAGTTATCTATAAGTTTAAACCTAGTCACATGCAAGCATTCTGAGGCCACCCGTCGCTACCATGACACTGCTATGTGGACCTATTTTTCTACTGGGCTCTTGTGGCACTCCTTCGTACGTGTGGTGGAGGCGTGCAGGTGTTGCTTTACACATCGCTGTTGAGCAAATATATGATAACAATTCAGCCTAAAAAACAATGGTAGTTCCGAACATGTGTGGTCACCGGTACCGACCGATGTACCCACATCGGTTTTCATAGATCGAACTGCTATCTTCTTACATCTACACATGCGAGTAGGACAAAACAATACAAAAATATGGAGGTGATGTTTTGGCTCACGGGTGCAAATGAATCAATTATGAAAAAAATATAAACAAAAATTTAAAATGTTGAAAAATTAAGAAAAAAAATTGGCGTGCATATTTAAATATTTTGTGTTCTTACACAACTTTTCGGAAAAAAAGACATTTTATGTGACTTGTGTAAAAACACAAAAAAATGTCAAAAAATAATCATGTTGGAGCATTTGAATTTGTGTTTCTACACATGACACAAATAATGTTTTTCCTAAGAAAGATGCGTGCCAATATAGAATATCCAAATAAACACGCGGATATTTTTTTCTAATTTTGAGCCAAATTGCGTCTTCAGGCATATTGCGCCTATAATTTTATAGAACAAATAGCTATAGTGTCATAGAAAAACACCATGAGTGTACAACACATGCCACACACCTATTCGTCTAGTATAGTTGGTGCTTATAGGACGACCGTCGTGAGCGAATTCCCCATAAGCATAAGCATAGACCATTAACCTTGAATTGACATAAAGTGACTATAATCAACTTGAATTCAGCAAAAATGTTCTATTACTCACTCCGGTTCATATTAATGATCTCAACTTTCTCTAGATTTATTGGTATCTAGTTAATTTTTTTGATTTTTTTTGAAATGTAATCCACTTCATTAATCAAGGTTCAGAATTACAATTTGCTTGGATAGAACCAAGTAGGAAGCCCAGTGTTACATCAAAGCAAAAAAGAAGAGTCTATGCTAAGAGCCTCTTTTGCACACACATGTGCCGCAAACCAAACGATTTAAAATGTGGAGCTTGAAAGCATGGAATAATTGACTTAGGGTCTTCAATTCTATTCCATCCATCCTAACCTTCTCCCATCTTGCCACCACGAGACAAGAGCGGAGCAATCCGTTTACACGATAACCTGGGGACAGTTCCGCCTGACTGCTGCCTCCAGTCCATCCCTGCACGCTAGCAGCTCACTAATGAAGGGATCATCCACAGATTCATGTCGAACACAACCCCCTTCAATCAAAGAACCATCATTGTCCTGCATCACATAACCAGAACCAACAACTCTACGATTGACATCCAAAGAGCCATCTGTATTGACAGTAATCCATCCAACCGGTGGTTTAGTCCAAGAAATTTTCTTTGGCAGTTCCTTTGGGGTTTTAGGAGGGAGCTCCATACTCGCCACCAGCTCATCAAATAAAAGTATCGATCGTGCTGGCTGATACTTCTTCTCAACATGAACAAACTTGTTCCTACTTACCATATGCTCCAACATAGAGTTACAAAGTTAGCTTTATCATTATTGGAGATGGTCTCCTCTAGTGTTCGATCAAACGCCCAACTGCGGGGATGCAACCTTGGAGGTTTCAAGCCCTTTGCTCCTCTAACGCTAACCAAAAACTGTGGAGATACAGCCTTGATTAGATGCATTCGTATCTAGATAAAGTTGGCCATTATACTAAGGAAAATGATACTACTCCCCCGGGGGATCGTTTCGTTCGATCCCCCGGGTCGTTGCCAGCGACGACGTAGGTGGGAGGGCCCACCACGCGCGTTCGTGCCTCCCTCTTCTTTTCTTCCTCATTTCTGGCCGCGGGGAGTACAGCTCCGGCCGTCGCACCGGCCCTGCATATCCGGCCGCCGCGCCACTGCCTGCCCCTGCAGCTCCGCCCGCCGCCCGCCCTGCAGCCCCTCCGCCGCCCGCTCTGCAGCTACTTCGCGGTGCCGCCAGATCTCCGTGGCCGCGCAACTCCTTCGCTCGTCGGAAGCCGCTGTCGTCGGATCTCCGCGGCCGCCGGAGCTCGCCGTGCCTCTCCTTGCTCTCTGATGTTGACGACCGAGACGACCAACCTCCATCTCTAGCGACGGCATCGACGACCGCGACGGTGGTCCTCCATCTCCGTCTCCCATGTTGACGAAGCCGGCGATGCTAATGTCCCCACGGGTTCGCTACATGCGGCCGCCGAGAGTGCTACCCAAGACCACCGACGCTGCTACATACAATGTCGACATATGCTACATGCAGTCGACGAAGGTGCTACATGCGGGTGCTACAAACGACGTTGAGTTTTCCTACAAACGATGGTGTTACAAGTGGGCATTGGGTTTGCTTGTCGGCGATGTCTCCGGCAAAGCCTTTTTTTTGCTACAAATGTTGAACTTTTCTGCTACATCTCTTTTCTAGTTTTGCTACAATAGCGCAAAGTTTCTGCTACAATGTCTCTGGCGAGGTCTCTCGACGAAAGTCTCCGGCGAGATCTGGCTTTTGCTATATTTGCTGAACTTTTCTGCTACAACTGTATCGTGGTTCTGCTACAACAGGTTAAAATTTCTGCTACGATATCTCCAACAAAATTTTTGCTACACGGTCGCCGGCGAAAGTCGCCGGCGAGGTTTCCGTCAAGTCTCCGGTGAGGTCAGGTTTTTGTTGGAGATATGCCCAAGAGGCAATAATAAAGTGGTTATTATTATATCTTTATGTTTATGATAAATGTTTACATCCCATGTTATAATCGTATTAACCGAAAATATTAATACTTGTGTGTTTTGTAAACATAAATGAGTCCCTAGTAAGCCTCTTGTTGAACTAGCTTGTTGATTAATAGATGATCATGGTTTTCTGATCATGGACATTGGATGTCATTAATAACAAGGTTATATCATTAGGAGAATAATGTGATGGACACACACCCATAGTAAGCGTAGCATAAGATCAAGTCATTAAGTTCGTATTGCTATAAGCTTTCAAATGCATAGTAACCTAATCCTTCGACCATGAGGTTATGTTAATCACCATCACTGGATGGGTACTTTGATGACATCAAACACCGCTTCGTAACTGGGTGGTTATAAAGGTGTCATTGGGTATTCTAAAAGTATGTGTTGAAGCGCATGGACCAAGATTGAGATTTGTCCATCCATATAACGGATAGATATGCTCTGGGCCCTCTCGGTGGAATGTCATCTAGTTAGCTTGCAAGCATGTGACTAGGTCACAAGGGATGACATAACATGGAACGAGTAAAGAGTATTTATCAGTAACGAGGTAGAACTAGGTATGGAGATACCGACGATCAAACCTCGGATAAGTAGAATATCACGTGACAAAGGGAATTGGTTTCGAATGTTAATGGTTCTATCGATCACGAAGTCATCGTTGAGTATGTGGGAGCCATTATGGATCTCCAGATCCCGCTGATGGTTATTGATCGGAGAAGTGTCTCCATCATGTCTGCATATTCACGAACCGTAGGGTGACACACTTAAGGTTCGAAGTTGTTTTAAGTAGATATGGAATGTGTGTTGGAGACCGAATGTTGTTCGGAGTCTCGGATTGGATCCAGGACATCACGAGGAGATCCGAAATTGTCCGGGGAATAAGATTCATATAATGGGGATCATTTTCTAAGTTAGGAAATGTTCCGGAGTATTTGTATGGGGATTCTAGAAGGTTTCGGAATGTTCCGGAAGGTTCTAGAAGATTTCTTGGAGTTTGCTTGAAAACTAAGAAAGGGTCAAGGAATCCTTGTGGGGCAAGACAAGGATTCGTGGGGGAGTAGGACTCTCCCCCCACCTCCTTGATCCGCCGGCCAAGGGAGAGGGGAGTCCTACAAGGACTCGACCTCCCCATGGCGCCTCCCTTCTTTAAATAGAGGGGTGGAGGCGCCACCCCCTGGCCCCCTCCAATCCTCAAACCCTAGCCGCCTCTCTCCTCCTCCTTCCCTCTGCTCTGGCTTAGGCGAAGCCCTGCAGAATTCTCTACTCCACCACCACCATCACGCCGTCGTGCTGCTGGGATTCCGTGGAGAGATCTACTACCTCCGCTGCTCGCTGGAACAGGGAGAGGAAGGTCTGCTTCGACTCCGCACGTGTGACCGACTGCGGAAGCGCTGCCGGAACGCGGCGCCGGAAGGATCGTCCACTCGATCTTGAGATCGGCAAGTGATCGACTACATCAACCACGAGATCCGTTCTCGCACAAGGCTTTCAGATCTACAAGGATTAGTACAGATCTATCTCGTTGCACATGTCTAATAGATTAGATCTTGGCTTTTATCTAGATTAGATCTGGGTTTTGTTCGTTCTTGCGATAGAATTTTTTTGTTTTCCATGCTACGAACCCATAAGTTTTGCTACATTAGTACAACTTTTTTGCTACACGGTTGCCAACAAGGTCTCCGGCGAGATCTCCGGCGAGGTCTAGTCTATTTTTGTATTTTCTGAGCCGAATCGTTTTTTGCTACATGTAGCAAAAGCGGTGCATTATGTAGCAAAAACGGGACGTAGTGTAGCAAAAGCGGGATTTAGAAAGGACACGTGTCAGCAGGAGGACCCGGGGGATCGGAAGTTTTGATCGCCGGGGGACGCGTAGCATGCCCCTTATACCGTGTTTGGATGTAGGAATCTGAGGATGGAATCGTGGAATCTGGAATTCGGAGTGGATTTCCACCGTTTGGGGTGCGCTGTGAATCATCCCGTGGAAACGGGCCCAAATTCCACGAGCCCACTCCCTTGCGTGCAACAGCCCGACCCGCGTTTCCGAGCTCGCCCCCTCGGAATCGCTTGGAAACATACGCTCGCGTACCTGTTCGCTAACGAGAAAGAGAGGGAGCCTCTCGGGAGCTCCTGTCGAGGAAGCAAATCAGGATCACGATCTGGAAAACCGGCGGCGGCGGCACCGTTGGGCTCCTTGCCCTCCTCTCGTCCCCTACCCCTCTTTCTCTCCCTCTCTACCATCTCCTCCGAGACGAGTTCCCGTCAGCCCGCCAGTCCGCTCCTACTCCCTAGATCGACCAGGCTTGGGGAGGGGAACGACGACGGTAGGTGAACGACAGCCGGAGGGGAACAACGGTGGCGCCCTGGCCCTCCCCAAGAGGGCCTCATTCCTGACCTTCCTCTCCATGTTTCATTAGTTGTTCCTCCCAACTGTAGGTGAACGACAGCCGGAGGGAACATTCGATTCCATGGTTGTACTACAACCAAACAGGAAATGGAATTGGGTGCTACCCCTTGATTCCAATAGCAAATACTATGCGTAGCCAAACAACAGAATTGTAATTACAAGCTATTTCCTTTCCACTTTAGATTTGAAATTTTCAATCCAATTCATTTCCGAACTCAAATTCCTACATCCAAACACAACATTATACTAAGCGGAGGGAGTAACTCATTTCTAGAGCGTCTGTTTTGGAAAGAAAAAAGAAAGCAAACCGCGCGCTCCTCCCCTCCACCTCCTGCAGTTCCTCCACTCTACTTTGAACGTAACCACAGTAAACAATCGGCACAAGCAAATCTTCCTCGGGCCAATGCCGGTGGCCGCGCCGCCTCTCCCTCGCCGCGCTTCCCTCCCGCCTCCACCGAATCGACGCGGAATATAAGAACACCGCCGCCACCACCACCACCACCAGCACCACGCGCCCACTTGCCGAATTTCCTATCCGATTCGAACCGCGCGGCGCTCGTGCTCGTGCTCGCTCGCCCCCGCCGCGCGCGCGCGCTAGTCCAAACCAAACCAAATCAAACCCTAGCCCACCAGTCCACCACCCCCCACCAGATCCGGAGATCCCGCGGGGGCCCGGAGCAGAATCGGACCCCCACCACCTCCGCGGCCGCGGTGACCATTGCAATGGCGGGCGCACTTGCCTGATCCAATCCGGCTCGCGGCTTCAGTGCTCTTCCACCTCCCGGCCGATGGACTCCGCCCGGAGCTGGATCCAGAAGCTGCAGCGGGACAAGGACAAGGGGAAGCCAGGGATGGCGGGGGAGGAGGGGGAGGGGGAGGAGGAGGTCCTGTCGAGCGCCAGCAAGCAGAAGGCGGAGGCGGCCAAGCAGTACATCGAGAACCATTACAGGGAGCAAGCCAGGTCGACCCAGGAGCGCAAGGAGAGGTCAGTGTCACTGGCTTCCTCGCTCGGTGCTTCCTGCTGCTGGATCACGGCCGATCGCCTGCTGAGTTGGGCTAGGATTTTGGTGTTGAATTGGCAATGTGTGTGAAGTTGGGTTGGGATCTGCTGGTGTCCCGCTGCGGAGGTGTCAGATTAGTAACGTCCTGTTTGGTCATTCCATCTGGTGGTCTGATCTGTGTCATAGTCACTTCTAAGCAGACTGCATCAGGGTGGAATTGTGCCGACTTCACTGCTTGCAGAGTAGTAGAATAGTGGTTACTAGTTAGTTTTGACTAATGACTGGTACTGGCGTTGTCGTGCTACCACTGGTGTATGCACCATGCAGATGTCTAATTTTGGATGTGTTGCATGGCATGTGAAGGCTGCGGCCTAATTTTGGACGGTGAGGTCGGTTCTCGCAATTTTATGGCTGTCCATTTGGTTATGGTATCAGTGTTATTACCTTAGTGTACGTGCTTTCTTGACGGTTGCGTAGTATCCTAGGATTGTGGAGGGAAATGGTTATAATATCGGAATAGCCAAAGATAACGTTGTAATGCATAGCATTGAAGAAGTTGGTGTGCGTGGCTGTAGTGTCGTCGAGTAAAAATAGGGTTGAAGGAGGTAAGGTGGTGCGTCACCGAGAACCAAGCGCTGACTTGGTGGCTAGAGCTCAAAGTGGTGAGCTCACCCACCCGGGTTCGAATCGTAGGTGAAGCGTTCAGACAAAATTGGGTGCTATCTGCATGGAAAACTGCTGGAGAGGTCTCATCTACCTAGCAACGTATAACCAAGGGAGGGATCCTTCCCCCATTTTAAGGTGGTGTGTCACTTGTCTGGGCAAAAATAGTGTGATAGCTGATAAGTGGCGTATCACCTCCTGTTCTGGACCAAAATCCACTGTGCCGACTGACCTAATTGTTACTTCTTTGCTCTACAACAAAGTTTACATAAGTGTACTATAATAATGAGATCACCATACGTGACAAGTGCTGATAAATCAATGTAGTAGATTTGTGGTGCAACTTTGATTCTTCCTGAGCCTCCTGTACATTTACTAGACATAATTGGACCAGGGAAAATTCATTATAAATGTGACGGTGTATATACCTTAAATTGTTCTTTCACGCAATGCCTATACATTATAAAAGCAATGGTGTTACTATACTGCCAATTATGGCAACTGTGCTCTAAGTTGGTAAAGCAAGACGGCGTGGAAGAAAAAATGCCTAGCATAAAGCATGCAGAGGCTGTTCACACAGATATTATTGCTATAATTTGTGGTTGCCTGCATTTATTTTCTTGTGACCTGCTGTAGGTCCTTTATAGATCTGCTTTATGTTGGTTTTGGCTAAGCACAGTTTGCATGTCAGTGTGTGCCTGTTCTTGTCTGGTGTTATCCATCACTGCATCTTAATATATACAGTTATATTTTAGGCGTTTGATGCTGGAGAAAAAGCTTGCTGATGCTAATGTATCCGAAGAGGAGCAAAATAATATCCTGAAGGATTTAGAAAAAAAGGAGACAGAATACATGCGCCTTAGGAGGCACAAAATGGGCGTTGATGATTTTGAATTGCTGACCATTATTGGGAGAGGTGCTTTTGGAGAGGTAATAAAAGCTCTTTACCCCACCCCCACTGGATGCATGTAGCTGTTGTGTAAATGCATCAGTTTATTGTGAATGCATTCTGGTGATTATGGTACATACAGAATAGTTTTCTGTTTCTCGAGGAAATCTTTGTTCATCCTACTTTGCTACTGCTTGCCTCCGATTTATACCGGTATTCTGCAGGTGAGACTTTGTAGAGAAAAATCTACATCTAATGTATATGCAATGAAAAAGCTCAAGAAGTCTGAAATGTTACGAAGAGGCCAGGTACTTCATGTTTGCTTAATCAAGTATTAAATCAGGTTGTGTAGTACAATGATTCATTTTTTAATGTGTTATTTCTAGGTTGAGCATGTGAGAGCTGAAAGAAACCTCCTTGCAGAGGTTGACAGTGCTTATATAGTTAAGCTCTATTGCTCATTTCAAGATGACGAGTTTTTGTACCTCGTTATGGAGTACCTTCCTGGTGGTGACATGATGACTCTACTTATGCGCAAGGATACATTGACAGAGGATGAATCTTCATTTTATGTTGCAGAGACAATACTAGCAATTGAATCCATTCACAAGCATAATTATATTCATAGGTAATATTTTAACACCATAATCTGTATAGTAACTGCAACTTGCTGCTCACTCTTTGCAAATCTTTTCAGGGATATCAAGCCTGACAATTTATTGTTAGATCGAACTGGGCATCTGAAGCTTTCAGATTTTGGCCTATGCAAGCCTCTAGATAGTAGCAGCTTTCCAAATTTTACCGAATTTGACAATGCAGCAGGAAATAACACCAATCCATTGGCAGATGGTGATAAGCCACTAAGTAACCCTGCTGTTCCCAGGCGGACACAGCAGGAACAACTATTGCATTGGCAGAAGAATCGCCGCATGTTGGTAGGTTATATACTTGCTTAACAGTAGAAAAATTCCACTTATATCATTCGTTGTGGATACTGTAACAGAAAAAAATGATACTGCGTAACATGGAAATGAATTTGTCCAGTGTGTTGCATTATCATAAAAAATCCAATTAATTGATAGAATATTGAAATAAAGTTCTAACCAGATAACAAAGCAGTCATTTATTTGACTCTCAAGAGCAGCTGTCTGTACTATCATGTTATCATTACTCTGCTTTCATTTATATATGCTGTTAAATGGAATTTCAGGCCTATTCAACTGTTGGTACACCTGATTACATTGCTCCGGAGGTCCTACTGAAGAAAGGATATGGAATGGAATGTGACTGGTTAGTTTTACTCTTCTTAACTTATGCAATGCAGATCTAGATGATAGTGTTTTTTTTCTCATATTTACATTTTGTAGGTGGTCACTTGGGGCCATTATGTATGAGATGCTTGTGGGCTATCCACCATTTTATTCTGAAGATCCAATGTCAACATGTAGGAAGGTAGATTTGAGTGGTGTTTTTACATCCACTGTGCTAGTTCTACCTATAACTAATTCATATTCTTGCATAAGAATTTTGTTTTTGTATGTGAACTGTTGTTACGACTAAGTGGGTGCAATTGTGCAGATAGTAAATTGGAGAAGCCATCTTAAATTTCCCGAAGAGGCCAAACTTTCACCAGAAGCTAAAGATCTAATTAATAAGCTATTATGTAACGTGGATCTGAGACTTGGGATGAAAGGAGCACATGAGATAAAGGTGAAAATCGTTCAGGTTGTTTGTTTTGATTTTGAGTTTTGAATTTATTTTTGGTTATTTACGATTTCTCCATACAGGCTCATCCATGGTTTAGAAGCATTGAATGGGAAAAACTATATCAGATGGAAGCGGCTTTCATACCTGAAGTTACTGATGAATTGGACACACAGAACTTTGAGGATTTCGAGGAGGTGAGCTGTTAACCTCAGGCTACATAGGCTAGTTTATTGTTCTCTAGTAGTTAGACAAGATATGAGTACGGAGATACTTATAAACCATATTTCCCACAAATAAGTACTTCAAAAAATTAAAGAATATTAGGGCGAGAAACTGAGATGTATTTATCTGAATAGTATACACCACAAATCAGACCTTCTACTTGCGATTTGCAACTTGCCACTTAACAGGTTAACAGGTTATCTTAGTTTTCTTGCACTATTAGGCCTGCTCTTGGTTCCAGAGAGGGACACACTGGCTAGTGCAAGATATCTTAGTTTTTTGTAATCTATCTTATTCAATGAATACTGACAGTTATGCATTTGGTGTTATTCCAGACCGCGCCTGCCATGCAAACTTCATCAAAGGCAGGTCCTTGGAGAAAGGTACTTATTACAGAGAACAACAGAATACATATTCTTTTGGTGTTTTGTATTGTCAAAAATCTTGCATTTTTTTGCATTCTTCTCAGTGAAATGTTACTGCATTCGTAATTAAGTTTTGCTCCCTGGTATTTAATTGTCTAGCAATCATTTCACTACCTGGTCTTAGGTCCTGAGCCAATGTTTTCTTATGCAGATGCTTTCCTCCAAGGACATGAATTTTGTCGGTTATACTTACAAGAACTTTGAAATAGTAAATGATCCTGAACTTCCAGGAATAGGTTGGATATCTTTCCTTGCCTTCTCACTTGTTTCTTGTCGCGTTTTTCACAAAAAGTGGTTTGGACATAATTTCTTGCATGATACATTGTTCGTGTTTTTGTTTCTATGGTTCCGCAGCTGAATTGAAGAAAAAGAATAACAAGCCAAAACGACCAACCATCAAATCACTATTTGGTAATTTTTTGGGTCTTTGTTCTCTGGAGATATTGGGGCCGACACTGTCAAAATATTTATGCTTCATTCTTTTACATCTGTATACAGAGTGTCCTGAGAGCGACGACCAGCCTGAAGGCAGTTTCCCAGGCCAATTGTCGCCACAACTGGAGTTGTCTGAGAGCCTCTCACCTCATTCCAGTATCTCCTCTGATGACTCCCAAGCACAAAATAGATAGCAGGTGTATATTTTCTGGTACCTGTCTTGTGTAAACAAAAGCAGAAAAGCAACAACATGATTTTGGTTCTTCACACATGGACGGATGGCAGTCTGCTCAAGTGACTATTCTGAAGGGTAAATCTTATATAGAGTATCTAAAAGTCCGCAGAATTTGCTTTCGAACAGCCATTCAAGGTGCTCTAATAGCCATTTTGAATGTTGGAGCACGCGTCCTGTACATTGTTACCTCCTTTTAATGTTTGTTTCCGACGAATCCGCAATCCTTTAGCAGGCTGATTGACATACAGAGTGGCAGGGCTCTCATGTACATTCATGGATCCTGTGCAGGGCTGAATTCGTTGGTTCGCTGGAACATGTCATGGTATGCTGCCAGGTTTTTTTCGCGCAGAAATCTGCATTTCCACATTCGGTCCTGAGATTTGCAACAACAAAAAGAAGTTCTGAGGAACAAGAAAGTTGTACTGTCAAGGATATTCTGTAAAAGAATGCTGACTTTGCCTCATATATATAGCTAAATTGTTTTTTGTGTCAGTGTACTCCTAGCTCATTTTTAAGTTCTCAGTTTCGATTAAATACGTGAGAATTCTGAATTTGATGTTTCCATTACGAATGTGCTTTGTTGCCATTTTTGCTGATTCTTTTCCATATCACTAGTGCTCCATTTCTATTATTAAAAAACTACTACCTCTGTTTCATAATGTAGAACGTTTTGGCAAACTAAACAGATATAGTACTATCATTGTTGCTGCTAGGGACACCTGCGGAGAAAATTACAAAAACCATTATATTATAGGCTAGGGTTTTAAAATGCCACCACCTTTTTCGTTAGGTTTTTAAAAAACCACCACTTCAGAGTATACTCGTGATAGATAGCATTGATACCGGTTTGACCTTGGTCTAATGACAACTGACGAGTGGGTCCTAGTTGTGAGGCTTATGTGGCGTGTTTGGAAGGCCACAGACATATGGACGTTAACGGCGCGGTTGGAACCCTAACCCTTTTGTTCCGACATGGTTCGAACCAGTCCAAAGCTCACTTTCTCTCCTGCACGCGTATTGAAGCGATGATGGCGACGACTTCTCCTAGTTGTAGATCTTTGACCGCCAGCGACGGAGACGGCGGTGGTGGTCACGATGTCAACGTGTCGGGCTTCCTCGCGGCAGAAGGGGATTGCTACGGTAGCTCGAACCCGACATCGACGAAGTTTGCTTCGCCGGAGAAGGTGCCCACCATTGCTGTGGCCATGCTATGGAAGGAGGACCATAGCTAGAGCACCCTTTGGACCTAGATTCAGCAGCACTATCGAGTAAGTCATTCCCCTAATCCGTGCCCCTTAATTATGATTTTGGCTAGGGTTTCCGAATGAAAAATAGACAATTAACTTCTCTTTTCCTGAATATATGTAGTTTGGATGATGATATATGGGATGTAAGGATAAATTAGATGGCAGGGACAATTTAGAGCGCACTTTATGCCAATCAGACGTCGCATTCCTCAATTTGTTAGCTCTAATTGAGATAGAGGGCTATGGGATCAGAGACTGTATTTATTATGTGAAAGAGGAGGGCATAGGGATCGCTAGGATGGAGTTACTAGATGGAAGACGTAAGGTGGAGCGGATGGTTGAGCTTTATGAGCATACGAAATCTGTTAGCTTGACTGTAATTAAAGGAGGAAGCACACTGTCATCAAACATCAACACTACAGCAGTTGAAGAGCAAATTCCAATTTCAGAAGTTGGACACCCTATTGTTTACACCGTTGATGATGATGGAGTGGTTTTACCAAGTCAGGAATGTACAGAGTTAACTAAAGATTTTGAGCACATGTACTTGCTGACACAACAGAGCCACAATCTTGAGAATGACATGTAGATCATAGAAGTGGGAGATGGTGATGATAGGATATCTATTAAATCCCGAGTACAATTAAGGAGAAGGGAAATAATATTGTTGATGGTGTAGAAGATATGAAAGAGGATGAATAAAAAGATATGTAAGAAGATGAAGATTACACATAGGAGGTTCAAAGTGAAACTGAATCAGATGTAGCTGAGCTAAATCATAGACTGTCTGATTTGAAGAAGGGAAAGAGGGGTGCCTTAGTGCATAACTATTTTGATGTAGAAGATCCCAAAGATATATTCCATGCATCAGATTGTTCAGATGATGAGAAGGATGAGAGTGGCTATGAAATATTGTCTGAGCCAATAGTTGTGATGAAGAAGAAATAACCAATTAGTATGATGAAGAAGAAAAAACCAATGAGGAAGGGGCCAACTAGCAGATCACATGGCAGCTTGCAGAGTACAACACCACCAGATTTTGTTCCTTCTGATGATGAAGGGACAGATGTTGATTTGGATCCATAGGATGATGATGGATTTGAGATAGTGTCCCGGGCTCTGCCAAAAGGTAGGAAAAGCAGGGCCAAAAAGGAGCCAAGAGTGTGGTATGATGAGAACCGACTTCAACCTGAAGAAGAGATGTGTCTTAGGATGTGTTTCCTAGATGTGTACCAGTTCAGGAAAACATTGCAAACACTGCATATTGCACAACTAAGGAACTACAGGCACCACAGAAGTTGCAAGGACAGAGTGATAGTGAAGTGTGCTAATTAAAAGTGTCCCTCTTTTATGGTTGGTTCACTGATAAAGAACAAGAAGTCATTCCGCCTAAGAAAGGTGCACTTTGAGCACATTAGGTGAACAATGCAAGGTCATAGGAAAATGGGTTGCAAAGATCCGTGAGCCTAGTATTAGAATTGATCCAAGGGCATGCATTGAGGCTATGATAGAGACAACCAAGGGGAAATCTGGTGTAGATGTCCCTAAGATGATGGCATACAGGGCAAAGAGGAAAGCTTTGCAACTTGTGCTTGGCGATCAAGTGGAACAATACAAGAGGCTGAGAGATTACATGTAGACAGTTCTTGACACAAATCTAGGCTCTAGATGCATTGTTACCACAAAAATTCTTCTAGAGCATCCAAGTACCAACCCTAGATTTCATGGGATGTTCTATTGTCTAGGTGCATCTAGACAAGGATTTCTTAATGGTTGTAGACTATTTATAGGTAATTTTTATCATATAATTTTCCTTTGCTAATACATGAGACCTACATATCAACACCTTACATATATATTTGTTTCTTTGTAGGTCTAGGTGGTTGCTTCATTAAGCTGACCACAGGGCAACAGATTCTCTATGCCACTGCAAGGGATGGGAACAACAACATCTTCCCTCTAGATTTTGGCTTGGTTAACAAGGAGGAGACAACTTCCTGGTCTTGGTTCCTCACCCAACTAAAATATGCTATTGATGGTGAAGCAGACAAGTTTGGATATTACACCATAATTTTAGATAGGTAGAATGTAATATCATTTCATACATTGTGTTGTGTTACATTGTGTTGTGCTATATTTAGTTGCTTGGTTAAATTGTTTGAAATCCTTGTGTAGGGTCTACTTAATGCAATCAACCAAATATTTCCAAACTGCCCTCAAAGATACTGCTTAAGGCACATCTATGCAAACTTTCAAACTGTTGGTTTAGAGGTGAAGAGCTCAAGAAATATATGTATGATGCCAGATATTCTTACACACAACATGGTTTTGATGTTGCCATGTCTAACATGAAATATGAGAGTGTGGAAGCTTGGGAGTGGCTAATGAAAATACCAGTTGCGACATGGGATAGATATGGCATGGATTATAACTGCAAAACTGACCTAGTGGTGAACAATTTAAGTGAGGTTTTCAATAGGTGGATACTTGATATTAGAGGGAAACCAATTAGAACAATGTTTGATGGCATAAGGAAAAAAATGATGGTCAGAAATGAAGATAAGAGAATAGGAGATGCCAAGGCAACATGGGAGACCACACCTACTCCCTCCGTTCACCTTTACCTTGCGTGCTGGGAAAATAACGCATACCAAGGTGAACTTCTGATGAGCTAAATTAGGGAGATACTAGACTAATTTGCCCCTGGTGTAGACCCATGTCCGGCAGACTGCCATTCAATCCATGCATGCATTGGTGGAGCATGCCTCGACTTCTAAGCGATTAGTTGCATGGCTGCGCCTCTCTCAGCTGTCCACTGCTCTCTCTTGCATGCACACGGGGACAATGTGAAACTGGTACATAGACGTGGGGGTAAATTAGGAAGTCAACAAGCAAACTATCCACAGCCCAAGGTAAAGATTAAAATTTGGAAAAAACTAGGACGCAAGGTAAAGGTGAAGTGTTGGGTTTGCAGCATAGAAAACAAAATTTTTCCTACGATGGGAACTATACGCCAAGATCTATCTACTAGATACAAGCAACGGGTGGATATACATCAATGGAGAACTTACCCTCGAAGACAACAAAGCTTTGTTAACGAGTTGGAACTCATGGATGATGTAGTCGAACGCTTGCCGATCTCAAGATCGTGTGGAAGTCCTAGCGCCGCAAATCAGCAGTGCATCCGTCCTCGCATACACATTCAGGCCACCGAACAACCTCCACCTCCTCGCTCCAGCGAATCAGCGGAAGCAACAACTCCTTCCAGACGAAAAGCCACCGGAAACATGTATCTCGCTAATCCAAGACCATGGGGAATATATCTAGAGGGGGAGATAGATCCTTCACGAGGAGGTGTACTTTGTGAGGAGGAGAGGGGGGCAGCCCCCTCCCATGGCCAGCGCCATGGGGAGGTGCCCCCACCTCTTCCCTCATTCATGTGGTGAAGCTCCACTCACATAAATCTAGCCTCCACTCAAAATTCCACTCACATGCATTAAATTTCCACCAAATTTAATGAAACTCTCATTTAATAAAACTCTTTTATTTATTTTATTCAGAATTTTGTTAATTACTTTAATTAACAAATATTCACATAAAACCCCTTGCAACATTTCAATATCACATGCAGAACCAATTTCTGCAATTTCACCCGAAACAATTCCGGTTTCCATCGGAATGATTCCAGCGCTTTGCAATTCTTTCGTCTGAAACATATATGCTCCAAATGGTGTTTGGCAACCCTTAAGTGTGTCACCCTATGGTTCGCGAATAATGCAGACATGATTGAGACTCCTCTCAGATCAATAATCAGAAGTGAGACTTGGAGATCCATTCTGACTCCTGCACATTCAACGATGACTTCTGTGATCGTGAGAACCTTTAACACTAGTAACTTAATCTCTTTGTATCACGATATATTACATGTCCAAGATTCGATCATCGGTATCCAATATCTAGTTTGATCTCATTACCGACATGCACTCTTTTCTCGTTCCCGTGATATAACATTCTAGTAATCACATCACTTGCTTGCAAGCTATTCTCAGTGTGATATCACCGAGAGGGCCCAGAGTATATCTATCCGTAATTGGGATGGACAAATCCCACTCTTGATCCATGAGCCTCTACATAACACCTTCGTAGCACTGAACCCATCTTTATAGTCATCCTTTTACGGTGTGACGTTTGATGTTATCAAGATACTCCTCTAGTGTTAGTGATTAACATGATCTCATGGTCTAAGGACTAGGATTACTTCGTATGATGTTATAGCAATATAAACTCAATGCCTTTGATCGCAATGCTATACTTCGGATGAATGTTCATCACATCATTTCCCCAATGTCGTGATCTCGTTATTAACGACATCCAGTGTCCATGATCATGAAACTTTGATCATCTCGTTAATCAACGAGCTAGTTTAAAGAGAGGCATAACTATGAACTTTCCATTTGTTTATTAAACACACATGTATTAATGTTTCTGTATTAATACAATAATAGCATGTAAAATAAACATCTATCATATACTTGGAATATACATAATAACAACTTTATTATTGCCTCTCAGGACATATTCCCTTCAGAACGGAGGGAGTACTTATTTAGAACTGTTAGAAGAGAACAAGAAGTGGTCAAGAATGTGCAGATCAAGAAAGGTTGCTGAAAGTTTGTGGGAAGTTAACCATGGGGACAAAACATATGTTGTTGACTTGACAGCTAGGACATGTGGATGTAAGAAATGTGATGTGACTAGAATCCCTTGTAATCATGTTGTATCAGTGATCTACAAGTCATTCCAGCACCCTGAAGACTTTGTTAAATCAATGTATATGGAGGCATAAAAGCCAGTGATTCATCCTATGCCTAAGGAAGACAGCTGGACAAGAACTGATAAACCTGCGTCTTCCACCTGACTTGTCGTCCGAGCCCTGGTTCGGATCTTCCTCCGCGAAGCTCTTGGTGATTTCTAGGAGGTCGGGGGTGTTCTTGAGCGTCCGATAGACCCTCTTGATCTTTGCGAGCAAGGGTTCGTACCTACATGCGTTCTTGAAGTAGTGGATCATCGTGTCCGGATGGATGCCCGAGGCATTGATCCACAAGTCCTGCCTGAAGGAGATATGCCCTAGAGGCAAATAATAAATAGGTTTTTATTGTCATATCTCAATTAGTTTATAATAGTTTCATATTGTGCTATAACTGTGCCAAGTAGAAACATTGGTACAGGTGTGGTATGAAACAACCAAGTCCCTAGTATCCTCTATTCATACTAGTTTGTTGGTCACGAAGATGATCTAGGTTTCAAGATCATGGGCATTTATGCCGACTGACAACGAGATCATATCATTGGAGAATGATGTGATTGGACATTCCTCGAAGGATTGCAACACGATCAATTCATATAGTTCATTGTTGCAACAACTATACCTAGACTCCTTCTCCTTAGACCGTGAGCTCATATTACTCACTGTTTCCCTAGGCTGCTTAGACTGCATCAACCGTCATCTGGTAATGCGGTGGCCGTAAAGGTGTATGTTGGGTATTCCGAAGGAACAGTAGATGACATGTGACTGCAAGACCGGGATTTGTTCACCCACATGACGGGTAAAGATACATACGGCCGGCTGATACGTCCAAAACGTATCTACTTTCCCGAACACTTTTGCTATTGTTTCTCCTCTATACTTGTGTGATTTGGGTGCAACTAATGCGAACTGACGCTGTTTTCAGTAGAATTGCCTTGGTGTCTACTTTTTGTGCAGAAAATCAATTACCAGGAAAAATCCCGGAAAATATGCCAAAAATCCTATTTCACCCAAAGACTCCAGGAGCCAGAATACGAGACGGAGAAGAGCCCTGGGGTGCCAACACCACCTGCTAGCGCGGGCCAAACCAGGCCGTGCCAGGGGGTGGTGTGGGCCCCAGGCACCCCCTCGGTCTCTCTCTTCACCTATAAGGAGCCTTCTGACCTAAAAACTTCAGGGGGTTCGATGTTTTTCCAGAAGGAGTTCCGCTCCACTGCCACCACCAGATTCCACGAAACAGCACTAGAAACTCCGTTCTGGCACCCTGCCGGGACGGGGAATTGGAGGAGATCATCGCCATCATCATCACCATAGCTTATCCATCGACCATCCATGTTTCCCCCATCTATGAGTGAGTAATCCCCTGCTGTAGGCTATGGGGATGGTAGGGATTGGATGAGATCGTTCATGTAATGGCATCAGATTGTTAGGGCATGGTGCCTAGTATCTTATTAGTGCTTTATGACTTTGTTGCGACTTGTTGTGCTTAATGCTTGTCACTAGGGCCCGAGTGCCATGATTTCAGATCTAAACTTATTATTGATTCATTATGATAGTATTGTTTTGGGTCTTATCTGCAAGTTGTATACACACGTTGTTGTCCGAAACCTATGGCCCCGAAGTGATAGAAATCGGGATAACCGGAAGGGGAAGGCTTTGATGTGAGGATCACATGTGTTCATGGAGTGTTAATGCTTTGCTCCGGTGCTCTATTAAAAGGAGCACCTTAATTGCCAGTAGTTCCCTAGAGGCCCCGCTGCAAACGGGCTGGCAGGACAAAAGATGTTGTGCAAGTTCTCATTGCGAGCACGTATGACTATATATGGAACACATGCCTAGGATTGTCTAGTACTTGGATGCTTTACCTTATTTATCTGCAATTGCCCTATGTTCTGATTGCTATGTGGATTTTCTTGTCCATGCAACGCCCGTCCATCCATCCCTATGCCTACCGCACTCGAATCCCACTTTTTACTGCTATTTTTACTGCTGTCTTTGCTTTACTACTGCTGTTACTTTACTATTCCTACTACAAAACTGTTGCTACTGATAAACTGCTGTGAGCAAGATTGTTTCTAGGTGCAGCTGACTTGACAACTCAGTTGTTAAGGCTTATAAATATTCTTTGGCTCCCCTTGTGTCGAATCAATAAATTGGGTTTCACTTCCCTCGAAAATACTGCGATACACCCCCTATACTTGTGGGTCATCAAGACTATTTTCTGGCGCCGTTGCCGGGGACCATAGCTTTATTTATCAAGTTCACTTGGATTCTCTATTGTTCGCTGCTATCCATCCATCATGGGTAAGTCTCGTGATGGCAAGTTTCCTATTTTACCATCCACTATAAGAAGATGTACGGTTCTGAACACCTCTGCTGCTCTTGATTCACCATCTGTTATAAGTAAGCTCGTTACACTATCACATACACATGCTACACACACTGCTACTACTGCTGAATCTGAAACTTCTGATGCTTATGATGCTGCTTCTACTGTGCTTGATAAGAGTGGTTCATTAGGTCCTTTCCTAGATGCTATGATTGCTAGAACTATAGCTAGAAATACCGAAACTCCTAATGAAGGCACTACCACACCTGTTAGCTCACGTAAGTCTAGTGAGAGTTATGATATTGAAGAAGATTATGTTGAGATGACCGATGAGTTTATTAAAGAATGTAAGAACACCCATGATAGAAGCGCTGCTAAGAGTCTCCTTGAGAGGCGTACTATTAGACCCAAATTATGTCCTGTTGCTAAGTTTGCTGCTTCCCCCATAAACATTATAGATGAAGATTATGATTTCTCTCTCGATCTATCTTACATAGCTATTGTCGAGAAAGAACCTTTTGGTGGGACTAAGAATGAAAGTGCGGTAGCACATATGAATGAACTTTCTACCATCAGTGGCTTGTTTTCTGATGATATTAAGATGCGTACTTACTTTGTTGCTAAGATTTTTCCTTTTTCACTGAAAGAAGAAGCTAAAACTTGGTTTAGTAATTTACCTCCTAGATCTATTGATAGCCCTCAGTGCTTGATTAGTACTTTCCTGCAGAAATATTTGTTGGGTCCACAGCATAGAAAACAAAAAATTTCCTACGGTGTGAACTACACGCCAAGATCTATCTACTAGGTACAAAGCAACGGGTGGACATACATCCAACGAGAACTTACCCTCGTAGACAACGAGCTTTGTTAACAAGTAGGAACTCGTGGTTGATGTAGTCGTACACTTGCCGATCTCAAGATCGTGGTGAAGTCCAACAGGTCCGGCTCCAGCACGTCCATCAGATCCAGCTCCAGCACCACCAAGTCCAGCACCGCAAAGCAGCGGTGCATCCGTGATCGCACACACGTCCGGTACCCCGACAACCTCCGTCCCTCGCTCCAGCAAAGCAGCGGAAGCAACAACTCCTTTCCAGATAAAGCCACCGGGAACATGTATCTCGCTAATCCGAGACCATGGGGAAATAATACTAGAGGGGGAGAGAGATCCTTCACAAGGAGGTGTGAGTGAGAAGTGGGGAGGGGTGGCCTTTTATAGGAGGAGGGGGTGCCCCTCCTTCATGGCCGGCGCATGGAGGGGGTGACCCTTCACCTCCTCCATTCATGTGGTGGTAACCCCTCCACATTAAAATGCCCCTTCACATTCTCTTTTAAAGTCTCCACTTTAAATGCATTAAATTTCTCCAAATTTAATGCTCTCTCATTTAATAAAACTCTTTTATTATTTTTATTCAGATTTTTGTTAATTACTTTAATTAACAAACATTCACATAAAACCCCCTGCAACATTTCAATATTACATGCATAACCAATTTTAGCAATTTCACCCGAAACAGTTTCGGTGTCTATTGAAATAATTCCAGCGCTTTCTTAAATCTTTATCTGAAACATATTTGCTCTAAATGGTGTCGGTATCCCTTAAGTGTGTCACCCTACGGTTCGCGAATAATGCAGACATGATCGAGACCCCTCTCCGATCAATAATCAGCAGCGGGACCTGGAGATCCATACTGACTCCTACACATTCAACGATGACTTCTATGATCGTGAGAACCTTTAACGCTAGTAACTAAATCCCTTTGTCCCGCGATATATTACATGTCCGAGATTCGATCATTGGTATCTCCATACCTAGTTTGATCTCGTTACCGACATGAACTCTTTTCTCGTTCCCGTGATATAACATTCTAGTGATCACATCACTTTCTTACAAGCTATTTCAATGTGATATCACCGAGAGGGGCCAGAGTATATCTATCCATCATCGGGATGGACAAATCCCACTCTTGATCCATGAGCCTCAACATAACACCTTCGTAGCACTGCACCCACCTTTATAGTCACCCTGTTATGGTGTGACGTTTGATGTTATCAAGATACTCTTCCGGTGTTAGAAATTAACATGATCTCATGGTCTAAGGATAAAGATTACTTCGTATGATGTTATAGAAATATAAACATAATGACTTTGATCGTAATGCTATACTTCGGATGAATGTTCATCACATCATTCCACCAATGGTGTGACCTTGTTATTAACAACATCCAATGTCCATGATCAGGAAACCTTGATCATCTTGTTAATCAACAAGCTAGTCTATAAGAGAGGCATAACTAGGAACCCTTTTTGTTTATTAAACACAGATGTATTGATGTTTCCGATCAATACAATTCTAGCATGTAAAATAAACATTTATCATAAACATGGAATAAGATAATAACCACTTTATTATTGCCTCTCGGGCATATTCCCTTCAGTCTTCCACTTGCACTAGAGTCAATAATCTAGTTTGAAAAACTTTGCGTATTGAACACCTATGGCTTTCTGGTGTTGCATATACGCTATTGCTAGTGGTTAACATAATCTCTGGATCTGACAGTTTCAGGTCCGTGTGAATTTGCATGTCTCTGCGTCTCTACGCATCACTCATTCTCAAATGAGATGGCATTGTATAGATTTGGTCCTTTGGTGAGACCTTTAGTTCGTTCGGCTCAAAATTGTTGATATTATTGTCACACAATATATCTTCATAGTATTAGAACACTTTGAACCACACCTAGTTTGATAACAAACTACTTAACACAAATGCCCTCCTTTGCTGCTACTATAGCAGTCATATACTTAGCCTTTTGTTGTAGTATCCGTCACAATGTCTCAACTTTGGAACTCATCCAAATCCATCATGGAACATCCTTTCCATTACATTGTGCCACCCATAGTCTAAATTGAGATAAATTTAATTTGTATCTTGTGACAAAACTAGTATCAATGTAACACTTTACAATGAACTACCTTTAACTATTTGTCACTTATACATTATATATTCTTAGTTCTTCCAAAGCTCATAAGAATATCTTTACTATTGTCCAATGATCATCTTATGAATCATTCTAGTATATGTTCATAACATTTAGAGCATAGGACATTCTGGATATATACATATCATGGTATAATCGATCAAAATCTTCATGTGATTTTACTCACCAAGTGTTGAAACACTTGAATTTTGATACAATCCTTTCTATGCAGCAAGAACCTTTCTTGTTGTTTCCATATTGAACCCTTTCAATATCTCATATATGTATGTCTGGCACAACCATATTAGCGCCTTAATCTATCCATATAGATATTGATGCCTAATATTCCGGGTTTGCCCAAGTCTTTCATCGAAATCTTGTTTTAATGAAATTCTTAACTTGTGTCAATACAAGATACATCATTTCCAATCAACAATATGTCCTCTACATAATGTATTAGAAATATGTCTCAGTGCTCCCACTTAATTTCTTGCAAATGCAAGCATCTTCATCATCTCCGATGAATTTAAACTCTTTTAACAGTTTTATCATGGTGAAGATTCCAACTCCGCTATGCTTACTTCAACTATTGAAGTTTACATGACCTTTTAGCACCCTTTGAATTAACAAAACCCTTCGGACCATGTCATGTACATGTCCTAGGTTACCATTCTATTAGAAGAACCTTGTTTTGTTTATTCAACTACCATATACCAAATTATATGTAGTGGTTGCTACATTAATCCGTCAAGACTATATATCGCTATGAAAGATCAAATCTTGTCATAGTCAACTCCTTGAACATGGTCGTAAACTTCTTTCCAACATGTCGACTATTTCATAGATGTTAAACATCCATGTCTTATTTCTTTATAGATCCAAACACGACCGATAGGCTTCACGCCTTTCCGGAGGGTCTTCCAAGTTCAGAAACTTGTTTTCTCGTGTATGGATACTATCACGGATTCTATGACTTCTAGTCATTTTATGGAGTCAGGGCCCATCATCGCTTCTTTGCATGTAGTCGGTTCATCATTGTAAACAATAACGACTTGCTTATCAAATCTTACTATTTGATTCTTACCGACCCACACGGTTCTATAGGAACTCTAATCTCCGAGATCACACCTTTTGTAATCACGAGAGCCATGAGCATTGTGGCCGCCACCGGGACACTTTCCGGCGCTGCGCTACTTAGCACATATAGCTAAGGTTCAACAACCTTATCAAACTTCTATTGTCCTCCCACTTAACTTTTCACGAAAAATTCCTTCTCAAGAAACTTGACGTTCCAAGTAACAAACTCTTTTGTCCTCGGTGTTATGGAGAAATTCCCAACAAATTCTTTGGGATAACCTACAAAGACGTGCTTATCCGACTTTGGTTGTAAACATTTTACTTATGCATAACACACCAAAATTTAAGAAAAGACAATTCGGGTTTTATCGCAAACCATAACTCATATGGTGTCATTTCAATGGATCATGATGGTGCTCTTTTCAGTGTAAAAGCGGTAGTCTCTAAAGCTTCAATCCTTTAAACATAATGGCAGTTTTATAAATGACACCCTTGATCTTACCATGTCAAACATGGTTTGATTTTATCTCTCGAATATGCCATACTCCTATGGTTTATCGGGAAACACAAATCATGGAACAATTCCTCAAGTCTTAGGTGTTTTTGCTAAACATGTAACTCAAATATCTTCCTTTATGATCGAATCATAAACTCTTTATTTTCTTGTTACAATGATTTTCCACTTCATCTTGAAAGTCTTTGAACAATTTTCAAATGTTTCATACTTCTTCCTTATTAAGTAAATATACAGATATATTCACTCAAATTTTCGGAGAAAGCATATGAAGCAAAAAGATCCATCGCATATGGCTACACATAATGGACTATGCACATCAGCATGCACAATTTCCAATAAGCTAGTCATCCGTTCCTCTCTGGCCTATGGACGGAGTTTCAATTATCTCGAGGAAAGTCTCACATGCGTCAATTGATCAAAATCAAAGGCTCCAAAAATCCATCAACATGGAGTTTCTTCATGTTTTCTTTCAAATATAATTTAAACAACGATGTCACTTCATAAGTGATCTTTCAATCATTTGTCTTGTGACATTTTAGCAATAGTGTTTATGGATGTGATTTCTCCAACTAGACTTGTAAAAGTTCATCCATCCTTTATGGAATACGGTAATTATTTGAACAACCATTGTTCTCATGATACCGGAACAAAATAACAATTATTTAAACAAATCTTGAAGGCTTGGTTTGATGACAACGAAAAACACAATAACACTTTATTTGTTTTCGATGAACATCATCACTCATTCTCTTGCTGGTTACTTAGGCCATTGTAGTTCATGAATTGCGTTGTCCTGTATGACACTTCATACCAACCAATTCGGTATCCAATACCTAAGAACCACATTGTTTAACAAGCAAGGAATATAGCCATAACATGTATATCTTCTATATACCTAAGTTGGACATCTCCAACCTTTTATTTTCTGCCAAATATTTTATAGATTCTCTTTCAGCAATTCCTTTTCTTTTAAAAGAATCTATCAACATCAATAGTGGTGTCATCAACATGACACATGGTACAAAGCGTATATAGTCAAATACTAATACCTTTGGACTTGCACTTTGAAGTGGATCACCATCATCAAATGTTTGGTGTTCTTTCAAAAATCCATTCTTTAGTAATCTATTAGTGTAGTAAACATTTTACTTACATCTTCTATTCATCCTTATCATGACAACTTTCATGATCAAGCTACTATAGCCTATAAGGAAGAATCACGAGTATAATATCAGTTCCCAAAACCTTTTTGGTAGATTCGGATGCCTAGCATCTCCATCCTTCACAAATTCTCATACAATATGAGAACATGTATTTTGCTAAATTATACTCTATCATAATGCAACCAAAAACATTGTTTCAGATATCACAATATCTTTCACACATGATGGTTTCTGAAACAATTTCCAGCTCCAATATAATCTTGATATTAAAACAACTTTTTGAATATCAATAATCATGGAGGCAAACATGATACTTTAGATACTAACATTGGAATTCTTACTCTTGATTTAATACTACTTATTAAACTTCATGGAGTAAATAGAGTTTGCTGAAAGTTTGCAATAGGACTTATAAACTTTAAATTGACATTCGAAACAATACGATACCAGTTCGTAAAGTAAATATCCAGAATTCTATAGTTCTATTATCTCAAATAAAAACTAAGCATAAGGTAGAAAACGAATGCCAATGATTACAACAAACTATGCAAATTCACTTTGATTTAATTTATGACAAATTTGGTTCGACTAATCCAAATTAGAAATGAACTCCCACTCAAAAACGACATCCCTCGTGCCTTTTTGGTGATTACATGAACCAAATCCACTACACCAAGTCCGATCATCACGTGAGTTGATGTAGCTTCAAAGGCGAGCATCTATATGGGCATCATATCAACTATATGACTCATGCTTAACCTTTTGGTCCGTGTTCCGAGGCCATGTCTGTACATGCTACGCTCGCCAAGTAAGAACCTTAGTACTCGCATGTGTAAAACTGTCTTACACCCGTTTGTATGAAAGCGTAGAGTCGAGTACACCCGATCATCACGTGATGTCTCGAAATACGATCCACAAAACGGTGCATACTTAAGGAAGAACACATTTTTATCTTGATATCTAAAAGAGGGATCATCTTACAATGCTATAGAAAGCGCCAAACTAGCAGTATAAGATGCTAACATCTAATGTGTAAAGTGAGATGATATGGTACATGCATTTGATCTCTATCACTTGCATCGTGGTATGATCTCTATCATTCCTTTGTGTGTAAGGCCAAGGTCTATGGAATTTACACGTTGAGTGTGTTGTAAGAGTATCTATCATACATCTACTTACAACAATACCATATCAATACACTAGCCCATCAACGATCTAAACTAGACGCCTCTAATTTATCAATTGCAAGTTTTACGTGGCTTAGGGCTTTCGGAGATAGAACCGTTCTTACCTACGAACATGATCCACAACAAGGATAACTAAGTTATTAGCAACTCGTTGTAAATCAGATATTGACTATAGTAGGAGAGACAGACACCCGCCAGCCACTTATGCAAAACAAGTTGAATGTCAGTCGTGGAACCGGTCTCATGTACGATGACATGTAAGGTTGGTCCGGGCTGCTTCATCCCACTATGCCACCAATATCCAAAATACATAGAAGATGCAATAACATGATCATCATTGCCCACATATCAACATATGTGTACTACCCGTGCTAAGCACCTACGCATAGATCAGGCTCTGATACCACTGTTGGGTCCGCAACATAGAAAACAAAATTTTTCCTACGGTGTGAACTACACGCTAAGATCTATCTACTAGGTACAAAGCAACGGGTGGACATACATCCAACGAGAACTTACCCTCGTAGACAACGAGCTTTGTTAATGAGTAGGAACTCGTGGTTGATGTAGTCGTACACTTGCCGATCTCAAGATTGTGATAAAGTCCAGCAGGTCCGGCTCCAGCACGTCCATCAGATCCAGCTCCAGCACCACCAAGTCTAGCACCGCAAAGCAGCGGTGCATCCGTGATCGCACACATGTCCGGTACCCCGACAACCTCCGTCCCTCGCTCCAGCAAAGCAGCGGAAGCAGCAACTCCTTTCCAGATAAAGCCATCGGGAACATGTATCTCGCTAATCCGAGACCATGGGGAAATAATACTAGAGGGGGAGAGAGATCCTTCACAAGGAGGTGTGAGTGAGAAGTGGGGAGGGGGTGGCCTTTTATAGGAGGAGGGGGGTGCCCCTCCTTCATGGCCGGTGCATGGAGGGGTGACCCTTCACCTCCTCCATTCATGTGGTGGTAACCCCTCCACATTAAAATGCCCCTTCACATTCTCTTTTAAAGTCTCCACTTTAAATGCATTAAATTTCTCCAAATTTAATGCTCTCTCATTTAATAAAACTCTTTTATTATTTTTATTCAGAATTTTGTTAATTACTTTAATTCACAAACATTCACATAAACCCCCCTGCAACATTTCAATATTACATGCAGAACCAATTTCAGCAATTTCACCCGAAACAGTTTCGGTGTCTATTGAAATAATTCCAGCGCTTTCTTAAATCTTTATCTGAAACATATTTGCTCCAAATGGTGTCGGTATCCCTTAAGTGTGTCACCCTACGGTTCACGAATAATGCAGACATGATCGAGACCCCTCTCCGATCAATAATCAGCAGCGGGACCTAGAGATCCATACCGAATCCTACACATTCAACGATGACTTCTGTGATCGTGAGAACCTTTAACGCTAGTAACTAAATCCCTTTGTCCCGCGATATATTACATGTCCGAGATTCGATCATTGGTATATCCATACCTAGTTTGATCTCGTTACCGACATGCACTCTTTTCTCGTTCCCGTGATATAACATTCTAGTGATCACATCACTTGCTTGCAAGCTATTTCAATGTGATATCACCGAGAGGGCCCAGAGTATATCTATCCGTCATCGGGATGGACAAATCCCACTCTTGATCCATGAGCCTCAACATAACACCTTCGTAGCACTGAACCCACCTTTATAGTCACCCTGTTACGGTGTGACATTTGATGTTATCAAGATACTCTTCTAGGGTTAGCAATTAACATGATCTCATGGTCTAAGGATAAAGATTACTTCGTATGATGTTATAGCAATATAAACATAATGACTTTGATCGTAATGCTATACTTCAGATGAATGTTCATCATATCATTCCATCAATGGTGTGAACTTGTTATTAACACATCCAATGTCCATGATCAGGAAACCTTGATCATCTTGTTAATCAACAAGCTAGTCTACAAGAGAGGCATAACTAGGAACCCTTTTTGTTTATTAAACACACATGTATTGATGTTTCCGATCAATACAATTCTAGCATGTAAAATATACATTTATCATAAACATGGAATAAGATAATAACCACTTTATTATTGCCTCTCGGGCATATCCCCTTCAATATTTTCCTCCCAGTGCTAGACATGCTATTTTGCAGGAACTTTTTGATTTTAAACAGGGAGAAAAGGAGGTATTGCCCGAATCTTGGGCGAGGTTTTGTGCTCTGATTCATGCACAGGCCGGAGGTCCATTACCTAAGAAGGAGCTTCTTGATATATTTTATAATGGACTAACTGAGGAATCTAGGACATACCTAGATAGTTGTGCTGATTGTGTTTTCAGGAATAGGACTCCGAAGGAAGCTGAGGAATTAATGGCTAAAATAAGCAAGAATTATGAAGATTGGACTCCTCCTAAACAAGCTATACCTGAAGTAATTGTACCTGAACCATCTATTCCTGTGCCTATTCCAACATCAAAGAAGAGGGGAGTTATTGAATTAAAAGATGAAGTGATGAAGGAAGCTAAGAAATGTCTTAAGGAGAAGGGAATTAAAGCTACAGATGTCAAGAATTTACCTCCTATAGAAGAATTATGTAAGCCTATTCCCTATTCATTCACTATTGAGGTACACTCTCTCCAACACTTTGATGAAGGTGATATCCCTTACTCTAAACCTCCTGATCAATGCTTAGAAGAATTCGATATCTTTATTGTTAAGCAAGATAACTTTAATAAAAGGGTGCAAAATCATCTAATGGAAAACACTAGAGCTATTGTTGAGTTGAAAGATATTGTGGAAAGAACCTCTAATGATGTTAAAATGATTGTTAAACACTTTCAAATGGTTCAAACTCAAATAGATCAACTCGTTAAAGTGCAAAATGACTTGCTAGTTAATGCTGCTAAAGAAAAACATGCTTATGAAATTAGAACTAGAAGTGGTGCTGCTACCCAGGATCCTCTATATCCTGAGGGGCATCCCAAAAGAATTGAGCAGGATTCTCAACAAGCTGAAAATAGTGGTTCTACTCGTAAGAAAAGGAAGAAGAAACATAAAACTGTTGAAGAACCCTCTGAACCTGCTATAGATCCTAATAGTATATCTATCTCTAATGCTGAAACTGAAAGTGGTAATGAAGAAAATGAAGTTCCTAATGAAGAAAAAGTTGAAGAAGAACCTGAAAACCACACTAAGACTACTAAATACACCAAAGAAGATTTTATTGCTAAGAAACATGGTAGTGAAAGAGAACCTTGGGTCCAAAAACCTATGCCTTTCCCTGATAAGAAACACAAGTCAAAGGAAGATGAACACTATAATAAGTTTTGTGAGTGGATGAAGCCTTTATTCTTGCAAATTCCTTTGACTGATGCTATTAAGTTGCCTCCTTACTCAAAGTATATGAAGGACATTGTCTCAAATAAAAGGAAGATCCCTAATGAAGAAATCTCTACTTTGCTTGCTAATTATTCTTTCAATGGTAAGGTTCCTAAGAAACTTGGAGAGCCAGGGATTCCAACTTTCCCTTGCTCTATTAAGAACAATTATGTTAGAACTGCTTTGTGTGATTTGGGAGCTGGAGTTAGTGTTATGCCTTTCTCTCTCTACAAGAGGCTTCAGCTTGAAAAATTGATACCAACTGATATATCTTTGCAAATGGCTGATAAGTCTACCACTATTCCTGTGGGTATATGTGAGGATGTACCTGTTCAGGTGGCTCATAATTGCTTGAGATTAACTGATTTTGTTGTGCTTGAAATGCCTGAAGATGATAATATGTCTATTATTCTTGGGAGATCTTTTCTTAATACTGCAGGAGCTGTTATTAATTGTAATCAAGGAAAGGTGACCTTCAATGTTAATTACAAGGAACATACTGTCTATTTCCCCAAGAAGATTGAAAGGACATATGGTTTAAATTCAATTGAACATGTTGAAGGCATTCAAGTTGGAGAAATATATTGCCCCATACCAAAAGAAAATTTTGAAACTATTATGATTGGGACCATTGCTATCAAGGTTGAGGTAACATAATCATTAGTGGAGTACAAAGTTTTGTCTCATATGCAATTGTTTTGGTAGAAAGACTTGATCAACCTTGCTAACAAAAGGATTCCATTGAACAAAACAATGTTTTCATTATGATTATCTCCGTTTATTTCTATCCTTTTCATTTTAGCTTTTTCTTTCGTTTAGTTTTCTTTGTGTTGTTAGTTTCTTGCATGCTAGAAATTCTGTAGTTCTAGCCTTGTTTTGTCCTTGCATCATGTTTCCAAAATAAAAAAAATCTGTCTGTCAGAAAAATCATTCTTCTATTTCTGAAAAAAGCCCAAAAATAAAGTGTCTCGAAAAATTCCAGAAAATTCATATTAAATTTTTACGTGAAAAAAGGGGCAGAGGAGTACCTGGTAGGCACACCATGTGGTGGCGTGGCCAGCCCTGGGTGGCGCCATGCCCTGGTGTGGGCCACCCCTGGCCTCCCACTTACTCTCTCACCTGCCACTTTCTTCTCTCTCCCGAGTAAGCTCCAGTTCATAGTTCAAAATCGTGTTCTTTCTGTGCTTGCTCTCAATTTCTTCGATCTCCTTGCTCAACCCATCTTTCTTGCTGAAATTTGGAGCAATTGTTCCTTGGTATGTGACTCCTCCCCTTGTCCATGTAGATTTGTGTTTAGTGGATTATATGTTGAGTATTTTGCTGCTGTAGGTGACTGGTTATGAGAGCTTGTAAGCTTGTTTGATGCTTAGAGATATAGTTTTGATGCATGTTTAGGCCTCTTGCAAGTCCCTATGAGTAGAATCCTTTATTATATTTACTTTGCAATCACTTGTTTAATAGGTGTTTAAATTTCAAAATACCAAGCATGAACAACCACACTTTTGGATAGATATTTGAGAGTGATGCACCTAGGAGGCCGAGGCCCTCAAGAATAGCCTCTCAAGCTAGGCCTTCATACAATGAAGACCTCATTGCAACACGTATTGGCAGTGAAAGGGATGATGGAGATGCTCACCCATCCTCTTTTCCTTGTTTTACTTTCTTGCAAGCTGCAGGTATTCTTGATGATTTCTTGCTACTGATTGAGAGGGTTGGCTTGACCTCTTATATGCAAGATGAGAGTGCATAGTACGCTTTGCTCACCAAAACTTTTGTTGAGAGCTTCTCATTTACTAACACATCCGATCAATCTACTGTCTCTTTTAAAATCTATGATATGACCTTCACCATGACAGGGACCGTGAAGAAAATTCAAGGGCGACCCGCTGATTTGTTGGAGCTTTACTGAGGGGTGACCAATGATGATGACCGCATGGCGCAACACCGAAAGATAAGAAATATCCAACTCCCTGCTCTTAGATACTTTGCATACTATCTTGCCACTAGTGTATTGGGTAGGGAGAACACTAGTAATATCTCCAACTATCACTTAGCTTTCCTTGCTGCTGCGCTCAACAATGATACTCGGTACAATCTTGGTTCGCTTATTGCTCGCCGCCTAGCTGCTAGGGGGCCTATCTATGGGGGCATCATTGCCTCGCGTGTAGTCAATGCATTAGGCCTTTCAGTGGCTCCTGATGATGCTATGTTAGCACCATAGAGGCTCAACCTTGTTGCCATGAAAACTCATCATTTTGTCACTACTACCTCTGATTTGAACAATCTAGTATATAGGATGCTTTTCACTGACGGGGATGAAAGGGAGATCCTTTTGCCATAGCCTGCTTTGTTTAGTGTTGACAGGAGACCGTGGTCGCGCTCCAAGGAGGAGGTGGACGAGCAGCTTCGCTTGTTGGGTTTCCACGAGCAGCACCAGGAGGATGCGCCCTCCTATGATTACTCCGCATATTACGGAGGGGCGTACTCGGGCTCGCACTAGGACGAGGGTACCTCCTCATCGTACCCCGGTGATACTTCATCCTGGCCAGCTTGGGATTGATACCCACTTAGGCCAAAAGCCTAAGCTTGGGGGGAGGTACGCCGACACCGCACTCATCTCCATATCATGTTGCGTCGGTACTTTGTATATTCATGTTTTCGTTCTCTTTTTAGTTTTCGTTCTTCTTTGCTTTTGCTTTCTAAAAACACAAAAAGACCAAAAATATTTTTGTTGTTTCTCTTTGGTTTGCTTCTTCTTTTTGCCTTGGTTTGTTTTTCCCTTTTTGCTTTGTTTGAACTATTCGAAAAACCGAAAAAGATTTTGCTTTGCTTGTTTTTCTCTTTTGGTTCTTATTTAAAAATCGAAAACACCAAAAATATTTGTCGTTCTTCTTTGGTTTTTGCGAGTTTGCTACAGGGTTTGGCAGTTCTCAGTGGATTATTGGTTTCATATTATTATTCAAGCCACACAAGTGAAGAGCAATAATGAGGATCAATGACAACTTGAGGCGTGGTAAGAGGCTGGTAACGAACTCTATTTGTTTTCATTTTTGTACATATACTCATCACTGTGGGCGTGCTTAGTCTGTTCATGTAGAGTGTATGTTTTCTTTGGATGCTTAGTAGTTCTTGCTTTCTTATGATTAGCTCCAGCTCGCTAATAGTTTGTAGCATGTCTCATTAATGTTTGCTTGCATTGCTCTATTCATAAATTGGTATGACACCGTGGTATCCTCTTCTGAATGTTTCATTTGATTGACTTGGCACATGCTCACGCATGCACATGACTGTAATAATCAGTTAAGCCTCGATGAATTATTTTGCCTTGAGGATCTTGAATCACTTTCATGCCATGATTAGTCCTGTTTTGTTGCAAGCATGATAATGACAGCTATTGCTCTCTCGTTTGTCGCTCCCTTACTATTGCTAGCCTTCACTTCCACCGAGTGTTTTACTCATGTTTCCAACTCCCTAAACCAAATATTCCCAAAGTGTCCACCATACCTACCTATTAGCATCACTTGCTACTCCCGTGCATATTCATTATGCCTTGTTTTCTTCCGAATAAAATGTTTGCTTGTTATGGGAAAATTAGTTAGTAAAGATCTCACGAACTTGATGGCACACTTTATTTCCTGCACTTAATAAACCTGAACCATTGTGAACTCTCCATGAAAGTTATATGCTTGCAAATTATAGGCTGGGGATTAGCAGAACCGTGCTGTCACGAGGAACACTTTCAACACTTGTAAATATATACCCAATTGATACCTTGCTCTTTTGTTTGTGGATGTCATCGGTGTGAAATAAAAGGGGAGCTTGTAAGTCCATGGAGTTATGTATGTGTGTTAGAGAAACGCTTGGGCCGCTGGTCTAATCCATGCTGACATGGTGGAAACCTGCAGCGTAACCATAATGATATCTATGAATGTTGGGGGGATAACCCCAGGTAGGGTCACTCCGGGGTATAAAGGCCGAGTTAGCCAAGGTTCGGCAAGGCCAAAGCGGATGCTGGCCGGGTCACCTCCAGGCAGGCCAGATCACGGAGTAACCCGGACCGGGGGGGTCACCTAACATTATATCAGCCGACTTAAGGAGTAAGTCGGAAGTGCTTGTCTAACTTGTATGCAGGAACAGGTATAGCCGGATCTACCAGGATCCGGGTCCCGTTTAGCTTCTGGGAGAAGGAAGGAATCTCTCTGGTCAAAAAGAAGGCCCGGTACGCACTGCATGAGCGAAGCAAGCAAGGGCAGGACCACCGGGTCATGGCCGACAAGGGTGACGACGCTCGTGTCGGCTGACGCGAGCGCCGCAGAGGCTCACGTAGCTAAAGCATGTGTGACGTGGGGGAAAAGCACCCCGGTCGGGTTACCACTTTGCCCTAGGATGAGACCAGGTCGCCTCTATATAAGGGGGGCTAGGGTTTTAGTAGAGGGGTTGGGGTTTTCTTCTATACTGATTTGGCTAAGGTTCTAGGGGTGACCGGTGGGTGAGAGTAAGAGAGCTCCTTCTTCCTCCTCTCGCCAATACAGCTCTAGGAGCACTTGTAATCTTGGAAGGAAAGCAATACAATCTTCTGTGTGGAGAATCACTCCACTATCCCTCCCTGGATTCCCCTAGCGTGTATTAGTCCCCACCTTTAGCCTATGCATGGCATCTGCCGTGACACCACCACAACAGTTGGCGCCCACCGTGGGTCTAGCGGCACTAGCAGGGGTGGAGATCTGGACGGGAAACCTCATCGGCACCAGCGAACGCATCGTCTCCGGGCTCGTTCAGCGCTTTGGAGCGCTGGACTTCGTCAGTGACAACGCTGGCTGCTTCGGCACGCGCCCACTTCCGCGCAACGGCCTCTTCGTCAAGTTGGGTGCGCACAAGGTCTACGTTGCTGTGGACGTATCATGCGTTCATTCGTGGTGCATCGTCGAGGCAGGGGAACCACCCCTTAGCGTGGTTCACGGGGCGCGTATCACTCGCTCCCCAGACCGTGCTGAAGTGATGATGACTACGCCGGGTGCAGGCGCAAGCAAGGATCCAGCACCGGACCCAGAGGTAACACCTAAGGCACCAAGGAAAGGTAGAGGACCCCCACTAGAGAGGCCTGAGAATGTACTGAGAGAAGCTATGGACAGCTTGGCAAACCCGGTAGCAGCAGTGGTAGATCCGGCTCAGGCACAGCCGAGCTAGAGGAAACTAGGAAAAAAATACTAGAAGGCGCAAAGAAAATAGCCGCGGCTCAGCAGTCGTTGAACATGAAATTGCGTGAGTATGCAAAAGCAAACAAAGTTGATACGGTAAAGGTAAAAGGGAGAAATCTCATGAGCGAGATGAACAAAGAAGGTGATACTGGAGCCGAGGAATCAGAAAATTGTTTGTCCGTGGGGCTACCGAAGTATAGTGCCCCGACAAAGAACCTCAGAGCAGCGGATGCGGCTGCATCCAAGTTAGAGGGTCTGACGGGTGAGGCCCGTCAAAGACAACAAGATAGGGTTAACGAGTTAGTTCGGATCGCGAACAGACAGAACGAAGAGCTACTCAGAGCTAACCCGGAGAGAGCTGGAGCTTCCAAATTCGTCCATTCGGCAATGGGTAACCCGGAGAAATCCGCTGGAGCCGCATCGTCACCTCATGGTGGTCCAAGGAGAGAAGAGGTAGTAACCTCGGCCAGACGGAACAAACAGATCGTCCCGTACGACCCGACGTGGGCAGGAAAAGCAAAAGAAGCACGGAAAAATGATGATCAACGAAGTGTGAGCCGAGGTGAAGCTGGCTGAGGTAACCACGACCAAGGCAATGCCGGTCAAGGGAACATTGTCAATGGCAATGTCGGATAGCGAAACTCGGCAGGAGCAGGACAACCGCAGCAGCGGAATATACCAAGGCAAGAGCAAAGCGCCGACCGAGGTATGCAACAGAGAGTTGCGCCATAGGAGCAAAATCGGTACAATGACGGTGATTCGGAGATGGTGAACGCGGGGTACCCAAGACCGGACTATCATGTGATAGGGTCAAGATTGGGAAGCAGGGATTTGATGCCGGATGACGCAAGATTGAAACTGGATTGCCTGTATAGGTCGGAACAGATCGAGTGTCAAGGTCCATCGGGTCCAGCGTGCTTTGGACCCCGGATCATGAAGGAGCCACCGATACCTAACTTCCAGCTGCCCAGGGGCACGAAGATGTATGACGACAGTACCAAGCCGGAGGATTGGCTGATAAACTATGCTACGGCTGTGAAAATTGCCACTGGCAACTTGAGATGGGCTGTACGATACGTACCCCAGATGTTAGAAGGTCCGACCAGAGTATGGTTGAACAATTTGCCACCCGGAAGCATCAACTGCTGGATAGATTTTGAAGAAATGTTTATCAGCAACTTCTCAAGTACATATCAGAGGCCGAATAGGCCGCAGACCCTAGCAATGTGCAAGCAAAGACCTAATGAGACAGACCGTGAATTCTTGACCCGGTGGTGTACCGTGAGAAACTCGTGTGAGGGTGTCATAGAGTCACAGGCCATAGCGTGGTTTGCGCAAGGGTGCAGATATGGCAGCGAGCTGTGGATGAAATTGCAAAGGAAAATGCCAATTACGTTGGTAGAGATGATCCGGATTGCCGATTCGTATGCTTTGGGTGATCCGACTCAACCTAGGCTCGCATCAAACGAGTCAAACGATGAATACTATTAGAGGGACAGAACCGGGTAATCTCAGAGGAATGATTACAGAGGAAAAAGAAGAGATGATAGACCGGATCATCGCTACGGTTCGCAACAAGTTGCAGCTGTGAATCAAGATCAACCCGGAGCAGGGAGCAACCAGCGCCAGAAAACTGGAGGGCAATGGACTCCAAGAAACGATGGCAAGAAAACATGGACGCCGGAGCAAAAGAGACAATGGCAACAAAAGAAAGACCGTCCGAGGTATACCTATGAGTCGATGTTGGACCAGCCGTGTAAGTTTCACACGCCAAATCCGAATAGCCCATCAGGTCACACACCGAGGCAATGTGAGTGGATGCGTAAGATAGAACAAGGTGGTTTAGGGAATGCTCAGGCACCCCAGAATGATCAACCTCGGCAGGAGTTACCCCAACAGCAATTGCTCTCTGGAGCGAACACGCAACAGCTAATGTTGCCTCCCCCTCCACCGAGGTATGACAATAATGAGAGAAGGGATGCAGTGCATCAGGTGGAAAATCAGCACCAGCCGGATCAGAGGTACCCCGGGAATGAGGGGAGGAATGAGTACATAGAACATCATCAGAGCTATTGTGTGTTCACAACTGAGGAAACAGATAGGAAGAGCTTGCAGCGCCGGCATATGGAGGTCAATGCGGTAATGCCAACAGTGACGAGGTACATGCCTTGGTCGGACCAAGAAATCACCTGGAACATCAAAGATCATCCCAAGCTTATGCCGAGTCCAGGTTCGTATGCGCTAGTGCTGGACCCGATGTTCATTGGGCCGAACATCAATGTGAGGTTCTCCAAGGTACTGATTGACAACGACAGTAGCATTAACATCATGTATGCGGATACAATGCGCAAGTTGGGTATCACGGAGAACATGCTCCAGGCTACAAGGACAACTTTCCATGGTATTGTACCGGGCCTTTCTTGTGAGCCCATAGGCAAAGTCCGGGTTGACGTGCTATTCGGCACGAGAGATAATTGCCGAACTAAGAATCTGGAGTTTGAGGTGGTGAACTTGGAAAGTGCGTATCACACGTTACTCGGAAGACCAACATTGAACAAGTTCATGGAAAGCTGTCACATCAGTTATCTGAAGATGAAAATGCCCGGGCCAAATGGAGTGATTACCATTGCTGGAGATTTCCGACGTTCCATTGAGTGTGCCTCATCTGGGTCTAACCTAGCCGAGTCACTCGTGATCGCGCAAGAGAAAAGAAAAATCCAAGAGGTGGCGGCATTAGCTCAGTCCGCGCAGCAGTATATGCCGGCGTTGAGTAACCCGCATGGTAGTGTTTCATTCCAAGACGCAAAGGATACCAAGAAGGTTCCAGTTGATGACATGTTCCCGGAGCGCACCGTAACAATTGGTGCCGGGTTAACTGATAAATAGGAAAGCGAGCTCGTCAACTTCCTCCGTGAGAATCGGGACATTTTTGCTTGGTCCACATAGGATTTGCAAGGTGTTCCGAGGGAGTTGGCCGAGCACTCTTTGAACGTAAGACCCGGAGCAAGGCCGGTGAAGCAACCTCTCCGCCGCTTCGCCGAGGATAGGATAAAAGTCACTGGAGACGAGATAGCTCGGTTGCTAGCAGCAAGATTCATCATGGAAGTACTGTATCCGGATTGGCTCTCTAATCCGGTGCTGGTAGAAAAGAAGAAGGATGATCCGAACGTGGCAGTGGTTTGGCGTATGTGTATCGATTACACGAACCTGAATAAGGCGTGTCCAAAAGATCCATTTCCACTGCCGAGGATAGATCAGGTCATAGACTCAACCGCGGGATGTGAACTGTTGTCATTCATTGATGCATATTCTGGTTTCCACCAGATACCTCTGAATCCGGATGATCAAATAAAGACCGCGTTTATCACCCTGTACGGGGCTTATTGCTATCGCACTATGCCGTTTGGTTTACGTAATGCAGGTGCAACATACCAAAGATGTATGCAAAAATGTTTGCACGACCAAATAGGTCAAAACGTACAAGTATACGTGGATGATGTTGTTATCAAGACCAAGGAAAGCAAAACGCTCCTTGACGACATCAGACAGACATTCGCGAACTTGAGAAGGTTCCGGATGAAGCTTAACCCGGAAAAATGTACCTTCGGTGTCCCGGCTGGAAAATTACTCGGATTTCTCGTCTCCAGCCAAGGTATAGAAGTTAATCCAACTAAGATTAGGGCCATTGAGCGAATGGAGCTGCCGAAGTGTCTTAACGATGTCCAGAAGTTCACTGGGTGCCTTGCATCGTTGAATCGGTTTATATGTCGGTTGGGAGAAAAGGCATTGCCTCTCTACCAACTCATGAAAAAGTCGGATAAGTTCGTTTGGACACCACAGGCTGATGAAGCCTTTGCCCACTTAAAAAAGATGTTGGCCACTGCACCAGTGTTAGCCTCTCCACTATCAAAGGAGCCAATGTTGCTCTACATAGCCGCAACCAACCGAGTTGTAAGTGCAGTGATTGTAGTAGAGCGCAATGAAGAGGGTAAGTCGGTGCAGAGGCCAGTGTATTACTTGAGCGAGGTATTATCTGCCTCAAAACAGAACTACCCACACTTTCAAAAGGTGGCATATGGTGTCTATATGGCGGCAAAGAAGTTAAAGCATTACTTTGAGGAGCACCCCATCAAAGTGATATGTGAAGCTCCCATATTCGAGATAATGGGTAACAAGGATGCAAGTGGCAGAATTGCAAAATGGGCAATTGAGCTAGCTCCTTATGCGCCCCAATATGACAGAAGAGAAGCAATCAAGTCTCAGGCTGTGGCGGACTTCTTTGTAGATTGGGCCGAGGTACAATACGAACCACCGCCACCAGATCCGAACTACTGGAGGATGCACTTTGACGGGTCGAAAACCAAAACCGGATTAGGCGCCGGGGTTGTGCTTACCTCGCCAAAGAAGGACCAGCTAAAATATGTATTACAGATCCATTTCGTGGCATCAAACAATGTCGCTGAGTACGAGGATCTTGTGCATGGGCTCAAAGTGGCAAAAGAGATTGGCATACGTCGAATAATATGCTTTGGCAACTCAGATTTGGTGGTGCAGCAAGTGTCCGGAGTGTGGGACGCCCTGGATCCAAACATGGCACTGTACAGGTTCCATGTGCAGAAGATATCTGGTTACTTTGAGGGGTGTGAATTTCACCATGTACCCCGAGTGGAAAACGAGGCTGCCGACATGCTATCGAAGCTCGGATCAACCCGACAGGCAATTCCACCGAGTGTAGCATTGGAACATCTCAGAAAACCATCTATCAGGCCGTCCCCAGGAACCGACTCGATCTATGTCCCGGAAGATACAGAGTCCGGAGCTGAGCCCATGGACATTGACACGGGAGGTAGTACGCGAGACCCAGGGACTGCATCAGCAAACCCGGGGACTGCCTCCACAAACCTGGGGACTACCTCGCTCGACCCGGGGACTGCTCAGCATGATCCGGCTGAAGTTATGCTAGTAGATCAGATGGAAATTGATGAGGACGTGTTCCCTGCACGAGCAATACCAGCTTGGGCACTGCCTATATTCCAATTCCTGAAAGATGGAACGTTACCCACCGAGGAGGTGTTAGCCAGGCAAACTCAGAGGAGAGCAAAAGCATACACACTCATTAATTCCGAGCTGTACAAACGGAGTGTAACCAATGTCCTCCAGCGATGCGTTGACCCGGAAGAAGGGCTTGACATCCTCCGAGATATACACCAAAGAGAATGCGGGCATCATGCCTCATCCCGAGCCTTGGTGGCAAAAGTGTTCCAGCATGGATTCTACTGGCCAAGTGCCTTAGAACAAGCAGAGGATCTGGTGAGAAAATGCAATGGTTGTCAGAGGTACGCTACCAAGACACATATGCCGATGTCGGAACTCAAGACCATACCAATTACATGGCCATTTGCCGTATGGTGCTTGGATATGGTTGGCCCGTTCAAACCAGCAAGGGGAAACATGACACACATTTTGGTCATGGTGGATAAGTTTACAAAATGGATTGAAGTGAAGCCTATAAGAAAATGTGATGGAGCTACGGCCATAACATTTCTCAAAGACATTATCTTGAGATACGGTTATCCTCACAGTATCATAACTGACAATGGCACCAATTTTGCGGAAGGAGCATTTGCGTGCTTCTGCCGGGACAAGAAGATCTGACTCGACATAGCCTTGGTAGCCCACCCCGCATCGAACGGACAAGTGGAAAGATCCAACGGATTAGTATTATCCAGGATAAAACCCCGGCTCATTGAGCCGCTGCAAAGATCAGTGGGGTGCTGGATAGAAGAACTACCAGTGGTACTGTGGAGTTTAAGAACAACTCCGAATCGATCAACAGGCTATACGCCGTTTTTTCTGGTATACGGGGCAGAAGTTGTACTACCAGCCGACATAGAGCATGATTCGCCTAGGGTCACCCAATACACAGAAGCCGAAGTGCAAGAAGCCCGGCAAAATGATGTTGATCTGCTGGAAGAAGCGAGAGAACTGGCACTGTCCAGATCCGCCATATATCAGCAAAATCTCCGACGCTACCATAGCCGGAAAGTGTGCCCCCAAGTCTTTAGGGAAGACGATCTGGTGCTCCGGTTGGTACAACGTACTACTGGCATGCATAAGTTATCCCCCCATGGGAAGGGCCATTCATTGTGAGCAAAGCATTGCACAATGATTCTTACTATCTTATAGATGCAAAACCACAGGAAAAGAACAAGGCGGACATGTCCGGAGAGGAATCTAAGCGACCGTGGAATGTAGCACTACTTCGTCCTTTCTACACTTAGCTAAGAAGTGTATGTATCCGAGTCTTCTCATATGTCGGTATGTATGTCGGTAGTGATCTTATCAATGAAATAGTAGCGCCTCGAGCAGTAACTCGGGGACTGCCTTAATAATTATTGTTGTTGTCTCTTGTGCGTTAGCTGGAATAAGTTTTCTACTTAACCCGGATTAGTAATGTGAGAGCACCAAAAACCCAACTCTTCGACTTGCTGCTGTCCAACAAGAATTGGCTTCATGGCAAGCAAGAGAACAAGTTTGGAATTGCATAGCACATGAAAAGCGACTAAGGAAACGAATTTATTCGAGCTAACGTTTGTTTTTTGGACTAACCATGTATTTATTTTCAAGTTATTATGCAGCTTTATTTTTTGAGCTAAGTCCGAAAGTTTCTTAGTATTGTTAAGATGATTTTTGAAGCTCGGATTCGTAAGTCATAAAACCGAATCAAGGTAGACACGATCCGAGCAAAAAGATTGGACGAACAAGAAAAAGAAACTCGGGGACTACGCCCAACTTAACCCGGCATAAGAACTTAGTAGCAAAATATCACATATACACAGCATACAGTTGCACCCGGCATACCGGGGATCTGATAAATTTTCAAGTTTTTTGACCTAAGGAGCAGCAGGAGGAGGCAGTTCGGCGTCGTCTTCGCTGTCTTCAATATCTGAGGCATCGCCTTCTTCATCCTCATCCGACCCGTCTTCAGCGTTCTTAGCGTTCTTGTCCCTAGCGGATTCCAGAAAGCTCGGTCCTTCAACCCATTCATGGATAGGAGAATATTCGATGAGGCTGTACGTGCAAGCCTGACGCCGAGCTACCCACTCCGGGTCATCAGTCCATCTGGATTCAGTGCGCCGGCGTGTAAGGAGGCTGAGGTCGATCTTCTCATACCATGTGAGTATGTGGTGAAGGATAGTATCAGCTGCGGCACGCCCAGCGGACTCCCTCCAGAGGTCGAGCTGGGTCTCGATATCCGATAGCTTTTCAGCAAGAAGCGTGATTCTCTTCGGAGCGCTCTCAACGGGCCAGAACGTGTTGAAAACTCGGACTGAAACATCGAGGAGATCCTTGCCGTAGTTCTTGATGATTTCCACGCGAGATGACAGGCTGACCAATAGGTCCTCCATGTCTAAGGGAATGCTCTCACCGTCAAGAGCGACAGGAGTACCCCTCTCTCGGCGGAAATTGGCAACAGCAACGCTCGCAATAGGAGTACCCTCTGGAAAGTGGCCTGGAAACAAGGCAAAGGAAGAAGCTGAAGAAAAGACATATGAAGTAACCCGGAGAATTATGTCGGATAAGGGAAAAGAACTTACGTGAAATGTGGTTGTGAATCCGGGTCAACTCCTTGATGCAGTTATCGCGTCTCTTGCGAAGTTGCTCAAGCTCAGCGTTTGCCGATCCAAGATGGATGTCGGATTCTTTGAGTAGGTCCTGGTCCTTGGAGATCTGGAGAGTAAGGCGCTCGCGCTCTTCTGTGAAGTTCTGGCCAACCTTTTGGAGCTCGGTTTGGTGCTAGGCCTTCATCTTCTCCATCTCAGCCTTGAGCCTGGCAATCTCATTGTCCTTGATCCGGAGGAGAGCGAGCTCATCGTCTTTTTTCTTCAGCTCGGCTTGATGCTGCCCTGCTTGTTTGAGAAAATGCAGCATCATATCAGGCACGGGCACACTATCCTCAAGCGATGCTGAAATAGTATGTGGACCCGGCAGAGCCGAGGAATGAATGTTTGCCGAGCCAAGAAGAAAATAAGATGGAAAGCAAAGCAGGGTCGGACAAAAAGGACTTACCCTTGATCTACTCCAGGTTCTTTCGCATGATCTTGTTCTCAGCCTCCACCCCAGCTGCAGAAACCGAATGAGGAGATTAGTTCGTCAGAAGAAGATGAAGAGAAACGGAAAAGCGCCAAGGGAGAAACTTACCCCTTTTTTCATGTTCTGCAATAAGTGCAACATGCTTTGCGTGTAGCATCTTGTGGGTATCCAGCAGGCGTTGGAATTCAGCACTCTGGCGATTGGTGGTTACCTAAAAAAAGTACAAAAGCGTAAAATTAGCTTGGTGCATATTTGAAGTGTACAAGATCCGGGCTAAGTGGAATTTAACCCGGCTCTAGGTGTGTGCATATTCAAAGTGTGCAAGATCCGGGCCAAGTGGAACTTAACCCGGCTCTAGGTGTGTGCATATTCGAAGTGTACAAAATCCGGGCCAAGTGGAACTTAACCCGGCTCTAGGTGTGTGCATATTCAAAGTGTGCAAGATCCGGGCTAAGTGGAATTTAACCTGGTTCTAGGTGTGTGCATATTCGAAGTGTGCAAGATCCGGGCCAAGTGGAACTTAACCCGGCTCTAGGTGTGTGCATATTCGAAGTGTACAAAATCCGGGCCAAGTGGAACTTAACCCGGCTCTAGGTGTGTGCATATTCGAAGTGTGCAAGATCCAGGCCAAGTGGAACTTAACCCGACTCTAGGTGTGTGCATATTCGAAGTCTACAAGATCCGGGCCAAGTGGAACTTAGCCCGGCTCTAGGTGTGTGCATATTCGAAGTGTACAAGATCCGGGCCAAGTGGAACTTAGCCCGGCTCTAGGTGTGTGCATATTCGAAGCGTGCAAGATCTGGGCCAAGTGGAACTTAACCTGGCTCTAGGTGTATGCATATTCGAAGTGTACAAGATCCGGGCCAAGTGGAACTTAACCCGGCTCTAGGTGTGTGCATAATCGAAGTGTACAAAATCCAAGCCAAGTGGAACTCAACCCGGCTCTAGGCCCTTAAAATAAGACGACGTAATGATTAGCCTCCACATGGGTTGGCGTATGAAAGAAGGAAACAAGGCCCGGATAGAGCCATGGTAGCCCGGACAGCAGGTAAAAACTTAGAATGTGCAGAGGGAACGTAAATCCATGAAATCCGAGTCAAAGTGGTAACCCGGCCGACAAGTAAAAACTTGGAACGTGCGAAGGGAACGTAAATCCACATAATCCGAGATAAAGAGCTAAATCGGAAATAACGTCCAAGGCTCGAACATAAATGAACCTGATGTGGCCTTAGCGGCCGAGGCAGCTAAGACCACACCAGCTTCGGGGACTAATGTTGGGGGGATAACCCCGGGTAGGGTCACTCCAGGGTATAAAGGCCGAGTTAGCCAAGGTTCGGCAAGGCCAAAGCGGATGCTGGCCGGGTCACCTCCAGGCAGGCCGGATCATGGAGTAACCCGGACCGGGGGGGTCGCCTAACATTATATCAGCCGACTTAAGGAGTAAGTCGGAAGTGCTTGTCTAACTTGTATGCAGGAACAGGTATAGCCGGATCTACCAGGATCCGGGTCCCATTTAGCTTCTGGGAGAAGGAAAGAATCTCTCTGGTCAAAAAGAAGGCCCGGTACGCACTGCATGAGCGAAGCAAGCAAGGGCAGGACCACCGGGTCATGGCCGACAAGGGTGACGACGCTCGTGTCAGCTGACGCGAGCGCCGCAGAGGCTCACGTAGCTAAAGCATGTGTGACGCGGGGGAAAAGCACCCCGGTCGGGTTACCACTTTGAGAGGAGGCATATTCTCCACGTATGCCCTAGGCTGAGACCAGATTGCCTCTATATAAGGGGGGCTAGGGTTTCAGTAGAGGGGGTTGGGGTTTTCTTCTATACCGATTTGGCTAAGGTTCTAGGGGTGACCGGTGGGTGAGAGTAAGAGAGATCCTTCTTCCTCCTCTCGCCAATACAGCTCTAGGAGCACTTGTAATCTTGGAAGGAAAGCAATACAATCTTCTGTGTGGAGAATCACTCCACTATCCCTCCCTGGATTCCCCTAGCGTGTATTAGTCCCCACCTTTAGCCTATCCATGGCATCTGCCGTGACACCACCACGACAATGAAGCATTCTTCTTATAAAAAAAGAGAGAGATAGCTATTGAGAAAAAGAAAAAAAAAGATTTATGAAAAGAGGAAAGAGAGAAAAAAGCACCATTTTCCCATGGTAAATAAGAAGATTGCTGAGATACTCATTGTCTGCTTGCCTTGTCATTTTGATATGGGGATTCTTCCATATCATCGGGCAAGGGGTACCCCGTTGGCGGTTCTCAATGATACGCACATACTTACGATGACAAGAACTTACCGGTAACTAAAGTTGAGTAGCATGAGGAGCGGCCCTCATACTCAAGGGACTTGGGATTTCTAGTTTATAGTCTGTCAAGCATATAACTCAGATTGGACATCACTTTCACCTTAACCACATTAAAGATGCCTATGATAGGGGCAATGAGAGCTCAAAGCTAAGAAGTACCATACTTTCAACATTTGGAAGCCTTTCAAATTTCTTAAAAACTTTTTCTTCTACTTGTTGAGTCTCCACATATTCTCCGAGCACCTTCTTGAGAGCATAGTTGTCATTCTTTGTATTTGTTCAAATACTTGATTATTTGTGTTATGACTTTGATGCTTGAATTCTTGATATCTTTACTTCTAGTCATCACTTGAACTTCAGAGGTGCCTGGACATTCATAATCAAAAGCAAGCAAGATACCACTCTATCATACCTTTTTATGAGCATTGTAATGTTGCTTATGTTCGTGCTTTATGCTACTTATTATTCTTGAGTTGGAATCTCTTCATAGCTTGCAATGACTATTAAGTAGACTTGGTTGCATACTCTTTATTATGAATTGTCTAAGTAGTTGATCACATTGCTGAGAATATTTACATCATATGAAACAAATGTGTTCGTGAAAGTTCTTTTATCGCACTCAGTTTTCAACTGAATTGCTTAAGGACAAGCAATAAGCTAAGCTTGGGGGGAGTTGATACGTCCAAAACGTATCTACTTTCCCGAACACTTTTGTTATTGTTTCTCCTCTATACTTGTGTGATTTGGATGCAACTAATGCAAACTGACGCTGTTTTCAGCAGAATTGCCTTGGTGTCTACTTTTTGTGCAGAAAATCAACTATTAGGAAAAATCCCAGAAAATATGCCAAAAATCCTATTTCACCCGAAGACTCCAGGAGCCATAATATGAGACGGAGAAGAGCCCTGGGGTGGCCACACCACCTCCTGGCGCGGGCCAGACCAGGCCGTGCCAGGGGGTGGTGTGGGCCCCCTAGGCACCCCCTCGGTCTCTCTCTTCGCCTATAAGGAGCCTTCTGACCTAAAAACTTCGGGGGGTTTGATGTTTTTCTAGAAGGAGTTCCGCTTCGCCGGCACCACCTGATTCCACGAAACAGCACCAGAAACTCCGTTTTGGCACCCTGCCGGGACAGGGAATTGGAGGAGATCATCGCCATCATAATCACCATCGCTTCTCCATCGACCATCCATGTTTCCCCCATCTATGAGTGAGCAATCCCCCACTGTAGGCTATGGGGATGGTAGGGATTGGATGAGATCGTTCATGTAATGGCATCAGATTGTTAGGGCATGGTGCCTAATATATTATTAGTGCTTTATGACTTTGTTGCGACTTGTTGTGCTTAATGCTTGTCACTAGGGCCCGAGTGCCATGATTTCATATCTGAACTTATTATTGATTCATTATGATAGTATTGTTTTGGGTCTTATCTGCAAGTTGTATACACACGTTGTTGTCCGGAACCTATGGCCCCGAAGTGACAGAAATTGGGATAACCGGAAGGGAAAGGCTTTGATGTGAGGATCACATGTGTTCACGGAGTGTTAATGCTTTGCTCCGGTGCTCTATTAAAAGGAGCACCTTAATTGCCAGTAGTTCCCTAGAGGCCCCGCTGCAAACGGGCTGGCAGGACAAAAGATGTTGTGCAAGTTCTCATTACGAGCATGTATGACTATATATGGAACACATGCCTAGGATTGTCTAGTACTTGGATGCTTTATCTTATTTATCTGCAATTGCCCTATGTTCTGATTGCTATGTGGATTGTCTTGTCCATGCAACGCCCGTCCATCCATCCCTATGCCTACCGCACTCGAATCCCACTATTTACTGCTATTGTTACTGTTGTCTTTGCTTTACTACTGCTGTTACTTTACTATTCCTACTACAAAACTGTTGCTACTGATAAACTGCTGTGAGCAAGATTGTTTCCAGGTGCAGCTGAATTGACAACTCAGTTGTTATGGCTTATAAATATTCTTTGGCTCCCCTTGTGTCGAATCAATAAATTGGGTTTCATTTCCCTCGAAAATACTGCGATACACCCCCTATACTTGTGGGTCATCACCGGCTTGGTGAGATTACATCCATAAATGTTGCAACATGTGACTAGGTCACGAGGATGTAATGTCACGGTAAAAAGAAAACATAACTTGTTGTGAACGAGATTGAACAAAGGTATGGGATACCAATGATCGGATCTCGGACAAGTTGTATCGAGAAACAAAAGGAAGATGATGCTACATTTAGACAGTTCAAACGACATTGTCATCAGGAATGCATAGGGGTCACATGGATATCCCTGGTCCCTCTGTTGATCATTGATACAGATCATGTCTAGAGCATTCCCGAGCCGTGAGAGGATACACTTAAGGGTACGATGAGAGCGATCATTCGTAAGATAGAATCACAGTAGAGAAAGAGAAAGTCGGAATCATTCCGCAGAGAGATCCGAAGTTGTTCGGAGAAAGAATAAAGGACCGAAATCATTCCAGGAAAGATCCGAAGTCGTTCGGAGGAAATTGAAAGGGAACCGAAAGGTGTTTCAGGTTAAGATGGATTTTGTAATATGTATTTACATATTAATTAGTGTAATTAATATTAAATATAATATTAAAATCTAATTTGAAGGGTTATTCCATTAATGGGCCAAACTTCCTAGGGAAATAGGGCCCATGAGGGAAAATCGGAGGAGGGAAGGGCCCAGGGCCAAAGGGCCAAGGCCCAGCCGCCACAAGGGGGCCCACCCGGCCAGCCTAGGGCTATGCGCGGGGTGGGGCCCACCCCTGGCCGGCTGGCCCATGAAGCCCTAAGGGCCCATGCGCCTCCCTCCTCTCCCTTGAATAGTCCCACATGGGAAACCCAAAGGGGAGGGCACACCCCCTTCCCCTATATAAAGGGGTGCCCATGGGTGGGATGATACACACACACAATTTGAGAAGTCCTTTGGTTGAATTTCTCCCTCCCTTTCTCTATACCTTGTGACCATGGCCCCAAGTCTGGGCTGTGCGATCAAGGCACACCTGCAGCACACCGTTGCGCTGCAAGGATTCCTAGCCGGATATCAACTTCCGCATTCCCGGTGGGATCAAGGAGCCGGAGGTCTCATCATGCACCGGATGTGTATGAAGACACGAGGCGCAACACTTGGGGCGCTTGAATGTCATGAGCCGGAGCTGTTGCACGATGAAGATGATGAAGATCAAGAAGGAGCAAGGGGTGACCTGCGAGGAGCTTCGCGACCTTGAGGTCGGCTACGAGTACGACTACTTCAACCACGTTCCCCGCAGAACGTTAACCGCGTACGGTCTACAAGGGTATGTACTCTCTACGCTCCGGCCGTTACCGCATTACTACATAGGTAGATCCTAGGCAGTTTCTGGGGTTTCAACGTAGGAATTTTTTGTTTTCCGCATCGATCCCCAATAGTGGTATCAGAGCCGATCTATGCGTATGAGTGCTGTACGGCCAGTACGCACAAGTATTGTGCGGGCATTGATCCCTTAGTTGTTACCCTCTAACGTGTACTTGTTTATATCGCGGTATTGTTTGATGAAGCGGCCCGAATCGACCTTACGCGTATTCGTACACGAGACTGGTTCCACGCTCAACATACGGCTTGTACCGTATAAGTGGCTAGAGGGTGTCTGTCTCTCATTCGATAGTTGATATAGCATTTACAACGGAGGACCCCGAAAGGGGTGTAGTATAAACAACTGTTGGATCCATGTTGTGGTTGGAAAGTTCATAGTTTAGAAACGGTTCTAGTGCGAAAGCCCTAACAACCACGTAAAACTTGCAATAGATAAAGTAGAGGCGTCTAACTTTATTTTGCAGGGGCATGTGATTATGATATGGCATTGGTCGATACGAAGGTAAAGTAGTTTACTTTTCTGTTACTAAGTAGTATAGTAATAGTCATCGTTCCGATGGACGGCCTGGTGGAGGCATTGTGGACTTGACGTCAAACCAAGGGCAAGATGGAGATCATGCCGGAGCGCTTGACGGAGATCAAGGCGCAAGAAAGACCATATCATATCACATTATACATATGATGTTGATACCTGTTTTACATATTATTGTGTGCTAGTATTTAGATGCTCAACGGTAGCAAATAAGATAATACCTATTTAATTCCAATGTTCCGTGTTCCCCTTGTGTGTGCACCACCAAGAAAGTTCTTCGGTATGAGGCTGGCCATGATGATCGGAGGTCAGACATATCTACGTTCGCATGCAGTGGGTGTAAGCCATGTTGCACAGCGAATACACACAAGTTAGATTTGGCGAGCCTAGCATGTACATACATGGCCTCGGAACACAAGAGATCGAAAGATCGAGCATGAGTCACATGGATGATGTGATTGACATTAGTGAATGTCTACCTTTGATAATGCACTGATGGCCGTGATGATCGGGGGAGGTGCAGAGGATAGGGATCATGCGATCACTAAAATCGTCCAGGGGATGACAACTTTAGTGGAGACCAATTATAAATTGATCTCTTATTATAAACTTAGTCTAGATGTCTATTTGCAAATATATTAGTATATTTTGGCCTATCCCATTGAGGTCCTTTGCGACTATGGGAATATATTGCTTAATATGGAACTTAGCAAAAGGGTCCAACTTCATAGATTAATACCCACGCCTAAGGGATATCCTCGTAAAAGGTGATCTCCTCTTCTTAATACGATAACCATTAGGAGATAATTCGATGACTCCGGAATGTTTGTGTTTTCTCCATAATCATCCAATAAGCCATTCTCCATTCGATGGAGAGTTGGGCTACATTTTGTATTATGCAGAATAAGGCACATAGAGTATGAGCCGTTGGATGGGTTTTCCTCCATCATGGATGAAAAGGGAAAGTTTGGAGAAACACTTAGCAATCTTGCATTAGAGTTGAGAAATCTTAGAAGGGCTTGATTGCAATGGAGGTCATTGATGAAAAGGTATATGTTAGATATACAAAATTATAAATGTGGTTCTTGCAAAACTCATTGCAGTTTGCAAAGTATTTGACACTTGCCCTGTTTTATGAAAACAGGAGGATCTGCTTGAGAATTGCTGGATTTGAGGCAATGTGGCTTGATGATGGCAAGCAAATCAGTTGATGGCCGACATCACCTCTTTCCTCAAAGTTTGTCATTTGGATTAGTGGACTTGAATATAATTTGTAATCCTTGTTTGTGTGTCTTGCTTTGGCGAGACGATTATTCATATGAACAAGTTACAAACAAGTTTGTACTATTCTTATGAACAATACCTTATGGTCACATTATGATTATAAATAAGTTATTCACATCACTATGTTAATGATAATGGTTTAAACATTTATAAAAGGATTAGAATGCTAAAAGATATCCAAAGATTAATAATGAAATGACACTACAGTTTAAGTCATTTTGGTTATTGCAGGTTCTTTATGAAAGATCAGGGTCCTAGATGCTTAATCTAGAGACTTTGCAAAACCATGCCTCTTGGGCAGAATGACTAAAACTCTGCACTCTGGTAAAACGGTGATATGAGAAGAAATGTTGAAACTCATACATAATGATGTATCATATTTTCAACAAGTAGTGGAAATCATTAGGTAATTGTGGACTTAAGTGAATAAGCGTATTTACTTAATGAAACATGATTTTGAAACGATTTGAATTGTTCAAATGAGTTCACAACAAAGAAGATATTGTATTAACAAGTCTCATCGATTTGATCGACATGACTAAAGTATTCAAGTTAAGTTTAGCATAAAAGAAACTTGTGAAAGATGTTTCACAAATTATGATAATTGGACGAATTCAAACTCTGTTGAAATGTCTAAACATCATAATCATTATGTATTAGATACATATGGTATACTATTATCTCTTATGGGGTTATAGTTGTCATTTAGAGTTAGAGATCAAAATAAGCAAACACTCATTTGAAATACAAAGAAACATCTAAAGATTCGTGGAAACAACACCATAAGTGTTATGGCAAGTTCGAGTTTCTAGAGATTTCGATAAGTCAAAATCGTGGCGAATAAACAAGTCTTTGTAGAGCATTCTTAGCAAGCTATGAATGGATCTTCCACAAAATAGGCAAACCAGTTGTTGTCCTAAGTTGATGTGTCTTGATGAAGATACAAGTGGAAGAAAGTAAAAGATCAAAACAAAGTATTTGACCTTACCTCTGGATTGTTGAGTGGCGCAACGGAATTTGTTCCATGAATCCAAACTCTACAAATAGAGGAGAAACTAATGATGATGATCATAAAGTTTTAGTGAATACTTTTACTAAAGAAAGTAGGATTCAACTATATATTCTACAAGTTTGTAGAATTATATTATTGATTCACTTGTCATGTTTTGAACAAGACATACCTACGAAATTACAAAGAAGCGTGATGGACCTAAGTGCGAGAAATGACTAGGAGTCATAAAATCCTATTTTAGGTTACATTTAAGATTGCAAAATAACATGTTACTTGATCTTATTAAAGTAAAGAAGTTTACTTGATATTTCTGAATGACTGCAAAGTCATAAGAAGGAAATGAAACTTAATGAATGACAAAAAAGCTCGATTTGTCACAAGTTTGGACAAATTCAAGGAGTTGACTACAACAGTAGTGATGCTTAAGTCTTTTGTATTTACACTAGAAATATATATGGATATTGAAGTCTCGTAATTGGAATTCTCAAATTGACGATGATCAAAGAATTTTGGAATGTCCAAGATTATTGAGAGGACCTAGATTTGAGTGGGAGCAAATCAGCTTGGCTAATTCATAGTATGTAGCTGACATATTTTGAGTGGGAGCTAAGTGAAATCCCTGGATCTCAAACATGAATGTCATATTTGAGTGGGAGCTAAGTGAATTCCCTGGATCTCAAACATGAATGTCATATTTGAGTGGGAGCGTGAAATCATTCTATGATATGTGGATGACATATATGAATGATGTGATTGGTGTTAATGATATTTAAGTAGGGATGAAGTTGAAGTTATTAAACAATAAGATCCATCGAGATAGATTGGTAAGTTTAATAAATGCTGGATGTCGAATGCTTCCTGGACTTGATTCTGAAAGTAGTTCAGAATGTCCTAAGCAAGATTCTAAAGTAGCTCAGAATGGAACAAGGTAAGAAAGAAGTTCTTACTATATGAAGTATTGAGTATTGCAACTATGATTGAAAGAAAGAGATGCGTTGCATCTCCTATGCCTCAGTCATAGGTTCTTCCATAAAACCATGTTGTATACTCGACGTAATGTGACCCGAGGTTCTGGTTGGTAAGACAAAGTCTTAAATGTAAGAACGTGTCTTTAAGTGTGACATGGGTATGCCCAATATGCACTCGACTATAGCCTACCTGGTGCGGCCCGACGGAAGGCCCACTCGATGAATTGCCAAGGTCCATGACGCCTATAATGGTTCGAGTGGTATGAAGCACATATGGACACGGACTCCCAAACACACAAGACGAGGAAAGCTCAAGACTAGAGTTCTAATCTAACTTGTAACCAACTCGTATTGGTACCTGCGACCTAGCCTCCCCATATATAAAGGCTAGGAGGGTCCAACGAGAAGACACCCTCTCAATTGCGACTCCCACAATAGACAATAGATCTAGACATCGATCTCTCGCACATACGCCAGATCCAATCTGCGCGAGACCGCCATCGGCGACCTTGTAATCCTTCGGATCATCATCAATCAAGAGCAGACAAGCAGGAGTAGGGTTCTCTACGACCTGAACCTGGGCAAACCTTGCGTCCTGTGTGCTTGTTTGCTAGCCGTACCGAGATCTCCAGCGCTTCCTCCTTCTCCAAAACCCAAGTCCATAACAATGGGCATTGATGAGTTAAACCCTCGTCAATTGGCGCCGTCTGTGGGAATTGGGAGCGCTGATGTTGCGATCTTGACGGTCCTATCACCAGCAATCTACGATTCGCCTATTTCTGGGGAACAGATCTACTTCGGCTTACCATGCGTCGTCATCTAGGCGAGATCCCTCACCGTTAACGGCGGCTAGATCACATCTGGTTGATCCATCTGCGTCGGTGCGGAACTACGTCATCGGCAACTTTTTTTATCTACACTAATAGGTGCGGCTCGACATCAACATTGTCCTCATGCTGAGTCAGATTAATCAGAAGCACGCAGCCGACGAAAAACGCTAGATGGCACCGTATAGTGTCAAGGAGCTGTAGTGCGATTCCCATCATAATCGATCAAGGAGCCTCGCACTACGTGCAGCTCGAAGAAAAGCAGGCTACAGGAGCCAATCGTGATGTCAATTTCCAAAAAAAAAAGCGACATTGTCCGTCGGCCAACCAAAACCATACCAACTCCTGTTGGATGTACATGTCCCATCCCAATACTGGTTCAAAGAAAAAAACTAAGGTATCGCTGGATCAGCTCCCAAGACCTATGGTGGACTCTTGTGTTTTGCCGTGACAGACCGGAATTGGAACATTATCAATCAGTTAGGCTCAAGGATCATGTACATGAGTCGTGGTCGACAAATCAGTTCCTGGGACGCAATAAAAGAAGGGGAAAAAGGAGCACGATGGAAATTTTCTCATCTTCTAGAAAGAGAGACTAGTTCCGCCGCTTCAATTTTGTCCATCGTGCTGACTCTAGATCGCCAAAAATTCGGTGACCCCGCTGCGTCGATTCCGTCCGCCGACGATCCGCCACAATCTTTGGTTGCAGGGACACGCTGCCACCATCGGCTCTAGGTGACTCGTTTCAATCTTCTACTCCAGTGACCCGCCGTGGTCTTCGACTCGGGTGACCTGCAGGTTGCATCGGCTCCCACGACCATAACTCGTCGGTCTCAACGGCTCCGCGTCGACTTCGTCCAACGCGTGACTCTGTCGACCTCGAATCTACACTCGAGGGCTCTTTTGGCTCGGACGATCCACAACAGTCTTCGAGTGCGGATACGCGCTACAATCTTCGGTTGCGGTAGCTGGCTGGTATCATCGGCTTCGACGACCTGCTACCTCCTCGACTCCGAACCGCCGCATCGGCTCTCGATTGCCGCATCTACTACATCAACCACGCTGACTCAACACTCAGGGGCTCCTTCGACTCCGCCGTACAACCCGCTTCGGTCCTCGACTCCAGCGACTCGGGGGCTCCCTCCTCTACGGCGACCCGCCGCGTCCTTCGACTCCGGTGACCTTTCTGCGGTCTTCGGGTGCGGTGACCCGAGGCGGCATTCGACTGATGTGGCCCGTTACAATCTTCGGATGCGGCAACTCGTCATCACCACGCGATTTCGATCCGCCACGTCGACTACGTCCGCTGCATGACCCGCTGCTACGTCAACTACATGACCGCAGCACAACTCTCGACCGCCACGTTGACTACTCATCCGGTGTCGATCTCGCGACCTGCTGCAGTCTTCGACTCCAGCGATTCGCTACGATCTTGGGCTCTAACGACTCGGGGGCTCGGAGGCTCCCTCCACTTCAGTGACCCGCCGCGGTCTTCAACTTCAACGACCGGCTGTGGTCTTCATATTGGATGACTCGGGGGCTCCCTCGACTCCCGTGTTCACGAGCCGCTACAATCTTCGACTTCCGTGACCCGCCGATCGCATCGGATCTTGCGACTCGTTCATCATGGAAACTATCAATAAAGCTAAGTTTCTCTCTACTTAGAGATGATTTCTTTTTAACTCGCACTCGAAACACTTGGGGGCTGCGCCCTCTTCGAGTAACCTAATGTGCCATCGATTACACGCACTCGAGCACCTCATACGCGATAGCCCGAGTAGCTGATTCTGCCTGATCATCGAATCCTTGAACTCCGAGTAACTCGGCAAGGTACTGAGACTAAGGGTAATTAGGATAACGAAAAGGCCTAGCATGCGGTGCAAAAGTGATGACTCGATTGGCACCAGAATTTTACTTTACAAACCGGCATGCAAATATTCTTTACAAGATACAAGTACTTCACAATTCTTAATGTTTTATGCAGCTTATAAGGATGTCGACTGCGTTGAGCTATTCTATCGGGTCCTCCAACAGGAGTCGACAAAACAACTAGCTACGCCATACACTCAAGACCCGAGTTGAGTTCCTCCTCGGATGGTTGCATCGCTTGATGCTACAAAGACGTGGTGCTAGGGACGCACCCGACAGAAGTGACTGTGTCAAGTCCAACTGTATCGTCGATTCAAGCTCCTTATGCGTGACACACTGACTCGATGCACTTCCGGGTCAGTGGTTTCTCCTCGCATGATTTTCGACTACCACTGCAAGATACAAGACTCGAGTCTCTGCCCGAGTCTACGACTCCGCCAGACACTCGGAGGCTACTCCAAACTGGAGCGCTGGTCGCGCATATACAAGATCCTTGAGTGACACGCTCTGAATCCTCACTCGAATCCACGATTCGACTAAGGACTCAGGGGTTACTTCCATAGGGAGCGCTGGCCACGCACCCGAAGAAATTTGTGAAAATATCCAAGCATCATGAAAACCCTTCACTCGAATCTACGATTCGATTGTGGACTTCGGGTTACTCTCATAGGGAACGTTGAAAGCATATTCGACTGAAACAAGAAAAAGACAACAACAGTCGCAAAAGTTCTTTAGTCCCTGCCCGAGTCTTCGACTCAACCAGGCACTCGGGGGCTACTCCCATAGGGAGCGCTGATCGCGCACCCTATGATTATTTTTCCGTATACATCGTACTATGTATCGATAACATCCACACTCGAATGCTATGGCGACTCCACATCATATTATCCCTACAAAGATATTGCGTTTCCTGGGCCACCCGAATCATCTCTGCGATGACAAAAAATTCGGATGTCACGCTTACATCGTGAAGATAAGACATGAATAAGGCCTGGCAACGCATCTGCTACGCACTACCAGAAACATATCCGTGCCTACAGGTACGATGAACATGCCTTGACGGACGCGTCGAGTGCTCACATTTATACACTGGAATTCGACTCTATAAGACCTCCGCGGCATGAGTCGAATTACACCAGCAATTTTCTGAATTCGAGTCCGGGGACTCGAGTTTGAGTAGGTAGCGTTGTTTTTGCCCTAGAGCAATTAACTGGTCCCGATCCATCGAGCGCACCAGGCACGTTTACCATCATCCCTATGAACTACTACAAATTTGACTGACCCGATGAACTTCCGGGTGAGTGATTCGCACTCGACACAATTGTCGACTTCAACATCCTAATGCGAAGATCAAGACTTCTGAGTCTCCACCCGAATCTATGATTCACATGGACACTCGGGGGCTACTGACATGGGTATGCCCAATATGCACTCGACTATAGCCTACCTGGTGCAGCCCGACGGAAGGCCCACTCGATGAATTGCCAAGGTCCATGACGCCTATAATGGTTCGAGTGGTATGAAGCACATATGGACACGGACTCCCAAACACACAAGACGAGGAAAGCTCAAGACTAGAGTTCTAATCTAACTTGTAACCAACTCGTATTGGTACCTGAGACCTAGCCTCCCCATATATAAAGGCTAGGAGGGTCCAACGAGAAGACACCCTCTCAATCGCGACTCCCACAATAGACAATAGATCTAGACATCGATCTCTCTCACATACGCCAGATCCAATCTGCGCGAGACCGCCATCGGCGACCTTGTAATCCTTCGGATCATCATCAATCAAGAGCAGACAAGCAGGAGTAGGGTCCTCTACGAGGCCTGAACCTGGGTAAACCTTGCGTCCCTGTGTGCTTGTTTGCTGGCCGTACCGAGATCTCCAGCGCTTCCTCCTTCTCCAAAACCCAAGTCCATAACAATGGGCATTGATGAGTTAAACCCTCGTCAAAGTGATTCCTGAGTTGATCACTAAACCAGAATTAAGTTTGTACTTAAGTAGCAAGAAGCAATGTAAGTGGCATAGTTGCATTTCATGCACTAGGATCTACATAGATATAGAAGTATAAAGGCTCCATCTGATGTGATGTATAATGTTATGGCGGGGCTAGTTCGCTTTTAATGTAGAATGATGTGTCCCAGGGCCCAGTGCCCATGAGAAAGCCCTCGAGGTTGATCTAAAGTCACTGTAAGCTCCTGGAATCCGGCCTCATTCTGCTGCCATGACTATAGTATATACACAAAGGATATCAAAGTGTGTTTCGAAGTTTAGATGACAACGGTGAAAACGACCGTCATCATAAACACTAGAAACAAAGTCTCGTTTTGTCACCAAACAAATACTTCGACCCATTATAATATAATGGTGTGAATGTCAAATTTAGGAAGACATTAATGATTTGCAAAAGACATAATGATCTGGTAAAACAGAACATAGACATGACGTTTCCCATGAGCATGCACGATCAGTAAACACATATGGCATATGGTTTATACGAGTAAATGCAAGCTAGATTATTTGTACTCTAGTGCAAGTGGGAGACTGAAGGAGATATACCCTAGAGGCAAATAATAAATAGGTTTTTATTGTCATATCTCAATTAGTTTATAATAGTTTCATATTGTGCTATAACTGTGCCAAGTAGAAACATTGGTACAGATGTGGTATGAAACAACCAAGTCCCTAGTAGCCTCTATTCATACTAGTTCGTTGGTCACGAAGATGATCTAGGTTCAAGATCATGGGCATTTATGCCGACTGACAACGAGATCATATCATTGGAGAATGATGTGATTGGACATTCCTCGAAGGATTGCAACACGATCAAGTCATATAGTTCATTGTTGCAATAGCTATACCTAGACTCCTTCTCTTTAGACCATGATCTCATATTACTCACTGTTTCCCTAGGCTGCTTAGACTGCATCAACCGTCATCTGGTAATGCGGTGGCGATAAAGGTGTATGTTGGGTATTCCGAAGGAACAGTAGATGACATGTGACTGCAAGACCGGGATTTGTTCACCCACATGACGGGTAAAGATACATACGGCCGGCTTGGTGAGATTACATCCATAAATGTTGCAACATGTGACTAGGTCACAGGGATGTAATATCACGGTAACAAGAAAACATAACTTGTTGTGAACGAGATTGAACAAAGGTATGGGATACCAATGATCGGATCTCGGACAAGTTGTATCGAGAAACAAAAGGAATAGGATGCTACATTTAGACGGTTCAAACGACATTGTCATCAGGAATGCATAGGGGTCACATGGATATCCCTGGTCCCTCTGTTGATCATTGATACAGATCATATCTAGAGCATTCCCGAGCCATGAGAGGATACACTTAAGGGTACGATGAGAGCGATCATTCGTAAGATGGAATCATAGTAGAGAAAGAGAAAGACGGAATCATTCCGCAGAGAGATCCGAAGTTGTTCGGAGAAAGAATAAAGGACCAGAATCATTCCGGGAAAGATTCGAAGTCATTCGGAGGAAATCGAAAGGGAACCGAAAGGTGTTTCGTGTCAAGATGGATTTTGTAATATGTATTTACATATTAATTAGTGTAATTAATATTAAATATAATATTAAAATCTAATTTGAAGGGTTATTCCACTAATGGGCCAAACTTCCTAGGGAAATAGGGCCCATGAGGGAAAACCGAAGGAGGGAAGGGCCAAGGCCCAGCCGCCACAAGGGGGCCCACCCGGCCAGCCTAGGGCTGTGCGCGGGGTGGGGCCCACCCCTGGCCGGCTGGCCCATGAAGCCCTAAGGTCCCATGCGCCTCCCCCTCTCCCTTGAATAGTCCCACATGGGAAACCCAAAGGGGAGGGCACACCCCCTTCCCCTATATAAAGGGGTGCCCATGGGTGGGGTGATACACGCACACAATTTGAGAAGTCCTTTGGTTGACTTTCTCCCTCTCTCTCTCTATACCTTGTGACCATGGCCCCAAGTCTGGGATGTACGATCAAGGCACACCTGCAGCACGCTGTTGCGCTGCAAGGATTCCTAGCCGGATATCAACTTCCGCACTCCCGGCGGGATCAGGGAGCCGGAGGTCTCATCGTGCACCGGATGTGTACGAAGACACGAGGCGCAACACTTGGGGCGCTTGAATGTTGTGAGCCGGAGCTGTTGCACGATGAAGATGATGAAGATCAAGAAGGAGCAAGGGGTGACCTGCGAGGAGCTTCGCGACCTTGAGGTCGGCTACGAGTACGACTACTTCAACCACGTTCCCCGCGGGACGTTAACCGCGTAAGGTCTACAAGCATATGTACTCTCTATGCTCCGGCCGTTACCGCATTACTACATAGATAGATCCTAGGCAGTTTCTGGGGTTTCAATGTAGGAATTTTTTTGTTTTCCGCGCTGATCCCCAACACTTCCAGCGTTGGACCCATTGGCGAGTCGACTCGTGCGGCCCCTAGATGCAGCGCTCCAGGTCCTCGATGGTGGTGGCGTGAGTGTAGGAGCCCTTGAAGTGCTTGATGAAGGCGTCCCGCATTTCTTCCCACGAGTCGATGTTGTTCTAGGGGAGAGTGTTGATCCACTGGCGAGTCACCCCCTCCATCATCAGGGGGAGGTAGCGGGCGGCGAGTAGGTCCGTATGACCAGCGATTCCCATCGCCATGAGGTATGTGTCGATCCACACCGTCGGATCGTATGTGGGATCGTACTTCTCAATATCCTCTGTCCCCTTGAAGGTGGAAGGGTACCTTTCGCCTCTAATCATTGGCTCGAAGCATTGTGGGCCGATTTGGCTAAGAGAACCTCTCGGCTCGGGCTCGCGGTCGCCACGATTGGAGAGGGTGTGTCGCAGATCGTACTGCTGGCGATCTCACCAGGCTTGGTTGTTGACGATGTCGGTCCGCGTGTCGATCGGCTGACCGTTGGCAGCGACCGTGTTGTGCACTAGTCGTGGCTCATTGGTGGAGTTCGCGGATTTGCTACCTGCGGTTGGAGCTGCTGTGGCTCGGGTGACGGGTAGTTGGCGACATTGGTGACCGTCCTCGGGCCGCTCGAAGCTGCATTGCCAGTCGAGAAGGATTACATCCGACCTCGCGGGTCTATTCCCGCGGCTTGCTGCTCAACTGCTTATGCGAGTAGGGCCTGAGCGTATTTGACCTGCAGCGCACCCTCTCCCGTGAGGTTGAGGTTGGCGACTGTGGCCTGCCCCATGATGACATTGTCCAGCAGGATGGAGTAGAGTTGGATCCTGTCGGCGACGAGATCCTGTGGCGCGATCAGGATCCGCGGCTGCTCCGGAGGAGGCGAGCAGCGGGATGGTGGTGGAGCTCCGTATACAGGCGCCCTGAGCGTCGAGTGACTGCCACCTGGTAGCGCGTTGCGGTAGTGCTCGAGTTTGGCCATGAACATGGGGTCGTGTTCGTCGTCAAAGTTCAGGGTGCGCCCCTGAACAGTGGGGCTGAGGCGGCTCCTGATGTGGCGCCGGTGGTAGAGCGATAGCTCCCTCACCGTCTGCTGCCCGAGGCAATTTTTTTATGGTCAGCCTGCTCCCTAGCCTTCGCAGCCTCCATTTGTTGGTGGTACTCCTCAACCTCTATTGCTGTTGCTATCGGCAGGAGGGGCGTGGTGAAGGGATCTGGAGGCGCACTGCTACCCGCCATGTAGATGGCACCATAGTAATTGGATTTGGCTCGAGCCTCGTCGGGGGACTTCGATCCAGAGTCAGAGTCAAAGATCCCGAGGATGGATGGATCCTCGAAATCGTCAGTGTTGGAGACTCGCGTGATGGAGTCCACATGCGACGTGGAGGTGATGGATCCAACGATTGAAACAGGGGCCGCCGAATCGGCGTCATCGTGGAGAGTCGCGCTAGCGGCCGAGTCGTACTCGGAGGCGAGGAGGGTGATGTTGGGAACCTGCTCCTCCGAGAGCAGATCACGCGGGGGCGATCCGTTGGTGGCGACGATTCTCACTGTTTCCGCCGGGTCGACGGCGTCCGTGAACCCGACGAAGAGGCTGATGGTGCCGATTGGCATCACCGTGGCGTGGGTGACCAGGCGTGATGCCGGTATGTAGCTGCTCGGCATGATCTAGAGGAATCCTCCGCTAGCAACCATGCAACTGGTGGCGATCGGCCGATCAACTGGAGCGTATGGTCTCGTCGTAGATCTGAGGCTTGACTGACCAAGCCCCACGGTAGGCGCCACTATCGTGGGAATGGCCATGGAAGTCGCTACCAGGGGTAGCGATTGAGTTGATTGGGGGCAAGAGCGAGTCGCCATCCGCGGGTCGAGATCGAGGGTAGAGACAAGGGTTTACCTAGGTTCGCCCCCATAGGGCAAAGACCTACTTCCTGCTAGAATGTATTAATGGCGAGTGAATTACAAGATCAGCGAGCTTGACGGCTAGGCAGCGAGTCGCTTGGATGGGGTAGCTAATCGGACGTGCCTATAACGAGTACCCTAGGGAGGTTTATATAGAGTCACCTCACTAGGGTTTACAAGATTACAACCAAATTAGTTTAGGTTTCGGAGGCTTTGACCTAATCCGACTAGGCCTAGCTAAGATCTTAGGCCTTCAGCTTTTAGTCATCGGGCTTCATTCGAAGTCTCCTTCCAGTCGCTGTGCCAGTAGGCCCACTCGCTGTGGTCCTGGGCCAGTTGAATCTCCTTTCTGGGCATACTCCGATTGGCATATCCCCATCAACATACATTACCACCCTAATAAAAGGGTTCAATTACACAAATACATAAACATGCACATCATGCTAACTAGATCATGATAACTAGATCACTCATCACATAGTTGTTTGATTTTCTTTAACTTCTCCTTTAGACCATCACTGTGTTTGAACATATCGGAGACAGTGTACTCCAACTTCTTCTTTTCTTCCTATAGGCTATCTCTTTCCAGCACCATCCTCTTGTTTTCTTCCTTCAGTGCATCTATTTCAAGCTGCAACTTGTTCTGCTTAACCTTAAACACATTTGCCTAGGATCTAAGCACATTCTTCATTTCTTCCTTAGCAGTCTTGATCATCTCAACTTCATGCTTCAAAGTTTCTATATGCTTCTCCATCTAGCCAACATCCTTAATCTCACTATCCTCACTGTAAATACTGGCCAAATTTTCTGCTAAAATCTTCTTCTCAGTAGCATCAATCCACTTGTGAGCATCAGCTAGTAGACATGCATATTTCTTCTCCATTTTCTCCTTCTCTTCAGTAAGATCCTTCAGGCCACTCACCGTCTAGCCAAGACTGTAAGCCAGAGTTCAACACTTGCTGCAGATAAAGAATTTGATGCAATAAATTATAAGAAATAGGAAGTATATAAACTCTATAGCTAATCACTAGACCACTATCATCTCAATTTCCCGGTTCTACCATGTACAATGTTCAAAAGTGAATAGATTCAACTGTATTGGAGGCATAGTTGCTACAATCATCTGAACCATGTACAATGTTTCTACATTATCTGAATCACAGTTGCAACAATCATCTATATTGGAGGCATCTTAAATTCAGAAAAATAACTAAAATTGAATGACATAATACAACACCGGCAACAACATTCTACTCTAAACATTTGTATTTCCTATGTAACTAAAAGAAACTGGCAGACTTACATTCTCAATTTGACACAGGTAGAATTTCCTGCATGTGTCTGTTCCTTTAAAAGCAACACACTTGCACGGCTCGAGTTTGTGGCAACGGCAGAGTTCGTTGCACCCAATCGCTATGCCGCAGAAAGCGGGGTCATCCATGGCGTCAGGAGCAAAGTCGAGCACGGTCAAGTCCTAAAAGGTGAATAAATCGACTCAAATCGAGGTAAATCGAGCTACAAAACCGAGTTGGTCAACAAAATTCGAAAATCAGGGATGAACCCTAACCCTAAATCCAGTATCGGCACAATACTTACCCCTAAACTGGTGGTGCTCGACGAAGAGTCGTGCCAGCTGGGCATGGCGACGGCGGCGCGAACGGACGTCGGCGAATGAGTGGCAACGACCGGGAACTGCGCGAGTGAGCAAGGGGACGGGCTAGACTCAATAGACCATCCCCCTTATCCACGGTGGACGGCGGTAGGGCCCGCGCACCATTAACGGCCTTAACTGGCGTGCCGGGAGCCGTCTACCGGGGTGTCACGTCAGCTCTGGCGGTGGGCCCAACCGGTCAGAAGCGGTGTCAATTCGGTTTAACATCAAATTGGTGCTTTTTGAGACAACTAACGAATTTTGTGGTAGATTTTGGTTGACGAATCGTAAAGTAGTACCAATCCATAAATTTTGCTACTAAAGTGGTGGTTTTATGCTATTAACTCTTGAAAACCTCTTTTTGAAACCGTAGCCCGGTGGTTTTTTGTAATTTTCTCACACCTGCATGGGTTATGTTCCAGAGCAAGTGGTTTGCGCTAGATACCCTAATCGAGATACAACTCTTTTTTAGTCACCATAGAAATACCTAATCGTCTTTCAAAACAAAACTCACTATTTTAAGCATTTGGGTCAACATGCAATTATCTTCATGGCCACCACACCCATGTATGACCTAGAGAGTAAATTTTGCATGATGATGGTTTTATTATAACTTTTACATGGGTTGAACTGCAAATTTGTGTTGGATCCGGTCTTGTTTATGCTGATGGATTTAATCCTCCGCGGAAGGTGATGGTATAGATGGTTGTAGCAAGGCTAGTCGTCGAACCCCCTGATTTTTCTTCATAAGCTGAGGGGGGGGGGGGGGGGGGGGGGGGGGGAGGATTTTCCTTCTAGGAAAGAAGGCTTGGTGATATAAACTTATGAGGTTTAAGAAATTTCCTGACCTTAAAACATAAAAAATCATGGTAAGAGCCGTGACAAAGAATTAACAGCTAGAATGATCCGGTCTTATTAATTTCCATCAAGCCCAGCCAGTAGGCAACATATCATACATGGGAATCCATTTGAGGCATACAAACAAACTTACAAACGCACACATACTTTACTAGTACTACTTTATTAGGCATACAAACATTTTTGATTCAGTCATATGCATGGCTAATTAAGGGTACAGCTCAATGAGGGCAAAGCTCCCCAGAACAGGCCTTGTCTTGTGGTGACTGAACCCGGCGTCCATGAATATCTTGCTCCACTCACGCTCGTCACGCTCCTTGCCGGCCGTCATCACCATCATCAGCAGATCGAACAGGACCTGGGCTTCGTACGCGGACTTGGACGGAGATCCGACCACCATGTCCACGATGATCACTTTTCCCCCCGGTTTTGGGATCGCCTTCCTGCACTCCCTCAGGATCCTCACGCAGTCCTCGTCGTTCCAGTCGTGGAGCACGTACTGCAAGTGATGAACACACAGCGTCAGGATCATACTAGTTTTAGCATAGAAAAAATGGAACTTAGTGTTTGTACCTTGAGGAACACAGCGTCAGCCTTCGGGATGGAGCTCATCATGTCGCCGGCGACGTACTCGACCACGCCGTCGGACGGGACGGAGTCGACCACGCTGGGGAGGTCCAGGACGGAGCACTTGATGCGCGGGAAGGCGTCCGCGATGGCCCTTGCCGCCGTGCCCGTCCCGCCGGCGACGTCGACCAGAGATGTCACCCCGTCGAACGCGTCGCCGTAGTTGCTGACGACGAAGCTCATCGCGAACCGGGTGTCGGCCGCCATGCCGGCGTTGAACACCCGGTTTATCTTCGGGTCGCGGGCAAAGACCGTCCACGGGTCCGCGCCGTGCGCCGTCCTGAACGGCATCTCGGCCGCGGCGTCGCTCTCGAACCACTCGGAGAGGTGCATGGCCGCCGTGACATGGTACCTGTTGGTCTGTGAGAGCACGAACGGCGAGAGGTCTGTCGCGCACCGGTCAGCAGCTCCTGCGCCCGCGCCGTCGTCCACCAGGAGCCTAGACAGCGGCGTGAGGCGGTAGGTGGCGGTCGCACCGCCGTCTGCGCACTCGTCTGTTGCTGCTGGAGCATCGACCGCGAAGATACCTGACGCGGCGAGGAACCTCATGAGGCGAGGCAGGTAGGGCCTCTTGCCCTCGGGGACTGGAAGGGCGGCGATCAGGTCAGGCAGCGAGGCGGCGCCACCGCGGCGGTGTACGGCGTTGGGGATCCCGAGCCTAATGGCGCACTCGAGCGCCATGGACTTGAGGTAGCCGAAGGTGAGGTTACAGAGCTCGGCGTGCGCCTGCAGAAGCTCCTCGTTGGAAGAGGTGGCCATGGGAACGAATTGGGGGTTTTCAGACACGCGATGATTTGCAAGCTGCTGGTGCAAGTGCTCAGCTCAAGGGTGGCGAGGTCAGCAATTATAGGCTCGGAGCCCTCGGTCTCGTTGTCCATTAGCTGGCTCAACGTGGAGCGTCCACGGCGTAGCATGCAGCACTCCACTACCTAGTGTGCCACGTCGATGAACAACGGCAACAATTGCCAAGCTAGAGTATATCATCAATGGATCTTCTGTTTCATGGCACTGATTTATTTGCTAGGGACAATTCAGGTGACGATCAAAGCATTTGTTGTGAAAGAAATATAAGTAGTTTTGGTCTTTTTCTAAACAGAGTATGTATTTGCCATGGACCATAACACGCATACACCGTCTCATTCCATGTCGACAGCAACAAGGCGGCCAAGTATATATATATTTCTTTTTTTTAGAAATCACGTTCACTTTATTCATCAAGGGAAACTGTTGGAGAAGAACTCTCCGGAACCGTCCGATGAGGCTAACTGTCACGGGCCGGCTACTTGGGCCCACGCAAGGTGACCTTACGGTGACAGCCACTCTACACTGACCAGGGCCGTCGGCCCACTACAGGCTATGCCGACGGCCCCACTGAGCCTACGCTGATGGCTTTTCTGGGCCGATGGCCCGGTTGCTGGCCGGCCCATCTCGTGCCGCTACGTCGACAACCCCGACATATGGCCGTCGGCGTAGCATATGGCCGTAGGCGTTATGAGCGTTTCCTTAGTGTTCGTCTTTGTTGCAATCGTCTCAAGCACACTTGCACTTCTTTGTGTGGAAAGAATTTATTCAGTTTGGTCTGAGCAGATTTTTTACAATATCTTAGATAGGCTTCAACAAACGAGCATAGTAGTACATCCTCTGTTTCAAAATATAAGGCTATGTTTGGTAGCAAAGTATTTTTGAAGTATTTCAACAATACTTTAGTTTCTCAAAATACTACAGTTGAAAATACTCTTATCTATTTGGCTATGATTAAATAGAGTGGTATTAATACTCCATTATTTTTTAAAACGTGCTATTTTTAAAGTATTGGAAAAACAACTCTGGACCTCTTTTTCTAGAACTGAAGTATTGTTGGCTCATGCAAGTAAATACTACAGTCTTGTAATACTTCAGTTTTGTGAAATCTTTGTTGCCAAATTAGGTCTTAGTTTTGTGGGAAAAAAAAGCATACACTAGAAATTTTAATTCCATGCACAACATCACAATTCGTGGGAACCATTTTTCGTCACTTATTACATTGACGGGTTGAAAAAAGATATTCATGTTGCTGCTGTGTTACACCTATGACCTACCCATCGACCTCGTTACTGCTGTGGATCTGGCTACCTTACAGGAGGAAGTGCCGGAGACGTGTCAGCGAGACTCCAGACGCATGGATTTCACGCTAGGAATGCCTCTACTTCCACCACCAGCATGAGCGAATCCTCCAGCGCATCATGCGGATGACCGTCGTGGCATGGAGGCTCCACGCCCCAATCCTCCTCCTCCAACCCAATACGACAAGGTCGCCACGCTGCGGGCCTATGGTCTTGCTCGTGGGCTATGCTGAGGCGAGCGCTGGGGTTGGGATCATTGATGCGGTCCCACCGTGCAGCTCCATGTCCTTGAAGAACTCATGGCAATAGTGCATGCAGCAGACGATGTGAGCGCACCGTCAAGGCAGCGAGCGATACCAGCAGCGAGCTGATGCATATCTCTGAAGCTGATGTGGAAGGAGGACATGCCGCAGCCACCATGCACCTACAAGGTTGTGTTCAGCATCAGGAGGCGTTAATGTTGATCGACTCTGAAGTTCCCATACTTTTTACCAGTGCAAGTTTGGTAGACCGATTGCGTGTTTCTCATATTACTAGGAAACAACTATAGATAGACGAGCTATTCTGTGGCACATATACAGAACCATGCGTCAAAAAAAGGATAGACGACTAGAGAGGAGGCGGTAGCCAAGTGGAGGAACCACCCGTGGAAGAAGAACCGGATGAAGATATTGGTCGGGCTGCTGCTCTTGCTCACCGTCATCACAGTTGTATTCTATTTGATCCTAGTGTAGGCGGTGACCACTTCATATTTATAATGTGAAATAATATGAACTTTGTATTCGGCACTTGTGTAAAAATTTGGCACTTGCCACTATATATGTATCTCGATTGGGCTCTAAGTGTGATGACATTATACTTATGTTTGTATTATATGTCGGTTTTCATCTACTATATGAACTAATGTGCAATGTACTGTTTCTACTAATCTGTATAAATACTGTATAAATCATGTATAAATGCTTGATTATACACCAGTAATGTATTCTACTTTGAATACATGTAATACAATCAGTAGCGCATATAGTAAAGTTATCTGTGGCGCATATTCATTCTGTAGCGCATGGCACTATATGCGCCACCAAAAACATTCATGTGACGCATAGGGAGAAATGCGTCACAGAAATAAATATCAGCGACGCATCACATAATGCCACATAAAGTGAAAACACGTGCGCCACTGATGAGGTAATTCCTAGTAGTGTCACGCAAGATACCACCCCTTCCGAGTCAAGGTAGCCAATGGTGGGGTTATGAGCTGTGATACTGGACTTGTGTATTGCAAGTGGTGGACTCTCAGCGCAAAAATGTTAGACATACGGACAATTTCCTAAGGAAATTAACTTACGGAATGACGTGCACCTACCCAGTTGGTTTCGATACTTTCCTCTCCCGTAATTTAAGGACCCTGCTCAAACCGGATCTCTCCTGTAGTCCATAAGTGTAGCGTTCACTGGCGGAGCTATGCACAAGTCAGAGAGGGCCACCGTCCCCCAGACTTGAAACATTTACTGAAGAAAAAAATATTTAAGAGGCTTAATTGAAATTTTTTGAGTCTTTTGCCCCCCAAATGCTGAAATATTACCTTTTGCCCCCCAGTCAACCTGGGCTAGCTCCGCCAGTGGTAGCGTTACTTCTCTCAGGGTGGTACAGTTTTCGTCCAATTTCAAAGTCCCGCCTCTAGGATCTTATGACATCATTCTGGGCTTTGACTGGTTAACCGAACACAGTCCGATAGATGAAAGTGCGCTGGGGGATCCGAAGATGTCTTTTGAGCTAGCTGTGCGTACAATTTATTTGTCTAGTGTGCAACCTGATATGCCAAACTGCTTCGGAGGACAACCGGTCTGGCTACCAGCCGAACGCCGACCCCATACTCACTGCCCCATCCTCGTCCTGCTGTACGCTCTCAGAACTCCTTCATTCGGCTGACGCTTCTGGTCTTCAAGAATCTTTATGTCCGTTGTTGCAGGGAGATGTTCGAACCTCACGCTTTGCCCGGCCGGGATTCCATTCCGACTGTCCCATCCTCCAAGTGGGAGCTCTTGGAACCACCAAGAGGAGAGGCGCCAATCAGAGTACCCCCACCCCAGGCCGAGCCGAGATGAAGAGGCTGACGAAGATGATGTCTCTCTTGCCGACCGAATGCGGAGGAAAAATGCCCGCTTCGCGTACGAGAAAACCATCCGGAGACACGTCCACTTTGGCGGGCACGTCTCGCGACGAATGGGATGCCTAGAGGCGTTTAGGGATCCTCTCGGAGGAATTCGAAGAACTTGGGACCCGCCTGATGAAGATCTTGAGGAAAATTCGCACGGTGGGTCTGTCTGTTGCCGAAGTAGAAGACTTATTTGCCCGTGGCGATCTTAGACTTATAAACTAGCGATTTTGTCCGAAAATTTTACATCTCTCGAGTTTCTCCAGTTTTTCGGAAGGAAAAAAAAAAGGACGTCGTCCTGAAATAACGCGATTCTGGTGGGCGTTTCCGACCCGCGATCCTGCTTTCCGACCGTGATCCCGCGATCCGCACCCCCCTCCCACCCCGAACACGTGACCAGGTCCAAAAAGGAAAAACTGGCTTTTCCCCCAAAATTTTGGACCATCTTCCTCTCCAAGCAAAAACCCAAACCAGAAACCGAAATCCCCCCATATCTAGCGCTATCCGCCTCCCCCGATTCCGCACCTGTCCATGTCACCTTCATCCTCGAGCCAAGATCGCCATTGCAGCTCCACCTAAACACCTTGATGCCCAGCGTCCTTCTCCTGAAAAGTAAAAAAGGAAACATACAACAAAAACAACAGGTACTTCTCAAATCAAACCTTCAATTCACCATGATTCTAGTAGCAAAAATCTCTATATGGTTCTCAAGATGACAATATACTGCTGCACAACATGAATCGAAATGAAAACAGGGCATCTACAACTAATTTACTCCTCAATTTTGCATCTGAGATATGTCCAATCTTGTTCAAACTATAAGAAATCAATCATCTTAAGCTTCAGTGATAATATATGTTGATCCCGGCATTACAAATAACTAATTTAGGACAACTAACGACTAAATATACATGACATCCTATTATTGATTCATCCTAAATTCTGACATGACGAAAATATTGGTTGAACAACTGTGAAACCATGGATATTGACCTTAATACGGAACCAGATCAAGAAATAGACGAAGAGGAGCATGCTGATGTTTCACACACAAATGCTATTGTGCAAGTTATGAATGAATGTATGATGATTATATGCAATCAACTTATCCAACAGTATTTAAACAGAAGTTATCCATGCTTATCAATACAAGTTATCCACTAGCTAAAACTACAGTTATCCATGCTTATTAGTACAAGTTATCCACTAGCTAAAACTAATCCATGCATATAAGTACAAGTTATATAGTAGCTAGAACTACAGTTATTCATGCTTATATGTAGAACTTATTCATGCATATGAGTACAAGTAATCCATGCATATGAGTAGAAGTTATCCACTAGCTAAAACTACAGTTATCCATGCTTATCAGTATAAGTTATCCACTAGCTAAAACTACAGTTATCCATGCATATGAGTACAAGTTATATACTAGCTAGAACTACAATTATTCATGCTTATATGTAGAATTTATCCATGCATATGAGTACAAGTAATCCATGCATATGAGTAGAAGTTATCAACTAGCTAAAACTACAGTTATCCATACTTATCAGTACAAGTTATCCACTAGCTAAAACTATAGTTATCCATACACATGAGTACATGTTATATAGTAGCTAGAACTACAGCTATTCGTGCTTATATGTAGAACTTATCCATGCATATGAGTACAAGTTATCCATGATTGTCCCGGGGCATGTAAATCTCTTTCTTTTCTACCGAACTTGTGTAGCCATTCACCATGATAAGCTGATCAGACTGAGAAGAGAGAGTTCTTTGTATACCTCCATGCAACAAAATCATCCATACTGTTTGTTGATAGTGGTATAACAAGGATTCTATTAGCATCGATAGACAGAAAAATTTCCCTTATCAAATCTTCATCTCAATATCCAGTGACTGGATTAATAAGCTCCTACACTCTTGATAAAATAGTATTTCCCCTCCTAGATATAACCATGCCATCATGACTCACTACTAGAGAAAACCCTACCCGAGGCGCACCTGGAACCCCGTCCGAGGCGTATATGGTATGCGCCTCTAGTATTTGCTACGCGAGGCGCATATCATATGCGCCTCTAATATCTGTTATGCGAGGCGCATATCACATGCGCCTTCTATACTTTATATACGTGAGGCGCATATTAGTATAGGAGGTGTATGTGATATGCGCCTCGCATATGTTATGGTATGCGCCTCTGGTAGTACCCAATATATGCCTCTTATACTTCTCATATGCGCCTCGGGTATATTTTCGAAATTCAAGTTTTACAGCAATTTTCAAATTACAGTTTCCATGTATTCAAATATACAATACAGTCTAGAATACAGTATAAATATCACAGAATTTTCTAGAAACTTGCAATTGGCAAAAGTATAATAGAACCAGCATGAATACAAGTACATTACACATCAATCGCGACATACAAGTTCATACATCAACAAGTGCCAAGTTTTCACACAACACCAAGTGTTTGTGCCACAAGTTCACACCTCCGAGTACAAGTTCACAATCACATTACAACTCCGACGACGGAGCTCTATCTAGATGAAGTAGAGCACATAACCTACCATGAAGAGCAACAAGGTTGTGATCACGAGGAAGTTCCTCCACTTCTTCCTCACGTGCCTCCTCCACTTCTCTTCCGCCACCTCTCTAGTCTTGTAGCCTTTGTAGCTGTTGTCCGAGAATTTGTTCACTTGCTTCTGGTAATCTTCCCACTCCTTGTACACACCTGGAACCTTGCCGGCATACACGACATAGCACTTCTTCGCCATCTCCTATACACAAGATAGATGATATTATCTATGTCAGTGCAAAGCAATAGCAGTTCACAAGATAAGATCATGCATATATATATGGCTGCAACAAGATGTAAGAAATCATGTTCTAATCATCGGCATTTCGAAAAAAGACAAAAAAAGCAAACCAAGAATAACTTGCATTAGTTCCTCATACTTAGGTTGGGCATGGAAATAACAATGCTCGCTGTTTGATCTCGTGCGGCAAGTATAGTATATGCCCAAATTACTAGTCTACTTGGCACACGAGATCAAACATCGGCATAGTCATACACATGATGCCACAACACATTTTAATCATAGCCATACACTTGGATTCGCGCCTCATACTATTCGTATCACCAAAGACAAAAGAAGAGAAATACTTCCACGATTCATATAGCATGGGCATGATATGTCAAGTGGCAAAGCAAGGAAAGGATTTGATCTCCACGGCAACGACTCATTTCGAGTTTGGTGTGTCTAAAGGAGTCGTTGCCGTGGACCCATAACCCTTTCCTTGGCTTGCCACTTAACATATTATGTCTTATGTATATGAATCTCGAAAATATTTGTCCTCTTTAGACTTTGGGGCTACGATATGAAATAGTTTATCATTTCATTATATCGGCAAAGACGAAAGGAAAGAAATCATTCCATGATTCATATAATAATGTCGCCAATGCTATACGAATAGTGAAGCAATGTCTTTCCTTTCGACTTTGGGGCTATAATGAGATATTTGAAACTAAATACTTCACCATTTCATTTAATTCATGCTATCTAATCTATTCGTATCGCCAAAGACAAAAGAACAGAAATACTTCCACGATTCATATAGCATGGGCATGATATGTCGATCGGCAAAGCAAGGAAAGGATTCGGTCTCCACGGCAACGACTCATTTCGAGTTTGGTGTGTCTAAAGGAGTCATTGCCATGGACCCAGAACCCTTTCCTTGGCTTGCCACTCGACATATTATGTCTTATGTATATGAATCTCGAAAATATTTGTCCTCTTTCGACTTTAGGGCTACGAGATGAAATAGTTTATCATTTCATTATATCGCCAAAGACGAAAGAAAAGAAATCATTCCACGATTCATATAACAATGTCGCCAATGCTATACGAATAGTGAAGCAATGTCTTTCCTTTCGACTTTGGGGCTACAATGAGATATTTGAAACTAAATAATCCACCATTTCATTTAATTCACGCTATCTAATCTATTCGTATCGCCAAAAAAAGTAGAAGAGAAATACTTCCATGATTCATATAGCATGGGCATGATATGTCTAGCGGCAAAGCAAGGAAAGGATTCGGTCTCCATGGCAACGACTCATTTCGAGTTTGGTGTGTCTAAAGGAGTCATTGTCGTGGACCCATAACCCTTTCCTAGGCTTGCCACTAGACATATTATGTCTTATGTATATGAATCTCGAAAATATTTGTCCTCTTTCGACTTTGGGGCTACGAGATGAAATAGTTGCCTCATACTTAGGTTGGGCACGGAAAATGACAATGCCGCTGATGGATCTGGTGCGGCAAGTAGAGTATATGAACAAACCTCTAGTCTACTTGGCACACCAGATCCAACAACTACATGGTCACACACATGACGCCACAACACATTTTAATCATCGGCATTTCTAAGAAAGACAAAGAAAGCAAACCACAAGAAGTAGGGCGGCAATAACGAATGAAAAGCAACAAGCACTTAAAATAGTTCATAACACAAATAACCAGCTAGTGTCGCTCACAATCAAGTTTAACGGTTGACGAAACATACTTTAGAGGTTTTGCTAGGCAAGTTTAACATAGTGATAAGAGGTTACAACACGAGTTCGAAACTAACAACTAGCTACCCAGGCAATGCAATCATCAAGACTTCTTCGGCTGTTGAGTCGGCTTTAGGGGGCATTGATGAAGCCCAACCGAGTTTTCGCCATCTACATGAGCATCCTGCGGTCACCCTACTGCGCTAAGCGTTCGTCTATCTCCCTGTTGGGCGGTGTATGGATGCCGTAGAAGGTGCCCCCGGATTTCATGACTCCCTGGTGCACAATTGTCGCAAGCTCCTCCTGGATGTCGAAGAAATGCTGCCTGAGGTTGCGATCATGTATTATTGCAAGCCTTTCAGCCCACTTCGCGAGGTCAGATGGCAACGTTTTGCTCTCCATGTCATTGAAGAACGCCTTCATGTGGTAAATGGCATAGAAGGCATCCTTCCTGCTGCCAGACGGCTGCTTGACGCAGGCGAACTTGGTGATGTGGTGGAACACGTGTGTGCCGAACTTCACATGTGGCATTGCCGGTTTGATGCCTCCTGCTGCGACGTAGCCGGTGAGAGCACCATCAAGAATGTTCTTGATATTGGTGTAGTTTTTCGGGATCGCACTGTTTGAGTCGAGGTACACGACTGTTGAGTGTTTCAAATTCAAGCATATGAGCATGCAACCTGTCTGATCATCCTCCGTGATGGGATGGTAGGGAAGGAGAATCACATCCTTGTCCGAGTATGTTTGTAGGAAGGTTGAGAGGTAGTCAGTCACCAGCGCTATGTCCTCGGCATCTTTCAGGACGACATCACGCATGAAGTAGGGATCCACTATCTGGATGCCCCGGATCTTGTCTCTAGTGATCTGCATGGCCATATTTAGGGAGAATAGCCGGACCAGGGTATTGTGCAGCCGGAACCCGTTCAACATGTCGAAGATGTTGGAATGCCGCAGGTAGAAGATATCCCCGGTGGGTACACAGATGAAGCACGGCACATAAGGCACCTTAGCCTTGAAAACGAGGTACGACTGATCGTTCTTATGAATGCGATGCTCCTCAATTGTGAGACAGCTATAATGAAGATTGCGCATTTGAGAGCCTGTGACCTCGAGCAATGAGTTACACATCATCGGTGCACCTTCCACGTGCTGCTGATTCCTGGCTTGCCCCGCAGGGCCGTCCTAAGCCCGGATAACAAGATTTAGACCCTTGCTCCGGTCACCCTTAGGCTTCTTTTTGCAACCCTGCTTCCTGCCCTTTGGGGCGTCGGCCACCGCATTCACCTACATCTAGTACCTTAGAGATTTCTGTCACTTCCCTAGATTACCAGAGACATGAACCCACTATCGAGCATAAATACTAACTCTTGGAGTTGCTAGCATCTACTTGGCCAAGATAACTACTAACAACAGAAAGCATGCAAGATCTCAAATAACAAAGACATGATAGAATCAATAATCAATCTGAAATAGCATCTCAATATCCATCGGATCCCCGCAAACACAACATGTATGGATTGCAAATAGATGATCTTGATCATGAACGGAGATCACAAGATCTAAACATGAAAGCACAAAGGAGGAGAAACCAGCCATCTAGCTACTACATGGATCTGTAGTCCAAGGATGAACTACTCACGCATCACACTGGAGGCTTGCATGGTGATGAAGAAGGCCTCCAAGATGAATTCCCCTCTCCAGCAGGGTGCCAGGAAGAGCTTTAGATCCCTCCCGATCTAGGGATGGAGATGACGGCAGCTACAGACTCTTTCGTGGATTTTTTTATCGGGTACTTAGGGTTTTCATCCTGAGGGCAACTTATAGGCGGAAGGAGAGGCCGAGGGGGTGCCGGGAGCGGCCACACCACCCCCTGGCGCGGGCCAGGCCTGGCCGCACGGCCAGGTGGTGTGGTGGCTCCCTGGCCCTTTTCCGTCCCGTATTCTGGCACTTGACCCCTTCCGGAAAAATAGGCACTTTGGCTTTTGTCCCGTCCAATTCCGAGAATATTCATTTTCTGACTTTCCTGGAACCAAAAACAGCAGAAAACAGGCAGCTGGCACTGTGGCTCTTGTTAATAGGTTAGTCCAAGAAATCATATGAGAAGTACTCCAAAGTTGGAACAAAACACAAGAAAGTGGATAAAACCAAGCATGGAACATCAAAAATTATAGATACATTTGCAATGTATCAACATCCCCAAGCTTAACTCCTGCTCGTCCTCGAGTAGGTAAGTGATAAAAAAGAAATAATTTTTTGAGGTGACATGCACCATCAAAGACTTGATCAAAGTATTTGTAAAACATTCAAAGCTGGGATCATAGTACTTCAATCATAACATGAAAGACAAAGTTCTAGCAATAAGCAAAGAAACTATGATGCAACATGAAAAGGCACAAACAAAAGATTCATGAATAACAATGCTTTGCAAGACGTTTGTTTGTTTCACATAAAGAAAACATAGCATAATAGTATTCAACTTGTCCCTCAATAGAGTAGCAAATATAAATGCATAGGACACCTTCAAAGTTCATAAGAGTGACTAGATACAATAGTTTTAAACAAGCAATACAAGTTATGCATCAATCAACTAGTCTTGGGACAATGCACATAGAACTAAGAATGGCCACTATGCTCTCAAAGTAGGTGCATAAAGATAGAAGGTGGAGACTCGATATAATGGTGGAAGAAAGGCCTTTGTAAAATGAAGTAGGGATTCAAGTCTCATAAAGAGCTTCCAAAAATTATGGTACTTATAGCTTTCAGCTCTCATTGCCCCTATCATAAGCATCTTGAAGTGATTAAGGTTAAAGTGAACAAACTATGGTGTACATGCTTGACGAAGTATAAGTCAGAAATCTCATGTCCCTTGTATACGAGGGCCTCTCCTCATGCTACTCAAGTTTAGTCACCGGTAAGTTCTTGTCATTGTAAGTACATGTGTATCATTGAGAACCGCCAACGGGGTACCCCTTGCCCGATGATACGGAAGAATCCCCATATCAAAATGACAAGGCAAGCAGACAACGAGTCTCAGCATTCTTCTTATTTACCATGGGAATATGGTGCTTTTTTCTCTCTTTCCTCTTTTCATAGTATCTCTTTTTTATTTTCTTTTCTCTTTTTTTTTCAATATAGGACTCTTTTTTTATAAGAAGAATGCTTCATAGACAGCTCATTATGGTTACGCTGCAGGTTTCCACCATGTCAGCATGGATTAGACCAGTGGCCCAGGCGTTTCTCTAACACATATACATAACTCCATGGACTTACAAGCTCCCCTTTCATTTCACACCGACGACATCCATATACAAAAGAGCATGATATCAACTAGGTACAAGTACCAAGTGCCATGTTGAAAGCGTTCCCCATGAAAGCATGGTTCTGCTAATTCCCAACAAATAAGTGCAAGCATATACAACATAGAAGACACAATGGTTCAAGTTTATTAAAGGCAAGTAAAGTAAGGTGTGTCATCAAGTTCGTGAGAGCTTTAATCACAAGTTTTCTCATAACAAGAGGAAGGTAAACAAAAGCATGAATATACTTGGAATAGCATAAGCTAGTAGGTAGGTATGGTGGACTCTTTGGAATAACTTGGTTTAGGGAGTTGGATGCATGAGGGGAACTCATACTTGGTTGTGGAGGCTAGCAAAAGACTGGGAGCGACAAACTAAGAGAGCAATAATGGCCATAATCATGCAGAGCAGCAAAACATCATTGATCAAAGCATAAAGTGATACTACAAGTTGAAAACTAAAGGATCATAAAGGCTATGGTGACTTGAGATAGTCATAACATGGTGTGAGCATGTGCCAAGTCAACCCAAATAAAGCATCAAAGGAGAATACCACTGTACTATGCTTTAATATGCTAAAACAACACATGATTCATCCAAGGCACATTAAGCAATCTCAATTGTTTATAACAAGTCATTCTACAGCAAAGAATACTAAGCATAAAGCCAAAACAATATCAAGCATGGCATGACAAAGCATAGGCCACAGTAAAAAAACGAGCTCTTTTTACCACATAAGTATGAACTTTCCTACTCTTTTCCAAACCAAACCAAACTATTAGCAAACCAAAGTGTGAAAGAGGGGGTCCAACCAACTTATTCAGAAAACTAAGCAAACCAAGCAAACTAAAAACCAAAACAAAAACGAAAAAGAAGACACTCCAAGAAAAACACAACTGTGCATGAAACAATAAAAATGAAGCGTTTGGAAGAAACCTGGAATTTTTATTGATGAAGAAGGGGAATGCCTTGGCATCTGATACATTGCAAATGTATCTATAATTTTTTATGTTCCATGCTTGGTTTTATCCACTTTCTTGTGTTTTGTTCCAACTTTGGAGTACTTTTATTATGATTTCTTGGACTAACCTATTAACAAGAGCCACAGTGCCAGCTGCCTGTTTTCTGTTGTTTTTGGTTCCAGAAAAGTCAGAAAATGAATATTCTCGGAATTGGACGGGACAAAAGCCAAAGTGCCTATTTTACCGGAAGGGATCAAGTGCCAGAATACGAGACGGAGAAGGGCTGGGGGCCGGCCACACCACATGGCCACGCGGCCAGGCCTGGCCCGCGCGGCTAGGCCTGGCCCGTGCCAGGGGGTGGTCTGGCCGCCCCCAGCACCCCCTCGGCCTCTCCTTCCGCCTATAAGTTGCACTCGGGACGAAAACCCTAGGTACCCGATCAAAAATCTACGAAAGAGTCTATAGCCGCCGTCATCTCCATCCCTAGATCGGGAGGGATCTGAAGCTCTTCCTGGCACCCTGCTGGAGAGGGGAATTCACCCTGGAGGCCTTCTTCATCACCATGCAAGCCTCCGGTGTGATGCGTGAGTAGTTCATCCTTGGACTACGGATCCATGTAGTAGCTAGATGGCTGGTTTCTCCTCCTTTGTGCTTTCATGTTTAGATCTTGTGAGCTCCGTTCATGATCAAGATCATCTATTTGTAATCCATACATGTTGTGTTTGCGGGGATCCGATGGATATTGAGATGCTATTTCAGATTGATTATTGATTCTATCATGTCTTTGTTATTTGAGATCTTGCATGCTTTCTGTTGTTAGTAGCTATCTTGGCCAAGTAGATGCTAGCAACTCCAAGAGTTAGTATTTATGCTCGATAGTGGGTTCATGCCTCTGGTAATCTGGGGAAGTGACAGAAATCTCTAAGGTACTAGATGTGATGTTGCTACTAGGGAGAAAACAACGATCCTTTGTTCATAGAACAATTGTATTGTTTACCTTACACGCAGTTCGTAAAGCAATAATCTATTGCTTGCAACTTAATACTGGAGGGGGGTCGGATGATAACCTGAAGGTGGATTATTAGTCATAGATGCAGTTGGATGGCGGTCTATGTATTATGTTGTATTGCCCAATCAAGTCTCAAAGGAGTCAAGATGATTAGTATATGCATGTATTGCTTTCTCGGTGTTTGTCAATTGCCCCGCTGTAATTTGTTCACCCAGCATGTTATCTATCTAAGGAGAGCCACCTCTAGTGAACTATGGATCCCGGTCCTTTTACTTTACATACAATCTACAATCTTTTACTGCTTTGTGTTTACTTTCTGCAAACTTTTACTTCTTTCCATTCGATACGTTTAATCCTTTGTTTTCTGCAAAACACGGTGAGATTGACAACCTCATCGCAAGTTGGGGAAAAAGTTCTGTGGTTGTGTTGTGCAGGTCTCCACGTTGCTACTAGCACCGGTAGTGCGCCCTGCCAAAGCTTAGCTAGTAACACCTTTTGAGGTGTTTCCTTGCTCCTACTGGTTCGATTAAACCTTGGTTTCATAACTGAGGGAAACTTGCTGCTGTGCTCATCATACCTTCCTCTTGGGGTTCCCAACAAGCTCTACATCAACACCGCCATCAAGCATTTTTCTGGGCGCCGTGCATTGAGCCATCAAGCATTTTTCTGGCGTCGTTGCCAGGGAGTCAAGGACATCTTCACAAGGGGAGTCCCTCATAACCAATCTATTTACTTTGTTGTTTTTGTTTTGCTTAGTTTCTTTTTGCTTTGGTTGCTTGTTTCTTGATCAAAAACACAAAAAAATTAGTTTTACTAGTTTTCTTTCTTATTTGAAAAACACAAAAAAATTAGTTCCTATCTTAAGTTGCCTTCATGTCTAGCCTTGCTCCAATCACTATGTCACCCAAGGAAATGATTTTCACTTTTAAACAAGGAATTGAGGAAAGTTTTAAGGAAGCTTGGTCTAGAGTCTCTGATCTACATGAAAAAACTGAGCCTAAAATGACTCAAAGCTTGTTCCTTAGCAGTTTTTACCTTGGGATTGCTCTTTGCTATAGATATGCTTTAGATGTTGTTGTGGGAGGAGATTTCCTCCAATGTAATGAGGATGATGCTATTAATGCTATAAAGAAATTGATCCTCACTTACAACATGCCTAGCCAAACTGATATTTCTCTCGCAAAAATATTTGCTAGGTTGAACACTCTTGAGACTAGTACTACTAGCTTAAAAGATTGCCATAATACGCTTAGGGAGCATCACAATTATGTTCCAATAAATTCTGAACCATCAAAGCGGCTCCCTACAGTAAAGATTGAGATAAACACTGAAACTTTTCAAGCCCGCTGCGATATCATGTCTGAATTTTGTCTTATGCCCAAAGATATTTATGAATCTTTGAATCTTTGGGGGCTTACTGAAGGAGGAAAATAAATATCTCTTGCTAATAATGCTACCATATTACCTATTGGAATAGCTGAAGGAGTGTTTACAAAGATCCTTGGGAAAACAATTTCTACTGATTATCTTGTTATTGAATGTGAAGGAAAAGGACAAATTACACTTGGAAGGTCCCTATTAGAACTCCTTGGAGCAATAATAGATGTGGGAAAGGGGACCATGCACCTTTCTTCTCCACCAAACAATCACATTTTCCCAAAGGTTAAGAATAAAAATAAGAGAGGTAAGGGCAAGAAAGTTGGTCTTAATGCTTCTTCATTTGAGAATACTTGATTCTTTCTTTGCTTCTTATGCCTAACTTAAAGGCGTTAAAGAAAAGTACTTGTTGGGAGATAACCTAAGAGTTTTAGTTGAGTCTTGGAAGTTATTACCTCTGTAATAACCTCTCCTTATCCTTTTTATTTGCTTTTTGTGCCAAGAGTAACCTCTAATGAGAGTGAAGTAATGATTGGGAAAGTTGCTGTCCCGAAACAGATTTCTGTGCTTCACCATAAAAATTCCTGAGAGAGTTCTGTACGTCAGATTGAGCTGTAAATTTTTGTGCTTTTGCCCCAGGTTATTATATAACTATAGTTAGTTCAACACTTTTTCATTTAAGCAACAGAAGGTCTTCGAAAAAATTCGTGTTTACCTGCTGGTCTGTTTTGACAGATTTCTGCCATTTTCTGCATTTGCTTCTTGTTGGTTCCTTCTTGAGTTCTTTTGGGGAATTGAGCTTTTTGAGGGAAGTGCTACAGTAGCTAGTGTTCTAATGGAAGTTTATTTGGTGTTAGAACTGAAACTTAAGACTTATTTATCTTAAGTGCACTAATGTTGCTAATGAGATTGTGTGAAGTTTTGTATGAAGGAAAAATTTCAGGTGTATGGAAGGAATGAGTAATGAGAGGAAGGATGGACTAAAGCTCAATCTTGGGGATGCCACACGTGTCACCCCAAGAAATATCCAATAAGTACAAGCGTCAAAGCTTGGGGATGCCCAAGGCATCCCCTTCTTCATCAATAAAAATCCCAGGTTTCTTCCAAACGCTTCATTTTTATTGTTTCATGCACAGTTGTGTTGTTCTTGGAGCGTCTTATTTTTGGTTTTTGTTTTGGTTTTTTGGTTGCTTGGTTTGCTTAGTTTTCTGAATAAATTGGTTGGACCCCCTCTTTCTTACATTGGTTTGCAAATGGTTTGATTTGGTTTGGAAAAGAGTAGAAAAGTTCATACTTATGTGGCAAAAAGAGCTTGTTTTTGACTGTGACCTATGCTCTGTCATGCCATGCTTAATATTGTTTTGGCTTTATGCTTAGTATTATTTTCTGTAGCATTTGTTATAAACAATTGAGATTTCTTAATGTGCCTTGGATGAATCATGCGTTGTTTTAGCATATTAAAGCATAGTATAGTGGTATTCTCCTTTGATGTTTTATTTGGGTTGACTTGGCACATGATCACACAATTTTATGACTATCACAAGTCACCATAGCCTTTATGATCCTTTAGTTTTCAACTTGTAGTATCACTTTATGCTTTGATCGATGATGTTTTGTCGCTCTGCATGATTATGGCCATTATTGCTCTCTTAGTTTGTCGCTCCCAGTCTTTTACTAGCCTCCACAACCAAGTATGAGTTCCACTCATGCATCCAACTCCCTAAACCAAGTTATTCCAAAGAGTCCACCATACCTACCTACTAGCTTATGCTATTCCAAGTATATTCATGCTTTTGTTTACCTTCCAAATTAAACTTGCTATGAGAAAACTAGTGATTAAAGCTCTCACGAACTTGATGACACACTTTACTTTACTTGCCCTTAATAAACTTGAACCATTGTGTCGTCTATGTTGTATATGCTTGCACTTATTTGTTGGGAATTAGCAGAACCATGCTTTCATGGGGAACGCTTTCAACATTGCACTTGGTACTTGTACCTAGTTGATATCATGTTCTTTTGCTTACGGATCCCGGCGGTGTGAAATAAAAGTGGAACTTGTAAGATCATGGAGTTTGTATGTGTGTTAGAGAAACGCCTGGGCCGCTAGCCTAAGCCATGCCTAATCATGGTGGAAACTTGCAGCATCACCATAGCGAGCACTCTATGAAACATCCTCAATAAAAACCTATGCAAATAGCAAATAAAAAGATCGCTGAGATGCTCATTGTCTGCTTGCCTTGTCATTTTGATTATGGGAAAGCTCCCATATCATGTGCAAGGGGTACCCCGTTGGCGGTTCTTAATGATACACATATACTTATAATGACAAGAGCTTACTCGTGACTGAAGTTGAATAGCATGAGGATCGGTCTTCGTAAGTAAGGGGCATGAGATTTTGGTTTATAACTTGTCAAGCATATCCTCTTAGTTGTGTCACTTTAACCTTAACCACCTTCAATATGCTTATGATAGGGGCAATGAGAGCTGAAAGCTATAAGTACCATAATTTCTGGAAGCTCTTTATGAGACTTGAATCCCTACTTTCTTTTACAAAAGGTCTTTTTTCCACCATTATATTGAGTCTCCACCTTCTATCTTTATGCACTACTTTGAGAGCATAGTGGCCATTCTTAGTTCTATGTGCATTGTCCCAAGACTAGTTGATTGATGCATAACTTGTTATTGCTTGTTTGAAACTATTGTATCTAGTCACTCTTATGAACTTTGAAGGTGTCCTATGCATTTATATTTGCTACTCTATTGAGGGACAAGCTGAATACTTTTATGCTATGTTTTCTTTATGTGAAACAAACAAACGTCTTGCAAAGCATGTTATTCATGAATCTTTTGTTTGTGCCTTTTCATGTTGTATCATAGTTTCTTTGCTTATTGCTAGAACTTTGTCTTTCATGTTACGATTGAAGTACTTTGATCCCATGCTTTGAGTTTTGCAAATACTTTGATCAAGTTTTTGATGGTGCATGTCACCTCAAAAATTATTTCTTTTTATCACTTACCTACTCGAGGACGAGCAGGAGTTAAGCTTGGGGATGTTGATACATTGCAAATGTATCTATAATTTTTGATGTTCCATGCTTGGTTTTATCCACTTTCTTGTGTTTTGTTCCAACTTTGGAGTACTTTTATTATGATTTCTTGGACTAACCTATTAACAAGAGCCATAGTGCCAGCTGCCTGTTTTCTGTTGTTTTTGGTTCCAGAAAAGTCAGAAAATAAATATTCTCGGAATTGGACGGGACAAAAGCCAAAGTGCCTATTTTTCCGGAAGGGATCAAGTGCCAGAATACGAGACAGAGAAGGGCTGGGGGCCGGCCACACCACATGGCCACGCGGCCAAGCCTGGCCCGCGCCAAGGGGTGGTCTGGCCGCCCCCAGCACCCCCTCGGCCTCTCCTTCCGCCTATAAGTTGCACTCGGGACGAAAACCCTAGGTACCCGATCAAAAATCTACGAAAGAGTCTATAGCCGCCGTCATCTCCATCCCTAGATCGGGAGGGATCTGAAGCTCTTCCCGGCACCCTGCCAGAGAGGGGAATTCACCCTGGAGGCCTTCTTCATCACCATGCAAGCCTCCGGTGTGATGTGTGAGTAGTTCATCCTTGGACTATGGATCCATGTAGTAGCTAGATGGCTTGTTTCTCCTCCTTTGTGCTTTCATGTTTAGATCTTGTGAGCTCCGTTCATGATCAAGATTATCTATTTGTAATCCATACAGGTTGTGTTTGCGGGGATCCGATGGATATTGAGATGCTATTTCAGATTGATTATTGATTCTATCATGTCTTTGTTATTTGAGATCTTGCATGATTTCCATTGTTAGTAGCTATCTTGGCCAAGTAGATGCTAGCAACTCCAAGAGTTAGTATTTATGCTCGATAGTGGGTTCATGCCTCTGGTAATCTGGGGAAGTGATAGAAATCTCTAAGGTACTAGATGTGCTATTTCTACTAGGGAGAAAACAATGATCCTTTGTTCATAGAACAATTGTATTATTTACCTTACACGCAGTTCGTAAAGCAATAATCTGTTGCTTGCAACTTAATACTGGAGGGGGTTCGGATGATAACCTGAAGGTGGATTATTAGTCATAGATGCAATTGGATGGCGGTCTATGTATTATGTTGTATTGCCCAATCAAGTCTCAAAGGAGTCAAGATGATTAGTATATGCATGTATTGCTTTCTCGGTGTTTGTCAATTGCCCCGCTGTAATTTGTTCACCCAGCATGTTATCTATCTAAGGAGAGCCACCTCTAGTGAACTATGGATCCCGGTCCTTTTACTTTACATACAATCTACAATCTTTTACTGCTTTGTGTTTACTTTCTGCAAACTTTTACTTCTTTCCATTCGATACGTTTAATCCTTTGTTTTCTGCAAAACACGGTGAGATTGACAACCTCATCGCAAGTTGGGGACAAAGTTCTGTGGTTGTGTTGTGCAGGTCTCCACGTTGCTACTAGCACCGGTAGTGCGCCCTGCCAAAGCTTCGCTAGTAACACCTTTGAGGTGTTTCCTTGCTCCTACTGGTTCGATTAAACCTTGGTTTCATAACTGAGGGAAACTTGTTGCTGTGCTCATCATACCTTCCTCTTAGGGTTCCCAACGAGCTCTACATGAACACCGCCATCAAGCATTTTTCTGGGCGTCGTGCATTGAGCCATCAGCATCCCCAAGCTTTGATGCTTGTACTTCTTGGATATTTCTTGGGGTGACACGCGTGGCATCCCCAAGCTTGAGCTTTAGTCCATCCTTTATCTCATTACTCGTTCCTTCCATACACCTGAAATTTTTCCTTCATACAAAACTTCACACAATCTCATTAGCAACATTAGTGCACTTAAGATAAATTAGTCCCAAGGTTCAGTTCTAACACCAAATAAACTTACATTAGGACACTAGCTACTGTAGCACTTCCCTCAAAAATCTCAATTCCCCAAAGGAACTCAAGAAGGAACTAACAAGAAGCAAATGCATAAAATGGCAGAAATCTGTCAAAACAGACCAGCAGGTAAAGACGAATTTTTTCGAAGACCTTCTGTTGCTGAAATCAAAAAGTGTTGAACTAACGAAAGTTATATAACAACCTGGGTCATAAGCACAAAACATTACAGCTCAATTCGATATACAGAGCTCTCTCAGGAATTTTTACGGTGAAGCACAAAAATCTGCTTCGGGACAACAACTTTCCCAATCATTACTTCTCTCTCATTAGAGGTTACTCTTGGCACAAAAAGCAAATAAAAAGGATAAGGAGAGGTTATTACAGAGGTAATAACTTCCAAGACTCATCTAAAACTCTTGGGTTATCTCCCAACAAGTACTTTTCTTTAACGCCTTTAAGTTAGGCATAAGAAGCAAAGAAAGAATCAAGTGTTCTCAAATGAAGAAGCATTAAGATCAATACCAGGAATATTTTCAACAAGGCAAGGTATATCATCCAAGTAAGTTCTAGAGGATCCTCTCTCAATGCTCTTAGGTTCACTATTCTCATCAAAAGGGTTTGCAGGAACAATCCAATCAAGATTCTTTTCTATGGCATCATGTATTGCTACTAGTTTGAAGGGTATTGGTATCTTAGGTTCCTCCCCATTAGGTTCGGTTTTGTTCATCTTTTCTCGTATACCAACCACATCTACACATGAGCCTAGCATATTGAAACGTTCAAAAACTTTTCTAGCTTCTTTGGCAACATCATAGAACTCCTTAAACAAAGTTTCTAGAATAAAATCCCTCTTTTCAGGGTCTTCAATTTCTTTAAGCTTAAGAAGCATTACTTGCATTAAGGGATTGAGGTTAACAAACCTAGCTTCTAACATGTGGATTAAAGAAGCTGCAGCAATCTCATAGTTTGGAGAAAGTTCTACAATGGATCTATCCTCAGTATCTTCATGCTTACTAACATGATTAAAGAATTCTTCAATGTTATCTTTCCCAATTATAGAACCACTACCAATTGGAAGGTCTTTTAGGGTGAATGTAGGGATCAACATGGTGATCTAAGGAAGAGGTGACAACTAAAGGAGACTTAATTTTTGTGTGTTTTTCAAATAAGAAAGCAAACAAGTAGAACTATTTTTTTGTGTTTTTGAAGAACAAAACAAGCAAACAAGGCAAAAAGAAACTAAGCAAAACAAAAGCAACAAACTAAAGAGATTGGTTATGAGGGACTCCCCTTGTGAAGATGTCCTTGACTCCCCGGCAACGACGCCAGAAAATCTTGATGCGCTCGACTTTCGACGTAGAGCTTGTTGGGAACCCCAAGAGGAAGGTACGATGAATATAGCAGAAAGTTTTCCCTCAGTTATGAAACCAAGGTTTAATCAAACCAGTAGGAGCAAGGAAACACCCCAAAGGTGTTACTAGCTGAGCTTTGGCAGGGCACACTACCGGTGCTAGTAGCAACGTGGAGACCTGCACAACACAACCACAGAACTTTGTCCCCAACTTGCGATGAGGTTGTCAATCTCACCGTGTTTTGCAGAAAACAAAGGATTAAACGTATCGAATGGAAAGAAGTAAAAGTTTGCAGAAAGTAAACACAAAGCAGTAAAAGATTGTAGATTGTATGTAAAGTAAAAGGACCGGGATCCATAGTTCACTAGAGGTGGCTCTCCTTAGATAGATAACATGCTGGGTGAACAAATTACAGCGGGGCAATTGACAAACACCGAGAAAGCAATACATGCATATACTAATCATCTTGACTCCTTTGAGACTTGATTGGGCATTACAACATAATACATAGACCGCCATCCAACTGCATCTATGACTAATAATCCACCTTCAGGTTATCATCCGAACCCCCTCCAGTATTAAGTTGCAAGCAACAGATTATTGCTTTACGAACTGCGTGTAAGGTAAACAATACAATTGTTCTATGAACAAAGGATCATTGTTTTCTCCCTAGTAGAAATAGCACATCTAGTACCTTAGAGATTTCTATCACTTCCCCAGATTACCAGAGGCATGAACCCACTATCGAGCATAAATACTAACTCTTGGAGTTGCTAGCATCTACTTGGCTAAGATAGCTACTAACAACAGAAAGCATGCAAGATCTCAAATAACAAAGACATGATAGAATCAATAATCAATCTGAAATAGCATCTCAATATCCATCGGATCCCCGCAAACACAACATGTATGAATTACAAATAGAGATCTTGATCATGAACGGAGCTCACAAGATCTAAACATGAAAGCACAAAGGAGGAGAAACCAGCCATCTAGCTACTACATGGATCCGTAGTCCAAGGATGAACTACTCACGCATCACACCAGAGGCTTGCATGGTGATGAAGAAGGCCTCCAGGATGAATTCCCCTCTCCGGCAGGGTGCCAGGAAGAGCTTCAGATCCCTCCCGATCTAGGGATGGAGATGACGGCGACTACAGACTCTTTCGTGCATTTTTTGATCGGGTACTTAGGGTTTTCGTCCCGAGGGCAACTTATAGGCGGAAGGAGAGGCTGAGGGGGTGCCGGGAGCGGCCAGACCACCCCCTGGCACGGGCCAGGCCTGGCCGCGCGGCCAGGTGGTCTTGTGGCTCCCTGGCCCTTCTCCGTCTCGTATTCTGGCACTTGATCCCTTCTGGAAAAATAGGCACTTTGGCTTTTTTCCGTCCAATTCCGAGAATATTCATTTTCTGACTTTCCTGGAACCAAAAACAACAGAAAATAGGCAGCTGGCATTGTGGCTCTTGTTAATAGGTTAGTCCAAGAAATCATATGAAAAGTACTCCAAAGTTGGAACAAAACACAAGAAAGTGGATAAAACCAAGCATGGAACATCAAAAATTATAGATACATTTGCAATGTATCAGCGGGCAAGTTAAGCTCCGGAGCTGGAGGAGACTCCACCACCATCGGTCCTGCTGGAGGAGTCACCAGCGCCACCGGCCCCGCTGGAGGAGTTACCAGCGCCTCTGGCCGCGCCACGTTGTCCGATTGGGCACTGTCGAGGTTGGGAACCGGTGGTGTCCCTCGTTTACCACCCATCTGCCACTTGATGTACTTTTCCATGTAGGCGGGAAGGATGGTGTTGAGCTTATTGTTCACTTGTGACTGGACTTGTGCCTGGACTTGTGTATGAACTTGTTCTTGGAACTTTGTCTCGGCAGCCGACACAGCCTGGTTCACGGCATCTTGGACTATATTGGGAAAGGCTTCCACCTATTCCCTTAGGTGTCTTACCTCGGTGCTTTCGGCCTTCCTGCCCTTCCGCTCCATGGTGCCATAGTACTCGGACCATGTTATGCCGCCAAAGCCGACCACACGACCAACCGACGACGGGGCCGCTAGGGGCTCGACATTCTTGGTTCGATTCAGTGCCCTGTTAAAAGTAGTGTCCCACTTGGCAATAGGCACTGACCCCTAGGATGAGGAGCTCCTACACTCCTCGTCCTGCGCACAAGGAACGCGAAGCATTTGATCAGAAAACTAGACTTCATTGATTAATCGTGAACGCAATTAATTGACTTGCATGCAAACTACTTACATATTTTCTCATGAAGTTCGTCACCTTCGTAGCGAAGGGCCGACGGGCTCTGAGGAATAATCAGAACTCCCTTTTAGCTTGGCAAACCAGGCCCTGACAAAGTGCTTTGCATGCTTCTCTTTTATGTCATCAAAGGGAGGTGTTAACCCCTTTGCACGAGTGTCGGCGTCCTCCTTCTACCATTTGGGAATCGCAGCTCTATAATCGCCGGAGCCGAGACGGTGGGTACCAATGTTCTTCTCGTACAACTCCTTGAAGTACTGACTCTTGGCCTTGCCCATGGCGGATTCACATCTGGCCTTAAACACCTTGAAGTGTTCTTCCGTGACCAGAGGCTCCCTCTTGACAACCTCCGAATAACTTAGCTCGTCCTCGAAAATCAGCTTCTTCACCCGGACCTTCCAATTCGATAAGGCCTAGGTCATCTTCTTGAGGGCGTACTTGTTCACCGGATTTCCTTTGAGATTGTCATTATTGTACTTGTGTTCCTCATCACCCAGGAACGTGTATCTTGCGTGCAACTTCCGGAAGAGCTGGATGCAGAAACCCTGTTCTCTTCGGCCTTCAGGTTCTCCGTGTTGATCGTGACGGTGTTCCGGAGGATTACCGCGAGCTGGTTTGAGTAACATGTGACAAACTCGGTCGGATCCAAAGGCGCACCTTCAGCATTCACGCTTGTGATGATGGACCTTTTGATGTCGACCATGATCGGGGTCCGCTCCTTCCGGGCCTTCTTCGATGTGCTACCACCATCCGTAGTAGCTTCACCGCCGCCATCAGTGGTAGTGGAGTCGCCATCGGTGTCCCCCATCTCCTCATCGCCCGACGAGGTATCCTCGTCCGCCTCCATCTCGTCATCCCGTGGAACGAATTCCGGGTCCTCTTGGGATTCCATCTCCGCCTGCTGCTCCCAAAAGGGCTTCTTGCTAGAAGGGGCCGTGACGAGGGTTTAACTAACTCATCAATGCCCATTGTTATGGACTTGGGTTATGGAGAAGGAGGGAGCGCTGGATACATCTATCGGCTAGCAAACAAGCACACAGGAGACAAATGATTTACCCAGGTTCAGGCCTCGTAGAGGTCCCTACTCCTGCTTGTCTGCTCGTGGAATTATCGAAGGAGTCGAAAGTTACAATGGTGCGCAGATGCAATCTGGCGAGAGTTGTGGAAACTAGGGTTCCGTGTGTCCTCCTCACCACCCCCTCCTAGCCTTTATATAGATAGGCTAGGTCTCGGGTAGCAGGTCGAGTCGGTTACAAGTTAGAGTTTTCCCCTTCAAACTTTCTATCTTTAGCTTCTTCTTGTTCTTCAAGCAATCGAGAGTCCGTAGGTCACTCGAGTCCTTTCATCCGGGCCTTGGTGACACTGTGGGCCTGTACGTATTTGGACCGTATATACCAAGCTCGAGTACTTGTAGGGTATACCCATGTCAGTAGCCCCCGAGTGTCCAGTGGAATCGTAGATTCGACTGGGGACTTTTTGAAGTCTTCGAGTGCTTGATTGAGTACATTTCGACTGCTTTTATTTCTGTCATAGGGATTGTTGATATACGTGCCTGACATAACCGAAGTACCGATATCAGCTAACCACCTTAGGGTGAAAAAACGCAATCTACTCAAACTTGAGTCCCCGGACTCGAATCCAGAAAAGTGCTGGCGTAATTCGACTTAGGCCGCGGAGGTCTTACAGGAGTCGAATTCCAGTTATACGGGTGTGAGCACTCAACACGTCCGTCAAGGCATGTTCATCGTGCCTGTAGGCACGGATATATTTCTGGTAGTGCGCAGCTAGATGCGTTGCCAGGCCTTATTCAGGTCTTACCTTCACGCTGTAAGCGCGGCATCCGAATTTTATCATCGCGGAGACGATTCGGGCGACCTTGGAGACGTAGTATCTTTGTAGGGAAAAATTATGAGGCGGTGTCGCCATGAGCTGCGAGTGCGGACGTTATACACACACAGTTTTCTGTGCAAATAATCATAGGGTGCGCGACCAGCGCTCCCTGTGGGAGTAGCCTCCGAGTGCCTGGTTGAGTCGAAGACTCAGGCAGGGACTAAATAATGTTTGCGACTGCCGTCGTCTTTTGGTTTCTTGTTTTAGTCAAAATTTTCTAGCACTCCCTATGGGAGTAACCCATTCCATAGTCGAATTGTATTTCGAATGGTTTGGGTTTGCTTTTGATTGTCCTTGTTCCTGCAAAAAGAAAAAAAATCGTAGGGTGCGCGGTCAGCGCTCCCTATGGGAGTAGCCCCCGAGTGCTTGGTGGAGTCGAAGACTCCAGCAAGGACTAAAGTAGTCGAATTTTTCCACTTCGTAGCTTTGATGACGTTAGTACTGATGCTTGTATGACCTCAATTGCCCGCGTGAGTGAGTTTGACGGGACGTGACGAGCGGTGGGTCCCACTTCCTGACTTTGATTTGACTGGGCGTGTGTAATCTTTATTTTAACTGCGCCTCCTTGATTTCCACGCGTAATGGGAGTAGTGGAGGGACGTTTCGCGCTTCCCCTTCTCCACGTGTCCAACACGATGTGTGCCACGCGTCCAGTAGGGTTTTTCTGAGCAGTTGGATTGCATCTTCTAGGGGTTAAGTAGCGATGCTACGGCGGTAATTTCCCATCTGTGCTCTTTCTTCCTTGCTGCCATCGCCATGGCTACTGCTCTACTGCTTTTTCTTGCGCTCGTTTCCTCCACAACGCTGGACCACCTCCGCTCGTTTCCGAGCTACTTTCTATGCTCGCATCGCCGCTGTTCAATGGGGAAGAAGAAAGGAGGCGCTGTTGCTGATTCTGCGGCCATCGTCGCCACGGCGAAGAAGAAGGGTGGCTCCACTGCTGCGGGCACCAGCGCTACCGCCGGCGGGAAGAAGAAGGTCGCGAGCACCCGCATGACAAATGGTGCATGCCGCCCTTCCATCATCAAGGCGTCGGATCTCCGTCTTCTTCGCCAAGACAAAGTTATCTCCGCAGCAGTCACCAATGCACGCGTCCCCAGCGGTGAGACCATTCCTGCTCCTCCCGCTAGTTTTCGAGTGATGTTTCTTGCATTCGTCATTCGCGGTCTTTCCTTGCCTCACCACCCCTTTCTTAGGGGTCTTCTTTGTTTCTACGGGCTCCAACTCCATCAGCTGTCCCCAAATTCGATCCTCCACATCACCTGCTTCATCACTCTTTGCGAGTGCTGGCTTGAAATCGAGCCACACTTTGGTCTTTTCAAGCGCATATTTAAATTGAAGTGTCAGTCCGCATCTGGCTCTTTAGTTTATGATGTAGGTGGTTGCGGAATCCACGTCGACCCATCCGCCACCTACTTTGACATCAAGCTCACCAAGTCCGTCCAGGGATGGAGGGACAAATGGTTCTATGTCCGTGATCAGAAGTCCAAAGATGAGCACTTTGGACTCACGCCCTTCGATCCCGCGACTCCCTACAAGAAGATGCATTCTTGGAAGAACGTAGTTATGCCTGGCGAACTCGCGGAGACAGACGTGCTGTATCGATGCTTCTGCGACCTCGAGAGTCGCATAGGCACAGAAGAGGGAGGTTGCGCCCTTATCCGAACCTGGCTGCGCCGTCGCGTCTAACCCCTTCAAGCCAGAGTTCATCCCATGTTTCAGTGGGCTGGCGCTGATGATGCCACTCGCGTGTCTGCCGATGGCATGTCCGCGAGTGAGGTGGATAAGAGGGTTCGATTGGTCACGAAGTACACTGGCAAGGATGTGCTTCCGAGTGAGCCAGTTGTTCCTCCTTTTGATGCTTCGAATCCTCCTCATGAGGTACAGTTGTGCTACGTAGTAGCTTATTTTCTTGATTGCTTTTCTGTTGCTTAATTGTTCTTTTTGCTGATCTTCGCTGTCTGTATGCAGGATTGGGCGGTGTCGCCTGGTATGCCCCCTCTTCCTGAGGGGATTATTCCTCGTGAAGCTTTGGAAGAGGACGAGTCTGAGTCGAATGTCCCTTCTGATGTGGAAGAGGAAGCCCCCGAGTCCGAGAGCCCGGATACTCGCAAGTGTTCGCGCAGCGAGGATTTCGATGCATCGTCTCCTTCGACTCCAGAAGGCACGGCTGTTGGCACGGAGTCGCCAATTCCCGCCATTCCTGTGAGAGCTATGGCACCATCTTCTCGCAAGAAGATGCGATTGCCTAAGGAGTCTTCGCCGGAGTCGGTGGAGGCCACGTTTGATTTTGACAAGTTTGACTGGTAAGTTTTCGAGTTCATTTGCTCTTCTCTATTTTCCTCTTGTTGGCTTTGCCCTGGAGTTTGCCCTATCTCAATGTGGATTTTTTCTTGTAGTCAAGAGGCATCGTCATCTTCTGGCGACGTCGAGTTTTTGAAGGAATCAGGAGTCACGACCTCAAGGGCCAAGGAAGAGGTCGAGCGCGCTCCTTCCCCTCCGGTGGCGGCCCACTCCGGGCACAATTCGTCGAGCTTTCCTCACGTAGGGGAGCATCGAATGGTTGCTCGGATGACGGTACAACAAACCTCTTCGGAGTCATTGGAGGATCATGTAAGTATATCTTTCCTTCTTTCTAGTGTGGCAGTCAATGTTATCTGTTGCTTTTACTGATTCCTTGTTTGTGCGACAACTCCTTGTAAAGGAAGCCGCGCAAGTGGCAGAGCAGGTGATGGCGATGGGTCGCCAGCATGCAATGCTGGAGACGCGTCACCACATGGTTGAAAGTGAGTGTTCTACACTTATTCTTTTTCGTCTTCTCCTTTTTTGGTATAGTTGACTGATAGTCAACTTTTGATTGCCGTGTAGCTGAACATAACGTTTTACTGCGCAACGTCGCCACCTTAGAGAAAACGCTTGCCGCGGCTGTGAAGGGTCGCGACGAGGCACTCGCAGCTCGCGACGAGGCACGGAAGCGTGAAGAGGATCTGCGTGCCTCCTTTGCGGCCAGGGAAAAGTTGTTTGAAGAACAACTGTTCTCAGTCGCCAAGGCTCTCTCAGGTACCTTTTACTTGTGGATATTGTTGTCCTTCTCTACCCTTAGTGTTTTTTGCTGGTAGCGCTGAAGTTTTTGATCCGTGCATGGGTTCATGTGCAGATGCTGGCGATTTGAGCTTTGACCCACAGGCCCTTCGTTGCGACGATGCTCTGGCAGGCGCGGTGTCTGCAGTCGAGGACCGTAGCACCGCTGTCCAAGATACACTTTCCAAGGCCAAGGTCACCCTCAGTTGCCTCCGGGAAGAGTTGATCTCGAAGGCTGAGCTGATCGATAACATGGACGAGCTGGTGGAGTCATTCGCCAGTGGTGTGCCTTCCGCCTACAAGAACTCCCTCCGCGCGGCTGGTGCGTCCATGACACTCGCGATGGTGCAGGCCCACGGAGCTGATATCGATCCTTCCGCGGTGTCGAAAGCGATGCCTGTTGGCGCGGATGGTCAGCAGGTAGCCTTTGCTCCTTTTGCGACTACTTGTGCTAAATATGGCCATCACTTGATAAATACGGTGGCGAAGTACTCGGAGGAGCTCCAACATGCTAAGAAGGCGGCGAAAGCCTCGGCCTCAGGGGCCGGCGGAAAGTCAGTGGCGTCTGACACTGCCACGGACTTGATGAAGCCCCCGAAGCCGTCGAAGTCGAAGAAGCCAGCTGCTCCATAGTTATCTTTTGTAATAGTTGATTGATTGTTCTTTTGGTTTAAGGACATGCCTGCTGGCGAGTGTGTCTGTGAATACTTATGCCGATTTTGAATGCATCTATTCCCTTTGCCTTTGTGTTAATTTGGTCACCTTATTTGCCTCTGTCTTGACTTGTGGTAGGGTACATCAAGTGATCCTGTGGGGAGAACCTAGGACTCGCCATCTTTTGATGATACAGTGGCACCACCGCGCTCCAGGGTAGAGGAGCTATCCTTCCTTTCGCGACTTCGTGATCGCGTGAAGCAGCTGGAGCGCGAGTTGCCCGTGATCCGCGGTAGCACATACTTGTGGAAGTCGAAGGCGGAAAAAGCCACCGCCCGCGAGCAATATTTGCTTGGCGAGGTGACGCAGCTAGGCAACCAGTTTAAGTGTTAGTTTGCTTATTCTCATCTTTTCCTTTGTAGTTACTCGCAACGGTACGTTGTACTCATGCTATTGATGCTGCTTCGTGTAGTTGTTAGCGCGTGCCACCCGCAGGAGGAGAAGGATAGAATTGCCATTCGCCTTCATGATCTCACCCAGGAGCAACTTCAAGAGAGTGGATACTTCTGGGTAGATCATGATCGTGTGACTGCGTTGGTGACCCTGCAGGATCGCGCATCGCGAGTGCTGCTCTTCCTGAAGAAGTCGCAGTCATGCTTGAAGAACATTTATCGGGCGATGTTCCCGCTGGACGACACTCCATCAAGCCTGCTGGCTCTTCTTGCCAAATTTCAAGACCTGTCCGCGGTTCGCGAGTGCGTGAGGCAGCAGTTGGTGGCTGGTGCCAAGGCTGCCCTCTCAATGGTGCGATTGCACAGGCCTGACGTGGATGTTGCCGCCATTGCCTCTGGGCCACCAGCAGGATCTGCCTGGAATATGGTACCGCACTATCAGGCGGTGGACCGTCCAGCAGAGGAGATCGGCGACTTCTTCGAGGAACAAACCAATGTTCTTCTGTTGCAAGAGTAGCCAAATTTTTATCCTGCACATAAGCGTACCTGTGTTGTAAAGTTCGTATAGATGTTGTAAATTTATTGTCGAATGTGTATAAAGAGCTTTGTGAGCGTGAGGTGCGTTGCACTATGCGAGTCCTTTTCGTTCAGCCTGGCCATCTTTTATCTCAGTCCCTTGTCAACCTGTCAGGTGCGTTGCAGCTGGGTTGAGTTTGTGTTAAGGGGTTCGATTGATGTGCCAGCTACTCAGGATATTGCGTTTTTGGTTCGAAGAACAGATGTATGTAGGGTGGCGCAGCCCCCGAGTATAAAAATTGACAAAGTAAAGGAGAACACGGAGTTTTGGGGCACTTAGCTTTTATTTATTCGAAGAACAGTGTGAGGTACAATGTGCGGCTAAGTAGCCTTGGCTGAGTAGCCTTATTTGCGATGTAAAGTAAAAAATGACTAGGGGTAGAAGCGTCGTAGTTGTGCGACGTTCCAAGGGTTGGAGTATGCGACTGCTGTCTCTAAATCTTGAAGGCGATAGGCGCCATCTGAGATTACTTTTGTAATCACGTACGGTCCTTCCCAGGGGGATTCGAGCTTGAGATGCCCCTGCTGCTTCAGTCGCAGGACCAGGTCGCCTTCGACGAAGGATCTGGGGCGAAGCCTTCTACTGTGGTAGTTGTGCAGGTTCTGCTGGAAGATCGTGGATCTTTCTGCGGCGATTTCTCTTGCTTTGTCAAGGAGGTCGACGGAGTCTTCGAGTGCAAGGGATGACTCTTGTTCACTGTAAGCGACCACGCACGGCGCCTTGTACCGTACTTCGGCGGGTAGTACTGCTTCTGCTCCGTGCACCATAAAGAATGGCGTGTAGCCTGTGGCGCTGTTTGGAGTTGTACGTAGGCTCCAGAGTACGGATTGCAGCTCATCTGGCCAGCAACCCGCGACTTGTTCGAGTGGTCGAAGGAGTCGCTTCTTGATGCCACTGTAGACGAGCCCGTTTGCTTTTTCCATCTGACCGTTGGTCTGTGGATGCGCGACTGAGGCGTAGCTGATGTTGATTCCCAGGTTCTCGCAGAATTCCAGGAACTCCTTGGATGTGAAGTTCGTCCCGTTGTCGATGATGATGCTGTGCGGCACTCCGAAGCGGTAGACGATGGACTCGAAGAACTTGACTGCGCTATGCCCTGATTGGTTGGTCACCGACATGGCCTCGATCCACTTGGTGAATTTGTCGACTGCAACCAAGAGGTAGACGTAACCTCCGCACGAGGACCTTGGAAGCTTGCCAACCATGTCGAGCCCCCACTGTGCGAAGGGCCAGGCCAATGGAATAGGCCGTAGCTCTGCGCCTGGTGCGTGTGGCTTGTCCGAGAATCGCTGGCAAGCATTGCATTTTTGGACTATGTCCTTGGCGTCGCGCATGGCCGTGGGCCAGTAAAATCCAGCTCGTAGAGCTTTGGCAACGAGGGCGCGATTGCCGGCGTGGTGCCCGTAGGTCCCTTCATGGATGTCGAGGAGAACTGCTCTTCCATCGGCCATGGAGACGCATCGTTGTAGCACTCCTGTGATGCTGCGTTTATACAGTTCGCCGTTGATAACGGCGAATGCCTTGGAGCGTCGCGCGATGTGTCGTGCATCTGTCGGGTCGTCCGGTAGTCTCTTGTTGAGGAGGTACGTAATGTACGACTGCGTTCAAGATTGCTCGATCATCATGACGCTCATTGGTCCCTCGAGTCCTGTGTCCAGCTCCAAGTCACCGAGTGCCATTGGCTCATTGGGTGGCGTAGCCCCCGAGTCCATTGCTGCGCTTGTTTTCTTCTCTGCAGCCTTTGGCTTGATGGAGCGTTCGCATATGCGCTCGAGAAATACCCCAGGTGGTATGGGGGCGCAGGTAGAGTCTATGTTGGCGAGTGTGTCCGCCTCCTCGTTGCTTTCGCGACCTACGTGTCGCAACTCGCAACCATCAAAGTTTCTTTCGAGTGTATCGTAGAGGTCGCGGTACGCGATCATGTTGTCGTTCAGTGCGTCACACTCGTGCATTGTTTGGTTGACGACCAACTTGGAGTCGCCATATATGATGAGCCTCTTTGCGCCACAAGCTTTTGCCATCCTCATCCCGTGCAACAGGGCCTCGTATTCAGCCTCGTTGTTTGAGGCTGTGAACTGCATTCGCAGGATATACTTCAGCTTGTCCCCTTGAGGTGATGTTAGTATGACACCTGCGCCTGCTCCGTCTTTCTGCTTGGACCCATCGAAGTGCATTGTCCAGAGGTAGGACATATCTGGCTTGTCCGGGAGCTGGTTCTCCATCCAGTGCACGAGAAAGTCAGGGAGCACTTGCGACTTGATTGCGTGGTGTTTTTCGTATGTGATGTCTCGTGGAGATAGCTCTATTCCCCAAAGCGCGACTCGCCCCGTGGCGTCGGGGTTATTGAGGATATATCCCAACGGGGCATCGTTGACTACCACGATTGGGTGTTCCTGGAAGTAGTGGCGCTGTCGTCGGGCGGTCATAAAGACGACGTACGCCAGCTTCTGGTAGTGCGGGTACCACTGTTTTGTTGGCGTGAGGACCTCGCTGAGGTAGTATACCGGGCGTTGTACGTCGTGGACCTTGTTTTCCTCAGCTCGCTCGACGACAAGCACTGTGCTGACCACCTGGTTGGTGGCGGAGATGTACAGCAACAGTGGTTCCCTTTCTCGTGGAGTCACCAGTACTGGTGAAGTGGATAGCAGGCGCTTGAGATCTTCGAATGCTTCTTGCGCTTCATTGGTCCACTCGAACTTTTCAGCTTTGCGGAGGAGCTGGTAGAAGGGCAGTGCCTTTTCACCCATCCGACTGATAAATCGACCGAGAGCCGCGATTCGTCCGGCCAGTTGCTGGACGCCTCTTATGTTCTTCGGCTTCTCCATGGCCAGTATGGCTTTTATCTTTTTCAGGTTTGCCTCGATTCCTCTCGCATAGATGAGATACCTGAGTAGCTGCCCGGATGGTACGCCGAAGGCGCATTTGTCCGGATTGAGCTTGATCCGGTAGCGATCGAGGTTGGCGAAGGTTTCGCGCAAATCGTCGATTAGAGAGGCTTCCTCCTTGGTCTTGATTACTATGTCGTCGACATAGACTTGGATGTTGCGACCCAGTTGTTCCTTGAGGCAAGCCTGCATGCACCGCTGGTAGGTGGCTCCCGAGTTTTTTAGCCCGAAGGGCATTGTGTTGTAGCAGAACACACCAAAGGGCATTGTAAACGCTCTTTTCTCCTGGTATTCCTCCTTCATTCGAATTTGATTATAGCCTAAGTAGGCGTCGAGGAAGCAGAGGCGCTCGCATCCAGTGGTGGAGTCGATGATCTGGTCGATCCGTGGCAGCGGGAAGTGATCTTTTGGGCAGTGCTTGTTTAAAGAAGTGAAGTCCACGCACATCCGTAGGATATCCGTGTCCTTTTTTGGTACCAGCACCGTATTGGCGAGTCAAGTGCTTTCCTTGATCTCGCGTATGAACTTGGCCTCGAGGAGTCTATTGATCTCCATTCCGACTGCCTGCGCTCATGGCTCAGACAGTCGCCTGATTGTTTGCTTGACTGGCCTTGCGTCGGGGTTGACGTTGAGTGCATGCTCGGTGAATTCCCTGGGAACTCCTGGCATGTCCGCAGGACACCAGGCAAAAATTTCCCAGTGCTCACGGAGGAATTCGACGAGCGCGATTTCCTATGCGGGACTCAAGTTGTTGGCGATGAGGGCCGTCTTGGCGGGATCCGATGGATGGACCTGCACCTTCTTTGTGTGCACAGATCAGTCGAAGGAGAGGTCAGGTGAGCTTGGCCTACTCAGGGGAGGCAGACTATTGTCTGTCGTCTCTTTCAGTCTTGCGAGTTCCTCCTGCATGCCGAAGGACTGGGAGATTCTGTTGAATTCCCTGTCACAACTGTCAGATCGCTCAAAGCTCCCGTTGATCGTTATGACGCCGTTGGGACCTGGCATTTTCATCTGCAGGTAGGCGTAGTGGGGTACTGCCGTGAACCTAGCGAATGCGACACGCCCAAGGATGCAATGGTATTGTGAGGGCCAGTCGACGACCTCAAAATCGATGCGCTCGCGCCAGAAGTTCTTTGGCGTGCCAAAGATGACGTCGAGATTGATTTTGCCTAGGGGGTATACGCCTTTCCCTGGGACGATGCCGTGGAACGTTGTGTCCGATGGCTCCAGGCAGGTTAGAGGGATCCTCATTGCTCGCAAGGTACTTGCGAATATGAGGTTGATGCCGCTTCCGCTATCCATGAAGACGCGACTCATGTCGAAGCCTCCAATTTGTGCCTCAAATACGAGGGGGCAATGACCTAGACGGGGTATCTGAGGCGGGTGGTCGTGCTTGTCGAAGGTGATGCATGACTCGCTGCCACTGAGGTACTTAGTGGTGGATGGTGGCGAGTGCGTGGCCAAGTTGACTTGGCGAGTGATGGCCTTCTACACCCTGTTGGAGGGGCGTCCCTTTTGGATCATCATGGTGCCCGTGGCCCGTGGGTACGGTTCGCCTCCGTGGTGTTGGTCCGGTGCGGCTCCGTTCGGGGGTGGCCCAGGTGGTGGTGGCGGTGCGCCATGTGCCACGGCGCCTGGAGCGGCTCTGTAGCCTCTTTCGACTGCATTGCGGTTCATCCGAACCAATCCCTCGTGTAGCTTGAGGAACTCGCGGCAGTCCTTGAGGAGGTGGCTGGACTTTTTCTTGCCATCATGCTTGTCGATGTAGAAGTGTACTGTGCATGGTCCGGACAGTTTGTCCTCGATGGAGGTCGCGGGTGCCTCGTCGCGAGTGCGGCGTTGCCATACTTGCGTGGTTTTCCCGGAGTCGCAGTATCCGCCGCTACGGTATCCGCTGTTGCGGTTGTCGTCGCGTCTTTCGGGGTAGCCAGCCGTGACCATGTTGATGTCGTCGCGGTCGTCGTAGATGTGCATGCGACGCTTGCCTCGGCGATTGCGTCTTCGCTCGAGATCCGCCTCCTCGTCGGAGTGAACGCGATTCTTCACCGAGTCTTCTCCATCGGCCCATCGATTCGCGATCTCCATCAGGTGGTCGATGGTCTTGGGCTTTGAGCGGCCCAGCTCCTCTCTGAGTTCTAGGCGGCGTACACCGCCGTTGAATGCATCAATCGCGCGGTCTTCCGAGATGTTCTCCGTGGAGTTGTTGATGATGGACCACCTTTGGATGTAGGAGCGCAGCGATTCGCCAGATCTTTGCTGGCAGCATCTCAGCTCTTCGATTGATGCGGGCCGTTTGTACGTGCCCTTAAATTTGCGCATGAAGCTGTAAACCAGCTCATCCCAACTGCGAATGGATCCGCGTGGGAGGTTATTGAGCCATGCTCGGGCAGCACCCTGCAGCTGTAGCTGCAAGCATTGCATGGCAGTGCTTCGACTGTCTCCATGGAGTCTGATGGAGGAGATGTGGTCCTCCAGCCAGATCTTGGGGTCCTGTAGACCGTCAAACTTCGGGTTCTCTGATGGGAGTTTGAACCCCTTAGGCATTCGCTTTTGCCTGATGGATCTGCTGAAGCATCCGGCGCCGCAGAGCTCCACGTCCTCCTCTTCTGAGTCAGTCGACCGAGCACGTCGTGCTCTTGATTTGTCGATCTTGCACTGCGTGATGTCATCACGTGCGTCGTATTCGTGGTCGTGTCGTCGTGAGCGGCGACGTCGAGACAAGTCATGGCTGTCATCGCTGGATGAGGGCGAGGAATAACACTTTGCTAGCGCTTTGCCCTTCTTTGGCTCCGGTGTCGGCTCCTTGTAGAGGGCGGCCTCGATTAATCCTAAGCCCGCGATCATAGATCGGTGCATGGCGGCTCGGGGGTCTCTAGCTGGTGGTTGGTTGTTCAAGAGGTACATGGTGGCCGTTGTCACCGCAGCCTGCAGCGTCTTGGGGACCATGTTTCCCCTGGTGTCGACTGTCATAGAGCCAAAGTCGAGGACCTTTGCGGCCTCTATGTGTTCCTGCTCGGTGAGGTGAGCCATCCGAGACTGCCTCTTCTTGGCGACGTGCTCGTTGCCCTTTGAGGAGGATCCTCCGTAGGAGGAGAGTCCAGCACGACGAAGGCTCGACTCGTCTGCCGCCTTTTTGCGCGGCTCGAGTTGCGCGATTGTTTGTACCTGGCGCTTGAATTCTTCCTTCAGGAGCCAGTGATAGCCCATTAGCAGCTCCTGCGGGGATCCGAAGGGTAGAGGGGTGCCTCGTAGGGCCTCACGACAGCGAGCCCATTCTTGCTCGTTGAGCTTGATTACGATGCGTTCGCCAGTTTGCTCATTTACTATGGTTGGAGGTTTGACTGCCCCTCCGTTGTCAACGGGGACGCGATTGCCACCGCTACCGCCGTTGCCGCCGTTGCCGAGATTGCCACCGTTACCGCCATTAGGCGGGTCGGTTCCGTTGCCGCGATTGCCACCGTTGTCGCGGTTGGCAGAGGTGTCGCCTGCGTTGATGACGGCGCACATGAAGTGATTGGGGAAGCTGCTGCTTCCACAACTCTCAGATTCGGAACCGTAGGTTCCATCTTCAGTGGCCAGATCGCTCAGATCGGAGTTGCGACTGCTGTCGCTGATAGTGTTCGCGACTGTTGTCGAGGTGTTGAGCTTGCTGAGGGTGCCGATCAGCGGAGGGAACCACGATGTTGGGGCAATCGCCGGTGCTGTCGGCTAATCAGGCATGCGAAGCGTGCCTATCTGACCAACTTGGAAGCGGAAGCTCCCGATCGCAAGGCTGATTCCGTCGCCCATAGACTCGAAGGCCGGGTGAGTGGCCGGCGTGTGGACGGTGAAGTCGAACGCACCAAAGAGCTGGCGAATCTCCGCTGTTGCGGATTTGTAGATCGTAGTTGATGGGGCCGAAGAAGCCACAACATCAGCACTCCCAATTCCCACGGACGACGCCAATTGACGAGGGTTTAACTCATCAATGCCCATTGTGATGGACTTGGGTTTTGGAGAAGGAGGTAGCGCTGGAGACATCTATCGGCTAGCAAACAAGCACACAGGGGACAAAGGATTTACCCAGGTTCAGGCCTCGTAGAGGTCCCTACTCCTGCTTGTCTACTCGTGGAATTATCGAAGGAGTCGAAAGTTATAATGGTGCGCAGATGCAATCTGGCGAGAGTTGTGGAAACTAGGGTTGTGTGTGTCCTCCTTGCAACCCCTCCTAGCCTTTATATAGATATGCTACTCGGGTAGTAGGTCGAGTCGGTTACAAGTTAGGGTTTTCTCCTTCAAACTTTCTATCTTTAGCTTCTTCTTGTTCTTCAAGCAATCGAGAGTTCGTAGGTCACTTGAGTCCTTTCATCCGGGCCTTGGCGACACCGTGGGCCTGTACGTATTTGGACCATATATACCAAGCTCGAGTACCTGTAGGGTATACCCATGTCAGCCCGGCTCCGCCGACATTTCTAAACACACAAATAAATGGAACTAATAAGCACAAAAATTCACAGAAAATTTCGGCATAACCTTTGCTAATTTTCTATGTCTAGGAGTGCCAGAAATTCGCTGGAACGGAAATGAATCAACATTCCGGCAAAACATTGGCAACTCAAAAAGAAAACCTACACAAAAAAGCCTAAATAGGCACAAACACAGCCATTTTGCTGCCAGCATACACAAGCACAACCATACACAACTTGCTGCCAGCAGCATACAAGATTAGCATCATTGGCAGCCAATTAGAGTCCCCTGGATAACTCATCCCAGCAGCCAACTATCAGGTGATAGCTACCACTGTGTACACTCAAAATGGAGGCATCATAGTGGCAGATGTAGTAGCAGCAGCCACCGAATTTAGCTAAACCAAAAAAGGGAATTCAAACTATGCAAAAGCTGGACAGCATACACAATATATGCATAAAATAAATATCAGGTGTTGAAGCAGTACAAGCAGTTCATTAGTACCAGATGTACATCATAGAAAATAAGAGCCACTACCTACAGTTCATTAGTACAAGCAGTACAAGCTCTCATTAGTACACTTCATTATAGAATTTCTAGGAGTGGTATAAGCAGTACAAGCTATCAAAATATAGATTTCTATCTATCAAATTCAGGTAGTACAAGCTATCAAATTCAGGCAGATACTACAATGATTGCAACTACAAAAATTGTTCTAGCTGGGAGTATTCCTCCACATATATGCTTCCAATGATTGCTTCAGGCAGACATATGATGCTATCAATACTGTAATGGAAAGGAATCATGTGGCCTTTATGCCCAAAGTTGGGAGTATTCCTCCACATATAGCCTCTTATGTCATTAGGAGTGTCACATTTTTACTTTTACATGTACGATATATTTTTTGTGAGTTTTAGGCAGCAGCAATGATAGAAAACACAACCCCTTTTTGATTAAATGTTCTCTGTGTAGAGAACTGCAAGTGTATGGATTGCAAGAACTATTGCTGCAAGTGTATGGATTGACTAAACTGCAAGTGTATGGATTGACTAAACTGCAAGTGTACTTTCTATGTAGTGTCTTGTGGATAGGCAATAGTTATTTTAACCATGCCAAATTGAAATAACATGCTTACACTCACAATAACTATAGTATTTGGATTTTAACCATGCTAGATTGAAACAGAAGATTAGTTATTTTGGCATCACTAAGCAAAGAGAATGAATATCTCAAACTTTTGTCAATTTCTTCTCTAGTTGGTACTATGCTATTGGTGCTATTGTTCAAGTTCAGTCAAACACATGTCCAATTAATCTACAAAGATTAGCTAGAACAGCCTCAACTGGATCTGTCCAGTAAACCTGCACCAAATATTCAGATCTATTTTTCCTAGGATTCCAGAATGTTTTCTTCAACATGCAGTACCCTTGGTTATCCTAGATTATGTCTAGATTAGGTATATTAAATCAATTCCCTAAATGAATCCATTTCACTATAAAAATCTTTTTGTGAGATTTTAAACTCCAAATGAGTTGAAAATTCTGGGTACTGAAATGTAATTCACATACCTTGCATGTGAATTTGTCCTCACCCTAAGTTGCTTCAAAGTTTGCCTGTAGAAAAAATAACAAAACTAGAGCAAATCTACTTTTAGGATTTTCTCTAGGCCAAACCATAAAATTTTTGGACATAATTCCAACTCTCAGTGATGTGGTCCACTAAATCCTTCCAAACCCCAGGAGATCCATAATTTTTGAGCTATTATTAATTTATAGGGAATTAAACATCTATTCCTAGTATGGTTTCACTCAATAAATCCTAGCAGAAGCTTTGTAACTCCAAATGAGATGATTCCAATTGCTACTGGAAGGTAATCATAATCCTAGCAGAAGCTTTGTAACATCTTCCTCCCCAAGTCTCTCTGATCCCTCTCTCTCTCTCTGGCGAAAATCATCATATTACACTATAACAGGGAGAGGGGAGAGGGGAGGGAAGAGGGGTAGGGGGAAGGGGAGGGAGAGGGGAAGGGGGTAACCTCGATGAAGGTGGATGGAGCACGCGGACGGCGGCAGGAAGGGGCGACGACAGCGTGGCAGAGGAAGGGGTGGCGCGGGTGGGCTCCTCCTCCTAGGCGCGGGCGGGCTCTGATACGTCCATAACGTATCTATAATTGTGATGGTTTTATGCTAATAATATGCTTTTGATACTCATTTTTATATAAAGTTTATGATTTATTTAAACTAACCTACTAACAGTTGCAAAAGTGCACAATGTTCTTATTTTACACTTTGATGTGTAGAAATTACCAAGAATACAAGTGGAAACCTTGTTAGAGTCAAATTGGGATTTTCCAGTAATCTGTCTCAAACTCGTTTTTAAGATGGTCACGTTTCGGGTTGCAGATGGTGTCAAACGTAAAACTCTTCAACTATAAAGTTGTTGGAAATTTCGCGACAAACGTTCTGGACATAAAATTTAGCTGATTCCGAGTTCGAATGAGCCCGATAGGCCCGATTTACTGCAGCCCAAGATGGGGTGACGGAAATCCGAGAAGCTATATAAAGGGAGGAAACCTAATTCGTGGGAGACACCTCCACCCACGAATTTGCAGTCACCAAAGCCACTTTTTTGCCTCCATCATTGATTCCATCTCCATGGGAGAGGGCTCCCAAGAAGCCATGAAGGAAGGGGGCTAAGGGGCGGTGCTCCCCTGTGATACCGGCGGCAGGGAAGGAGTCCTCCACGCCACCGCCGCCGCCTCTTCACCATATTCACCACCATCTCCATCGACTCCACTGCCATATCCATCACCGTTGCTGACTCCCATGATGAGGAGGGAGTAGTTCTCTCTCGAGGATAAGGGCTCTACCGGTAGCTATGTGTTCATCTCTCTCTCTCTATGCGTGATCTTATTGAGATCATAAGATTTGTAATCTATAAATCTATTCTGCTACTTAAGTGCTTTAATGAATCTCTGCTTATCCCCACGTGTGTGAAGTTGACAGTGTGCACACCGTGTGACACTTTGGCTAAGATTACATAAATACTTATCATGAGTATAATTTGAGTTGGATGTCTCTATGAAATTGTGGTGTTTGTTGGAACCATCCAGTGCTCAAGGTGACAGTGTGGGGTTATCTAGATGGGGAAAGCGAACTTTTAGGTGTGCTATTATAGCCCTACCATGGATTAGAGTGTTCAACCAGAGAGTAGTTCAAAGTAGTATCATAAAGAGAAGATATTTATATGAGAGTGTTCACTAGTGAAAGTATGATCCATAGGCCTTGTTTCTAAGCATTGAAACACCGTTTGCAACTACATCCATTACATGTTTGCTTGCTGCCATCTTTATTTCAGTTTGCCTTTAGTCTCTTCCATGTCATCAAGCTATTTTCTAGCACCGTTGTCTTATATCCATACCACTTGTATTTCACTATCTCTTCGCCGAACTAGTGCACCTATACACCTGACAAGTGTATTGGGTGTGTTGGGGACACAAGCGACTTCTTGTATCTTGATTGCAGGGTTGCTTGAGAGGGGATACCTTTGACCACTTCCTCCCTGAGTTCGATAAACCTTCGGTGATCCACTTAAGGGAAAACTTGCTACTGTTCTACAAACCTCTGCACTTGGAGGCCCAATAACTGTGTACAATAATAGAAGTGCATAGACATCAAGCTATTTTCTAGCGCCGTTGTCGGGGAGGTAAGGTAAAAGGTACTCACATCTTCTGGCTACTAAGCTATCTTCTAGTGTGGTTGCCGGTGTGTGAGTGCTCGAAGTTATTTCCTTTAGATTCTGCAATTTTGTCTTTTTGTTTCTTGTTTCCACTAGTTAGGCTTAATGGAAAACAACAACAAAATTAGAGAGCTTTATAGTATTTATCTTGAGTTAGGACATGAAGTGTTTGAAGAGAAAATTAAAAAACCGATGAAACTTTATTTGCATGCTTATAGCAATGTTGTTAGTATGAATTCTTTGGACACCATTATTGCTAATGCTATGGAAAATTCTAAGCTTGGGGAAGCTGGTTTTGATGAGTATGATATTTTTAGTCCCCCAAGCATGGAGGAGAAAATTTACTTTGATGATACTATGCCTCCAACATATGATGATTACAATGATGAATATGATATTTTCAGTCTACCTACTATTGAGGAGAAAATTAATTATGATTACAATATGCCTCCTATATTTGATGATTATGTTGATGAGAATAATAATGATAGCTATTTTGTTGAATTTTCTCCCACCATAATTAATAAGAATGACTATGCTTATGTGGAGAGTAATAATCATTTTATGCATGTGGCTCATGATAAGAATGTTTTATGTGATAGTTATATTGTTAATTTTATTCATGATGCTACTGAAAGTTATTATGAGAGAGGGAAACATGGTTTTATGCATCTCAATAATATTAGGTTTCCCCTCTTTATGTTAAAAGTCTTGAAGTTGCACTTGTTTTGCTCTCCTATGCTTGTTGCTTTGTGCTTCCATGACTTGTTTATTTACAAGATTCCTATGCATAGGAAGTGAGTTAGACTTAAATGTGCTTTGAATTTGCTTCTTGATGCTCTCTTTTACTTCAATTCATATTTCTTATGTGAGCATCTTCTCAAACTATCATGCCTAACTTAAAGGCATTAAAGAAAAGTACTTATTGGGAGATAACCCAAAAGTTTTAGATGAGTCTTGGAAGTTATTACCTCCGTAATAACCGCTCCTTATCCTTTTTATTAGCTTTTTGTGCCAAGAGTAACCTCTAATGAGAGAGAAGTAATGCTTGGGAAAATTGTTGTCCCGAAACAGATTTTTGTGCTTCACTGAAAAATTTCGTGTAAAATCTCTGTACGTTCTTTTGAGGCGTGAATTTTTGTGCTTATGCCCCAGGTCGTTATCTAACTTTCATTAGTTCAACACTTTTCGATTTGATCAACAGAAGATATTCGAAAAAAATGGTTTTTACATGCTGGTCTGTTTTGACAGATTTCTGCCATTATTTGTATTTGTCTCTTAATCTCTTTCTATTTGAGTTCTCTTTGATCATTTGAAATTTTTAAAGGAAGTGCTCCAGTAGCTTGTGTTTTAATGGAAGTTTTACTTGTGTTGGAACTGAACCAAAAGACTTATTATCTTGAGTGCACTAATGTTGCTAATAAAGATTGTGTGAAGTTTTGTATGAAGGAAAAATTTCAGGTGTATGGAGAGAATGATGTAATGAGATAAAGAATGGACTAAAGCTCAAGCTTGGGGATGCCACGCGTGTGACCCCAAGAAATATCCAAGAAGTACAAGCGTCAAAGCTTGGGGATGCCCAAGGCATCCTGACATGGGTATACCCTGCAGGTACTCGAGTTTAGTATATATGGTCCAGATACGGTGGAAGCCCACGTCGTTGCCACGACCCAATGAAGACTTCGAGTGGCCCACGGTCTCTCGATTACTTGCGAGACAAGAAGAAGTTTAAAGATAGAAAGTTTAAAGGGAAAACCCTAATCTGTAACCAACTCGACCTACTACCCGGGACCTGGCCTATCTATATAAAGGCTAGGAGGGGGCGGCGAGGAGGATACACGCAACCCTAGTTTCCACAACTCTCGCCAGATTGCATCTGCACGCCCCTATAATCTTCGATTCCTTCGTTAATTCCAAGAGCAGACAAGCAGGAGTAGGGACCTCTACGAGGCCTGAACCTGGGTAAACCTTGCGTCCCTGTGTGCTTGTTGGCTAGTCGATTGATGCTTCCAGCGCTCCCTCCTTCTCCAAAACCCAAGTCCATAACAATGGGCATTGACGAGTTAAACCCTCATCAATTGGCGCCATCTGTGGGAATTGGGAGTGCTGATGTTGCAGCTTGTTCAGCCTCATCAACCGCGATCTACAACTCTGCAACAACAGAGATTCACCAGCTCTTCGGCGCGTTCGACTTCACCGTCCACACGCCGGCCACTCGCCTGGCTTTCGAGTCCGTGGGCGATGGAATCAGCCTGGCGATCAGGAGCTTCCACTTCCAAGTTGGTCAGATAGGCACGCTTTGCATGCCTGACCAGCCAACGACATCAGCAATTGCTTCAGCATCGTGGTTCCCGCCACGAATCAGCGCCCTCAGCGAGTTCAACACCTCAGCAACAGCTGAGAGCATGGATAGCGACAGTAGTCGTGGATCCGATCTAGGTGGCCTAGCGACGGAAGATGGGGTTGACGGCTCCGGATCCGAAAGTCACGGAAGCAACAGTTTCCCCAACCACTTCATGTGCGCTGTCATCAATGCCGGCGAAACCAGCGCTAATCGCGACAATGGTGGCAATGGCCCTAATCCACCCAACGGTGGCATACCTAACGGAGGACCACCCAATGGCGGCAATGGTGCACCCGTCAACAACGGAGGGGCAGTCGAACCTCCAACCATGGTGATCAAACACACTAGTGAACATGTTGTGATCAAGCTCAACGATCTCGAGTGGGCTCGTTGCCGAGAAGCCCTGCGAGGCAATCCCCTGCCTCCCGGCACACCGCAAGATCTGCTGGTGGGCTATCATTGGCTACTAAAGGAGGAGTACAGACGCCAATTACAAACAATCGCGCAACTCGAAGCGCGTAAAAAGTCGGCGGACGAGTCAAGTCTTTGACGAGCTGGGCTCTCCTCCCACGGAGGATCCTCCTCCAAGGGCAACGAGTACGTGGCCAACAAGAGGCGATCTTGAATGGCCCACCTCACTGAACAGGAGCGCATAGAAGCTGCGAAAGTCCTCGACTTCAGCTCTATGACAGTCGACACATGGGGAAACGTGGTCCCAAAGACGCAAGCTGCAGTGACAGCGGCCACCATGTACCTCCTCAACCACCAGCCACCGGCTGGAGATCACCGAGCCGCCATGCACCGATCTACGATCGCGAGCTTGGGGTTAATCGAAGCCGCTCTCAACAAAGAACCAACGCCGGAGCCGAAGAAAAGCAAGGGGCTGGCGAAACGCTATTCCTCACCCTCGTCCAGCGACGACAGTCACGATCTGTCTCGACGACGCCGCTCACGACGACACGACCACGACTATGATGCGTGTGATGACATCATGCAGCGCAAAATCGACAAGTCAAGGGCACGACGTGCCTGATCGACTGACTCAGAGGACGAAGACATAGAGCTCTGTGGCGCCAGATGCTTTAGCAGGGCTATCAGGCAGAAGCGAATGCCCAAATGGTTCAAGCTCCCATCGGAGAACCCAAAATTTGATGGCCTGCAGGACCCGAAAATCTGGTTGGAGGACCACATCTCCTCCGTCAGGCTCCACGGTAGGAGTCGAAGCACGGCCATGCAATGCCTGCAGCTACAGCTGCAGGGCGCCGCCCGAGCGTGGCTCAACAACCTCCCACGCGGATCCATTCGCAGCTGGGAAGAGCTGGTCTACAACTTTGTGCGCAACGTCAAGGGTACCTACAAAAGGCCCACGTCAATCGAAGAACTGAGGTGCTACCAGCAAAGATCGGGCGAATCACTACGCTCGTACATCCAGAGGTGGTCCATCATCAAGAACTCCGCAGAAAATATCTCGGAGGATCACGCAATCGACACATTCAACGGCGGCGTTCGCCGCATAGAGCTCAGGGAGGAGCTGGGCCGCTCAAAGCCCAAAACAATTGATCACCTGATGGAAATCGCGAATCGGTGGGCACATGGAGAAGACTCGGTGAAAAACCGCGTTCACTCCAACAATGAAGCAGAACTCGAGCACAGACGCGATTGCCGAAGCAAACGTCGAATGCACATCTACGATGATCGCGACGACGTCAACATGGTTGCCGCCGGCTACGCCGATAGGCGCGACGACAACCGCAACAGTGGCTATCACAGCGGTGGACACCGTGACACCAGGAAAACAACACAGGTATGGCAGCACCACACTCGCGAAGAGGCACCCATGACAACAATCGAGGACAAACTGTCCGGGCCGTGCAACGTTCACTTCTACATCGACAAGCACAACGGCAAGAAGAAATCTAGCCACCTTCTCAAGGACTGCCACGAGTTCCTCAAGCTCCACGAGGGTTTGGCTCGGATGAATCGTGACGCAGTTAACAGGGGCTACGGAGTCGCCCTAGGCGCTGTAGCACATGGAGCTCCTCCACCACCACCTGGAGTGCCACCACCTGCGGTCGCACCGGTCCACAATCAAGGCGGAGAGCCCTACCCACGGGTTGTGGGCAACATGATGGTCCAAAAGGGACGCCCCTCGAATCGGGTGTAGAAGGCCATCACTCGCCAAGTCAACTTGGCGACAAACTCACCACCACCTACCACTGAGTACCTCAGTCGAAGCGACTCCTGCATCACCTTCGACAAGCACGACCACCCGCGCCAAGTACCTCTCCCAAGCCACTATCCCCTCGTACTCGAGGCACAGATCGGAGGCTTCGACATGAGTCGCGTCTTCATGGATGGTGGAAGCGGCATTAACCTCATGTTCGCAAGTACCTTGCGAGCGATGAGGATCCCTCTGACCTGCCTAGAGGTCTCAGACACGACATTCCACGACATCGTCCCAGGCAAGGGCATATATCCCCTGGGCAAAATCAACCTCGACGTCATCTTCGGCACGCCGAAAAACTTTCGACATGAACGTATCAACTTCGAAGTCGTCGACTGGCCCTCACAGTACAACTGCGTCCTCGGACGCGTCGCGTTCGCCAGGTTCATGGCAGTGCCACACTACGCCTACCTGCAGATGAAAATGCTAGGCCCAAACGGCATCATCACAATTAACGGGAGCTTCGAGAGGTATGACAGCTGCGACAGGGAATTCAACAGAATTTCCCAGTCCATCGGCATGCAGGAAGAACTCACAAGATTGAAGGAGTCGACAGACAACAGTCTGCCTCCCCTGAGCCGGCCAAGTTCACCCGACCTGTCCTTCGACTCATCGGTGCACACGAAGAAAGTTCAGGTCCACCCATCGGACCCGGCCAAGACGGCCCTCATCGCCAACAACTTGAGTCCTGCATAGGAACTCACGTTTCTCGAATTCCTCCGTGAGCACTGGGAAATCTTTGCCTGGTGTCCAGCGGACATGCCAGGGGTTCCTAGGGAATTTGCTGAGCACACACTCAATGTTAACCCAGGCGCAAGGCCAGTCAAACAAACTGTAAGAACCAAGAGCAAAAGCGGTCAGAATGGAGATCAACAGACTCCTCGACGCCAAATTCATATGCGAGATCAAGGAAAGTACCTGGATCGCCAACACGGTGCTGGTACCCAAAAAGGACACGGATATCGTACGGATGTGCGTGGATTTCACCTCCCTGAATAAGCACTGCCCAAAGGATCACTTCCCGCTGCCGCGAATTGACCAGATCATCGACTCCACAGCGGGATGTGAGCGTCTCTGCTTTCTCGATGCCTACTCAGGCTATAATCAGATTCGAATGAAGGAGGAAGATCAAGAGAAAACGGCGTTTACAATGCCTTTTGGTGTGTTCTGCTATAACACAATGCCCTTCGGGCTAAAAAACGTAGGAGCCACCTATCAGCGGTGCATGCAGGCTTGCCCCAAGAACCAACTTGGTCACAACATCCAAGTCTATGTTGATGACATCGTAATCAAAACCAAAGAGGAAGCCTCGCTAATCGACGATTTACGCGAAACCTTCGCCAACCTCGACTGCTACCAGATCAAGCTCAATCCGGACAAATGCGCCTTTGGCGTACCATCTGGGTAACTACTCGGGTATCTCATCTACGCAAGAGGGATCGAGGCAAACCCAAAGAAAATAAAAGCCATACTAGCCATGGAGAAGCCGAAAAACGTAAGAGGAGTCCAGCAGCTGGCAAGGCGAATTGCGGTGCTCAATCGATTCATCAGTCGAATGGGCGAAAAGGCACTGCCCTTCTACCAACTTCTCCGCAAAACTGACAAGTTCGAGTGGACCAATGAGGGAAGCATTCGAAGACCTCAAGCATCTACTATCTACCTCACTAGTACTGGTGACCCCACGCGAAAGAGAACCACTGTTGCTATACATCTCTGCCACCAACCAGGTGGTCAACACGGTGCTCGTGGTGGAACGAGCCAAGGGAAACAAGGTCCACGGGGTGCAGCGCCCAGTCTACTACCTCAGCGAGGTGCTCACGCCAACAAAACAGCGGTACCCGCACTACCAGAAGCTGGTATACAGCATCTTCATGACAGCCAGGCGACTGCGCCACTACTTCTAGGAGCACCCAATCGTGGTGGTCAACGACGCCCTGCTTGGGCACATCCTCAAAAACCCCGACGCCACCGGACGAGTCGCGCTTTGGGGAATCGAGTTGTCACAACGAGACATTACATATGAAAAGCACGACGCGATCAAGTCACAAGTCCTCCCTGATTTCCTCGTGCACTGGATGGAGAATCAGCTCCCTGAAAAAGCAGATATGTCTTATCCCTAGACAATGCACTTCAACGGATCCAAGCGAAAGGACGGAGCTGGCGCAGGTGTCATACTGACATCGCCCCAAGGAGACAAGCTGAAATACATTTTGCGAATGCAGTTCACTGACTCCAACAACAAAGTGGAATACGAGGCCCTGTTGCACGGGATGCATATGGCAAAAGCATGCGGTGCCAAGAGGCTCATCATCTACGGCAACTCCAAGCTGGTCGGCAACCAAACAATGCACGAGTGCGACGCGCTGAATGACAATATGATCGCCTACCGCGACCTCTACGACACACTCGAAGGGGACTTTGATGGCTGTGAGCTGCGGCATGTAGGCCGCGAAAGCAACGAAGAGGCAGATGCACTCACCAACATTGGCTCCACCTGCGCCCCCATACCACCTGGGGTATTTCTCGAGCGTATCTGTGAATGCTCCATCAAGCCAAAGTCCACAGAGAAGAAAGAAAGCGCAACAACGGACTCGGGGGCTACGCCACCCAATGAGCCAATGGCACTCGATGACCTGAAGCTCGACACAGGACTCGAGGGACCAATAGGAGTCATGATTATCGAGCCATCTTGGACTCAACCCTACATCACATATCTTCTCAGCAATAGGCTACCGGATGACCCGACTGACGCACGACACATCGCACGACAATCAAAGGCATTCGCTGTTATCAACGGCGAACTATACAAGCGCAGCATCACAGGAGTACTCCAACGGTGCGTCTCCAACGCGGACGGAAGGGCCGTCCTCCTCGACATTCACGAAGGTACTTGTGGGCACCATGCCGGCAGTCGCGCCCTCGTCGCCAAAGCTCTACGAGCTGGATTCTACTGGCCCACGGCCATGCGCAACGCCAAGGACATCGTCCAAAGATGCAACGCTTGCCAGCGATTCGCGGACAAACCGCACGCACCTGGCGTGGAACTCTGGCCAATACCACTAGCTTGGCCCTTCGTGCAATGGGGACTCGACATGGTCAGCAAGCTTCCAAAGTCCTCACGAGGAGTCTACGTCTACCTCTTGGTAGCAGTCAACAAATTCACCAAGTGGATAGAGGCCATGTCGGTGACAAACCAGTCAGGAACTAGTGCAATCAAGTTCTTCGAGTCCATTGTCTATCGCTTTGGAGTGCCACACAGCATCATCACGGACAATGGAATGAACTTCACCTCTAAGGAGTTCCAGGGTTTCTGCGAAAACCTGGGAATCAATGTAAGCTATGCCTCCGTAGCTCATCCATAGACCAATGGTCAAGTCGAAAAGGCCAACAGGCTCGTCTGTGGCGGAATCAAGAAGCGACTCCTTAGGCCACTCGAGCAAGCCGCAGGATGCTGGCCAGACGTGTTGCAATCTGTACTATGGAGCCTACGCACAACCCCAAATAGTGCCACGGGGTACACCCCGTTCTTCATGGTGCATGGTGCTGAAGCGGTGCTACCCGCAGAGGTACAATACAAAGCCCTGCGAGTGGTCGCTTACAGCTAGCAGGAGTCAACTCTTGCACTCGAAGACTCTGTCGACCTCCTTGATGAGGCACTGGAAATCGCAGCAGAAAGATCGACGATCTACTAGCAAAACCTACGCAACTACCACAGCAGAAGGCTACGCCCCAGGTCCTTCGTTGAATGAGACCTGGTCCTGCGACTAAAGCAACAAGGGCACCTCAAGCTCGAGTCCCCTTGGGAAGGACCATACGTGATTACAGATGTAATCCTAGGTGGCATCTATCGCCTCAAAGATTTCGATACAGGAGTCGCATACTCCAACCCCTGGAACGTCGCGCAACTGTGACGCTTCTACCCTTAGTCTTTTTTCCTTTTATATTACAAATAAGGCTTTTCAGCCAGGCTACTTAGCCACACACAGTACCTCGTACTGTTCTACGAATAAATAAAGCTAACTTCCCCAAACTCTATGTCTTCTATTATTTGTCGCAATCTTATCACTCGGGGGCTGCGCCACCCTTTACACATCTGTTCTACGAACCAATCGCGATATCCTGAGTAGCTAACGCAATAATCGAACCCTTGACAAACACCAACCCAGCTGCAACGCACCTGGCAGATTGGCAAGGTGCTGAGATAAACACAAGTCAGGCTAACGAAAAGGAATCACATAGTGCAACGCACTCGCAAAACATACGAGCTAACAAGCTCTTTACACATAAATGTCAATCAATTATAAACAGCATATATATATGAACTTTACAACACTGGTATATTTATATGCAGGATACAAGTTAATACTACTGTTGCAATAGAAGAACGTTTGTCTGTTCCTCGAAGAAGTCGACAACTTCCTCTGCTGGCTGATTCACCACCTGGTAATGAGGAACCATATTCCAGGTCGAACCTGCCGGCGGAGTCGGCGGACCAGCAGCAACAACTGTAATATCTACATCAGGCCTATTCAGTCGCACCAGCAATAAAGCAGCCTTGGCACTAGCCACCAACTGCTGCCGCATGCAATCTCGAACTGCACTTAAGTCTTGAAACTTAGCAAGGAGAGCCAACAGGATCGAAGGAATGACATCTAGCAGAAACATTGTTTGATAGATATTCCTTAAGCATGATTGCAATTTCTTCAGAAAATGAAGCACTCGTGAGGCACGATCCTGTAGGGTCGCAAGTGCGATTGCGCGATCATGATCCACCTAGAAGTACCCACTTGCCTGAAGCTATTCCTAGGTCAGGTCGTTCATGCGAATGGCGATCCTGTCCTTCTCATCCTGTGGATGACACGCACTGACAACTATACCAAGCAAGAGGCAAAAGTATGAAGACCACGAACTACCGCGATTGACTACAAGAAAAGATAAGGAGGCAGAAAGCTAACACTTGAACTGGTCACCCAGCTGCACCACCTCCCCTAGTAGATATTGCTCTCGGGCGGTGGTCTTCTCCGCCCTCGACTTCCATACATCCGTGTTACCGCGGAGGACGGGAAATTCGCGTTCCAGCTGCTTAACGCGATCACGCAGTCGTGAAAGCAGAGACATCTCATCCACCTTTCAGTGCGACTGCGCTAAGGTATCACCAGTGGATGGCGGATCCCGAGGATCACTCGAAGGACCACTCGATGTACCCTATCACAAGCCAAGCAAGAGATAATAAGAAGACCAAGCAACACATGGACAAAAACTCAAGTGCATTCAAACATAACAAAGTATCAACGGAGACACCCGCCAGCGGCATGTTCTAGACAAAAGGGGTCAAGCTATTCACTATTACAAATATAACTACTCAGGAGTAGCTTGCTTCTTCGACTTGGACTTCGACTTCGGAGGCTTCATCGATTCCGTGGCGGTATCAGATGCCACAGACCTCCCGCCGGCCCCTGACGCCGCAGCCTTCGCCGCCTTCTTGGCTCGCTGCAGCTCCTCAGAATACTTGGTGAATGTGTTGATGAGTTGCGGCCCGTACTTGCCGCAGACAGTTGCAAAGGGAGCAAAAACTACCTGTTGCCCATCTACGCCGACGGGCATCGCCTTGGAGACCGCAGCAGGATCCACCTCCACACCATGGGCTTGAACCATCACGAGTGACATGGAAGCGCCAACCGCACGAAGCGAGTTCTTGAAGTCTGCAAGAATACCTCCAGCAAGGGACTCCACAAGGTCATCCAAGTTCTCGATTAGCTCAGGTTTGGGTGCCAGCTCCTCGCGGATGCGACTGAGAATGCCCTTAGCTTTGGTCAGCGTTCCCTGAATGGACACGCTGTGGTCCTCGATTCCCGCGACAACACCTTCCAAGGCATCATCGTGACGAAGCGCTTGGGCGTCAAAACTCAAACCGCCAGCATCTACACAGAACAAAGCATCAGCACAATAACAAGACATTGAAGAAAGAAGCAGTTAAAACACAAAAGGACAAATACCTGAAAGAGACTTGGCAATCGAGAAGAGCTTCTCTTCGAACAACTTCTCCCTCGCAGCGATGGAGGCGCGCAAATCCTCTTCACGTTTCCGCGATTCATCAAGCGCAGCGACTGCCTCATCGCGACTCTTCACCGCCACGGCGAGCGTCTTTTCAAGGGAAGCGGCTTCGCAAAGAAGCACGTTATGCTCAGCTACAAAACATACAAAGATAGACCGTCGGTCGAGTATATAAAAATATCACAAGGATGAAGAAGAAGAAGCAAAAGATACTAACTTTCAACCATGCGATGGCGATTGTCCAGCAATGCATGCTGTCGACCCATTGCAAGTACTTGCTCCGCCAGGCGAGCAGCTTACTTCACAATAAGCTGCAATAGGAGAACAAATAAAAGCATCAGCAGATAGCATGGATGACTAATTCGACTGCAAGTAAAAGCAACATCACACATACGTGCTCCTCCAGAGACTCCGAAGTCGATTGCCGCGCAGTCGTCCGGACAACCATCTGGTGCTCCACAGCGTGTGGAGAACTTGACGAATTGTGCCCAGAGTGGGCCGTGAATGGAGGAGAAGGAGTTCGCTCAGCCACTTCCTTGGCCTTGGAGTCTGCAACTCCAAATTCCTTCAAAAATTGGATGTCGCCAGAAGATGACGATGCCGGTTGACTACAGAACAAAATCAACATCAGGAAATGCAACTCCAAAAAAAGAACCAAGATGAGAACTGTGTACTTACCAGTCAAACTTATCAAAATCAAAGGTTTGGTCCTCCGACTCTGACGACTCCTTCGGCAGCCGCATATTCTTGCGGGCAGATGGAGCCATGGAACTCATAGGAATAGCAGGAATCGGCGACTTCGCGCCAATAGCTGGACCTTTTGGAGTCGAAGGAGACGACGCATCCGAATCTTTGCTGCGCGCACGCTTGCGAGTGTCCGTACTGCTGGACTCGGGGGCTTCCTCCTCCTCTTCAAATGGGACGGTCGATTCCGACTCATCCTCTTCATCTACTTCGCGAGGAATAACCCCCTCAGGAAAAGGGCACAAACTGGGAGACACCTTCCAATCCTGCATACAGAAAACAAGTCAGCACACGTCAAGGAAATCAGAAGCACTCAACAAATAAAGCTACTTTGTAGCACAATCATACCTCAGGAGGAGGGTTAGAAGCGTCAAATGGAGGCACGACTGGTTCACCGGGGAGTACATCTGTGGCGGTGTACTTGGTCAACAGTCGCACCCTCTTATCTACTTCACTCGCGGAAATGCCATCATCAGATACACGAGTGACATTATCTACACCAGCCCATTGGAACATGGGGTGGATTCTGGCCTGCATGGGCTGGATGCGATGGCGCAACCATGTGCGAATGAGGGCGCAACCTCCCTCTTCTTTACCCATGCGACTCTCGAGGTTGCAGATGCGCTCGTACAGCACTTCTGTCTCCTCGGACTCGCCAGGCATCACCACGTTATTTTAAGAACGCCTCCTCCTGCACAGTTTTGCGGGATCAAAAGGCGCGAGTCCGAAGTGCTCTCCGTCGGCCTTCTGGTCGCGGATGTAGAACCACTTGTCTCTCCACCCTTGGACAGACGCCATGAGCTTGATATCGAAGTATGTGACGGAGGAGTCGACATGGACCCCGCAGCCTCCTACGTCATAGACTACGGAGCCACATGCCGACTGACGCTTCAGCTTGAAAATCTGTTTGAAGAGAACAAAGTGTGGCTCGACTCCGAGCCAGCACTCGCAAAGTGTAATATATCAGGCGATGTGGAGAATAAAGTTGGGGGAAAGCTGATGCAGCTGGATCCCATAGAAACAAAGGAGGCCCCTGAAGAAAGGATGTAGGGGTAGAGACAGACCACGATGATGAATACTAGGAACATCACTTGAAAACTAGCAGGAGGACAAGGAGTTACCTTGCCGCCCGGCACTCGCGAGTCACCAACCATGGGAGATAGAACTCCATCTTGACGAAGAAGACGGAGCTCAGATGATTTGATGATGGACGCGTGCCATGCACCATTGGTGACGCGGGTGCCCACGCCCTTCTTCTTCCCAGCACCGGCGGTGCTGGTGCCCGTAGCGGTGGAGCCGACTTTCTTCTTGGTAGCAGCAATGGCGGCAGCGGACTCAGCGGCAGCGCCTCCTATCTTCTTCCCCATCTTGCGGTGGCGATGCGAGCGGAGGAAATAACTCAGAAACACACGGAGTTGGTCCAGCGCCGTGAAACGGGACGAACTCTAAGAGGCAGAGCAGCAGCAATGGCGATGGAGGCACAAAGCAGAGAAAGAGCAGATGGGAAATTACCGCAGCTACGCTGCTACTTAACCCCCTGGCGGATGCAATCCAACAGCCAGCAGAAACCCTATTGGACGCGTGGCGCACATCGTGATCAACATGTGGAGGGCCTAAAACACGAACCGTCCCCTACTACATCCATTACGCACGGAAATCGAGGAGTCGCAGTTAAAACGAAAGATTACGCACGCCCGATCAAGTCAGGGTCAGAAAATGGGACCCACCGCTCGTCCTGTCCCGTCAAAACCGCTCACGCGGGCAACTGGGGTCATCACATCGTTAGCACTGATGTCATCAAATTGAACACTAGAAGACTTCGACTACTTTAGTCCTTGCTCGAGTCTTCGACTCCACCAAGCACTCGGGGGCTACTCCCATAGGGAGCGCTGGTCGCGCACCCTACAATTTTCTTTTTTATGCAGGAATATGGACACTCAAGACTTACCCAACCACTCAACGATGGATCATGGGTTACTCCCATAAGGAGCGCTGGAAACAAATTCGACTGAAACAAGTAAACAAAAGACGACAATAGTCGCGAAAGTTCTTTAGTCCCTGCCTGAGTCTTCGACTCAACCAGGCACTCGGGGGCTACTCCCATAGGGAGCGCTGGTCGCGCACCCTATGATTATTTGTACATCGTACTGTGTGTTGATAACATCCACACTCGAAGTCTATGGCGACACCACCTCATATTTTTCCCTACAAAGAGACTATGTCTCCTGGGTTACCCGAATCATCTCCGCGATGACAAAAAATTCGGATGCCGCGCTTGCAGCGTGAAGATAAGACCTGAATAAGGCCTGGCAACGCATTTGTTGTGCACTACCAGAAATATATCCATGCCTACAGGTACGATGGACATGCCTTGACGGACGCGTCGAGTGCTCACACTCTATACTGGATTTCGACTCCTGTAAGACCTCTGTGGCTTGAGTCGAATTACACCAGCACTTTCTCGAATTCGAGTCTGGGGACTCGAGTTCGAGTAGATTGCATTGTTTTGCCCTAAGGCAGTTAACTGATACCGATGTATCGGGTTAATTAGGCACGCATATTAACAATCCCTATGATACAAACAAAATACTCTGTCATGCACTCAAAAGGCTTCATAAAGTCCCAGTCGAATCTGCGATTCCACTGGACACTCAAGGGCTACTGACATGGGTATACCCTGTAGGTACTCGAGTTTAGTATATACGGTCCAGATACGGTGGAAGCCCATGGCGTTGCCACGGCCCAATGAAGACTTCGAGTGGCCCACGGACTCTCGATTACTTGCGAGACAAGAAGAAGTTTAAAGATAGAAAGTTTAAAGGGAAAACCCTAATCTGTAACCGACTCGACCTGCTACCCGGGACCTGGCCTATCTATATAAAGGCTAGGAGGGGCGGCGAGGAGGATACACGCAACCCTAGTTTCCACAACTCTCGCCAGATTGCATCTGCGCGCCCCTGTAATCTTCGATTCCTTCGTTAATTCCAAGAGCAGACAAGCAGGAGTAGGGACCTCTACGAGGCTTGAACCTGGGTAAATCTTGCATCCCTGTGTGCTTGTTTGCTAGCCGATTGATGCTTCCAGCGCTCCCTCCTTCTCCAAAACCCAAGTCCATAACAATGGGCATTGACGAGTTAAACCCTTGTCACATCCCCTTCTTCATCAATAAAAATCTCAGGTTCTTCTAGACACTTCGTTTTTATTGTTTCATGCACTGTTGTGTTGTTCTTGGAGCGTCTTTGTTTTTGTTTTTAGTTTTATTTTTCTTGGTTTGCTGCAATAAGTTGGTTGGATCCCAACACTTTTTTTGGAGAGAGACACACTCTGCTTTCATTGTTTAGAACAGTCTAGTTTTCATTCTTATTGTTTTATGAGTGTTCTCTTTTGCTAGCACTATGCTTAGCCTTAGTTTTCTTATGCTTTCAGCTTAGAACTTTTTAGTTCTTCTTTGTTGATTTGTGAGACAAGATCACTGATCTTTATTTATTATTATCTTTGTGAGTTGTTTCAAATAGGTTGATTTGGATTGGAAAAGAGTAGGAAAGTTCATGCTTAAGTGGTATAAAAGGAGCTTGTTTTTGACTGTGGCCTAGGCTTTATCCTGTCATGCTTGATATTGTTTTGGCTTTATGCTTAATGATTTTTGCTGTAGCATGACATGTTATAAACAATTGAGATTGCTTAATGTGCCTTGAAAGAATCATGCGTTGTTTTAGCATATTAAAGCATAATATTGTGGTATTCTCCTTTAATGCTTTATTTGGGTTGACTTGGCGCATGCTCACACCATGTTAAGACTATACCAAGTCACCATAGCTTCAATGATCATTTAGTTTTAGACTTGTAATATCACTTAATGCTTTAATTAATAATGTTTTGTCGCTTTGCATGATTATGGCCATTATTACTCTCTTAGTTGGTCGCTCCCAGTCTTTTGCTAGCCTCCATACCAAGTATGAGATCCACTCATGCATCTAACTCGAAATAAAACCAAGTTATTCCAAAGAGTCCACCATACCTACTATTATCATTTGCTATTCCAAGTATATTCATGTTTTTATCTACCTTCCGAATTAAACTTGTTATGTGAAAATTAGTGATTAAAGCTCTCACGAACTTGATGGCACACTTTACTTTTCTTGCCCCTAATAAACTTGAACCATTGTGTCATATATGTTGTATATGATTGCACTTATACGTTGGGGATTAGCAAAACCATGATGTCATGGGGAATGCTTTCAACATTGCACTTGTACATTGTACCTAGTTGATACCATGCTCTTTTCTCTATGGATGTCGTCGGTGTGAAATGAAAGGGGAGCTTGTAAGTCCATGGAGTTATGTATGTGTGTTAGAGAAACGTCTGGGCCGCTGGTCTAATCCATGCCTAATCATGGTGGAAACCTGTAGCATAACCATAATGAGCAATCTATGAAGCATTCTTCTTATAAAAAAGAGACACTAATTGAAAAAAAGAGAAAAAAGAAATAAAAAGATGAGAAAAGAGGAAAAAGAGAAAAAAGCACCATTTTCCCATGGTAAATAAGAAGATTTGCTGAGATGCTCGCTGCCTGCTTGCCTTGTCATTTTGATATGGGGATTCTTCCGTATCATTGGGAAAGGGGTACCCCATTGGCGGTTCTCTATGATACACATGTACTTACTATGACAAGGACTTACCGGTAACTAAACTTGAGTAGCATGAGGAGCGGCCCTCGTATCCAAGGGACATGAGATTTCCAACTTATACTTTGTTAAGCATATACTCCATAGTTTGTTCACTTTAACCTTAATCACTTCAAGATGCTTATGATAGGGGCAATAAGAGCTGAAAGCTAATAAGTACCATAATTTTTGAAAGCTCTTTATGAAACTTGAATCCCTGCTTCCTTCCATGAAGGCCTTTCTTTTACTTTTATGTTGAGTCTCTATCTTCTATCTTTATGCACCTATTAAGAGAGCATAGTGGTCATTCTTAGTTTAATGTGCATTGTCCCAAAACTTGTTGATTGATTCATAACTTTGTTATTGCTTGTCCTTAAACTATTTGTATCTAGTCACCCTTATGAACTTTGAAGGTGTCCTATGCATTTATATTTTGCTACACTATGAGGGACAAGATGAATACCACTCTCATTATGTTTGCTATATATGAAACAAACAAACGTCTTTCAATGCACTATTATTTATGATCTTTTGTTTGTACATTGTCATGTTACAACATAGTTGCTATGTATTATTGTTAGAACTCTATCTTTCATGTTCATGTTTAGAGTACCTTGATCCTAGCTATCAATGCTTTTACAATAATGATGATCAAGATTGTGTTGGCTACGTGTCACCTCAAAAATTATATTGTTTTTATCGTTTACCAACTTGAGGACGAGCAGGAACTAAGCCTGGGGATGTTGATACGTCCATAACGTATCTATAATTTTTGATGGTTTTATGCTAATAATATGCTTTTGATACTCTTTTTATATAAAGTTTATGATTTATTTGAACTAACCTACTAATAGTTGCAAAAGTGCATAATGTTCTTGTTTTACACTTTGATATGTAGAAATTACCAAGAATACAAGTGGAAACCTTGTTAGAGTCAAATTGTGATTTTCTAGAAATATGTCTCAGAACTGTTTTTGAAGATGGTCACGTTTCGGGTCGAATACGGCGTCAAACATAAAACTCTTCAACTACAAAGTTGTTGGAAATTTCGCGACAACCGTTCTGGACATAAAATTTAGCTGATTCCAAGTACGGATGGGCCCGATAGGCCTGATTTACTGCAGCTCAAGATGGAGTTACGGGAATCTGAGAAGCTATATAAAGGGAGGAAACCTAATTCGTGGGAGACACATCCACCCACGAATTTGCAACCACCAAAGCCACGTTTTTTCCTCCCCCATGGATCCCATCTCCATGGGTGAGGGCTCCCAAGAAGCCATGAAGGAAGGGGCTAAGGGGCGGTGCTCCCCTGTGATACCAGCGACGGGGAAGGAGTCCTTCGTGCCACCGCCGCCGCCGCCTCTTCACCATATTCACCGCCATCTCCATCGACTCCACCGCCATCTCCATCACTGTTGCTGACTCCCATGATGAGGAGGGAGTAGTTCTCTCTCGAGGCTAAAGGCTCTACCGGTAGCTATGTGTTCATCTCTCTCTGTATGCGTGATCTTATTGAGATCATGAGCTTTGTAATCTATAGATCTATTCTGCTACTCAAGTGCTTTAGTAAATCTCTGCTTATCCCCACGTGTGTGAAGTTGACAGTGTGCACACCGTGTGGCACTTTGGCTAAGATTACATAAATACTTATCATGAGTATAATTTGAGTTGGATCTCTATGAAATTATGGTGTTTGTTGGAACCATCTAGTGCTCAAGGTGACAGTGTGGGGTTATTTAGATGGGGAAAGCGAACTTTGAGGTGTGCTATTATAGCCCTACCATGGATTAGAGTGTTCAACCGGAGAGTAGTTCAGAGTAGTATCATAAAGAGAAGATATTTATATGAGAGTGTTCACTAGTGAAAGTATGATCCCTAGGCCTTGTTTCTAAGTATTGAAACACCATTTGCAACTAGATCCGCTACATGTTTGCTTGCTGCCATCTTTATTTCAGTTTGCCTTTAGTCTCTTCCACGCCATCAAGCTATTTTCTGGCACCATTGTCTTATATCCATACCACTTGTATTTCACTATCTCTTCGCCGAACTAGTGCACCTATACACCTGACAAGTGTATTGGGTGTGTTGGGGACACAAGAGACTTCTTGTATCTTGATTGCAGGGTTGCTTGAGAGGGGATACCTTTGACCACTTCCTCCCTGAGTTTGATAAACCTTGGGTGATCCATTTAAGGGAAAACTTGCTGCTGTTCTACAAACCTCTGCACTTGGAGGCCTAACAACTATCTATAAGAATAGAAGTGCGTAGACATCAGGCTCCTCCTCCTCCTCCTAGGCATGGCGGCGCGAGCGGGATCCTCCTCCTGGGCAGCGCGAAGGCGACGGTAGCAGCGATCGAGGAGAGGTTGCATTTCATCCAATCCAGAGAAAAAGTGAAAGAGAAAAAAAGGCTCAATCATAGACAGGTACCAGCTTATGCGAGACGCATATTTGAAAATGCGCCTCACATAAGTTTACGCGAGGCGCATTCTGGCCATATGCGCCTCAGCTATTATTCACTACTAGTCAACTAGCGCGTTGCGCTAGTATCTGTCAACAAACACACATTTGCCCACTGGTATCGTCTCTTGTCCTGTTCTGAACCCTAGCCATCCAGGTTTGAATCCTAGGGGCAACATATTTTTGTAATTTTTTTAAAGGCCATTTTCCATGTAAAAACATTGTCCAAACACAATATGAACTATAAAATATACTGTAAATATTTTAAAAATTCAAATATTGCCAAAACAACACAAGTGAGTATTATGAATGTGTCTCGTCGATACATAATATTCTCAATGCAATATTATAGCATACAAAAAATGATAATTATGAATGTTTCGATACATAATAGTATGCCACACACACATGACAGTTCTTGACAATGGTCAGAGCGCGCTAGCGTTTCTTGACAATGGTCGTCTTCTTGCCCTTTTTTGTCGCGGTTGCATAGGTTAGGTCCGGGACGTCTTCACTACTTCTTTTGAATGGGAGTCCTTTCTTAGGTAGGGTTATGGTGTACGGTGCTTGGTTGCCGTATCCGTCTTCCATCTTCGGGTCACCGTTCTGGTCAAAGTCTTGCTCTTTGGCGATTCTGTCCATTCTGATGATGTTCCTTTTGCCTCTCCTGACGACAACCCGGCTAGGCTTTGACGGGTCTATGATGTACCAGCATTGGTTGACCTTGCTAGCTAGAACCCAAGGCTCATTTCTCGCGGATGCATTCGCGCTAGTGATCTTTGACGGTATAACCATGGTGGTGAAACATCAGCCTTCTTTCTCGACGCTCTTGGCCCACGTGACAGGAACATCGACACCTTCTCCGTAACGTAGTCGAGCTCCCAAATCTCCTCGATCCTTCCGTAGTATCTTTCTGGGTCGTTGCCGGTGTAGAATATCCCCGTAACCCCTGAGTTCTGGTAATCACAGTTATTGTCCTTTTCCTCTGTGTAGAACGTGTATCCGTTGATATCGTATGCCTGATAGGTCATCAAGTTGTGCGAGACGCCCCGTGACAAGGAGAATATGAGTATATCTTCCTTCGAGTACTCACCTTGTGGTGGATTAGAAATGACCTTCTCCCTGAACAACCGTGTGAAACCAGAGTTGTGCTCCTTGATAACATCTTCCTCCGAGTACTGGCGCCCCTGGTCAGCGTAATTCTTCTTGATAAACTCTTTGTGCTCATATATGTATGGATCGACCACCTGCAGGTGCTGTAGAGCGACCAGGTTTGCTCTTTCAAAGTCCTTGGTTCGGCCCTCGATGTTGACATGCTTTGGGCGCCGACCCTCATGGTGACCGCATCCAGCGAGCCTCCCGAGGTGCTTGTTGAATGGCAGACCAAGAAGGGTCTTGGTTTGTAGAAAGTTCGAGCAAAAAGAGATGCACTCTTCGGCCAGGAAGCCGTTTGCTACGCTTCCATCTAGACAGGACCTGTTTTTAACGTATCCTTTGATGTGTCCATTGAGCCTTTCAAACGGCATCATGCTTCGCAGAAACGGAGGACCGAGCTGGACGATATTCTCCACGACATGGAGAAGTAGATGAAGCAGGACGTGGAAGAATGCGGGAGGGGGGGAATAGATCCCGAGCTCACATAGTATCACCACGATCTCGTCCTATAGACTCGTGAGATGCTTAATGCCTATCGACTTCCGAGAGATGACGTCAAAAAAGTTGCAGAGGCCAAACAACGTTTCACGGACGTGCTTGTCCATTATACCTCGGATCGCGACCGGGAGTACCTGCGTCATCAGCATGGCGACGTCATGAGACTTCATCTCGCTGAAGCGCTGCTTCGCCTCGTCTAGCCATTTGACTCTGAGGAGGCATTTCATAAACTGTATGGCCTCCTTCTTACTCAGAGTGAAGCACGAGGCCTTGAGCTTGACCTCACCCTTCTTGAACTGCTTTTTGCCCTTGCAACGATGGCTATTCTGCGTTTCTGTCTCCTCCTCCTCGTCATCGCTAGGTGGTGGTTGAAGTTCATCCCTGATGCCCATATGCTTCAAGTCGTTCCTTGCCTTCGGCCCATCTTTGGTGTTGTCAGTATTAATGAGGGTGGAAAGCAGACTCTCACCCACGTTCTTCGTGATATGCATGAGATCGAGGCTATGAGGCACGCGGAGGATCTTACAGTGTGGCAAGTCCCAGAAAACAGACCTCGCCTTCCATACCTTCAGCAACGGCTCTGGCTTCTTCTGGGTCTTTCCTGGTGCAGGGCATTCCTTCCAGTTATTCAACATCTCGTAGATTTCCGCACCGCTCCTCTGGTCCGAGATTCCTCAGAGCTCGGCTGCCCCATCGAAGAGATCTCCTAGCTTTCTCCGGGCATGATTCTTGGGAAGCCACCTCCGAGCCCCAAGGAATAAGGTTTTCCCGGACCCAGGATATTTCTATAGCTGGCGGTACGTTGTATTATCTTTGCACCTAACGCACCCATAGAATCTTTGGACCACCTGCCCCGAGAAGTATCCGTAACCAGGATAGTCTTGCACCGTCGTGATCACCGCGCTCTCATGTCGAAGTATTCTTGTCTCGAGGCATCCCACGTACGGGCTCCTTCTTCCCATAATGTGGCCATCTCCTCTTTCAACAACGTGAGATACATATTGATGTCTGTACCGGGTTGTTCTGACCCTTGAACTAGCATACTCATGGTTACATACTTCTTTTTCATGCACAACCAGGGGGAGGTTGTAGATCCATACAAACACGGGCCAGGTGCTATGTGTGCTGCTCTGGCTTCCGAACGGATTGAGTCCATTGGTGCTCATGCCTAGCCTGAGGTTCCTTGACTCTTTCCCAAAATGTTGGTAATATTGGAGGTCCAACGCCTTCCACTAGCAAGCATCCGAAGGGTGCCTCAGCATTTCCTCCTTCTCCGAATCATCGTCTTCCGGCCTCTTTATTTTCGCGTGCCAGCGCATGAGCTCTGCTTCCTTAGGATCCGCGAAATACCGCTGCAGACGAGGAGTTAGAGGAAAGTACCACACCACCTTTCTAGGAGCTTTCTTGGTCCCTCTCTTGTATCGAGAGGTCATGCACACCGGACACGTGGTCTTCTCCGCGTCCTCCCCCGGTAGATGATGCAATCATTTATACAGACATGGTATTTCACGTGCGGTAGATTGAGAGGGAACGTGACTTTCTTGGCCTCAGCGTTACTAGTCGGACATGTGTTCCCCTTCTTGGGAAGAATATCGTGTCAGAATGCAATGTTCTCGTCGAAGCATTCGTCGGTCATTTTGTGTTTTGCCTTCATCTCCAGATCCCTGAGCGTTACATTCAGACGGGTATCCCCGTCGTTACATCCATCAAACAATGGAGTGACCGTGTCTTTATTCATTTGCTCCAGCTTAGATTTCTCTCTAGCGGTGGCTCTGACGTTACTCGTCTCCTTGAGAAGCAGATCTTGGACATGAGGGTCTCACGGCCAGCTCGAATCATGGTTGACACCTTGATCTTCGTGTTCATGCCCGGCGCCACCTTGATCATCTTCGTGTTCATGCCCGGCGCCACCCTGATCTTCATGATCATCACCTGCCCCGTCGTCGGCGTCTTGATCTTCGTGATCATGACCGGCATCTTGATCTTCACCATTATTGACATCCTCATCATCATCTTCGTCATCACGTATCCACCGAGTGTAGCCATCCATGAAACTACGTCGGAGCACGTGCGACTCCAGCATTCCGGAATCGTGCCTTATCAGATACATCAGCTTGTAGTCGCGACACAGACATCTTATCTCCGTCTTGTTCGCGCGTGCCATATCGGTCCTCGCGCATCTCATCCACCTATCCACGAGGGCTTTGCGGATCAGTGGTCGGACCATGGTCGCCTACGCGTGGTACAAAGAGCAAGAGAATAATTAGAGCATATATGGACATCTGGATCGCCTGAAAAATTCGACATGACCTCCCCTAAAAAGAGGACATCTGCGAGTGCCAGAAATTCACCGGAAAAGAAATGAATCGACATTCCGGCGAAACATTGGCATCTCAAATGAAATCCCTGCACAAAAAGAAGCATGCACCACAACACAATCATATAGTCGCGGTGTCGCCGACAACGCGCATGAGCATGCAAGCAACGCCTTCACGCTTCCTCCAACGACGACTTGCGCAAGAGAGACGGAGGAGAAGTAAAGGGACATGTTGTAGATCTAGAGGAGCAAGAGACTTCACTTACATATGAGTGTCAACCAATGGAGATTGAGCAAGCTTCTATGGTGAATCAATGTGGGAAATGAGGTGGGGAGAAGGAGGGGGCGACCAAATCTGTCTTTTGGTGGAGAGGAAGAAGTGAGGCAAGTGAGTGGGGTGCATGTGCCAAAAAGGTGCAAAAAAGTGAGTAAGGTTATGCGAGGCGCATATTGCAGTAAATGCACCTCCTATATTGTGAACTATCTGAGGCGCATATGCTAACATGCGCCTCGCCTATGCGGCCACCCGGGCCCGTAGGGGTTACTTGAGGCGCAGCTTTCCTAATGCACCTCACCTATTGCCAAGTATCGGAGGCGCATGTGACTATATGCGCCTGGCATATTGGATCACCGATCTCCTCCTGGGCCCACCCAACATATGCGAGGCGCATTGGTCACATATGTGTCTCACCTGTCTAACATGTTGGAGGCGCATATTACTAGGATGCGCCTCGCATAATATGGAGGTGCCAGATTTCGTCCGTACAGATGCTAGAGGAGGCGCATCCTACAAATATGCGCCTCGCCTATTTAAGTACTAGAGGCGCATGTCAGGCTGGTGCGCCTCGCCTATTTTATCAGAGGCACATGTAGTATAAATGCGTCTCAAATGTGCATGTCTCCTATAGCCTTTTCTCTAGTAGTGAGAGGGACTGGTGTTGATGTTGAGGTTGGCGTTGGAGTTGTCCTTGGCCATGTCATCGAAGAGGTGGCGCGCCGCTCCTATCCCAACAATGGCCGACAACCTTCTCTAGGTATGCATCGCCCACGCCATGATACGGCCCATGGCCCGCATAGCGCGCGCCGCCCCACTCTGGCCATCCATTCCCTCTGATGGCGATCGAATGGCTGCCCTTGCTTTTCGCTGGGTCAAAAGCAGGTGCCCCAGCACTCTCTAAACCTAACCACAGACACCACTCCTCTCCCCTGCATCTGTCTGTCTCGTGCAAGCGGCGGCAGGTGAAGAAAAAACTCGTGGCCGGCGTCCTGTTTGTTCGTCGCCAGAGCAGCGCCGCCCGGCACAAGGCCGACGACGAGCCCGGCGAGCCTCCCTACCTCTCCCTTTTATCTTCTATCCCCTACCCACAGAATCTCGGAAGCAGCGATATCGAGAGGAAAGAATGGCGGTGCCCCCTGGCCCCCTTGCTGGCGCACGCATCCACCTGAGGGTGGGTGCGCTGCTGTCAAGCGGCTCAGGTGACGGCGCCCTTTGGCGAGTGGCTGGTGCTATGTTTGGATGGGATCCAAAAAGCTTTATGTTTGCAATTAGATCTACAAGAACGGGGCCTACCACTGTTTAGAACTAGGCTAGGGTTATGTTTTGACTATTTCTGGTTGCGTTTCTAGATGAAGAAGCTCTTTGATTTTCTTTGTATTCCTTTCTACCCGAGTAGATCTACAACACTAGGATTGCTCTGATACCAATGTTAAGATCCTATGATCATCTAGGTGTAAACCTAGTCGGGTATAGCTTCTGTATAACATATGTGCATCGACCTATTGCTCGAGACAGAGAGAGTGATCGGGGAGAGGGAGAACGAACCTTCTACTTGGCCAAAGGAGCCCGTGGTGGCGGCCATGGTGAGCGACGGCGACGGCGAGAGCGGGTGGTGGGCTAGGCGGCGGCGGCGGAGCTTCCCGTTACTCCTACGCTCCCTAGATCGGTAGGGTTTGTCAGTGGGGTGTACGCCGCCGCGACGGACCTCGTATTGCGTGTCGCCGGCCCCCACCTCTTTATATAGCGCATTGTAATAGGGGCCTGCTAACCATATTGGGTTGGGTGCCCCCGATCAGGACGCGGATCAAAAGGGCCCGATGGGCCGTTGGACCCACTCGGGAGAGATCAATCTAACAATAACATCGACGGTTTCGAAGACGAAGAGGTTTAGGGGGAGGAAGGAGCGGCCTTTCTGAACATCAAGCGCCCCAGCTTAGTTTCTTGGATGTAGCAATTAGCAAACAACATGACAGGTGAGAGAGAGGGGGCATCTTTAACAACAACACAGTTAGCGTCGTCCCCCAGACATGGACGGATCCAGCATGGGTCATGGGTGTTCAGCTGAACACCCAAATTTTTCTAGAAAAAATCCTATATATAATCTATAGTAATTAAATATCTCAGTTGACACATGTATGAAGGTTTTCTAGTCTAGATCTTGTCCAGGAAAAAAGCTCAAGCAGTAATCTATAATAATTAGTATTGGGGCCGGTGTCTACGTCCGTGCAGCCCAACTAAACCAATAGCAATTAGCAAAGCAGCCATGATCCACTGCCTACCGCGACTCCCGGCCGGCACTTGTTTGACGGGGAAAAAAAGAGGCGGACATATGTAAAGATACTAAACTTGGAGGCTTGAGAGGGATCCAAACAGTCTCCTTTATTGAAACCGAACCAGTAGTCCCCACGCCACCTGCCGGAAACTAGCAAGATCTGCCGCTTGACGGCAAGACCACCCGGCCGACCACTCCAACAGAGAAGGAGATCACCACCACCATGTTGGGGGCAGATGCCCCAGGCGCACTTGTGTCGCGAACATGGCCCGGGGAACCTGAGCGCCGGCGTCGAGGGCGACGAACGGAGCAGATCGCGGCCCGTCTAGGCCCGAATCTCCACTCCCACTTGCTGCCATCTAGGAGGACCTTCGGCCACCGCCAGCCACGACACCGCCGTCGAACCAGCCAGGTGCGGGCACCGCCACCTTTCCCCGCCGGATCACAGCCAGGATCACCGTCGTCGCCGCCACGCCACCAGGTCTTTGCTCAGCAACGATCCGGGCGGCAACGGCGGGCGAGGAGATCGTGGGAGGGAGAACGAGGCCGGGGAGGGGTGGGACCCGCCCGGCGCGGCGCGGCCACTCATGAATAACTATCTGGTTATATTTATTGAGCGGGAATTCTTCTTATAGGTGAAAGATGATGCCGTTATATATTGCTTCCATGCTATGACCGAACGTATGATTGTATTATAATTTTCTTTATTATTTTACATGTTTCGTAGTCTTTTGAGATATGTTGCTATAATGGCCAATTTATATTTTTATTGGTGTGAAGGAATGGACCATTTTCTTTTTTTTTTCTCCTTTATGTTTTTTGTTGATTCAAATTTGAACACCCGAAGTTAGATTCTGGATCCGTCCCTGCCCCCAGACCATGAGTGTTCCAGGAGGCGAACGGAAACATCTTAAAACCCACACTATCCATCTTACACAAGAGGCACCAAGACCACACATGACACGACAATGGGGCAGCGAACAACGCTGCACCCTTTAATTAACAAGTGCGAACGGAAAAGAGAAACAGAGAAATAAGGTGATCATGAGCCAATTAAGGGTAGAGCTCAATGAGGGCAACGCTCCCAAGAACAGGCCTTGTCTTGTGGTGACTGAACCCGGCGTCCATGAATATCTTGGTCCACTCACGCTCATCACGCTCCTTGCCCGCTGTGATCACCATCATCAGCAGGTCGAACAGGACCTGGGCCTCGTAGGCGGCATTATTGGACGGAGATCCGACGACCATGTCCACGATGATGACCTTCCCTCCTGGTTTTAGGATCGCCTTCCTGCACTCCCTCAGGATCCTCACGCAGTCCTCGTCGTTCCAGTCGTGCAGCACGTACTGCGATCAGAACATCCAACACTCTTAGGTTAGATTATTAAGTGGATCGTGTTAAATTTTACTATACATTGAAAAATAAACTTGGTGTTTGTACCTTGAGGAACATGGCGTCAGCTTTCGGGATGGAGCTCATCATGTCACCGGCGACGTACTCGACGACACCGTCGGCCGGGACGGAGTCGATCACGTTGGGGAGGTCCAGGACGGAGCACTTGATGCGCGGGAAGGCGTTCGCGATGGCCCTTGCCGCCGTGCCCGTCCCGCCGGCGACGTCGACCAGCGAGGTCACCCCGTCGAACGCGTCGCCGTAGTTGCTGAGGACGAAGCTCATCGCGAACCGGGTATCGGCGGCCATCCCGGCGTTGAAGACCATGTTTATCTTCGGGTCGTGGGCAAAGACCATCCACGGGTCCGCGCCGTGGGCCGTCCTGAACGGCATCTCGGCCGCGGCGTCGCTCTCGAACCACTCGGAGAGGTGCGTGGCCGCCGTGACGTGGTACCTGTTGGTCTGGGAGAGCACGAACGGCGAGAGGTCTACACTGCGGAGGTCAGCAGCGCCGGCGGCGGCGGCCGTGCCGTCGTCCACGAGGAGGCGAGACAGCGGCGTGAGACGGTAGGTGGGGGCTGCACTGCCGTCAGCATCGGCCGCGAAGATACCTGACGCGACGAGGAACCTCATGAGGCGAGGCAGGTAGGGCTTCTTGCTCTCGGGGACCGGAATGGCAGCGAGCAGGTCTGGCAGCGAGACGGCGCCACCGCGGCGGTGGATGGCGTTGGGGGTCCCGAGCTTGATGGCGCACTCGAGCGCCATGGATTTGAGGTAGCTGAAGGTGAGGCTCCAGAGCTCGGCGTGCGCCTGCAGAAGCTCCTCGTTGGAAGAGGTTGCCATTGGCACTAATTGGTGGTTCACAGGCACGAGATGATTCGCTAGCTGCTGGTGCAAGTGCTCGGCTCAAGGGATCAGTATTTATAAGGCTGGGAGACCTCATAGCTGCCTCAAGGTGGAGCGTCCACGTCGTAGCATGCATCACTCCACTACCTAGTGCCAGGTGGATGAACAATTGCAAAGCTGGAGTATATCACATAGAGATGCAAGTTTGGAACCTTTAGGGTACGCTCTTTTTTTAGTATAGTTCAAACAAATGAACTATTTTTCTCAAAAAGTGATGATTTGTGAAAATATAGTTTTTTTTTTTTACTAAAGAGGGTAGAGGGTACCCTAGAGGTTACCCATTTGCATCTATCACATCAGTGGATCTTCTGGTTTATGGCACTGATTTATGGATGCGACTACAACCAGATCGACCTGGGTTTAGCATACGCTTTCAGGTCGCTCCGACAACCTCTACTTTCCTCTTTTTGGTTAATCAATACTTTCCGTTTCTAGATGGAATTCCCACCACCAGATGCATCACTCATCTTATCTCCATCATTAGAAGGAGCCACGAGGAAAATTACATAAAAAAAGATCTGTATCTCATGGAAGAAAAAGAAGGCTAAAAGTAGAGGGGTGGGGGGATTTGCTTCTTCCAACCCCTCCCTGAAGTTTTCTCATGCACATGTAACTTGGACGACAATGGTGGAACATAGAGCATGTAACATGTAGGTTCCAAATTTAACATGGAGATGTTACTAGTACGAATGGCAGAACATGGGAAGCATTGTTTTCGACGTTTTGCATAGTTTAGCGAACAACATTACAGGGGAACCCTCACAAAAAGCGCCGACGGCCGGACCCCGTCGGCGTATCCCCGAAACCCCGTCGGCGTAGGCTGAGCCGACGGTAGCCGTCGGCGTATGACCGTCGGCGTACTAGCCCGTAGGCGTAGCCAAGAATCTCGTCGGTGTAAAAATGGCCGTCGGCGTAGACACTAGGCCGACGGTTAAACGGAGCCATCGGTGCACGTGCCGTCGGCGCATGCCCGTGGGCCTGTAACGGCCGTTAGCTCCAGCAGCTATACGCGGACGGTGATGCCGTCGGCCAAGGTGGGCTCGCTGGGCCGCTTAGACGCATACGCCGAAGGCAATGCCGTCGGCCCAGGTGGGCTCGCTGGGCCGCGTAGAGCCATACGCCGACGGCAATGCCGTCGGCCCAGGTGGGCTCGCTGGTCCGCGTAGAGTTATACGCCGATGGCCAAGATCCGCCTAGTGCCATATTGCCGTCGGCGTAGAGGCTGCCCAGTTTTATCTATTTGGGTCTGTTTTGCTTCATTTCCTGCACATTTAAAACTCCCGCAATCCAAATTCCAGGCAGAGCATTCAAACCATACACCTAAAGCATTCAACACATACACATAAAGGCAAACATAAGGTCATCATCCACTGGTAGAAAAAGGGTCTGGTCCAGCACCCAAATACCATTGGTCTCGGTTCGTTTCCTTAATCGGGACCAATGTCAGGCACCGGTCCCGATTCATGCCGCCTGGGCATTGCTCCCGGTTCATCTCTAAGCATTGGTCCCGGTTCGTGGCATGAACTGGGACCAAAAACCCCTCGACGGTCCGCAATCCGGGACAGAGATCTAAATTAAATCGAGGCAGAAATTGAATTGATCTAGTATTTTTGAAAAATTCTTCCACAAATTAATCGAGACAGAGATCTAAATGGAGACATTTTATTAATTCGATCACAAATTCTTCTTAAACAAAGGTGCGATTTTACAAATTCTTCCTAGTCGACAATTTCACTTCCACTGCCGCTGTCCTCCGAGGCGCCGGCTTCCTCGTCGTCGTCGGACGAAACCTCCACGATTTCCGCATTGTTCGCGAGACGGAGCTCCTCTGCGCGGCGAGCGGCGTCGATGACGATGTAGATGGTCCATCCAGGGACGGACCAGAACCTCTCCCGGCCTTCTCGGTTGCGGAGATCCGGGTGCACCACGCGCCCGTAAACGATGCGGTTGCCAATCTTGGCCTTTCGCTCCTTCTTGAACAGCACCGGCCAGTACGGGCTGGCCGCCGCGTACCGGGGCAGCGCCCTCTTCCACATAGGCATCTGGCGGCGACGCGCCGCGATTTTGCTCTCCATCTCGTATCCGCCGGGACGAGGAGTGGAGCCACCGGCACACCCGCGTAGCTGATACGCCATCCGTGGGGCACCGTCGCGCCCAGCGGCGCGAGGATGTCATAGTGCGCGAACATCACCACCTCGTAGAAGTTCAGCGTGGGCATCTCCATGGCGGCACGGTGGATATTGGAGAGGGAGGGGAGGCGAGACGACGGCGCGGTGGAGAGGTGCAGAGGGCGAGGCGATGGTGCGGTGGAGATTGCAGAGAGGCCGAGACGATGGCGAAAGTGACGCGTTGTGGCCTCCTATTTGTACACGAGGACGACGAAGCGATGGTGGTCATTGGTCCCGGTTCATGCCACGAACCGGGACCAAAGCCCCTCCCCGTGACACGTGGCTGCGAGCAACGGCCCCCCACCCAGGTCATTGGTCCTGGTTGATGGCATGAACCGGGACCAATGACCTGGGTGGGGGGCGTTGCTGGGCCACCACGTGTCGCGAGGGGGTGGCTTTGGTCCCGGTTCGTGGCATTAACCGGGACCAAAAACCCTCCCCTGGCTATAAATAAGCCCAACCCATCCACTTGTTTTTCTAGAATTTTGTGTGGGAGGTGGATGCTAGGTTTTTTCTTCACACTGCACACAAGGTGTTCGACGAAATGTCTGAGCCACACTTAAGTTCGCACAACACAGTATCCTCGGCCGAGGTTAGCAACCTTATCTTCTTTATCTGTAATTGATACAAAAATATTGCATGTGTCCATGTAGGGTGGTCATTTCACTATTCACGATGTCATTGTCATGGTTAATTATTATGATGCAGATCGATGCGCGGATGCGATGGATGTACAACGACCGACGCCATTCCGATTTTATTGCAGGCCTGCATAAATTTATCGATTTAGCTAAGGCAAACAAAGTGGATAATTTTATGCCTTGCCCCTGCGTCGACTATCGGAACGTGGCGGAGCACTCTGCCCCGAGAATCCTTCAAAGCCATCTGCTTCAGAGATGTTTCATGCCCGGATATTATTGTTGGGCCATGCACGGAGAAAGAGGGGTTAGGCTGGAAGAAAATAAAGAAGAGGACGATGATGACAGCTATCCTATGTCCCGTGAAGAATACGGTGATACTGCAATGGAAGACAACGAAAAAGAGGGAGGCGGCAATGAAGAAGAACAACGGGCATCAGATGAGCCCGCTGATGGTCTTGGTCGGGTCATTTCTGATGCAAAGCAACAATACGATACAGAAAGGGAGAAGCTTAAGTTGGAGGCCATGCAAAAGGATCACAAAAAGTTGTTGTACCCAAATTGCAGATGGCAGCACAAAGCTTGGTACCACACTTGAACTGCTGAAATGGAAGGCAGAGACTGGCTTATCTGACAAGGGATTTGAGAATTTACTGAAAATAATGAAGCCGAAGCTTCCAAAGGATAACGAGCTGCCCGACACAACGTACGAAGCAAAGAAGACTATCTGCCCTCTAGGATTAGATGTGGAGAAGATACATGCATGCATTAATGACTGCATCCTGTACCGCGGTGAGAAGTACGAGAATATGGATAAATGTCCGGTATGCACTGCATGTCGATACAAGATCAGACAAGATGACCCTGGTGATGTTGAGGGCTATGACGAGCCCCCTAGGAAGAGGGTTCCTGCTAAGGTTATGTGGTATGCTCCTATAATACCACGGTTGAAACGTCTGTTCAAAAACAAAGAGCATGCCAGGTTGTTGCGATGGCACAAAGAAGAGCGTAAGAAAGACGGGAAACTGAGACACCCCACCGATGAATCGCAGTGGAGAAACATCGAGAGAAAGTACTCGAACTTTGCAGGTGACGCGAGGAACTTATGGTTTGTTCTAAGTACAGACGGCATGAATCCTTTTGGGGAGCAGAGCTGCAGTCACAGCACCTGGCCAGTGACTCTATGTATCTACAACCTTCCTCCTTGGTTGTGCATGAAGCGGAAGTTCATTATGATGCCAGTGCTCATCCAAGGACCGAAGCAACCCGACAACAACATTGATGTGTACCTAAGGCCATTAGTCGATGAACTTTTGCAGTTGTGGGCAGAACCAGGTGTAAAGGTGTGGGATGAGCACAAACAAGAGCCATTTAACCTACGAGCGTTGTTGTTCGTAACCATCAATGATTGGCCTGCTCTTAGTAACATTTCAGGACAGTCAAACAAGGGATACAATGCATGCACGCACTGTTTAGATAAGACTAAACGTACATATTTGGATAAATGTAAGAAGGTTTTGTACCTGCGGTGTTGTAAATTTCTTCCGACCAATCATCAAGTAAGAAAGAAAGGCAAGCATTTCAACGGTGAGGCAGATTACCGGAAGAAGCCTAAGCTCCCTAAAGGTGCTGATGTATTTGGTATGGTGAAGGACCTAGAAGTAACCTTTGGAAAGGGTCCTGGTGGTCAATTTGTTCTGAAAGACCCCATTACCGGACACATGGCCATGTGGAAAAAGAAATCTATATTTTGGGAGCTTGAGTATTGGAAAGACCTAGAGGTCTGTTCTTCAATCGACGTGATGCACATGACGAAGAATCTTTGCGTGAACCTCCTAGGCTTCCTGGGCGTGTATGGGAAGACAAAAGATACACCAGAAGCATGGGAGGACCAGCAACGTATCAAAGACCCATACAACAAGCATACTGATAAAGGTCGTGAATACTTAAGCAGTTATGCTCTTACCAAAGCAGAGAAGGAAATCTTTTTTGAAGTCCTTTACAGTATCAAGGTCCCGGCTGGCTTCTCGTCAAATATAAAGGGAATAATAAATATGGCAGAGAAAAAATTTTAGAACCTGAAGTCTCATGATTGCCACGTGATTATGACATAGTTGCTTCCGGTTGCATTGAGGGGGCTTCTACCAAAAAATGTTCGATTAGCCATTGTGAAGCTATGTGCATTTCTCAATCCAATATCTCAGAAGGTAATCGATCGAGAAAGTCTGGAAAGGCTACAGAAGGATGTGGTCCAATGTCTTGTCAGTTTTGAGTTGGTGTTCCCCCCGTCCTTCTTCAATATTATGACGCATCTCTTAGCTCACCTAGTCGAATAGATTTACATTCTCGGTCCTGTATTTCTGCACAATATGTTCCCCTTCGAGGGATTCATGGGAGTCTTAAATAAATATGTTTGTAACCGTGCTAGGCCAGAAGGAAGCATCTCCTAGGGCTATGGAGCAGAGGAGGTCATTGGGTTCTATGTAGACTTTCTTCCTGACCTTAAGCCGATTGGTGTTCCTGAATCACGGTATGAGGGGAGACTGAGTGGAAAAGGCATGCTAGGAAAGAAAGCAACGATATTTAGGGACGGGCATTCTTTGAATCAAGCACACTACATAGTTCTACAAAGTTCTACCTTCATGGATCTGTATATTGAGGAACACATGAATGTTGTACGCTCCAAGTTCCCGGGGAAGGATGAATACTGGATTAAAGAAAATCACATGGAGACTTTCGGCACTTGGTTGCAATTACATCTCATGAATGACACCACTATTGGAGATCATCTCTACTTGTTGGCCGCGACACCATCTGCGACTGTATTGACTTTCCAAGGGTATGTGATAAATGGGAATACATTTTACACGATTGCCCAAGATAAAAAGAGCACCAACCAAAACAGTGGTGTCCGCTTTGATGCAACATGCGAGAATGGGAAAAAGGACACATACTATGGTTACATAGAGGAGATATGGGAACTTGACTATGGACCTACTTTTAAGGTCCCTTTGTCTCAGTGCAGTTTGGTCAACATGAATGGAGAAAGGGTAAAGGTAGACCAGCTATACAGAATGACAAGAGTGGATCTCAAGAATATTGGTTACAGAGACGAACCATTCGTCCTAGCCAATGATGTGGCTTAGGTTTTTTATGTGAAGGACATGTCCTCTAGACCAAAAAAAAGAAAAAATAAGGAAAAGAATATATCAGACGATGAGCCCAGGCGTCACATAGTTCTTTCAGGGAAAAGAAACATCGCGGGAGTCAAGGACAAGACAGACATGTCAGCAGATTATGATAAGTTCGATGAAATTCCGCCCTTCACCATGAAAACTGACCCAAGCATCCCGTTAAGCAAAGAAGATGCTCCATGGTTACGGCCTAAGAAGCGATCATAGGCAAGGGATCGACATACGCGACGAAGGATTCATACCATAAACCCTATGTAAATCTATGTAATGTATGGAAACTTTATGTGATGTATGAAAACTTTATATGATAATTGGCTTCACAGAACACCCCGATTTGGTGGTACCAATGCCAAACTTTAATTTGGTGGTTCCTTCAAAGAACACCCCGATTTTGGCACCTCAAAAATGGAAATTGGCTTAGTGCTGCCACCCACCCAAAATAGTGCTGCCACCCAAGCAGCACAACATAGTGCCGGGCACTAATGACATAATGTCGACACACTCACCCCTGGCATAGTGTTGCCACCCACCCAAAATAGTGTCGTCATTTACTGGCTTAGTGCTGCCCACTGAGGACATAGTGTCGACATGTTGTCGCCACATCCACATTTAGTCCCGGTTGGTGCCTCCAACCAGGACTAAAGGTTCATCGTATCTTTAGTCCCGGTTGCTGGCTTTAATTTTGTTTTTTAGATTAGTACTAATTAATTGACTAACGGCGGGCATGAAGCTTCTTAGCCCGGGGCTGAGCCTCGCTGAACTTGAAGTGGATCTCTGATGAAATAGCATGTTGTGAACCTATAAATGATTTTAAAAAAAATCACAAGCATTATATCATGTACATATCCCCATCGAGCAACAAAATATTCTTCTTCTTCTTCTATTTGCCATCACAAAATCCATTGCAACAAAAATAATAACCAAAACTATGAAGGCTTACATATATATAGTGGCGCCCTAGCATTTTAATCACTGACCATTTAAGCAAACCAAAGTCATGAACACGCCGGGGAGCTACCAAATTAAATTAGGGAGTGCCTCTATGGCGAGCTCCTCGAAGATGTCTGAGGACGGGATCCTAAGACATCTTCGAGAAGCTCTGCCATAGTGGTGTCCGTGCTCTCGCACACCATCTTTCAGTTTATATCTTCTCTAGCTAGATTATTATGCTGGTGGAGCTAACTAATTTCACATATTAGAGAGTGCCTCTACGGCGAGCTCCTCGGAGATGTCTGAGGACGGGATCCTAAGACATCTTCGAGAAGCTCCGCCGTAGTGGTGTCCCTGGTCTCGCACACCATCTTGCAGTTCTTCACAAGAATGCATACCTATTTATAGATTAAACAACACAACATAGTGTCGGGCACTAATGACATAATGTCGACACACTCACTCCTAGCATAGTGCTGCCACCCACCCAAAATAGTGTCGTCATTTACTAGCTTAATGCTGCCCACTGAGGACATAGTGTCGACATGTTGTCACCACATCCACATTTAGTCCCGGTTGGTGCCTCCAACCGAGACTAAAGGTTCATCATATTTTTAGTCCCGGTTGTTGGCTTTAATTTTGTTTTTTAGATTAATACTAATTAATTGACTAACGGCGGGCATGAAGCTTCTTAGACCTGGGCTAATCCTCGCTGAACTTGAAGTAGATCTCTGATGAAATAGCATGTTGTGAACCTATAAATGATTTTTAAAAAATTCACAAGCATTATATCATGTACTTGTAGTTCAAATCTGGGCAACCTCCTACCGATTCGGTAGGAATTTGTCTTTTTCATGAGGGATGGACGGAAAGGTTCCAGATGCACCGGTTGGGAAATTGTCCATATAAGGTGGTCTAGTATTTTTGAAAAATGGTTTGGTACCAATGCCAAACTTTAATTTGGTGGTTGCTTCACAGAACACCCCGATTTCGGCACCTCAAAAATGGAAATTGGATTTTTCGTGTGTCAAAAAGGAAAACTTCCTCCTGCAACATCGTAATCCATCCCAAGATGCACATGTGTGCATAATATGGGCACATTATCACAAACTATTGTTGGGTCCGCAGCATAGAAAACAAAAAATTTCCTACGGTGTGAACTACACGCCAAGATCTATCTACTAGGTACAAAGCAACGGGTGGACATACATCCAACGAGAACTTACCCTCGAAGACAACGAGTTTTGTTAACGAGTAGGAACTCGTGGTTGATGTAGTCGTACACTTGCTGATCTCAAGATCGTGAGGAAGTCCGAGCGCCGCAATTCAGCAGCGCATCCGTACTCGCACACACGTTCAAGCCACCGGACAACCTCCACCTCCTCGCTCCAGCGATCCAGCGGAAGCAGCAACTCTTTTCAGACGGAATGCCACCGGGAACATGTATCTCGCTAATTCGAGACCATGGGGGAATAATTCTAGAGGGGGAGAGAGATCCTTCACAAGGAGGTGTGAGGATGAAGGAGGGAATGGGTGGCCTTTTATAGGAGAAGGGGGGTGCCCCCTCTCTCCATGGCCGGCGCATGGGGGGGTCACCCCTCACCTCCCCCATTCATGTGGTGGTAACCCCTCCACATTAAAATGCCTCTTCACATTCCCTTTTAAAGTCTCCACTTTAAATGCATTAAATTTCTCCAAATTTAATGCTCTCTCATTTAATAAAACTCTTTTATTAAAATTTATTCAGAATTTTGTTAATTACTTTAATTAATAAACATTCACATATAGCCCCTTTCAATATTTCAATATCACATGCAGAACCACTTTCTGCAATTTCACCCGAAACAATTTCCGGTTTCTATTGAAACAATTCCTGCACTTTGCAATTCTTTCGTCTGAAACACTCCAAAATGGTGTCCGGTAACTCTTAAGTGTGCCACCCTATGGTTCGCGAATAATGCAGACATGATCGAGACCCTTCTCCGATCAATAATCAGCAGCGGGACCTGGAGATCCGTACTGACTCCTACACATTCAACGATGACTTCTGTGATCGTGAGAACCTTTAACGCCTGTAACTAAATCCCTTTGTCTCTCGATATATTACATGTCCGAGATTTGATCATCGGTATCTCCATACCTAGTTTGATCTTGTTACCGACATGCACTCTTTTCTTGTTCCCGTGATATAACATTCTAGTGATCACATCACTTGCTTGCAAGCTATCTTAATGTGATATCACCGAGAGGGCCCAGAGTATATCTATCCGTCATCGGGATTGACAAATTCCACTCTTGATCCATGAGCCTCAACATAACACCTTCGTAGTACTGAACCCATCTTTATAGTCACCTTGTTACGATGTGACGTTTGATGTTATCAAGATACTCTTCCGGTGTTAGCAATTAACATGATCTCATGGTCTAAGAATAAAGATTACTTCGTATGATGTTATAGCAATATAAACATAATGACTTGATCGTAATGCTATACTTTGGATGAATGTTCATCACATCATTCCACCAATGGTGTGACCTTGTTATTAACAACATCCAATGTCCATGATCAGGAAACCTTGATCATCTTGTTAATCAACAAGCTAGTCTATAAGAGAGGCATAACTAGGAACCCTTTTTGTTTATTAAACACACATGTATTGATGTTTCCTGATCAATACAATTCTAGCATGTAAAATAAACATCTATCATATATAAGGAATATATAGTAACAACTTTATTATTGCCTCTCAGGGCATATTTCCTTCAGTCTCCCACTTGCACTAGAGACAATAATCTAGTTCACATAGTGATAAATATAACACCCATGGAGTTCTGGTGTTAATCATGTTTTGCCCTAAGGAGAACTTTAGTCAACGGATATGCTACATTTAGGTCCGTGTGTACTTTACAAATCTTTATATCTCCATCCTTGACATGCTCGCGGATGGAGTGAAACCGGCGCTTAATATGCTTGGAATTCTTGTGAGACCTCGGTTCCTTTGCATTGGCTATGGCTCCATTGTTGTCACAATAGATCACCATTGGATCCAACGCACTAGGAACCACACCTAGTTTCGTAATGAACTCTTTCATCGAAACCGCCTCCTGCGCCGCTTCTGAAGCAGCAACATATTCCGCCTCCGTTGTTGATCCAGCCACCACAGGTTGTTTGGAACTCCTCCAACTAACTGCTACTCCGTTCAAGAAAAATACGTATCCGGATTGAGACTTAGAGTCATCTGGATCGGTGTCAAAGCTAGCATCAACATAACACTTAGCGACTAGCTCTTCTTCACCTCCGTATATAAGAAACATATCCTTAGTTCTTCTCAAGTACTTGAGGATGTTCTTTACCGCTATCCAGTGTTCCGAACCTGGATCAGATTGGTACCTACTAGTCAAACTAATAGCATTGAGGAACGCAGTTTTGACATCCATCTGCCATATTTCATAATCGAAATATGCAGCAATTGCTAACATAATCCTAACCGACTTAAGCATCACTACAGGAGAGAATGTCTCATTGTAGTCAACTCCTTGAATTTGTCGAAACCCCTTTGCGACAAGTCGAGCCTTATAGATGGTCACATTACCATCAGCATCAGTTTTTCTTTTGAAAATCCATTTATTCTCAACGGCCTTTCGATCGTGAGGTAAGTCCACCAAGTTCCAAACTTGGTTCTCGTACATGGATTCCATCTCGGATTTCATGGCTTCCAGCCATTTGTTGGAATCCGGGCTCATCATTGCTTCTTCATACGTCGCAGGGTCATCCATTTCATCAACCATGAAATTCACAACAGGATTGCCGTACAGTTCAGGAGCTGCACGTGTCCTGCTTGACCTGCGAGGTTTGGTAGTGTCCTCTTTCGGAGTTTCATGATCATTATCATTAGCTCTCTCTTCATCAGGTGAAGTCAACTCCGAAACAACTTCCGGTGCTGCGCCACTCGCCATTCCATGAAGAGAAGGTTCAATAACCTCTTCGAGTTCTACCTTCCGACTACTCACACCTTTCACGAGAAACTCCTTCTCAAGAAAGGATCCATTCTTGGCAACAAAAACCTTGCCCTCGGATCTGTGATAGAAGGTATATCCAATTGTTTCCTTAGGGTATCCTATGAAGACGCATTTTTCCGCTTTGGGTTCGAGTTTATCTAGTTGAAGTTTCTTCACATAAACATCGCATCCCCAAACTTTAAGAAATGACAGCTTAGGTTTGTTTCGAAACCATAATTCATACGGTGTCATTTCAACGGATTTAGATGGTGCCCGATTTAAAGTGAATGCAACTGTTTCCAATGCATAACCCCAAAATGACAGTGCCAAGTTAGTCAGAGACATCATAGATCGAACCATATCCAATAAGGTACGATTACGACGTTCTGACACACCATTATGTTGTGGTGTTCCGGCAAGCGTGAGTTGTGAAACTATTCCACACTCTTTCATGTGTGTGCTAAACTCGTAACTTAGATACTCTCCTCCATGGTCAGACCGTAGAAATTTGATCTTTCTATTACGATGATTTTCCACTTCATTCTGAAATTCCTTGAACTTTTCAAAAGTTTCAGACTTGTGTTTCATCAAATAGATATACCCGTATCTACTCAAATCATCCGTGAAAGTAACAAAATAATGATATCCACCTCACGCCGACACACTCATTGGTCCACACACATGAGTATATGTATGATTTCCAATAGATCTATCGCCCATTCCACGGCGTTCTAGTCATCTTGCCCATAAGGCATGGCTCACATGTATCAAATGATTTAAAATCAAGTGATTCCAAAAGTCCATCAGAATGGAGTTTCTTCATGCGTTTAACGCCAATATGACCTAGACGGCAGTGCCACATATATGTAGACATATCATCATCAAGTTTAATCCTTTTAGCATTAACATTATGAATGTGTGTAATATTACTATCGAGATCTATTAGAAATGAACCATTCAACATAGGTGCATGACCATAAAAGATATCATTCTTATAAATCGAACAACCATTGTTTTCAGATTTAAAGGAATGACCACTTTGCATCAAACACGATCCAGTACAATGTTCATGCTCAGTGCAGGCACTAAATAACAATTATTTAGGTTTATAACTAATCCCGATGGCAAATGGAGAGGTAGCGTCCCGACGGCGATCACATCAACTTTTGATCCATTGCCGACCCGCATCCTGACCTCATCCCTTGCTAGTTGTCGCTTGTTCCGTAGCCCCTGAACCGAGTTACATATATTAGCAACCGAACCCGTATCAAATACCCAGGTGCTACTGCGAGTACTAGTCAAGTACACATCAATAACATGTATATCACATATACCTTTGTTTGCCTTGCCGGACTTCTTGTCCGCCAAATACTTGGGGCAGTTGCGCTTCCAATGGCCAGTTCCCTTACAATAGTAGCACTCGGTGTCAGACTTAGGGCTAGCTCAGGGTTTCTTTTCAGGCGTGGCAACAGACTTTCCACCCTTCTTTCCCTTGTGCTTTCCTTTCTTGTCTTTCTTGACACCGGTGGTCCTATTGATCATCAACACTTGATGTTCTTTCCTAATCTCCACTTCTGCAGTCTTAAGCATTGATAGAAGCTCGGGAAGAGTCTTCTTCATGCCCTGCATATTATAGTTCATCACGAAGCTCTTGTAGCTAGGTGGCAGAGATTGGAGAACACGATGTATGCCTAAGTCAATGGGAATCGTTATTCCAAAGGACACAAGCTTATCGGCGTACCCAGACATTTTGAGTACGTGCTCACTAACGGAGCTGTTTTCCTCCATCATGCAGTTAAAGAACTTTTCTGTTGCATTATAACTCTCTACGGCAGCATGGGTATCGAAAATCATTTTCAATTCTCCCATGGTATCAGAGGAATTGCCATTTTTGAAACGCTTTCGAAGTTCTGGCTCTAGCCCATACAGTATGCCGCAATGAACTAAGTTGTGGTCCTCCTGACGAGTCACATAGACATTCTTTTCCTCGTTAGGGGCATCAAGAGCAGGTGGGGAGCCTAGCAGCGCATCTAGCACATATTGCTTTTGTGCAGCAGTGAGGAGAACCTCAAATTCATAGCCCAGTTGGTGAAGTTGCTACCATTCGCAGCAAGTTTCTCTTTCTCCATGAACACATTGAAATTAAAAGCAGGTGGTGCCATCTACAACAGAATTTGTAAAGTTTATTTAGTCTAAATTTATGATAGATTGAGTTTAATTAATCCAAATTACTAATGAACTCCCACTCAAAAACGACATCCCTCGTGTCCTTTTGGTGATTACATGAACCAAATCCACTACACCAAGTCCGATCATCACGTGAGTTTATGTAGCTTCAAAGGCGAGCATCTATATGGGCATCATATCAACTATATGACTCATGCTTAACCTTTCGGTCCGTGTTCCGAGGCCATGTCTGTACATGCTAGGCTCGCCAAGTAAGAACCTTAGTATTCACGTGTGTAAAACTGTCTTACACCCGTTCCTATGAAATCGTAGATTTGAGTACACCCGGTCATCACGTGATGTCTCGAAACACGATCCACAGAAGGGTGCATACTTAAGGAATAACACTTTTTTATCTTGATATCTAAATGAGGGATCATCTTATAATGCTACCAAAAGCACCAAACTAGCAGTATAAGATGCAAACATCTAATGTGTAAAGTGAGATGATATGGTCCATGCATTTGATCTCTATCACTTGCATCGTGGTATGATCTCTATCATTCCTTTGTGTGTAAGGCCAAGGTCTATAGAACTTACACGTTGAGTGTGTTGTAAGAGTATCTATCATACATCTACTTACAACAATACCATATCAATACACTAGCCCAGCAACGATCTAAACTAGACGCCTCTAATTTATCAATTGCAAGTTTTACGTGGCTTAGGGCTTTCGGAGATAGAACCGTTCTCACCTACGAACATGAACCACAACGAGGATGACTAAGTTATTAGCAACTCGTTGTAAATCAGATATTGACTATAGTAGGAGAGACAGACACCCGCCAGCCACTTATGCAAAACAAGTTGCATGTCAGTCGTGGAACCGGTCTCACGTACGATAACATGTAAGGTTGGTCCGGGCCGCTTCATCCCACTATGCCACCAATTTCCAAAATACATAGAAGATGCAATAACATGATCATCATCGCCCACATATAAACATATGTGTACTACCCGTGCAAAGCACCTACGCATAGATCAGGCTCTGATACCACTATTGGGTCCGCAGCATAGAAAACAAAAAAATTCCTACGGTGTGAACTACACGCCAAGATCTATCTACTAGGTACAAAGCAACGGGTGGACATACATCCAACGAGAACTTACCCTCGAAGACAACGAGTTTTGTTAACGAGTAGGAACTCGTGGTTGATGTAGTCGTTCACTTGTCGATCTCAAGATCGTGAGGAAGTCCGAGCGCCGCAATTCAGCAGCGCATCCATACTCGCACACACGTTCAAGCCACCGGACAACCTCCACCTCCTTGCTCCAGCGATCCAGCAGAAGCAGCAACTCCTTCCAGACAAAATGCCACTGGGAACATGTATCTCGCTAATCCGAGACCATGGGGGAATAATTCTAGAGGGGGAGAGAGATCCTTCACAAGGAGGTGTGAGGATGAAGGATGGAATGGGTGGCCTTTTATAGGAGGAGGGGGTGCCCCCTATCTCCATGGCCGGCGCATGGGGGGTGACCCCTCACCTCCCCCATTCATGTGGTGGTAACCCCTCCACATTAAAATGCCTCTTCACATTCCCTTTTAAAGTCTCCACTTTAAATGCATTAAATTTCTCCAAATTTAATGCTCTCTCATTTAATAAAACTCTTTTATTAAATTTACTCAGAATTTTGTTAATTACTTTAATTAACAAACATTCACATATAGCCCCTTGCAATATTTCAATATCACATACAGAACCACTTTCTACAATTTCACCCGAAACAATTTCCGGTTTCTATTGAAACAATTCCTATGCTTTGCAATTCTTTCATCTGAAACATATGTGCTCCAAAAGGGTGTCCGATAACTCTTAAGTGTGCCACCCTACGGTTCACGAATAATGCAGACATGATCGAGACCCTTCTCCGATCAATAATCAGCAGCGGGACCTAGAGATCCGTACTGACTCCTGCACATTCAACGATGACTTCTGTGATCGTGAGAACCTTTAACGCATGTAACTAAATCCCTTTGTCTCTCGATATATTACAAGTCCGAGATTCGATCATCGATATCTCCATACCTAGTTTGATCTCGTTACCAACATGCACTCTTTTCTCGTTCCCGTGATATAACATTCTAGTGATCACATCACTTGCTTGCAAGCTATCTTAATGTGATATCACCGAGAGGGTCTAGAGTATATCTATCCGTCATCGGGATTGACAAATTCCACTCTTGATCCATGAGCCTCAACATAACACATTCGTAGTACTGAACCCATCTTTATAATCACCCTGTTACGGTGTGACGTTTGATGTTATCAAGATACTCTTCCGGTGTTAGCAATTAACATGATCTCATGGTCTAAGGATAAAGATTACTTCATATGATGTTATAGCAATATAAACATAATGACTTGATCGTAATGCTATACTTCGGATGAATGTTCATCACATCATTCCACCAATGGTGTGACCTTGTTATTAACAACATCCAATGTCCATGATCAGGAAACCTTGATCATCTTGTTAATCAACAAGCTAGTCTATAAGAGAGGCATAACTAGGAACCCTTTTTGTTTATTAAACACACATGTATTGATGTTTCCTAATCAATACAATTCTAGCATGTAAAATAAACATCTATCATATATAAGGAATATATAATAACAACCTTATTATTGCCTCTCGGGGCATATTTCCTTCAGTCTCCCACTTGCACTAGAGACAATAATCTAGTTCACATAGTGATAAATCTAACACCCATGGAGTTCTGGTGTTGATCATGTTTTGCCTTAGGGAGAACTTTAGTCAACGGATCAGCTACATTTAGGTCCGTGTGTACTTTACAAATCTTTATATCTCCATCCTTGACATGCTCGCGGATGGAGTGAAACCGGCACTTAATATGCTTGGAATTCTTGTGAGACCTCGGTTCCTTTGCGTTGGCTATGGCTCCATTGTTGTCACAATAGATCACCATTGGATACAACGCACTGGGAACCATACCTAGTTCCGTAATGAACTCTTTCATCCAAACCGCCTCCTGCACCGCTTCTGAAGCAGCAACATATTCCGCCTCCGTTGTTGATCCAGCCACCACAGGTTGTTTGGAACTCCTCCAACTAACTGCTACTCCGTTCAAGAGAAATACGTATCCGGATTGAGACTTAGAGTCATCCGGATCAGTGTCAAAGCTAGCATCGACATAACACTTAGCGACTAGCTCTTCTTCACCTCCGTATATAAGAAACATATCCTTAGTTCTTCTCAAGTACTTGAGGATGTTCTTTACCGCTATCCAGTGTTCCGAACCTGGATCAGATTGGTACCTACTAGTCAAACTAATAGCATGTGCCACATCCGGTCTTGTACATAGCATGGCATACATAATAGAGCCTATGGCCGAGGCATAGGGGATCTTATCCATCATCTCTCTTTCTTCCGCCGTAGCCGGACTTTGAGTCTTACTCAATGTCTTGCCTTGCAACATAGGTAAGAACCCCATCTTACTTTCATCCATATTAAACTTCATTAATATCTTATCAAGGTATGTACTCTGCGATAGCCCAATTAGGCGCCTTGATCTATCTCTATCGATTTTAATGCCCAATATATATGACGCTTCACCAAGGTCTTTCATCGAAAATTTGCTATTTAGATAACTTTTAACACTGTTTAAAAGATCTATATCATTTCCAATCAATAATATGTCATCCACATATAATATCAGAAATGCCACATTGCTCCCACTCACTTTCTTGTAAATACAAGCCTCTCCATAAGTTTGGACAAATCCAAACTCTTTGATCACCTCATCAAAGCGGAGATTCCAACTCTGGGATGCTTGCTTCAGTCCATAGATGAATCGTTGAAGTTTGCAATCCTTATTAGCATCCTTAGGATCGACAAAACCCTTAGGTTGTATCATATACAACTCTTCTTCAATATTACCATTGAGGAACGCAGTTTTGACATCCATCTGCCATATTTCATAATCGAAATATGCAGCAATTGCTAACATAATCCTAACCGACTTAAGCATCGCTATGGGAGAGAATGTCTCATCGTAGTCAACCCCTTGAATTTGTCGAAACCCCTTTGCGACAAGTCGAGCCTTATAGATGGTCACGTTACCATCAGCATCAGTTTTTCTTTTGAAAATCCATTTATTCTCAACGGCCTTTCGATCGTGAGGTAAGTCCACCAAGTTCCAAACTTGGTTCTCGTACATGGATTCCATCTCGGATTTCATGGCTTCCAGCCATTTGTTGGAATCCGGGCTCATCATCGCTTCTTCATACGTCGCAGGGTCATCCATTTCATCAACCATGAAATTCACAGCAGGATTGCCGTACAGTTCAGGAGCTGCATGTGTCCTACTTGACCTGCGAGGTTCGGTAGTGTCCTCTTTTAGAGTTTCATGATCATTATCATTAGCTCTCTCTTCATCAGGTGAAGTCAACTCCGAAACAACTTCCGGTGCTGTGCCACTCGCCATTCCATGAAGAGAAGGTTCAATAACCTCTTCAAGTTCTACCTTCCGACTACTCGCACCTTTCGCGAGAAACTCCTTCTCAAGAAAGGATCCATTCTTGGCAACAAAAACCTTGCCCTCGGATCTGTGATAGAAGGTATACCCAATTGTTTCCTTAGGGTATCCTATGAAGACGCATTTTTTCTCTTTGGGTTCGAGTTTATCTGGTTGAAGTTTCTTCACATAAACATCGTATCCCCAAACTTTAAGAAATGACAGCTTAGGTTTGTTTCCAAACCATAATTCATATGGTGTCGTTTCAACGGATTTAGATGGTGCCCGATTTAAAGTGAATGCAGCTGTTTCTAGTGCATAACCCCAAAATGACAGTGCCAAGTCAGTCAGAGACATCATAGATCGAACCATATCCAATAAGGTACGATTACGACGTTCCGACACACCATTACGTTGTGGTGTTCCGGCAGGCATGAGTTGTGAAAATATTCCACACTCTTTCATGTGTGTGCTAAACTCGTAACTTAGATACTCTCCTCCACGGTCAGACCGTAGAAATTTGATATTTCTATTACGACGATTTTCCACTTCATTCTGAAATTCCTTGAACTTTTCAAAAGTTTCAGACTTGTGTTTCATCAAATAGATATACCCGTATCTACTCAAATCATCCGTGAAAGTAACAAAATAATGATATCCACCTCGCGCCGACACACTCATTGGTGCACACACATCAGTATGTATGATTTCCAATAGATCTGTCGCCCGTTCCATTGAACCGGAAAACGGCGTTCTAGTCATCTTGCCCATAAGGCATGGCTCACATGTATCAAATGATTCAAAATCAAGTGATTCCAAAAGTCCATCAGAATGGAGTTTCTTCATGCGTTTAACGCCAATATGACCTAGACGGTAGTTCCACATATATGTAGACATATCATCATCAAGTTTAATCTTTTTAGCATTAACATTATGAATGTGTGTAATATTACTATTGAGATCTATCAGAAATAAACCATTCAACATAGGTGCATGACCATAAAAGATATCATTCTTATAAATCGAACAACCATTGTTTTCAGATTTAAAGGAATGACCACTTTGCATCAAACACGATCCAGATACAGTGTTCATGCTCAGTGCAGGCACTAAATAACAATTATTTAGGTTTATAACTAATCCCGATGGCAAATGGAGAGGTAGCGCCCCGACGACGATCACATCAACTTTTGATCCATTGCCGACCCGCATCCTGACCTCATCCCTTGCTAGTTGTCGCTTGTTCCGTAGCCCCTGAACCGAGTTACATAGATTAGCAACCGATCCCGTATCAAATACCCAGGTACTACTGCGAGTACTAGTCAAGTACACATCAATAACATGTATATCACATATACCTTTGTTTGCCTTGCCGGACTTCTTGTCTGCCAAATACTTGGGGCAGTTGCGCTTCCAATGGCCAGTCCCCTTACAATAGTAGCACTCGGTGTCAGACTTAGGGCCAGCTCGGGGTTTCTTTTCAGGCGTGGCAACAGACTTGCCACCCTTCTTTCCCTTGTTCTTGCCTTTCTTGTCTTTCTTGAAACCGGTGGTCCTATTGATCATCAACACTTGATGTTCTTTCCTAATCTCCACTTCTGCAGTCTTAAGCATTGACAGAAGCTCGGGAAGAGTCTTCTTCATGCCCTGCATATTATAGTTCATCATGAAGCTCTTGTAGCTAGGTGGCAGATATTGGAGAACACGATGTATGCCTAAGTCAATGGGAATCGTTATTCCCAATGACACAAGCTTATCGGCGTACCCAGACATTTTGAGTACATGCTCACTAACGGAGCTGTTTTCCTCCATCATGCAGCTAAAGAAATTTTCTGTAGCATTATAACTCGCTACGGCAGTATGGGTATCGAAAATCATTTTCAGTTCTCCCATGGTATCAAAGGCATTGCCATTTTCGAAACGCTTTCGAAGTTCTGGCTCTAGCCCATACAGTATGCCGCAATGAACTAAGTTGTGGTCCTCCTGACGAGTCACATAGACATTCTTTTCCTCGTCAGGGGCATCAGGAGATGGTGGGGGGCCTAGCGGCGCATCTAGCACATATTGCTTTTGTGCAGCAGTGAGGAGAATCCTCAAATTCATAGCCCAGTTGGTGAAGTTGCTACCATTCGCAGCAAGTTTCTCTTTCTCCATGAACACATTGAAATTAAAAGCAGGTGGTGTCATCTACAACAGAATTTGTAAAGTTTATTTAGTCTAAGTTTATGATTGATTGAGTTCAACTAATCCAAATTACTAATGAACTCCCACTCAAAAACGACATCCCTCGTGTCCTTTTGGTGATTACATGAACCAAATCCACTACACCAAGTCCGATCATCACGTGAGTTTATGTAGCTTCAAAGGCGAGCATCTATATGGGCATCATATCAACTATATGACTCATGCTTAACCTTTCGGTCCGTGTTCCGAGGCCATGTCTGTACATGCTAGGCTCGCCAAGTAAGAACCTTAGTATTCGCGTGTGTAAAACTGTCTTACACCCGTTCCTATGAAATCGTAGATTCGAGTACACCCGATCATCACGTGATGTCTCGAAACACGATCCACAGAACGATGCATACTTAAGGAAGAACACTTTTTTATCTTGATATCTAAATGAGGGATCATCTTATAATGCTACTAAAAGCGCCAAACTAGCAGTATAAGATGCAAACATCTAATGTGTAAAGTGAGATGATATGGTCCATGCATTTGATCTCTATCACTTGCATCGTGGTATGATCTCTATCATTCCTTTGTGTGTAAGGCCAAGGTCTATGGAACTTACATGTTGAGTGTGTTGTAAGAGTATCTATCATACATCTACTTACAACAATACCATATCAATACACTAGCCCAGCAACGATCTAAACTAGACGCCTCTAATTTATCAATTGCAAGTTTTACGTGGCTTAGGGCTTTCGGAGATAGAACCGTTATCACCTACGAACATGAACCACAACGAGGATGACTAAGTTATTAGCAACTCGTTGTAAATCAGATATTGACTATAGTAGGAGAGACAGACACCCGCCAGCCACTTATGCAAAACAAGTTGCATGTTAGTCGTGGAACCGGTCTCACGTACGATAACATGTAAGGTTGGTCCGGGCCGCTTCATCCCACTATGCCACCAATTTCCAAAATACATAGAAGATGCAATAACATGATCATCATCGCCCACATATAAACATATGTGTACTACCCGTGCAAAGCACCTACGCATAGATCAGGCTCTGATACCACTATTGGGTCCGCAGCATAGAAAACAAAAAATTCCTACGGTGTGAACTACACGCCAAGATCTATCTACTAGGTACAAAGCAACGGGTGGACATACATCCAACGAGAACTTACCCTCGAAGACAACGAGTTTTGTTAACGAGTAGGAACTCGTGGTTGATGTAGTCGTTCACTTGTCGATCTCAAGATCGTGAGGAAGTCCGAGCGCCGCAATTCAGCAGCGCATCCATACTCGCACACACGTTCAAGCCACCGGACAACCTCCACCTCCTTGCTCCAGCGATCCAGCAGAAGCAGCAACTCCTTCCAGACGAAATGCCACTGGGAACATGTATCTCGCTAATCCGAGACCATGGGGGAATAATTCTAGAGGGGGAGAGAGATCCTTCACAAGGAGGTGTGAGGATGAAGGATGGAATGGGTGGCCTTTTATAGGAGGAGGGGGTGCCCCCTATCTCCATGGCCGGCGCATGGGGGGTGACCCCTCACCTCCCCCATTCATGTGGTGGTAACCCCTCCATATTAAAATGCCTCTTCACATTCCCTTTTAAAGTCTCCACTTTAAATGCATTAAATTTCTCCAAATTTAATGCTCTCTCATTTAATAAAACTCTTTTATTAAATTTATTCAGAATTTTGTTAATTACTTTAATTAACAAACATTCACATATAGCCCCTTGCAATATTTCAATATCACATGCAGAACCACTTTCTGCAATTTCACCCGAAACAATTTCCGGTTTCTATTGAAATTATTCCTGTGCTTTGTAGTTCTTTCGTCTAAAACATATGTGCTCCAAAATGGTGTCCGGTAACTCTTAAGTGTGACACCCTACGGTTCGCGAATAACGCAGACATGATCGAGACCCTTCTCCGATCAATAATTAGCAGCGGGACCTAGAGATCCGTACTGACTCCTAGACATTCAACGATGACTTCTATGATCGTGAGAACCTTTAACGCCTGTAACTAAATCCCTTTGTCTCTCGATATATTACATGTCCGAGATTCGATCATCGGTATCTCGATACCTAGTTTGATCTCGTTACCGACATGCACTCTTTTCTTGTTCCCGTGATATAACATTCTAGTGATCACATCACTTGCTTGCAAGCTATCTTAATGTGATATCACCGAGAGGGCCCAGAGTATATCTATTCGTCATCGGGATTGACAAATTACACTCTTGATCCATGAGCCTCAACATAACACCTTCGTAGTACTGAACCCATCTTTATAGTCACCCTATTGCGGTGTGACGTTTGATGTTATCAAGATACTCTTCTGGTGTTAGCAATTAACATGATCTCATGGTCTAAGGATAAAGATTACTTCGTATGATGTTATAGCAATATAAACATAATGACTTGATCGTAATGCTATACTTTGGATGAATGTTCATCACATCATTCCACCAATGGTGTGACCTTGTTATTAACAACATCCAATGTCCATGATCAGGAAACCTTGATCATCTTATTAATCAACAAGCTAGTCTATAAGAGAGGCATAACTAGGAACCCATTTTGTTTATTAAACACATATGTATTGATGTTTCCCGATTAATACAATTCTAGCATGTAAAATAACATCTATCATATATAAGGAATATATAATAACAACTTTATTATTGCCTCTCAGGGCATATTTCCTTCACATCCTTCATCTCATTACTCATTCCTTCCATACACCTGAAAATTTCCTTCATACAAAACTTCACACAATCTTTATTAGCAACATTAGTGCACTCAAGATAAATAAGTCTTAAAGTTCAGTTCTAATACCAAATAAAATTCCATTAGAACACTAGCTACTGTAGCACTTCCCTCAAAAAGCTCGATTCCCCAAAAGAACTCAAAAAGGAACCAACAAGAAGCAAATACAGAAAATGGCAGAAATTTGTCAAAACAGACCAGCGGGTAAAGACGAATTTTTCGAAGACCTTCTGTTGCTCAAATCTAAAAGTGTTGAACCAAGGAATGTTAGATAACAACCTGGGGCAGAAGTACAAAAATTCACGGCCCAAAAAGACCTTCAGAGATTTTACATGAATTTTTTCGGTGAAGCACAGAAATCTTTTTCGGGACAACAACTTCTCCAATCATTACTTCTCTCTCATTAGAGGTTACTCTTGCCACAAAAAGCAAATAAAAAGGATAAGGAGCGGTTATTACAGAGGTAATAACTTCCAAGACTCATCTAAAACTTTTGGGTTATCTCCCAATAAGTACTTTTCTTTAACGCCTTTAAGTTAGGCATAAGAAGCAAAGAAAGAATCAAGTGTTCTCAAATGAAGAAGCATTAAGATTAATACCAGAAATATCTTCAACAAGGCAAGGTATATCATCCAAATAAGTTCCAGAGGATCCTCTCTCAATGTTCTTAGGTTCACTATTTTCATCAAAAGGGTTTTCAGGAACAATCCAATCAAGATTCTTTTCTATGGCTTCATGTATTGCTGCTAGTTTAAAGGGTATTGGTATCTTAGGTTCCTCCCCATTAGGTTCGGTTTTGTTCATCTTTTCTCGTGTACCAACAACATCTACACATGAGCCTAGCATGTTGAAACGTTCAAAGACTTTCCTAGCTTCCTTAGCATCATCATAGAACTCCTTAAACAAAGTTTCTAGAATAAAATCCCTCTTTTCAGGGTCCTCAATTTCTTTAAGCTTAAGAAACATTACTTGCATTAAGGGGTTGAGGTTAACAAACCTAGCTTCTAACATGTGAATTAAAGAAGCCGCAGCAATCTCATAGTTTGGAGCAAGTTCTGCAAGGGATCTATCCTCAGTATCCTCATGTTTACTAACATGATTAAAGAATTCTTCAACATTATCTGTCCCAATTATAGAGCCACTACCAATTGAAAGGTCTTTTGGGGTGAATTTGGAGATCAACATGGTGAGCTAAGGAAGAGGCAACAACTAAAGGAGACTTAAATTTTTGTGTTTTTGATAAAGAAAGCAAACTAGTAAAACTAATTTTTTTGTGTTTTTAATAAAGAAACAAGCAAACAAAGCAAAAGGAAACTAAGCAAAACAAAAATAACAAAGTAAAGAGATTGGTTATGAGGGACTCCCCTTGTGAAGATGTCCTTGACTCCCCGGCAATGGCGCCACAAAAATGCTTGATGGCTCAGTATTGATCTAGAGCTCGTTGGGAACCCCAAGAGGAAGGTATGATGAGCACAGATGCAAGTTTCCCTCAGTTATGAAACCAAGGTTTAATTGAACCAGTACGAGCAAGGAAACACCCCAAAGGTGTTGCTAGCTGAGCCTTGGCAGGGCGCATTATCGGTGCTAGTAGCAACGTGGAGACTTGCACAACACAACCACATAACTTTGTCCCCAACTTGCGATGAGGTTGTCAATCTCACCGTGTTTTGCTGGAAACAAAGGATTAAACGTATCGAATGGAAGGAAGTAAAAGTTTGCAGAAAGTAAACACAAAGTAGTAAACAGTTTATAGATTGTATGTAAAGAAAAGGACCGGGATCCATAGTTCACTAGAGGTGGCTCTCCTTAAGATAGATAACATGCTGGGTGAACAAATTACAGCGGGGCAATTTACAAACATCGAGAAAGCAATATATGCATATACTAATCATCTTGACTCCTTTGAGACTTGATTGGGCATTACAATATTATACATAGACCGCCATCCAACTGCATCTATGACTAATAATCTACCTTCAGGTTATCATCCGAACCAACTCCAGTATTAAGTTGCAAGCAACAGATTATTGCTTTACGAATTGCGTGTAATGTAAACAATACGATTGTTCTATGAACAAAGGATTGTTGTTTTCTCCCTAGTAGCAACAGCACATCTAGTACCTTAGAGATTTCTGTCACTTCCCCAGATTACCAGAGGCATGAACCCACTATCGAGCATAAATACTAACTCTTGGAGTTGCTAGCATCTACTTGGCCAAGATAGCTACTAACAACAGAAAGCATGCAAGATCACAAATAACAAAGACATGATAAAATCAATCTGAAATAGCATCTCAATATCCATCGGATCCCCACAAACACAACATGCAGAATTACAAATAGATGATCTTGATCATGAACGGAGCTCACAAGATCTAGACATGAAAGCACAAAGGAGGAGAACTAGCCATCTAGCTACTACATGGATCCGTAGTCCAAGGATGAACTACTCACGCATCACACCGGAGGCTTGCATGGTGATGAAGAAGGCCTCTAGGGTGAATTCCCCTCTCTGGCAGGGTATCGGGAAGAGATTCAGATCCCTCCCAATCTAGGGATGGAGATGACGGCGGCTACAGACTCTTTTGTGGATTTTTGATCGGGTACTTAGGGTTTTCATCCCGAGGTCATCTTATAGGCGGAAGGAGAGGCCGAGGGGGTGCTGGGGTCGGCCAGACCACCCCCTGGCATGGGCCAGGTGGTCTAGCCGACCCCCAGCCCTTCTCCGTCTCGTATTCTGGTATCTGATGACTTCTGGAAAAATAGGCACTTTGGCTTTTGTCCCGTCCAATTCCGAGAATATTCATTTTCTAACTTTCCTGGAACCAAAAACAGCAGAAAACAGGCAGCTAGCACTGTATCTCTTGTTAATAGGTTAGTCCAAGAAATCATATGAAAAGTACTCCAAAGTGTGGACAAAACACAAGAAAGTGGATAAAACCAAACATGGAACATAAAAAATTGTAGATACATTTGCAATGTATCACTGAGCCTCGCTGAACTTGAAGTGGATCTCTGATGAAATAGCATGTTGTGAACCTATAAATGATTTTTTTTTAAAATCACAAGCACTATATCATGTACTTGTAGTTCAAATCTGGGCAACCTCCTACCGATTCGGCAGGAATTTGTCTTTTTCATGAGGGATGGACGGAAAGGTTTCAGATACACCGGTTGGGAAATTGTCCATATAAGGTGGTTTAGTATTTTTGAAAAATGGGTTGGTACCAATGCCAAACTTTAATTTCGTGGTTGCTTCACAGAACACCCCGGTTTCGGCACCTCAAAAATGGAAATTGGCTTTTTCGTGCGTCAAAAAGGAAAACTTCCTCCTACAACATCGTAAGCCATCCCAAGATGCACATGTCTGCACAATATGGGCAAATTATCACAAACTATGCCCTGATTCTAGCCGTAACATTGGTGGTTTGACCTAAATGCCATGAAACCTCGAACATGATAGGTCCTTTTGTGAAGGATTTTTTATGATGTTTGCAATTTTTCAAGTTCAATATTTTTTCTTGCAACTATGACACATAATATGACACCACGCGAAGGTTTCACATTGTTTGGATCATTTTTGAATTTCTTATGCCCGATTGAAACCATATTCAAAACGGCGGGCATGAAGATTCCTAACCCGGCTTCTTAGTTAATGAAATATACAGAAAAATTAGTTAATGAATTTTTAATTGAAAATGGCATAAATGTTTATAATTTGAATAGTTAATGAATTTTTGATTAGTTATTTAAATTGCAGCACTTTTCCTATTGAAAGTTTTTTCAAATTCCAAATTATGCAATAAATATTTGTTAATGCAATTTTAATTGAAAATAGTAAAATTGTATAGTTCAAATAAAAATATTTGAAAACAGAAAATGGTTTTTGATTAGTTATATAAATTGAAGCACTTTTCCTGTTGAAAGTTTTTCAAATTCTAAATTATGCAATAAATATTTGTTAATGCAATTTTAATTGAAAATAGTAAAATTATATAGTTAAAATAAAAATATTTAAAAACAAAAAATGGTTTTTGATTAGCTATTTAAATTGAAGCACTTTTCCTGTTAAAAGTTTTTTGAAATTCCAAATTATGCAATAAATATTTGTTAATACAATTTTAATTGAAAATAGTAAAATTGTATAGTTAAAATAAAAAATATTTGAAAACAGAAAACAGTTTTTGATTAGTTAATTAAATTGAAGCACTTTAATTAAATTCCTGTTAAAAGTTTTTTGAAATTCCAAATAAATAACATCTTATTAATTAAAGAAGAAAACAAATTTGAAAATGGCGAGAAGACCAAAAGTTTTGCCAAAATCTGAAAAACGAGTCAACGATCCCGGTTCGTGCGAACCGGGACCGATGATCTTGGGTGCGCGCGCTGCCAGCAACAGGCCTTTAGTCCCGGTTCGTCTCACCAACCGGGACTAAAGGCCCAACGGTCCCGGCTGGGGCGATGAACCGGGACCAAAGGCCCGCGCACGTGGCGACCAGCAACGCTCCTGCCCAGATCTTTGGTCCCGGTTCGTCCCCCCAACCGGGACCGTTGATCCTTTAGTCCCGATTGGTGGGACGAACCGGGACCAAAGGCCTATACTAGATAACTGTTGCCCCTCCTTCTTCCTCCCCATCCACTTTACTCGCAAAACGCCTAAGGAAAATCACGCGCAGAGCAAAACGACACCGTCAGGCTACCGGATTTTCGAGCCGCCGTCGTCACCCTCTTCGCCGTCGACCACGCTGCCCGAGCTCACGCCGCTCCGCCTCCAACCGCGCCGCCCGAGCCCATGCCGCTTTGCCCCTGCCCGCGTCGCCCCCCGCTGGCGCCGCTGCCACCCGAGCCGCGACCGCGTCGCCTGAGCCCGCCGCCTCCGACCGCACCGCCTGAGCCTGCCGCCTCCGACGGCGCCGCCTGAGCCCGACGCCGTCGCCCGCTCGTGCCAGGTAATTGTTTTATTAACTGTAATTGTAAAGGTTTTTTATATGTTTTCTGTAATTGTTTTATTAACTCAAAATGCTGACAGGTGGGTCCAGCATGTCAGGTTTTTATTCTTTTTGGAAATGTTTTCTGAAATTAATAAAAGTCTGACATGTGGGGCCATATGGAAAATAATTTTAGTAATTCCAAAAATGTTTATTTATTTAAAAAAGGATTAAAATTGGGAAAAATCATAACTAATTCATTTTAAATCAGAAAAATGTGTATAATATATCAAAATGTTCAAAAAAATGAGCTCTACCATTTAAAAATGTAAGCATTCATATTCATACAACTTTGAACCTTACTTTACATAGAGGAACACAGACATCTCCTAAGTACCATGGGTTCGATGGTTTGTCCACCTAGGGCATTCCGAACCGATTTAGAAAATGAGTGCATAGTGTTTTGCATTATTTGCATTATAGTAACTTGCAAATCTTAATTTGCAGATACTATGGATACAACACACCAAGATACTATGATTCCAGAACATCAGGAAAACATCCTCCACAGAATGATCTGCGAAAATGAAGATATCAATATCGATGTCACTAGTGAGTTTCTGAACGATTCTGGTGAGGGAGATGAGTCTCTCAACTGAGGAGACGGCTCCAGTGAGGTAGAAGCCGAAGCCAGGGACAGGGAAGAAGCCGATGAGGGAGAAGGCGATGGCTCTGGCGGAACCTTAAATCTAGCAAACACCGGTGAGGTGTATATATGTATTTTTGTAATTAAAATGCTATTGTCTATATATACATGCATATATTAACACTCTTTGTTCTTTTATCCCTCCGAATCGAGAACTTCTTCCGTAAGAACGAAACGAGGCCCAACAAAAAAATTGGATGACACTGTGAGGTATAGGATCGAAGTGGTCGGTGTAGACGGTGAACCGCAAGCTCCCGTCGATGTTGCAAGAAAATTTGTCAAGCAATGCGGAGTTCTTGTGAGGGACTACATCCCGATCACCGTTCAAGAATGGAATCGGCCAAGCGGCGGTGGAGTCCCGTATGTCGGTGACACCGCCAAAGATAAGCTTTTTGACAAGCTCATGATTAATTTCCTCCTGCCGATGCCAGATGTGAATCCAGATGAGGAGGAGAGAGCAAGAATGGAGCTTGTGCAAAGAGTCAAGAAGTTTGCTCTCATCAAGATGGCTGATGCATTCAAGAAATGGAAGAAGAAACTATACAATAACTTTGTCAAGGTAGAGAAGACTCCGGATTTCAATCAAGGCGGCTATGCTAAGTTAAGACACCAGTGGGAGGATTTTGTGAAGTACAAGACATCGGAGAAAGGTAAGGAAAAGTCTAGAATAAATACGGAGAACACTGCTAAGAAAGTGTACCATCATAATATGGGGCCTGCTGGCTACGCCGGTTGCATGCCTAAGTGGGATGCACTTGAGGTCAATTACATTGCTGTCGGGATCAGACCAGAGCCCACAACATAGACACCACGAGCGAGAAACTGGTTTTACGACCATGGGGGCACGTTGGACAAAGAAGGGAGGGCAATATATAATCAGAAACACAAAGATGATCCCCTACTGCCCATCGACGATATTAAAAATGCAATAGATGATGTTGCAGTGGGACGGTTCATTCCCGATAGAGAGAACGACGAGCTCACATGCGCCCTTAAAAACCCTAAACACGAAGGACGAGCACGAGGCACACCAGGCTCCAAGTCGTGGAAGGTTGCCTTCCCCGCGGAAATGAAGAGATATCCCGATAAAAGCCATCAGAGGAGAAAGGAAAGGGAGGAAGCTGAGAAAGCGACCGTTGTAGACCGACTGCGTAATGTAGAAGAAGCATTAAAGCGGCACCAGGATCAACTCGACAGACTTAGCCAGCAAGGTACTAGCAGCCAATCTCAGCGGCACGTGGTAGAAGCTGCATTCGATGGTATCGGCGCCCTATCGAATAAGAAAAGCAGCGTCGCTTCCACGCAGCTCCATGATGTTGATGATGATGCACCGACGACGACTCCTCCTAAACGCTACCCAGTGGATGATATCACGGAGAGCACAACTTGTGAGCTAAAGGTGTAGGTTATGGACTTAAGGGTGACGGCGGCGGTCGGCATGGCCGTACCAATTGCGCCTAACCCAACTTGGCATTGCAGACCGGTTCCAAAAGGGTACGTTGTCGTCATGGTGGATGATGTGAAGGAAGATTTTGAGGAGCTGAACCTAGACCATCCTGCGGGGGAAGATATGGAGCTGACTCAACTAGGAGAAGCCAAAGGGGGGACTATTCTATGGCCAAAGGAGTGCATCGTGCTTCCAAATTATGTGCCGCCAAGGCCAACCACTCCTCAGAGCAGCAATCCACCTTCGCCGCCACCTCACCATTCTCCAGCGCAACCGTTGCCTTCACCGCCTCACCATTCAGCGCAACCGTCTCCATCGTCGCCTCAGTCGTCTCCGCCGCCGCGTCAGCTGTCTCCGTCCCCTGAGCCTCAGAGACAAAAGCAAAAGTATACTAAGAGGGGCAGCACCACCAGCAACATCAAGAGCACGTTCCGATCACCGAAACGTAAGCTATCGCCCCTCCCAAAAGTACCTCATAAGAATATGAAGAAGCTACCTTCTGAGAAGACAGATGAGGAAACTGATGCGGCCGCTGATGCCCATTATGAAAAGTGGAAGATTGACATGGCTAACAAGAAAAGGCCAATAGAGCCATTCTTCCCAGTCACCGCATAAGATAAAGCCAAAGCAGCCGCACTTAAGATTCAGCTTCACCAACCCAGAGCACTCATATCAGACTATAATCGCTCTATTACCAAGTCGGCTGAGGCAAAAGAGCGGAGAGTCAGGAAAGAAGTTGTCCAGCTCGGACAACAGAAAAATCAATCGATCGAACCACTCAAAGTGTACGATACCAATGAGTGGAGAGCCCAGGAGCGGCATGATCCGAATATTGATCCGGAGTTTGTTCGACTGTATGGAGAAAAAGCCGAATTATATGGACTGTCTATTACTGAGTACATGATCCGTATGGATGAGTTCGAGGGGTACCAAGAAATAGCATACGTATACTAGTACGGAGCTCCTCTCGTCAAACCTGAGTTAGTCAAAGATCTACCAACAAAAATACGAAGATTACATAACTGGTACATGCAAGCCTGTGCTGAATCCAAAAACTAGATCTATGCTGCATATAAACACCACCATTACGGTCATGGAGATGGTTTCCTACTGATCGAAATTCTAGAATTATTTCAGTTTTACCAACAAGACGCCCTCGACAAAACTATCGTCAGTGCCTATTGTTTATAAGTATTATTAATTTCTGTAATTAAGTCTTTCTAGCTCAGCTCATTCGTTGCTTGTATAATCTTACTCATCACTATACTAATTATATATGCAGAATGAAGATTCTCGAATGCAACAAAGGACAAATCTATGACCTTGGGTTTGTTGACTGCAATTTCGTTCATGAAGTTACTCTAAAAACGAAACCCAAAGAGACAGAGGATAACTTGCTACAAGCGTTGACGCATTTCAGCAACAGAAGGGAAATACTATTTCCTTACAACGATGGGTGAGTGTTACTGTCTTATACACATTCTATTTTCGCTTACTCGATGTTAAGCGTATAATTGACTCGTGTTATATTTTGTTAGTGTGTCCAGCTTCCACTATATTCTGTTAATCATTGTTGTTGACACCAGAGTAGTAAAAGTCCTGGATTCGAAACGCACACCATTAGAAAAGTAGGCGAACATCCAGAAATGCCTCCAGAAGGCTTGAAAACGGTTCACCGCCAAAACTAGGGGTGTTTGGAAGCAGAGCTTACATTTCAAACATTGACTATAAGTACTACTTGCTAGATCCACGCATCTCTTTGATTCTAGTTTCAATACCACCATTATTATGCTTGATTATTATTTTGATTGAACTCTATTCTCGTAAAGTGCTTGAGGCAGGAAGCCGGAAATAACTTATGTGGATACTATGTCTGTGAGTTCATTCGCCAGACGACCAAGGAGAAGGGCGCAGACCGGAACATCCAAAAAATTGAAGTACGATAAACAATAATCACAACTTTATTTTATTACCACCAATTGTGTTTAGTTTCATTCATATATATTGATTCCGTTCTTTAAATTAGATCGAACGGATGCGGGACGGTCTTCTATCACAAGAACGCGTGCAAGCAATTCAAGAGGAAATTGTCGGATTCTTATTAGAACAAGTCATAGATCCGAAAGGAGAATACTATTACCCGATTCATTTGGAAGGGTGAAGTGTAAAAAAGAAGATGTAAATTAGATCAAATTCGTGTGAGTACCATTTGTAATTAATATGTTTCGACCAAGAAGACGGATGAGACGGTGTATAATATATTTGTGATCATGATGTGTAATATATATATGTTGGTTTCATTATTGCTATATATATGTAGTACCATTAAATTGAATACAGAACACCAAATAAATAAATAAATAACCCTGCCGTGGCACAAAAATAGCCCGAAAATCCTGCCACGGCACAAAACCCTACGGCGGCACAAAAATAGCCCGAAAATCCTGCCGCGGCACAGAGACCAACGATCCCGGTTCATGCCACGAACCGGGACCAATGATCCACCCCCTCGTCTTGCGCGCTCCCACGTGGAGACCCATTGGTCCCGGTTTGTTCCACGAACCGGGACCAATGATCCACCCCCCTCATCGCGCGCCCGCCCACATGGAGACCCATTGGTCTAGGTTTGTGCCCGAACCGGGACCAACATTAGTCCCGAGTGATTGGTCCCGGTTCGGAAATCGGGACCAATGGCTCTTATGAACCGGGACTAGAGGCCCTTTTTCCACCAATGATCATCATCAAAATATCATATAGGTACATGATAGGTAGATCATCCACATAGGTAGTATCGATACAAAAGTTCCCTACAGATCCGGAGAGCTAGAGAGACCCATGTCTCCCCGCGTGAAGTCAGGCGTAGGACGACGTGGAGCAGCCGCCGTCGAACCAGCACCGGAAGAAGGAGGAGTAGCACCGCCACGACTGGTAGAAGGAGAAGCATCAGCATCAGGAGTAGAAGCACCACAACCCGAAGGAGCAGCGGAAGCACCAGGAGAACCACGGCCGGTATGAACCGATGTCATCGTGCGTGAGAAAGTCGGCAAGGCGGCTGCTCGACCAAAGGGTACCATGGTGGAACATCCCGCTCCCTACACGTTTGAGCCAGAGTTAGCAACCACCAAGACACAGTTGCGCGGTAACGACATAGTTAGCAAATAATTTATCGGAGTCCCTGAGTAGAAGCCCAAAGCAAATTCGTCCTTCGACGGGAAGATTGGCTACACCCCCGGCCTAGCTAGCCGTGGCGGTAGCATATCCTGCTCTCCAGTGGCATAGAACTTCTCGTTAGCCTGCAAGAAAGTTTAGGTGTCAAGCATTGCAGAATTAAATGTTTAAACTAGGGAAAGCGGGACTTGTCATCTTTTGAAAAAAAAAGGTTAAATCTTACAGCATCTCGACACTCTACCCACTTCTCGTAGGCAGTTGTGGCCTGCTTCCACGCCTCAAACGCCACCACATGTTCCGTATGTGCGGCCTTGTAGGCCTCGTCCAAAGCCGGCTAAAATTTCAAAAATAATGAATCTCGTCAACTTAGACACACAGGAATAAATGTCAGAATAAGGATGGAAATAAGAAAAACTTACATCGGTGTTCGCTTGGGAAGGTCGTCGATGAGGCGGAATAGCGGGACCGTCAGCGGTGAGGGTAGCCTTGACACGCGTGAGGCTCAAATCAGGAGTTCGCGGGGTCACCCTATCGAGAACCTTCAAACGGCCGTGCTCCCGGCCGCGCCCCGCCACGACCAACGCTCTCACATCGGTCTCCTCATACCTAGGGTCTTCCACCTCCGGGTGAAAAGCACTGAACGCCTCGAGGTAGGCTGGACCATCCACCTCGGTAGTGCCGTAGAAGCCGGGAAGCGAGGGCTGGGGCTCAGACAGATCGGGCTTCTTCATCTTCATCCTTTCCCAGACTTCATAGTCGGAAACAGGCCTCCCTAGCTTGGCCTCCTACATCGCGGAAGAAATGTTTTGCATATCAAGTAGGAACATGAGGAGAGATAAATGAGGCCTGTTTGACCCGAAGCCGTAGCTTGGTGAGGAATCCGGGTCCCGTCGTTGACCCGGAGCTTCTTTGGTGGCGGTCGCATGGTCCAGGAGTGGTTCAAAGGGAGCCGGCCCCCGAGGAGGTGGTACGGAGGCGTGTCAGGGAGGAGGATGAGCACGTCTGTCGCTATATGTATATGTTGGAGGTCAGGTTCTCCAATACATGGCAGGTTCTTCAGGGATCTCACCCGAGCTATGCTCATGTGATGGTTCCTTCTCTTTGGGTGTTCACCGCCCGCAGCTCAGGACCCGGAAATCAGCGTCCAGTTTGATTGAGCTAGATGTATTAGTGATACTATCGAGATGTATTAGTCCAGAACTTAAAATAAGATATTATCGAGATGTGTGCGCGTCGTTATTCTATGTGGGTGTGGCAGGATGCCGAAGATTCGCGTGGTTATTTTACAATCACCAATTTATGAAACAAGTACATATATATTAAAATTTTAGTGGGAAAAAATAAACAAGCTACGCACAAAAAATAAAAAAACACCTACGCCGATGACACTACCGTCGGCGTAGAGGTTGTAGCCTAGATAGGACGACGGCTAGGCCGTCGGAGTATATATGCGACTAACGCCACGGGCCGCCCCGTCAGGTGGACCGTTAAGTAGCATTCTGGGCCAACGGTTTATCTAGGCCCGACGGCTGCCGTCGGGCTAGACTGTGCATACGCCGACGGCTTTTTTACGCCGACGGCGGCCGTCGGGGATTTTGGCTTTACGCCGACAGGGCTGCTACGCCGACGACCTGTTTGCCCGGCTGACGAGCCCGGGGACCTTCGCCGACGGCCCCGATATTTTGCCGTCGGCGTATTTGGATCCTCCCATAGTGCCTCCCCATGTGAAACTATTATTCAGTGGGGCTATTGATTTTGGTCGACCTGATAAGAGATGGATAACCTCCTTCACCTGCTTGCATGTCGAAGTTATCCTTACTTGATGTCACATGGCCCTGCATATTCAGATGTGAAAAAAGCAAAACTGTAAGAAAACTGTCTGGTGATGACGACTTAGAATCATCAATGTGACATGTAAAAAAGGATAGTAATTTCCCATAATGGCTGAAGTAGTACACCTTCAGCTCTGAAGGACCTTTAGCTCCGATGGAAATCATCCACGAAATCCAATCAAAGAAGCAAGGTGGAGTCCTTTTCAAATTATATTTCGAGAAGGCCTACGACAGGGTAAATTGGGATTTCCTTATCGAAGTTCTTAGATTCAAAGGATTTGACGCGGGCTACATTCATCGTATTGAACAGCTTGTTAAAGGCGGGCAGACTGCTATCTCAATCAACGGGGAGATTGTCCCATTCTTTAGGAACATGAGGGGGTGAGTCAAGGGGATCCACTCCTCCTCCCCCCTCCTCTTCAACTTCATTGGTGAAGCCCTCTCCGCCATTCTTGACTGGGCTAGCAGCGCAGGACACATCAGGGGCCTGGTAACACATCTTCTTCCAGAGGAGTTTCCCACCTACAATACGCCAACGACACCTTCATCCTTATTGAGAAAAATGACCAACAGATTGCCAACTTAAAATTCCTGTTAATGTGTTTTGAAGACATGTCAGGATTAAAGATCAATTATCACAAGAGCCAGGTCATCATGATGGGATATTGTTTGGCTAAGCAACTTAGAGTGGAAAATGCGCTGAACTGCAAGATGGGAGGATTCCCTTTCACCTATCTAGGGCTTCCGATCTCATACAGGAAACTCACGATTGAGCAGTGGCAGTTTCTGGTGGCCAAGCTGGCAGGGAGAATCGAACCATGGTTGTGTCGATTTCTCTCTTCAGGGGGAAGACTGATCCTGACGAACGCTTGTCTTGATAATCTCCCGACGTATGCCATGGTGTTGTTCCTCTTGCAAGATGGTGTGCACGATAAGTTTGACTCTCTTAGATCAAAGTTCTTTTGGGAAGGAGCGAGCTAGAAACGCAAGTTCCACTTGGTCAACTGGCCAGCGGTTTGTCGACTGAAAGAGGTGGGGGGCTTGGGTCTAGTTAGCACCAAGAAGATGAATGTTGCCCTCCTCCTCAAGTGGATATGGAAGCTTTATCAGGGAGACAAGGCTATGTTGGCAAAGATTGTGAGGGACAAATATGCTGATGCGAATGACCTTTTCCAGGGTTCGAGCCGTGGGGGCTCGCCTTTCTGGAAATCACTTCACAAGGTAAAGGGTATTTTCAAGGCGAGGGCCAAACATGAGGTCCGAGACGGGATGCGCACAAAATTTTGGCTTGACTGGTGGCATGGAGAGCAACCACTCAAGGACAGCTTCCCGTCTCTGTTCGCGATATGTGATGACCCAGATACTCTGGTCGGGCAGGTCTGCTAGGAAACCAACATTAACATCCAGTTCAGGCGGGGGCTTGATTAGGAGGAGGCCAGGTTCTGGATCCAGTTGGTGGACAACCTTGAGGACGTTACACTGGTACAGGGGCAAGACAACATCAGCTGGCATTTGGAGGCCTCGGGCCAATACTCAGTCAACTCCATGTATAAGCTGTTATCTCAAGGGACCTCGGTGGCTCACTTCAAGGATATTTAGAAGAACAAGACGCCCCGGAAAATCAAGATTTTTGCTTGGCAGTTAGTGCTTGACCGCTTACCCACAAACCAATTGTTAGCGGATAGACATGACCCGTCAAATGGGAAGATGCTCTCTTTGTAATGCGGCTGAAGACGCAACACACATCTTCTTCTCATGTTCTTTGGAAAAATTCCCTTGGAGTGTGGTTAGACAATTGGGTGTAACTGGAACCCGAGAAACTTCGCGCATTTTCATTCGATCGTAACTGGTTTTTCGGGTCAAGCCAAAAGGCTCCTTTAGTTCCTGTTTTTGGCACAATCTTGGGCTTTGTGGCAAATTGGGAGCAAAATGTCCATTGAAGCTAAAAAATTTAAATAACCGGCTGATGTAATCTATAAAACTCCAATTCTTCTGCAACTGTGGACAGTAGGCACCAAACACCGGGATAGGGAAGGTCTTAGGTGGATGGCTAAGCAAGCTATACTCTGCATCAGCTTTACCCTCTTAGCGCTCCTGTTTGGTCTGTTCTAGGGAGGTCGACCCCCTTTTATTTTGGTTGTTATCGTGTGGACTAAGGTGTACGTCGCAACATGTAACCGTACTATGTTTGGTGAACCATGGGGCTTTATTAATTTGAAGCCGGGCATTTTAATGTCTGTTATTAAAAAGGTACACCTTCAGAACTACCATCCTACCAAAAATACTCCCATGTATATCACATAAAAATAAATCATTGTACATGCTACGCCTAATTTATAACTCCGTATAAAAATCAAGCTGCATGTTTTACACCTTCAGAACTGTTATCCTACCAAAAACACTCCCATGTATATCACAAAAAGTAAACCATTGTACATGTTATGCCTAATCTTCTATCTTCTCTTCTATCTACTAATTTACGTTGTGGTATCGTTGCGTCTGGAAAATTTCCGTCTGTCATTATATGACGATTTTGCCCCTGGCTGTTTGACGGAATTACTTGCACTGCCACCGCTAACTAAAATACTGAACGATTCGGCTCGCTTTTGTCTTTGGCCCGTGACCGCGAGGCCGGAGCAGCGCTGTTTGGCGGTGGCCCGCCTCCTGTCCCCGGCCGTCAGCACCGAGGCTGGGCGGCGCATCGATTCGTCCCACGCTGCCGCATACTCTTCCCCCGTCCCGCACGCGCTTACATGGAGGCTGGAGCTGAGCATTGGCATGGGCCCGACAGCCGTCGGATTGGATCTAGGCGTGGTTGCTCAGAGCTTCATCTCCGCCCACCGGCGATGTACACACCTACTCCGGCAGGCGAGAGGAGGAACGTTGCAACACACAACCCCTGGACACCGTCTTCTCCACCTCGCCCTTCCCGCTGCACTCCTGCCCTCTCTGCTCATTGCTACCCACCAAGATCCGGTGACTCAGTATTCTGTTGCTTCCAGTAGGCAACCATGCCGGCCGGCATCCGATTTACCAGGGAAGCCCACGGCTTCTTGCCCCACCCTGGTCAGCTCGTCGGCACCCGGTACCGAGTGGAGTGGTGGTGGCAACATGCAGGAGAACGGGGCCGTGACTGCAGTGTCTGCCTCCGGTGGGGAGCACAGGGCCGGCTTCAACACCGACTAACCCCTGCTCTGCTCCATACCCCGCCATCCTCTAGGTGAGCTCTTGGTGAAAATGCCTATAGCAGCGATCGGTGGATGTTTTGGTCGCTGAATCTACTACTTGCGTGCTCTGCTCCGGTTGCTTTGCTTGCTGTTTTGCTGATGTCGTTCTTCCTGTGAGATTAAACTCTCCAAAAAAAATAATCTGCCACTTTGATGTGCTTAATCTATGCTTGAGAAATATACAATACACTGAAATTTGAGAGCTGCAGAGACGGAGAGAGTGTTTCTGAGCAACCAGAAAATGTTAAGAGGAATCTTTTGGAGACCATCTCCAAACAATGACATGGGCACCCGAATTTGACATACTTCAGTTGAGGTTTCTTCTGTTTTGCTTCCAACAGCGATGACGATGAAGGTGCCACTGAAGTTTCAATCCTTTCAGTTTCCTCTGTCTTCTGGTTTTCTATGCCCAGGCCTGACATTCTTCAGAAAAAAATACCCAGGCCTGACATCCGCATATAAATTCTATCATTTGAAATGCAGTATGGTTTGATACTTGGAATATGTGAAATGTAGTATGTAGCTTGGAGTTGGTATAAAAGCCACTGGCTATTGGCAATACATCTCTACAGTTTCATAGTTCATCGTACTAGGTGTTATAAGTGGACCTGCCAGTTATATTGTTCTTATGTGTTGGATTCAAGTGAGCTTCAACTGGAAAATGGTGGTTTACTCCTTCTTATAACTTGGTAACAAGGCTAGATAAATGAAGTATGTTATAGGTAATGAAACTGAACTGTTTGTTCCCCTAAATACGGTGTGGTCTGAATTCCAGTACATTACACCTGCAGTTCATGCCATTATAGTCCATCAAGATAACTGGTTTGACCCTGCTGGGATTGGCATGATGAAAGGGTGCTGCTACACATGAATCTATTTTTCCAAATTAGGCATTAGAATAACCCAAACTCAGTCAAAATAGTAGTCTGAACCTGTTCTAAACATGGTTTCCCCAAATCAGTAGTCTGAATCTATTTATCTTACTGTCCCTGCATTCAGCTAGCTATGTAGTTTAGAAGCGATCACGGCTTAGGAGGGACAACTTATTTTTTTATTAGTTAGTGTTTGCTATTAATCAGTACCCTGGTCCTGTGTGTAAACAGACATATTATGTGTCAAGTTTGCACACACTAAGCTGGCCAGAAAACACATTTTTTACTCATTTTTGGCCTCTATTGTTTGGTTGTATCCTTTTTTTTCCAATAATGCTTATTATGTACACATTTTAATTCTTGGATAATTTTATAGTTAGATATTTGAAATTCCTGACCAACGTTAGAATTTACACCAAACCTGAAAACATTAAAAAAAACTGGAGAAGATTTCTTTTGGATTTAAAATAAAACAAGAAAAAGGAAGAAGGGCTTTAAACCCTAGGAATAATTTACCAAAAACAAATTATGCACTATCAAGATTATAAAGTGCTTATGATGATGATGTCATTACCAACAAGCAACCACATATTTTACTTTTAGACTTATGCAAGAATCTAAAAGCAAACCAATGTGCATTCAAATTTTATTTCTTCAAATATATGTGACTATCATTTTATATACATGTTTAATTGCACACCGATATGCCTACACGAATAACAAGGTTGACAATAAAAATACTTAGGGCCGTGACAACGCACCGGCACTCAGCTAGTATATATAACTCCCATCTAAAAATCAATCTGCATTTTTTACGCGTAATATCAAGAAAATTACACCTGCGGAATTGCCATCTTAAAAAAATAGAAAGAAACTCCCATCTAAGAAAATAAGTATAAAAAGACAGTGAAAAGTACCACCCCCTCCACACCCCCGGATGTTTACACCTTCAGAACTACCATCCTACCAATATACTCCCATGTTTATCACAGAAAAAAATGCTCCCATGTAATCATTGTGCATGTCACGCCTAAAAAATCACCTCTAAAACAGCATGATTACATATGTGAAAACTCCCGTCCAAAAAATGTAACAAAGGATTTTACACCTACATAACTCCCATCTAAACAAGAAAAAAGAGATAGATGGAGTTCCCATATCCCCGTGTAGGATTGGGGCTTTGTTGTGTGCCGTTGGATCCGGATCGTGCGGCGTCAAGACATGACCTGGCTGTATCCCAAAAGAGATCGGTGAATAGTTAGATTTTCCGTAATTTATTTGCTAGGGAATAATTCGAGGTGAGCCATATATTTGTGTCATGTGGGGCCACTGGGTTAACTTTTTTTTATATCAAAAGGGTCCCAAAAGACCAAAAGGGTGCCCTGGTTTCATTTCAAAGAAACGAAATCAGAATAACATGGTTCTACAGCCAGACCAGAGTTTTGAGGGGATAACAAACTGGAGTTATTACAAAAACTTAAACGAAACTGAAAGTGGAAAGGAAAAACTAGACGAAGGGGAAACATCAGCAGGCTCGATAGTGCTTGCAGATTTTCTTACCTAAAAAAAAGTGCTTGGAGATTTTCTGGAGTTCCGCTTTTGTCTCACTTGAGGACAGCAGGTTTGTTGGTTTGGACCACTCATTGCATCGCGGCAGGTTAACTTTTCTTAATGAATATAATAATAAGGATAATAACATTTTTTTAAGCTGAAGCATACCAGTGGATCATTTGACGACACTGCTTTATTTGGTTGGGAACGATTCAAGGTGAACCATGTGTTTTGTGCCACGTGGGGTCAATGTGTTAACTTTTTTTTTTTTTTTGAGAATTTGTCAATGTGTTAACTTTTTATTTAAAAGGAAGATTTTGGATTTTGGGTTGCTCTTTGAACTTTGAAGCCTAAACTAGGAAACATAATTTTGGAAAAATAAAAATATGATACGTCTCTGTCAAAAATATACAATCTGATTTTATTCTATAAGACGTCGCATTATGGGTATAATACACTGTGTATTTACAAATTTTGATGTAAACATATGCTCATGTGCAAACATAGGCGCCTCTTGCATTACCATTAGTTAATTAAATTACCTTGTGTGAAAGTTGTTGTTCTCCCTGCCGTGCTGGTGCCCATCTGATTGGGTACCTAGATAGTTCTGTTACAGGTGAGAAGCACCGAACACACACCACTCTACCTCTGTCATCGTCCGCTTTGGGACGGGCAACATCGCTACCAAGCCCTAGCCTATTCCTTACACTGGCCCACGTCTACAAATAACCCAGTCGTTCCAATCATCTCGAAGGCGCGACGAGAGAGTGGCTGCGTCGCAGTGATGATTGTCAAACACGTGTGAGTTCCTCTCAAGCCAGATGCTCCGTATGACGAGCAGGATGAGCGAGTTGAAGTGCTGCCTCTGAGGGGCTGTGACCCTACTCGTGGCGGCCGGCCACCAATAGCGGAGCTCCGACACCGTTGTGGGGAGGAGGCGCTGCAAACCCTCCCGCCTCAGCGCCCCCAGGCACATCGTTCTTGAGTAATGGCACTGCAGCAGAAGATGATTGAGGTCCTCGTCGCGGCTGTGGAAGAGCGGGCACCGGCGTTGGTTCGGCATGCCCCTCCGTCGCAGCCGATCAGCAGTCCAACATCTTCCGCGGACCGCGAGCCACCCAAAAAAATTGTACTTGAGCGGGGCAAAAGAGGCCCACACAATGCTCGCAGCCGGCAAGGCTGTGCGCCCAGACATCACACAAAATCTAGGTGGTGATCCAGGAGATGTATGCCTCACACTCACAGTCTTGTGCACGGATCCTTAGCCTGCGTAGAAGTCTTAACGATATGAAGAAGAGAGGGATGAAGGCTCCAGCCTACTTCAACATGGTAAAAGGGTTGAACCGTCCATGCTACAACGGGCCACCGTGTTAGATCTGCGGGAAGCCGGGACACCCTGCCGACAATTGACTCAAGCCGGCATGCCAGGGATCCAAGCAAACACGGCAACGACCAGCCAGCCATCCTATGAGATAGTATCAGGATAACGGTGCAACCGATCACGTCGTCACGGGTGAGCTCGACAGGCTAGCTGTACATGACCGCTACTACGGGCAACGAACAAGTCCACATGGGACAAAAGGCATGTAAATATATCATATTGGTCATATATACGTCCTGAACGTCCAATCCATCTAAAAGATATTCATGTTCCAAAGGCAACTAAAAGCCTAGTTTCTACATCTAAACTCAGTTTCTGATAAGCATGTTTATGTTGAAATTCATCCATCATTATTTTCTATTAAGGATCGGGATTAGGAAAACCCTTCTTCACGACGCGAGTAGGAGTGGCCTCTATCCCTTGCACACTGCGCCTCCAACTTATTCGAAGCAAGTCTTTACTGCAAGCAAACCATCTTCTACTCGGTGGCATGGACATCTTGGGCATCCTTGTTTTCCGGTCATCGAACAAATCCTTAGGAATTATAATCTTCCTATTTTGAATAAGCATGATGAGTTAGTTTATGCATGTCAAAAGGGAAACTGCATCAATTACCATATCATTGGTCTATCAGTGTTTTTAGTGCTCCTTTAGAGCTTATTTTTCGGATGTTTGGGGCCCTTCTCCTGTTTATGTTGGTCGATACAAACATTATGTGATCTTTATCAATGATTTTTGCAAATTTACGTGGATTTATTTTCTTAAGAACAAGTCTGATGTGTTTAATAAATTCCATGATTTTCACCAACATGTTGAACGTTTGTTTGACAGAAAATTCTAGCTATTCAATCCGGCTGGGGTTGGTGAGTACCAGAAACTAAGCTCCTTCTTTTCATGTGTTGGTATATCCCATCATGTCTCATGTCCTTATGATCATCAACAAAATGGATTTGCAGAACGAAAACATTGCCACATTATTGAAGTAGGAATTTCTCTTTTAGCGCATGCATCTATGCCTCTCATGTTTTGGATGAAGCTTTTCTTAGGGTCGTATATCTTATTAATCGTATTTCTAGCAAAGTCATTCAGAATAAAGTCCTATGGAAAAACTATTCAAACCTCCTCCGAATTACACTTTTATTCACGCTTTTGGTTGTACGGTTTGGCCAAATCTATGTTAATATAATCAATACAAACTCCAATTCCGAACAATGCGCTTATCTCAGCTATAGTAGTCTTTACAAAGGGTACAAATGTCTACACAAACATACTGGTCGTATCTATATCTCATGTTGATGTTACTTTTGACGAATTAGTTTTTCCGTTTTCTCGACTTCATCCTAATGTCGGAGCTCAACTACACGTTGAACTTCTTCTTTTGTTATTCGTCAATTTGGCCTTGCCTTCCGATCAGGATACGGAAATGCATCATGATCATATGTCTGTTTCTACTAATTTTTTGCTTCAAAATAGTGTGCGTGAGACAACAGATTCAGTTGCAGATAACCCTGGTGACGATCCCAGATGATTTCTCTACAGATTCTCCTGCCACGCCAAAAATATTCGGCTCAGGATCAGTGTCACCAGGATTGGTACATGCGTCTAACCCCACTCACACGCATCGGCTTCCATGCGGGCCAGCTAGCAAACCCCACGTGGCACACCCGCATCCACAACTTCTCTTCAGGAGACCACCTCTTCTCATGCGTCTGCGGGAACGTCCGCCTCTGGACATACTGGCGCGTCGCTTTCGCCATCAAACTCGGCAGCGCATGCAAGGGGGAGGGGGCAGGTTCCTCATATCGCCCTGCGGCTTTGTCTCCTGTGGTCACCGCTGCACCTCCTCCACGTGCACACACACGATCCGAAAGCGGTACTATATTTTGTAGCGCGTCCTGCAAACCATGAAGGAGGTAGTACATTTCGTCCAAGAGAGTTTATTGATGGTCACATTCGTTGTGGTAACTTTTGCAGCACCGGGGAACCTAAAAAATCTAACGGAAGCACCTGGGCATGTGAGTTGGAAAGAGGATATGGATGAAAAGTTCGAGGATCTCACGACCAATCGAACCTGGCATCATGTTCCTCAACCCCATGGGAGGAATATCATATATTGTAAATGGGTTTACAAAATTAAGCGGAAATTTGATGGCACCATTGATCGGTATAAGGCGTGTCTTGTCGCTTTTAAGAAGAGGTATGGTCTTGACCATGTGATTAGTTGTCTCTCGGTGCAGTGGTAAAGGCTGCAACTGTTCATCTTATTTTGCCATTAGCTATCTCTCAAAACAGGGTGATGCGCTAGCAAGATGTGAAGAATGCGTCCACTCATGATGTTCTAGAAGAAGAGGTTTATATGAGACAACCTTCTGGGTATGAAAATTCTAAGACTCCTAGGTATGTTTCCAAACTTGATAAGGCATTATATGGTATTAAACAAGCTCCTTAGGCATGGTATTCTCGATTATCCTCTAAATTGCTTGATCTTGGCTTGACTCCATCCAAAGATGATACCTCCTTATTCTTCTATAGCAAAAATTTGGTACAATTTTATGCTCATTTACGTGGATGATATTATTGTCACCAGCTTCTCTTCAGAAGCTATTACTAATGTTCTTGCAGATTTGCGCATGGACTTTTCCCTTAAAGATTTGAGATCTCTTCACCATTTTCTAGGAATTTAAATCAATTCGTTGCCTAATGGTATTCTTTGTCCCAAGGAAAATATATCTCAGATGTGTTAAAGCGTGTTAGTACGGGGGACTATAAAGATGTTACCACCCCACTCTCCACATCCGAAAAGTTGCCAGTATCTAAAGGAGAACCTCTTAGTGATGTTGATGCTACTCGCCACATGAGTATATATATTTGGATCCCTATAGTATGTTACTCTAACTCAGCCAAATATATCATTCTCCGTTAACAAAGTTTGACAGTACTTGCATGCATCTACTACTCTTCATTGGACAACAGTAAAGCAAATTCTTCGGTACTTGAAGTTTATTATTTCTCTTAGACTGAAACGTATTAAGTCCGAGTCTACTTTGGTAAGTGCATTCTCTGATGTAGATTGGGATGGTTGTCCAGATGACAGAAGATCTATTGAAGGATTTGTAGTCTTTTTTGGATGTATTCTTATTTCATGGAGTGTACGCAAACAAGCTATGGTATCACGATTGAGTACAAAGGCCGAGTATAAGTCATTGCCAAATGCTACAACTGGGTTCGGACATTATTGACAGAACTCGGTATAAGTCATCCCAAGGCAGCATCTTCATGGTGTGATAATCTTGGAGACATCAACTAATCCAGTTTTTCATGGTAGAACTAAACATATTGAGGTGGACTATCAATTTGTTCATGAGAGAGTTGTTAATAAGCAATTGGATATCAGGTTTATACCTATAGGTGATCAATTTGTTGATGGTTTTACAAAATCGTTGTTTGTTTGGGAGATGGATCTATTACGTCGCAACCTCAACTTAGATATACTGGGCCTGACTAGCTTCTCATCCTCCTAGACAATACCCAGTTGAACAACATCAGAGAATCCTTCTCATCTTATGGCGTTCCTGGCATATGAGGAACAACCTTGTGCATGATGATGGTACTGTGTCCATTGCGTCTTCTTCAGCCTATCTTCAGAGCTATATCCAATTATTGAATGGGTCGGACATTAATGGGGCACAAACAAAGCCGAATGGACAAAAAATAGAAAGCGACAATCCTGAAACCTCCACGGGTGTTAAAAAATTAATGTGGAAAGCTCTAGAATAGGATAAGTCGGAACTAAATGTGGATGCCGCGTATCACCATGAGTATAGACAATCCATGATGGGGGAGTCACTGAAGACCACGAGGGAGCGATCATATGGTCCATGAATGGTAATCTGGAGATTTGCCAAGACGTCAAGGAAGTTGAAGCAAGTGCTCTGATATCGGCTCTAAATATTTGCTCTGAACTACAGATTTTTCCTCATACTATGGAGACTGACTGCGTAGGGGTCTTTAAAACTATGGAAGATGGTAGATCGGGCATATCAAGACGATGCCATATCTATAGACAGATCGAGCTATGGAGGAGAGAAGTTGGCTCTTTCTAGATGTCCTTAGTCAAAAGAGATTGTAATAGGATTGCTCACGAACTGACTAAATGCACTAGTAGAGAGTGGCAGAGGCTTATGGTACCATTCTATCCTAGCAAATGTGTTACCCGATGTACTGAACGATTGCAGCCAATCTGCAATATATAAGATCTCTTTGACGTAAAAAAATATAAAGTTGTGATTGAGGGAGGGAGTAAAACAACATGTTAGGTGTTGTGTATTTACGTGTATAGTGCAGTATGGATGGTGGAGATTGCGGATGGTTTAGTTAAACTACCATGAATAGGTTTCTTAATCAAGGCAAATCCCAACCATACCAATCTTATAATCTTCTGTGACTATATTAACATGAAAACGTCCTTGCTAGGAGGCGTACATTATTCCACCCTATTTATTACTCATTACATGATCTCTGGTTCTTCAACGACCAAGAGCTTGGCTATAGTGCCTTTGTTCCTTTTTGCGTGGCATTTGGGTGTTATGTTTTTTTCTTTCTCTTCCTTTTATATAACTAGCACAATGCCCGCGCGTTGCAGCGAAAGAATATCTTGTCGACCTTGTAGATAATAGAAAAATGTCCGTGCGTTGTATCGAATGGAAAAAAGTCGCGGAAATCTAATATTATCCTAGAGAATTTGACTACTCGATTTTTTTGCTAACGGGACAAAACACATTTCTGATCTAAACTCACCTGGATTTATTTGAAAAAATAGAAAAAACTGCCAACTCGAGTTCTTCTGCCGAGATAATAGACACGTCAAATCTTGTTTTCAGTAACTGCATGCAGTCAGCTTTGGTCTGCCATTGAGCCAATGGAGACATGAACGGAAACAAATAAACAAGAATGAACCAATTAAAACGGGATATCCGTTTTAAATAGATCAGACAGAATTAGGAAAAAAATGAAAGAATTAGGAAAATTTATTTTAGCCATCGATTGAATTTTAAAAAATCAAAAAACCCCTTAAACAGGCCATGCCAACGATTCCCAGTTGGCCCAGCCGGACAATGCGTCCCTGTCGCTCAGCTTCTCGCTAGCCAGCTTCTCTATCGACGTTCTCTCTCCCAAGATTTTTTCCTACCGACCTGAAGTAGGTAACGCATCGAGTCAGGCATGACTGTGCGTCCTCTGATTCCTCGTCTCCTTAATTCCTCTTAATTTAGCTTTACTGCACATACAGCCAATGTCCAACCATACTCCTTCATTTCATTCAAGAATGCAACAACCCACTTTTACTCAGTCCTGTTTAATCCTCTGTCCATCATCAACACATCGGGATTTTTTTTTTGAGAAACACAGTACAATCTTAGACGCTCACAACACGTACATGCACCTACCCTATTAATGCATACACGCACATCCTACCCCTATGAGCACCTTCGAGAGACTGAGCCGCGGATCGGGTCTTGAGATTGACGAAGATCGGGTCTTGAGATTGACGCACAACGTCCAACACATGGGGAATTTTATCCCACTTGATCATTTGATTTCATACGAATCATCCTTGTTGCCGCTTGCTAATAGTACCTGAGAATTTTTAGCGTATATAAACTGGTTATACTCATTGTAAAGCAACTATTTTTAACCAAAAATGCACGTGAGAAAAAGAGGTGGCGGCTAGGGTAAAAACCCTAGCAGCCGCCACGATCTACTTCGTCCTCGTCGTCTGCGACCGAGCATCGACGGGTCCCCGCCTCCTCTGCTTGCCGCTCCGGCGGCGGGAGGAGGTGGGGACCTCGGACCTGCGCTCGGCGTTGTAGAATGGTCCCTAAAGTTAGAGTTTGGTCATCCAGCATCGTCGTTATGGTGGCTATGACGGCGTTGTGCGGGACAAGAATAAGGTATACCCGCCTCCTCTTCCACCTCGTCGGCGACGATCCTGCTGCTGGTGTTGAGGAGGGTGGGGATTCGTCTAGTCGCCGCTTCCATGGAGTGGTGGATCTCGTCCAGTCTACGTGTGTTTTAGGTTTGGTGCTACAAGTTTCGGATCAATTCAAGGGTTCAATGGCGACAACTTCATCTCTGGGGCGCTGGTCCTTCGGAGCGCGTGCACGAAGACTTCTCGACTGTCATCAACAATGGCATGCCGGCTCCGGTAATGGAGCGGCGACAGCGGCGCGTCGGCGGCTTGCTCTGGCGGCAGTAGTATTCGTTAGGTGGTCCAAAGGGCTCGATGTAATTTTTATTATGTTTAGGATATTTTGTACTTCTTATGAACTCATGAAATAGATCCGAATCTTTTTTCGCAAAAAAATAAATGCACGTGATCAGAAACGAAAATCAGCGATAGTCGAACTAAGCCTTTTTTTTTTAAGCAGCCCACGACACCTGAACCGGCCCAGCTAGAAAAAGCTTCAGCATGTCCCGTCGCACACGACTGGAAAATCAGCCCCGACAAGCCTCTCTCCCTCCAGCAGTGCCCCACTCCATCCCGAGTCACCGCTGACCTGGCCCGCCCCGCCGCCATGCCCCGCCGGAGAAGGCGAGGTAGAGCTGTGTAGACAGCGCCACGGCACGGCAAGTTCTTGACGCAGGTGGCGAAGGCGCTGTTGTTGTCGACGGCCAGGTAGACCATGAGCTAGCCGACGAGGTTCATGGCGAGCACGATCCAGTGCAGCGTGACCATGTTTCGGCTTGTGATTAGTTCATGGATTCACATAAATTTTACAGCAGCAGTAAACATAGCGCAACCACACAAGTCATTTGGATAACTCCAGGCGTGCAAACTAACAAGCACATAATTATAAATTAGTGGCTAGTAGCACTACTGATAGACGAGAGTGTCACGCATGCAAACATGATTCGGGAAAAAAGTCACACGCGTGTAATCAGCACAGTGGTGTTGGCCTCGCCTCGCGTGCTATGCTTAGCTTCGTGACCTGATGGTGGCCTCGCCTAGTCGGCGTACTTGTGCATAGAGACGACGGAGGCGTGCTAGAGCGGGACTGCCGGGAAATGCGTAGTTTTTTTTAAACTAACATTTTAGTCTGTTTGACTTACTGGTGACATTGGTGAGCAATTTGCTGTCTGATGGGAGGGTAAAATGGATCAAAAAGGTGTTGGACCGGGAGAAACAATCCGTCCTTTATTATAGGAAACAGCCCGTGCGTTGCACCGGAGCGAGAAAGATATTTTATATAAAACACTAACGCAACACATATTTTACTTACTTTGAATTCTAATAAGAAAAGTTACACTATAAAATTTCTTGGAGCAATGATTAAAAAATTGCCATGCATTTCGTCAATTTAAAACTTAAAGAACCCTCTTTCCAAAATATGAGAAATAGAAAACCGCAATACGTGTGCCATTTTTGTTGAACTGTATGTGACATTATGGTTTTCCGGTTACAAGTTTTACCATGGTGGAGTTAAGGCACTTATAGGAGAATGCATTAGCAGTTTTTCACACCCAATGTTGCCCCGTTGCACTAAAAACTAACCATAAAACACAATTTTTACACTCCGAAATCATGATTAATCAGTAGAGAAGCTATATTTACCTCAATATCTCTTCGGCTTCATCCACGGCTTGAACATATTCAAATCCTACTCACTGCTTTCTGAGCCTTCACCTCTTGTCAGCACTGCCCACAACCTTCATATTCTTCTATATGAACGAAATCATGGACTATACTGAGAACCACAGTGTGAGTAGCTTGGTTAGCGTGGCCACTGCCCAGGTACTCAGTGATAAGAACCATAAGAGTATAGCAGTTACTACCTAAAGAGGCAAAGAGTATGTATAGTTGTGTTGGATGGATGGTCACTTGATCATTTTTAATTACTCTCCTTATTTGGGGCTTGAAAATACTACTTCAATTGCATCAGTTTTAATTACTCCCCTTTTTTGAGGCTCGAAAATACCATGTGACGGCCTTTGACTGCGTGGAGCTGATAAGTGAGCTCTTCCACCATGACAGCGTGAGCTCAGACTCCGCATGGCTACTTTGCAAGCCACCAGTTCACCTCGTGGTGCCTCCGGTAACAGAGAAGCTGACGATACTACAAGAAAATACTCCCTCCGTTTCAAAATATAAGATATTTTAGCTTTGTGAAAGGAGTGTATCTAGACATGTTTTAGTGTGTAGGTTCGCTCCAAACCTAAATGAACCTACACACTAAAAGAAGTCTAGATACACTTCTTTTACAAAGCTAAAACATCTTATATTTTGAAACAGAGGGAGTACAAACCAATTTTGCAATTATCTAATTACGTTGAATCAGTTTCTATAACTATAGATAGCTAATGATATTAGTAACATTAAAGAATACTTAGAGAAAAAATAGACCCGGATCGGAGCTTAGCCCATGCAAGATATATAGCACCTCACATGTTTGAAAAAAAGTGTCGTGCAAGGAAATCTCCGGCCGGGTGCTGCACGCAGACAAACTGCATTGGCGTCGGACCCCTAAGCATTGAGGAGCCAAAATTTGAGTACATGAATACTGATCCGCTGGTGATGCACATATAAAGTCAGGAGACACGGTCTGCTGAAGCTGTTGGCGGCAGGAACGATCTCGGCTGCAGATATCGAACTCGGCAATGTCACAATCTGACATGGCAGGATTACGGGAGAGAATGATTGATCAGATGAAGCTAGATAATACTCCCTCCGTTTCAAAATATAAGACGTTTTAGTTTTGTGAACCTAATGAATCTAGACTCCTTTTAGTGTGTAGGTTCACTCTGAACCTCTTCAAACCTACGTACTAAAAATGGTCTAGATACATTTATTTCACAAAGCTAAAACATCTTATATTTTAAAACGGAGGAAGTACCACACAACGTTATGTTTTGGATCGTGAGAAATTGGGTCACGAAGATTATCTAGTGATCGTCATTGTAGCGTTCCATAGTACTCTAGGGAGAACGCGCAAAGGTCCAACCATCTGGCCCACAAGCAGCGGCAGGCAGCAGCAAATGCCCACATGGAGTGACAACAATCAGTAGGGAGCGGGGCAAATGGCCTCAGCGTCTCTGCATGCGACTACGCTTAAGCTAGTAGATAATTTGGTTGTATAGTTCATTGTTTGCAATAACATCTCCACCTCAGGTGCCAGAATAGTTTCATAATTTGCAACAGTGCCTCCATCTAATTGTCGTCCATCTAGCGGTTGATGGCCTCCCCGTTGCTCGACCTGGCCTCACAGTAGTGGGCCTTACGCGGCGCTGTCGTGGCCAGTGCCTGCACCCCATCGGCCTGACGGAGGAAGGAGAAAATCTTAGTGATCAGTGCCTGCACCCCGTCAGCCTGACGACGATCGAGTACCTCGAGGAAGGATAAAACCGTTCTGATCATGGAGCTTGATATGACTGTGGCGCAGCATGTTGTCGATGATGAGCTCCGGGAACAATGCTTTGTGTAGACTTCTCAATTCGATCATCTCCATGCCATCTATATGAACTCGATCGATTGGCTCAGACTGAGGAAGACTTGTTGATCGAGGAGTGGCCGACGCTCCGATCCAAGATCGATCAGCTCCGAGCGAGGGAAGAACTGCTCTGCCGCCACCATCGAAGATTGCGCCTGCAGCCAAGTACTTTTATCCAGCGACACAGTCGATGCAGAGGAGTCCGGCATGGATTGACCGAAGTCGCTAGATGTTTCGTCTATGTGTGCCTCCTGCTAGCACATAAAGCATCCTGAGATCGTGGCTGGTTCAGATCGCTAGAAACTGAAGAATGAAACGCGTCGAAAGATCATGGCCGGCCGATTCCATGCACTGGCCGGCTCCGTCCCTCCGGGTCTCACCGTCGGAGAGGTCTGGATGGAGTAGATGCGATCATTGACCATGGGTTAGGGGCTTAGGGCAGGTATATTGGTATTTATCATAGTCGATCAGGTCTCCTCATCTCACGTGTATGTAGAGGAACCTGAGTGTATGAGCTAGGAAAGGCTCGACCTCCACTTGTTTTTTTAACTTACTGGTGGCATCGGGTTGTACGATGGCAGTTGTGCGTACTATGTACTTCGGTGGGAGGACAAACTCGTCTAAAAAAGAGTTGGACCGGAAAAAACAATCCGTCTTTTATTATTAGGTATAGATTTTGCCCGTGTGCATTCTTGAGATATCAAAAAAAAACTTGCTCTTGGTTTTGAGTTGTTCCCGAAGCCAATGTAATTAATGTCATCTTGGTATTGATATATTGCCCTTTATTATAAAAAAAGGTAAACATAAGATGTATGCTCCCTCTGTCTCGGTTTATAGGGCTCAATTTGTAACTCTCTCTAATTACTTTCCACCTCTCCTTTCTCTTCTTTTAGCTAGGTTGGAAACAGAACCATATTGCATGCTGTTGGTTGCATGCCAGACAATGAATTGGAAGTAGCAGCCGATTGGAGAGACAAGAGAATTTTTAGCATCCAATAAAAAAAAACCTTGGTCATGATGTAGATTGTTTTGAGCCCTTTAAACTAAGACGGAGGGAGTATAATCCATCACTAAGTTAATTAATTCAATGCATAAATGGAGCGTCGATAAGGCTGACTATTTTTTTTGAAAGCATCATATATTAAGCATGCAAGCCGCCTCATTAAAACCTTCCATGCCTCTTAGGTACCCTGGTAAGGAAAAAGAGTGCGTGTGAAACTTGCAGCCCATCAAACAATAGTTACATCGTTTATGAGTTTCTCTAAGAGAAAGGTAGGGGGTTCATCGACCCAATTACAAGAAATCTTATTAGAAAAACATGATCTAGCCAGCTCGTGAGCTACTCCGTTCGCTTCCCTCGGGCAATACTGAAAGATAACATTTCCGATCATGGATGCTTCGTCGATGCAGGTAGCCAACACTGCTGAGGATTCAGACCACCAAGCCTCTTCTCTATTGCATGCCTCAATAATCTCCATCGAGTCCGATTCTGCAACAACGTTGTTACATCCAAGGCTATTAGCTAAGGCAAGTCCATCACGCATAGACATTGCTTCAGTTGCCGCTGGGGATAAAGCATTTGGAATATAACGTGTTGATGCTGCTATGAACCGACCATCTTGGTCCCGAGCAACAACACCAGTAGAACCTGAAAAACTATCATAATGGAAAGAACCATCAACGTTAATTTTTACTTGCCTCACTTCTGGTTTCATCCACTTAATTTGTCTAGGGTCTGGAGCTGAACTTGCTTTGATTGCATTAGCAGCAATAGATAGAACTGACATGCGGCATTTGAAATTGCGGGCACTGACTCACCATGTGTACGTCTCCTTCTTAACCACCATAGATACCAACAGCCAACAGCTATGATCTCCTTCAATCCCAAAGTAGTAAGACCTGGCATTATATTTGACGGTAATGTTAGAAGCAACTCCAACACTGATGAACTTGACCGATCAGCCACGGTCACCCTATCAATAATATCCGTTAAGCCCAATGCTTCCCACAGCTCTCGGGCATGTAGGCATTTGAACAGGAGGTGCAGAATATCTTCAACGTCTAAAGAGCAGATCGGACATTGGCCACTAGTACCAATATGCTTATTAACTAGAATAGAATTCAGTGGTAGGATACCATGTAGGGCACGCCAGGTAAAGATTTTTATTTTGCTTGGAATGTTCAGCCGCCACGGGGACTTCCATACTGGATTACTCGCCGACGAACCAGGCATAGCTAGCTGACTCCCCGCATGACCGAAGCTATGTCTCCATTGCAAATGATAAGCTGATTTAACGGTGAATCGCCCATGCTTCGTATGCTTCCATGCAATAAAGTCCTCAAAACCTTGATTGTTTAGTGGTATTTGGAGAATCCGATTAGCATCAACAGGAGAAAACAAACTCCCAATAAGCTGTTCATCCCAAGAGCTAGAAATCGGACAGATTAGCTGAGAGACTTTTGTGTAAATTATGTTACCTTTCGGGGTGATTACCTTTCCATCCGGACTAGACGGAATTCAAGGATCAATAAAGATATTAATCATGTGACCGTTCCCTACTCTCCAAATATAACCCCGTTTAAATGTAGAGAGCCCCGCTAATATACTTCTCCAAGTGAAGGAACAACCCATCTTCGGCCCAGCTTTGATAATATCACCATGGGGAAAATATTTCGACCGAAGAACCCTTGCACATAGTGACTCAGGATCAGAGATAAGCCTCCAAACTTGTTTGGCTAGCATAGCCAAATTAATAGAACGGAAATCCCAAAAACCCATGCCACCATCAACCTTGGGATAACAAAGTTTCCACCAAGCAAGCCAGTGCATTTTTTTGCTATTCTCATCATCTCCCCACGAGAATTGTGATATGGCATCAGACATCCTTTTACACACCCCAATAGGTATCTCAAACACCGACATAGCATACACCGGAATTGCCTGAGCAACCGCCTTCAAAAGTATCTCCTTTCCACCTATTGATAAATGTTTTTCCTTTCATCCATTAATCCTCTGAATAATCCTTTCCACAAAATGAATAAAGCAGTCACTTCTATGCGCTCCCACAATTGCAAGGAGACCTAGATATTTATCGGAAAGCGCCTTTGTATCAATATGGAGCATTTCACAAATTTCCGCTCGTACTACCACATTTGTATTAGGGGAAAAGTAGATGCTTGACTTCGGTAAACTCACCAATTGACCCGAATTTGCACAATAGGTATCTAAAACTTGCTGCAAGGAAGTTGCATTATTCATATCTGCCTTTATGAGAATAAGAGAATCATCAGCAAAAAGTAAATGAGAGACTGATGGTGCATTTCTGCACACTCTTAACCCATCGATGCCACCAACTTCTTCTTCATGCAGCAGAAGACTAGATAAACCTTCCGCACATATAAGGAACAAATATGGAGAGAGAGGGTCCCCCTGATGGAGTCCCCTAGTAGGAGTAAACATCTCAGTTTCCTCTGAATTATACTGAACCTGATATCTGACAGATCTCACACACGCCATCATGAGAGTCATCCATCTATTGGACAAACCTAATTTCCTCATAATATTCTCCAAGAAAATCCACTCCACACAGTCATATGCCTTATGCATATCTAATTTGACTGCACACGCCCCAGAGTTACCCTGTCTCTTCTTCTTGATCGTATGTACCATCTCATATGCCACTAGAATATTATCAGTTATAAGACGTCCTGGAACAAAAGCACTTTGCATTGGAGAAATAACTTCAGGGAGAACCCGCTTCAGTCGTAATGCAAGCATCTTGGAGATTATTTTATAAATCACATTGCAAAGACTTATTGGACGGAACTGGGTAATCACCTCCGGATTCTCGACCTTAGGGATAAGAACAATGGTGGTATCATTCCACCCTTCTGGTATTACCCCTGTCTCCAAAGCCTGCAAAATCTCAGTAGTAATTTGTTCACCAAATAAGTCCCAATTTTTTTTATAAAAAATAGCATGAAGACCGTCAGGACCAGGAGCTTTAAAGTCGCCAATGCTAAAAACAGCCTTCTTCACATCAGCAGTCGTAAACTCCCTCAACAGATTTTCGTTCATCTCAATTGTCACCTTGGGGGTTACTTTATCCAGAATACCCGGGTGGGTAACCTGTACTTCTGAGGTAAACAGATCAGAAAAATACTGAAAAATGACTGGTTTTAAGGCAGGAGTACCGTCAACCCAATCACCATTGGGGTTTTTAAGGCGCTTTATGAAATTTCTCTTTCGACGAGCCGTCACGAACTGGTGGAAATTTTTTGTATTACGGTCTCCTTGCATCAACCAATTGGCTCGGGATCGCTGGAACCAGTGCGTTTCTTCCTGTTCTAGTAGCAGCTCAACCAGCTCAGCAAGCTCCTTGGTGATTCTCTCGTTTTCATCATTCTGCGGCCCGTTTTCATCATTCTGCGGCCCGTTCAGAGCATTTTCTAACTTCGCTTGAGCTTGCCTGGGTCTCTTTTTGGGCTTCTTCAAGTACGTTCTGTCCCACGCATGCAAGGATGCATGGAGATGAGCCAGCTTTTCCAGCAGCCATTCAACACAGTCCCATTTGCTTCTGTCCATGCATGCTCAACAGTCTTCCGGAAATTCTTTTTCTGTAGCCATCTGCCTTCAAAGCGTTTCACTTTTTTATGGTTTGAGTACACGATTGATTCAGTATGTAGCATGATCGGGCGGTGGTCAGACCGAGCATAGTCCAAGTGCAATACACTTGCGTCAGGATTCATGAGCTGCCAAGCCTCGTTAACGAGGACACGGTCCAAGCGCTCCCGTATGCGACCACATTTCCAGGTAAACGGATCTCGAGAATAACCAAGATCAATTAAGTTACAGTCCGATATAACGTCCCTAAACGCCTGCATGTAACTTTGCGGTCGAGGATTACCAGCCTCTTTCTCATGAGAATAAAGGATCTCATTAAGATCACCAATGATAGCCCAGGGAAGATCATACTGACCATTAAGTTCTCTTATTTTATCTCATGTCAAGTGTTTATCTTCCCACCTTAGTTCTCCATAGAAACCTGTTAAGTGCCAAACTTTGTCCGAACTTTCCTCAATCCTCACATCAATATATTTAGGAGCCGAGAAAATCTGGTGGATATGAATTTCCCTTCTCCACAGCAATAAGACACCACCACTCCTACCGTCACTAGGATTAACAATCATAAAATCCATCTTCAACCTCCTCCTCAAACACTCTGCCGGATAGCGATCCAAGTGAGTCTCTGACAAAAACATCACATCGGGGTTGTAACGCCTTTGGACGTCCAAAAGCGATCGAACTGCCGGGTCATTCCCCAAACCCCGACAGTTCTCGCTTAAGATCCTCATTGATCCTGGCGACGCTCCTCACTGGAGCCCGCCAATTCAGATTTTCCCTCAGCCTTAGTTCTCGGTCTCTTAATGTCCCTAGCCTGGGTGGGGCTGGGGGGAGCAGTTGGCTGAAGCTGAGAGACCAACGCTCCAACCTTGCTCGTTGAATTGACAAGAGTAGCAGATTTATTCGAAGCATCACCACCAGAACCCTGAATCGCCGCTGCCCTCTTCCTGCTTGGGTCATTTGCATCTTCCGACATAGCGTCCTGGTCATCATCAACATCATCATATTCAACACCAGTTCCCACAGGGCTACGTCCACCACTGAAACCACCTCTGCCTGAGCCACGAGATCCACCTCTCCCTCTCCCAGGTCTTCCTCCGCCCCCTATGGTCCAGCCAGCTCGCAGATTCTTAAAAACCAGTGCCTCCGGAGGATGCATGCTATCCCCATGATCTTTATATTCATGTCCCAGAATCCCACACACCTGACACCAATTTGGCAATTTCTCATATTTCACTAAAAACAATTCCCTTTTCCCCGCTCGGATCATGGAGACAACCATCTTCAATGGTTTTGTAACATCCAACTTAATTCTAACCCGGTAAAAATTTCCTTCAAAATCATTAGACATGGGCTCCGAAGCTATCCACTCTCCCACTTTTGAAGACAGAGATTTAAGCATAGGGGCATATCCCATAGGGAAATCATGGATCTGTATCCATATATCGATCTTAGAGAGGTCCATCGTAGATGGTTTGGTAAACCCATCGTAAGGTACAATTGACACAGGATTTCCGCGGAAGGTCCAGGGACCTCCCCCCATAACTCTCTCCCAATCCCCAAGACAGGAAAATTGAAAAGTGTGCAGATTTCTCTCTAGAGATCGTGTCTTCACTTCCTGCGCCAAGTCCCAGGCGGAGCGCATATTCTTAAAGAACCAGAAGCTCGAGTATTCCACCTCTGTGCAACCCTAGCTATGGCCAACCATCTCGTAAGTTTTGCCGGTGGCGGCCCTTCCTCCTCAAAAATCACATCATCCATGTCTTCCTCACTGAGGCCCATCCTTTTCATCATCGCTGCAATGTCTTCTCCACCCCCAACCCCAGAGGAAGCCCCCGATGGGATCGTTGCCATGGTTCTCTGTCAATCTTCACCACGACTCTACGCCGGCGCCGCCGCGAGAGAACGAGAGAACCCTAACGTGAGGGAAGTTCTTATTTCGGGGTGTCGCACTGGGATTGATAAGGCTGACTATTGATTGGGTGGCTAGAGGTGTGGATGTATCCCTAGCCAGCTAGAGATTAAATCTCAGATTAAAAATACTCCATCTACCATGAATTAGATGTTGTAAATCAGTCAAGATTTACATGTATTTATATCACCGGTGGACCTTCCTGAAGGCCAAAAGGGCCACTCCCAAGTCAATTACAATTTGCATAGTAATACTTAGTATTTATCATCTTTGACCATATAAAACATAAAATACTTCAAGTTGGCCCCTTTAGTTATCATCCAATGTGGTTTGGCCGTTCTAGGACATCCCTAGACATGGGAAACCCAGCCCGACCATGTCTAGCTTGAAAAAGCCGGACGGGACGGGCTTTTTGGCCCGCGGGTAGGCCTAGGACTGGGATCTGTGGCCCGATGGGCAACTCGGGCCGGTCTTAGGTCTGCAGAATGGCGTTTTTAGGGAAGGCCCGATGTGTTTTCTCCTGCGCGGGCCATGCTTGGGCCAAAAAGTCAGGCTCGACGGTCGGGCCAGGCCAGGCTTGGGCCATGGGTTTCCGCGTCAGGATGTTTTCGGCCCGACCGACAAATTGCTAGGTATATTCTAGGATGATGGTCAAGGTCCGGCATAGGCGTATGGGTACATGCTGCTTATCAATTTTGGCGCTCATGTACCTCGAGAAAGCGAATTATCTATTTATTGTATACAAAAACAATATAAGAGGTTGTTTCAAGGTACCACACATCACCAAATTATTTAATTGGTTAGCTTATGGCTAGGATTTATCAAAAAATTAATAGTTACTCCCTCCGTTCTAAAATATAAGATGTTTCAGCTTTGTGAAAGAAATGTATCTAGACCTCTTTTAGTGTGTAGGTTCACACTAAATTTAGATGAACCTACACACTAAAAGAGGTCTAGATATATTTCTTTCATAAAACTAAAACATCTTATATTTTAAAACAGAGGAGTACATAAATAAGTAACTAGGTTTGGCTCGACTGTAGTTCGTTTGACCCGATCCGCATAGTAGCCCGCTTGGTGTACGCGAGAAAGTTTCGCCAGCCCACACATGGACCGTGATACAAAGAACTAAGACCCACCCATGCACACGTTGCAGAGGCAAATGTCTGAATTAATCCCCCTCCCAGTTAACCAGGTACGTACAACCTTAACTGTCTTCACGACCACATCTCGTACACGATCGTTACCGGTCCACTGGCCAGCACTATTAAGCAAGCAGCTCAATCTTCGCAACCGGGGAAAAAGGAAATCTACTGTAAGTATCAAGAGGATGCACATACATCCACCAAAGTCATGAGCAGGCAAGGTCACGTACTGCCGCTCATAAATCAGCTGCAAACTACTTGATGTCCTACTTTTGCGTTCGGAATATTTACGAGATCATATGAATGCATAATGCGCATAAAATACTTATCGACTTGGATCTCAACTCCGAAGTTGATCGATCCGGCTAGACAGAGTTGGTGCAAAATACGAATGGACAAGGAGATAAACTCTCTGATCAATCCGGTCAGTTGTTCGAGATCCTATGAAAACGGACTTGGATCTCAACTCCGAACTTGATCGATCTGGTCAGGCAGAGTCCGGGTAAATATACGTATGGACAAGGAGATCAACTCTGAAGCTGGTCGATCCGACCAGTTGTTCAACTTGGATGGACATGCATTTATTGTTTCCAAGTGAATTAATTAACCTGAACAAGAAAACTAAGCGGATCTAGAAAGTTGATTGTTTTATAGACACATGCATGAGCACACAAGTAATAATCCGAGGATAACATTTTTTGCAAGAAAAACTAAGACAACTATGTTGTAATTTAGACTAAAATTGTATATAGCACAAATGCTCTGAAAATTAATTTGCAAAAATGTTTTCACATTTTGGTGCTAAGATAATCCAATTTGACTGATAAAAAAACAAAGTATAACCGATCGACAACCCTGAAGATTTTGATAACATTTATGGCCACAGAATTCATCTGTGTGCAGGTCTTCTATCTATTATTTAAAGAGTAAAAATCTCACACTAGCTCATATTGCGCTTGGTTGAGCATGTGGTCCATATGGTAGCATGCCTTTCAAATGGATTTTTTTTAGTCCCTCCGTCCCAAAATAGGTGACGTGGGTTTGTCTAGATTCGGATGTATCTAGACACATTTTAGTATATAGGTACATGCGAATCTAGACAAACTCAAGTCACTTATTTTGGGACGGAGGAAATAGATAAAATAGCTAACAAATATGGGCGTGACTAGGTCTCAAGCGACTGAGAATTAATATTTCTCGGTCATGTGACTAAGCGCGTTGGTTTCCAGCGATTTAGTCAACTCACGAACGATTAGCTGATACTGATACGTGGTGTGCGTTCAAAAAACACCAATACGTGGTGTTTGTTAGGCCTTTTGATTCATGGGCTTTTTCCATCTACTATGTTGTTATGCTATATCGCACACACCACACGGGAATGAATTTTTTTCTAAGTTCATTTGTTTAGCAGAGGAAGCACTCTTGAGAGTGAGAGAAAGATGGTTAATTTCTCTTACTCTAATATAAAATAAATTAAAATTTATATTGCAATCTATGCTCATTGAAAAATATCAGATATAACGCATGTGTATATTGAGAAAAATAAAAATTACAACCCATGTGCAATGGAGAAAAATTAGCTGAGACCCATATGCAATTAAGAAAGACTCAGTTGCAACACATGTGCAACTAAGAAAAATATCACTTGCAACACATGTGTAACTGGAAAAATTGTGTTGCAACTGGAAAAATTAAGTTGCAAGAGTAAGTTGCAGGTAAGTTGTAACTGGCTTTAAAGTTGCAATTAAGTTACAATTATTCGAACAGAGGGTCAGTTGCGAGTAAGTTGCAACTGGCTTGCTTGAGTTACAACCAAGTTACAATTGGTCCTTGATACGTCCAAAATGTATCTACTTTTCCGAACACTTTTGCTATTGTTTCTCCTCTATACTTGTGTGATTTGGATACAACTAACGTGGACTCACACTGTTTTCAGCAGAATTGCCTTGGTGTCTACTTTTTGTGCAGAAAACCAACTATCAGGAAAAATCTGGAAAAATATGCCAAAAATCATATTTCACCCGAAAACTCCAGGAGTCAGAATACGAGACGGAGAAGAGCCAGAGGGTGGCCACACCACCTGCTGGCGCGGGCCAGGCCAGGCCGCGCCAAGGGGTGGTGTGGGCCCCCTAGGCATCCCCTCGGTCTCTCTCTTCCCCTATAAGGAGCCTTCTAACCTAAAAACTTCGGGGGGGTCGATGTTTTTCAGAAGGAGTTCCGCTCCGCCGCCACCACCAGATTCCATGAAACGGCACCAGAAACTCCGTTCTGGCACCCTGCCAGGACGGGGAATTGGAGGAGATCATCGCCATCATCATCACCATCGCTTCTCCATCGACCATCCATGTTTCTCCCATCTATGAGTGAGTAATCCCCCGTTGTAGGCTATGGGGATGGTAGGGATTGGACGAGATCGTTCATGTAATGGCATCAGATTGTTAGGGCATGGTGCCTAGTATCTTTTATTAGTGCTTTATGACTTTGTTGCGACTTGTTATGCTTAATGCTTGTCACTAGGGCCCGAGTGTCATGATTTCAGATCTGAACATGTTATTGATTTATTATGATAGTATTGTTTTTGGTCTTATCTGCAAGTTGTTGTCCGGAACCAATGGCCCCGAAGTGACAGAAATCGGGATAACCGGAGGGAATGGCTTTGATGTGAGGATCACATATGTTCAAGGAGTGTTAATGCTTTGCTCCGGTGCTCTATTAAAAGGATCACCTTAATTGCCAGTAGTTCCCTTGAGGCCCCGCTGCAAACGGGCTGGCAGGACAAAAGATGTTGTGCAAGTTCTCATTGCGAGCACGTATGACTATATATGGAACACATGCCTAGGATTATCTAGTACTTGGATGCTTTATCTTATTTATCTGTAATTGCCCTATGTTCTGATTGCTATGTGAATTGTCTTGTCCATACAACGCCCATCCATCCATCCCTATGCCTACCGCACTCAAATCTCACTGTTTACTGCTATTGTTACTGCTGTCTTTACTTTACTACTGCTGCTACCTTACTATTCCTACTACAAAACGGTTGCTACTAATAAACTGTTGTGAGAAAGATTGTTTCCAGGTGCAGCTGAATTGACAACTCAGTTGTTAGGCTTATAAATATTCTTTGGATCCCCTTGTGTCGAATCAATAAATTGGTTTTCACTTCTCTCGAAAATACTGCGATACACCTCCTATACTTGTGGGTCATCAAGACTATTTTCTGGCGCCGTTGTCGGGGAGCATAGCTTTATTTATCAAGTTCACCTGGATTCACTATTGTTCAAGCTAAGTTTATTTTCGCCTTGTTTGCTTATTTCTTTATCAAAAAAATACAAAAAAAAGTAGTTCCTACTCTAGTTGTTATTTTCGTTGGTTTGTTATTGTCTTGCTTTATCATGCTTATTGTCAATGGTTGGTTTCTTTGAAACTAAATCTTATTGGCAAGGTGGGTTCACAGAAGATCAAAAATATTATTATAAGGAACACCGCTTGTCACAAAAAGGGAAACACTTATAGGAACAAATTGATAGATTGTATATCATTGCTAGAAACGTGTGCTCTACTTATAATGTTACTTATTGCTGTGATAAATCTTATTGCAGAAAGAGGTATAAACATCTCCCTTTTCAATGTGAGTATAATGATAATGATACCATATCTTCTTATGCTAAAGAAATTTATGACTTTTATGATGCGGAACAAATTGAAGAATTTATTGCTTGAAAGGGTGCTTTTGAACTTGCTAGTTTGCTTGAAAATATTGATGATTCACCTTACAAATATGAGGTTTATGGTATACTTAAATTTTGCTTTGATAATTACAAGGACAAAAATGGCTATATTCTTGAATATTTTAATAGATGCTTTTCACAAATGGAAGAGACTAATGCCTTACAGGATACTATGGAAGAAGAAATTGATGAACCTGAAATCTCATTAGATGAAAAAGAGGAGGAGAGTGATGAACAAAAGAAGTAAGAATGGATTAGCTACACATACCTACCTTCTAATGAGAGTAACTCTTTATCCCTTACATTATTTGATTGTCCCCCATGCTTACTAAAGGAGAATGAATGTTATGTTCCTGAGGTTTCTTTTGAAAATATTTATAATAAAGCTCTAGTGCTTGTAGATCATGAAGAGCATGCTTTATGTGATAGTTATATTGTTGAGTTTATTCATGGGGCTACTGAAAATTATTATGAGAGAGGAAAATATGGTTGTAGAAGTTTTCATGGTATTGAAACACCTCTCTATGTGCTGAAAGTTTTGAAGTTACTCTTGTTTTATCTTCCTATGCCTGTCACTTTGTTCTTTGCGAATTTATTTGCATACATGATTCCTATGCATAGGAAGTGGGTTAGACTATGTGTTTTGAATTTGCTTCTTGATGCTCTCTTTTACTTCAACTCTTATTTCTTATGAGAGCATCCTCTCAAAATATTATGCCTGAAGATGATAATATGTCTATTATTCTTGGAAGACCTTTTCTTAAACACTGTAGGAGTTGTTATTAATTGAAATCAAGGGAAGGTGACCTTCAATGTTAATGACAAGGAACATACTGTCTATTTCCCCAAGAAGATTGAAAGGACTTATGGTTTGAATTCAATTGAACATGTTGAGGGCATTCAAGTTGGAGAAATATATTGTCCCATACCAAGAGAAAAATTTGAAACTATTATGATTGGGACCATTGCTATCAAGGTTGAGGTAACATAATCATTAGTGGAATACAAAGTTTTGCCTCATATGGAATTGTTTTGGTAGCAAGACTTGATCAACCTTGTTAACAAAAGGATTTCATTGAACTAAACAATGTTTTCATTATGATTATCTCTGTTTATTTCTATCCTTTGCATTTTAGTTTTTGTTTTCGTTTAGTTTTCTTTGTTGTTACTTGCTTGCATGTTAGAGTGTCTTAGAACTTCTGTAGTTCTAGCCTTGTTTTGTCCTTGCATCATGTTTCCAAAAGAAAAAAAATCTGTCTGTCAGAAAAATCATTCTTCTATCTTTGAAAAATGCCCCAAAAAAAGTGTCTCGAAAAATTCCAGAAAATTCATATTAAATTTTTACGTGAAAAAATCGGAGGAGGAGTACCTGGGGGTACCAGGGGGACCCACCAGGCAGGCACACCACATGGTGGCGCGGCCAGCCCTGGGTGGCGCCATGCCCTGGTGTGGGCCACCCCTGGCCCCCCACTAACTCTCTCACCTGCCACTTTCTTCTTTCTCTCGAGTAAGCTCCAGTTCATTGCTCAAAATCGCGTTCTTGTTGTGCTTGCTCTCGATTTTTTTCGATCTCCTTGCTCAGCCCATCTTTCTTGCTGAATTTGGAGCATTTGTTCTCTGGTATGCGACTCCTCCCCTTGTCCAAGTAGATTTGTGTTTAGTGGATTATATATGGAGTATTTTGCTGCTGTAGGTGACTGGTTATGAGAGATTATAAGCTTGTTTAATGCTTATAGATATAGTTTTGATGCATGTTTAGGCCTCTTACAAGTCCCTATGAGTAGAACCCTTCATTATATTTACTTCGCAATCACTTGTTTAATAGGTATTTAAATTTCAGAATATCAAGCATGAACAACTATACTTTTGGAGAGATTTTTGAGAGTGATGCACCTAGGAGGTTGAGGCCCTCAAGATCAGCCTCTCAGGCTAGGCCATCATACAACGAAGATCTCATTGCAACTCGTATTGGTAATGAAAGGGATGATGGGGATGCTCACCCATCCTCTTTTCCTTGTTTTACTTTCTTACAAGCTGCAGGTATTCTTGATGATTTCTTGCTACTGATTGAGAGGGTTGGTTTGACCTCATATATGCAAGATGAGAGTGCGCAATACGCTATGCTCACCAAAACTTTTGTTGAGAGCTTCACGTTTACTAACACATCCTATCAGTCGACTGTCTCTTTTAAAATCTATAATCTGCCCTTCACCATGCCTTTGGAGAGATTTTGCAGTATTGTAGGTGTACGCATGACAGGGACCATGAAGAAAATTTAAGGGCGACCCGCTGATTTGTTGGAGCTTTACCGAGAGGTGACCAATGATGATGACTGTGTGGCATAACACGGAAAGATAAGAAATATCCAACTCCCCGCTCTTAGATACTTTGCATATTATCTTGCTACTATTATACTGGGTAGGAAGAACATAAGTAATATCTCCAACTATCATTTAGCCTTCCTTGTTGTTGCGCTTAACAATGATACTCGGTACAATCTTGGCTCGCTTATTGCTCGCCGCCTAGCTGCTAGGGGCCAATCTATGGGGGCATCATTGCCTCGCGTATAGTCAATGCATTAGGTCTTTTAGTGGATCCCAATGATACTATGATGGCACCACAGAGGCTCGACCTTGTTGCTATGAAAACTCATCACTTTGTCACTGCTACTTCTGATTTGGACAGTCTAGTATATAAGATGCTTTTCACTGACAGGGACGAAAGGGAGATCCTTTTGCTACAGCCTTCTTTGTTTAGTGTTCACAGGAGACCGTGGTCGCGCTCCAAGGAGGAGGTGGACGAGCAGCTTCGCTTGCTGGGTTTCCACGAGCAGCACTAGGAGGATGTGCCCTCCTATGATTACTCCGCGCATTACGAAGGGACGTACTCGAGCTCGCACCAGGACGAGGGGACCTCCTCGTCATACTACGGTGACACATCATCCTGGCCGGCTTGGGATTGATACCCACTTAGGCCAAAAGCCTAAGCTTGGGGGGAGGTACGCCGACACCGCACTCATCTTCATATCATGTTGCGTCGGTACTTTGTATATTCATGTTTTCGTTCTCTTTTTAGTTTTCGTTCTTCTTTGCTTTTGCTTTCTAAAACACAAAAAGACCAAAAATATTTTCTGTTATTTCTCTTTGGTTTGCTTCTTCTTTTTGCCTTGGTTTGTTTTTCCCTTTTTGCTTTGTTTGAACTATTTGAAAAACCCAAAAAGATTTTGCTTTGCTTGTTTTAACCTTTTGGTTCTTGTTTAAAAATCGAAAACACCAAAAATATTTGTCGTTCTTTTTTGGTTTTGTGAGTTTGCTATAGGGTTCGGCAGTCCTCAGTGGAATATTGGTTTCATATTATTATTCAAGTCACACAAGTGAAGAGCAATAATGAGGATTAATGACAACTGGAGGCGTGGTAAGAGGCTGGTAACGAACTCTATTTGTTTTCATTTTTGTACATATACTCATCACTATGGGCATGCTTAGTCTGTTCATATAGAGTGTATGTTTTCTTTAGATGCTTAGTAGTTCTTGCTTTCTTATGATTAGCTCCAACTCGCTAATAGTTTGTAGCATGTCTTATGAATGTTTGCTTGCATTGCTCTATTCATAAATTGGTATGACACTGTGGTATCCTCCTCTGAATGTTTCATTTGAATTGACTTGGCACATGCTCTCGCATGCACATGACTATAATAATCAGTTAAGCCTTGATGAATTATTTTGCTTTGAGGATCTTGAATCACTTTCATGCCATGAGTAGTCCTGTTTTGTTGCAAGCATGATAATGACACCTATTGCTCTCTCGTTTGTCACTCTCTTACTATTGCTAGCCTTCACTTCCACTTAGTATTTTACTCATGTTTCCAACTCCCTTAAACCAATTATTGCCAAAGTGTCCACCATACCTACCTATTAGCATCATTTTCTACTTCCGTGCATATTTAATATGCCTTGTTTTCTTCTGAATAAAATGTTTGCATGTTATGAAAAAGTTAGTTAGTAAAGCTCTCACGGACTTGATGGCACACTTTATTTCCTGCACTTAATAAACCTGAACCATTGTGAACTTTCCATGAAAGTTATATGCTTGCAAATTATAGGCTCGGGATTAGCAGAACCGTGCTGTCACGGGGAACGCTTTCAACACTTGTAAATATATACCCAGTTGATACCTTGCTATTTTGTTTGCGGATGTCGTCGGTGTGAAATAAAAGGGGATCTTGTAAGTCCATGGAGTTATGTATGTGTGTTAGATAAACGCCTGGGCCGCTGGTCTAATCCATGCTGACATGGTGGAAACCTGCAGCGTAACCATAATGATATCTATGAAGCATTCTTCTTATAAAAAAGAGAGAGATAGCTATTGAGAAAAAGAAAAAAAAGGAGATTGATGAAAAGAGGAAAGAGAGAAAAAAACACCATTTTCCATGGTAAATAAGAAGATTGCTGAGATACTCATTGTCTGCTTGCCTTGTCATTTTGATATGGGGATTCTTCCGTATCATCGGGCAAGTGGTACCCCGTTGGCGGTTCTCTATGATACGCACATACTTACGATGACAAGAACTTACCGGTAACTAAAGTTGAGTAGCATGAGGAGCGACCCTCGTACTCAAGGGACTTGGAATTTTCAGTTTATAGTCTGTCAAGCATATAACTCAGATTGGACCTTACTTTCACCTTAACCACATTAAAGATGCTTATGATAGGGGCAATGAGAGCTCAGAGTTAATGAGTATCATACTTTCAGCATTTAGAAGCCTTTCAAAATTATTCAAAAACCTTTTCTTTTACTTGTTGAGTCTCCATTTATTCTTTGAGCACCTTCTTGAGAGCATAGTTGCCATTCTTTGTGCTTGTCCCATTACTTGATTATTTGTGCTATGACTTTGATGCTTGTATCTTTGATATCTTTACTTCTAGTCATCACTTGAACTTCAGAGGTGCCTTGATATTCATAATCAAAGGCAAGCGAGATACCACTCTATCATACCTTTTTATGAGCACTATAATGTTGCTTATGTTTATGCTTCATGCTACTTATTATTTTTTAGTTGGAATCTCTTCATAGCTTACAATTCCTATTAAGTAAACTTAGTTGCATACTCTTTATTATGAACTGTCTAAGTAGTTGATCACATTGCTGAGAATATTTACATCATATGAAGCAAATGTGTTCGTGAAAGTTCTTTTATCGCACTCAGTTTTCAACTGAATTGCTTGAGGACAAGCAATAAGCTAAGCTTGGAGGGAGTTGATACGTCCAAAACATATCTACTTTTCCGAACACTTTTGCTATTGTTTCTCCTCTATACTTGTGTGATTTGGATACAACTAACACGGACTGACGCTGTTTTCAGCAGAATTGCCTTGGTGTCTACTTTTTGTGCAGAAAACCAACTATCAGGAAAAATCCGGGAAAATATACCAAAAATCCTATTTCACCCGAAGACTCCAGGAGCCAGAATACGAGACGGAGAAGAGCCAGGGGGTGGCCACACCACCTGCTGGCGCGGGCCAGGTCAGGCCGCGCCTGGGGGTGGTGTGGGCCCCCCAGGCACCCCCTCGGTCTCTCTCTTCCCCTATAAGGAGCCTTCTGACCTAAAAACTTCGGGGGGTTCGACATTTTTCCAAAAAGAGTTCCGCTCCGCCGCCACCACCAGATTCCACGAAACAGCACCAGAAACTCTGTTCTGGCACCCTGCCGGGACGGGGAATTTGAGGAGATCATCGCCATCGCCATCACCATCGCTTCTCCATCGACCATCCATATTTCCCCATCTATGAGTGAGTAATCCCCCGCTGTAGGCTATGGGGATGATAGGGATTGGATGAGATCGTTCATGTAATGGCATCAGATTGTTAGGGCATGGTGCCTAGTATCTTTTATTAGTGCTTTATGACTTTGTTGCGACTTGTTGTGCTTAATGCTTGTCACTAGGGCCCGAGTGCCATGATTTTAGATCTGAACATGTTATTGATTCATTATGATAGTATTGTTTTTGGTCTTATCTACAAGTTGTATACATACGTTGTTGTCCGGAACCAATGGCCCCGAAGTGACAGAAATCGGGATAACCGGAGGGAATGGCTTTTATGTGAGGATCACATGTGTTCACGGAGTGTTAATGCTTTGCTCCGGTGCTCTATTAAAAGGAGCACCTTAATTGCCAGTAGTTCCCTTGAGGCCCCGCTGCAAACAGGCTGGCAGGACAAAAGATGTTGTGCAAGTTCTCATTGCGAGCACATATGACTATATATGGAACACATGCCTAGGATTATCTAGTACTTGGATGCTTTATCTTATTTATCTGCAATTGCCCTATGTTCTGATTGCTATGTGCATTGTCTTGTCCATGCAACGCCCGTCCATCCATCCTTATGCCTACTGCACTCGAATCCCACTGTTTACTGCTATTGTTACTGTTGTCTTTACTTTACTACTGCTGCTACTTTACTATTCCTACTACAAAACTGTTGCTACTGATAAACTGCTGTGAGCAAGATTATTTCCAGGTGCAGCTGAATTGACAACTCAGTTGTTAAGGCTTATAAATATTCTTTGGCTCCCTTGTGTCGAATCAATAAATTGGGTTTCACTTTCCTCGAAAATACTGCGATACACCCCCTATACTTGTGGGTCATTACCCCTCGACGGCGCCCTAGTTGCAATCAAGTCACAACTGGCCTTCGACAGGGGCTCAACTACAAGCAAGAAGGAACTGGCCCTCAATAGGCCCAGTTGCAATCAAGTTGTAACTGGCACTCGATGGGTGATGACCCACAAGTATAGGGGGTGTGTCGCAGTATTTTCGATAAGTAAGAGTGTCGAACCCAACGAGGAGCAGAAGGTGCTGGCTAGTGGCTTGGAGCAGGAATTCTCTGTAAATAATTAGCAAACGGATTTTTAGGGTTTTTTGATAATGCAGGTAAATAAAGTACGAGTAAATAAAAGACAATAAGAATAAATGCAGCAAATGGCCCAATCCTTTCTTTAGCAAAGGACAAGCCGGTTGTATTACTTAAGATTACCAAACGTTCTCGAGGATACATGGGAATATCGTCAAGTGCTTTCGCTTCATATAGTTGATTAATCTTCTTTAGTTTGCTAAGTGTTGTGTGGGTGAACCTGTTCTAATGTACCGACCTTCCTAGGACTAATACATACTTGTGATTATACCCCTTGCAAGCATCCACAAGGACAAGAAAGTAATTAAGGTAGAAACCTAACCACAACTTTAAACTCTAACACCTGACGCCCCTTGTACAATGGTTTCCTAACGGGGGTTCAGGTTTCTGTCACTCCGGCAACCCCTACGATTAGTAGCCAAATACACAATGCATTCTCCTAGGCCCATATAGGTGAAGTGTCATGTAGTCGACGTTCACATGACACCACTAGAATAAGTACACCACAACTTAAATATCAAACCATTGAATCTTTCTCAACACAACTCCACTACTAACAACATGACTTCTCCCATGTCCTCAAGAACAAAATGAACTACTCACAAGACATCATATGGATCATGATCAGAGATGAAATAATAATGTATAACAATCTGAACATAACAATAATTCAACGGTTCACTCAATAGCATCAACTATAAGGAGTAATCAACACCGGGAAAGTTTCCCCTAAGAACTATGCAAGATTCAACCCAATTGTTACAACGGTATGAAGTGGTGGTGATGGTGATGGTGATGGTGATGATGATGGTGGTGATGATGATGATCCCGAGGAAGTCCAGCTTGATGGTGGTGTTGATAGCGACGATCTCCCCTCTTTGGGAAGGAATTCCTCTGGCAGAATTCTGTCTGCCGGAGAGATCTTTCTCTCTCGGTGTTTTCCACCCCGCAGAGGCGGCGGAATCTTTCTGTGCTCTCCAGGTATTAGGGTTCCAAGGAGATAATATACGCCAGAGGGTAGAGCCAGGGGTGGACCAGGACGACCACACCACCTGATGGCGTGGCCCAGGGTGGCCCACGCCAGGGGTGATACATTGCAAATGTATCTATAATTTTTGATGTTCCATGCTTGGTTTTATCTACTTTCTTGTGTTTTGTTCCAACTTTGGAGTACTTTTCATATGATTTCTTGGACTAACCTATTAACAAGATGCCACAGTGCCAGTTGCCTGTTTTCTGCTGTTTTTGGTTCCAGGAAGTCAGAAAATGAATATTCTCGGAATTGGACGGGACAAAAGCCAAAGTTACTATTTTCCCGGAAGACTCACGGAGCCAGAAGGAGAGTCAAAGAGGGGCCACAGGGTGGCCACACCACCCCTAGGCGCAGGCAACCCTAGGCCGCGCCAGGGCATGGTGTGGGCCCCCTGGCCGGCCATCTACCTTGCCTCTTTCGCCTATAAGAGCCTCCCGATACCAAAACCCTAAAGGATCAACCAGAAATCCATGAAAAGTTCCGCTGCGCCGCCGCCACCGAAGGGGAGATTCGGGGGACAGAAAGTCTCTGTTCCGGCACCCTGCCGGGACGAGGAAGTGCCCTCGGAGCCATCTCCATCGATCTCCACCGCCATCTCCATCACCATTGCTGATTCCCATGATGAGGAGGGAGTAGTTCTCTCTCGAGGCTAAGGGTTCTACCGGTAGCTATGTGTTCATCTCTCTCTATGCGTGACCTTATTGAGATCATGAGCTTGTAATCTATAGATCTACCTTGCTACTCAAGTGCTTTAATAGATCTCTGCTCTCCCCATGTGTATGAAAGTGACAGCGTGCACACCATGGTGGCACTTAGGCTAGAGATTACAAATACTTGTTATGAGTTATATTTGGAGTTGGATGTTTCTATGAAATTGTGGTGTTTGTTGGAACCATCTAGTGCTCAAGGTGACAGTGTGGGGTTTTCTAGATGGGAAAGACTTACTTTGAGGTGTGCTGTTATAGCCCTACCATCGATTAGAGTGTTCAACCGGAGAGTAGTTAAGAGTAGTATCATAAAGAGAAGATATTTATATGAGAGTGTTCACTAGTGAAAGTATGATCCCTAGGCCTTGTTTCTAAGCATTGATACACCATTTACTATTAGATCTGTTACATGTTTGCTTGTTTCCTTCTTTATTTCAGTTTGCCTTTAGTCTCTTCCACGCCACCAAGCTATTTTCTATCACCGTTACCACTTATAATTATCCTTACCATTTGTATTTTACTATCTTTTCGCCGAACTAGTGCACCTATACACCTGACAAGTGTATTGGGTGTGTTGGGGACACACGAGACTTCTTGTATCTTGATTGCAGGGTTGCTTGAGAGGGGATACCTTTGAACACTTCCTCCCTGAGTTCGATAAAGCTTGGGTGATCCACTTAAGGGAAAACTTGCTGCTGTTCTACAAACCTCTGCACTTGGAAGCCCAACAACTGTCTACAAGAATAGAAGTGCGTAGACATCAGGGGGTGGTGTGGGCCCCCTGTGGCCCATCTCAGCCTCCCCTTCTGGCTTCCTTTGTCTTCTGGAAAAATAGGATTTTCCATGTATTTTCACAGATTTTCTGATCTTCGCGAATTTTGCCTCCAAACAGCACCTTTTCTATCATAATCCTGACTGCAGTGGTCCATGCTCCAAAATTCATCAACCATGCAAAAACAGATGAAATAACATAAGTATCATCCATCTCTTAATATGAAATATATCAATGAATAACAGCAAATTATGATATAGAATAGTGATGCAAAATGGACGTATCAATGGGGTTTCAGTTACAAGTAAGTTACAACTGGCCCCTCAACAGGGCAACTAGTTGCAATTGCAACTAGCGCTCGACGAGGACTGAGTTGCAACCAAGTTGCAACTGGCTCCTCGACGACGCCCTAGTTGCAATCAAGTTACAATTTGTCTTCGACGGGGGCTCAACTACGAAGCAAGAAGCAACCGGCCGCTCAACAGGCCCCAGTTGCAATCAAGTTGTAACTAGCACTTGATGGGGGGTTAGTTACAAGTAAGTTACAATTGACCCCTCAACAGGGTGACTAGTTGCAATCAAGTTGCAACTGGGGCTTGACGAGGGCTGAGTTGCAACTGGTGTTCGACTAGTAAGCAAGTTGCAAAACATGGCTTTCGACAAGTTTTAGTTACAATCAAGTTACAACTGGCCCTCGACGGGGGCTCAGCTACAAGCAAGTTGCAGCTAGGCCCCCGACATCGCCCTAGTTGAAATCAAGTTGCAACCGTCCTTCGACGGGGGTTCAATTATAATCAAGTTGCAACTGACCCCTCAACAAGGCGACCAGTTGAAATCAAGTTGCAACAAACACTCGACGGGGGTTCCTCGACGGGGCCCTAGTTGCAATCAAGTTGCAACTAGGGCTCGATGGAGGCTCAATTACAAGCAAGTTGCAACTGGGCTCGACGAGGGCTCAGCTACAAAGCAAGTTGCAACTGGCCCCTCGACGGTGCCCCAGTTGCAATCAAGTTACAACTGGCCTTCGACGAGGGCTCAGCTACGAAGCAACTGGCCGCTCAACAGGCCCCAGTTGCAATCAAGTTGTAACTGGCACTCCATAGGGGTTCAGTTACAAGTAAGTTACAACTGGCATCTCAACAAGGTGACTAGTTCAAATCAAGTTGCAACTAGGGCTCGACGAGGGATGAGTTACAACCAAGTTGCAACTGGCCCCTCGACGGCGTCCCAGTTGCAATCAAGTTGCAACTAGCCTTCGACGGGGGCTCAGCTAGCTACAGTAAGTTGCAACTGACCTCTCGACAGCACCCCAGTTGCAACGCCCCAGTTGCAATCAAGTTGCAACTAGCCTTCGACGGAGGCTCATCTACAAGCAAGATGCAACTGGTCCCTCGATGGGGCCCCAGTTGCAATCAAGTTGCAATAGTCACTCGATGAGGGTTCAGTTACAACAAAGTTGCAACTGGCCCCTCGATGGAGCCCCATTTACGATCAATTTGCAACTGGGGCTCGACGGGGGCTCAGTTACAAGCAAGTTGCAACTGGCCCCTCGATGGGACCCCAGTTGCAATCAAGTTGCAACTAGGGCTCGACGGGGCTCAGTTACAAGCAAGTTGCAACTATTATTCGACAGGTAAACAAGTTGCGAAAAAAGGATTTCGACGGGGTTTGGTTATAATCAAGTTGCAACTGGCCCTCGATGGGGGCTCAATTACAAAAAAATTACAACTGGCCTTCAACAGATAAGCAAGTTGCAAAAATGGCCTTCGACGGGGTTCAGGCACATGAGAATTAGCAAAATCGTTTAACTATGCATACAAAAAAAGACTACCGCAATTTTCAGTCCTATGACCCCTAGCAATAAATAGTGGCAACTATAAAAATATCAAAAAGAAAAGATTAAAGAAAGAAAATAAAAAAGGATACAACAAACCTAGAAATCAACTATTGAGCTTACAACTAGATGAAAATAAAATGAATTGCCTGCGCAAATCGTGAAACCAATCTCACCGTCACTCTAAATATCAAGAAAACCAAAATAAATATCCCCTAGCAATCTACCTTCGCATAATTATGTTGCCGGTAAAAAAACGAAAAACAAAACAAAAGTAATAATCGCCAACCATAATAAAATAGGACATGACCACATAAAACAAGTACAGACGCAAAAAAACCACAGACGCACCTATGGTCACATAAAAACGACCACATAAAATAAGTTTAGAAACAACACATAAAAATCAGTTTAAAAAAGATAAAAACAGGGCAAAAAAACGAACATCAGCACACATATCAAGCCCCTCGATCGAAGCCTCTGCTGCTCCGGTCGCACGTTGCGAATAAGAGAAAAACAGCCTGCAGAAACAACCCACATAAAAGAAGCCCGCGACATCACAAAAGCACACGCGCGCAATGGAACAACCCACAGAAAAAGGCGCGACGGGATTGTCTCAGCTTCGACACACGCGCTAATTCTCAGTCATACGCAAACAGCCCGCACAGTCCGGTTTGTACAAATCACAAAGCATATGATCCAACGGTTAAATAGGTGATTGATCTCGGGCGCCCGAGAATTAGCAAAACCGAAATATAAAAGAGAAAAGAAAAACAAAGACAAAAGTATATAAAAATGAAACACAAAGAAAAGACTTAAAAATAGAGGATACGAAAAATAATAAAACAATTATTGTGAGTGACCTGATTTTCCGCCTTTATGAGAAACCAAAGCGTCAAACCTAGGATTTGAACTCTGGTGGGCTGGAGGTACCACTGCCCTCCTAACCATCCAACCACGGGCTGAGTGACCTGATTTTTTACTCATGGAACACTATAGAAACAATGTCTTACAATGTATGATGAGCCGTGTGCATGGAATACTAACAAACCAAGGTGCAACAGAAAACACGACAAAGAAAGATATGCAGCCGAATGAAATATTAAAATGCTGACCTCAGCTGACATTCTATATTCGGAGGTGCATGGAACGCTAATTGTACAGCAGAAGCAGCGGGCTAGTAGGCCACAATACCGCGCCGAAGTAGAGGGCCAGCAGCCCACGCACGCATAGCAACCTAACAACGCGTCTCCGTGTGGAAAATTTGCATCGCTTGTAAACAAACTAAACGGCAAACAATCTGCACGAATCTTGGCACACAAATCCAATGGTAATTAAGGTGACCGAGACTTAACTAATTCTCAGGCGCCTGAGAGTTAGCAAAACCGAACAAATATCACATTAATCGGAAATTATCTAGAAAATCTTGCATGTACTTATTTATGCTTAAAGCATAGTATGGTCAAAAGGGGGAAAACAACATGTGTATGTACTTGGTGTTTTCTGAAACAAATATGAATAATCTCTCAAGAAAAATGATAACATCTAGCTCCAGATCTAATAAGCCATATTTTTGTTAGTGGATAGTAACCCGTTAATCTTTAAAATTATACACACATATCCCGACCAAGCCAATACATGTCATAATTTAGATAAATCATATAGTAGACCCTAGACTATTTTAGAGCATGTTATACGTTCAAGAAGAGTGATATGGTAGAAGTTGAAACTTAAAAAAATAAATATCTATATGTCAATATAGTGAATCCTCTTTTTATTACTACACACACGATTAAAACAATATATCATCACATAGCTATATGTACAAAAAATCACAATAATATATCCTAATAAATGTACGTAAACATATCACATCGATTGAACTATATAAGTGAAGCTAAAATACATGTGATCAAAAGAATAGATTAATTGGATCAAAGGTTGGCGACATCGTGAATCTAAAAGTAAGTAAGGAAGTAGGGAATACAAAGGATCCAACTTCTTTGATTCTATGAAATTGCTTAAGATTTTTATATGATTTGGATTCTTGGATAATAATTCTATGTAGGTTGTTTGATTCACATGTTTATAATCCATTAAAAATCTGTAATAATTCTTCTGGACTCTATTTTGGAACAAAAATTCTGCAGTAAAAAACTTTTTCTACAATTACTTTTGTTCTCCTATGATATATGTTTTATATTCAGATTCCTAAAGTTTTCGAATATGTATGGTTCAACGGCACATCCCACACTTAATCCTACGATTTTCCAATTCCTGAGCTTTAAACCTTAGGAAAAATACTTCAATAAAATATTCGTATGAAAATTTCACTCGATAATAGAAGGCCAGTAGATCCATTTATTTTCAATACCATAATGATGGCTATGCATAAAAAATAATTAATGGATTATTTTATGTAATTAAAGAAAATGCCCCCACCGTGCTAGTTGTCATAAATTGCGAGACAAAAGTGGTGAATCTTGGCAACTTCTCTAAAAAGATTGTCATGCATTATCATACTATGTATTGAGTGCGCGGGTGTGGTGGTGCAGTGCGTAGGCGTACTCCAAAAAGATTTGATGGATGGTCCAATGCAGATCAAACCATATCTGCATCTGGACCCCCGATTAACTAGGCCAACTGCCATGCAAGTGAAGTGGGGTGGGGGCTGATGGACTACCTCACTTGCCTAACAACGACGTGCCACCCTCCCCTGACCTCTAACCCTCCCACACCAGCACAACCCACACGTACATCTGCACCTAACCTCGCTCTCTCACCCGCAAACTAATTCTCATTTCCCAGTCTCGATCTTGTTTGCGATCCCTCTCTGATCGTGTATGTGTGCTCGATTTTGTCTTGGAGTTTGGGATTATTTCCTTTGCTGGGTTTGGTCGGTCTGCGTACATGAACAGGCTGAGGAACGTGCTGCTGCGCAGGTGCAAGAGCCTGTCGCGCAGCAGGTCGTCCAGCTCCTACAGCAACCTCCGCTCCATGTCCGCCAGAGACATCGCCGCCGACGAGGACGACCTGATGGCGGCATGCGACGCGAGCTGCGACGCCGCGGTGGTGTTCGTGGGCAGCTCGCGCCGGCGGTACGTGATCAGCGCCAAGCGCCTCAGCCACCCGCTGATCGCCGCGCTCATCGTCGACGCCGGCGGCGGGGATGGGATGGCCGGGAGGAATGATGAGGAGGAGCCGGCGGGCGTGGCCGTGAAGTGCGAGGTGGTGCTGTTCGACCACCTGCTGTGGATGCTCGACAACGCCGCCGACCTTCACGAGGACGACGGCGGCGACGCCGCGAGGGAGCTGGCCCAGCTCTACGAAACCTGCTAGCCGGCCGGCCAGTTGTGATCGACCGTCAATTGTACGATCGATGCATGCGTGCGTGGTATTAGTCGTACGTAGTACCTGAATTTGATTGATTTTTTTGTGCCTTCTTGCACGAGATCTAAGATCTCGGGCGCCAAAGATTGTATGTATACGTGCACGTACGAATAGGAACATGGTTTGTAGAGAAAATTGTTGGTAGTTTTGGTCTGAGTAATTAAGCTTGGGTTTGAGATGTGTTTTTTTCATGACATTTATGGTTTGGTAGTGTCGAGCATCTAACGTGTATACTTTGCATCTAAGTATTTAAAACTTTAGAGAGGGTCTATTTTTCAGCCAGCCGAAAGTAAATTATGAATACCCCCATTTCAGCTCTTGTGACTCATGATCGGTTTCGATACCTACACACTAGGAGAACACGATGATTCTACATGCGCTGGTATGTACCGGTGCCATGCAATCGATGCTTTGAGATTGGTGAACATATTTCTTTTGAGCAAGAGCACTGTCTTTTCTATTAGATGAGGGAAAACACAAACATAATACATAGAGGCGTTTATATTAAGGTGAAAACATGCCAGAACCACAAAACGGAAAGAAACAAAAACGAATAATTTGGCCCTGCCAGAGTAGTCTGCACATAGGCGGCAACATCACTTGCCCTCTAGAGTATGTCGTCTCTACCAATGGAAGACACCTCGATATAAGTCAGGTGTCGACCAGCGAAGATCGTGCTGTTTGCTTCCTTCCAACCATTCCAAAGAACATAGAGTAGGCGGCCACTGAGGCGGCGTTGCTCGTTTTTTATTTTTCTTTGAATCATATCGTACCATCAATCAAAAATGGAGGAGAAGGCTTGGCCATGATTGCCCGTAGCATCGATGTCCCATGATTGTGTTATGTTCCAAACTGCTGGCGTGAAGGGGCAGTCTTTGCAGAGGTGGGTGGTTGTTTCCGGAAAGGATCCAAAGAGTGGGCGAGTCGGGTCGTTAGACCACCCCCTTATGGCCAGCATGTCCGCGGTCAAAAGTTTACCGTGGAGAGCCATCCACGAGGAAATCTTGCATTTCAGCTCGGTGTGCACCGACCAGGTCTTCTGGGCCTTGAACTTAGGGAAATAGCCATCGAATTGTGCGTGGTAGGACGAGCTGGCACTATAGATCCCATCATCGGTTAGAATTCACCTGATGGTGTATGGTTGCAGGGGTCAGCTGGGTGGCCTGCACGAGGTCCCAGACTTCTAAGTACTGGGAAAGTTGAACATGAGTGCTAAGTATAGCGACGGAGCGAACCCAGTTGCCGCAGTTGATCTCTTTCGTGATTGTCCTTTTTTTTCTTGCGGCGATCTTAAAGAGGTCGAGGGCCCACATGCTGAGAGAATCCCGGTTGCCCCAGCTGTCATGCTAGAAGGAGACCATATCACCATTGCCGAGAGTGATCTTAGTTGATGCTTAAGAGGGCAATGCCCGCGTCGTTGCAAGGAAGCTTGGGCCTGGCCCAAGTGCGCTTTGGGTCACTCCATGGTAGCCATGGCCAACAAAGTCGCAAGGCCCGCCTAGTGCGCTCAAGATATGGCATCCCAAGTCCACCCAGGACATTTGGTCTATAGACAGTTTTCCAATTGACGACCGCGTTGCCACTCGTTGTGTGCTTTCCCTTGTCGACTGACTAGACAAAGTTCCTAACGATCTTTATAATCTTTTTGCGGGCCCATTGAGATAGAGGTATGAAAGTGGCATGGTAGACCGCTGTGGCCATAAGGACCGACTTTGCCGGAGTTATTTTCCTGGGAGCTTTCCAACAATTCTGTCGAAGAGAGGCTGGAAGTCAACTTTGCGGAGGTGAAAGAAGTGAAGCGATAGGACCAAATACTTTTGATGAAAGGAAACGAGCTTGGCAGGGAAAGCATACAAGATGTCATTAAGGTTGATTTGTCCACATTGCACCGGGAAGAGTTCAGTCTTAGGCATATTGGTGGTGAGGCCACTGACCTTGGCAAAATACTCAAGAATGGTGGGTCAAGGCTAGGATGAGCAGCATAGGAGAGAGCGGAACGTGGTCTTGTCTGAGTTCGCGAGCATGCTAGAAGACTGTGTTAGGATCGTCGTTCAGCAGAACTCTCGAAGACGCAGAAGCGAGGGAAAAACACACCCAGTCACGCCAAATCTGGCCAAAACCCAGGGCCATCATCACCTCAATCAGGTAGACCCAACCTACGAAGTCGAACACTTTGGAGATGTCCAGTTTCAGGAAAAGGCTCGGAGTCTTAGCAGAGTGGAGCTCTTTGATTAGGTTCTGCACACGGCTAAAATTGCGTGTGTGCTCCTCTTTTTGACGAATGCGCTGTGGCATATGGAGACTATGTCAGGCAGAATAGGCGCAACTGGTTTGCAAGAATCTTGGAGAAGATTTTGACATTTGTTTTCAAATAATTGAATATAAGTAAAAATTTTATAAATCCAGATTGAAAATATGGGTAAGATTCTGGGGAAGCCCCCTGCAGACCCATGATCTAGCCTGTCTTCTTTTCTATCGGTGCATCGGAACACAATGCATTTGCGCGAAGACTGTAAAATATTTTAAAAAAGTGAAACTTATGAAATTAGATTGAGAAGTTTCATAAGTGTTTCAAAAAGATAACCATGTTTCAATTATGCTTGAGCTTTGTTTTACAAATTGTCAAAGGAACTAGGTCAACACATATCTGATGCCATGCTGACGCCACTGCCATATGCACCATTGCCGGTAGAAGTAAGTTTTCGCACCTCAAACCACAAATAAGTGTATTTTTAAATGTTTTAAGTCAAATTTAATTAAGTTTGATCAACTTTATTAAAAAGTACTAGTAACATTTACAATACCAAATTATTAATATCACTAAATGGAAAAGAATCTTGGCAAAAAGAAAGAAAGAAAAAGAGAGAGGAGAAATCGAAGGGGAGCGAGGCAGGCATACGTGTACGTCCTCCAGCCGTGCAAATCCGGTCCCGTTCTCCGCCCCGCCATTACTGCAACCCCCAAGCACGGTGCCCAACCATGTGAAGGCGTGAAGACGACGAGACGCCATTACGCGCCGCGACACAAGAGAGAGGGGGGACGGGGACGACGATGGGCGGGAACCATCTCAGAGCGGCGATGGCGACGGCGGCCAGGGCCTTCTCGTCCGCCCCCGCGCCCCCCGCCGGCGCCGGCGGCGTCTCCATGGTGCAGGGCGCGTCGCGGGGCATCGGGCTTGAGTTCGTGAGTGCACAGACCCAGCCCAGTCCCCCCTTCCTCCTCACATCCCCATTCCGTCTGCGCATCGCTCTCCTCCTTGGAATTTCCGATTCGCTGGTCTCATCTCACGCCTCTTTATTTCTGCCTGCAGGTGAGGCAGCTGCTGCGGAGGAGCGACCAGGGCCGCGTCGTCGCGACTTGCCGCGCCCCGGACTCCGCCGCCGAGCTCCAGGAGCTGAGGCGGGAGCACGCGCGGCGCCTCACCGTGCTGCCGCTCGACGTCACCGACGAGAACACAATCGAGGTAATGAATGAATGAACTACTGCTGTGTTTTTTACCCCACAATGCTGCAAGTGCAAGCTGATGCAGTGATACTACCTGTTGAACCTTCGGCTGGTTGCATTGCAGGCTGCTGCAGCCGCGATTGGGGAGACCCACGGATCCCTCGACCTGCTGATCAATGCCGCTGGCATCCTTTCGATCCCAAATGTCATTCATCCAGGTCTGCTCTACACATATTTATCAAGAAACTCTCTCTTCTTAACACTGGGGCACAGCTTTCCAGTTCGCTGCATTCGGCTGGCGACTGGCTTATGATGACTTGACTGAGACCAGATCTCCTCTTGCAGAGACCGCACTGAGCAAAGTTCAGAAATCATCCCTGCTACTGGCATACGAAGTGAATGCTGTTGGACCTATTCTGGTGATCAAGGTAGCGATCACCGCCTTTCTTTCTGCTCCGAATTGTGTAGGCATTCTGCTAGTCCTTCAGTTGTTCTTACTCCAGTGTCTGAACCGATCTTTGTCTTGTCAGCACATGCGTCCGTTCCTGAAGATTGGTGCGAGCTTGGAAACGGGAAAAGGTTTCTCGTTGGTTGCAAATATGAGCGCCAGGGTTGGCTCGATAGGAGACAACGGTTTGGGAGGCTGGCATTCATACAGAGCTTCTAAAACTGCACTGAACCAATGTATGTGAGCAGTAAGATGCATGTTCCATTCAGATTTCACTAGCCTGTTATTCATAAATCATACCAATCTTATTAGTGTGATAGTTTGCCCTCATCCCGCAAATTATGTACTACCTTGGTTTGACTTAGGTTTATAAAATGCATGTATTGGTCCTGTTTCGCAGTGACAAAGACTGCATCAGTTGAGTTGGGCAAGAAGGACAACATCGCCTGCATTTTGCTACATCCAGGAACAGTCGACACCGACCTCTCAAGGCCATTCCAAAAAAATGTGGCCAAGGATAAGCTCTTCACGAGGGAGTTCTCTGTACAGAAGCTTCTTTCCATCATCGACAATGCCAAGAAGACCGACAATGGGAAGTTCTTCGCTTGGGATGGTCAAGAAATCCCATGGTGACCACTGTTTTCAGTCAGTGACCATTCCACCACCCCCACCCACCTGCTATTTTTGTGTTTCTGCTTTTAACATTCTTCTTTTATCTTCAGAGTTGTTTGTGCTCTTTTTAGCCTTAAATTCAAAAAGCTTGAATCAAGCTCTAGTAAGATCTCTGATATGAAAGCATGGGAAGTAGTTCCCTTTTACTGGAATATTATACATATATATGAAGTTCACCACTGAATACAATCAAGCTTGTGTCCTAGAATATGTGTAAGCACCTGGTAAGCAGTGGTGCATACTGAAGTATTTATACAATCTGATTGACATCTCATCGACCCCACATAGCAGCAGAAAAGCAGTTATGTTATGCTCCGCACGTTTCCCAGCACCTGCATTTTACATGCCCTAACTACTGAAAAGATATAATTGACAAACCTTCGTCTCCGCATACTGGTGCTCCCCACCTCACCGGGCTCGATGGGCCACCTCCCTAGTCAGTTAATCCCTACATGCTGTGCTCGTTGCTACCTCCCTACTCCCCGGCGCTGCTTCATTCCCACAGGGATGTGCTTGTTGGGCCTCAACTCAGGTGGCACCGTGGCCTATGACAGGCTGTTCACTTCTGAAATCTGAATTACTCCGATACTGGAGCGGTCCTTGTGTTGGAACCTGTTTTGTAACTGTTTGATAAAGTCTGCTGGCTTTATTATATAAAGCTGGGCCAAGGCTTTTATTTAAAAATTACTCCGATACTCTGAATAGGTATCCGATACTCTGAATAGGTAAGCTCTGACTCCATATCTCCATCGTCTGTATTGCATTTCAAGTATTTAACAGCCGGGCATGGTAGGCTTAGTTTGTGTGACCTTGTTTTATGGATTTGTGGACTGGCAAATGAAAATTTCATGCCATTTCTAATTTGCATAGTTTTTGTAGGAACTGATGAGTATTTGAAACCTGAACCGACTACCGAATCTGCATGCACTCGTGATTTATCGGATTCCAAGCATAACTGCGCCAAAGAGTGCCCGTACTCGGTGTTATAGTGATAGACATACAGTCCTATATGGTCACCCAGGTGAACAATTTCATAGATGCACCGCTAATTTCAGAAGAACTAGATCTAATGGAAGTCTTGAAATTTGCAACCTGCTTGCAGTTGTGCAATACTGGAAAAACTGAATAGCCTAGAAACATATCAATGATCATCAACTTAAGAGCACTTGTAGCAGTAATTCCAGGCCACCTGTGCTCCCTTGTAGCACCTCGAGGACTCTAGTCATAGTTGGTCGATTACTAGCACTTAACTATATACAGTATAACTCAATAACTATTTGTTTTCCTTGCAATCTCTGTGATCTCGCCATTGCTCTCCGAAGCACTGAAACAATATTCATTGATATTTTCACAAATCCACTGTGGGAAATTGACTGCTACATTCACTATTTTCATAAACTGAATGTGGTTACTAGGATAGTAAGTGCACATGATTGAAGCTGATTTGGTAAACGATGAGTGCAAATGGAAAGATCCAAAACATCTATCATATGGCTGAGAGATATTTCTTAAACATTTTTCTTTGTTTCTTCATGTGTCCACAACCTGCAAAAATTTGAATGCTGTTCATGAGTAGTTCCAATATGCATTTGACCATTTGTGGAAAAAAATACAGTACATAATATAAGGCTCTCAATGTGTGCAATCTTTCTCAATATTTGGAACATCATACTTGTCCTTTTTTGCTTGGGAGAGATCCCTAAATGCTTCTGCATTCTACTAGTATTTTTTTTTGATTATGTATGAACATTCTACCATTTTCTACTGTTCTCATTTGAGTATTTATGAATTCCTTATCTTCCTATACTATCTTTATCCTGTGGTCAAAGTTAGATGCTTCTATTTCTGTGAGCATAAGCGTCATGCTCCTAGGTGAAGTCTCAACACCAAATCTCTTCCCTGAGATATATAAATTTTGCATAGACTTCCACAAGTAAATGTAAACAAATACCCAATGCCATTGAACCATGTTAAGTGCACCCTGAATAAAGGTTTACAACAGTTTTCGTGTGGGAGAGATCCGTAAATGTTTCTATATTTGTCTTGATTTCATATGAATTTTCTATCTTTTCCAGATGTCCTTAACTAGGCAGTTGTGTACCTTTCTTTGCCTTAGATTTCTAAAATGTAGTATTAACCATCGTAGTGACAAAAGTTGTATCGGTCGAGGTGTGTAAGAGAAATAAGAGACTTACAGAAAGGCATTCTATATCACTCAAATGTATGTCCACCTGATATATTTAAAATCTACTATGTTATGAAAAACTTGCATTTTTTAATGCATATTCCTGATGCTATAAGTGGTAACCTTTGCTTACTGCAGTCCGGCGTGTGTGACATGGCCGTCGGGGCAGAAGCAGCCGAGGAACTCGTTGACCTGGTGATAGCTGCCGTGGCCCTTGTACAGCTCACACTCGTAGCACGGCGCAAGCTGTTGCTCGGGGCACACCTCAGCCAGAACACCACCAGGCCGCTACAGCACCTCGCCATATCCGCTGCTCCCCAGTCACTGGCTATACTCCAGGCTCATGAGCCAGTACTTCAGCCCAGGTGCCACACAAACCTTGCAAAACCGAAACCAGTCCCCTTCCTGCTAGCCGCTGAGCGAGGAAGGATAGTGAGCAACCTTGCTCGAAGTTACTGCAGTTGACTGGGATGATGTCTGGCAATGGATGTGCAGAGGCCATGAAGTTGCAGTCAAAGGAGATGCTGCTGCTGCCGGTGGCTGAGAAGTTGAGCCACACTTCTGGTGGGATGATGGCATTGTGTTGGACTCTTGGGCAGTCATGCCCGTCGCTGGCCAGTGCGTCTGCATTGACGAGCGTGATGACGTGGTTGCGGTAGTTGATTCCCAGCATGGTGTAGTTGGTGCCGCCACTAAGGTGCAGGGTTGCGATGCTGTTCTCGCATAGGATGGCCATAACAGGGTAGCCGCACTAGAAGTTGGTTACCCCGTCAATCACCTTGGACTCGTTGGAGAGATAGAACGGGTACTGGACGTTGACATGGTCGCTGCATGTGAAGGACGTGGCACATGCTTGTGTTGTAATATTTGCCGGCTGCCGTGGCCTCACCGCTGGAAACTGTGAGCGAGGCAGCAGCGACTAGGAGCAAGCGGAAGAGCAGTGGCATGATCAATTGATCGTAGGATGACGTAGGCTGTGGATAAGAGGAGCAGAGGTATGGTGTGGATGAGGAAGAGTCAAAGTCAGGGAGTTCACTAGGCTGGGACCTGGAGTGTTGGCTCCACTGAATGCAGAAATTTTCACAATCTTTTTTTATTATGCATCAGTAGCAATTTCTGTTAGGAGGTCAAGGTGGAGTGGGCAGCCAGTCAACTTAAAGAGGATGAAGCAGTCCAAGTTGAGGGTCATGGGGGATTGGGGAGACATGGGAAGAAGTAAATATGTTGAAGAAGATGCTGATATGTGAGTCTGCCTTCCTGGTGACACCATTAGTACGTCTAGTTATCATTTTTTGTTGGACAAGTGTGACACCATTGGGGTTTTATTGAAATCATTTTCCCTAGACAATGTGGTTCGGTGAAGAATCCAAAATTGGACTTTCTGTGCAATTTACTCAGAAAGATTGTTGAGCAAAAACAGAGATATAAATGACACCACCATTTGGTCAAGACACTTGCAAAGGGGTGATGGAGATATTACCATAGAGGCCTCCTCTACGGTTTTCCAAGGGGGCGAGGGAGGAGGAATGATGCTTAAATGCAGGGTGATATACTAGCAGATCGGTCTAGTTCTTTATGAATTATGATAAATTGCCGTGTGTGACAGGTCAGGATATATGGCTAAGTCAAGTTAACAGAACATGAGTCAATGGATTCGGTTATCTGTCTCCTTCCTTGACAGCTCAAGCAGAAGAAATTTCTGGTGCAGAACAAATCTCGGTTTATGGCTTTGGACTACCAGCTAGGTCCGAAACGACAACGACAACCACTCGCACCTTTACCACTGAATCGGCCAGGGACAAGCACATCAGGATGTGCACGCCTAGCGTATCTCACACTTGCAGGTATGAATTTTCTTCAGCACTGAACCAGTGTTTACTCAGACAGCCAGATGCATGCGTCATTCAGTAGATTCATTGACCATATTCCTTATTGTTACTTTTTGCGATTCCTTGTACCTTGAGCTAGAAAAATGTATAATGAGCAGCTCAGTTGCATTCATTAGGACTGCATCAAGGACTGCATCACGCTTGTTCATCTATACTAGATTCCCTAAATAACTCAAGCCCGAGTTTCAGAATATTTTGAGTAGTGACAGACCTTATAGTCCAGCCCCGTGCTATTCTTTTAGATCATACTCAGTACATGCATTAGAAACCCAAGCTTGAACTCAATGTGCTCATTTTTGGCTTGGACCGCATTGGGCCATGTCAATACAACAACAGTACCACCAGATCAACGCAAGTCAGGGATGAGTTCCATTGAGTTGCACGCATCCCAGTTAAGCAAGTATGACCGAAGGTTTATGGATACTCAAAACGAGAGGTCCAGTAGGACAGACAACCTTAAATCATACTCCTGTCATACAGAATGGATTAAATCGCTTCCATGTCAAATGGACCCATGGAAAAACAAGCTACATGCATGCATAATTTTAAGGAAGCTTGGATTTTATTAGAGCCTGGTTCAGTTCAAGCTCATATATATAGGAAAAATACTTCTTACTACTGGGTGTAGTTACATGCACATCTCATATACTCCTATACGGAAGTATACACCCATGTCTCATATACTCCTATACGGAAATTTTTAGTATATTCATATAATATATCTAAGATATTTCAAATCAAGTTACGTGAAAAAAAATGCAAGTAGAGCCATAGTTTGCGCTATATTTCCGGAATACCGTCATATTTGTACGTAAAATAAGAGCATGCGAAAACTTATACATACTACCTAAAAAATAGTGTATATACTATCAAATAGTCTTATAATACTTCATACTACGCGTACATACACTCTGGTATGGTGTGAAACATATGTGGTATAACGAATATATCCTATATATATTGATTTTTTTGTGCCACATAGTCCTATTATAATTACTAATACCAGAAAATTCATGAAACAGTCCAATGGCCCACATCAGCAATACATAGTCATCTAGTCAAGTATGGTTGAGCTCGTGCCGACGTCAATGCTGCTGGTCTCGTGGTTGGCTTCTGAAGAACCAAAAGAATCATCAGCTGACGGCAGCGGTATGTAGGTTGCGACTGGCATCTTCACCGGGAGGCTTGGCAGCGGCGCCTCGAACCGCAACGCGCTGACGGCCTGCCTGATGGACGGCCTCAGTCCCCGGTCGGGGTGCCCGCACCAGAGGCCGACCACCACGACGCGCTCCATCTCTTGCCCGTCGAACTCCCCATCCAGCCGCACATCGGCTGCTTCGAGGATGGCTCCTCTGCCATATGACTCCCAGACCCACTGCAGCAAGTGGATGACAGCCCCGTCATTGTCGTCATCTTGGGGCACTGCCGGCCGCCGGCCGCATGCAATCTCGAGCAGGACGACACCGAAGCTGTAGATGTCAGACTCCACACTGGCGGTGGCAGTGAAGACACAATTTGGGTCCATGTACCCGAGTGTCCCGGCCGCTCCTGTCGTGCACGATCCCCTGCCATTGCCGACCAGCCGCGCGAGGCCAAAATCGCCGAGCTTGGCATTGAAGGACGCGTCGAGCATCACGTTGCTCGGCTTGATGTCCCTGTGCACGACGCGCTGTTCTGTCTCCTCGTGCAGGTACAACATCGCCATGGCATTTGACTGGCCATGGCAGCAAATGGTCCTGCTTGTAGAGGTGTGTGTCGAGGCTGCCTTTGGGCATCAGTTCATAGACAAGCAGGAGGTCATCGCCGTTGCCTCCGTGGAACCATCCGACGAGCCGTACAAGGTTCCGGTGCCGGAGCCGGCTGATGATCTTCACCTCGGAGACAAACTCCTTCCAGCCTTGACGGGAGCTCTTCGACACTTTCTTCACAGCAATGTTGAGGTTCGTGTCATGGAGGAACCCACGATACACGGACCCGAAGCCTCCTTCTCCTAACTTGTTCTCGTCGGAGAAATAGTCCGTGGCGGCCGCGAGCTCATCATACGTGAACCGCACGGGTCCAGTCCCTTGCTCGAGCTCGTCTTGATCTATGCTTTTGCCACGGAAGTAGACCGCCTCTTTCAGCGGTTGTTCCAGCTCTGATATTACTGCCTCTGCAGACCGTCTTCGCCGCTGGTGCCACAAGAACCAAACTGACAGACTGATCACGCAGAGCAAGAGTGCCATGGTGCCTGCAACAAGTCCCACAATGGCACGTACTTTTATCCTTTCGCGGGGTGCGTGCTGGTCAATATCGTGCTGGTTGATGGGTGCGTGCTGGTTGATATTGTACGTGATATACCTGAGATAGCAGCTGTACCCTGTAACGGAACCTTCGACGCTGTTGTTGGGAAACAATCGCGGCAGCTGGTCGGTGTAGTAGGAGAGGCAGCGCATGCACTCGCTTGGCGGAAGATCCCTCGTGCACTGGGCCACCCCATACATAGCTACTAGAGGGTCTTTCTCGTCGTACATCTGGGTGCCTCGGGCAATCCTCATGGGCTCTTGGCTGGCCCTTGCTGTGAGCCGGCGCATCAGCTCGAACCTCGTCCTGTTCGTGCTGGCCGTGTTGTAGGGGGCTAGTGGTTCGCTCCATGAGTATAGTTCCTTTTGTGCCGCAGAGACGGCGGAGAGGTTGGCGACGGAGAAGAAGGATTCGTCCGAGTACCGGATGATGTAGTAGCCCATTTTGATGTGGGCCGTCCGGCTGTGCGGGCATTTATCCATTATCGACTCGGGAGAGGTAAGATAATCCTGACAGCGATAGGTACGGCAATCCTGACATGCAGGCATGGAAGAGTCGAGGGCCGCATAGCACATGAGAAGGGCGAAGATCTTGTCGGAACCCAGACCGAGCACACCGTCAGAGTAGCCGCCATTTTTGGCGGCCGACGAGGTGATTGTCTGCAGGAGGCGGTAGAGGTTTTTGTGGTACTGGCTTCCTTCGCTGTAGTTGCCGGCACTTGAGCAGTCCTCAAGTGCTCCGGCGCAGGGTGCACCGATGACTGCTAGGAGTAGCAGAACGCAAACACGTGAAGGTGGAGCCATGGCAGCCAGTGGTAAGTCTGGTGGCTTGGTGAGCCGCAAGGTCACACAACACACCCCTTATATGGGTTTTCACCGGCCTTAATATGGCTTACTGATACATTGAGGCCTCAGTAGTCTAATTCAGGATAACAAATAGGGAGATTAGGTGGATTCAAATTTAAGAAATTCCCAGTCAATTCAACGTGAGCAAATAATTCAGTATACGCATGACTAGTAACGTTGCTTTTGACAAAGACTCGTAGCTAACTCCCAGCGAGGTGACTGAGTCTCTGTAGATTGCCTCTCCAACCAGAATTACATTGTTGTCACTATCAGAGTTCGAAGTTGATTTCCTCTTGATTGCTGTAGTGGATTATATGACCACATGGCCACACCGTGTCGTTCAAGGCATGTCGAAATTTCCACAAGTCATGGAAAAATAATAATACATCTCTGTCAAAATACATAGCATATTCCCATGAAACTAGAAAATAATTATGAATCAGTTGGGTCCCCCCCCCCCCCCCCCCCAACATCATCATGTAGCAAAAACTGTATCAAGTGTTCGTGTGCCCCAGTGTAGGAAACAACACACACAGAAGCAGAAAGGATCAGCGCGCAGTAGCAAAGGTGAGTCCAATTCATCCTCTATTTTTTAAACAGGGCAGTAGTTCTGATTTTTTGTTGATATATAGTAGGAGAAACATTCGGAGGCCTATGCCCAAATTGAAAAAAAACTGAAAACCACCATGCAGGTCAAACTATGATATACGGTTCTGTATACTGTTTAATTTGCCTGGCAGCCAATTTGGCACCATATCACTATACTGAGCTGATGCATGTTTCAAAATTCACTTAGCTATTACAACAGAAATCCACTTAGCTATTGACTATCTCTAGTCTCTGCATGTCACTATTGATTATCATTTGAGTAGAATTAGCAAAGTTAGCAGTAGAAGATTCAATATATTAGATTATTGGGTTACGGTTATCTGTCTGTTTCCTTGATAGCTCAAGCAGAAGAAATTCCAGGTAACCGGAGACCAAATCTGGGGTCGTAGCTGAGGTCTGAATTATCTACGATGACAACTACTCCATGAGTAGCCAGCAACAAGGACGTGTGGACGTGTATCTCAAAACTGAATCAATTGGTCATGTGCTTCACCATAGAGGAAAACAAATCCTCACAGAAGCAGAAAGGATCAACCAGGAGGAAAGGTGACTTCAAACCGTATCCTTTCTTTAAAACTGCAGGACTTCTGCTTTTTTATTGATATACATAGTGAAAGAAAACGTCGTTGGTCTGCTCCTAAAGAATAAATAAAAACAGAATCCGTAAGGTAGGATAAACTAAGGTATAAACTAATTAGCATAGTATCAACAAAGTTTTACAGATATGTGGAACACATTGATATATATCTGTATTTTTTTGGATTTTGTTAAAATTCTAAAATGCCTTTTATATTTTTAGATGTATGATGCTCCAGCTCCGTTGTTTCGAGGAGGAGGCTCCAGCTCCGTGGAGCCTGGGGGAGTCAAGTTGGAGCCTGGGAGCTAAATTAATGCACTCAGTATTATATATAGGTTATTAAGCAATTGCTATCACATATGGAGACATGGATCCCTCGATAACCAAGTCAAACTTTTTTCCTTTGATAGCACCAAGTCCAACTTAGTAGTCTCTACCAGGCCATGTCCTACAATATTTTAGTCAAAGTTAGGCTCTCAACCACATACATGCTAGCCTACTGTGCCCAAAATGGCCAAAACAATTTCACAGTGCCCACCTATGTTGAGGATCCTTGTTGAAAGTAGTCCATATGGAGGGGGCCTCATTCCCAGTGTGGTAGCTGCAACCGAGGCCTAGCTGCTCTCTTCATATATCCACCATTGTCGCTCACCACTCACCAAGGTCACCCCCACTGGCCTGCCATGGCTTCACTTCCATGCGTTCGCCTTCTGATACTCCTGGCCGTATTCGGCGCATGCCGCTCTCGCTCCCTTGTTGATGACATCGCTGTCAGCGACGAGATGAGCTTGCACCTGCGGCCATCTGTGACCTCGTGTTCAATTGATGGCAACTACAGCAACGGAAGCCCGTACCACGTTAGCCTCGATCGGCTCCTGTCAGCCATCCCCATGGCTGCTGCCAATAACGGAGGTTTCTTCAACGGCAAGTTTGGTGTGGCGGGCGATGAGGTCTTCGGCCTCTTCATGTGCTACGCCGGCGACACCGACCCTGAGTGCCAGGACTGCCTCACGCGTGCACCTGAGGGTATCATGAAGCTGTGCCCGCACAGTCGGACGGTTCACGCCGTCTACCGTGCTTGTACCCTCCGGTACTCTGACGAGTCCTTCTTCTCCGTGGCTGACCTCTCCATCGCCGACATCGCTGTGGCGCCCCATGTGGAACTAACCCCTTACCAAAATTGGTACGATCGAGGCACCTACGAATCTTGGCACAACGGAGTCCTACTCGTAGGGTACGTGGTGGACACAGCCGGCATGAACCAAACGAGGTTCGAACTGATTCGTCGACTCACGGTGAAGGCCAGCCAAGCAGCCGAGCGGATAGCCGAGGGCACAGATCGGTTCACCGACACGCAATGGGTACGGGCAGTGGTGCAGTGCACGAGGGACCTTCTGCCGAGCGAGTGCACACGCTGCCTCTCCTACTACACTGATCTGCTGCCACGATTGTTCCCGAACAACAGTGGCGGTGCCATCAAGGGGTACAACTGCTACTTGGGCTATGCCATCCTCGCTGACAGGCCATCATCGGTGCAGCTGGATAGGTACCGGTACAGCGAGAGTTATGCGAGGGAGATGGTGGCCAAGGAGTTGGAGCGCATGAGAAAACGACGAAAGGTGGCTATCATCGTCGGCCTTATTGTCAGTGCTGTAGCAGTGGTGCTCTTCCTGATCGGCCTATTGGTTTGGTTCCTTTTAAACTGGTGGCGAAGGCGGACTGCAGCGGCCAGGGTCATCGCGAGATCAGAGCCTCTGAAAGAGGCAACCTACTTCCGTGGCAGAAGTGTATATGAAGACGAGCTTGATCACGGGTCCGGGCCAAGGCGATTCACGTATCATGAGCTCGTGGCCGCCACTGACGGCTTCTCCAGCAGGAACAAGCTAGGTGAAGGAGGCTTCGGGTCTGTGTACCGGGGTTTCCTCCATGACACGAACCTTCATGTCGCGGTGAAGAAAGTGTGCAAGAGCTCTCGTCAGGGCTGGAAGGAGTTCGTCTCCGAGGTGAGGACCATTAGCCGTCTCCGGCACCGGAACCTTGTGCGGCTTGTCGGATGGTTCTACGGCGGTGATGATGACGATCTCCTGCTTGTCTACGAGTTAATGCCCAATGGCAGCTTGGATGCTCACCTCTACAAGCTGGACCACCTGCTGCCATGGCCGGTCAGGTATGAGATCGTGCTCGGGCTCGGATCAGCGCTGCTGTACCTGCATGAGGAGATGGAGCAGCGGGTCGTGCACAGGGACATCAAGCCGAGCAACATCATGCTGGATGCATCCTTCAATGCCAAGATCGGTGACTTCGGCCTTGCGAGATTCATCTGCGATGGCCGGGGCTCGCTCACAACGGGCGTAGCTGGGACACTCGGGTACATGGACCCAAAGTGCGTGTTCTCGGGCACGGCCAGCGTGGAGTCCGACGTGTACAGCTTTGGTGTCGTGCTGCTGGAGATCGCCTGCTGCCGAAGGCCAGCCGTTGCCCAAGACGAAGATGAGGGAGCCGTCATCCACCTGTTGCAGTGGGTCTGGGAGTCATATGGTGAAGGAAAAGTCCTCGAGGCAGCCGACGCGCGACTGGACGGAAAGTTCGCCGAGCAGGAGATGGAGCGTGTAATGGTGGTCGGGCTCTGGTGTGGGCACCCTGACCCCAGCCTGAGGCCGTCCATCAGGCAGGCCGTCAGCGTTCTGCGGTTGGAGGCGCCACTGCCGAGACTCTCAGCGAAGATGCCGGTCGCAGCCTACATGATGCAGCCACCAGCTGATGATTCTTTTGGTTCTTCGGGGGCCACCGGCGGCGCTGGCAGCAGGGATGCCAGCACGACTCATTCAGCTCGAAACAAACATGATTAGATGACAAATGCATCATCAATCTAGGCCCTTTAGGATTGTTTCAGAAAATATTAGGCCCTTTAGGAGTAATAGAATCACTCTAATAGTTATGAGCTACTAATTGTTTTAAAAACCATTCAGAATTTTGATCAGTACTATCTTGTATGAGTGTGTGACAGGTCTGGAGAGGATATACATATGGTTGAGTAGAATTAACAAGTTAACGGAAGACTATTCAATATATTGGGTTTGGTTATCTGTCTCTTTCCATGACAGCTCAAACAGAAGAAATTCCAGGTAACTGGAGACCGAATCTGGGGTCGTAGCTGAGGTTACAATTATTGACGACGACTATCCTGTGACTAGCCAGTGACAAGGACGTCAGGACTTGTGTGTCACACTTTTTTTCTTGGAACAAGGTGTATAAATCAGCGTGGAATTTTTTCATCAGCTTGTAGCAAAGCCAGAATCAATTGATCATGTGCTTCACCCAGGTAAAAAAAAATCCGCTCAGAAGCATAAAGGACCAGCCAGTAGCAAAGGTGAGTCCATATCGTACCTTTTTATTTTTTGAAATAGCGCAGAAGTTCTATTTTTGTATTGAAATGTCAAGTATTATATAGTTTTATGCAATCACTGTCCATATGGAGACATTTTTTTTAGAATATCAATACCGAGACATGAATGATGAAACCATCGGTAACCAAGTCAAGTATTTTCTTCGACAGCACCAAGTGCAACTTAGTAGTGTCATTCTCTACCAGTCCATGTCCTGCAATAATATCTGTAGCAGAAGTTAGGCTGTCAACCACTTGACGCATAAGTAGATGAGCTATAGTCAACAGTGCCCAAAATAACCAAAACAACATACCCACCAAAGTTGACCAATCTTATAGTCAATTTCCGAGAAAATGCAAAATATCACGAGCTGTTGGAATATTGAAAGAAATGCACATGGAGGGTGCTCATTCTCGGTGGCATAGCTGCTCTCTGCATATATACACCGATGTACCTATATCGAAGGAGTGTCTTGTGTGATTGTTGTTGTTCACAACTCACCAAGGTCGTCAACCACCAGTCCACAACTGGCCTGCCATGACTTTACCTCCATGAGACGATGCAGGCACCCCGACCCTTTTTCGCGAAAACGCAAAAGCTTTGCGTTTCGATTCATTGATAGAAAAAGAGAGTTCTGTACAACTGTGCAAAAACGTCCAAAGGGGCGCACACCCTTTACAACTCAACCCACTCGATCAAACGGGGCCACGGGGATCAAGGCGCGAAGGCCTAGTGCACTGGCAGCAGCCCATGATCGAGCCTCTGATCGAATCATAACGAGAAGACTACTACTGTTCGGCGACGCGTTGTCAAAAACCACCGGGCTGCGCTCCTTCCAAATCCACCATGCCGTGAGCATGATAAGGGAGGAAGTCCCCTTGCGAAGAGTATGATAAGGGAGGGCACCCTGACCCTGGCCTGAGGCCATCCATCAGACAGGCCATCAGCGTACTGTGGTTGGAGGCGCTGCTGCCAAGTCCCGGCGAAGATACCGGTCCTGGCCTACATGATGCCCCCTCTGGCTGATGATTCTCATGGTTCTCCGGGAATCACTGCCGGCGGCGGCAGTGTGGACACCAACACGACTCATTCAGCTTGAAACAAAGTTGATTAGATGACAACTGCATCGCAGCTCTGGGGTCTATATTGTACTACTTGTAACTAATACAGTCACTTTATATATATAGAATTCTCGTGTATATATGCTTGAACTGAACCAAGTTTTAACAAAATCTGAGCTAGTTGAAAATGATGTATCCATCTTTGATCATGTAGTATCTTTTTCCAGCAAGCGACGATGATGACACGGCTGCATTTTTGTTGGATTCAGATGAAATTCGATATGTTCTGTGTGCAGCAACTCTTGCATTTTTCTTGGATTCGGATGATTTAAGCTTGTTTTCTTCTAGAGTTGCAGTTGCCATTCTTTTGGAGCTTTCCCGAATCAATTCGATATATGACATCACAATTCTTTTGAGAGATGTCACTAGTGCCATTTTTCGAATGATGAAAGTGGCATTTTTTTTGAAGAATCTTGAAAATTGTAGTGGCATTTTTCGGAAGATGAAAATTGCAGTTGTATTTCTCGAATCTGCATGAATTGCAGTGGCATATATCTTCCTTTTGAGTATTCATCTCGGCCGAGTTCATATCTCTGGCATGCCTAGAATTTTAGGATGCAGCAACTCTTGTCGATCGAGTGGTTCTTCTGCTGCACTGACAGGACCATCTATGGGGCTATCGATGTATGCGTACTCGGTGAATGGCCATCAGGCAGGGCGCCGTCGATGTACTGCGTGTGCTTTAGAGGCAGAGTCTAAATATCTCCGGTCTCCGCAACTTTATTCTTCTCCCTTATATTCGCGGCAGAGTCTAAATATCTCCGGCGCAACAAGTCTTAGTTGATCATATTGTTTTGTCTAGTCTTAGTTGATCTTATTGTTTTGTCTCTGATCTTATCTTCAGCTATTGTGGCGTTATCTGGGTTGTATGAACTATTATATCGTTGTCTGCTTGCAAACAACTGACGATCAATCCAGAATAAGTACACACATTTGGCAATTTATGTTCTTGTTCTTATCCTTGTGATTCTGTAGTGCAACGCATGGTACAATGCTAGTTTCGAAATAAAATTTCAGTGCGCTAGATATGCTGTTTCTACTGTGTGTTTTGTGATGATCATGAAACTACTGAACATTTGTTCTTTTTGTACCCTTCAGCTAAATATATGTACTCACTCCGTTTGTACACTCCTTTCACAAAGCTAAAACATCTTATATTTTGAAACGGAGGGAGTATGAGTGTAGCCAGTGTCTCGTTGGGAGTCAAGTTTTGCTGAATTATTAAGAGAATGGTCTAACCCGTTTATTGGACGTGGTAGAATCTCCATCATAATTGGTGTTATAGCTATTTTCTGGGCTATTTGGAAAACAAGAAATAAGTGTCGCTCTCAAAGAATCAGACCTAGAGACCCTACTAACGTTGTTCTTTCCGCATGTCACTTTATAATACTTGGGTGAAACTTCAGAAAGAGGGGCTTCGAAGGTTTCTGCTATGGGGGCTGGGGGGTAGTGCAACAAATTTTTGATCAGAAACATGGATGGAATCCTGTGAAACAGAGAATCACTACGTGAATGCCCTGCTTTTCCTAATGCTGTCCCTAGTTATGCTTTTGTCAACCTGTAGTGGATCCAAGCTTGTTACGGAACTTCTCTTCCTGTCGTGTTAGTTCACTGTTCTCCTTTCCTTTATGTTTCTGTGAACTTGTGACTTTGTTGAGAGATGTAAATAAAAATTCTTGTAGGGACTAACTTGTAATATGTCCTACATAGGTGTACTGTAGCTAAAGGTGGCACACACTAGAACCATCTAGCTCTCACAGGACAAATCCCCCATTTGCTTAAAACCATGTACAGATGAAACCCCAAAACTCCAATATGATAGTCTTCAAATCCATTCTCTTGCAAGCTAACATGGTATCAGAGCAGGCGAATCCTGTGTGATTTTCCTTTGATTTTAGGCTGTTCAGTAGATCGCCGATGCTCAGTCGATGAAAGGATGGTGGGTGAAAACAAGAAAGGACAAAACCTGCTGATCTGCAGCGACCAGCGATTGAACAACTCCCTATCTGTGTATGCAATCTGGCACATTTGGAAGGAGTGCTGCAGAAGACTGTTCCAGCATGAATCCAAACCTGCGACTGCTGTTGCGAGCTTGATCAGAACTGATTTGGAGCTCCTTCAGTCTCGGCTAGTATAAGTTGGCTTGTTTGTTCTTGCTACCCTGTAGGTTTTTTTTTTCTGTGTTCCTTGTGTTGTTCGGAGTCCCTGGAGTTCTGTGTGCCAGGATCCTACCCTGTAATTCGACCTTTTCCCTCTTCTTCAATGCAAAAGCAGAGTGCCTGCTGTTCCCGCCAAAAAATTAAGCTCATATCCCATAGTACATGTCATCAGCATCTTTTATCTTTCCTACTGAATTTGTTTTGGTAAATTAGCTTCCTGATCTCTACGTTTCCTCAGGCTCACTATTGTCTGTCAGGATGCGACACAAGTGACTCGTATGGAAAGAAGCTTCTGCTGTTCCTCAAGTGGAAATGTATGGACGCAAAGGTGGGCCAAAGTACAGCTTAATTCCTGAAACTTCCAAAATGCCTCATTTATGGTATTAACACAATGTTGTATCTTGTCATCAGGCAGTGGCATATTGCTACCATGTTGACAAAGGCGGCGAACCGATCAACCATATAAGCGCAGCCTTCTGTCTCTCTGCAGCTTATGACCTCCTTGCAGAGGGCAAGGGAGCTTGTCTGAGCTTTTGCCTGGCAAATCCTATCACAAGACTACTGCAGGATAAAATCATTGGTAATACTCAATTCAATCGATACACATTATGACATGATGCGTTTGTTTTCACTTGAATGTAGCGTACCGCCTCCTTGTGGTATCGTGAAAAAACATGCACAAGAAAATTCCAGATGTCGCGTACAAGAAATTCCAAATTCACGGACATCTTTTTGAACAACACAAGACTTGGTAACTTTGCTCCTCTGTTATCAAGAGGAACTCTACATCTCAATATGATATATTCCAAAGTTGAGAGCTTGTTCATTTGAAATACTTTGGCTCGAGGACATGCATGAACTATCATCTTTGTGCATCTTTCTTTTACTCTAGTTTTCACACCTCTCGTTTCATGGTGCAGTGCACTTCAATCCTTGCTTGACCTTCCAGAGTTTCCAGTGGAGCTGAGACCTGAAGGTTACGAATTTCCATGCACTGATTCAATCTGAAAGAAATGATGAATGCCAATCTCAGATTCAGAGCCTCATGGAGCATCTGAAGGGCGACGACGATGAAGCGGAAACAAAATGATAGTTCAGGCTCTGGAATGCTTCCTTGTACTGTATCCTGAAAATAAACAGAGGTTAGACAACTACTAGTTGAATGAAACATGCATAAGGCAGTATGAAAGAAAATCAAAACATTTACCTGCATAAGTGAAAAGTATTTACCATCTGATTGTAACTTGGATGTTTAATAGAAGGACTGATGATTATTTTCATCTGCTTTCTGGCAATCAGACATAGCATGCATGTCATGATCAGGTAATTTTATTTTGCCAACTGAAGGTTAAAGCATCAAGACATTAGTATACAATCCCCTAAGGTAGATCATTCTGTCCCTACTCCTAAGTCCTAAGTATGATTAATGATCATGTGCATTGAAGTTAGAACTTAGTCTGCACTCTGTAACAATGCAGTACTCCCTCTGACCCATATTAGTTGACTCGAATTTGTCTAGATTCGGATGTATCTAGACATGTTTTAGTACTAGATACATCCGAATCTAGATAAATCCAAGTCAAGTAATATGGGCTGGAGGGAGTACATGGAAATTTGAAGGCCACTCCCCTTCGTGGACTCAATGATACTACCATCTGTTCTGCCTTAAAATATGAGTTAGTACTTAATTTGTTATTGTTTGAAGCTCATAGGCTAGGTACTGTACGGTTGAATAATCTAGTTTATAAAATCAAACGATTTTTTTTTAACTTAAGCATATAAAATTGCTAGCCAGGAAGAAGAAGTGGCCACTCAAATATATATTTCTGACAGCAAGACCTGGTCGCACTCGTAGTTGGAAGCTTGTGTAGAAAACTTTGTGTTGCTTCGAGATCAAGTGGCCGGCAGCATCTTTTACCATACAAGTTAACCTAGGGATAAGCATTGACTAGAAAGAGGATACAAAATAGTCCAGTTTTGTTACGCCAGTGAAAAACAGTGTGAATATTCATTTGTAAAGTATACATATAACGCCTTATTTCCTGTGCTCTCCTCCGAATAGCCACACCACCAGTGGATTGCTGCTGGTACTTAAAATCTAAGAGAGTGTGCGTTTGAATAATTTATAGCACTAACTTTTTTTTTTCGAAACAGGGAACACCCCTGCCTCTGCATCAATAGATGCACACAACCTTTTATTACTCAGTTCAGAAAAATTGACTCGTGTAAGGTCCAAAAACTGACCAAATGCACTCAATTCTCCATGATGTGATTGCAAACTTCCATGCTAGCTCCGGTGGTCAAAATTGGTGTCGAGAAAAATCACGTTCAAAGTTGCAGACATGACTCCTGAGGACCTCCTTTGACTATCAGTAGAAGTTTATGATGAGCCATTGGGCGTGCAAGCTGTCTTGCTCAGTGCAACTTTCTTGGGCGGCCTGCATGGCCTGGCCGCATGAACTGGTACCACAACCTTGGTCAGTGCGACGAGTGTATTAACTGAAAAATAGTTAGCTGACTGGAAGAGAAAACAGACCATGACTGCGAAATAAATTGTCTGGATAGGAGGCTTCTAGAATTTCAGCTGGCTTTGCAGGCCAACCAAGACTTGTAGAATTTCAGCTGGCTTTGCAAGGCTGAACTTTCCTTGGTCAAAATAACAAAAACAAAATCCAGGAATTACTTGCACATCTTCAGAAGAGAACAACATCAGGTCAGTAGAGGAGAAAGTTCAAAGCTGTGGGAGAACCATTCTCTGATTTGAATCGCATATAAGGAGCCTTCCCTCCTGTAGCATTTCAGTGTGGCAACCAAATACACCTCAGGGTTTCCAGCAATGGCAGCTCCTCGGTTTGGACCAGCACTCCTCCTCACCGGCCTCCTCGCTCTTGCAACTCTTGCCAGCTGCAACACTGAAGGTGCTAGTACATTCTAACTTGTGATTCCTAGATAACTTTTCTTTTCTCAAAATAGTTTGTGCTGATTTGCGATTTGTTGATGTATGTATATCCGAAGGCGACATCCTTTTCACGCAGAGGCAAGCATGGAAGGACCCTAACAATGTCCTGGAGAGCTGGGACCCAACCCTTGTGAACCCCTGCACTTGGTTTCATGTCACCTGCAACAACAACAACTCCGTCATCCGTGTGTATGTGTCACTTTGGTTTTTCTTTTTGTTCTGAATCAAGTAGTGTTGTCTTGCTGAATCTTTGCATCATACCTGTATTTCTTCCTCACCGTGCAGGGATTTAGGGAATGCAGGCCTCTCTGGCACCCTGGTTCCAGAGCTGGGAGGGCTGAAGAACCTGCAGTATCTGTAAGAACTTGCTGCAGTGCCAGAGCTCTCCAATTTTTACACTGGAAATTTCCGCAGAAGTACTGATCTTCCATTCTTCCCATCTTTGCAGCGAGCTTTATCAGCGGACCGATACCGACGACCCTGGGCAACCTGACGAGCCTTGTCAGCCTCGACCTCTACAGCAACATCCTCTCCGGCGAGATACCGACCTCCCTCGGGGCCGGGGCCGTCGGGACGCTGCGTTTCCTGTACTGAGTCTCTTGTCGCAACGATTTCAGAACGTACTGCTAACAACGTACTTACTATTATGCTTGGTGTCTGCAGGAGGCTTAATGGGAACAACCTGACAGGGTCCATACCGACATCGCTGGGCCGTCTGACGAAGCTTGCGAATCTGGAGCTTCAGGAGAACGCGCTGAGCGGCTCTATCCCGGCTGCCCTGGGAAACATCACCGCGTTGCAGTACCTGTATGTCCTTGCTTATTCCTGAACTTTATATATGAAACTAATGCCTGCAAATGCAATTCTCAGGATCATAAAAAAAATTCTCAGTTTTCCGACATTTAAACCCCGTAGTAACCATGAAAGAGCGTCGGAAAAAGAAACTGATACTGTCGGTTTCTTTTTGTTGCAGGCGGCTGCACGGCAACATGCTGACAGGCGCGGTGCCGCTGGAGATCCTGTCTCTGGTTCTCGTCGGGGACTTGGCTGAACTGTGAGTAGTTGCATTTCCTTCCTTCCTTCCTTCCCCAGTTAGTAACTTCCACTGACATTTTTTTTGGTTTTGGTTTGGTATCTTCACGCAGAAATGTTAGGAGAAACAATCTGGATGGCACTGTCAGCTCATCTACGCAAAGAGGTACGGCGGGTCTGCAGCTCATCTTTTATTTTATGTATTACTCTACATACGTGTATGGTTTTGGTGCTTTGCGCTCACAGCAGTTTCGGCATCCTTTGCAGTGAGCAGGATCATCCAGGACACACTCAAGAAGGCGAATTGAGCGGTTTTACTAGTGAAGCTGCTAGCAGTAGCGGCAGTCTGAACTTCAACTTTTGTACGAATCCCAGGGGGTTCCCTCCGTTTTACTTTGGTGAATAATGAGTTTTGCTTGTTGCGCAACTTTTGACGTGAATGGCGATCCAAGTTGAGATGTAGTAAGTGTGTCTACTGTAGTTAAACATTGCCGTTGGCCGGGAAGAGAACGGAGAGGATCAAGAAAAACGAGAGGAGCACGGCACACATCTTTCCGTTAAAAAAATACTCCCTCTGTTCTGGGATATCCAAGGCTTATATTGTGAAACGGAGGTGGTACTACTACTAGTATATAGTATATATGGACATGGACATCAATTACACCTGAGATCTGCACCACTAAACCATTTGTCACATGGTAGGCCGGTTGCTACAGCCTACAGAGACGATTGCCAGATTTGCACAAATGTTTTACATATCGGGACTCGGGAGCATGCTTTAATTAATGAAAAAAGAGATAGTGGTGGTATCACAGTATCATAACACATAAAACAAGATATTTTAATACCAAATAAATCATGTATATATATTTACATTAGGATTCTACAAACAAATAAATATTATGCGACTGTGATATTACTATACGATACTATGCATTAGAGGGATATTATCATACACTAGTATCATATGCATGATACTAGCAGTATGATACCCCTACTATGACCAGTCTTATTGGTACTATCAAACCAACTTGAAGGTCGTGAACTGGTTGCTTCTAGATCTGTCTGTCTCTCGCTCTATAGCCTGGGAGGTGAGCCGACCGAGTCGCCACACGGTGGAAGACAAGGACACGCCGCGTCAAACATGCACACGAATGTTGACACGTACCCAACAGTTGGTGCACCAAGCAAAAATTTAGTCTTCCACAAAACGAGTTTCTAACTCGAACTCGATTCACGAAACGCGACGCGTGTGCGGGCGAGGCGAGGCGGGCGGCGGAGGAGGAGGAGTGCGCGTGGACTCCTTCTCTTCTCACTCACTTAGTGGGAGTGAAACAGCTCACCTTATAAGCTGGTCCAACCCTCTCCCAACTAGCTATGATCCAAGCTAAGGAGATGGCAAGAAGGGTTTCTACCGGGAGAATCGAGGCACCTGGAGCTGAGGAAGACATTACGGTTGATTGAGCTCCACAAAATGTTCTCAAGAGCTGTTGGTCCTTGGAGAAAGTTGACGAAACTTGTGCATGGGTTTTGCTCTGAAAACTAAGTCTTGTGTCTTGTCTGGTGTTTAGTTCTCGGTTCTTTTGGCTCTCGAAGTTTGCTATAAACTTTGTCTAGGTCAGTTACTGCTAGGTGTTCCTTCATGATGCTACTAGTATTCAAATTTGTCGTTCTGAACAACAACCACTAATTTCTACTTACTGTAATGTTTTACTGGTTTCACCAATAACTTTTGGAAACTACTAAAAACACTATGACTGCACCAAGCACATAAAGTATAGTTTTGTTTTGTCAGATATAACACATAAATAAACAGCTAGGATTTGTCACTCTAACTAATTGAAGGGCGAAATTCCCAGGTAGTTCACGAAACATGATGATAGCTGCATTTTTTCCCAGAGGTTCGGTCTGAAGCCTTTTCAAGTCCACGAACAATTGAGCACCCACAAGCATAGGTATGACCTACCAATACTGAAGAAAAGAGTAGCACACGAGCTTGAAGCTACATTTGGAGCAAGAGACGGTAGAAATGAGTTTTTGATATGCAAAGCAACCAAACAGACTACTTCCATATCGAAAGCCACACGTAAGGTTCCACCCAGCACCACCTCAGGGTGCAGCGTACTTGTACCCTGGTGTATCAGCAGCCTGCCAATCAAGAGGCACTTCAAGGTTTCATCAGAGGCAAAAGCAAAAGCAAAAGCAAAATCAAAGAGGAGATATCAAACATGATCCTCACCGGTTAAAGGGTGTAATCTGGACTCTTGACAGTTCTTCAAACCCAGCACCAAGATATGTTGAGAACAAAGACTATACACAACTGCAGATAATGTTTTGGTGTTATTAGTAGGATCTATGGGGAATAATAAATTCTGAAGCATAAAGGTGACGAACTGCAGTACCTTGAGGCTTGAGCATAAAGGATCCTGCGATCGATTACACGGCAGAATTCTTCTGGTTTCTTCTTCTTCTTTTTCTGGAAGTGGAACCTCTGGTTTCTTGGAAAAACAAATCCAAGAACTCCACGTCCTCAGGGAACAGCTGCAGGTTCTTCGACTTGAGCAAGAACTCGACCGCGACGACCTCGAAGTCTAACAAGTAGCCGAATTTCACAAGCTCGGCGAGCGGAGGGATCTGGTCCGTCATTTCGAAAAGCAATCCTTGAGCTATCTCTTCCGCAAAGTATGTGGCCCACTCAATCTTTTCTTTATGACCGGTAGAACCCTTGCGCCTTTGGATGAATAGCTGCCCTTTTTCTCGCTCCCACCGAAGCATCCGTCTAGCTTTCACGTCCACAGCCCTCCCGGAGGACAGCCGCGCACTGTATCCCACCGTGATTGGCTCGTCGGTCTCCAGGATCGTCACGTTCAGAAGGTAAGAGGCCATTTTATGGCGCTGCGGAGCAGAAATGTCGAGAGCAAGGTTGGCGAGAAAGGCGATGATTATTTGGAGCAAACCGTAGTTGATTACCGCACTTGTGTTGACTTCTTGCAGTCTGCTGTATCCCAGGGTCAAAGATTCATTCCTCTCAACAGCTTCAGATATTGTGCGAACACCGATACTACCATAGATGTGGTTAAACCTCGCCCGTGATATGTGAGGTAGGCTCGTCGCAGGAGGATACCAAATGAATAATGACTCCCGAGGAAGCTTGTCAAACAAATCCTTGAGCAGTAGATCGTCAGGAATGAAGATATCCTCCTTCGAAAGAATGATCTGTCCACCAGTGCATACCGGAACTTTTTTGGAAACAAGAAGACACAATGTTCTCGGTGCTTTTGGTCCAGTTCTCTAAGAAGAACCCCCAGAAGGCCGAGCAATCAGCCACCGTCAGCTCACTAACTGATGTCTCCCAGGCACTCCAAAGTTTGCAGTAGTCTTCAGCATTTGGACTACGCCTCACCCCAAGAACTGTGAAGAAGCTGAGAACCTTTTTATTGTAATATTTGTCCAGAACATGTAGCTGTAGGCCGAAGAGATTATCCCTGTCATGGAGGACACAACTAACAGAGCTCACCCATTCTCCACTTCCACTACCATTCGGTATCCAAATCCAGCTACTAGTGTCGTTTCTGGGTTTCCAATTGCACTCCATCAGATAAATATAGATACGGGATATTGTATCAGTAAGTGAGTGGACCTTGAGATGGTGAGCAACAAGGTCACATCCTTCTTCAAGATTGACAGTTACCCCAATTACCTTCAGAACATCCTTGAACAATGCGATCTCTGAACCATAAAACGTTTCATCTATAAAAGGGCCGTCTTCCATGCAGATGGAAGAATGCTTCAGATCAAACAGGATGCATTCTTTGGGACATTTGTAACCAATGGTTGTCTTCAACCACTTCTTATCGATTTTGTCCAGAAATTCTTTAGGAATTGCCTGGTTACATGATATCCAGCTCCGGATGCACCCAAGCAATGAAAATACGGTATCTACAGTCATGACCGTAAAATTATTGGGAATATTGAGATCCATCATAACAAACCTAGCACCAGCCTTCACATCCACCGCGACACCTAATTCCTGGAGCACATCTTTATATTCGTATATCCCCATGCCCAAGCCATCGCCAGAGTCACCATCATTTATGAATGGTAAGCTTGCGACGGGAGATAAAGAATTCCATGCTTCATCAAAGAGAATAGCATTTGAAGGGCATCTAAATCCGAGTAATGTGTGCAGCCACTTCTCGTTACGCAAGCAGTTAAAAATCTCAGCAGGATATGGCTCATGCGACCTCAACTGTCGGTAAGAAGAGAGAAGAGCAAGCACATTAGCCTTTTTGAGTGATGATTTTGATACCATCTGTTTGAACAGACCAGCTATTGCCTTTGTTGCCTCCATGAATCCTGCAATCAACCCGACCTTCTTTAGCTCTTCTTGGTATGAACTGATCTCTTTCCCATAGAATCCGAAATCAATTGATGGTACTTCATCAAAGACATTCAGAAGGCATTCCCATTTAGAATCAACGAGAAATGATTCATTCGGAGCACAAAATCCCACATTAGTCATTATCCATTTCAAATCCTTGAGCTTTGCTATGAAATCGTCGCATGGTGTCACGTACCGGATGCACTTGAGGATCAGTATGGTTGTGTCGGAATTGATATGCTTTGAGCTGAACTTGAAGTTATCAACCACAACCTTGTAATTATCTTTAAAACCAACAAGAATACCGAGTAACTCGAGCTCTGGTTTATAGGTGAGGATATACTTACCATAGAACTGTATGTCAATAAATGGTAGGCTACTGATACATGATGCCAATGCCCAGCTGGAATCATAAACGAGGCAACCAACCGGAGACCTGTAACCAATATTACTCTTCATCCATTGTCCAACTTTAACACAATTGGTGATATCACCTGTAGGAAGATGATTCTCTTGTAAAAACTGAATTAATTGAAGCAGTGAATACACATTCTGTCTGGTCAGCATATTGCTCGCAGAGATGGACATCAGGTGGCTGCCGATGTAAGTGCAGGCCTCGTTAAATTTGAATCTCACCCCAATTAACTCAAGTTCTTGCTTATACATGTGTAGATTGTTCCGGTAGAATTGTTGATCAATCATTGGTATATCAATAAAGGAAGACCCCATTTGCAAAAGACCCGCCCACGCTTCACTGGACATAAATGATTCACTCGGTGGTTTATACCCAGCCGATGTCATGAGCCAACTCCCCTTTCTGATACAATTCAAGAACCTTGATGGGAAATTTACTCCACCGGACTGCAGATTCTTTAGCCACTCCAAGAGCAACAATGCATTATCTACAGTCAACTGCGACGAGACCGTAGGGAAGCTCGCATCTGGAGGGCATATAAATGGTACATCTGAGACCTGCAGGTGCTTTCCAAGGAATTCCAAGAGCTTGCTTTCAGGTGTAGAGTTACCAGCAAAATTTCCTGGGGACTTATATTCCGCTGCCAATACAACATATTTCTCACTGGGCCATGGATTAGTGCCCATCAGTCCGATCCATTTGCTGCCCTTGGCAGGAACAACAATATTTTCTTTTGTCCTGACCACCTTCCCATAGTTGTCAATGATTGGCATGGTGCGGCACAGATCTGCTAAATAGTGGCTCTCTATATGACCCATCTCGAAAGAATGGTACAGAAAATGAGTGAAAGCAACTATAGACCTACGTTCATTATTCAACACTGTTGATAGATCGAGCTCAATCACCGATGGGTCGCCTGAGGAACAAGGTCAAGATGGATGAGAAGGTGGGTGAATTTTCTGGAATCCTCGTACTCTCTCTACCATTGCTTCAGCACAGGTATATACAGGTTACTATTTACAATTTACCCCCTCTACAACACACACGTTACAACTTAGGACTCCCAACACTCCCCCTCAAGATGGGGCAAATATATCTATAAGCCCCATCTTGTTACATAGCTTTTCAAACACTAAAACACTAACACCTTTAGTTAATACATCAGCAAGCTGATCTACCGTGTTGACAAACCCAACTTGAAGTGTTCCCTCGTCTAGTTTTTCTTTGATAAAGTGTCTATCAATTCCAACATGTTTTGTTCTGTCATGGTGAACCGGATTATTTATCAAGTTGATAGTGGCCTGATTATCACAGTATAGCTGGAGTGGTGTGTTACCACATAACCTGAGTTCAGCTAGTAAGAGTTTTAGCCACATCAACTCACACAAGCCCGAGGCCATTGCCCTAAACTCTGCTTCTGCAGTAGACCGTGCAACTACACTCTGCTTCTTACTCCGCCAGCTGACCAGATTTCCGCCTACAAACATACAATAGCCTGATGTGGACCTTCTATCGTCCAAACATCCTGCCCAATCAGCATCAGTGTAACCTTCTACCCTCAAATGTCCCTGATTTGAGAATAAGATGCCTTTACCTGGGCAACCCTTAAGATATCGCAGAATTCTATTCACAGCATTCAAATGACCAGACCTAGGATCATGCATGTATCTGCTTACTATGCTCACTGCATATGCTATATCTGGTCTTGTGTGTGATAAATATATTAGGCGCCCAACTAATCTTTGATATTCCCCTTTATCTACAGGATCACCAGAGTCTGCTATGATCCCATGGTTTTGTTCAATCGGTGTACTCGCTGGTCTACACTCAAGCATCCCAGTTTCAGAAAGTAAATCAAGAATATACTTGCGCTGCGATAGGTAAATACCTTGAGCACCGTAAGCAACTTCTATTCCAAGGAAATAATGTAGATATCCCAGATCTTTAACCTCGAATGATTTTGCCAGAGTCTTCTTTAGACACCTAATTTCTTCATCGTCGTTTCCTGTAATCACAATGTCATCAACATAGGTAGCAAGTATAGTAATCTTAGCATTACGGTGTCTAAAGAAAAGAGTGTGATCTGCATTGCTTTGTTGATATCCTAGGGAGCGAATCTCCTTGCGTAATCTCCCAAACCACGCTCTCGGTGACTGTTTGAGGCCATAAAGAGATTTTTTAAGCCTGCACACTTTGCCTTTAGTTTCATTACTATTAAATCCTGGGGGAATATCCATATAAACTTCTTCTTGCAGATCTCCATGAAGAAATGCATTTTTAACATCCAATTGGAATAGTTTCCATCCACAGTTTGCTGCTATTGATATCATTGTTCTAACAGTATTCATTTTTGCTACTGGGGCAAATGTTTCATCATAATCCACTCCATAAGTCTGGCTATATCCTTTCGCCACTAGTCTAGCTTTATATCTTTCTACCTTGCCTTCAGGTGTTTGCTTCACGGTGAACACCCACTTGCAACCCACAATTTTCTTTCCCACGGGAGCTGTGGTAAGAACCCATGTATTATTTTTATCAAGTGCTTCCATTTCTTCTAGCATTGCTTCTTTCCACCTAGGATCTTTCTTTGCTTCTTGCCAGTCACGTGGTATAGAAGTTGAATCTAGAGCAGCTATAAATGATCTATACTCCGAACCGACCAACGAGTATGAAACATGATTGGAGACAAGGTATTGGGATAGTCTTGAGGGCAATTTTCCAGCGGTATTCCGAGGTTGCTTTCTATTAGCAATAGGGACATCTAGGTCATCACATGGAGGAAAAAATGTACCTTCATGTGAAGTTGAATCATGCAAATCGACTTGTACTTGGGATTCAGAATGTCCCAAAGGTGGGATTTGTTCTCCTTGAGCTTGTTTCTCTCCAGTCTGGTGCCTTCGTGTATATACCTGTAAATTATGCTCTTCATTTGGTTTAGACCACCGTAGACCTTGTGGCTCCCCCTCTCGTTGTACTTGCTCGTTTTCTGCTGTGTTCATGTCTTCACTCGGTATGACTCCAATGATAACCTCAGGAGATTCATGCTTGTCTTTCTCCTCCTTGTTTTCCCCTGTCTCACAGTCTGAATCTGAAATATCATTAGCAAATAGATCAGGGAATACATCACTCAAATCAGTTGCTTCCCCATAAAATGGTTCATGTTCTCTAAATACCACATCCATACTCACAAACATCCTCCTTGCAGATGGACACCAACATTTATATCCCTTCTGCTTACCAGAATACCCCACAAATATACACTTTAATGCCTTTGCATCTAGTTTACCAACTGAAGATCTATTGTCCTTTACAAAACATGTACATCCAAATACCTTTGGGGGAACCACATATGTAGTTTTCCCTGTTAGACACTCAATTGGTGTCTTGTATCCAAGTACTCTTGAAGGCATCCTGTTCATCAAATAAGCTGCGGTCATCACCGCTTCACTCCACAAAAATTTAGGCACATTCATGGCAAACATTATGCACCGTGCAATTTCAAGAATATGTCTATTTTTCCTCTCTGCCAGGCCATTTTGTTCAGAAGTACCAGGGCAGGTGGTTTGATGTATGATTCCATAATTTGATAAATAATCATCAAATTCATTATTCACATACTCGGTACCATTGTCAGTACGAAGTATCTTAACACATGCATTGTACTGAGTCTTAATCAAATTATGGAAATCTTTAAAACATTGGAACACGTCGCTCTTATTTCGCAGGACATAAACCCAAGTAGTTCTAGTGCAACAGTCAATAAATGTGACAAAGTAGCGGTATCCATTTAGAGATGTCACTCCACTAGGACCCCACACATCTGAATGGATAGTTTGGAGTGGAACATTACTCCTATTATCCGATGACAAATAAGAGCTTCTAGTTTGCTTTCCAAACTGGCATGCATCACATACTAATTTCACCTTGCTAACCTTACGGTACAGACTAGGGTATAAACGACCCAATACAGCAAAAGATAGATGTCCCAACCGACGGTGTTGAAGTAGAAGTTCTTCTAGTGGCGATGTAGACACTGCAGCAGCAACTCCATGGGGGATATTGCAGTCTAAGTAATACAATCCATCATGCATGCTCCCCATCCCAATCCTTCTTCCAGTCCCAAGTTCCTGGAATATGCACCACGTAGGGAAAAATATAGCAGCACAATTTAGTTCCTTGGTGATGCAACTTATTGACAAAAGGTTAATTGGAAATGCAGGAACATGCAACACAGAAGAAAGGGACATATGTGGGCCGCAATGAACCGTTCCGGACCCAACAGCCACTTGAGTAGAACCATCAGCCAATTTTACATTCCCCCCTTTTAGATCAGGAACATAGTTATGAAGCTCACTATTAGAGCCAGTCATATGTCGAGAAGCACCAGAATCAATTAACCATTGTGCACATGTTGAAAGATCATCACCACACGCTGCAGTATAAGAGAAGTTACCAGAGAAATTTGCTGATGATGATGCTCCATGTGCTTCTGAAGATTGTCCAACATCAAGGCTCAAATTCTTGAATTGACGCCACCTTTCTAACTCATCAGCAGTCAACTCAACAATAGTGCATGTGTTCGCCCTTCCCGGTGGATGCACACCTCTTCCACGACCACCACCACGGGCATCAAAAGATCGCCCGCGGCCTCTACCACGCCAGTCTTGGCCTCTGCCACGGCCTGCCCCTGCCCCAATCAACAGGGGGCATGCTGCCTTTAGGTGTCCTGGGTTGCCACACTCGAAGCACTTCCTTTCCTGAAAACTTGTTGCAGTCCTTTGATAATTTTCACCGCCTGCAGCGAGAAAGGCTGAGCGTTTTTGCACCATGCTCTGTTCGACAGAATCTACTGTCTCGAGTTTCAGTCGTGTTTCCTCGCTCATTATTGCCGAAATTGCCTGCTCTAGGCTTGGCAATTTTCCATTGCCATTGCCATATAGTGCAGCCCTGCGGTTTTCAAACCTACGATGAAGGCCATTTAAAAAATCCCTAACACGCCTTCTTTCAGTCCACTTGTTAAATTTTTCAATGCATTTTCCGCACTCCAGTTCAACCGGGTCAAAGTAATCAAGATCGCTCCATAACCTCTTTAACTCCGACACATACTCAACTACAGACTTCTCAGCTTGTCGTAACTCCTGTACCTCCCTCTGGATTCTACATGCCAACATCTCGTTTCCAACTCCAGAATAAGTGCCCTTTAGAAGGCGCCAAATTTCAGACGCCTCCTTAATCCTTTCAACCTGTTTAGCAATTTGGGGAGAAAGGGAACTCAACAGCCATGCTCTCACCAGAGCATTAGTCATCTTCCACTTCTGCCCCTCCTTGGAGCCTTCTTCTGCCGGTTTCTCAATTGTGCCCAGTATATAGCCTTCAAGTTTCCTAGACACTAAGATTGTCTCGGCGTGCTCAGCCCAGCTCGCATAGCTCTCGGATCCTTCAAGTTTCACAAGAGGCATCTGAAGTGGATGTACTTCTTCCTTGACCTCAACCTCGGGTCTTGATCCTCCTCCCAGTTTGCTAAGAGCATCAAACAGGGGTCTGTATTTTTCATCCATGGCTTGCAGTACCGCTGCAAGTTCACCGGCAGTGACCGTCGCAGGAGCATCATCCTTGTCGGCCATCTTTTGAAGCTTCCACAAAACAGCACACGAACTTCCCCTTGGAGCTTACCACCAGAAACTCGCTGGATGTGCGCTGCCAGCCGCGCCCTCCAAGGCTCTTTCCTGCAGTCGCCTCTCCTCCTCCAAGACCTAGCTGCACCTTGCTGCAGTGCACGCTCACTCCTAGCTAGCTGCACTGCCTCCACACTCCACCTCACGTCCTTGTTTTCTCCTGCCCACACACGAGCCGGCCGTGGGCAGCCGGCAGCCACCGATACCTTCGATTTCAATCAGCCACACACCACCAGCCTCCTGCACGTCCCCTTGTTCCCCCCTGATGTCTTGCGCTCTGCCTCAACCCCAAATCAGCACCTCCTCTTTCACGGGCAAACCCCCAAATCAGCACACACCATCTCCGCCACCACCCAGCGCCGCCAAATCACCGCCGACCGGAGCTCGGGACGGCTGGCCACCGCTGCTCTGATACCATGTTGATAGATCGAGCTCAATCACCGATGGGTCGCCTGAGGAACAAGGTCAAGATGGATGAGAAGGTGGGTGAATTTTCTGGAATCCTCGTACTCTCTCTACCATTGCTTCAGCACAGGTATATACAGGTTACTATTTACAATTTACCCCCTCTACAACACACACGTTACAACTTAGGACTCCCAACAAACACGTTAACGGTGGTAAGTCCATAGTTATAGACAGAGATACTCTGCACTCTTGCAATCAGCTGTAGCCAATTTGTCACCACTGTCTTCCTAGAGAAATCCTCAAGAGCTTTCTGTGTATTGAGAGGAACAAAGAACCGTTTAGATGATGGAAATTCCTGGTTCCAGCTGATAAGCCATGATATGTATTTCTTATTGGATGCAATGCACAATCTATCGTCATGTTGGCTAGCCCTAGTTATGCTCCAGAGAGAGGGAGCACCACTGTTGTCGACATACTTCAGCAGGGGAATTGACTTCATACTTGTACCAGAGAAGAAATTATCCCAATTCGCTGCCACAAAAGTTAGAATGTCCAAATAAAGTTCTTCAGATACCTCTTTGACAAGATTTGACCCTTCAATGCATCTCACATACCATTCAGGACTCACATTCTGTACACCCAAAAATTGAAGCACACTGTCATATGTACTCTTGTCAAAATGGCAGCTAAGAACGTAGGTTCCATGAGTCGAAAGATCCTTTAGATCTACTCCAGATTTCTGTGCTTTCTCGAGGATGCTCCAGAACTCTGGTTTAAGCCGCCCAACTTCGCCTGGCTTGCAAAACAATTTTTAAGTACAGGACTCACATGGCATTACATCCTCAGCAAGAACCTTATCTTTGATGCCAGACCTAATTGGCTCAAGCAATGGGATGTGTGAAGGATGTATTGGAAGGAAGTTGAACATAGAAGGTAGCGACATTGCCGATGAAGCAGCTCTTGACTTCACAAGCGCTATAAAAGCACTCAGGAAAGCGCTCGGGACACACTCGAGAATCCCCTTGTTCCACATGCTATCAAGCAATATTGTCTCTCTTGAGGATGCAAGGAGGAAGTCCGCCTGAATGATGAAGGGGAAGTTTGTTAACATATCAGTTGGAAGAAAAGCAAAGACACCAGGTGGTAGTTGTTTATCGCAGGATAGACGTTGACCATGTGGGAAGGCAAGCGTGATCACCCACTCATCTATTTCGGCACGCTTGTCTACTCTGTTCTCTGGCTTGACTGGGAACTTCTGCCTCCACAAGTAGTAACCACACTCCTCTTCTTTATTGTTTTCTTGAGCTGACAAATGGAGTGTGTATGACTCGGCATGCATGTTCTTCTTCAGCTGGTAATTTTTTTCACTCGATATGGATATCTCATTAATTGTGCTACAATTTGGATCAAAACTGTCTTCTCGGACTGAAAGTTGCTTAATCTTCGTGAGAAAAAGTAAGGTTTCGGGATGTATGCTGGACAGTTGCTGCTTCACTGCATCAACCTTTTCACTCTTCAGAGGTAAAATGATAATGGTTGTCGGAAGGATATTAGAAGGCCCATATATTTCATGGACGTCTGAAAGGCTTGGGCTGGATTCAACCCATTCTGGGACAATGTACCCAATATCGCATTCAGAGCAGGGTTCCTCATTGAACTTGATTCGGTACCCATTGCTGAATATATGAGGCTGGTGTGATACCAGGAAGACACTCTTGAACCCAATACCTAAAACCAGGATAAGACAGAATTATTACTCCCTCCGATCCATAATAAGTGTCGCTGATTTAGTGCAAAGTTGTACTAAACCTGCGACACTTATTATGGATCGTAGGGATTACTATATATTACAATAAACAATATACCAGATGTCGTGAAGCTTACAATAATCAGGGGTATTGTTACAGAACAAGATAAACAGTAGTTTTAGAAATTCAACAACAGGAAAATCGAAATAAAGAATAGTGAGTTCTATGTTTACCATATATTTATAAGCTCACTATATAGGATTTTGGAAATTCTGTGATATCAGGTAGAGTATGTAAAGACCTCTACTAAATATAGGAACCATAATGATTTTACAGGTTCATTCGGACTAGGTGACACTAATCAATGTCTTATGTACCCTGTCAGTGCCCACATGCTTTTTAACGTATCATATTAAACTTACTAGTGAAATCCGTATGCAGTTTGCTAATCTAGTGTCAAAACAATGCAATTTGGTGCCATTATAAGCCAAATGCAGCTTTAAATTATTTTTTACTTATTGGATACTCCAAAGCCATGACTTTAGGGAAAGGACTTCTTTTCTTATTCAAGTGGTTTTATAATATGAAAAGAGCGAATACTCTGGACTTGAATGGTAACAAAATAGTAACTTCAACTTCATGCCTTATTTCACTAGTAATAATGTTTTATTCACAGAACTCATTGTAATTTGACATTTCATTAGCTATTACCATAATCCTTTGGAAACAAATTATTGACTGTTGACTTTTTTAGGAAGTACAGATTCTGAGTAATCATGACCTTCATTTTCTATCAAGGAATCTAAACGCAAAGCTTTTGCGTTTTCGCGATATGAGTAATTATGACGCAACAAATCCAAGATATATTATTTGATCTCAGCACAAAAGGAAAAGACACCAGCACTTAGTATAGTCCAAATTCACCTTTTTCTCCAATATAACCGTGGTGTCTGTTTCCCCTTTTTGTTGATCTCCCCACACGACAAATGGACTCTACGTTTGACGGAGAGAAGCCCCTCTCGTTGTTGAAGACGACTAATGTGGATTGTGCACCTGAACCTGTAATATCCTTCGATGTCATTACGAATTCCAAAGAAGGTGCCACATCGCTAGAATACTCATTGTCCTCTGCATTCTACATTCAAGAAGCGAACATGATTAGGCGAGATTGTACCTGTGAATGAACTTCCACAATAGAACACACTAACAGCAAATATGATCATTACGAGGCATCAGCATTTCTTGCCTTATTAATGTTACAAAAGAAGTATACATGCATTCATAGTTGATACATAAGTTCATTAAATAGTTACCACATTTGAATGGAAAGCAAAGAACTTTAGAGGCATACACAATTAGCCACACATAGGAAGTTTTCTGCTCTTACCTACATAAAATCTTATATTTGCCGATTGGAGAAATCTTTCAAGGCTCCACATTAATCCTAAGTGAAAGTTTAGATTCATGTTTATACATCCCTTAGATATCATCAACGGCTATGACCTGTGTATCTAGGTGAGGTCAGTACTACCCCGCAATCCCGCAATCTCCCTTCAGTCTCCATCGGGAAATCTATTTCCCTCTCGATCACGCCATCTCCTAGCTCCTTTTCCTGCAGCTGTGGATCCTCAGAAGCAGCACGTCGTTTGTTTCTCAACCTGCGTCTCCTCTTGATGAGCACTAGTCCCTAATCACCAGACTATCCGATCTTATTCTCCATGCCTGAACCTTCTCTCCGTACTACTACTCTTCTCACAGCGCAGTTATATGCATCGTCCACGGGGGCAGGCAATCATGCCATGGCTGTGTGCTCCAACTAATACATTATTGTTCACCTTTTTTTCCTAGACGTGCCCAGCCTGCTTGAGATAAAGCCCTATCATCTAATCTCCGAAGTGAAGAAGCAGCCATGACCACGTTTGGTCATGCATCGTAGCAGCAAGCAGTTGTATGATGGCGACATTATCTCTTATCTGAAATATACATGCATGTTTCCAGTTGAAACAGTAACTGAAAATGATTAAGTGTGCAATGATTTCTGCCCTGCAGCATGAGTAAAATGTTGTAATTTAATTAGAACTGCATTACATTCTATGTGTAATAGACATGTACACATGCTTTTAATGGTTCTGGCAAAGAGGATTAGTGGATGTTCCAAAATTTATTAGTCTGGAACTGCATATATTTTCTTCTGAATCGAGAGACTCGGAGCCATTATGTTGCCATATCATTCACTGGTTGTATCTTGGGGTTTTCAAACATAAGTAGACTTTTATTTTCGAACGAAATGCTGATGGTTGCCACTCCTCCCTTCCCTTTCCTTCCAATCTATTGTGGAGGAAACCCGTGCAACCTATGTCATCTGCGTTCGTTGCATTGGTTAATTTGGCCATTGATTGTTGTGCTTGACAAATTGCAACAGATGAGCCTTTTAGATAGGAGTGACACAAAGGTGGAGTAAAGTCTCCTTATTGTTGAGGTATATCCAGCTATTTTGTAGCAGGAGTACTGTCTGAAGTGCATCATGGGTCGTGCCTGTCTCGGCATGTAAAACCTTTTTACCCGGTGCTCACCTACATGTTTCGCGTAAAACCATGATCTAATTTTTAAGTTGTATTGATTTTTGCAGGAGCGGAATATGTACATTTTGAATCTCTGCTTGCAGAGGTTCTCTAGATGACTCTGCAAAATACTACAACCTGAACAATTAGCTCTGACAAACTAGAACTTCTGCATGTTTGTTGTAAGCATCTGGGGCGCAGTTAAAAAATTATAATGCACTAAGATTACTGTAGTGCTGATCTGAAATTTTTATGCAACAACCATATGAGGTGATCTGATTTAAAGCTTATAAATATTGGAGCATGCAAATGTGCATTAATTTTTTGTTGAGAAATGTGCATTATCCTGAGGGATGCACAGTCTATACTTGCATAATATTGTCATCCATTTTGCTCTTCTGAGTTTGCACATTCTGAGTAAATGTGGCCAAGGTAGGTAACCTAATCTTATACTCCTTCTGTTCCAGAAAATAAGGTGTATAAATTTTGTCAAAAGACAAACCATGTAAAGTTTTTTACCATACTTTTAGAAAAATCAATGAACATCTACAATTTCAAATTAATTTTATTAGATACACCATTAACTATATTTTTATATTATATCTATATATTATTATAGCTGTTGATATTTTTTCTATAAACTAAGTTTACATTTATTGACTTCAGAAAAAAAATTATATTCCCTGTTTTCACAAACGGAGGTAGTAGTACAATAGTTTCAGCACAGTGGTAGCCAATTGCGTTTTGATAAAATGTTGACAAGAAGCACTTCTGGCCAACGAAGAGCTTCAATCAATCATAATTAGTTCAGAATTCAGATTTTCCAGAGATTCCACATTAAAAGAGATATGCATTCCATAGACTTGGGTACTTATGGCAGGTTTATTTGTTACGATAGTTAAACCATTGTTTTGGCAGGTCGCATACTGCTATTCGTGGGGCTTGACTATCCACGAAATGATACTCCATAGCATTTCCAGATTTAACACATCCATGAACAGGACAATCCCTGCTAGACGTGCCATGCTATTGTTACGTGAAAGGAAAGAGAAAGCATGGAGGTATGGTGGAATTCGGCGATTCAAATTGCATGGTCATGATAAGTGTAGCAGTGATTGAAGCCAATATTTCTGATCCCCGCTTTATATGGATCATGCAGGTGTCATGTATTCAGAGTTTCAGACCTTATTACTAATTATTAATTATGTTAAAGCCGCCGTTTTCAGGCTATCTCAACCCCTTTATGATTATCACTAAATGGAAATAGTGATTTTTTTAACGTGAACAACATATTGCATCTCCGAAAACAACTAGAGATGGTGTTTTATGTGATTCTAATTATTAAGAAGATTTTTTTTACTTTGCAACTGAACAAAATTTTAATACACTGTAAGTCATATGTAAATTTTTGAAAATTAGCCGAGACATACAAGAATTTACTCAAATTTATGTTACTTGCATACGGATAAGTAAAAATTAAAATAGAAAAAATGGAATTGGGATCTCAAAAAGAAGTTTTGTAACGTTAAGTTGTCAAAAATGATTATCTGCACAGGTTGATATGGCTAGTAAATTAGTAATCAGTAATTCGACATCAATTGTAGCAAACAAATCTACAACATGTGAACATAGTTAAGAGATATCGACTTTGAAGTATGGAACTGATGCATAATCATTACCAACTAGTACTCCCTCCGATTCATATTACTGGTCTTAACTTTGTCTAGAAGAAGAATCCTAGAGTAATTGGACAATACAATGTGTTCGCCACATTTACTCATCTCATAGATTAGCTTCAGATTATCAATTAGAGAGGGTTTACAAGTGGAGTCCAAGCGAGGAAGAACTAACCTGGATGAGCTCCATGAGGAAGTGAACGTCCTTGGAGTAGAGCTCCTGGCTGAGGTAGGTCACGGCCTGGTGCATGTCTTCGGCCAGCGGGTTCCTTTCTCCGCGGCCGATGAAGAAGCGCTCCCGGCGTATCCTCTCCACGTGCTCCCGCTGCGGCGGCATTGCCGCCGGTGACGGCGAGGAGGACGAGAACATGGGGAGGATTACACCGTGGAGAATGGAACCGTCGGGTTGGGCTTTTGGGCTTCTCGGCTTGCCTGTCGGGTTCCTATATACCTTTAATTTTGGGCAGACGCTAGGCGTCCCCCGGGGTATCGATTCCTCCAATCCCCTAGGTCTAGAGGCCGCCACGATGTATCTATTTGGTTAACGAGGACGTGTATCTTTCCTTTTCTCTTTTCTCCCACAGGACACGCACATGGCCACCCGCCCCCTTGCTCCATCGTGATACAACCGTCGCCGGAGAATCGCCGGAGAAGGCACCGTCGCCAGAGAAGACACTGACATCATAGCAGCCTTAGCATCACCAGATACCCTTTGTAGCAGGGTCTCCCGCCGGTGGTAACAGAGCAGCCCACAACTCGCAGAAAAAGACGCCTCACCGGAGTAGCAGGCAGCGCCGTCGCTGGAGAAGACGTCGATGTCATCGCACCTAGCATCACGGGATACCCCTTGTAGCAAAGCCTCCCGGCGTTATTAGCAGAGCAGCCCACGACTCGTAGCAAAAGATACCTCACCGGAGAAGATGTCATCGCCGGAGAAGACACCGCCGACCACCCATTGCTAGTTTACAGCTCTTGCAGCTCGTCGCAGCACCGCTCGTACGTCCGTCATTCGCAGACGCCACAGCCGCATGTAGCAAACGCCATCGCCACCATGTAGCAAACTCCACCGCCACATCTAGCAGACATCGTCGTCGCCGGTAGCAGAAGCGGCCGCCGCATGTAGCAAACGCCATCGTCGCCGGTAGCAGCCACTGCCGCCGCATGTAGCAGACGACGCCGTCGCCGGTAGCAGAAGTCGCCGTCGCATGCAGCAAACGCCATCATCGCCGGTAGCAGCCGCCGTCGCCGGTAGCAGAAGCCGCCGCTCCATGTAGCAGAAGCAGCCGCCACCGCCATGTAGCAGAAGTCGCCGCCGCCGATAGCAGAAGCAACCGCCGCTCGTAGCAGGCTCTGCAGCTGTATGTAGCAGATGCCTCCGCCGCTTGTAGAACCCGCCCAACACGGTCATTGCCGCAGCTCACCAAGACAAGACATGGCCGATGGAGCGGAGCCGGAACCGGCCAGATCTACCACCGCATAGACTGCGGGAGGCCATGGCCAGTCCAAGATAGCAGCAGCACCAGAGGTCGTGGTTGAACGCCGGAGATGTGAAGAGCTGGTGGCGAGTGAGGCGGCCATGGGAGGGCCAGCGGCGCGCGAGATAGTAGGCATTGGTGGAGATTCGTCAGCGCGCGGGAGGACCCTGCCGACGGCAGCGCTCGGTCCGACAGTGGGGATCGGATTAGCAGGAGGGCTAACGGAGAAGACGACCAGTCAAAAAAGTAACGCTGAAAAGGATAAGGTTATCTCACCCCGCCCTGGACACGTGGGACCGGGAGACGCGAGCGCACGATCCCCGGGTTAGACGTATCGATTTTCTTATTTTTTGTGAACCCTATATCTAGGGATGAAAGGAGCATCCTCGGGGATGGAAGCCGTTCGATCGAACCAGATCGACGGTCAGATCTCCTTCCGGTCCATTTATCCCGTTTTCTTGCTATAAATAGTTCTATTTTTCTATATATCTAGCAGAAAACGGTCCGGTCCAGAAAAAGAACAGACAGACCAGACCTCGCCGGTTCATCGGAGACCTCGTCGGCGACCTTGTAGCAAAAAAAATGTCCTAATGTAGCAAAACCGATATCGCCGGAGACTCTCGCAGAAAAAAACATCGTCAAAGACCTTGTAGCAAAAACTTTATGCCATTGTAGCAAAACCACAAAAATTTTATAGCAAAAACAACCTGCTATGGTAGCACAAAACTGACTTCACCGGATATATCGCCGAAGACTTTAGCCATTAGACCACGCCGAAGACCTTGTAGCAACAACTATACACTACTGAAGCAAAACCAGAAAATAACTGTAGCAAAAATATCCACCAAGTGTACAAAAAAAGCAACTTCGCCGGAGACAACATGGGAGGGAGCCGCTGGTAGCAGCTCCGGATGCCACAGGTAGCAACGACTGTCACCATTTGTAGTAAACAATTTCAACTATGTCGTAAATCTGCAGAACCATTGTAGCAAAAAATCACTTCGACGCAAAAAAACGGCCAACACTTGCATTATCGCCGCCCTCTTGGCATGTAGCATCACTGCCCGCCACCGGTAGCAACACCTTGCAACGTTGGTCGCAGTGCTGCTGTGCTTTGGTAGCACTTCACCTCCAAAACCATGGTCGGAGCTCTGGTGCAATGCGGACGAGGCTGCGGTGCGTCAGCCTTCATCCTTGCTACGACGGTCGACATAAGTGGCGTTTGTGTGGAGGAGAGGAGGCGAAACTCGATGCGGAGGCGCAGGAGAGGTCGGCACCGGCGTTGCGGCTGTAGTACTGGAGTTTGGGGGCGGCCTTAGGCCGAAGCAGCGTCGACGACCTCGGCGGCGGGGTCCCGCTCTAAGGCATCGGCCTCCTGGTGCAGCAGCGGCAAGGACCCATCCCAGCGACGACTTCACTAGGCTTGGGGCAAGGGGAGGGCTCCGCCGGCGGGAGCACCGGGAGGGAGTGGAGGAGCACGATGGTGGAAGCCGTGGGCAGTGCGGCTGCTGCAGGCGCGCATCAGTGGGATCTGATGCAGGCGGCATGGTCGATAGGGAATCCGCAGCCAGGAGCAGAGCGACCCACACATGCGAAGTGAACAACCAGGAGCGGAGCGACCTAGGGGATGGAATCACGAGATCCCTCGGGGGAGTAGTATCATTTTCCGAGATGAAAACACGATGCGTCATATTTTCAAAATGAATAGGAATGTTGTCTAGGGGTGGAAACAAATAGCTGGCTCATATTTTCAAAATGAATACGGTTGTTGTCGAATATGAATGTGAAGCGGATGAATGCAAATCGGATGTTTTTAAATTTCGGAACGAATAACCAAAAAACGTAGACTTTGACAAAGAAAGTTCGAACTGAAAAAAATAGACCAACTTTCCCAATAATGGCAGCGAGAAGGAATGATCTAACACCACCGTGTCTAGAGGCCAGAGCACAGCGTGGAAGGTGATTACCTCTGTAGATATTCAGGCGGAAGAAGCATGCTCGTGCCCAACATGGGGACTGTTCATGGTGGAACCACCTCAATCCCCACCCATGGCACCATATACTCGGCCCCACCCACTCCATATAGCATCCCCTCCTCCCCCTCCAGTCCTCCAAACACGCATCGCACTCTCTCACCTTTCGGATATCACCTACAGACTTCTCTGGTGAGGCTTCTGAAGTCGATTTCGTGCGCTAATAGAATATTGACGCTGGCGTTCATGCCTGATGGAGGCACGGTTGAGCCGCGTTGCGTCTCGCCTTCTAGATCCTTGATCCTCACAAGCGTGGGAGGAAGGAGGATATGCGGTTTGGGAGTTCAAATCTAGGGTAGAACAAAACAAGCAGAGCGAAACCCCTGCGCCTTCATCGATTTGGACGAGTTTTGGGATTTGGCAAACCAGGAGCCCCTCCGTAGCTGCCGAGGGAGATGTTCCCTACCCTCGGGGCCCTCTAATTTTGGTGAATCCTTCTTCACCAAAGCCGGTGTTGATCAGGGTTTCGGAGGAGACAGCTGGGAACCCATGAGAAGAAAACGGCGTAGTGATGAGTGCATATTTGCATCATGTTTTATATTATTGTTTTGCATTATAGTGGTAGGATCTTGGTATTTTATGACGTTCGCGCGCATGTTTTATGTCTATTTTCACCAGGATCAGGACATATGATAGATACAATGGACACAATTCTTGGAGCAGTCGTATTGACGAGAAAAGGAGTCAAAAACAACGTAAATCGCATATTTGGGAAATATCAATAACACCAGAAAACCCGAAGCGATCGAGGCATACAGACGGTTCAATGACCAACCATACGGTGGGAATAAATTTTTCAGTCGTATAGTTCCAGTCGTATAGTTGGTGCCACCACCGCCTCCTCAAACAGTTTCATCCCATGCAACTGGATCGGAGAGACGACATACAGAACACCCAGAAATCACCGAAACCTCACCTCCGAAAGGCATTTGGAGGGGGAACTTGCCCAAGGGATCCATCTTTGCCCTACGCAGATCTGGGAGGCCAAGGCATCGATCTTCATCTTCATCAACCGCTGCACCATCATCATCTCCATCCATCCCATCTTCACCCCATCTAGATCTTGTTGTAATTTCCGTACTCGTTGTGGATTTATACAAGAACTATTCACCTACAATTGTTTGCATTACCATTGTTATGATGTTGATTGCCTCCATGTCTGCGTAGATCTTTAGTTCTTGGGGAGATGGAGAAACCCTAGCATATGATTGAGATAAGATAGAGATTATTATGTTATACATCATTATGTGTATATGTTAATTGTCTTCATCCTGGTGTTGGGAGTTGTGCACCTTCTTAATATTTGCCTCTTATGGGGACTTGATGAAGGGATTACTTGTTGGTAGACGGAGGGATGATAGCACTTACTGTGAATATAAAGTTGTTGTCATTCTTTACATACTAACTCGGGGAAACAAGAAGAACTCATAAAGCCATGTCCATGCCATGGGAGAAATCCTTTAATAGCGGGATAATACGATTGATGTCGTTTATCTGTCAGCTGTGGTTATGAAGGATGATGTGAGCAGTGGTTGCTGCTTATTTGTCCATATATGGAGCTCCTCCCATATACATACATATGTATCATGAGAATATTTGTTATAATAATCTTGATTGCTTAATCTAAATTGCTAGCGGTGTATCCACCACTCCCTGAGAACGCTTTTTTCCGTATTGTAGTTCCAAGATCTTTTACACACGTGATTTTTATTTTCTGCATTAAGTTTTACTTTACTTTAAATTGCTTCATTCAATTAAAAACCCCAAAAAACTCTACTTTTCTTGCATCTTAAAGTTATTTCTTAAGTACTTCGTTTAGTTTTAGTTAAAAACGTTTTAGTCTTTCGCCTACTGCTCTTTGTGGGATCGATATATTTATTTCGAAACTAGTTGCAAACAATCTATGTACTTGTAGTCATCAAGATATTTTCTGGCGCCGTTGTCGGGGAGCTTGGCGCTATAAGTCACTTTACTTTTAGTTATTTACTTTCATTGTATTAATTTGTAATTTAAGTTGTAGGACCGCAAAAATGGACATCACTCAACACTTAATCCAGCTTGAGGTAGTAAGAAAAATGGGTTCGCCCATGGACACTTTTATAACTGTCAATAAAAGCATAAATCCGGATGGAATTGAGGTCCATCCTTTATTATTTGAACTACTACACTCTAAGAAATTTGTAGGAACCGATGAAGAGAGTCCATATGGACATTTACAATTTTTTGAAGATGTTATTTGTTCCTTTATATTCGACGAATGTAATCTTGATATGGTTAAAATCCAGTTGTTTAGACAAACTCTCTCTAATAATATTTGCGACTGGTGTAGATCTTTTTGTGCAGAAGCACCAAGGACTTGGACGGAATTGACAACCAAATTCCTATCAAAATATTACTCAGAAAGCAAAGCTCCTAGGATGAGAGGTATTATTATTAGTTTCAAAAATAGCCTTGATGAGAGTTTGTATGAAGGGTATCTAAGGTACAAAAGCTATCTAGATAATTGCCCCCGTCATCGTTTCCCTGAATGGTTAATTGATACATTGCAAATGTATCCATAATTTTTGATGTTCCATTCTTGGTTTTATCTACTTTCTTATGTTTTGTCCACACTTTGGAGTACTTTTCATATCATTTCTTGGACTAACCTATTAACAAGAGCCACAGTGCTAGTTGCCTGTTTTCTGCTGTTTTTGGTTCTAGGAAAGTCAGTAAATCAATATTCTTGGAATTGGACGGGACAAAAGCCAAAGTTCCTATTTTACCAGAAGACTCACGGAGCCAGAAGCAGAGACGGAGGAGGGCCAGGGCCTGGCCACACCATATGGTGGCGCAGGCTAGCCCTGGCCACGCCACCAAGTGGTGTGGGCCCCCTGGCACTCCACCGACCTTGCCCTTTCGCCTATAAGAAGCCTCCCGATACCAAAACCCTAAATCATCAAGCCTCCAGCCACAAAAAGTTCCGCAGCACCGCCGCCACCGAAGGGGAGATTTGGGGGACAGAAAGTCTCTGTTCCGGCACCCTGCCGGGACGGGGAAGTGCCCCCGAAGCCATCTCCATCGATCTCCACCACCATCTCCATCACCGTTGCTAATTCCCATGATGAGGAGGGAGTAGTTCTTTCTCGAGGCTAAGGGTTCTACCGGTAGCTATGTGTTCATCTCTCTCTATGCATGATCATATTGTGATCATGAGCTTGTAATCTATAGATATACCTTGCTACTCAAGTGCTTTAATAGATCTCTGCTCTCCCCATGTGTGTGAAAGTGACAGCGTGCACACCATGGTGGCACTTAGGCTAGAGATTACAAATACTTGTTATGAGTTATATTTGGAGTTGGATGTCTTTATGAAATTGTGGTGTTTGTTGGACTCATCTAGTACTCAAGGTGACAGTGTGGGGTTTTCTAGATGGAAAAGGCTTACTTTGAGGTGTGCGGTTATAGCCCTACCATGGATTAGAGTGTCTAACCGGAGAGTAGTTCAGCGTAGTATCACAAAGAAGAATATATTTATATGAGAGTGTTCACTAGTGAAAGTATGATCCCTAGGCCTTGTTTCTAAGCACTGAGACACCATTTGCTATTAGATCTGTTACACGTTTGCTTGTTTCCATCTTTATTTCAGTTTGCCTTTAGTCTTTTCCATGCCTTCAAGCTATTTTCTATCACTGTTACCACTTATAATTATCCATACCACTTGTATTTCACTATCTCTTCGCCGAACTAGTGCACCTATACACCCGACAAGTGTATTGGGTGTGTTGGGGACACAAGAGACTTTTTGTATCTTGATTGCAGGGTTGCTTGAGAGGGGATACCTTTGACCACATCCTCCCTGAGTTCGATAAACCTTGGGTGATCCACTTAAGGTAAAACTTGCTGCTGTTCTACAAACCTCTGCACTTGGAGGCCCAACAACTATCTACAAGAATAGAAGTGCGTAGACATCAAGCTATTTTCTGGCGCCGTTGCCGGGGAGGTAAGGTAAAAGGTACTCACATCCTCCGGTGTGGGTGCTCGAAGTTATTTCCTTTAGATTCTGCAATTTTGTCTTTTTGTTTCTTGTTTTCACTAGTTATGCTTAATGGAAAACAACAACAAAAATTAGAGAGCTTTATAGTATTTATCTTGAGTTAGGACATGAAGTGTTTGAAGAGAAAATTAAAAAACCTATGGAACTTTATTTGCATGCTAATAGCAATGTTGTTAGTATGAATTCTTTGGACACCATTATTGCTAATTCTATGGAAAAGTCTAAGCTTGGGGAAGCTAGTTTTTATGAAAATGATCTTTTTAGTTACCCAACTTTGGAAGATAGCTATTCTATTGCTTATGATGATACCAAACCTCCAATATATGATGATTATAATGATGAATATGATATTTTCAGTCCACCTACTATTGAGGAGAAAATTAATTATGATTATAATATGCCTCCTATATTTGATGATTATGGTGATGAGAATAATAATTATAGCTATTTTATTGAATTTGCTCCCACTATGATTAATAAGAATGACTATGTTTATGAGGGGAGTATTAATTATTTTATGCATGTGGCTCATGATAAGAATGTTTCTTGTGATTGTTATATTGTTAATTGAATTCATGATGCTACTGAAAGTTATTATGAGAGAGGGAAACATGGTCTTATGCATCTCAATAATATTAAGTTTCCCCTCTTTATATTGAAAGTCTTGAAGTTGCACTTGTTTTGCTTTCCTATGCTTGTTGCTTTGTGCTTTCATGACTTGTTTCTTTACAAGATTCCTATGCATAGGAAGTTAGTTAGACTTAAATGTGCTTTGAATTTGCTTCTTGATGCTCTCTTTTACTTCAATTCATATTTCTTATGTGAGCATCTTCTCAAACTATCATGCCTAACTTAAAGGCGTTAAAGAAAAGTACTTATTACGAGATAACCCAAAAGTTTTAGATGAGTCTTGGAAGTTATTACCTCAGTAATAACTGCTCCTTATCCTTTTTATTTGCTTGAGTAACCTCTAATGAGAGAGAAGTAATGATTGGGAAAGTTGCTGTCCCGAAATAGATTTATGTGCTTCACTGTAAAAATTCGTGTAAAATCTCTGAACGTCTTTTTGAGGCGTGAATTTTTGTGCTTTTGCCCCAGGTTGTTATCTACCTTTAGTTAGTTCAACACTTTTTGATTTGAGAAACAGAGGGTCTTCGAAAAAATTCGTATTTACCTGCTGGTCTGTTTTGACAGATTTCTGCCATTTTCTGCATTTGCTTCTTGTGCGTTCCTTTTTGAGTTCTTTTGGGGAATTGAGCTTTTTGAGGGAAGTGCTACAGTAGCTAGTGTTATAATGGAAGTTTATTGGTGTTGGAACTGAACCTTAAGACTTATTATCTTGAGTGCACTAATGTTGCTAATAAAGATTGTGTGAAGTTTTGTATGAAGGAAAAATTTCAGGTGTATGGAAGGAATGGGTAATGAGATGAAGAATGGACTAAAGATCAAGCTTGGGATGCCACACGTTTCACCCCAAGAAATATCCAAGAAGTACAAGCGTCAAATCTTGGGGATGCCCAAGGCATCCCCTTCTTCATCAATAAAAATCCTAGGTTTCTCCCAGACGCTTCATTTTTATTGTTTCATGCACAGTTATGTTGTTCTTGGAGCGTCTTCTTTTTCGTTTTTGTTTTGGTTTTTCGTTTGCTTTGTTTTATTAGTTTTCTGAATAAATTGGTTGGACCCCCTCTTTCATACATTGGTTTTCAAATAGGTTGGTTTGGATTGGAAAAGAGTAGGAAAGTTCATGCTTATGTGGTAAAAAGAGCTTGTTTTTGACTGTGGCCTATGCTTTGTCATGCCATGCTTGATATTGTTTTGGCTTTATGCTTAGTATTCTTTGCTGTAGCATGACTTGTTATAAACAATTGAGATTGCTTAATGTGCCTTGGATGAATCATGCGTTGTTTTAGCATATTAAAAAATAGTATAGTGGTATTCTCCTTTGATGCTTTATTTGGGTTGACTTGGCGCATGCTCACACCATGTTATGAGTATCTCAAGTCACCATAGCCTTTATGATCCTTTAGTTTTCAACTAGTAGTATCAATTTATGCTTTGATCAATGATGTTTTGTCGCTCTGCATGATTATGGCCATTATTGCTCTCTTAGTTTGTCGCTCCCAGTCATTTGCTAGCCTCCGTAACCAAGTATGAGTTCCACTCATGCATCCAACTCCCTAAACCAAGTTATTCCAAAGAGTCCACCATACCTACCTACTAGCTTATGCTATTCCAAGTATATTCATGCTTTTGTTTAATTTCCAAATCAAACTTGTTATGAGAAAACTAGTGATTAAAGCTCTCACGAACTTGATGGCACACTTTACTTTTCTTGCCCTTAATAAACTTGAACCATTGTGTCGTCTATGTTGTATATGCTTGCACTTATTTGTTGGGAATTAGCAGAACCATGCTTTCATGGGGAACACTTTCAACATTGCATGGGTACTTTGTACCTAGTTGATAGCATGCTCTTTTGTATATGGATGTCGTCGGTGTGAAATGAAAGGGGAGCTTGTAAGTCCATGGAGTTATATATATGTGTTAGAGAAACGCCTGGGCCGCTGGTCTAATCCATGCTGACATGGTGGAAACCTGCAGCGTAACCATAATGAGCTGTCTATGAAGCATTCTTCTTATAAAAAAAGAGTCCTATATTGAGAAAAAAGAGAAAAGAAAAAAAAGATACTATGACAAGAGGAAAGAGAGAAAAAAGCACCATATTCCCATGGTAAATAAGAAGAATGCTGAGATGCTCGTTGTCTGCTTGCCTTGTCATTTTGATATGGGGATTCTTCCGTATCATCGGGCAAGGGGTACCCCATTGGCGGTTCTCTATGATACACATGTACTTACCATTACAAGAACTTATTGGTGACTAAACTTGAGTAGCATGAGGAGCGACCCTCGTATCCAAGGGACATGAGATTTCTAACTTATACTTCGTCAAGCATGTACACCATAGTTTGTTCACTTTAACCTTAATCACTTCAAGATGCTTATGATAGGGGCAATGAGAGCTGAAAGCTATAAGTACCATAATTTTTGGAAGCTCTTTATGAGACTTGAATCCCTACTTCCTTTTATAAAAAGGACTTTCTTCCACCATTATATTGAGTCTCCACCTTCTATCTTTATGCACCTACTTTGAGAGCATAGTGGCCATTCTTAGTTCTATGTGCATTGTCCCAAGACTAGTTGATTGATGCATACCTTGATATTGCTTGTTTTAAACTATTTGTATCTAGTCACTCTTATGAACTTTGAAGGTGTCCTATGCATTTATATTTGCTACTCTATTGAGGGACAAGCTGAATACTATTATGCTATGTTTTCTTTATGTGAAACAAACAAACGTCTTGCAAAGCATTGTTATTCATGAATCTTTTGCTTGTCCCTTTTCATGTTGCATCATAGTTTCTTTGTCTTATTGCTAGAACTTTGTCTTTCATGTTATGATTGAAGTACTATGATCCCAGCTTTCAATGCTTTACAAATACTTTGATCAAGTTTATGATGGTGCATGTCACCTCAAAAATTATTTTTTCTTTTTATCACTTACCTACTCGAGGACGAGCAGGAGTTAAGCTTGGGGATGTTGATACATTGCAAATGTATCCATAATTTTTGATGTTACATGCTTGGTTTTATCTACTTTCTTATGTTTTGTCCACACTTTGGAGTACTTTTCATATCATTTCTTGGACTAACCTATTAACAAGAGCCACAGTGCCAGTTGCCTGTTTTCTGCTGTTTTTGGTTCCAGGAAAGTCAGAAAATCAATATTCTCGGAATTGGACAGGACAAAAGCCAAAGTTTCTATTTTACCAGAAGACTCACGGAGCCAGAAGCAGAGACGGAGGAGGGCCAGGGCCTGGCCACACCATATGGTGGCGCGGGCTAGCCCTGGCCACGCCACCAGGTGGTGTGGGCCCCCTGGCACTCCACCGACCTTGCCCTTTCGCCTATAAGAAGCCTCCCGATACCAAAACCCTAAATCATCAAGCCTCCAGCCACGAAAAGTTCCGCAGCGCCGCCGCCATCGAAGGGGAGATTCAGGGGATAGAAAGTCTCTGTTCTGGCACCCTGCCAGGACGGGGAAGTGCCCCCGGAGCCATCTCCATCGATCTCCACCACCATCTCCATCACCGTTGCTGATTCCCATGATGAGGAGGGAGTAGTTCTTCCTCGAGGCTATGGGTTCTACCGGTAGCTATGTGTTCATCTCTCTCTCTATGCATGATCATATTGTGATCATGAGCTTGTAATCTATAGATATACCTTGCTACTCAAGTGCTTTAATAGATCTCTGCTCTCCCCATGTGTGTGAAAGTGACAGCGTGCACACCATGGTGGCACTTAGGCTAGAGATTACAAATACTTGTTATGAGTTATATTTGGAGTTGGATGTCTTTATGAAATTGTGGTGTTTGTTGGACTCATCTAGTACTCAAGGTGACAGTGTGGGGTTTTCTAGATGGAAAAGGCTTACTTTGAGGTGTGCTGTTATAGCCCTGCCATGGATTAGAAGGTCCAACCGAAGAGTAGTTCATCGTAGTATCACAAAGAAGAATATATTTATATGAGAGTGTTCACTAGTGAAAGTATGATCCCTAGGCCTTGTTTCTAAGCACTGAGACACCGTTTGCTATTAGATCTGTTACACGTTTGCTTGTTTCCATCTTTATTTCAGTTTGCCTTTAGTCTTTTTCATGCCTTCAAGCTATTTTCTATCACTGTTACCACTTATAATTATCCATACCACTTGTATTTCACTATCTCTTCGCCGAACTAGTGCACCTATACACCTGACAAGTGTATTGGGTGTGTTGGGGACACAAGAGACTTCTTGTAGCTTGATTGCAGGGTTGCTTAAGAGGGGATATCTTTGACCACATCCTCCCTGAGTTCGATAAACCTTGGGTGATCCACTTAAGGGAAAACTTGATGCTGTTCTACAAACCTCTGCACTTGGAGGCCCAACAACTGTCTACAAGAATAGAAGTGCGTAGACATCATTAATCACTCACACTTTTTATGGAGGGCTTAATAATAAAAATAGAGCAAACCTAGACACTGCTTCTAATGGTAGTTTTCTATCTTATACATATGATGAAGCCTGGAAATTAATAATGAAAATGAGGGAGACAACGGAAAAATTTAATGAGGAGAACATTATGAATAGTTCTGCTGAATATGCTTGTGTTAACGATTTCCTTGCAGATGAAAGGACTTGTACAATGATTAAAACCCTTGGTATTGATTCTTACTCAGTGAAGAAAATTATTGAGAATTATGCAGGGCATTTATAGGTACCTACAGAATGGGAACCCCACAAACCGCTTGAAGAAAAGAAGAGTGCGAGAGAAAGTGCGCTAATGGAAGAGTTCTCCTTAGCACCTATTTAAGAGAATATCAAGAAAAAGAAAAAAGAGGAAGAACAAATGAAAAAAAGATTAAAGAAACCAAAAAAGAACCCCGAAGCTACCAATATGAATAATGTTATATTGAAGGATCTTATGGAAGCACAAATAGTGGATAATGAAGTGGTTATGCTACATTCTGAAACCTCAGAATTGATCGAAGGTAAGGTACAAGGTAACGAAACTTCTAAACCTATGACTCCTATATATTGTGGAGAAACTTTCTTATATGGAATCTATGAGCCGATTTTCACTATAAACATTATGCATTCATCTCTTTATGAGGAACTTTGCTACAATTTAAATAATCCAGATGTGGAACCGGTAGACACTACTATTAAATTTTCTAATAGAACTAATATAAAACTGGAAGGAGTTATCAGAAATATCTGTCTTTATTAGATCACTCATGTACCCCCCTTGATTTTCATATTGTTGATATGCCTCGAGATTCTTTTTGTCCTATTCTTTTGGGCAAGCCTTTTGTTTCCATAACCAAAGCTCGAATTGATAATAAGAAGGAGACTATTTCATTGATGTTTGGAGAAGAGGAAATGACATTCCACTTCGCTAAACTAAAGAAGAGGCCATATGAAGTGGAAGATATTAAGGAAGAGAAAATGATTGTTGAGTTGGCAGCAATTCATTTCAGTACTCTAGAAGATGAATTAGAGAGAAGCCTAATTAATTGGGAGGAAGCACAAGATGACGAGGAGAGAGAGGAGATGGATGATTACCTTGATTTAGTTCCGGAAGCACAAAATCCACATGGCTATGAAGAACTGGTAAGAAAAGGAGATGAAGAATCTCCTCGAATTGAATTGAAACAACTTCCAGACGATATGAGGTATGAGTTTTTAGATAATGATAATAAATGTCCTGTTATTATTAGTAAAAATTTATCAAAAAATGAAACAAATAAACTCATTTCGGTCTTGATTAAGTGAAAGTGCATGTGTGATCCCATGTGTGGTTTTGGTAATTAATGACAATCTTTATGGACTTATGTATGCATTGAGCTTTACTTGTAGGATTTGTCTATAGGAAATGCTTGAACCATATGTTGGCTTCAAGGTTGGGAGAAGAAGAAAGTAAAGAAGATCAAGTGATGACCAAGGTGTTCAAGGAGAGATCCAAAGACACCAACATAATGAAGAAAGAAGAAATGATGTGCAAGTTCAAGATGAGCCATCTCGAAGAGATCATTTGCTTGTAGCTTGCCATCCTATGGTGATCATGGATATGGGAAGATGGTATGCCCAAAAGAGAAGCTCTACCATAGTGGAGTATGGGGAGCAATTTGCAAGACTTTCTTTTACTTTTATGTTGAGTCTCCATCTTATATCTTTATGCACCTATTAAGAGAGCATAGTGTTCATTCTTAGTTTAATGTGCATTGTTCCAAGACTTGTTGATTGATGCATAACTTTGATATTGCTTGTTCTTAAACTATTTGTATCTAGTCACCCTTATGAACTTTGAAGGTGTCCTATGCATTTATGTTTTGCTACTCTATGAGGGACAAGCTGAATACCATTCTCATTATGCTTTATTTATGTAAAACAAACAAACATCTTGCAAAGCATTGTTATTTATGAATCTTTTGTTTGTGCCTTTTCATGTTACAACATAGTTGCTATGTCTTATTGTTAGAACTCTATCTTTCATGATTCATGTTTAGAGTACCTTAATCCTAGCTATCAATGTTTTTACAATAATGATGATCAAGATTGTGTTGTCTGCATGTCACCTAAAAAATTATATTGTTTTGATCGTTTACCTACTCGAGGACGAGCATGAACTAAGCTTGGGGATATTGATACGTCCATAACGTATCTATAATTTTTGATGGTTTCATGCTAATAATATGCTTTTGACACTCCTTTTTGTATAAAGTTTATGATTTATTTGGACTAACCTACTAATAGTTGCAAAAGTGCACAATGTTCTTGTTTTACATTTTGATGTGTAGAAATTAGCAAGAATACAAGTGGAAATCTTGTTGGAGTCAAATTGGCATTTTCGAGAAATCTGTCTTAGAACTCTTTTTGAAGATGGTCATGTTTTGGGTCGAAGACAGCGTCAAACGGAAAACTCTTCAACTACAAAGTTATTGGAAATTTCGCGACAAATGTTCTGGACATAAAATTTAGCTGATTCTAAATCCGAACAGGCTTTTTACGCCCGATTTACTGCAGCCCAAGATGGGGTGACGGGAATCCGAGAAGCTATATAAAGGGAGGAAACCTAATTCGCCCAGGCCATCTCCACCCACGAATTTGCAGCCACCAAAGCCACGTTTTTGCCTCCCCTGACGAGGTTTGATCTCGTCAATGCCCATTGTTATGGACTTGGGTTTTGGAGAAGATGGGGATGCTGGAGATCGTGGCACGGTTAACAGACAAGCAACCAGGGGACACGAGATTTACCCAGGTTCAGGCCCCCGGAGGGAAAACCCTACTCCTGCTTGTCTGCTCTTTTATTACGGCGGAACCGAAAGTTACAGGGTGCGCAGATTCGATCTGGCGTGGAGGTGTGTATGTCGTAATCTCAGGGTGTAATCGTTGTTGGGTTCTCCCCCTCGTTGGACCCTCCTAGCCTTTATATATGGGGAGGCTAGGTCTCGGGTACCGATACGAGTAGGTTACAAGTTGTATTCGAACTCTAGTCTTGCTCTCCAAGGATCCGAAGGCGTCATGGGCCTTGGCCACCCGAAAATCTTCATGGGCCAGCGTATGTCTGCTGTGGGCCTTCCTTGGGCTGGACCAGGTATGCTGAAGTTATGTACCCGTCGGGTATAACCATGTCAGTAATCCCCGAGTGATCAATTGAATCGTAGATTCGGCTGAGGACTCTTCAGTCTTTCGGGTGTAGCTCTGTCTTTTAAGAGAATGTGTAGGGATTGTTGATGCGTGTGCCTGACTCACCCGACAGATCAGGGTCAGTTAATCGTCGTAGGACAAAACAACATGATCTTCTTCAGGTGCAAGTCCCTCGACTCGAACCCGGAACATATGCTGGCGCAATTCGACTCAGGCCGCGGAGGACTTACAGGAGTGGAATTCCAGTGATTTTAAATGATGTACCCAACGCGTCCGTCGGGATTTTTCATCACGCCTGTTGGCATGGATTTATACTAGCAGAGCGCAGTCAGGTGCGTTGCCAGGCCATCAGATGATATCTGTAGGTCTTATCTTTGTGTTGCAGACACAACATCCGAATGTTTGTCACCGCGGAGGTGCTTCGGGTGGCCAAGGAGGTCGTTGCTCACTTAGCGTTAATTAGGGCAGAGTTGCCGAAAAAAGTTTTGCATGCTGATCTGAAGGATCGCAGTCGAAGAGTTCATAGGGTGCGCGACCAGCGCTCCCTATGGGAGTAGCCCCCAAGTGTCTGTTCGAGTCGTAGACTCAAATGGAGACTTTTAGTTCAGGCATTGTTTCAATCATTAAGTCCGCAGGACTCGAAAATTTTCGGATGCTTGAATCCATCCTCCCTATGGGAGTAGCCCCCGAGTCCGTAGTGGAGTCGAAGACTCGACGTGGGACTCGAAGATCTTTGTGTGTGAACGACCATTGCTCCAGTTTGGAGTAGCCCCCGAGTGTCTGGCAGAGTCGTAGACTCGGGCAGAGACTCGAGTCTTGTATTATGTAACTGTAGTAGAAAAAATCTTGTGGGCGTACCGCTGACTCGGAAGTACATCGGGTGCGCGACCAGCGCTCCTAATAGGAGTAGCCCCTAAGTATTTAGTCGAATCGTAGATTCGAGTGAGTACTCTTAGCTTTGTAGCCGAAGTTGGTGCTAGTATAGCTTTTGATGACGTCAGTGCTGACGATCGATGACCTCAAGCGTCTGCTGCGCCAGAGATGACTTGACTAGACGAAGCGTGGGTCCCACTTCCTGACTTTGAATTGACCGGTCACGCGCGGCGTGGAGATGATTACGGCGTTTCCTCGATTTCCGCGCGTAGTGGACGTCGTGGGAACGACGGTTCGTTTTGGTGCTGACACGTGTACGGCCAGATCTGCCGTTGGCGTTAGGTCTTCTCGATGGACGGCCAGCGTGCATCGTCTTTGCTGTTATAATCCGTGGTGAAATCATGTTTTGTTTTCACCGCACCAGTTCTTGCGTTTTACTGCCTCCTTGCGCTCGAGCGATTCTTGCTGCGTGCTGAGAGTTCCTTTCGCATTTCCTTTGTCTTCATCATTGGCAACGCCACCACCGCCGTAGCGCCATGGGGAAGCCAAAGAAGTCTTCGCCTGCAGTGGGGACCAGCGCCACCGGAGGCAAGAAGGGCGTCGCCGCTGCCCGTGTCACCGATGGTGGCTGGCGGCGATCAGAGACGCGGGAGAGTGATCTCCGCAAGCTACGCGAGCGGAGCCTGATCCCGCAGGATACGACGGCCGTGAGGCTCCCTGGCAATGAGGTAATCCCCCGTCCCCCATCTGGGTATCGGGTTATGTTTGTCGCCTTCGTTTTGCGTGGGTTTGCATATCCAGTCCATGACTTCCTTCGTGGACTGCTCTTTTTCTATGGGGTTCAACTCCATCATCTGTCTCCCAACTCCCTTCTACACATTGCGTGTTTTATCACGCTTTGCGAGTGTTGGCTTGGCATTGAGCCGCACTTTGGCCTCTTCCTGAAGCTGTATTCCGTGAGGAGGCAGTCTGGTTCGGATGGTGTGTACCCCATTGGGGGTTTCATCATCTCTCTTAGTCCCGATGTCCAATTCTTTTCCTTCTCCATGTCCAAATCTGTCCAGTACTGGCGGAGGAAATGGTTTTACATCCGTGAATCCGTGCTGCCTGGGCAAGATTTTGGTCTCGTGCCTTTTGACCCCTCCCAGTTGATTGTGAAGAAAAGATCCTGGAAAAATCAGATCTTAGACGGCGAGGTGGCGGAGATAGAGGCCTTGTACCGTCGGGTGGAGGAGCTCCAATTGTTTCCTGAGAAGGAGGTGAACGTTGTCGACATCATCCGGGTGTTTCTTGAGCGTCGGGTGCAGCCGCTCCAGGCGAGAGCGCACCCGATGTTCCTGTACTCTGGGCGCCGTGATCCGACGAGGGTTTCGAGTGAGAAGATCTCCGAGGTAGACCTTGACAAGGATCTTCGCGTGCTGTTGAAGTTCAAGGCCGACGAAAAAATCCCGGGGAAGTCGCTGACTCCTCCCTTTTCTTCGACGTTGGTCGTACCGAAGGTGTAGATTTGCGCACGTAGTGCTTCCCTTTTATTTTTGTCAGTTGTGTACTTGTGTCCTTTGTTTGCTAACAAAGTTTCTTCTCATCTTGTAGAGCTTCAAAGTGCCAGGCATGGCACCACCATTGCCCGAAAGGTATCCGAATGCCCCGGATAATGAAGTGGTGGATTCCGTGTCCGAGCCTCCTTCGGCGCGATCTCCGGCGGAGGATGCCGATGAATCGAGTGAGGACCATTCGAGCAAGCGATCACGAAGCTCGAGCGAGTCTTCGGATGCTTCGACTCCTCCGACTCCCAGGAATTCTCTGGGTCTTGATCGTCATGATGATGTTCAGGGGGGTTCGTCTTCTCCTATTCCTGCCGTTCCTGTGCGAGCTGTTGCTCCGCACCCGCCAGCAAAGCGGAAGAAGGAAGAGAAGAAGGAGGAGAAGAAGGAGGAGAAGAGGGCCCGGAGGGCTTCTCCTATCTTCGACCTGAGCGCGTTGGGCTCGTAAGTGTTCTTGTTGCCACTGTTGTCTTTTGTTCACTTGTTATTTTGGCGCATGTGTTGATTGATTCGTTTGCAGGCAATCCTCCGACGGCTCTAGTGATGGAGCGCGCGAGATGATGGGGGAGTCGAACATTGCGTCGCCTTCTCCGCAGGTGATGGCGACTTCGGGTGGCACTGCTCCGGATCCTCTTGTGCAGGAGAGGCTGGTGGTTGCGCCTCAGAATTTCGCAGGCGGGCCTGCGGGTTCGCCTTCGGAGCATGTAAGTTTTTCTGCTTCATGTCACGGGGGGAGCCCCCGGACGTCTTTGTGTGCTGATGTTGTGTTTGCCTCTTTGTTTTGGGCGTAGCCCCCCAAGTCCTTCTCTTACTGCTATTGCCTTTTCCTGCAGCCTTGTGTCCGAGAGGCCAAGTGGCTGGTGGAGGAGCGCCTGACGCTGGAGGCGAAACTGCGGCAGCTGCAAGGTATTCGTCTGTCTTGTAGTACTTGGCTTATTTATCCTGGTCTTGTTTGTTGACGCTTGCTTGTTGTAAATGTAGAGGAGCATAACGACTCTCTTCGTGAGGTTGATGCTCTGAAGAAGAGTCTTGGCCAATCGGAGCAGAAGGCCGAAGCTGCCGCTGAGGCGAAAGAGCGCCTTGAGCTGGAGCTGACGAAGGCAGCCGAAGCGAAAGAGCTTCTGCAGCAGGAAGCCGCGGGTCGTGAGAGGGGGGCGGCGGAGAAGCTCATGGCTGCTGCCAAGGCTATTTCGGGTGAGTGTTTGCTTTTGCACTTGCTCCTTTTTCTGCGGGTCTTCTTCTATGTTAACTTTCTTCATGTATTCGTCTTTTTGTCTCAGATGCCGCAGGCATCGAGTTCGACTGTGGTGCTTTGGAGCACGGGAGTGCTCTGGATGATGCCACTGTAGCGGTCGAAGACCGCTGCAGCACCATCGTCAACTCCCTTGCCAAGGCGAAGGAGGTCCTTGGTCGCTTCTACCAGGAGCTCTTCCCGAAGGGCGCATCCCTTGAAGACGTGGGTGCCCTGGCAGAGGCTCTGTCAGCCGAAGCGCCTGCAGCTTACAAGCGCAAGCAGAAGGGCATCAGCGCGTCCGTCGGGCTGGCGATGGCCATGGCGGCTGGGGCGGAACTGGATCTGCCCCAGATTACTTCTCGGATGCCGACGACCGCGGATGGATCCGAGGTAGCCTTTGCCACCTACTCCGCTCGCTGCAGATGATATGGGCCCAAGCTCATTGACTTGTTGTCTGAGTACGCGCTGCGGCAGCAGGGCGAGGCCAAAGCTAGGCAGTCTGGCTCTGAGGCGACTCGGTGTCCTACGCCTTAGGCATAGGAGATGTAGGGTAGTATGTAGTTTACTTTTGCTGTAAATATCTTTTGTAGCACCATCCTTGTGCCACGCAGTGGCGTTAATTTAATGAATTCCTCCGAGTTGGGCTTTATCTTTGGCTGAATGTCTGTGTGCCTTCTTTTTCTTCTGCTTTAGGTTCCTTCGGGTGTTGACCTAGTTGGTACTTCATCCGAAAGGCCCTTGCGAGCATCGTTGGATGATTCCTCGCAGCTCGCTTTTCTTCGGGATCGCGTGCGCAGCTTGGAGAGGGATTTGCTTGGGCTACGCGGTCGTGCTGACGTTTGGAAGTCCAAAGCAGACTGTAGTGCAGCCAGAGAGGAGTACTTGATGGCGGAGCTGGGTCGGCTGTCCGAGCAGCTGCTATGTAAGTTGATCTTTCTTTGCGAGCTGTAGCTCAGTTCTTCGGGTGAGCCTGCTGGCCTTACTCTTGTTCTGTGCTGTTGTCGCAGGTGCGAATCTTGCTCCGAGGGAAGAAAAGGAGCGTATTGCTGTTCGAGTCAATTACTTGACTCAACAGGACATGGAAGCCGGTGGCTTCTTTTGGATGGATCGCGATCGTGACATGGTTCTGGCGACGGTGCAGGATCGCGTCTTCCAGGTTTCGCGGGTGCTCCGCCAGGTGCAGACATCGCTATCCTCGGTGCTGCACGTCATGTTTCCGTTGGATGGCGTGCCGACGACCCTTGCAGGTCTTCTGGCAAAGTTTCGGAGTGCCAGCAATGTCAAGGAGCTGGTGCGGCAGCAGCTTGTCGCAGGAGTGAAGGCTGCCTTGTCTCTTGTGAGGGTGCACCGCCCTGATGTAGATTTGGCTGTTGTGGCGACTGGGCCACCTCCTTGACCAGATGGTGGTGAGTGGAATATGCGTCCGCATTACGCGGCTGTAAGGCAGTATGCCGAACAGATTGTAGATTTGTTTGAGCAGCGTGCTCAGGATATTCTTCAGAATAGGTAGGACCTGAAAATAAACAGATAGATGTAAAATTTCTATATTGCGGCTGGGCGTGTATGTGCCCTTTGTTGTAAAGGTTCGCTTGTCAGCGAGCACGCTGTGCTTTGATTTAGTACATGCCCTTTTCGTTTGCCTGACATGGTCAGCTACTCAGGTGTACACGCTTTGTCCTCAGTCGATGAAATCGTGAGGTGGGGGGAGCCCCCGAGCACGTAGTGCTTTGATTTAGTACGTGCCCTTTTCGTTTGCCTGGCGTGGTCAGCTACTCAGGTGTACACGCTTTGTCCTCAGTCGATGAAATCGTGAGGTGGGGGCAGCCCCCGAGTGTGTATGTAGCATGTAGTAAAGTTGCAGAGAAATATTCAACCGAAGGTTGGGGACGAGGCACTTAGCTTTATTTGCATCGTAATGGAGGAGGTACATGGTTCGGCTGGGTAGCCTTGGCTGTAGGCCTTATTGAGAGTAAAAGGGGGTACATTGCCCATTGTTATGGGTAGAATCGTCGCAGGTGCGAGACGTTCCACGGGTTGGAGTATGCGACTCCAGACTCCACGTGCTTGAGGCGATAGGCGCCACCTGGGATGACTTCGGTGATGACATAGGGTCCTTCCCATGGCGAATCGAGTTTGTTCGGTCGCTTTTGCTTGAGTCGCAAGACGAGGTCTCCTTCGACGAAGGACCTGAGGCACAGCCGGCGGCTGTGATAGTTGCGAAGACTTTGCTGGTACACCGCGGATCTAGCTGTTGCTATATCCCGTGCTTCGTCGAGTGTGTCGACGGCATCTTCGAGTGCAGCCGTGGATTCGGCTTCGCTGTAAGCGACGACTCGTGGATCCTGGTGACGTACTTCGGCTGGTAGCACAGCCTCAGCTCCGTGTACCATGAAGAATGGTGTGTAGCCGGTGGAGCTGTTTGGCGTAGTTCGTAAGCTCCACAGGACAGACGGTAGCTCTTTCCTCCAGTTGCCAGCTTTGTGCTCGAGTGAGCTCATGAGGCGTTTCTTGATGCCAGCGCCGATTAGGCCGTTGGCCTTTTCCACTTGCCCGTTTGTTTGCGGGTGTGCCACTGAGGCATACGTGACATTGATCCCGAGGCCTTCGCAGAAGTCCTGGAATTCTTCTGAGATGAAGTTCGATCCGTTGTCGGTGATGATGCTGTGTGGTACGCCAAATCGGTAGACAATGGATTCGAAGAACTTGACGGCGGTTTTTCCCTTCTGGTTGGTGACTGGCATGGCCTCGATCCACTTGGTGAATTTGTCGACTGCGACCAAGAGGAAGACGTGTCCTCCCTTCGAGGATTTTGGCAGTTTGCCGATCATGTCAAGGCCCCATTGAGCGAAAGGCCAAGCTATGGGTATGGGTCGAAGTTCGGACCCAGGTGCGTGCGGTTTTTCGGCGAACCGTTGGCACCCGTTGCATCTTCGGACGATGTCCTTTGCGTCGCTCATGCTGTTGGCCAATAGAATCCTGCTCGCAGAGCTTTGGCGACAAGGGAGCGGCTGCCTGCGTGGTGGCCGCATATGCCCTCGTGGATATCTTGGAGTATGGCCTTGCCGTCGTTGATGGTGACGCACCGTTTAGTACGCCCGTAATGCTGCGTTTGTATAGTTCGCCGTTGATGATGGTGAAGGCTTTTGACCGACGAGATATGCGCCGGGCATCTGTCGGGCTGTCTGGCAATTCTCCGTTTATCAGGAACTGGAGGTATGGACGTGTCCAAGTTTCTTCGACTGCCATGACCTGCATCAGGTTGATCATGGCGACTTCGGTGTCCAACTTTTCGGGTCCTTCATGACCTTCGGGTAGCGTAGCCCCCGAGTGTTCTGCTTCTTCGGGTGATCTCTTGGGGAATTTCCGCTTGATGGATGGCACGCAGATCTGTTCGAGGAACACACCTGGTGGTACCTTTGCACGAGTGGAGCCGATGTTGGCGAGTCTATCGGCCTCCTCGTTGCTCTATCTTCCAACGTGCCGAAGTTCGCAGCCGTCGAATTCTCCTTCGAGTGCGTTGTATAGTGCGCGGTACGCAATCATGTTTTCGGCGTGTGCGTCGCACTCATTCATCGTCTGCTGGACGACAAGGTTGGAGTCACCGTAGATGACCAGGCGCGTTGCGCCGCATATTTTTGCCATCCGCATGCCATGGATGAGGGCCTCGTATTCGGCCTCGTTGTTGGAGGCTCTGAATTTCATCCGAAGAACGTACTTCATCTTGTCACCTTGCGGGGAGGTCAGTATGACTCCTGCCCCTGCTCCGGCTTCGCGTTTGGAGCCGTCAAAATGCATTTTCCAGGACTACGACATGTCTGGGGTGTCAGGCAGCTGCAGCTCCATCCAGTGCACCAGAAAGTCCGGAAGAACTTGAGACTTGATTGCGTGTCGCTTCTCGTAGATGATGTCCAGTGGTGATAGTTCAATGCCCCACAGGGCCACGCGTCCTGTGGCCTCTGGATTGTTCAGGATGCTGTTTAGGGGTGCCTCGTTGACGACCATCACCTGATGCTCCTGGAAGTAGTGGCTCAGTCGTCGAGCCGTCATGAATACGCCGTAGGCCAGCTTCTGGTAGTGCGGGTACCGCTGTTTTGTTGGAGTGAGAACCTCGCTGAGGTAGTAAATTGGGCGTTGTACCCCATGGGTCTTGCCTTCTTCGGTTCGTTCGACCACGAGTACTGTGCTGACCACCTGGTGTGTGGCTGCTATGTACATCAATAGGGGCTCACACTCTTTTGGCGTAACCAAAACTGGCGAGGTGGAGAGGAGCCGCTTGAGGTTTTCGAATGCGTCGTTGGCTTCTGGTGTCCACTCGAACTTGTCTGCCTTGCGCAGCAGTTGGTAAAATGGTAGGGCCTTCTCGCCCATGCGGCTGATGAACCTTCTTAGTGCCGCTACTCGTCCTGCGAGCTGCTGAACGCCCTTGAGGTTTTTCGGCTTCTCCATTGTCATGATAGCTTTGATTTTCTTCGGGTTCGCTTCGATCCCTCGTTGAGAGATGAAGTACCCGAGCAGTTGACCCGAGGGGACGCCGAAGGCGCATTTTTCTGGATTGAGCTTGATCTTGTAGCGATCGAGGTTGTCGAACGTCCCGCGGAGATCGTCGATAAGTGTTCTTGCCTCCTTGGTTTTGATGACTATGTCGTCAACATAGACTTGGACGTTGCGACCGATCTGGTCCTTGAGGCAGGCCTGCATGCATCGCTGGTACGTGGCACTCGCGTTCTTTAGCCCGAAAGGCATTGTGTTGTAGCAGTATACTCCGAACGGTGTGATGAACGCCGTTTTCTCTTGATCTTTGACCTTGAGTCGAATCTGGTTATAGCCTGAGTAGGCGTCGAGGAAGGAGAGTTTCTCACAACCTGCAGTCGAATCGATGATCTGGTCGATCCGCGGGAGAGGGAAGTGGTCCTTAGGGCAGTGTTTGTTCAGTGACGTGAAGTCTACGCACATCCGCATGATGTCCTTGTCCTTCTTCGGGACCATCACTGTGTTTGCCAGCCACTCGCTTTCCTTGATTTCCCGGATGAAGTCTGCTGCGAGTAATCTGTTGATTTCTTTGCCGATAGCTTCGGCTCGTGGCTCCGACAGTCTTCGGATGGACTGCTTGACTGGCTTGGTGTCTGGGAAGACTTTGAGTGCGTGCTCGGCGAATTCCCTGGGAACTCTTGGCATGTCCGCAGGACACCAGGCGAAGATTTCCCAGCGCTCACGGAGGAATTCGACGAGCGCGCCTTCCTATGCGGGGCTGAGGTCGTTGGCGATCAGCGCCGTTTTGGAGGCATCCGTTGGATGGACCTGCACCTTCTTGGTGTTGATGGTGGAGTCGAAAGACATGTCAGGTGCATTCTTCTTAGTGACTGGGGGTAGCCCATTGTCTGTTACTTCGCGGAGCTTGACAAGCTCGTCTTGCATGCCGAAAGACTGGGAGATTTTGTTGAAATCTCTGTCGCATTGGTCCGATCGGGTGAAGCTCCCGTGGACTATGATGACGCCCCTTGGTCCTGGCATCTTGAGTAGTAGGTATGTGTAGTGTGGGACGGCCAAGAACCTTGCGAATGCTACGCGTCCCACGATGGCGTGGTATTGCGACGGCCAGTCCACCACTTCGAATTCTAGGCGCTCCTGCCGAAAATTGTCCGGCGTCCCGAAGATGACGTCGAGCCCTATTTTGCCCAGGGGGAAGATGCCCTTCCCTGGGACAATGCCGTGGAACGTTGTGTCTGATTGTTCCAGGCTGCATTACGGGATCCGCATGGCTGCTAGGGTGCTTGCGAACATTAGGTTGATGCCGCTGCCGCCGTCCATAAACACACGACTCATCTCGAAGCCTCCTATCTGCGCCTCCAGCACCAGGGCAGCATGACCTGGGCGAGGGATCTGGCAAGGGTGATCCGCGCGGGTGAATGTGATGCAGGACTCCGATCCGCTGAGGTACTCAGGGATTGCAGGCGGAGTTGTCACGGCCATGTTGATTTGTCGGGTGATTTTCTTCTGCACCCTGTTTGTGGGACGTCCCTTCTGTATCATATTGAGTGCTCCTTTTGGTGGGGGGTATGCGACCCCGGCGTTGTTTTGCGCTGGTGCGACTGGTTGATGTGGGCCTCCAATAGGCGGCGGTGGAGGAGCTCCGTGTGCTATTTCGCCTGGCGCAAGTGTGTTTCCGAACGCAGGAATTGGAGCTTGTTGCCTCATCTGTACCATGCTTTCGCTGAGTTTCTGGAACTCGCGGCAGTCCTTGAGCATGTGGCTAGCTTTCTTTTTGCCATCTTGTTTGTCGATGTAGAAGTGGATGGTGCATGGACCCGAAAGTTTGTCGAGTGCTGAAGGTCCGTTGTCGCGGTCGCGGCGTTGCCACGACTGTGTTGGTCGTCCGTTGTCGCGGAAGTTTCCGTTGCGGTATCCTCCGCTGTTGCGGCTGATGTCGTTACGGCGGTCGGCGTAGCCGGCTGCGACCATATCAGGTCCGTCGCGGTCCTCGTAGACGCGCGGTCTCCTCTTGCTGCGGCGTTCGCGTCTTCGGCCGTAGTCGTCCTCTTCATCTGATTGCGCCCGCTGGATGCAATCTTCGCCGTCTGCCCAACTGTTGGCGATTTCCATAAGTTGGTCGAGTGTCTTGGGTTTTACGCGTCCAAGTTTCTCCTTGAAGTCTGGGCGTTTGACGCCGTCCCTGAAGGCGTCGATGGTCCGCTCTTCGGAGATGTGTGCTGCGGAGTTCTTGGTCGTAGACCAGCGTAGTATGTACGAGCGAATAGATTCACCCGTTCTCTGAGTGCAGGCTCGCAACTCTTCGATTGAGGCGGGCCTCTTGCTGGTGCCTTTGAAATTTCGGATGAAGCTATAAGCGAGCTCCTCCCAGCTTCGGATGGATCCTGATCATAGGCTGCTGAGCCAAACCCACGCCGCGCCTGTCAGCTGCAGTTGAAGGCATTGCATGGCGGTTTCTTTGTTGCCTCCGTGAAGCTTGACGGATGACAGATGGTCGCTGAGCCAGGACTTTGGATCTTGCGTGCCGTTGAACTTCGGAGTATCCGAAGGAAGCTTGAAGTTGCGTGGCATCTGTGTTCGCCTTCGTCTTCATCCATCTCAGATTCGGATGAGCATGCGCGTTTGGCGCGTGCTTTGTCGATCTTGCGCTGCGTAAGCCTGTCTATGGCGTCGTAGTCGTGTTTATGGCGGTGCGAGCTCTTCTTCCTTCGAGGAAGGTCGTGTTCTTCTTCATCTTCGGATGAGGGAGTGGGGCTCCGGTCGCGCCTGGCCGGAGCTTTCTTCTTTGTCTCCGTAGGAGCGTCTTCGTGGAGCGCAGCTCCGATTAGTCCTAGTCCGGTGAGTGCGGACCTATGCATGGCCCTTTTCGGGTCCCCCTCCGGAGGTGGGTGAGCCGCGAGGTACACAGTGGCTACCATGATCGCAGCTTGTGGCGTCTTCGGAGTGATGTTGCCGTCGGCGTCCATATCCATGAACGATGTGTGGAGGGTTCGGGTCACGTCACGCCGCTCCTTCGGGTCCATGTTTTCCACCCGAGAGTGGTGCTTGTTTCCCTGGTTTCCGTTCGTGCTAGAACCGGGTCCCATGGCAGAGAGCGCAGCTCGTCGCGCACTGGACTCAGAGGCTGCTTTCTTGCGTTTGTCGAGTGTCTCCTGCATCTTGACTTGCTTCTTGTGTTCCTCGATGAGGAGGTAGTGGTATGCCATCAGCAGATCACGTGGGGAGTCCAGAGGTAGGACTACTTCGCCTGCGACGGCGCGGCGTGCTTCGGCCCATCCTTCTTTGCTAAGTTGGATGAGGTGGCCTCTGTTTTCGCCGTTTCCACCGTTTTCGCCGTTTCTGTCCTGCGGGTTGGGGTTGGGCGGCGGGTTAGGTGTTTCTTCGTCGGTTTGGATGATTGCGGCGCACAGATAGCGCCTGCAGATTGGTTGATGCTGCCGCAGCTTTCGGACCCGGAACCATAGGTCCCTTCATCCGAAGGTGGATCGCACAGATCGGAGTTGCAGCTGCTGCCGCTGTAGAACTCATCTGTTGATGGTGACGCGCGTAGCACGGGGTGTGGAGCCCACGAAGCGGGCCTGATGGACGGCACGGGCACCCGCTCAGGGAGGCGGAGGGTGCCAGTTTGTCCCACCTGGAAGCAGAAGCTCCCGAACAGAATTTCGAGTCCGTCGCCTACGGGCTTGAAATCCTTCATGGTGGCCGGCGAGTGGGCGGTGAAGTCGAAAGCGCCGAAGAGGAGGTGATTCTCCGTCGCCGAGGAGTTGTAGATCGATCGGGTCGGAACCGTCACGACCGCACAATCAGCAGCCCCTGTTCCCACAGACGGCGCCAATTGACGAGGTTTGATCTCGTCAATGCCCATTTTTATGGACTTGGGTTTTGGAGAAGATGGGGATGCTGGAGATCGTGGCACGGTTAACAGACAAGCAACCAGGGGACACGAGATTTACCCAGGTTCAGGCCCCCGGAGGGAAAACCCTACTCCTGCTTGTCTGCTCTTTTATTACGGCGGAACCGAAAGTTACAGGGTGCGCAGATTCGATCTGGCGTGGAGGTGTGTATGTCGTAATCTCAGGGTGTAATCGTTGTTGGGTTCTCCCCCTCGTTGGACCCTCCTAGCCTTTATATATGGGGAGGCTAGGTCTCGGGTACCGATACGAGTAGGTTACAAGTTGTATTCGAACTCTAGTCTTGCTCTCCAAGGATCCGAAGGCGTCATGGGCCTTGGCCACCCGAAAATCTTCATGGGCCAGCGTATGTCTGCTGTGGGCCTTCCTTGGGCTGGACCAGGTATGCTGAAGTTATGTACCCGTCGGGTATAACCATGTCATCCCCCATGGATCCCATCTCCATTGGAAGGACTCCCAAGAAGTTATGAAGGAAGGGGGCTAAGGGGCGGTGCTTCCCCATGATACCGGCGGCGGGGAAGGAGTCCCTCACACCATCGCCGGTGCTGCCGCCGCCCTCTTCACCATCTTCACCACCATCTCCATCACCTAATTCTCGTAGTATGTACTGGTTCATCCTCCCACACACCTCTGTACCGTCCTATGTAAACATGATGTTTGATGCTATAAGTTATAATCATATAATCTATGTCATGTTTGTGTAGTTTCTTTGTTCTTAGATTGAATGGTTGAACGTCTTTGGTTTATTAGAGTTGTATGTTGATATGGTACAGTCATTTGGTGTCCATTATATTTGTGCACGCATGGATTAAATATCATAGGGTTTGTTGTATGTGTAAAAGGAAGGGGGAGTTCTGCCGGAGTGACAAAAACCTGAGGACGCAAACCGGAACGTTATTATTATATCTTTATGTTTATGATAAATGTTTACATCCCATGCTATAATTGTATTAACCGGAAACATTAATACTTGTGTGTTTTGTAAACATAAAAGAGTCCCTAGTAAGCCTCTTGTTGAACTAGCTTGTTGATTGATTGATGATCATGGTTTCTTGATCATGGACATTGGATGTGATTAATAACAAGGTTATATCATTAGGAGAATGATGTGATGGACACACACCCATAGTAAGCGTAGCATAAGATCAAGTCATTAAGTTCATATTGCTGTAAGCTTTCAAATACATAGTAACCTAATCCTTCGACCATGAGGTTATGTTAATCACCATCACCGGATGGGTACTTTGATGACATCAAACGCCGCTTCGTAACTGGGCGGTTATAAAGGTGTCATTGGGTATTCTGAAAGTATGTGTTGAAGCGCATAGACCAAGATTGGGATTTGTCCATCCATATGACGGATAGATATACTATGGGCCCTCTCGGTGGAATGTCATCTAGATAGCTTGCAAGCATGTGACTAGGTCACAAGGGATGACATAACATGGAACGAGTAAAGAGTACTTATCAGTAACGAGGAAGAACTAGGTATGAAGATACTGACGATCAAACCTCGGATAAGTAGAATGTCGCGAGACAAAGGGAATTGGTTTCGTATGTTAATTGGTTCAATCGATCACGAAGTAATCGTTGAGTATGTGGGAGCCGTTATGGATCTCCAGATCCCGCTGATGGTTATTGATGGGAGAGGTGTCTTCATCATGTCTGCATATTCATGAACCGTAGGGTGACACACTTAAGGTTCGAAGTTGTTTTAAGTAGATATGGAATTTGCGTTGGAGACCGAATGTTGTTCGGAGTCTCGGAATGGATCCGGGGCATCACGAGGAGATCCGGAATGGTCCGGAGAATAAGATTCATATATTGGGAATCATTTTCTAAGTTAGGAAATGTTCCGGAATATTTGTATGGAGATTCTAGAAGGTTTTGGAATATTCTGGAAGGTTCTAGAGGATTTCTTGGAGTTTGCTTGAAAACCAAGAAAGGGATCAAAGAAACCAAGTGGGGTACTACACGGATTCGTGGGGGAGGAGGACTCCTCCCCCCAACCTGCCGGCCCAAGGAGGAGGGAGTCCTACTAGGACTCCCCCTCCCCAGGCGCGCCTCCCTCCTTTAAATAGAAGGGAGGGGGCGCCCCCTCTTGCACCTTGTCTCATAACTCCCAATCTCAGCCGCCTCTCTCCTCCACGATTCTTCTGCACAGGCATAGGCGAAGCCCTGCAGATTTCTCATCTCCACCACCACCACCACGCTGTCGTGCTGCTGTGATTCCGTGGAGAAGATCTACTACCTCCGCTACTCGCTGGAACGGGGAGAGGAAGGTCTGCTTCGACTCCGCACGTGTGACCGTCTGCGGAAGCGCTGCCGGAACGCGGCGCCGGAAGGATCGTCCACACGATCTTGAGATCGGCAAGTGATCGACTACATCATCCACGAGATCTAATCTCGTAACGCTTTCGGTTCTACGAGGGTTAGTACCGATCTATCTCGTTGCTCATGTCTAATAGATTAGATCTTGGCTTTTGTCTAGATTAGATCTGGGTTTTGTTCGTTCTTGCGGTAGAAATTTTTTGTTTTCCATGCTACGAACCCTTCAGTGGTATCAGAGCCGTGTCTATGCGTAGATCTGTTGCATGAGTAGAACACAATGGTTTTGTGGGCGTTGGTGCTTGTGCCGTCTTTTGCTTTGTGTACTTTGCATCTTGCGGTATGGTGGGATGAAGCGGCTCGGGCTAACATTACATGTCATCACACATGAGACTTGCTCCACGCTTGACGTGCAACTTGCTTTACACAAGTGTCTTTGCGGGTGTCTGTCTCTCCCATCATAGTATAGATCAAATCTACACTTTGCACTTGATAGCACTTGTATCGACGTTGTGGTTCAGTTTCGTAGGTAAGATCCGTTCTTAGTCGAAAGCCCCAAGCCACGTAAAACTTGCAAAGAAAATTAGAGGCGTCTAACTTGTTTTTGCAGGGGTTTTGTGATGTGATATGGCCATCATGTGATTGAGATTGTATTTGATGTATGCAATGATCCTTGTTGTAATATGGCAACCGGCAGGAGCCTAATGGTTGTCTTTAATTCTGTTAAGACCTGCGTGTCTATTCATCTTGTAATAGCTTTGTTCCAAGTAGTTGTAATAGTTGCTAGTGATGATGGACAACCATGAAGCGGCGCCACAGACCTTGACGCAATGCTAGTGATGATGGAGATCATGTCCGTGCTTTGGAGATGGAGATCAAAGGCATAAGAAGAAAGGGTCATATCATATCACACTAATTATGAATTGCCTGTGATGTTAATCCTTTATGCATCTTGTATTGCTTAGATCGCGACGGTAGCATTATAAGATGATCCCTCTCACTAAATATCAAGTAATAAAGTGTTCATCCTTAGTTGGCACCGTTGCTAAGACTCATCGTTTCGAAGCATCTCGTGATGATCGGGTGTGATAGACTCTACGTGTGCATACAACGGGTGCAAGCCAGATTTGCACATGCGGAAACTAAGGTTAATCTTGACGAGACTAGCATGTACAGACATGGTCTCGGAACACGGAATACCGAAAGGTAGAGAATGAGTCATATGATTGATATGATGAACATGAAGATTGTTCGCCGATGAAGCTACATCATCTCACGTGATGATCGGACTTGGTGTAGTGGATTTGGTTCGTGTAATCACTAAAACAACTCGAGGGATGTTGTTTTGAGTGGGAGTTCATTTGTAATTTGGATTAGTCAAACTCAATTTATCATAAACACAATCAAAGTGAATTTTCATAGTTTGTTGTAGTCATTGGCATCCGTTCACCACCTTATGCTTAGTTATAGTTGAGATAGTGGAACTATAGAAATTCTGGATATTTGCTTTACGAACTGGTATCGTATTGTTTTGAGTGTCAATCTAAAGTTTAAAAGTCATATTGCAAACTTTCAGCAAACTCTGTTTACTCTGTGAAGTTTAATAAACAGTATTAAATCAAGAGTAACAATTCCAGTGTTAGTACCTAATGTTTCATGTTTGCCTCCATGATTCTTGATACTCAAAAGATTGTTTTTAATATCAAGTTTATCTAAGAGCTGAAAGCAATATTTCAGAAACCATCATATGTGAAAGGTATTGCGATATCTAAAACAATATGTTGGTTACAACATGATAGAGTATACGTCCTCATATTTGATGAGAATTTGTGAAGGTTGGAGACGCTAGTCGTCCTAATCCTCCAAAAGGTTTTGGAAAAGAAACATTATACTCGCAATTCACCTTTATAAGCTATAGTAGCTTGATCATGAAAGTAGTCATGATAAGGATGAATAGAAGATGTAAGTAAAATGTTTACTACACTAAAATATTACTAAAGAATGGAATTTTGAAAGAATGCCAAACATTTGATGAAGGTGATCCACTTCAAAGTGCAATTCCAAAGGTATTAGTATTTGACTATACACACTTTGTACTATGTGTCATGTGAATGACACCACTATTGATGTTGATAGATTCTTTTAAAAGAAAAGGATTTGTTGAAAGAGAATCTATAAAATATTTGGCAGAAAAGAAAAGATTGGAGATATCCAACTTAGGTATATAGAAGATACATGTTATGGTTGTATTCCTTGGTTGTTAAACAATGTGGTTCTGCGGTATTGGATACCGAATTGGTTGGTATGAAGTGTCATACATGACAACACAATTGATGAACTGCAATGGCCTAAGTAACTAGCAAGAGCATATGTGATGATGTTCATCGAAAACAAACAAAGGGTTGTTGTGTTGCTCGTTAACATCAAAGCTTGCCTTCAAGATTTGTTTCAATAATTGTTATTTTGATCAGGTATTATGACGACAAAAGGTTGTTCAAATAATTACCGCATTCCATAATAGATGGATGATATACAAGTCTGGTTGGAGAAATAACGACCATAAAACTAATGCTAAAATGTCGCAAGACAAATGATTGAAAGATCACTTGCGAAGTGACATCGCCGTTTAAATTATATTGAAAGGGATACATGAAGAAACTCCATGTTGATGGATTTTTGGAGTCTTTGATTTTGATCAAATGACGCTTGTGAACTTTCCTGGAGATAATTAAAACTCCGTTAGTAGGACAAAAGAGGAACGGGCGACTAACTGATTGGAATTTGTACATATTGATGTATATAGTCCATTATGTGTAGTCGTGGGTGATGGATTTCAACTTCATATGCTTTCTCCGAAGATTTGAGTGAGTATATGTATATACTTACTCAATAAGGAAGAAGTATGAAACATTTAAAAATGTTCAAAGACTTTCAAGATGAAGTGGAAAATCATTGTAACAAGAAAATAAAAAGTTTATGATTGGATCATAAAGAAAGATGTTTGAGTTACAAGTTTAGAAAAACACCTAAGATTTGAGGAATCGTTCCATGGATTTGCATTTTCCAAAACACCATAGGAGTATGGAGTGTTCGAGATATGTAATGAAACCTTGTTTGACATGGTAAGATCAAAGGTGTCATTTATAAAACTGCCATTATATTTTAAAGATTAAAGCTTTTGTGACTACCGCTTTTACACTGAAAAGAGCTCCATCGTGATTCATTGAAATGACACCATATAAGTCATGGTTTGGGATAAAACCCAGGTTGTCCTTTCTTAAAAAATTTTGGTATGCTAGGCATAAGTAAAATGTTTACAACCAAAGTCGGATGAGCATGTCTTTGTAGGTTATTTAGAATAACCATTGGGTATTCCTCCATAACACCGAAGACAAAATTGTTTGTCGCTTAGAATGTCGAGTTTCTTGAGAAGGAATTTGGTGAAAAGTTAAGTGGGAGGACAGTAGAACTTTGACAAGGTCGTTGAACCTTGGATAATATGTGCTGAGTTGTGCAGCGTCGGTAAGTGTCCCGGAGGCAGCAACAATGCTCATGGCTCACGTGCCTCAAAGGTTGTGGTCACGGAGATCTAAGTTACTATTGAACCAAGTAGGTTGGGTAAGTAATCAAATGCCAAGATTTGAGAGTTAAATCATTGTTGTTTGACAATGATGAACCGACTACATGCAAAGAAGCAATGATGGGCCCTGACTTCGTTAAGTGGCTTGAAGCCATAAAATCCATGATAATTCCATACACGAGAAATCAAGCTTTGAATTTGAAAGACCCTCTTGAAAGGTGCAAGAACTTACAGTCGTATATGGATCTATAAAGAAATAGACATGGATGTTTTACATCTATAAATAGTCGACATGTCGGAAAGAGTTTACAACAATGTTCAAGGAATTGACTATGATAAGATTTGATTTTTCATAGCGATATTTAGTCTGGACGGATTAATGTAGCAACCACTACATATATTTTTGGTATATGGTAGTTGAACAAACAAAACAAGATTCTTCTAATAGAATGGTTACCTAGGATGTGTCCATGACACGATCCAAAGGGTTTTGTTAAATCAAAGGATGCTAAAAGAGTATGCAAAACTTCAATGGTTGAAGTGAGCATCGTGGAGTTGGAATCTTCACCGTGATGAAACCGTTAAAAGGTTTAATTTCATCAGAGACGATGAAGATGTTTGCATTTTGCAAGAAATTAAGTGGGAGCGCTAAGACATATTTCTAATACATTATGTGAAAGACATATTGTTGATTAGAAATGATGTATCTTTTATTGACACAGGTTAAGAATTTCATTTCGATGAAAGACTTAGGCATAACCCAAGAATTAGGCATCAATGTCTATATGGATAGATTGAGGCGCTAATATGGTTTTGCCAAATGTACATAGATAAGATGTTGAATGAGTTCAATATGGAAACAACAAGAAAGGTTCTTGACGCACGGAAAGGACTGAATCAAGATTCAAGTGTGTTGACACGAGATTCAAGTGTTTTGACACTTGGTGAAATCACAAGAATATTTTGATCAATCATTCTTTGAGATGTACACATCCAGATATGTCCTATGCTCTAAATGTTATGAGCATATATGAGAATGACTCATAAGATGATCATTGGACAATAGTAGGGATATTCCTATGATCTTTGGAAGAACTAAGAATATATTATTTATATAGTGGTGACAAATAGTTCATTGTAAATTGTTACATTGATACTAGTTTTGTCACAAATTAAGTTTATCTCAATTTAAACTATGGGTGGCACAATGTAATGGAAAGGAAGTTCCATAACGGATTTGGTTGAGTACCAAAGTTAAAACATTGTGACAGATGCTACAACAAAAGGCTAAGTATATGACTGCTATTGTAGCAGCAAATGAGGGCATTTGCGTCAAGTAGTTTGTTATCAAACTAGGTGTGGTTCATAGCGGGATAATACTATGAAGATATATTGTACGATAATTGTATCAACATGATTTAATCCCAAGGAACTAAAGGTCTCACCAAAGGACCAAATTTATACAATGCCATCTCATTGGAGAATGAGTAATGCGTAGAGACGCAAGGACATGCAAATACACACGGACCTGGAAGTGTCAGATCCGAAGATTATGTTTACCACTAGCAATAGTGTCTATACAACACCAGAAAGCCATAGGTGTTGGGTGCACAAGTTTTTAACTAGATTATTGACTCTAGTGCAAGTGGGAGACTGTTGGAGATATGCCCAAGAGGCAATAATAAAGTGGTTATTATTATATCTTTATGTTTATGATAAATGTTTACATCCCATGCTATAATTGTATTAATCGGAAACATTAATACTTGTGTGTTTTGTAAACATAAAAGAGTCCCTAGTAAGCCTCTTGTTGAACTAGCTTGTTGATTGATTGATGATCATGGTTTCCTCATCATGGACATTGGATGTGATTAATAACAAGGTTATATCATTAGGAGAATGATGTGATGGACACACACCCATAGTAAGCGTAGCATAAGATCAAGTCATTAAGTTCGTATTGCTGTAAGCTTTCAAATACATAGTAACCTAATCCTTCGACCATGAGGTTATGTTAATCACCATCACCGGATGGGTACTTTGATGACATCAAACGCTGCTTCGTAACTGGGCGGTTATAAAGGTGTCATTGGGTATTCTGAAAGTATGTGTTGAAGCGCATAGACCAAGATTGGGATTTGTCCATCCATATGACGGATATATATACTCTGGGCCCTCTCGGTGGAATGTCATCTAGATAGCTTGCAAGCATGTGACTAGGTCACAAGGGATGACACAACATGGAACGAGTAAAGAGTACTTATCAGTAACGAGGAAGAACTAGGTATGAAGATACTGACGATCAAACCTCAGATAAGTAGAATGTCGTGAGACAAAGGGAATTGGTTTCGTATGTTAATTGGTTCAATCGATCACGAAGTAATCGTTGAGTATGTGGGAGCCGTTATGGATCTCCAGATCCCGCTGATGGTTATTGATGGGAGAGGTGTCTTCATCATGTCTGCATATTCACGAACCGTAGGGTGACATACTTAAGGTTCAAAGTTGTTTTAAGTAGATATGGAATTTGCGTTGGAGACCGAATGTTGTTCGGAGTCTCGGGATGGATCCGGGACATCACGAGGAGATCCGGAATGGTCCGGAGAATAAGATTCATATATTAGGAATCATTTTCCATGCTACGAACCCTTCACTGGACTCCGTCGGTTCCGGGATGTCCGAGCCTGGGCTCCGCCAGGTTAGCACTAGGAGGTGCTACCTGTCGGGACTCGTACCTTGGTGAGGAATCCGGGTATCATCGTTGACCTGGAGCTTCTTTGGTGGTGCCCACGAGGTCCAGGAGAGGTGTAGAGGGAACCGACCCCCGAGGAGGTGGTACGTCATCGTATCAGGGAGGAGGACGAGCACATACGGTGACATATGTATCTTTTGGAGACTAGGTTCTCCAATATCTGGCAGGTTCACGGATCTGACCCGAGTTATTCTCCGGTGATGGTTCCTTTTCTCTGGCTGCAGAGCTTCCATAACACAGAACGCGGTAGCCGAGTTCGCTAGTTTGATATGAGCGAGATGGATTAATAATGTACTTTATCTTATATTATTATACTTTATCTTAATGCAAAATTGTTTCATTATTAGTACGTAATCTTTTTTCTGTAGCCGAGTTGTCGCAATTGTAATATTCTTTTACTTAATGCAATATTCTTTTTCTGTATTAGTTAAGCTATGGACGGTAGACAGAATGAAGATGAGCTTCTCAACATGATAGATGAGGGTACTGGGGGTTCTTATTACGATGGCTCCGAGTATCTTAATTTTTCTGGAGAAGACGAGGGTGGATACGATTGTGGAGACGATGGTGCTAACCATGGTGGAGACCATGGTGAAGACACCATAATAATAACAAACTCCGTCGAGGTATATAAAGCCTCTACCGATCGATCACTAGTATAGATGCACTAATTGATTCGTATATATGTACTGACGAATGTTTTTTCTCTTAGACCTCCGCATCCGGCCAATCTTCTACAAGGACAAGAGGCCCGGCACAAAAGTTGTCCGCTGATGTCCGTTTCAGCATTGAGTTAGTCTCTGTGCTGGGTCAACCGCAGGAGCACAAAGAATCTGTTAATGCATTTATACATCAATGCGGAGTGATTGCTAGAGACACCGTCCCGATCACCACGCGAGAGTGGAATAAGCCAGAAAAGAAAAGGGATCCAGCTGGGGCTAGTTTCGTAGATGATAGAGCGAGAGATGCGATGCTCTTATGACACATTTCACCCTACCAGTCTTGGAGACTGATGAGGTCACACAACAAATGACGAGGAAAGTCAAGCAGTTTGCTCTTAAGAAGATGGGCGAACTATTCAAGGAATGGAAGAAAAGATTGTACCACAACTATGTCTTGAAGAAAAAAACTCCTCCATTCACTGGCCCACTAGAGAAGCAGCAGGATAACTGGGCCGCATTTGTGGAATACAAGAACTCGGCACAAGAACTCGACTGGACGAACAAGAGGGTTCGGACCTTCTTGTCCATGGGCTATCGGGTTTCCCGAGGACCTTGACACGTACAGAAGCCAAGCGAGAAAAACAAAGCGGCAAAAAGAGGAGGATGTGGAGCGGTTCGCGAGGTTTGAAGCCATGTTGTAGGAGCATCGGCAAGAGCTTAATGAACTTATATAACTCCGACAGCAAGATCCTGCACCAGACAGTACGGTCGGTCCATCGCAACGGAAAAGCAGCGTGGCTTCCACGGAGGGCCACGGTAATGATGCAACGATGGATGTGTACCCCGTGGATGCAATTAAGGAGAAGACTAGTTGTGAGCTGCATGTTGAACTGAAGAACATATCCATGAAGGTGGCGGTCGGCTTTGCTTTACCTTCTACACCGGGAGCGACCTACCATTGCAATCCGATTCCAGCTGGCTATGCTCGTGTCGGTGTGGATGAAGTTCAACCGATGTGTCAGTCAATACAACTTGACATCCCTGGAGGTGAAGGGGAGACGACACTGGGAGAAGTCACGAGTGGCTTCATTCTTTGGAAAAAAGAATACATCAAGTTTCCAGGATCGACACCAAGGCCACCTTCTCCACCGAGAAACAATCCATCACCTCCAAGGCCACCATCTCCTCTCAGTAAAAGTCCACCTCCAATTCCACCTCCAAGGGCACCGTCTCCTCCCAGTAAAAGTCTACCACCTCCAAGTCCAATCCATGACCCCAACATGAGTCCATCTCAATCTACGCAGCCGCCTTCACCCACTAAGGGCCAAAAGCGGAAGAATATCACCGCTCCGTCGAGCGATAATCGACGCCCAAAGCGACAGTTGTCGCCCCTCCCAAGAGTACCGCTGGTTCCTCCCAACAGGGCTTACGACCTGACCGATGAGGAGACCGATGCGGTCGTACGGGCCGAAGTGGATGCTCATTTTAAAAAGAAACAACCTGAGCCATAGGTCCAAATAAAACCGGAAACCAAGGAGCACTTTAGGAAATTACTGACGCAGCCATCCCAAACTCAGTTAAATGCGCCAGATGACTATACACGATGTCTTCAGAAGACACTGAAACAGAAGAGATCAAGTGGTAGAGGAAGCATCACAAAAGAGGTTCCCCAGCAGGGGGAACAAGCAAAACAATCGAGTGGTAGCGGAAGCATCAGAACGGACGTTCCCCAGCTGGGGAAACAAGCAAAAAATTGAGTGGTAGCCGAAGAACTAAAAGAGACGTTCCCCAGCTGGGGAAACAAGCAAATCGATCCCCCCCCCCGCTCCAGGTGCACATACCCGAAACTCAACTATATGAGGGAGAACCTATGGATCTGGAAGCGGCTAAGATATTGGCCGAGCAATGTAATATATCTATTCATGACATTATTCACGGCGCTCATATGCCCAAGGCTGAGGTAGCACCCAAATTTGTTCACGGGGAGCCTCAGGTCAGTTCTGAGAGGCTTCAGGATAAGCAACAAAAATGCGACGATTCCATGAATGATACATGAAAGCATCAAAAGAAGAGCGATATTGGCTCATAGTGAAAGTTCGAAAAGAGCATTACTTCGCTGAAGACGAGGTCCCTATTGAATTTACAAAATTCTTTTAGTTATTCAATCTAAAGGACCTCGACAAATCTATCCTCAGTTGCTATTGTCTGTAAGTGATTACTTTATTTATGTAATTAAGTCTCTAGCTCAGCTTGTTCAATTCATTGCCGGTAAGTATACTCACTATATTCTTTTGTACGCTATATATAATGATGCAGATTGAAGATTATCGAATGTAAAAGAAAGGTTATCAACGAATTTGGGTTCATTAACCCACATCGAGTTAATGGAGGTGTGCTAAAGGATAAGCCACTAGAGACCGAGCAAAATTTGCTCGGTTTCTCACGAACCAGCATTTCTGTAATGAAATACTATTTCCTTACCAAGTTTTGCTCCGGTTTCTCACGAACCAGCATTTCTGTAATGAAATACTATTTCCTTACCACGACGACAAGTGAGTTCTTGTACACATTAACTTTTGCTTACTCGATGTTCAGTGTAAATGATGAGTTTACGTATGTAAACCTTGCGTAGGTACCACTGGATTCTTCTAAGCATTTCAGTTGACTTGGAAAGAGTTCACATCATGGACTCACTAAACAAAGATATTGAAGCCTACCGCGGCATTATCGATATGCTCCAGAGGTAATTTCAACCATTATCGCACTATATCGGTTTCTTTCGTTCATTTTCTAGGATATCAAGTAGTTATTAACCCATACATTCATTTTCTTTGTCGGGTAGGGTTTAGACACGGTTCAAGAACAAGGTCCGCGGTTAATGGTATGAGGAGCTATTTTTTAATCAGTCTCGGTAAGTAGTACGAGCTAAGTCCACGCATCTATTTAATTCTAGTTTATGTGCATTTATCATGCTAGAGTTATTATTTGATTGAATTCTATTCTTATAAAGTGCGCGACGCGGCCACGAGGGACTAATCTATGTGGATTCTACGTGTGCGAGTTCATTCGCATCACTACTAAGAAGTCCTTAGAAACTGTTAAAGTAAGTAAACAATATATTCACCCTTTATTTTCATTACAAAAAGTTGTGTTGAGTCTAATTCATACGATCTTCTTCTTTATAGTTGGACGCGATGCAGGACAAACTCCTACCAGAGGACCGTCTACTAGCAATCCAAGAGGAATTTGCTGGATTTTTTGTCGACGAGGTCATAGACCCATGCGGAGAATTCTCTCTAGATAGACCCTAAAGCATCCATGTAATGATCTCCATGTAATCAAATAGACAGGCTCTAGACCGGTTGAGACTCCATGTATGCTTGTAAGAGAAATTATATTATATATTGCATCAATGTGTACAAGTACTGTGTAGTAGCGTTCTGTATGTATACGAAAACTTGTTTCTAATAAAAACACATAATGAAAAATAATTGGAATAATTGAACACAGAATGAAAAGAAAAACACAAAACCCTAAAATCCCATCTCCTACCGCGGCAGCCAAATGGCCCAAAACTCTGCCGCGACAGGGAACCTTTAATCCCGCTTTGGCAGTCCCGGTTCGCAATCCGGGACTAAAGGTCCTTACGAACCGGGGCTAATGGCCTAGTTTCTACAAGTGTCATCCTTCCATCCATATTGCTCCCTTCGTCTCAAAATAGATGTCAAAAATCTGTTTAGATTTATGTCCACGCAATAAAATACGTCACAAATTTTTGATATTTATTTCAAGTTGGAGGAGTACATTATTAATGCATACTTGTAATAAATCGGAGTACCGTAGTCTTCGTTTTCGTGTATGCGCGAGGCCCGAGTGGGCGAGCTGAGCACCTAGACTAGACGGACACGGGAAGTTCTCAACTTCCACACAAATACATGTAGCAGTCGGACCTGTTACCGGCCGGCCGGTGTTAGATAAAAACGGAGACCACGTGTATGACTTGAGACTAGAACACGTCTAGCGATTCGGGATGGATCTGTCTACAGCAGCGGCGTCTCCGGCGACCGGCGCCATGCCATTGCCACGCCCGCTCGAGGCGACGCTAAAGCACCATGTCTCGCCTTCCCGGGTGCACGTCCAGATGCGGCTGAAGGAGCGCACGGCCGTCGGCGCGTGCTCCCTGCGCTTGCGCTGTTCCTTGACGACCTCCAGCGAGAAACAACTGACCGGAGCGCCTGGGGTGGAGGTCGAGGAAGAGGGGGAACCGACCGATTACGAGCGTTCCCTCGACGGTGTCGACCTCCGCAGCCACGACGCATGCCGCGCCGCCGTCCACAAGTTGCTCTCGGAGATACCGGGTGCGGTATCCCTGCTCGACCCGGCGGCGGGCGAGTGGTACGAGCCCGTGCTCCGCGCCGCCGCGGACGACATCGTCAGCCAGCTACAGCAGGTGACGAGCGGCGAGCAGATACGCGGCCACGCCTTCGACGTGTCGCTGTCCATCGAGGAGACCTTCCGGTTCGTCCAGCCGGAGGCCTTGCTGCTGGCGTGCGAGGAGGCGGCGATCCTTACTAGTTCCCGGCGGAGCCCGGAAGAGCGCTGCGCCGTCTGCATGGAGTGCTTGCCCTTGCCGGCCACACCAGATGCTCGACCGGCCGTCTGCATGGAGGAGAAGGCGGTGCCGTTTACCCTGCCGTCGTGTGGCCACACGTTCCACCGAGGGTGCATCGCCGCGTGGTTTCCAGAAGGGGAGCACGTGCCCGCTGTGCCGCTGCGACATGATGTACTGCCTCTTTGACGTGGAGAAGCAATTTGGATTACAAAGGAATAACGAGAACGAGATGGAAGAAGAGGCCGGAGGAACAGGTTGACATGAAGGGACATTTCCTCAAATTAAAGGATTTTTTTGCTGATTAATTATCTGCAGTAATGGTGTTTGTGCATTTATTTGTTTTGATGACAAAAATGGCAAAGACGTCGCATGAGCTAGTATAGTCTAGTGTCATCCAAATTCGTGTCATTTTTAACAAAGATAAGTACACATGTGCTGGATCAATGGCCAGACGCCAGAAAAGGATGCACGACTACATAACGAGAACATGGACAAAGGTTAGAGGGCACACGCGGAAACCAAGGAAAAGAGGAAGATCAGCGATAGAGCGAGGAGGCAAATGCGGCAGCAGACAGAAAAGAATGAAGGGACAGGGAAGATTACATCTAAGAAGAACCACACTTACCATGATATGGTCCAGAATTAAGCTCCATGAATGTCACTCCCATTGCAAGGATTCCCAAAAAGCAGCAACCCTTTCAGCGGTGCCTTTAAATATCTCAACCTATTTCGTTGCAACCCACAGATATTCAGCTATAACAGGTGTACAGTATATGAGTAAAAAAATTGGTGCTCAGAATTAAATCAGGGGCCGGTGTCCACGGTGGTCGATCCTTATGTTCCAGTAGGATCATCGTCATCGGCCATTGGCGCTTGTCAGGACCAACGTTCCGAAACTGAAATGATTTGTTGGCGGCCCGTAGGTTGCCACCGGCATCCTCGGCGGTAGGCTCGGCAACGGCGCTTCAAACCGCAGCACGTTAATAGCTTGCCTGATGGACGGCCTCAGGCCACGGTCTGGGTGTGCGCACCAGAGACCGACGACCATGACGCGCTCTATTTCATGGCCGTCAAACTTCCCCCTGAGCCGCTCGTCGGCAGCGCCAAGGATCACTCCTCCACCGTACAAGTCCCACACCCACTGCACCAGGTGGACGACATCGCCGTTTTCATGGACCACAGCCGGACATTTACCGCACGCAACCTCGAGGAGGACGACCCCGAAGCTGTAGACGTCTGACTCGACGCTCGCCCTGCCGGTCAGCACACTCTCTGGATCGATGTACCCCAATGTGCCAGCCATGCCGGTCGTGTGTGATTTTCTACCGTCGTTTATGAGCCTTGCGAGCCCGAAGTCGCCGAGCTTGGCGGTGAAGGAGGCGTCTAGCATGATGTTGCTTGGCTTGATGTCTCTGTGCACCACACGCTGCTCCGTGTCCTGGTGTAGGTAGAGAAGCGCCGAACCTATGCCGAGCACTATCTCATACCTGAAAAATGTCAAGAGTATCACGGTAAAATGAGGAAAATGTAAAATTCTCACAAGAAACATATTAAATCCATGAAGGATTGATTATACGGTACCGCGAATAAGCATATTTCTTTGAAATATATACATACCTAACCGGCCATGCCAGCACGCAGTCTTGTTTGTACAAATGAGTGTCTAGGCTGCCATTATGCATCAACTCGTAGACCAGGAGCAGCTCGTCACCGCCATGGCACCAACCGATGAGCTGTACAAGGTTCCGGTGCCTGAGCCGGCTAATGATGTTCACCTCGGAGACGAACTCCTTCCAGCCTTGTCGAGAGGTCTCAGATACCCTCTTGACGGCCACTTCTCGGTTCATGTCACTCAGGAATCCTCGGTACACAGATCCAAAGCCACCTCTACCGAGCGCCTTGTCGTTGGAGAAGTTGTCGGTCGCGGCAGCAAGCTCGTGGTAGAAAAATCGCCGGGGGCCGGAAGCCCCTTGGCCCAGTTCCTCCTCCACGAGTTCTCCGCGGAAGAGTGTTGCGGTGGCCCTCGCTTTGGGTAGCTGTTTGGTGGCATTGCGTCTTCTCCGCCAGCGGATGAGGAGGTAAGCTGGGATGCCGAGAGAAATCAGGAACGCCGCAGGCAAGCCGACCAGTAGGGCTAGTTTGCGGGGGCTCGAGCTCGAGGTGTCACCACCTTCTCCGATAAAAGATGGAAACAAGTAGGAATTAGCACAAATCAAAGTTAAGCTTCTTAACTAGAATATAGATTTCCAACTATGACAAGCTTATTCCGAGGAACATTTTTGCTAAATCAAAATTAAGTCGACGCCCTGCAGAGCAGTCCTACATCTACATATAGAGATTTATTCATACAGGGATAGTGGAACACTGGGAAAGCTAGAGTTTTTTTTTTTTTGGAGAAAGGGGAAAGCTAGACTTACATATAAGAAACCGTTGGACTATGTATAAGGGACTAATTCGACCGAGAATTAAGTTAGAGGGATGTCAACTCTATAACCACCAGATTTGCATCGAGATTCGTGTGTCCTACGAGTTGCAGGTGGATATGCAAGTGAGATTGTAACTAGGGATTTTGTGTTGCATGTGGGATTCGAAACTAAGACTTTTTTAATTGCAAGTGAGTTGCAACTATATTTTTAAGTTGTAAGTGGGGTTGCAAACTGACAAAAATAGCTCTAAGCGGTAAAACATATATTCACACAATAAAAAGGTTATTCATGTACTATCAAATAGTAATATAGATGATGTCACTGAATTAGTAACATTCCGAAAAAAAACGTGCGGTCAAATAGAGATGTTAATATTGGTTTTCAATGAAATGAGAGCAGTCCTCACCACGGACGTAGCATCCATCTCCAGCCAGGAACCCGTCGCCGTCCATGCCCGGCACGCACGCGCACCGGTGCCCCGCCGACCCGCTCGGCGATTCTATGTCGGAGCAGGTCGCGTTTGCCGAGCAACGTTCGTCGCCACCGGCGCATGTGCCGTTGAGCCACCACCCCAGCTCCGCGACGCCGAACTGCAACGATGTCGTGCCATCCACCGTGTAAATATCCGAGGCAGAGGTCAGCACGTAGTTGCACTTTGAACTCTCCCCCTTCTCCCACCGCAGAAAGGTGACCGGGTCTGTGCCGTTCATTGCCGCGGAGGACACGCACGCCACGGAAGCCGTGGACAAGGTGCACTGCGCCGTGCGGGACAGGTTGGACATGACTCCTGCGGGCACGCTGCATACGGACATGGTGATCTCAGGGCAGCCGAGGAGGAACAACCCGGTGCGGGATGACACAGCGTAGTTGGCGCCGGAGAGCGACCTCCTGGCTTCGAGGACGCTGCGGCTGCACGACGGCGGGAAGGCGATGAGGACGGCGGAGGAGGTGGAGTTGAAGGAGATAACGCTGTACGAGGTGCCGTTGTCTCGGAGTAGCGGCACGGAGCCGTTGGCGTCGCAGGACAGGGGGATGGGGCAGCCAGCGGAGAAGCCGAAAGGGTAGGGGACGGGGGTGGCCCCGCCGCACCGGCGCTGGCACACGCCAGAAGCTGCGGCCGCGGCAGAGTAGCTGGTTTCATGGGAGACGATTGCGCCGCCGCACCGGTGGTTGCACAGGTTCCCGTCAGTTGTGTCGTCGGCGAAGGTTTCATGGGGAAGAAAGCAAACGAGGAGGATGAGGGACCAGAAGAAGAAGAAGAGGTGCGTAATCGATCTCATGGTGCAAGAGGAACATGAGCTACGGAATTGATGAAGTCGGTCTTCTTGGCGAGAAGAAGTAGCCACAAATTTACACCGATTTTTCTCAGCTAGAAGTAGACGGCGATTATTATTCTTCAGATTAGACTTCAGAGTCGCCCAGCTGTGTCCTTTGTCAGACACAGAATTTTCAGACCAAGGCATAGAGAGGGAGAGTGACCTGGACTTGAAGAAGTTCCGCAGACCAGATCGCCTCTGCCTGCGACGCGCGTACATCCGGAGGCACATCGACATCCGGTCATGCCAATGCAGCAGCAGAACTCTTATGATTGAAAAACAAGCTGCGGCATGACCGGATATTTTCTGAAAATATTGTCTCCGTATGTATAGTGATTGCATAAACCTGGAGTATATGATACTTGACATTTGAATAGAAAAACAGAACCGCTGCCCTATTTCAAAAAATAAAAAGGTATGATATGGACTCACTTTTGCTCCTGGCTGATCCTTTCAGCTTCTGAGCGATATTTTTTTTACCTGGGTGAAGCACATGATCAATTGATTCTGGCTTTGCTACTAGCTGATGAAAAAAATTCCATACTGATTTATAGCAGCACCAAGTGTGAGATACACCTCGTTCCAAGAAAAAAAGGGTGAGATACAAGTCCTGATGTCCTTCTCACTGCAACAGGTGGATCACGGCTCCTTCATCATCATCTCATGGAGGTAATTAAAGCCATGGCAGGCCAGTTGTGGACTGGTGGTTGACGACCTTGGTGCGGGTGATATAGGTACGCCAAGAATGAGCCCCCTCCATAAGCATTTGCTTTCAATATTCCACCAGCTCGTCATATTTGGCATTTTCTCAGAAATTGAGTATAAGTAGATCGGTCAACTTTGGTGGGCACGTTGTTTTGGTTATTTTGGGCACAGTAGACTATAGCTCATCTACTTACGCATCAAGTGGTTGACAGCCTAACTTCTGCTACAGTTATTATTGCAGGACAAGGACTGCTAGAGAATGATACTACTAAGTTGGACTTGGTGCTGTCAAAGAAAATAGTTGACTTGGTTACCGATGGTTTCATCATTCATGTCTCGGTATTGATATTCTAAAAAATGTCTCCGTATGGATAGTGATTGCATAAAACTATATGATACTTGACATTTCAACAGAAAAGCAGAACTTCTGCGCTATTTCAAAAAATATAAGGGTATGATATGGACTCACCTTTGCTATTGGCTGATCCTTTCTGCTTCTGAGCGGATTTTGTTTTTACCTGGGTGAAGCACGTGATCAATTGATTCTGGCTTTGCTACAAGCTGATGAAAAAAATTCCACGCTGATTTATACCAGCACCAAGTGTGAGATACACATTGTTCCAAGAAAAAAAGGGTGAGATACAAGTCCTGATGTCCTTGTCGCTGGCTAGTCACAGGATAGTCGTCGTTAATAATTCTTCTGCTTGAGCTGTCATGGAAAGAGACAGATAACCAAACCCCAATATACTGAATAGTGAATAGTCTTCTGTTAACTTGCTAATTCTACTCATCATATGTATATCCTCTCCAGACCTGTCACACACTCATACACGATTGTACTGATCAAAATTGTGCATGGCTTTTAAAATTTTGAGTAGCTCATAACTATTAGAACCTGTTCAGTTCAAGCATACATATAAAGTGATTATATTAGTTATAAGTAGTAGTACTATGGTGGCCCCACGAGCCCAACGAGGTGAGAAGCACCAGTATATGTGGCCATAGATGAAAATTATCAATTATCTCTTTTACAGTATATGGTGGCATGTAAAATGCAGGTGCTTGAACAGGCTTAGCATAACAAACTGTTTTTTCTTGCTATGTAGGGTCTTTGAGGGGTCAATTTTGTAGCATCAATACTTCAAAAGACTGTCGACACCGACTCAGTACCAAACATCATATATGCATAACTAGTGGTTAAAAACGAAAAGGAAAGGGTAATATACTTCGCATGCTTTTCATATCAGAGATATTGCTAGACAGTGGTTCTGAAGAAGAAAATCGGGGTACGAACTGGCACTGACTGAAAACAGTGGTCACCATGGAATTTCTTGACCATCCCAAGCAAAGAAGTTCCCATTGTTGGTCTTCTTGGCATTGTCAATGGACAGGAGTTTCCGTACAGAGAACTCCCTCGCGAAGAGCTTATCCTTGGCTACATTTCTTTGGAATGGCCGTGAGAGGTCGGTATCGACTTTTCCTGGATGTAGCAAAATGCACACGATGTTGTCTTTCTTGCCCAACTTGACTGATGCGGTCATTGTCACTGCAAAATATGACAAAGGGGTGCAATTAACAAATCTAAGACAAAGAACGGTAGATAATTTCATGATTACTAGTTTGTTCCAGATAGATACACCAAATAACAAGAATATTAGTACTCCCTCTGATCCAAATTAATTGACTTTGATTTGTCTAGATTCAGATGTATCTAGACATGTTTTAGTGCTAGATACATCCGAATCTAGACAAACTTGAGTCAATTAATTTGGATCGGAGGGAGTATGGAAATATGGATAGTAGGCTAGTGAAATCTGAATGTGAACATGCATCTTACTGTTCACATACATTGATTCAGTGCAGTTTTCGAAGGTCTGTAGGAATGCCAGCCTCCCAGAGCATCGTCTCCTATCAACCCAACCCTTGCGCTCATATTTACAACCAACGAGAAACCTTTTGCTGTTTCTTAGCTCACATCATTCTTCAGGAACAGATGCATGTGCTGACAAGAAGAAAAATCAATTTAGACACTGGAGTAAGCACGGCCACAGGGACTGGAGGAATGCCGACACAGTTTGGAGCATAAAGAAGGGGTGACCTCTACCTTGATTAAGCTCGAACGATTAAGCTGGAGAGTTTGGATCATCAGAAAAAAAAACAGAATTTTCAAGAATCAACAAGCTTCCTTTGATGGTTGGATTTCATGATGAACAACAAAAATGTCCAAATGTCCAAAGATTGGCTTAGTAGTACATACAATTAGATATCTCCTTTATCTTTTGTAAGTTTTATCCTTTGTAATTATTTGTAACATACTTGTCCAGATATAGCTCCCTGGAATACGACAGCAACAACTTACCAGGAAATCAAGCTTACTTACATACTTGTCTGATCAATATCTCAGCTAAATCGAATGGCAAAAATCAACCGCCTCATAGTCATCGAATGGTAGAGAAAACATCCTACATCAGGATGCATACATCATTTTCAAGTAGCTCCGATTTCCCGGTTCAGTTCAAGCAAAACAAATAAAGTGATTCTGTTAGTTACAAGTAGTACAACCTTAAAAAAATCTGAAATGATCCTATAGACCCCATATCGGCCGTGCAACTGCCATCTATTCAACTTTGTTTCGAGTTGAATGAGTCGTGCTGGCATCCCTGCTGCTGCTGCTGACGCTGCCGGTGCTCTCCAAAGAACCATACGAATCATCAGCCAGTGACGGCATCATGCAGGCCGGGACCGGCATCTTCGCCGGGAGGCTTGGCAGCGGTGTCTCCAACCGCAGCACGCTGACGGCCTGCCTGATCGATGGCCTCAGGCCAGGGTCGGGTTGCCCGCACCAGAGACCGACCACCATGACGCGCTCCATCTCCTGCTCATCAAACTTGCCGTCCAACCGTGGGTCGGCTGCCTTGAGGATGGTCCCTTCAGCATACGACTCCCAGACCCACTGCACCAGGTGGATGACGGCTCCCTCATCATCGTCTCAGGGCACGGCTGGCCTTCGGCAGCAGGCAATTTCAAGCAGAACGACCCCAAAGCTGTACACGTCGGATTCCATGCTGGCCGTGCCCGAGAAAACGCACTTTGGGTCCATGTACCCGAGCGTCCCGGCTGCGTCCGTTGTGAGCGAGCCCCGGCCGTCGCAGACGAACCTCGCGAGGCCGAAGTCACCCAGCTTGGCATTGAAGGACCCGTCCAGCATGATGTTGCTCGGCTTGATGTCCCTGTGCACGACACACTGGTCCATCTCCTGGTGCAGGTACAGCAGCCCGGAACCGAGGCCAAGCGCAACCTCATACCTGACTGTCCATGGCAGCAAGTGGTCTGGCTTGTACAAGTGAGCATCCAGGCTGCCGTTGGGCATCAGTTCGTAGACAAGCAGAAGATCATCGTCTTTGCCGCCGTAGAACCACCCAAGGAGCTGCACTAGGTTTCGGTGCCGGAGCCGGCTGATGATCTTCACCTCAGAAACAAACTCCTTCCAGCCCTGACGGGAGCTCTTGGACACTTTCTTCACAGCGATGTGAAGGTTTGTTTTGTTGAGGAACCCCTGGTAAACGGACCCAAAACCTCCTTCACCTAACTTGTTGCGGCTGGAGAAGCCATCGGTGGCAACCGCAAGCTCATTGTATGTGAATCGCCTGGGCCCTGTCCCTTGCTCCAGCTCATCTTGATATATGCTTTTGCCGCAGTAGTAGGCCACCTGTATCTGCAGTTTTTCCAAGAATGATCCCATGGCAACCCTGCCCACTGCCACCCATCTTCGCCACCGGTACCTCAGGAACCGAAACAAAATGCCGATCAGGCAGACCACTAGCACCACAGAGATGGTGACAATGCTGGAAATGATGGCCACCTTTCGCCGTCGTTTTCTGTGATGCTCCGCCATCTTCCTCTCATAATAATTTTCCCTCTCAGTCATCTCTTTCTCATATTTCTCGCTATACTTGTATCTCTCCAGCTGCACCCGCACCATCTGCGGTTTGTTGGCAAAGATGGCGTAACGCAGGTAGCAGCTCGACCCTTTGATGGCGCCACCGCTGTTGTTCGGGAACATCCGTGGCAGCTGATCAGTGTAGTAGGAGAGGCAGCGTGTGCACTCGCTCGGCGGCAGGTCCCTCGTGCACTGCACGACCGCCCGCACCCATTGCCTGTCCGTGAAAGGCTGTGTGCCCTCCGCGATCCGCACGGCCGCTTGGCTGGCCTTCACCGTGAGCCGACGAATCAGCTTGAACCTTGTCTGGCTCAAGCCAACCGTGTCCACGACGTACCCTACGAGTACGCCTCTGTCGTCCCAAGTTTGGTCAGGGGCTTTGTCGATCCAAGTTCGAGAAGGGGTTTGTTCCACCTGGGGCACGACGGAGAGGTCGACCATGGCAGCAACAGCGAGGTCAGCAACGGAGAAAAATGACTCATAGGAGTATTGGAGGGAGCAAGAGTCGTAGACGGCGCGAACCGTCCGGCTGTGGGGGCACAACTTCATGATACCATCGGGTGCGCGATCGAGGCAATCCTGGCACTCAGCGTCGGTGTCGCCGGCGTAGCACATGAAGAGACCAAAGGCCTCACTGCCTGCCACGCCGAATGTGCCGTTGAAGAAGCCGTTGGAGTCGACGGTCATGGGGATGGCCGACAGGAGACGGTAGAGGTTCACATGGTATGGGCTTCCATCACTATAGTTGCCGGCAGTTGAACACGAGATTACAGATGGCCGCAGGGGCTGGGTGGCCATGCTGTGATCGGCGTCTTCAACAAGTGGGCGGGCATGGCATGCAGGGACGACTGCCAGGAGCAGCAGAAGGCGAACCCATGTAGGTAAAGCCATGGCCGGCCAGTGGTGGACCATGGACTGGTGGTGACGACCTTGGTGAGTTGTGAGAGACAACAATCATACAAGACACTCCTTTGATATAGGTACATCGGTGTATATATGTAGAGAGCAGCTATGTCACCAGGAATGAGCCCCCTCCATAAGCATTTGCTTTCAATATTCCACCAGCTGAGAGATGCAACGACGGCGAGGACGATGATGACAAGTCTGAAAGCCATGGAGGACGGCCAGCCAGGAGGGGATCCAAAGACAGGTAACTAATCTTTGACTGCTCTCACGCTAGCTCTGATTAGTTTATACTTGTGCACCTATCTGACCTAGATTAAGCTTATGTGCACCATATTATTTTTGCTGATGATGATGGAGTACAATCTGTCCGAAGAAGATATACAATTTGGAGCTTGGGTGATGCCAAATGTCATCTGGACGAATTGCCGGCCTGTTTTTGGCTTACATCATGTCTACTGTTTGCCCCACTCAGTATACAAAATAATAGTATTTGCCCCAGTCACCATCCCTTCAGTGAAGTCAAACTAGGCAGAAGACCTGGGGTCTAGGGAGCTAGCAAATGCAGTTTGGACAGTTCTCCACTGATTACGATGCTTGATAGACCAGTAATATGATGAGCTTATCCTCTATACATGTCTGCAGAACTACATGTATCCAACCCTAAATTGATAAAACATGTGTTATGTGAAAAAAAAAGGGAATGATTTGTTAGAATATATAGGAATGCTGTGTGAATGACTTGTTTCTCCATATAAATGAATACATCTATGCCAAAAATATAGATCATCTATGAATGGGCCATAGGTACAACAAACAAATATGTAGAACACTATACCTCAATCTTCAAAGTTCCGAGTAGGGGTATATGATATGAAAGAGACATTCTTCAAACTCAGAGTTCTCCATCTTCTTAAAGAAGACCCGAAAATATATATACCACGAAATATATCTTCAGCAACCATCCCAATGGCCTGGTCTGGAAGTGCTCTAAGAACGGCATCTACACCATGTCATCTTGCTATAGAGCCACTTTCAAGGATTCCCTAAAATGCTCGGCGTGGAAGCTAACTTGGCGTACCTGGGCTCCTCGTAAAGTCAAGATGTTCTCCTGGCTGGCAAGGCTGAACAGTTGTTGGACCGCAGACCGCCTTCAAAGCTGTGGCATCTCGCATGATCAGACTTGTCATCTCTTTGGTCAAGCTCTGGAGACCATGGTGCTCATCTTGGTGAGCCACCCCATTATCCAGGCAAGTCTGGGCTGTAGTTCTCTCATGTATCAGGTTCCCCTTTAGGCCCCCAGACCCTGACACTCCCCTGATTGAATGGTGGCTTTCGACTAAAGGCTGTGTTCAGAAGAACGACAGAAAGGCACTGCTTCCCTTGTCCTGCTCACTGCATGGATGCTTTGGAAGCACCGAAACACGTGTCTTTGATGGTGCTCGTGCAAACGCCATGATGCTCCTGCTCAGATTAGAGAGGAAGCTAGCATCTGGTCCAGAGCTCGTGCTTTAGGTATTAGGGTTTGCCTGCCCACAGCTGGGATGTTCATTAATCTGCACCATGGAGCTGACGCTGTGTGTGAGTCTTGTAAAACTTTTCTACACTTTCAATATATTAAAACGCAAGCTTTGAATTTTCTCAAAATAAATACAGCATAAATAGTTAAGTACCCACCTAAAAATAATAATACCAAACCAGAAGTATTATGAGTAAAACTACCGAAGTAAAAACTAAGAATGCACACATTGTTTAAGTGGATTGGAGAACAGACTGATGGTGTATCGGCAAGCTAAGACATAATAATAGCTAAGATGTCTCTATAGGGAACAGATACAATCATCTTGGGCCAACTAAACCAAAAGCAGCATAAGAACAACACAAAATGTAGGACATAGTAATCCCTCTCTTAGTAGAGCAGGAGATAGGGAGGAACGAGTTTTTACCAGAGATAAGATGAACTTGTCTCAGTAGCCTCATTTTCCTAGGCGGAAGCGGAACTGATTGTTCTAGAAAATATTATAAAATTTGCTGCATGCATAATACAACCTAAGGAAGTCTTCAAGCAGTGTGTGTATAGGTTTACCTTTTCTTTTTGGAGGGATATCAGAACAGCATTAAGAGCCTCTTTATTTGCAGAATATCAAAAACACACGAATATGAAAAACGTAGAATTGCAATGCATGCTCCAGCAGGATTGAATTTGCAACAAAGTTTGTTTGATTGCATCATAGATTGAGTAAATGGAAATTTTCCTATGAAATGTAGTGCATTCTAATCATCCAAAGTTCCTATAAAAATCCTTTGAATCAAAAAGATCTTTTTTGTCGGGAAAATGGCCCTTAACCGGCATCACGACATCATTCCAAATGGCCCAAGTATCATCGTTTTCTACCAAGAAGAATTAGAAGTACATCACATATGTATTATTAAGCACCAGGAGTCCATTAGTTAGTTGATCCAAGTAACTAACACATCCCGGTGATCTGTTCTTTCACATCCAGGTTACTTAACACTGCATCATGTAGAAGTGATATCTACAGAACACATCAGGAAGGATATTGACAGATGCTTCAGTTATTACTTACATATATGCGAGAAAGCTTGTGTGCGCTCATGCCACATCTTGACCAGTTTGCTAGAAATATCCGTTCATGCATGTCCACTGCTGCTGTGAATCACTCATGGAGGAGATCCATCTGACAGAAAGAACGAAACATGATTAGAGTTTACAATCTCTTCTTTCTTCTTGAAGATCCCAAAGGGCAATCAACCATGTGAAGTATGAGTAGTTTAGGTGTTCAACTTCTCAATCCCCATGCAATCAATCTTCACAATTCGATTACTCGATGTTCAAGGAGAAGTCCCAGAGACACCACCATAAACTCTTTTTCTAATGCTGGCTACTATCCTATCTGCGACCTGGACAGCAGTTTCTTCATCATTTTTTAGCTTGCGCAACTCCTTCGGATCTTTACGCTCCTTTTGAACATCGGAAACAGCCTGTGCTTTCTCCAATATCAACTCTCTCTTTGCTTTAGAATCATCACCTTCCTTTTCTCTGTAGCTGCCAGGCAACTTTCTAGAATGTTGTACTGTGAGCATTAGATCGGTCAACTTATCGACCAGTTCAACTGAACCGAGCCGCTTGAGCTCTTTCATAAGCATCCGGTAAGTGATATACTGGGGCACCAGCCCTCTCCGGAACATGTCCTCAAACTCAGCACATGCTTCCTCGAACCGATGACTCCGGCAAAGCAAATGTACTAGCATGGTGTTTGTCGCCAGATCGGACTCAAAACCATTCATCTCCTTTATCATCTGTATCACTAATTCAACACGACTCACTTCGCTCAACAACTTGATCAAGAGGTTATAAGTGATCTGGTCTGGCGCATAGCCATTGTTGACCATCTTGCTATAGAGATTCATCCCCAGCTCGACATTGCCGGTCTTGGCAAAGAAGATGAAGAAGTAATTGTACGTTTTTGCCGTCGGCAAGATGCCCGCCCCTCCCCAGCATGGCCTTGAGCGCACCACTAGCCCCGGCGGGGTCCCCATACTTGCAGTAACCCAACACAAGCTGAGTTGAATGTAGAGATATTCGGCACGACCCTGTACAGAGGAAATCTCTCGAGCAGCTTGTATGCGTCCCGGCGTGCACAAGGGCGTTCACGATGGGATTGCAGGTGACCAGATTGGCCTCGATCCCCTCCTCCTGCATCTCGTCGAGGAGACACACCGCGCGGTCTGGCTGCTGCGTTAGACAGACCGCCTTGATGAGAGTCCCGTAGGAGACCACCGTCGGGCGCACGCCGGCCTGGCGCATCTCCGCCCAGAGCTTCCCGACCTTGTCCATTCGGCGCGCACCCGACCAGCCGTCTAGGAGCATGTTGTAGGTCCGTTCGTCGGGCGCCGCCTCCCCCTCGTGCCGGCACCGCTCGACGAGTTTGGCGGCCTCGCGCGGGTAGCCCTCCTTGCAGAGCGCCGCAACGGCCACGTTGTTAGCTACCCCGATGATCTCCTCACGATACTGGAATTGTAGGAATAATATTCGAATTACAGAGCTTAATATCTGTAGAAATGGATAGCTACTCTATTGCAGATAGATGAACACCGCCGCCACCGCCGCCAGAGTCGTGATCCCAAGGATAACCTTCTCGTGGTTGCTTTGCTTGCTTATAACGCTAAGCGAAGAGCTTTCTCTACTTGGTCCAGTCCGGGCCCATGTACCGTCTGCTGGGCTGGACAAGTCGTTTGGGCCTGCCGCGATCCAGACACTGGCGGAGCTGTGCATGAATTCTTGGGCGGGCCAGGCTAGAACATAGCGTGTTTTTTCTTCAAATCTGGGACAGTTATTGGGCCAGCCCAGCATGAAATACAAATGGGTGACCAAAACCTGGGCGGGCCATGGCCCAGGTCGGCCCCAACGTAGCTCCGCCACTGGATCCAGAACCAGGCCCATGCCTTCTTCAGTATCCGCTAGTGCCCTGACATCCCCTCCCCCTTGAGAGCCGGCTTGTCCCCAAGCCGGTGCAGTCGGGAATCGCTGTTGAAGTTCTTGTTTATCCTCCCAGGTGATGTCCATGGCTATAGGATCAGACCATTGAACTTGCACTTGTTCGCGGCGTCCCGTGGAAGTGCGGCGCCAACGACTTGCAATGATCTTGGCAGGAAAGATAATGACATCAGTAGGACTAGGAGGAGTGATGGCAACAGGGGTACCTGGGCGAAGGACCTTGCGTAGCTGGGAAACATGAAAAATTGGATGAATTTTGGCATCTGGAGGCAATTCCACTTCATAGGCAACTGGGTTGATTGCCCTGAGGACGTTGTATGGGCCAAAGTATCTGAATGCCAACTTATGGTTCGCACGTCGTGCCACTGAAGATTGCACATAGGGCTGGAGTTTGATAAACACTTCATCACCAGGTGTGAATTTGCGCTCTGTTCTCTTTTTATCAGCCTGTTGCTTCATCAGTTGCTTGGCATGATGAAGATTGTGTTGTAACAGATCTTGCATCAGTTGACGTTCTGCTAACCATTCAGATAACGATGAAACTGTGCATGTGGCTGCACTATCGATGCCCCAGTGCCTGGGTTCCTTGCCATATAGAGCTACAAATGGAGACATCTTGATAGCTGAATGGAAACTGGTGTTGTACCAATATTCTGCGAGAGAAAGGTACTGGCTCCATTTGTGAGGATTGGCATGAGTGAAACAACGCAAGTAGATCTCAAGGCACTGATTCACACGCTCAGATTGTCCATCTGTCTGAGGGTGATATGCTGAGCTCATGCTTAGTTCACTCCCTAGCAAGGAGAAGAGTTGTTGCCAAAATTTGCTTGTGAAGATGGGGTCCCTATCAGACACCATGATTTGTGGTAATCCATGCAACTTGAACACATTATCCATATAGACAGCAGCAACTTTGGCAGCAGTAAAAGGATGATGTAATGGAATAAAGTGAACATAATGTGTAAACTTGTCCACTACCACCATAATACTGTTTGCCATACCAGAAGTTGGGAGCCCTTCAATGAAGTCCATAGTCACCATTTTCCAAGATTCATCAGGGGTGGGCAGGGGTTGCAATAAACCTGGGTATTTGACTCTCTCAGGTTTAGCCTGCTGACAGATCATGCATGACTGGACAAAGGTCTTAATTTGTTTCTTCATTTTGGGCCAAGCAAATAATTTCCTAATCCTGAAATATGTAGCAGGAAAACCCGAATGACCACCAATCTTACTAGCATGAAAAGCTGTCATAACCTTTTCTTGCAGCACTGGAGAACCTCCCAGCCAGATTTTCTGTCTAAAGTACAGTAGGTTATCCACAAGAGTAAATCTGCCTTTACTGTCAGGTCCTTGTTGCAGTTTAGCAATCCAGTTACTGGCGTGCACATTGGTGTTGTAGCCTTGCTTGATCTCATCCAACCAGATAGGTTGGCAGGTAGTGATTGATTGTAGAGGAATGACAGGGATGTGAGATCTTCTCGATAGAGCATCAGCTGCGTTATTGTCAGGTCCTTTCCTGTAGGAGATTTTATATTGCAAACCCAATAGCTTAGTGAAAGCTTTTTGTTGCCAAACCGTGGTCAAACGCTGATCATCCAAATGCACTAAGCTTTTCTGGTCAGTGCGAATTAGGAATTCCCTATGTTGTAAATATGGGCGCCACTGTTCAATAGCCATTAACACTGCTAGGCACTCTTTCTCATAGGTTGAGAGACCCCTGTTCTTTGGCCCAAGAGGTTTACTCATGTAAGCTATGGGATGTCCATCCTGCTGCTGCACTGCACCTACCCCAGTGTCGCATGCATCTGTATCTATGACAAATTGTTTGGAGAAGTCAGGCAGTTGCAACACTGGGGCTTGCACCAGTTTTTGTTTGAGTAACTGGAATGTAGTATCAGTTGTATCAGTCCACACAAATGGTGTGTGTTTCTTGAGTAAATTGAACAGTGGCCTTGCAATAATTCCGAAGTGGTGGACAAATTTACGATAATATCCTGCGAGCCCCAGGAAGCTTTGAACGTCCTTGCTATTTTGCGGCGTTGGCCAATTAGCTACCTTAGCGATCTTGTCAGGATCAGACGACACACCGTGCTTGTCAATCACGTGACCTAGGTAGGCGATGCGTTGTTGGGCGAAGGAGCATTTGGATAGTTTGACCTGCCAGTGGTCTCGGCGGAGCAGCTCCAGTACTGCTGTCAGATGTAGAATATGTTCATCTAATGACATGCTGTACACCAGGATGTCGTCGAAAAACACGACAACACATTTGCGGAGGAGTGGGCGGAGCGTAGTGTTCATTGCTCCCAAGAAGGTTGCCGGCGCACCTGCCAACCCAAATGGCATGACCTTGTACTCCCAATGGCCAGAGTGTGTTTGGAAAGCGGTTTTCAGTTCTTCTCCAGGTGCGAGGCGGATCTGGTGATAGCCAGCGCGGAGATCTAGTTTGGAGAACCAACATGCGCCGGATAGTTCATCGAGCAACTCGTCGATGATTGGTACTGGGTATTTGCTGATGACGGTCATCGAATTCAGCTTGCGATAGTCTACACACAGTCTCCATGTGCCGTCCTTTTTCTTGACTAAGATTGCAGGGGAGCAGAAGTGACTTGTACTTCTCTGTATGATGCCTGATTCAAGCAGTTCTGCTACCTGGCGTTCAATTTCTGTCTTCAATTCAGGCTTGTGCCTATACGCTCTTGTGTTGACAGGTTGTGCCCCAGGCATGAGTGGAATACGATGGTCACACTCACGGCATGGTGACAACTGTGTGGGTGTTGTGAATACATCAGCAAATTGATCGAGGACTGATTGAACTTCTTTTGGAGTAACTTCCTCGATCTGGAGAGTATCATCCAAGGCATAAATGTGGATAAGATGAGCTGCTGAATTATGACGACAAATGTTGGATAGTTTTGTAGATGAAATAACAGAGCATTGCAACTTAGCAGTACCGTGTCCTTGCAATTGTAATGGACCTGTGTCAGTCTGCAGTTGGAGTGTTTTCTGTACCCAGTCTATGTTGAGATTATGCTCTTCAAGCCAGTCCATACCCAGTATGACGTCGAATGAACCCAGAGGCAATATCTTCAGGTCAGTGTGAAACATTGCTCCTTGAGATGACCATTGGCAAGCAGGTATGAAAGTTGCACATCTATGCGTAGATCCATCAGCCACTTTTACTAAACATGGTTTGTGTAATTCCTGAACTCCAGCCAAACGATCAGCTAGCTGTTTGTTAATGAAAGAAGTGGAACTGCCGGAATCCACCAGAATAAGGACTTCATGATTATCAATGTAAGCATGTAACTGAATAACTCCTTTTTCCTCTGCGACTGCTCCTGTCAAAGCATGAATTGATATAGAACAAACTGTTTCAGTGTCCATTGGTAAGTTTGCAGACTGATCTGAGCCTGTGAGTTCCTCATGGGAAAACAAGGCCAATAATTCCTCCACAATATGCATCTGTACCGTGGAAGGGCAAGTATGTTCACTTCCCCACCGTTCACCACACTTGAAGCACAGACCCTTGGCTTTTCTGTAGTTGCGCAATGTTGTCAGTTTGGCGTCATTGTTAGGACGAGCCGTATCAATCCCTCTGTGATCTACAGCTCTTGTTACTGGCGTGGAAGGTGAATTAATTTGTAACTGAGAGAAGCTTCTACTTGGTATTCTGATATACCGTTGGTCAGCTGCTCTGGGAATTGGTATATATTCGCCTTCAGTTACCTCTTCTTGTAACAGAGCTAGAGAGCAAGCAGTGTCCAGATCAGCCGGTCGCTGCACCATGATGACTGCCCTGATATCAGGCCGTAGCCCCTCGATAAATCGAGTGAGAAAATAAAAGGGGTGAGTTCCATCTGAATATGAGACCAAATGATTTACAAGTATATCAAATCGTTCTATGTATTCAGCCACTGTGGAAGTTTGTTTAATAGTGTAGAATTGACGAATGAGGAGTTGATGTCTATCACGCCCAAAACGAGTGCACAACAAGGAAGTGAAAGAAATCCAATCTAGAGCCACTAATTTTTTCTGAATTGACTGAAGCCAGATTCCAGCAGCACCGGAAAAATGGAGAATAGCCATCGCTACCCAGTAGGAATCATGTATAGCAAATAACTGAAAATATTGTTCAGCTAAGGTTTTCCAGAGGTTAGGATTGTCCCCGGAGAAAGGTGGAAACGGCATGGTTGGGGCATTGGCACCCAAACCAGCCATGATCTGGCTAGCTAGCATATTAGGATCACTGGCTCGCTCTGATAAGGGAACTTGGAAGGAAAACATACCCGTGACCGGAGGCGCCGATGGTGAAGGTGAATTCACCATCGGCAAACCCCCGGAAGATAGCGGATTGCCGTGGCCGAATTGCCCGTGGACCTCCCCGCGAGGAATTAGCGGGGTCGTGCCGTCACCCACAGCCGACGCCGGTCCACCAGTTGCGTCGGTGATGGGGTTGCGCTGGCGCTGGAGTTCCGCGACGGTGTTCTGGAGCTGGGAGAGGCGCTCCTCCAGATCGGGCTTCCACAGCGCCAGATCGCGCAGCTGCGTCGACTGCGATGCAAGCTGGAGCGCAAGCGCGTCTTGAGACTTCTGCAGCGAGAGCCCTTGCGCCACCGCTGCATCACTGCGGTTGGAGAGATCCAGATGCATGCGGTCCAAGTACTCCTTCAGGGCCGGGTCCATGGCGTTGACGAACCGACTTCGCTCCTGGGTCTTGAGCCTGGTTTCCAGCTTGTGGAATTGGGGATCGAGCGGTCTCTGATACCAGCTGTTAGCTACCCCGATGATCTCCTCACGATACTGGAATTGTAGGAATAATATTCGAATTACAGAGCTCAATATTTGTAGAAATGGATAGCTACTCTATTGCAGATAGATGAACACCGCCGCCACCGCCGCCAGAGTCGTGATCCCAAGGATGACCTTCTCGTGGTTGCTTTGCTTGCTTATAACGCTAAGCGAAGAGCTTTCTCTACTTGGTCCAGTCCGGGCCCATGTACCGTCTGCTGGGCTGGACAAGTCGCTTGGGCCTGCCGCGATCCAGAACCAGGCCCATGCCTTCTTCAGTATCCGCTAGTGCCCTGACACATGTTCAGGACGGAGGTCGCGGCGGGGGAGGCGGCGTCGTCATCTAGAGTGTAGCAGTCGGGGTGGTGCCGGAGGAAGTGGAAGGCGCGGAGGGCGGCGGGGGTGCGGCCGAGTCGGGCGTAGCGGCGGACGAGCGGGGCGAAGGTGGCGACGGGAGGGAGCGTGGACGCGGGCGCCAGGAGGCGCCGAAGAGGCCGCAGGAGGCGAGGAGAGATATATCGGCGGCGATGCCAGCCCAGCGGGCGAGCGCTGGGAACGCGGACTCCGGGAGAGCGGTGAGCGACCGGCGGAGGTACGGGAACAGTGCCGGGTCCGGGCCGATGCCGGACACCCGCAGGCGGTCGTCGGGGTCCGCGTCGCCTATAATAAAGACTACGGTGGCGGCTGCTGCTGCAGCGGCGACGGCGACGGCGGAAGCGTTGGGAGGGACAGAAGCGGCAATATGGGAAAGAGAAACCGTGGATTCAGATATGGGAAAGAGAAACCGCCTAGATTTTGCACCAACACGCTTTCTCCACGTCTTCCCAGGAGCATCTCTACTGGTTCGATGTTCCCAGGCCAAAGTCTGAAGAAAAAATCATCGGATATAATTTTTGTCTATCTATCTATCTATCTATCTATCTATCTATCTATCTATCTATCCTATAATTTTGCCTGCGGTAGGTTCGGCGATCAGGAATTTCCGTCCGAAATTTTTCGGACGATTTTATCCCTGCAACTTTGAGGATTCTACAGGTACTGCCACCGCCAAGTGAGATTTCCGTCCGCAATATCCTTTTCCACTTTTACCCCTACAACTTCGGAGATACTACAGGGACTGCCACCTCTGAGTAAAAGTTACGGTTGGATTTTCTTTTTTTCTTACCTCGACTCTCTCCGGCGTGCACGAGACAGACCGCACCAGCCGCCTCCACCCCGGCACAACCATCCTACCGCAACCACGCAGCGGCCACCCCTACAGAGTCCAGCCCCAGTGCCCCAATCTGCAGCCATGGTGCCAGCGAATCGGCTACCCACTGTTTGTCTTCCTCCGAATCCCCCGACCGAACGAGAAAACAGAGTTTGGTAGGTTCTTCCCCATCCCGCCACCGCCCATTGATATCCAGCGAGGGGCGACGCTCACTTATCCAGACTGTGGAACGGAATGTCCGTTGCCCCAAATTCCCGCCTAGAACCTCTCCTCCGGCCACCTATCCGGCATCTTTCCTTGCAGAGGACCTGAACTGCTCCTCCCCCTTTCTGGTGCCGACCATGGCGGCCGGCTGGGTACCTATGAAAGAAGCCGGCCCCTTTGATCTGTGGAGTGGATTCCTGTTTCTGGTGCTGTCCCATCCGGAGGCTTCAATCTGCTCGCCCGATTGTCCCTGGGCACAACCACGTTGACCTGGGAACGGAAAGGATCAGCTGTGCCTAATATGGTGTCTCGTGTGCTTATCAGTCCATCCATGGCCTCATCTAGCTGGAACCAGATTAGAGGTGGCTTGATCCTCCCGCCCGGCGAGATCCGCACCCAGCAGAAACTGCTTGTTCTGCACTGCCTCGGGCGATATCCAGGACAAGGAATAGCTAGGCTGGTGAGCAAAGCAGAGGAGGAAACTTAACTCACGCTGCTGCTAGCTGCTTATTCTGAATTCATGAATGCAGGCTTGTCCACGAAACGAATGTGGGTAGTATATAAATTACTCGTAATTAGCATGACCGGTCGTCGGGCGACACAAACGGTTACTGTAGTCTGCTCTCATGATGTAAACAGAGGCCGAGAATTAACCATGCACCGGCTGGCCATAGAAAGAACATTAGTATAGTTTATGAGATGAAATCTTATTAAATGGCAAGAAGAGTTACTTATGCCAACCAATCGCTCCATTTCTTTTTGAGCTAGCTTATTATGTACACAAATACTTCTCAATTGTGGATAATCTTAGCGTTGTGTTATCTCGAGCTAGCCAGTGTTGGTGCAGATCACATTATGAGTTTTCTGAATTTTATATGATTTCACTTATGATTATCTTTGCTCTCAAAAAGAAACTAAAACATGAAATCCGTTCTATTTTTTAAAGTAGAATACATGTAAAATTGATGCAATAATTGCAAAATTTTCTTATATGTTCCAGGCACGTGGGCTAGCACAACAAATACATCGACAACACAGCACGCACTAACCAAATTCCACTAAGGAAAAACTAATAGACCTAAAAAAAGGGTACTCGACAAAAAATTCTTAAAATGAAAAGGGGATACGAAAAAAAAATATACGACCATGTCAAGTTGCATCTCGCCCTTTAAACATGGTGAATGCCGAATAGTGAGATGGGAGGTGATGCTTTTTTATTTCCTTTCGAGTTTTTGATCCGCCAATAACGCTCAACACAGATTTTAATCAAAGTTTGTTAGGAAGGCGACAAGAAATTTTAAGCAGAGGAGCAAAAGAAGACCAAGAAATATAGTGGGAGCCAAATGATCGTCTGGAAGAACAAAACTGTTGTTCAGGATTGGATGAGTTAGAATGGCCAGCCCAGGTAAGGCGACCACGACCGCGGCGTCCCCTCCCCCGCCGGCGGCGCCCCGGTCCCCTCCTACCACAGCCTCCACCCCCCAGCCCTCTCTGTCAACCACGCCTCCGCGTTTCGCCCCGCGTGCTCCATGGTTCCTCCGGGAAGAGCAGCGTCGTGCGCTGCGCTCCTCCTCTCTCGTCACCGACCCAGATCTGGATCGGGTGCCGACGCCTCCGGCTGCCACTCCGCCCTGCTCGGCTAGGGCCTCCAGCTCCGACCGCGAGGAAGTCCCTGACTCACCTTCTGGCTCCATAGAGCAGCGCCCCAGCGGACCCCGCCAAGCCACGTCCCCTGCGTCTTCAATGGAGCTGGATGTCTTCATTGCGTGCGGTAGGCAGCCCGCCTTAAATTCGGCCGCCGCGGGGCTCCGCTCCCTCGTCGTCGTGCCCCCCAGCTACCAAAGGATGCGCGGACTTCATTCTGCGCCCCAACGGCCCGCGGCGCCCCCTTCCCAAGACGACGCGGGGTGGTCTACAGCTCGGCCGCGCCGTCCGCGACGTGACGGGCATTCATGGCGAAGCGACGGCGGAGTGGCAGTGCGCACGCCGCGCTCCTCCCAGGCTGCAGAGGCTGCCGACCGCTTCAAGAGGCGCACCGAGGGGTTGTGTGCCCGCTGTCTCGCCCCTGCCCGCCACCACCTCTCCTCCGCCTGCCGCGACCCTATAAGGTGCCTCTCCTGCAACCTTTCCGGGCACAAGGAACGCGCCTGCCCCCTCCGCCTTGCTGCAAAGGAAGCAAAGAAGAAGACGAGGTGCACGCCACCACCCCTCATCCACCGCCCGCCCGCATCCTCTTCGGCTTTGGGCGCGCGGTCCTGGGCCGTGGTCGTTGCTGCTCGTCCCGGTTCCGCCCCGGCCTCGCCCTCTCCTCCCCCGGTGCCACCCGTGGAGGCTATGCTGCCCCCACCTCCCGCCATGGCCAACCTGAACGGCATCGGCTCTGCGGCGACCAGGCCGGAGGAGGATTCCGTCGTCATCGCCACGTCCCTCGAGCTCGACCAGGACATCAGGAGCTGGGAAGCCACGGCGGCCATTGGATGGATCATCAATGGAAACCGCAAAGTGGAGGCCATCTCCATCGACCGCGCCACGAGGAAGACCTTCCAGCTCAGCCACCGCAACATCAACGTTTGCCCGTACCAGCCAGGGCAATTCCTCCTCAAGTTCGCGCATGGGGCGCACCGGGACGAGGTGCTCAAGAGGGGGCGCATCGCGGCTGACGGTGCCCTGGTGCAGCTGCGCCCTTGGAGGCCCCTAGAGAATGCCTTTGGTGCGGTCATGTCCTTCCAGGTGCGGCTTTGCTTGGAAGGGGTGCCGGCTTACGGTCTCACGCCCTTTGTGGCCGAGCGCATCATCGCCCGGCGGTGCTCCTTCGACCGCCTCGACGGCAGCTCGGCATCGCTCGCTTCCGCACGGTCGCTGGACTGCTGGGCGTGGACGGCCAACCCGAGCGCCATCCCAAAGGTTGTCTGGCTCACTTTCACTAGTAGGAGCAACGGGCTCGCCGGCGAGGTCCTTGTCAACGAGGCGCGCCCGGTGGGCTCCAAGAGAGGCGCCACCTTCAGGATCCTTGTCCATTTGGACAAGATGGAAGATTTCTCCATGGCTCCACTCGAGTTCTTCGGGCCCAGCAGCGACGCCTCCGCGTTCAAGCCGACGCCGATATCTTTCGACTGGCGCTACCTCACGGTGGATGGCATGCCGCCGGCGCCCGTGCCTGAGGACGAGGATGCTGTGGCCGCTGCCCGTGCGGCTGCTCTCGCTAGCAAGGGAAGGAGTGGACCCCGCGACGTCCACCCCCGCCAGATGGGTCGACGTCGCGATGACCGTGATGACGGCCACGACAGGGAGGGTGCGACGCGCTGGGACCGCGGAAATGGGCATGACCGCTGGGATGGACAAGGATCGTTCAGGCGGGAGCGCACTCGTTCCCCGCGTCGCCGTGAGACGGGCGGCAGTAGCCACGTTCGGCGCCATGAGGCTGGGGACACGGTGATGCTCGATGCCCAGGTCACTCCGGCCTCTGCGACTGGGGCGACCGCCCTGGGCGCCTCGCATGCCGTCTCCCCCGGGCAGTTACGCGACTTGATGGCGGAGCACGCCGTTTCGCTCAAGGCGGAGCTCCTGGAGTGCATGGCGGGCCTCGTCAAGCCGATCGTCCAGGAAGCGGTGGAGCTGCGGGGCTGGCTCAAGCGTGCCACTAGCTTCCTCCGCATGGCTTCGTCTCCTCCACCCAAGGGAATCTCCGACGCGCCTGGGAGCAGGGCGGGCGAGGAGACGCTATTCCCGCCACCCACGCCCTGCTCCAACGAACTTGACCCTTCTCTTCTGGACGATGTCCGGGAGGACGCTGCTAGGGAGGCTGACGCCGCGGCGAGCCTCCTAGAATAGTTGTCCATTGTGCCTGGGGATGAAGCCTGGAACGCCATCACGGAAGACAACGGGACGCCGGCCGTTGAGCGCCCTTTGTCTCCACTTGCCGTGGTGATGTCGTCTGGCCCTGTTGCTCTGGATGCGCCAGACGACCCTCTGCAGGACTTCATCGCTGGCATTGCTGCAAGTCCCCAGCCGCCTATCATGGGCACGCCACCGACAAGGAAGAAGAAGGCAAAGGCCGTGTTCGCGACCTCCCCCAGGCGTAGTGGGAGAATCGCCACAAAGAAGAAGGCCCGTCAGGGCTCTGAGGGTGCAGAGGCTATTCAGGAGATCATCGCCCGCGCTTGTGGAATCCTTGCTCCAGCTGCAACCTTCGACGTCGCTGCCAAGGCGGCCTTCCGGCAGCTGTTCCTGCAAGGGCCCCTGGCGGCCTCTGCCATCCAGGCTCTGGAGGCCCTGATCAAGGAGGCCAAGAAGATAAAGAAGAAGACCCCCAAGAAGGTGGTTGCTGCAGCCGTGATCCCAGCTACTGATGTTTAGTTGGGATCCTACACTGCATGAATTTGGGCCAGAGCCCCGTGTCCGCTGTATCAGTAGTTGCCCATTTAATTTGTTGTACTTCGATCCAAGGCTTCGCTCCTGCATCGGCCCTGTCAGACAACAGGCTACCGATTGCGCCCCGGCCGAACTTCAAATCCACTACTACTCTGCCTTTCACCATGGTTGGGCACCTCCGCCTGTGGCTGCATGCGACACTGAATCTGATTGCCTGCTCTCAAAAGTTCCTCAGCTGATTAAGCTACTTCTACATTTGCAACCTCGCCTCCAAAGCTTCGTGCCTCTGAGTTTCCTTTAAATGGCACAAAAAAACGTCAACGTGCTGAGCTGGAACCCACGTGGTCTAAATAGCAAGGTGCGTCGAGACGCGGTTAGGGACATGGTCAGGGACTCCCACACCACCATCGTTTGTCTCCAGGAAACAAAGCTTGCCGACGTGGACGTCGCCACAATCTCTGCCACTTTGGGTCCCTCCTTCGCGGACAACTTCGCCTTCCTCCCTGCCGACGGAACTAGAGGAGGTGTGATTCTTGCTGCCTCCTCAGCTTTTTTCACAATTTCGGAGGTTCACACTAGCCCTCGCTCGCTCTCTGCTACGATCACCATGCTCGACGACGGGACGTGTTGGACAATCACTGTTGTCTACGGCCCGCAAGGGGAGCAAGATAAGCTTGACTTCATCGACGAGCTCCGAGCCCTTAAGACTGTGGTTCGTGACTCGTGGCTCCTTTTAGGTGACTTCAACCTGATCACAAAGGCCTCCGACAAAAACAACACAAACATAAACAAACGGCTGATTGGAAAGTTTCGGGCTGCTCGTGATTTCCTCCAGCTAAAAGATATGCGTATGGAGGGACGCCGTTTCACTTGGTCAAATGCGCAGCATGACCCTGTCCTCACGAAGATCGATCATGTCTTCTTCTCCGACGACTGGGATATTCTCTTCCCGAACGCCTTTTTGCAGGCAATCACATCAGCTTGCTCGGACCACGCCCCCTACTAATACAAGGATCGGTGGCGACGTTGCAAAAGCCATCCTTCAAATTTGAGGAATTTTGGCTCCGCATGCATGGCTTCAAGGAGACGGTTTCGGAAGCATGGGACAAACCTATTCAAGCCGTCGACCCTATTAGGCGCATTCATATAAAGCTCTCGCGCACTGCTAAGGCGCTGAAGAAATGGCAGAGACAAAGTGTCGGTAACATAAAGCTACAAACTGCTATGGCGAAGGAGATTATCTGGAGGTTGGACACCGCGGAAGAATCCCGATCGCTTTCTGAGGATGAGCGATCCCTCCGCCGCCAGCTCAAGTCGTCATACCTGGGCCTACTCGCCATCCAGAAAGTTAAGATGCGACAAAGATCTCGCCTCACCTGGATCAAATTGGGAGATGCCAGCACAAAGCTTTTCCACTCCCATGCTAATGGACGACGAAGGAAGGTCCACATACAGTTCCTTTCAACGACTTCGGGTTTGGCAATCAAAAAGGAGGACAAGGAGGAGGCACTTTTCCAGCACTTCCAGAGCATGCTGGGAACGAAGGCGCGTAGGCAGTCGAGCCTCAACTGGGAGGCAATGGGATATGAGCCACGGGACCTCTCCGAACTCGAGGATCCGTTCGAGGAAGCTGAGATTAAAATAGCCGTTTTCTCCCTTCCTTCAGTTAAAGCCCCGGGACCTGACGGCTTCATCGGTGCCTTCTTCAAGAGCTGTTGGGACATTATAAAAGAGGATATCGTGGCGGCAATCGCTCATATGGCCAGCCTACGTGGAAATTGCACAAGCCTGATCAACTCGGCCAACATCATACTCATCCCTAAGAAAGCCGGTGCGACCATGATTGCGGATTATAGGCCTATCAGCCTAATCCACAACATGTCAAAGATCTTCTCCAAACTCCTTGCCCTAAGGCTGGCGCCTATCCTGCCTGAAATCGTATCGAAATGCCAGAGCGCCTTCGTCAAAAAGAGGAGCATACATGATAACTTCCTTCACGTGCAAAACCTGATCAAGGAGCTACACGCTTCTAAGACGCCGTGTCTTTTCATGAAGCTTGATATTTCCAAGGCCTTCGACTCGGTGGGGTGGGCTTATCTCCTGGAAGTTTTGGAGGCAATCGGTTTCGGGCAACTTTGGAGAGAATGGGTTTGCCGCTTGCTTTCCTCGGCGACCTCCCGTGTGCTTCTAAACGGGGACCCCGGTTCGCCTTTCGGGCACGCAAAGGGTTTGAGGCAAGGAGACCCTCTCTCTCCTATGCTTTTCATCCTCGCCATTGACCCCCTACAACGCCTCCTGTCCATGGCCACTAGTCACGGAATTCTAAGTCAGATTCGCTCGCGTACGCCGAGATGCCGAATTTCCCTCTACGCCGACGACGCCGGGATTTTCGTCAACCCTATCAAGGAGGAACTTCTCGCCATCAAGGCCATCTTGGACTGCTTTGGCAAGGCTAGCGGGCTCGTCACCAACATGGACAAGACCGAGATTTTCCCTGTCAGATGTGCGGACATCAAGATCGCGGACACCCTGCAGGTGTTCCCGGCTAAGATTGCTACCTTCCCCGGAAAATATCTTGGCTTGCCTCTACACTTTCGTCGCCTCCGCAAGATCGACCTCCAACCCCTCATCGACAAAATCGCCGGAAAGATGCCTGGATGGATGGGAAAAAACATCGCGCGCCCGGGAAGGATCACTCTTGCGAGATCTGTTCTCATGGCCACGGCAGTCTACCACGCAACTGCCATTCCTCTATCAAAATGGGCCAGGGATAAAATCATCCGAGTTGCGAGAAATTTCGTTTGGGCTGGCGATGAGGGGGAGCACGCCGCCAAAGGAAAGGCCTTGGCCAGTTGGACGACCATGTGCAGGCCGAAGTATCTTGGCGGCCTCGGTATGCCATATTTGAAGCACCAGGGCCGCGCCCTCAGACTACGCTGGCCATGGCTCCAATGGACGGACCCCCAGCGCACCTGGGTTGACTCTAGGCTTCCATGTGACAAGAAGGACATGGCGCTGTTCAGAGCTGCAATGAAGATCACGATTGGCAACGGAGAGACCGCCTCTTTTTGGCACGACAATTGGTCCGATCACGGCCCCATCTGCTTCCTTGCGCCTGACCTCTACAAAATTGCAACCAGAAAGAACCGTTCGGTGGCTAAGGAGATTAACGCAAACAACTGGATCAGGTCCATAGCACGCTTGAGCACTCCAGTACATCTCACTCAATACCTCCGCCTCTGGGAGGTTGTTCATGCCACGACCTTGGTGGAGAACCAAGACGACACCGTTAGATGGAGCTTAACCGAGGACGGAAACTACAGCGCTAACTCCGCCTATCTCGCTCAGTTTTACGGGAGTTACCCCAGGTTCAAGGCGGAGAAAATTTGGGAAGCACACGCGGAACCGAAGTGCAAGCTTGTTGCTTGGCTTGCCATTCACGGCAAGCTTCTTACGGCTGACAACTTGGCAACGCGTGGTTGGGACCATGATCCAATCTGCGCTCTATGCCTAAGTGCCAACGAGACGATCGACCACCTGCTAAAAGACTGCCAATTCACCGCCGCAGTCTGGAGCCTGGTCCAGCTCAGGGACAACAATGGTGGTGCTGCACTGGGCCTGGAAATGCCCTCAGTCTCGGACTGGTGGGATAGCCTCATTGCGGACCATCCTGCAAAGGAGAAACGAAGAATCAGTAGGCGTCTTCTCTACGTTCTATGGAACGTTTGGAAGGAAAGAAATCGGAGAATTTTCACGGGCAAACGACTAACATACATTGAGGTCGCGGAGCTTGCCGAAAAAGATATCAGGCAACGTGCTAGGACGTTCGCTACAGGTGGAGAGGCAATTCCTGCGGAACCAGACTAGACTAGTAACTCTTTCTTTTCCTTTCATCTTCTGTTGCTTTGGTTCTTGCCTTCTGGCATGAACCTTTGCATGAACCACCGCCCTGTACATCTTGTTGGGGCTTTCCCTCTATCTTAATGAAAAGGCAGTGCTCTTGCCGACGGTTGCCCAAAAAAAAAAAATGATCGTCTGATTTAGAATTCTTCGTAATGTCGTATCTACGCACGGCCGTATTATCTACCTTGCTCGACGGATCTAGAGTGCTTGCATTGTGTGTGGATTTTGCATTGAATTATGATTCGTCCCCCGTCTTCTTGCAGGACAGAGCCGTTGGCACCATTGCGGATCTGCATGGCGTCATCTCCCTGGTGACTCGAGGTACCAGCACCAAAAAGACAATGCACACCGATGTCTCTCTTCTCTCACACAACTAATAACATCTTTGTTTTTGACTCCGCGTCCAAAACGTCCCCCGTTCCGAGAATTTGAGTGACTAAGGTCGAGTCATTTTTTTTTTGTAAAATTCCTTTTGATGAGAAGGACTACATAGTGCAAATTGTAAACCATTAATGAAAATTCTAACTACTACTATCTGAGGATTACGGGAGCAATCAATGAAGAATCGGAGTAGGCCATGAGCCTTCATGTGAGCAGATAAAAAACAATGCATGGCGGAGAGAGAGATCGATGGCAATGAGCATGCTGGCGAGGGAGATTTGTAGTGAGCCGGACGAAGAATATAATCATGTGATCACTCGAGAGCCGCGAGGAACAATGTGCTTAATGGTTGACAACTTGGCATCCAGAACGCGCATAAAGTTCTTCTTGGCGCGCAACTAGATACCAGAAAGTAAAAGAAAATGTTTATTTATTTATTTTAAGAAACCGTAGCAACGCACGGGCATTTAGCTAGTAGATGTAATTTTCAGTCTGAGAATGGCGCCTCCTAGATGACATTCCCAGACAGGTGATTTTTCGGCAAATTTAGCGATATTTCACCATAATTTAGCTCAAATTCACACAAACATGATTTTGATCACATTTCAGCGCGAGACGGCGACGAGACGGTGAGCTTGGCGACGATCCGCGCCGGCCAAGCCCACTCCGAGCTCCAACGGTCAGGCTCGGGCGCCGTCGGTCAGCCGACCAAGCCCACGCCGAGCTCCGCCGGCCAGGCCCTCGTGCCGAGCTCTGCCAGCCAAGCCCACGTGTGGGGGAAGGGAGAGAGAGAAGATGGGTGTGTGAGAGGAGAGAGGATGTTTTTCTCACTGGCGAGTGGGCTAGGAACGCCGGATGAAAAAAGGTCAAAATTCGGATAAAATCGGCGTCCTAGGAATGCGAGTGGCGAATTTTGCCCATTCGGATGTAAAACTCGCCGAAAAATGGTTTCCTGGAAACGCTAGTGGAGATGCTCTAAGGTCCAGCCATCCGTAAGTGTAGCATTACTATAGAAGCGGAGAGCGGGACGGCATGGCAACCCTGCATTTCGTTTTCAGATGTCAGGGAGGTGAGATTTTATAATTTGCCTTATAATTTACCACACACATTACTTATAGCATCTCCACTCGCCTCCCACCACCACCCATACGGGATCTGGCGTTTGGCCTTATGGGGGCGCTAACGCAGGTACCTCCTATCGAGGGTCACCGCCTCCCAGCCGCCGCCCCTAAACACCCCCCCAAATCGCAATTTCAAATTTAAACATTCAAAAGGTCACTGGAAATTAAACATAGTTTTGCCGCCAACGGTGAGACATACCGGAGTCGTTGCGGTCATGGTGCAAGACTTTGAAGTAGGGATCCAACAACCACCGCTCATCGTACGCCGCCTTCACCCTCTTCCAATAGCATTCCGAGTTCTGGTTGGTGCCGGTGAAGGGTCTATGCTGCCGGTCTTTCAAGCTTCGGCGAGGCACTCATCTTCCCTCGAGCTCCACTTGGGGCCGCCTCCGCCACCTCCTTTCTTCATTTTCTCCCCCTTTGCCTCCACGACCTTCTTCTTCCCTTTCAGGTCGACCGTGATGGTCACCGGTACATCCACCACCTCATCCTCATCCTCGGCTACCTCCGCGTTCACGTAGACCTCGTTCTCCCATGCGCCGCTGTCATCCTCCTTGTATACAACGTCTTCCTCTTGCGTGAAAGCCTGGGCGGATCTGCCGTTGATCATGTCGGCCATGATGGACTCGTCTGTGGTGTGATCGGCGTAGTGCGATCCGCCGAAAAGGTTGGGATCAATCTAGTTGTTGGCTGCGCAAAACAGGTTGGGGGCGCTCTGGCTGCTGCCAGTGCTGAATAGGTTGGGGATGCTCTGGCTGCTACTCGCGGTAAACTGAGCGAAGCCAGGCCTCTGCGTGAAAGCAGGGAGGCGGCGGTGGGCCGTGAGGTGTCGTTGGTGAGGGAGTTGGGGTCGAAACCGCCGAGCAGGTCAAAGTTGTTGTTGCCCGGGGAGAAACAAGGAAGGTGTGGTGTCGTGTTCGGGTGGTTGGATGATGACGCGCTGAACGACGATGGGGAGGAGATGCTGCTCTGGCTCCCGAGGATGTGGAGCCCAGCACTGTAAGTCGGCGCCACCATTCCCGCCATGGCGGCCACATGCTGCGTCACAAGAGTGGATGCATGGGCCTGCTCCGCATGCGCCTCTGCCGCCCTACGCAGCCTCGAGTTCTTCTCCCTCACCCGATGGCTGGCGTTCTCCACTTGCTGGCACTGGATGTCGAATGCCCACTCCGTGTTGGTCATCCCCTCCGACCGCTGCATGTTGGCCTTCCCTTTCTTAGTGGGCATCGACGCGCGGGGAGCTTCGTACCTCTTTGGCAGCATGTTGGTGGCAGCAGTGGCGCACGGGAGGGGAGAGGTGGGGCGGGGAAATGGCGGGAATGGGCGGCGATAGGGGGAAATGGCGGGATTGGGCGGCCTGGAGGAGAAAGATAGGGAAAAGGGAGGGAAAATTTTGGTGTCCCGCCGACAGGGCGGGCCCGCCAAAATTTTCAAGTTGCGCCGGCACCCGATTGACCCCCCTCACATTGGGTTCGCCCTCGGGCACCAGATGTTTAGTTGGGACGTGTCGGCGCCATTTCGGTTTGGAGGGAAAGGGCTACGTGAGTTTTTCTATGTCGGTGCCCCCATTTCATCCTTAGGGGGGCTTTAGGGGCGAGTGGAGTACTATTTTCCACACATTACACTGAATCCTTTCTAATCTGCCCTATTTACCGTTTTACAGATTTATTAATTTTTCTAAATCCAAAATACATTATGGAATACAATACCTGACTGGACTAAACTAGTTCTTGTAGTTCCCTCGTCCCCCTTGTGCAGCTAACGAGAAATAGAGGAGTTAGGACGGGAGCATCACCGCTGGCAATGTCCAGACCACGGGAGCGCCACCTCCGACCACCATCGATGGACCAGGCGCAACGACCTTTCTTCTGTGACAGGTCCCTAGTAGCTACTGAAGGAACTGTGTAGAAATTCAGAAGGAAATCGAACAAAAGAAGCAAGGATTCAGCTAGGATATATTTAGATAGATGGACTGACCCTCGAATAGAGGTAGCTAGGGTTTAACGATGGTTCTAGGAGCTCAACCACTCCAGCTTATAAAGCTAAAAGAGAAAAAGATGAGATGGAGACAGCTACTGCTCAAACACTCACACAGCATCGCAATGGCAATTAAATCTGATCCCTAGGATTGGCAAACAACGGTAGGATGTTGATGGCTTGGCGTGAAGGTCCTGACAATTCCCCCGCATTGATAGTATACTTGTCCTCAAGTCTGAAACCTCGGGAAAACTTTCTGAATGAAGGAGGAGTCTTCCCACATTGCTACTTCCACTGGTTGGTTTAGCCACTTGATAAACCATTGTACCATAGGGATGCTAATGTCTCCTTGCACTTGGGGGACGAGTTTTCACTCCAGGATTACTTCTGGTTCAATTCTGATCACACCATCAATGTTCACTAGTGGAAGATGAGGAGTAGGAACAACATTGGGACCAATGTGTTTCTTTAGTTGGGTGACATGGAACATATGATGTAATTGACACCTATCAAGTAGGAGGAGTTTGTAAGAAGTGGAACCAGCTTTAGCCAGAACACGGAAAGGCCCATAATACTTGGAGTGCAGCTTGATCCCATAATACTTGGAGTGCAGCTTGAGATGCTTGTGTAGGATCAAGGATGTGTGTCTGTAAGGCTGAGTCTTTAAATAGACCATGTCTCCCATTTTGAGAGTTCTTTCTTTCCTCTTCTTATCTTCATAGTGCTTCATCCTCTCTTAAGCTCTTGTTAGGTTATCTTTTGAAAGGGCATGCATGCCCCATGTGTGGTTTTGGTAATTAATGACAATCTCTATGGACTAATGTTTGAATTGAGCTTCACTTGTAGGACTTGTTTATTGGCATCGCTTGGACCATGTGTTGGCTTTAAGGTTGAAAGATGAAGAAATGCATAAGAATAAGCAATGTCCAAGGGCTTTGGGACTTTTGTAATCATGTTGAAAAAATAATATGTTTCAAGACGAAGTGCAAAGAGTTGATTCAAGATGGATCAACACTAAAGAATAAATGAAAAAGTGTAAGCTCAAGATGTGCCATCTCTAGAAGATCACATGCTTGAAGCTTGCCTTCCTCGGTGATCAGGGATAGATGAAGACAATCTAAAGGAAGTAATTTCTCCATAGATTATGGGGAGCAATTCGCAAGTCTTTGTCAAGCAAGAGCGAGCAAGAGCAATAAAGAAAGGTGTTGCATCTTGAGGAGGACAAGACCGTCTACATCAAGATCAAGTGGAATGCTCAAGGTAAAGGTATGATCTTGATAGGTTTTCTATTTTATTGGTATCATGTTTTTAGTTAGGAGATCGGGTTTAGGATAGATAGCCGTACTATTAAAAGGGGCTCTCGATTGAGTAACTCGATTGTATATTATGGAGAGAGATCAAACCTTTGCATATATAGCATCATATTTCTTGGTTGAATTTGTATATTATCCATGTGAGTTTTTAGAGCTTGTGGTAATCTTGATAACAAGCTCTAGTTCATCAAAAACGGATTTCCCTTGTATATCTTATTGTGTTTTTTGATATTGAAGGTTTTCTGGCTCCACACCTTGGGAGGTATCTCACATATTCATACTTGATATTTTCTCCCTTGGAGGTATCTCACATCTTGTAATTTTTTGGATTCTACTTGTCATTATGTTTCCAACAAAATTTGTTTCATCCTAATCAGAGTTTCCAAGCTCAACTTCTTGCGTTTTGGGGTTTGGAGATTTTACTAGTTCATCGCTTCTAGAGAGGTCATACCTTTATCCATTTTATTTTTATCCTCCCATGTTATACTATGATTTTCTATGTATGAATTTGTAGATATCATTGTTGTGATTCCAACGAGCCTAGGTTCATCGAAATCAGAGTCCGGATGCAAAAGTTATTGAAGTTTTCGTACCATGTTGTCCACTGTTTTTACCTTGGGAAGTAGTACCAACCAACTTCCGGCGTACTTCCAGTGAAGGGTGGTTTCCTTGTATTAAATTGTGTTTATGCTTCACTAGAAGTTCTGATAAAGCATGAAACTGACCCAAACGGGTAGATTTCTCTTGCCCTATTTAAGGGCCTCCTATTCCCCAATGTTTCCCCAACTTTGGAGGCCCTTTTTGCTAGCTCTTCCACTCTCTCTCCTCCATTGTTGACCTTCAAAAGCTTGCCCTCTCCCCTTCTTCCTCCCATGATTCTTGCATTTTTTGAGGTATTTGGAAGAGGAGATCTAGATCTACAATCCTACCAACTCAAATCCATTCTTTGTTTATGAATACTTGGGATCTAGATCTTGGAGAGTTTTGTGTTCTCCTCTTGTGTTCTTCCTCACTTATTCCCCCAATAGATTTTGTAGCTTTGGTGAAATTTGGGAGTGAAGGACTTGCCTTTGCATTTGGTGCATAGGTTTGAGTTCTCTACGGAAATTCGGCGAGTTCAAGCTTGTGGGCTTGTTACTCTTGGGTTCTTGGAACCCTGGATGGTTGTGGTAGTGGTGTGTTTCCCTTGGGGCCTCCAATTGAGTTGTGGAGATTCCTCAAGTTAGAGGCCTTTGTGGTGATTCTTGGGAGCCTCCAATTGAGTTGTGGAGATTTCCCCAAGCTTATACGGGTTCGGTGACCGCCCTCAAGTACGTGTCCCATAGTGGATCGGCTGCCCACGTTCTGTGGTGCGCACTCGGGAGAATATGGTGAGTCATTTGTGGCGTCAGTGAGTTGCATGCCTTTGCATCTTGGGGTGAGGCTTTGTGTGGCATTCGGTGAGCATCGAGCCACCACACCTCAAGGTGAGCCATTTGTGATGTTTGGAGAGCATTGCACCATTGCACATGTCCAACGGATACGTAGCTTCTTTGGAAGTGAACTTCGGGATAAAATTGTCATCTTCTCGTCCATCAGTTATTTCTATACATGTGCCATTTACTTATGCACTTTACATTGTGATAGCCATCGAGCTTGAAGTATTCTTTCTTGTTATCACCTTGTTGCTTGACTTGCTTAGCACAAGTTGTCGGTGCACTTAGTTGAACCTAGTGGTTTTAGCTTTTTGTGCTTTGATAAATTAAACGTTAGTTTTATTCCGCATTTATTAAAGCCTAAACCATAATTATTTTAAAATCCTATTCACCCCTCTAGGTGATATCCATTGTCCTTTCAATTGGTACCAGAGCGAGGTCTCTTGCTTCTTAAGCTTCACCGCTTCGAGAGTAAAGATGTGCCCTATGGGTCTAGTGCACAATGACACTTTTACATTTGATGGCACAAATTATGATGTTTGGAGAATTCACATGCTTAATCATTTCAGAGTCATTGACCCAAATATAGAGCAAATTCTAGATGGGTTTTTCTCATCCTAGGGATCCCCAAAATCTATCTATAGAGGAGGAGACAAACTCATATCTCGAATCTCAAGCCTCTAATGTGCTTGTTAATGTTGTGAGCTTTGTAGTTCTTCCACAATCATGAATTTTAGGAATGATCATGATATTTGGACCAAGTTTCAAGCCAAATATGATGCATCCAAGATTAATAAGGATGATTGTGTTCCCTCCACCTCCATCCATGATGAGTTCTCATCTTCTTCCACTACACAAACATTTGATTTTTCACAAGGTAATGATATGGTGAGTGGTGATAGAATTTGCAATGTGGATAGTGAGCTTGCCATTGATGATCCTTCATCTCTGTTTCATTGCAATGTTGTATCTTTGGACATGAACACTTGTAGCACTCTAAATAATGTTCATGCTTGTGTTGATTGTCCTTTCATATCATGTAGAAATGGAGTGAATGTATCTCATGATGATATGCTTGCTTTGCCTTGTTGCCATGATAAGAATGCTTATATTTCATCTAGTCCTTGTTTTGCTAACCTTGTAGAGGAAAACAAAGACAATACAGGCAAAGTCAAGGTCTTGAATGGAGCTTCAAATGTTCATTCGTCATCGCATTCTCCTCCAAATGTTCACTTATGCCTTATGGCTAAGGCTTCAAAGGTAACCTCTCCTTTGGATCCCAATGCACCTCATGCTGATGTGAATGTTGATTATGATGAATAGGTTGATGTTGTTTCTTATTTAAAAATAAGGGAGAGCTAGTCCTTCGTGATCTACATACAAATAAAAATGCTTGCTCTAAATTCATTGAAATATTAACCTTTTCTATTGAAAGTAAGTAACTTATTGATGAGCGTGAGGACACAATTAAAAAATGAGTATCTTGAGAGTGAGTATGCTAATGACATTATCAATCTAAATGAAGCTCTTGAAGAGGACCAAACCACCAAGGAATCTCTTGAGGATACTTTTGCTCTAGAGCTTTCTAGAGTGAAAGAATCTCATGATAGAGATCTTGAGGTGGCAAGTGATCTCAAAATTAAAAATGATGAGCTTAAGGTTGCTTATGCTAAACTCCTTGAGGATTTTGAGCACCTCAAAAATGGCTCTAGGGTCATCAAGGGTGAGCTCATCAAACTCACTGAGTCACATGAGAAACTTAAAGCTTCACACTCTAAAGATATTTCCATGTTGCCCTCTGATGGCTCCCAAGTGCAGGAGATCAATTGTAGTACTTTTTAATAAAGAAAGGTTGTCGAACCCATGAGGAGCTGAGGGTATTGGTTAGCAAGTTTGACAAAGAAAATAATAGTAAATGCAATAGATTTGGTGTTTTTGGGTTTATAGTTTGCAAGAATATAAAATATTGAAAGTAAATAGCAATAAGTAAATGCTCTCAATGAGAGAAAGCCCAATCCTCTATGTAGAAAGAGGACAAGCTCAAGTGTGTGTGAACTTATATGTGACAAGCGTTCCCGAGGGAGGCATGGATTTACTTAGAATAAAGATTTCTACACAATATGGTGAATATGTTGTCAAGTTGCATTCCCTTAGGGCGGGGCCTAAATTAGGTGCAGCTATAAATATGAGCAAAATACACCACTTATGATGGGTCCTAGAGCCATTCACATGAACATCTAAGAAACATTAAGACATAAATGTCCCACCATAGCAATAAGTTCACTGGTCCTCGACATATAATCCCTCCAATGCAACTCAAAGTATTGGAAAATGGTTTCTGTCAATTTCGTCCCTTCCGACCCCTATCATTGCATCAAAGTATTCTCCTATGAGCCCATATAGGTGAAGTAATATGCAGTCGACGTTTGCATAAAACCATCATAGAACAATATAAAAAATAAAATCTTGACCACATACTCATTGCATATTATATGGAAATCATAGCCAATTCATCATATGCCCTTAGGAACATGGGGATCTACTCACAAGTGGAAAACATGATATAGATCAGTGGCATATGGATTATAACACAATCTAAAAATATAATCTCTCCACCAAATAAAGACAGGATGTCAATCACAAACATGCATATAGCCCTTAAAACAATATTTGGGGTTCAATCAATCACAAACTATGAGGGGAACGAGATGGATCTTGGAGATGGTGATGATGATGGTGCTGGTGGAGGTGTTGATGGAGAGGCCTCCCCCTACGCCTAGGAGGAGTGGTGATGACGATGGCGTTGGTTTCCCCCTCACCGGAGGCTCCGGTGTAGCAGGATCTGCCCTCTCCTGGAGTAGGAGAGGACTTTGCCTCCTCCGTCGCCTCTATAAATCATGGAAAATATGGCATAGGTTTTCTGGTGAGACGGAGGCATCTGTAAAAAGGAGGACCCAAGACAATGCTCGAGGCCCAAAAGAGCCTGTAGGGCACGCCTAGGGGGCGGACGCGCCTGATACGTCCAAAACGTATCTACTTTCCCGAACACTTTTGCTATTGTTTTTCCTCTAAACTTGTGTGAATTAGATGCAACTAACATGGACTGATGTTGTTTTCAGCAGAATTACCTTGGTGTCTAGTTTTTGTGCAGAAAATCAACTATCAGGAAAAATCGTGGAAAATACGCCAAAAATCCTATTTCACCAGAAGACTCACGGAGCCAGAAGACGAGACGGAGTAGGGCCACGAGGTGCCCACACCACCTGGCCACGCGGGCCAGGCCAGGCCACGCCTGGGGGTGGTGTGGCCGCCTCGGCTGCCCCCTCGGCCTCCCTCTTCGCCTATAAGTTTCCTCTTGACCTAAAAACTAAGGGGGGTTCGACGTTTTTCTAGAAAGAGCTCCACTGTGCCGCCACCACCAGATTCCGTGATTTGAAACTAGGAACTCCGTTCTGGCATCCTGCCGGCACAGGGAATTGGAGGAGATCATCGCCATCATCATCACCATCGCTTCTCCATCGACCATCCATGTTTCTCCCATCTATGAGCGAGTAATACCCCGCTGTAGGCTATGGGGATGGTAGGGATTGGATGAGATCATTCATGTAATGGCATCAGATTGTTAGGGCATGGTTCCTAATATCTATTATTAGTGCTTTTTGACTTTGTTGCAACTTGTTATGCTTAATGCTTGTCACTAGGGCCCGAGTGCCATGATTTCAGATCTGAACATGTTATTGATTCATTATGATAGTATTGTTTATGGTCTTACCTGCAAGTTGTATACACACATTGTTGTTCGGAATCAAAGGCCCTGAAGTGATAGCAATCAGGATAACCGGAGGAAATGGCTTTGATGTGAGTATCACATGTATTCACGGAGTGTTAATGCTTTGCTTCGGGGTGCTCTATTAAAAGGAGCACCTTAATTGCCAGTAGTTCTCTTGAGGCCCCACTGCAAACGGGCTGGCAGGACAAAAGATGTTGTGCAAGTTCTCATTGCGAGCACGTATGACTATATATGGAACACATGCCTATGATTATTTAGTACTTGGATGCTTTATCTTATTTATCTGCAAATGCCCTATGTCTTGATTTCCATATGAATTGTCTTGTCCATGCAACACCCGTCCATCCATCCCTATGCCTACCGCATTTTAATCTTACTGTTTACTGCAATTGTTACTAGTGTCTTTACTTTTACTACTGCTATTACTTTACTATTGCTACTACAAAACTGTTGCTACTGATAAACTGCTGTGAGCAAGATTGTTTCCAGGTGCAGCTAAATTGACAACTCAGTTGTTAAGGCTTATAAATATTCTTTGGCTCCCCTTGTGTCGAATAAATAAATTGGGTTTCACTTCCCTCGAAAATACTATGATACACCCTCTATACTTGTGGGTCATCAAGACTATTTTCTGGCGCTGTTGCCGGGGAGCATAGCTCTATTTATCAAGTTCACTTGGAATCACTATTGTTCGCTGCCCTCCATCCATCATGGGTAAGTCTCGTGATGGCAAGGTTCCTATTTTACCATCCACTACAAGAAGAGGTACGGTTCTGAACACCTCTGTTGCTCTTGATTCACCGTCTGTTATGAGTAAGCTCCTTACACCACCACATACACATGCTACACACACTGCTACTACTGCTGAATCTGAAACTTCTGATACTTATGATGCTGCTTCTACTATGCTTGATAAGAGTGGTTCATTAGGTCATTTCCTAGATGCTACGATTGCTAGAACTATAGCTGGAAATACTGAAACTCCTAATGAAGACACTACTACACCTGTTAGTTCACCTGAGTCTAGAGAGAGCTATGATATTGAAGACAGTTATATTGAGATGAGCGATGAATTTATTAAAGAATGTCAAAACACCCATGATAGGAGTGCTATTAAGAGTCTCCTTGAGAGGCGTACTATAAAACCCAAATTGTCTTCTAATGCTAAGTTTGCTGCATCTCCCATAAACATTAAAGATAAGGATTATGATTTCTCTCTTGATTTATCTTACATAGCTATTGTTGAGAAAGAACCTTTTTGTGGGAATAAGAATGAAAGTGCGGTAGCACATATGACTGAGCTTTCTACCATGAGCGGCTTATTTTCTGATGATATTAAGATGCGCACCTACTTTGTTGCTAAAATTTTCCCTTTTTCACTAAAAGGAGAAGCTAAAACTTGGTTTAATAATTTACCTCCTGGATATATTGATAACCCTGATTGCTTGATTAGTACTTTCCTGTAGAAATATTTTCCTCCTAGTGCTAGACATGCTATTTTGCAGGAACTTTTTGATTTTAAACAGGGAGAAAAGGAGATATTGCCTGAATCATGGGCAAGGTTTTGTGCTTTGATTCATGCACAGGCTGGATGTCCATTACCTAAGAATGAGCTTCTTGATATATTTTATAATGGACTAACTGAAGAATCTAGGACATACCTGGATAGTTGTGCTGATTGTGTTTTCAGGAATAGGACTCCCAAGGAAGTTGAGGAATTAATGGCTAAAATAAGCAAGAATTATGAAGACTGGACTCCTCCTGAACCAGCTATACCTGAAACAATTATACCTGAACCAGCTATACCTGCGTCTATACCATCATCTAAGAAGAGGGGAGTTATTAAACTAAATGATGAAGTGATGAAGGAAGCTAAGAAATGTCTTAAGGAGAAGGGAATTAAAGCTGCAGATGTGAAGAATTTACCTCCTGTAGAAGAATTATGTAAGCCAATCTCCCACTCATCCACTATTGAGGTATACTCTCTCCAACATTTTGATGAAGGTGATATCCCTTACTCTAAACCTCCTGATCAATGCTTAGAAGAATTTGATGTTTTTATTGTTAAGCAAGATAATTTTAATAAAAAGGTGCAAAATCATTTAATGGAAAACTCTAGAGCTATTGTTGAGTTGAAAGATATTGTGGAAAGAACATCTAATGACGTTAAAATGCTTGTCAAACATTTTCAAATGGTCCAAACTCAAATTGATTAGCTTATTAAAGTACAAAAGACTTGCTAGTTAATGCTGCTAAAGAAAAACATGCTTATGAAATTAGAACTAGAAGTGGTGCTGCTACCCAGGATCCTCTATATCCTGAGGGGCATCCTAAAAGAATTGAGCAGGATTCTCAACAAACTGAAAATAGTGGTACTACTCCTAAGAAAAGGAAAAAGAAACATAAAACTATTGTAGAATCCTTTGAACCTGCTAAAGATCCTAATAGCATATCTGTCTTTGATGTTGTAACTGAAAGTGGTAATGAGGAAAATGATGCTCCTGATAAAAAAAAAGTTGAAGAAGAACCTGAAAAGCACACTAAGAATACTAAATACACTAAAGAAGATTTTGTTGCTAATAAACATGGTAGTGAAAGAGAACCTTGGGTCCAAAAACCTATGCCTTTCCCTGATAAGAAACACAAGTCAAAGGAAGATGAACACTATAACAAGTTTTGTGAGTGGATGAAACCTTTATTCTTGCAAATTCCTTTAACTGATGCTATTAAATTGCCTCCTTATTCAAAGTATATGAAGGATATTGTCTCGAATAAAAGGAAGATCCCTAATGAAGAAATTTCTACTTTGCTTGCTAATTATTCCTTTAATGGTAAGGTTCCAAACAAACTTGGAGACCCAGGGATTCCAACTATCCCGTGCTCCAAACAAACTATTCCTTTAATGATAATATGTCTATTATTCTTGGGAGACCTTTTCTTAATACTGCAGGAGCTGTTATTAATTGTAATCAAGGAAATGTGACTTTTAATGTTAATGACAAGGAGCATACTGTTTATTTCCCTGAGAAGATTGATAGGACTTATGGTTTAAATTCAATTGAACATGTTGAGGGCATTCAAGTTGGAGAAATATATTGTCCCATACCAAAAGAAAAATATGAAACTATTATGATTGGGACCATTGCTATCAAGGCTGAGGTAACATAATCATTAGTGGAACACAAAGTTTTGTTTCATATAAAATTGTTTTGGTAACAAGACCTGATCAACCTTGTTAACAAAAGGATTTTAATGAAGAAAACAATGTTTTCACCATGATTATCTCCGCTTACTTTTATTTTATCTTTTCTAGTTTTTGCTTTCGTTTAGTTTACTTTTCTGCTGTTAGTTGCTTGCATGTTAGAGTGTCTTAGAACTTCTGAAGTTTTAGTTTTGTTTTGTCATTGCATCATTCCAAAAACATCTTTCTGTCATAAAATCATTCATCTATACCTGAAAATTGCTCAAAAATAAAGTGTCTCGAAAAATTCCAGAAAATTCATATTAAATTTTTATGTGAAAAAAGGGGCAGAGAAGTGCCTAGAGAGTACCAGGGGGCCCACCAGGCAGGCACACCACCTGGTGGCACGGCCATCCTAGGGGCGCGCCTGGCCATGGTGTTAGCCACCCCTGGCCCTCCACTCACTCTCTCACTTCCCACTTTCTTCTTTCTCCCGAGAAAACATCAGTTCTTTGCTCGAAATCGCATTCTTGCTATTCTTGCCCATGATTTTTCGATCTCCTTGGTTAACCCATCTTTGCTGCTGAAATTTGGAGCATTTGTTCTCCAGTATGTGACTCCTCCGCTTGTCCAAGTAGATTTGTGTTTAGTGGTTTATATCTTGAGTATTTTGCTGCTATAGGTGACAGGTTATGAGAGCAAGCTTGTTCAATGCTTAGAGATATTGTTTTGATGCATGTTTAGGCCTCTTACAAGACCCCATGAGTAGTGCCCTTCATTATGTATTCACTTTGTAATCACTTGTGTAATGGATGTTTAAATTTCAGAATAGAAGATGAATGAACATCAACTCAACCAACATGAACTGAGGGTGCCTGAGGTTATGAAGGTTCACTGAGAGGAGGAAGTCTTTCCTTCCATTTATCCATGCTCCGAATTCCTGAGGGCTGTAGGAATTTCTCAGGATTGCCATACTTTAATTGCTAATGCAGGGTTGGAGCATTTTGTGGAAGATGAACCTTGTCAATTTGTGAAACTAACTATGTCTATAGTGCAGGACTTTCGATTTAGTTGCTCTTTGCCTAACCCCATGGTTCACTACAAAATCTACAATATAGCTGTCGACCTTCCTCTTGATGACTTTTGTGCAGCTATTAAGGTACCTCAGTGGGGATCGTGTGGAAGGATTAAAGAGCGACCTGCACCACTCATGGACTTGTATGAGGAGATTTGCTAAGGAAACAGTTTCTCGAAGGAGAGTGGGAAAATCCGTAACATTCATCTCCCGTCTATTCGCTACTTTGCTTACTTTATTGCCAAGTGTGTTCTCGCTAGGAAAACTGTTAATAAGTTATCCTCGTATGATCTAGCATTCATCTCAGCTGCTTTAAAACGAGATAGGACTTATAACTTGGGTGCCTTGATAGCTTTCCGTCTTGTTGCTAACCGTGAGAAAGGTGGAATTTGTGGAGGCCTCATAGCCTCTCGTTTATTAGCTCTGCATGGTGTAGTGCCTCATCATCTAGACCTACAGTTTCCCACAGAGAGGCTTGACCTTAATTCCATGATACAACATAAATTTGTTTCTTCTTGGGCTAATTTGAGTGACTTGTCTTATGAAATAACCTTTCTCAAGGCTGGTTGGAGAAGGAGTAAGTTCGAGCGATTTGTTATTTTGCTTGCACCTGTTTTGTTTAACCTTGATACCAGGGTAGGATGGTCACTCACTGAGGAGGAGCTTGATACGTACCTGGGAGAGCTCTCCCAACAAGAGCAGGATACTGAAAGGGAGGTTACAGATGATTCGGTTCAGCCCTCGAATGAGGGGGAGTCTTCATATCAATAGCCTACCTATGATTGGGGAGCTTCTTCTTCTTCCCAAGGGCCTAACCACGATCATTCTTACAATGACCCGCCTGCTTGGAACCCACTTAGGCAAAAAGCCTAAGCTTGGGGGGAGGTACACCGACATCACACTCATCTCAATATCATGTTTAGTCGGTACTTTGTATATCCATGCTTCATTCTCTTTTTAGTTTTCTTTCTTTCTTTACTTTTGCTTTCTAAAACACAAAAAGACCAAAAATATTTCCGTTGTTTCTCTTTGTTTGCTTCTTCTTCTTTTTTTTGCCTTGGTTTGCTTTTTCCTTTTTGCTTTGTTTGAACTATTCGAAAACCCCCAAAAGTTTTTTGCTTTGTTTGTTTTTCCTTTTTGTTCTTGCCTTTAAAAATTAAAAACACCAAAAATATTTGTTATTCTTCTTTGGTTTTGTGAAGTTTGTTGCAGGGTTCAGCAGTCCTCAGTGGAATTTGGTTTCATGTTATTATTCAAGCCACACAAGTGAAGGGCAATAATGAGGATTAATGACAACTTGAGGTGTGGTAAGAGACTGGTAACAAACTCTATTTGTTTTCATTTTTGTACATATACTCATCATTGTGGGCATGCTTAGTTTGTTCATGTAGGGTGTATGTTATTATGGATGCTTAGTAGTTCTTGCTTTCTTATGATTAACTCTAGCTTGCTAATAGTTTGTAGCATGTCATATGAATGTTTGCTTGCATTGCTCTATTCATAACTTGGTATGACACTGTGGTATCCTCCTCTCAATGTTTCACTTGAATCGACTTGGCACATGCTATTGCATGCATATGACTGAAAATCAGTTAAGCCTCGATGAATTATTTTGCCTCAGGGGTCTTGAATTACTTTCATGCCATGATTAGTCATGTTTTGTTGCAAGCATGATTATGACAGTTATTGCTCTCTTGTTTATCGCTCCCTTACTATTGCTAGCCCTCACTTGCACTGACTATGAGCTCTACTCGTGTTTCCAACTCCCCAAAACCAATATTGCCAAAAGTGTCCACCATACCTACCTATTAGCATCATTTGCTTTTCCGTGCATATTCAGTATGCCTTGTTTTCTTCCGAATAAAATGTTTGCTTGCTATGAGAAAGTTAGTTAGTAAAGCTCTCACGAACTTGATGATACACTTTATTTCTTGCACTTAATAAACCTGAACCATTGTAACTGTCCATGAAAGTTATATTCTTGCAAATTATAGGCTGGGGATTAGCAGAACTGTGCTATCATGGGGAACGCTTTCAACACCTGTAAATATATACCCAGTTGATATCATGCTCTTTTGTTTGCGGATGTCATCGGTGTGAAATAAAAGGGGATCTTGTAAGTCCATGGAGTTATGTATGTGTGTTAGAGAAATGCCTGGGCCGCCGGTCTAATCCATGCCTAATCATGGTGGAAACCTGCAGCGTAACCATAATGAGTATCTATGAAGCATTCTTCTTATAAAAAGAGAGATAGATAGCTATCGAGAAAAACAAAAAAAATATGATATGAGAAAAGAGGAAAGAGAGAAAAAACACCATTTTCCCATGGTAAATAAGAAGATTGCTGAGATGCTCGTTGTCTGCTTGCCTTGTCATTTTGATATGGGGATTCTTCCGTATCATCGGGCAAGGGGTACCCTGTTGGCGGTTCTCTATGATACGCATGTATTTACTATGATAAGAACTTACCGGTAACTAAAGTTGAGTAGCATGAGGAGCGGCCCTCGTACTCAAGGGACATGAGATTTCCAGTTTATAGTCTATCAAGCATATAACTCAGATTGGACCTCACTTTCACCTTAACCATTTAAATATGCTTATGATAGGGGCAATGAGAGCTCAAAGCTAATGAGTACCATACTTTCAGCATTTGTAAGCCTTTGAAACTTTTCAAAACCTTTTCATTTCCTTGTTGAGGCTCCACATATTCTATGAGCACTTTCTTGAGAGCATAGTTGTCATTCTTAGTGTAATGTGCTTGTCTCAAAACTTGATTAATTGTGTTATGACTCTGATGCTTGTATCTTTGATATCTTTACTTCTAGTCTTCACTTGAACTTCAGAGGTGCCTTGGCATTTATGTTTGCTCTACAATCAAAGGCAAGCGAGATACCAATCTATCATACATTTTTATGAGCATTGCAATGTTGCTTATGTTTATGTTTCATGCCACTTACTATTTTTGAGTTAGAAGCTCTTCATAGCTTGCAATGACTATTAAGTAAACTTAGTTGCATACTCTTTATTATGAATTGCCTGAGTAGTTGATCATATGCTGAGAATATATACATCTTATGAAGCAAATGTGTTCATAAAAGTTTCTTTTATCGCACTCAGTTTTCAACGGAATTGCTTGAGGACAAGCAGTAAGCGAAGCTTGGGGGGAGTTGATACGTCCAAAACGAATCTACTTTCCCGAACACTTTTGCTATTGTTTTTCCTCTAAACTTGTGTGAATTGGATGCAACTAACACGGACTGACGCTGTTTTCAGCAGAATTACCTTGGTGTCTAGTTTTTGTGCAGAAAATCAACTATCAGGAAAAATTCTGGAAAATATGCCAAAAATCCTATTTCACCAGAAGACTCATGGAGCCAGAAGACGAGACGGAGTAGGGCCACGAGGGGCCCACACCACCTGGCCGCGCGGGCTAGGCCAGGCCGCGCCTGGGGGTGGTGTGGCTGCCTCGGCTGCCCCCTTGGCCTCCCTCTTCGCCTATAAGTTGCCTCTTGACCTAAAAACCAAGGGGGGTTCGACGTTTTTCCAGAAAGAGTTCCGTTGTTCCGCCACCACCAGATTCCGCGATTCGGAACCAGAAACTCCATTCTGGCACCCTGCCGAGACGGGGAATTCGAGGAGATCATCACCATCGCTTCTCCATCGACCATCCATGTTTCCCCCATCTATGAGTGAGTAATCCCCTGCTGTAGGCTATGGGATGGTAGGGATTGGATGAGATCGTTCATGTAATGGCATCAAATTGTTAGGGCATGGTGCCTAGTATCTATTATTAGTGCTTTTTACTTTGTTGCAACTTGGTATGCTTAATGCTTGTCACTAGGGCCCGAGTGCCATGATTTCAGATCTGAACATGTTATTGATTCATTATGATAGTATTGTTTATGGTCTTACCTGCAAGTTGTATACACACGTCATTGTCCGGAACCAAAGGCCCCGAAGTGACAGCAATCGGGATAACCGGAGCGAATGGCTTTGATGTGAGGATTGTTGGGTTGAAAACAAAAAAAATCCTACAATGAGAACTATACGCCAAGATCTATCTACTAGATACAGAGCAACAGGTGGATATACATCCATGGAGAACTTACCCTCGAGGACAATAGAGTTTTGTTAACTAGTTGGAACTCGTGGATGATGTAGTCGTACGCTTGCCGATCTCAAGATCGTGTGGAAGTCCTAGCGCCGCAAATCAGCAGCGCATACGTCCTCGCACACACGTTCAAGCCACCGGACAACCTCCACCTCCTCGCTCCAGCGAATCAGCGGAAGAAGCAACTCCTTCCAGACGCAAGGCCACCAGGAACATGTATCTCGCTAATCCGAGACCATGGGGAAATATCTAGAGGGGGAGAGAGATCCTTCAAGAGGAGGCGTGCTTTGTGAGGGAGGAGAGGGGGCCTTTTATAGGAGAGGGGGGCTCCTCCACTCCCATGGCCGGCGGCCAAGGGGGGTGCCGCCACCTCTTCCTCATTCATGTGGTGGAAGCTCCACTCACATCAATTCAAGCTCCACCCAAAATTCCACTCACATGCATTAAATTTCCACCAAATTTAATGCAACTCTCAATTAATAAAACTATTTTATTTATTTTATTCAGAATTTTGTTAATTATTTTAATTAACAAACATTCACATAAAAACCCTTGCAACATTTCAATATCACATGCAGAACCACTTCTGCAATTTCACCCGAACAATTCCGGTTTCTATCGAAACCATTCCTGCGCTTTACAATTCTTTCGTCTCAAACATATGTGCTCCAAAATGGTGTCCGGCAACCCTTAAGTGTGTCACCCTATGGTTCGTGAATAATGCAGACATGATTGAGACTCCTCTCAGATTAATAATCAGAAGCGGGACCTGGAGATCCATACTGACTCCTACACATTCAACGATGACTTCTGTGATCGTGAGAACCTTTAACACTAGTAACTTAATCCCTTTGTCTCATGATATAATACATGTCCGAGATTCGATAATCAGTATCCAAATACCTAGTTTGATCTCGTTACCGACATGCACTCTTTTCTTGTTCCCGTGATATAACATTCTAGTGATCACATCACTTGCTTGCAAGCTATCTTAATGTGATATCACCGAGAGGGCCTAGAGTATATCTATCCGTCATCGGGATTGACAAATTTCACTCTTGATCCATGAGCCTCAACATAACACCTTCGTAGCACTGAACCCACCTTTATAGTCACCCTGTTATGGTGTGACATTTGATGTTATCAAGATACTCTTCTGGTGTTAGCAATTAACATGATCTCATGGTCTAAGGACTAAGATTACTTTGTATGATGTTATAGCAATGTAAACATAATGACTTTGATCGTAATGCTATACTTCGGATGAATGTTCATCACATCATTTCACAAATGTTGTGACCTCGTTATTAACAACATCCAATGTCCATATTCAAGAAATCTTGATCATCTTGTTAATCAATGAGCTAGTCTGGAAGAGAGGCATAACTAGGAACCCTTTTTGTTTATTAAAAACACATGTATTGAAGTTTCCTATCAATACAATTATAGCATGCGAAATAAACATCTATCATATACAAGGAATACATAATAACAACTTTATTATTGCCTCTCAGGGCATATTTCCTTCAGTCTCCCACTTGCGCTAGAGACAATAATCTAGTTTACCTAGTTATAAATCTAACACCCATGGAGTTCTGGTGTTGATCATGTTTTGCCCTAGGGAGAACTTTAGTCAACGGATCTGCTACATTTAGGTCCGTGTGTACTTTACAAATCTTTATATCTCCATCCTTGACATGCTCGCGGATGGAGTGAAACCGGCGCTTAATATGCTTGGAATTCTTGTGAGACCTTGGTTCCTTGGCATTGGCTATGGCTCCATTGTTGTCACAATAGATCACCATTGGGTCTAATGCACTAGGAACCACACCTAGTTCCGTTATGAACTCCTTCATCCAAACCGCTTTCTGCGCCGCTTCTGAAGCAACAACATATTCCGTCTCTATCGTTGATCCAGCCACCACAGGTTGTTTGGAACTCCTCCAACTAACTGCTGCTCCGTTCAAGAGAAATATGTATCTGGATTGAGACTTAGAGTCATCCGAATCAGTGTCAAAGCTAGCATCAACGTAACACTTAGCGACTAGCTCTTCTTCACCTCCGTATACAAGAAACATATCCTTAGTTCTTTTCAAGTACTTAAGGATATTCTTGACCAATATCCAGTGTTCCGAACCTAGATCAGATTGGTACCTACTAGTCAAACTAATAGCATGTGCCACATCCAGTCTTGTACATAGCATGGCGTACATTATAGAGCCTATGGCTGAGGCATAGGGGATCTTATTCATTATCTCTCTTTCTTCTGCCGTAGCCGGACTTTGAGTCTTACTCAATGTCTTGCCTTTCAACATAGGTAAGAACCCCTTCTTACTTCCGTCCATATTAAACATCTTTAATATCTTATCAAGGTATGTACTCTGCGATAGCCCAATTAGGCGCCTTGATCTATCTCTATAGATTTTAATGCCTAATATATATGAAGCTTCACCAAGGTCTTTCATCGAAAATTTGCTGTTTAGATAACTTTTAACACTATTTAAAAGATCTATATCACTTCCAATCAATAATATGTCATCCACATATAATATTAGAAATCCCACATTTCTCCCACTCACTTTCTTGTAAATACAAGCCTCTCCATAAGTTTGGATAAATCCAAACTCTTTGATCACCTCATCAAAGCGGAGATTCCAACTCCGGGATGCTTGCTTCAGTCCATAGATGGATCGCTGAAGTTTGCATACCTTATCAGCATCCTTAGGATCGACAAAACCCTTAGGTTGTATCATATACAACTTTTCTTCAATATTACCATTGAGGAACGCAGTTTTAGCATCCATTTACCATATTTCATAATCGAAATATGCAGCAATTGCTAACATAATCCTAACCGACTTAAGCATCGCTACGGGAGAGAATGTCTCATCGTAGTCAACTCCTTGAATTTGTTGAAACCCCTTTGCGACAAGTCGAGCTTTATAGATGGTCACATTACCATCAGCATTAGTTTTTCTTTTGAAAATCCATTTATTCTCAACGGCCTTTCGATCGTGAGGTAAGTCCACCAAGGTCCAAACCTGGTTTTCGTACATGGATTCCATCTCGGATTTCATGGCTTCTAGCCATTTGTTGGAATCCGGTCTCATCATTGCTTCTTCATACGTTGCAGGGTCATCTATTTCATCAATCATGAAATTCATAACAGGATTGCCGTATAGTTCAGGAGCTGCACGTGTCCTGCTTGACCTGCGAGGTTCGGTAGTGTCCTCTTTCGGAGTTTCATGATCAATATCATTAGCTCTCTCTTCATTAGGTGAAGTCAACTCCGAAACAACTTCTGGTGCTGCGCTACTCGCCATTTCATGAAGAGAAGGTTCAATAACCTCTTCGAGTTCTACCTTCTGACTACTCACACCTTTCGCGAGAAACTCCTTCTCAAGAAAGGATCCATTCTTGGCAACAAAAACCTTGCCCTCGGATCTGTGATAGAAGGTATACCCAATTGTTTCCTTAGGGTATCCTATGAAGACACATTTCTCCGCTTTGGGTTCAAGTTTATCCGGCTGAAGTTTCTTCACATAAACATCGCATCCCCAAACTTTAAGAAATGACAGCTTGGGTTTGTCTCCAAACCATAATTCATACGGTGTCGTTTCAACGGATTTAGATGGTACCCGATTTAAAGTGAATGCAGCGGTTTCCAGTGCATAACCCCAAAATGACAGTGGCAAGTCAGTCAGAGACATCATAGATTGAACCATATCCAATAAAGTATGATTACGACGTTCCGACACACCATTACGTTGTGGTGTTCCGGCAGGCGTGAGTTGTGAAACTATTCCACAATTTTTCATATGGGTGCTAAACTCGTAACTAAGATACTCTCCTCCATGGTCGGACCGCAGAAATTTGATCTTTCTGTTATGATGATTTTCCACTTCATTCTGAAATTCCTTGAACTTTTCAAAAGTTTCAGACTTATGTTTCATCAAATAGATATACCCGTATCTACTCAAATCATCCGTGAAAGTAACAAAATAACAATATCCACCTCGCGCCGACACACTCATTGGTCCACATACATCAGTATGTATGATTTCCAATAAATCTGTCGCCCATTCCATTGAACCGGAAAACGACGTTCTAGTCATCTTGCCCATAAGGCATGGTTCACATGTATCAAATGATTCAAAATCAAGTGATTCTAAAAGTCCATCAGAATGGAGTTTCTTCATGCATTTAACGCCAATATGACCTAGATGGCAGTGCCACATATATGCAGATATATCATTATCAAGTTTAACCCTTTTAGCATCAACACAATGAATATGCGTAATACTACTATCGAGATCCAACAGAAATAAACCATTCAACACAGGTGCATGACCATAAAAGATATTATCCATATAAATCGATCAACCATTGTTTTTAGATTTAAAGGAATAACCACTTCACATCAAACACGATCCGGATACAATGTTCATGCTCAGTGCAGGCACAAAATAACAATTATTTAGATTTGTCACTAATCCCGATGGCATATGGAGAGGCAGCGTTCCGATAGTGATCACATCAACTCTTGATCCATTGCCGACCCGCATCGTGACCTCATCCCTTGCTAGCTGCCGCTTGTTCCGCAACCCCTGAATCGAGTTACATATATTACCAACCGATCCTGTATCAAATACCCAGGTGCTACTGCGAGTACTAGTCAAGTACACATTAATAACATGTATATCACATATACCTTTGTTTGCCTTGCCGGCCTTCTTGTCCGCCAAATACTTGGGACAGTTGCGCTTCTAGTCGCCTTGCAATAGTAGCACTCGGTATCAGACTTAGGGTCAGCTCGGGGTTTCTTTTCAGGTGCAGCAACATATTTGCCGCCCTTCTTTCCCTTCTGCTTGCCTTTCTTGTCCTTCTTGAAACTGGTGGTCTTATTGATCATCAACACTTGATGTTCTTTCCTCATCTCCACTTCTATAGTCTTAAGCATTGACAGAAGCTCGGGAAGAGACTTCTTCATGCCATGAATGTTATAGTTCATCACGAAGCTCTTGTAGCTAGGTGGTAGAGATCGGAGAACACGATGTATGCCTAAGTTAATGGGAGTCGTTATTCCCAAGGACACAAGCTTATTGGCGTACTCAGACATTTTGAGTACGTGCTCACTAACGGAGCTGTTCTCCTCCATCATGCAGCTAAAGAACTTTTCAGAAGCATTATAACTCTCTACGGTATCATGGGTATCGAAAATCATTTTCAATTCTCCCATGGTGTCAAAGGCATTGCCATTTTCGAAACGCTTTCGAAGTTCTGGCTCTAGCCCATAAAGTATGCCGCAATGAACTAAGTTGTTGTCCTCCTGACGAGTTATATAGACATTCTTTTCCTTGTTAGGGGCATCAGGAGCTGGTGGGGGGGCCTAGCGGCGCCTCTAGCACATATTGCTTTTGTGCAGCAGTGAGGAGAATCCTCAAATTCATAGCCCAGTTGGTGAAGTTGCTACCATTCGCAGCAAGTTTCTCTTTCTCCATGAACACATTGAAATTAAAAGCAGGTGGTGCCATCTACAACAGAATTTGTAAAGTTTATTTAGACTAAGTTTATGATAGATTGAGTTCAACTAATCCAAATTACTAATGAAATCCCACTCAAAAACGACATCCCTCGTGTCTTTTTGGTGATTACATGAACCAAATCCACTACACCAAGTCTGATCATCACGTGAGTCGGTGTAGCTTCAAAGGCGAGCATCTATATGGGCATCATATCAACTATATGACTCATGCTTAACCTTTCGGTCCGTGTTCCGAGGCCATGTTTGTACATGCTAGGCTCGTCAAGTAAGAACCTTAGTATTCGCGTGTGTAAAACTGTCTTACACCCGTTGTATGAAAGCACGGAGTCGAGTACACCCGATCATCATGTGATATCTCGAAACACGATCCATAGAACAGTGCATACTCAGGGAATAACACATCTTATCTTGATATCTAAATGAGGGATCATCTTACAATGCTACAAAAAGCGCCAAACTAGCAGTATAAAGTGAGATGATATGGTCCATGCATTTGATCTCTATCATTTGCATCGTGGTATGATCTCAATCATTCCTTTGTGTGTAAGTACAAGGTCTATGGAACTTACACGTTAAGTGTGTTGTAAGAGTATCTATCATACATCTACTTACAACAATACCATATCAAGACACTAGCCCAGCAACAATCTAAACTAGATGCCTCCAATTTATCAATTGCAGGTTTTACGTGGCTTAGGGCTTTCGGAGATAGAACCGGTCTTACCTACGAACATGAACCACAACGAGGATAACTAAGTTATTAGCAACTCGTTGTAAATCAGATATTGACTATAGTAGGAGAGACAGACACCCGCTAGCCACTTATGCAAAACTAGTTGCATGTCAGTCATGGAACCTGTCTCATGTACGATGACATGTAAGGTTGGTCCGGGCCGCTTCATCCCACTATGCCACCAATATCCAAAATACATAGAAGACGCAATAACATGATCATCATCGCCCACATATAAACATATGTGTACTACCCATGCAAAGCACCTACGCATAGATCAGGCTCTGATACCACTGTTGGGTTCGCAGCATAGAAAACAAAAAAAATCCTACGATGAGAACTATACGCCAAGATCTATCTACTAGATACAGAGCAACGGATGGATATACATCCATGGAGAACTTACCCTCGAAGACAACAGAGTTTTGTTAACGAGTTGGAACTCGTGGATGATGTAGTCGTACGCTTGCCGATCTCAAGATCGTGTGGAAGTCCTAGCGCCACAAATCAGCAGCGCATACGTCCTCGCACACACGTTCAAGCCACCAGACAACCTCCACCTCCTCGCTCCAGCGAATCAGCGGAAGCAGCAACTCCTTCCAGACGCAAGGCCACTAGGAACATGTATCTCGCTAATCCGAGACCATGGGGAAATATCTAGAGGGGGAGAGAGATCCTTCAAGAGGAGGCGTGCTTTGTGAGGGAGGAGAGGGGGCCTTTTATAGGAGAGGGGGATCCTCCACTCCCATGGACGGCGGCCAAGCGGGGTGCCCCCACCTCTTCCTCATTCATGTGGTGGAAGCTCCACTCACATCAATTCAAGCTCCACCCAAAATTCCACTCACATGCATTAAATTTCCACCAAATTTAATGCAACTCTCAATTAATAAAACTCTTTTATTTATTTTATTCAGAATTTTGTTAATTACTTTAATTAACAAACATTCACATAAAAACCCTTGCAACATTTCAATATCACATGCAGAACCACTTCTGCAATTTCACCCGAACAATTCCGGTTTCTATCGAAACCATTCCTGCGCTTTACAATTCTTTCGTCTCAAACATATGTGCTCCAAAATGGTGTCCGGCAACCCTTAAGTGTGTCACCCTATGGTTCGTGAATAATGCAGACATGATTGAGACTCCTCTCAGATTAATAATCAGAAGCGGGACCTGGAGATCCATACTGACTCCTGTACATTCAACGATGACTTCTGTGGTCGTGAGAACCTTTAACACTAGTAACTTAATCCCTTTGTCTCATGATATAATACATGTCCGAGATTCAATCATCGGTATCCAAATACCTAGTTTGATCTCGTTACCGACATGCACTCTTTTCTCGTTCCCGTGATATAACATTCTAGTGATCATATCACTTGCTTGCAAGCTATATTAATGTGATATCACCGAGAGGGCCCAGAGTATATCTATCCGTCATCGGGATTGACAAATTCCACTCTTGATCCATGAGCCTCAACATAACACCTTCATAGCACTGAACCCACCTTTATAGTCACCCTGGTACGGTGTGACGTTTGATGTTATCAAGATACTCTTCCGGTGTTAGCAATTAACATGATCTCATGGTCTAAGGACTAAGATTACTTGTACAAAATAAATATGAACTAACAACCATGCAAATGTGGACTACATAGATAGAAATTATCATATACCCCTTACTTTTGAACAAAAAACTAACCATTGCATGTTGGACAATTGAACAAGTCTCAAATTTATAATACACTTTGCTATTTATAAATAGCTTTGCATGGCTTTTTACCAGCTTTTAATTACCCTTTGGATATGCCTTTGCAATAGAGATAAGTGATACGTCCATAACGTATCTATAATTTTTGATGGTTTTATGCTAATAATATGCTTTTGATACTCCTTTTTATATAAAGTTTATGATTTATTTGGACTAACCTACTAATAGTTGCAAAAGTGCACAATGTTCTTGTTTTACACTTTAATGTGTAGGAATTACCAAGAATACAAGTGGAAACCTTGTTGGAGTCAAATTGGGATTTTCCAGAAATTTGTCTCAGAACTCTTTTTGAAGATGGCCACGTTTCAGGTCGAAGATGGCGTCAAACGGAAAACTCTTCAACTGCAAAGTTGTTGGAAATTTCACAACAAACGTTCTAGACATAAAATTTAGCTGATTCCGAGTCCGGATGGGCCCAATAGACCCAATTTACTGCAGCCCAAGATGGGGTGACGGAAATCCAAGAAGCTATATAAAGAGAGGAAACCTAATTCGTGGTAGACACCTCCACCCACGAATTTGCAGCCATCAAAGCCACGTTTTTGCCTCCCCCATAGATCCCATCTCCATGGGGAAGGGCTTCCAAGAATCCATGAAGGAAGGGTGCTAAGGGGCGGTGCTCCCTTGTGATACCGGCGGCGGGGAAGGAGTCCTCCGCGCCGCCGCCGCCGCCTCTTCACCGTGTCCATCGCCATCTCCATCGCCATTGTTGATTTTCATGATGAGGAGGGAGTAGTTCTCTCGCGAGTCTAAGGGTTCTACCGGTAGCTATGTGTTCATCTCTCTCTCTATACATGATCATATTGTGATCATGAGCTTTGTAATCAAGTAGATCTACTTTGCTACTCAAGTGCTTTAATAGATCTCTGCTCTCCCCATGTGTGTGAAAGTGATAGCGTGCACACCATGGTGACACTTAGGCTAGAGATTACAAATACTTGTTATGAGTTATATTTGGAGTTGGATGTTTCTATGAAATTGTGGTGTTTGTTGGAACCATCTAGAGCTCAAGGTGACAGTGTGGGGTTATCTAGATGAGGAAAGCGGACTTTGAGAAGTGTTGTTATAGCCCTAACATTGATTAGAGTGTCCAACCGAAGAGTAGTTCAGAGTAGTATCATAAAGAGAATATATTTATATGAGAGTGTTTACTAGTGAAGTATGATCCCTAGACCTTGTTTCTAAGCATTGAAACTTCGTTTGCAACTAGATTTGTTACATGTTTACTTGCTTCCATCTTTATTTTAGATTGCCTTTAGTCTCTTTGACGCCATCAAAGTATTTTCTAGCACCATTGTCTTATATCCATACCACTTGTATTTTACTATCTCTTCGCTGAACTAGTGCACCTATACACCTGACAAGTGTAGTGGGTGTGTTGGGGACACAAGAGACTTCTTGTATCTTGATTGCAGGGTTGCTTGAGAGGGATACCTTTGACCACTTCCTCCCTGAGTTCGATAAACCTTGGGTGATCCACTTAAGAGAAACTTGCTGCTGTTCTACAAACCTCTGTACTTGGAGGCCCAACAACTGTCTACAAGAATAGAAGTGTGTAGACATCAATAAGTTTCTCAGAAAACAAACAGTAGAAAAGAGAATTGTTTAAACAACCAGATAGACATGACTATTTTGACTTTTGTTAAGAACTTTCACCACTTTTTACATGGCATCGGTTAACGACCTTGCTCTCTTAGTAACGAGTATAAACCTTATTCATGGGTCTTTCAATCATGTCATATGCTCTAAATAACCTTTGCCTTTCACTTTCCATGGCTAGCCGAATCCTCGGGTGCCTACCTTTCAAACACTTTTCCATAGAGCATATGTATTGAAATACCCATGACAACCATTCAGTTTGCTCGTTATTACTGATACGTTGCAAACGTATCTATTATTTTTGATGTTCCATGCTTGGTTTATATCTACTTTCTTATGTTTTGCCCACACTTTGAAGTACTTTTTATACACTTTTTTGACTAACCTATTAACAAGATGCCATAGTGCCAGCTGCCTGTTTTCTGCTGTTTTTGGTTCCTGGAAAGTCAGAAAATGAATATTCTCGGAATTGGACGGGACAAAAGCCAAAGTCAATATTTCACCGAGGGGGACACGGAGCCAGAATACGAGACGTAGAGGGGTCGGCCACACCACCTGGCCACGCGGCCAAGCCTGGCCCGCGCCAGGGGTGGTGTGGCCGCCTAGGGCACCCCCTCGCCCTCCCCTTTCGCCTATATATTGCCTCTGATACAGAAACCCTAAGTACCCGATCAAAAATCCACGAAAGAGTCTGTAGCCGCCGTCATCTCCATCCCTAGATCGGGAGGGATCTGAAGCTCTTCCTGGCACCCTGCCAGAGGGGAGAATTCACCCTGGAGGCCTTCTTCATCACCATGCAAGCCTCCGGTGTGATGCGTGAGTAGTTCATCCTTGCACTACGGGTCCATGTAGTAGCTAGATGGTTGGTTCTTCTCCTTTGTGCTACCATGTTTAGATCTTGTGAGCTCCGTTCATGATCAAGATCATCTATTTGTAATCCTACATGTTGTGTTTGCGGGGATCCGATGGATATTGAGATGCTATTTCAGATTGATTATTGATTCTATCATGTCTTTGTTATTTGTGATCTTGCATGCTCTCCGTTGTTAGTAGATATATTGGCCGAGTAGATGCTAGCAACTCCAAGAGGGAGTATTTATGCTCGATAGTGGGTTCATGCCTCTAGTAATATGGGCAAGTGACAGAAATCTCTAAGGTACTAGATGTGTTGTTGCTACTAGGGAGAAAACACCAATCCTTTGTTCATAGAACAATCGTATTGTTTACTTTACATGCAATGCATAATGAAATTACCTGTTGCTTGCAACTTAATACTGGAGGGGGTTCAGATGATAACCTGAAGGTGGATTATTAGTTATAGATGCAGTTGGATTACGGTCTATGTATAATGTTGTAATGCCCAATCAAATCTCATAGGAGTCAAGATGATTAGTATATGCATGTATGCTTTCTCGATGTTTGTCAATTGCCCCGCTATAATTTGTTCACCCAACATGTCATCTATCTTAAGGAGAACCACCACTAGTGAACTATGGACCCCGATCCTTTCTTTTACCATCAATCTACAACTATTTACTGTTTTCTGTTTACTTTCTGCAAGCTATTACTTTCTTCCACACAATACGTTTAATCCTTTGTTTTCAACAAAACCGATGAGATTGACAACCTCACTGTAAGTTGGGGGCAAAGTTCTATGGTTGTGTTGTGCAGGATTCCAAGTTGGAAACAACACCTTGGAGGTGTTTCCTTGCTCCTAGTGGTTCAATAACCTTGGTTTCATAACTGAGGGAAACTTACTGCTGTGATCATCATACCTTCCTCTTGGGGTTCCCCAACAAGCTCGATATCAACCACGAGTCAGCAAGTACTTTTTTGGCGCCGTTGCCGGGTAGTCAAGGACATCTTCACAAGGGGAGTCCCTCATAACCAATCTCTTTACTTTGTTGTTTTTGTTTTGCTTAGTTTATTTTTGCTTTGTTTGCTTGTTTCTTTATCAAAAACACACAAAAAATAGTTGTACTAGTTTGCTTTCTTTATTAAAAACACAAAAAATGACTACTCTTGAAAACACTAAGTTGTGTGACTTCACTAGCACCAACAACAATGATTTCATGTGCACACCTATTGCTCCACCTGTTCCTGAAGCTACTTTCTTTGAAATGAAACCTGCTTTACTCAATCTTGTTATGAGAGAACAATTTTCTGGAATTGGTACTGAAGATGCTGATGCTCATCTAAATAACTTTGTTGAACTTTGTGAGATGCAAAATCATAGGGATATATGGGGATGTTATTAAGCTTAAATTGTTTCCTTTCTCTTTGAGAGGAAAGTCTAAAGAATGGTTGCAACCCCTAACTACAAATAATATTGATTCTTGGACTAAATGCAAAGATGCTTTCATTGGAAAATACTATCCTCCTGCTAAGATTATATCTATGAGAAGTGAAATAATGAAGTTTAAACAATCTGATAATGAACATGTTGCTCAAGCTTGGGAAATAATGAAATCTTTGGTAAAGAATTGTCCCACTCATGGACTGGCTTCTTGGATGATTATCCAAACCTTTTATGCAGGATTGAATTATTCTTCAAGAAATCTACTGGATTCTGCTGCTGGAGGCACCTTTATGACCATTACTTTGGGTGTTGCAACAAAGCTTCTAGATAATATGATGGTTAACTATTATGAATGGCACACTAAGAGATCTCCACAAGGTAAGAAGGTAAATTCTGTTGAAGAGACCTCCTCCTTGAGTGATAAAATTGTTGTTATTGTGTCTATGCTTGTTAGGGAAAGCTCATATTGATCCAAATCATGTTCCCTTAGCCTCTTTGGTTGCTCAAGAAGAGCAAGTTGATGTGAACTTTATAAGAAATAATAATTTTAGCAACAATGCCTACATGAATAATTTTGGTAATAATAACTATAGGACATATCCTCCCAATAATGGTAATGCTTATGGAAATTCCTACAACAATAATAGGAGTGATCCCTCTGAACTTGAAGTTATGCTTAAAGATTTTATTAGTAAACAAAATGCTTTCAATAAAACTATTGAGGAAAAACTCTCTAATGCTGAAAGAAATATAGCATCATTGGCTAAAGCACAATCATCTTTGAATAAAATGGCCACTAAACCTGAAACTATTGATAATCCCTTTGTTGCTACTAATGCCATACAAGTTAGAATTGATGAAAATGTTAGATTATTAGTTGAATTGCATGCTAAGTGGGAAAGAGAAGATAAAATTGCTAGAAATATTAGTGTTTCTACTATCACTACCACTAATGTTGAAGCTAGTAAACCCAATGGAACCTTTTCTAATAACAATGCTGAAATTCTTCGGAATATGGGAAACAATAGCTCTACTACTTTAGATGATAATTATGATTTTGATCTTGATGGTTGCAATATCTCTGAAGTAATTAAGGTCCTACAAAAGCTTTCTAAAATTCCTAATGCTAGTGCTATGAATATGGCATTTACACAACACATTACTGATGCTCTCATAAAAATTAAAGAAAAGATGAAACATAAAGCTTCTATTCCTATGAAACTAGAAGATGGTTGGGAACCCATCATTAATATGAAAGTGAATGATTTTGATTTCAAAGCTTTATGTGATCTTGATAGTAGTGTTTCTATTATGCCTAGAAGGATTTATGATATGCTTGATTTGCCACCATTGGAAGATTGTTATTTAAATGTCCCACTTCATTATAATGCTAAAAAGAAACTCATGGGGAGTATTAATGATGTTATTATTATGGTTAACAATGCCTATGTCCCTGTTGATTTCTATGTTTTGTATGTTGAATGCAATGCTTCTAGTCCTATTACTTTGGGAAGACCTTTTCTTAGAACTGTTGGTGCCATTATTGATATGAAAGAAGGCACCATTAAATATCAACTCCCACTCAAGAAAGGTATAGAACACTTCCCTAAGAAGAGAGAGAATATTCATTTTGCCTCTCCTATGAAAACAAAATTTGGTTTTAATGCTTCTTCATTTGAGAACACTTGATTCTTTTTTTGCTTCTTATGCCTAACTTAAAGGCGTAAAAGCAAAGTACTTATTGGGAGATAACCCAAAAGTTTTAGATGAGTCTTGGAAGTAATTACCTATGTAATAACCGCTCCTTATTCTTTTTATTTGCTTTTTGTGCCAAGAGTAACCTCTAATGAGAGAGAAGTAATGTTTGAGAAAGTTGTTGTCCCAAAACAGATTTTTGTGCTTAACTATAAAAATTCGTGTAAAATCTCTGTATGTCGTTTTGAGGCGTGAATTTTTGTGCTTCTGCCCCAGGTTGTTTAATAACTTTCGTTAGTTCAACACGTTTTGATTTGAGCAACAGAAGGTCTTCGAAAAAATTGGTTTTTACCTGCTGGTCTGTTTTGACAGATTTCTGCCATTATTTGCATTTGCTTCTTGTTGATTCGTTTTTGAGTTCTCTTTAGGGAATTGAGCTTTTTGAGGGAAGTGCTACAGTAGCTTGTGTTTTAATGGAAGTTTTATTGGTGTTGAAACTGAACCCAAAGACTTATTATCTTGAGTGCACTAATGTTGCTAATAAAGATTGTGTGAAGTTTTGTATGAAGGAAAAATTTCAGGTGCATGGAGAGAATGATGTAATGAGATGAAGAATGGACTAAAGCTCAAGCTTGGGGATGCCACTCGTGTCACCCCAAGAAATATCCAAAAATTACAAGCGTCAAAGCTTGGGGATGCCCAAGGCATCCCCTTCTTCATCAATAAAAATCCCAGGTTTCTTCCAAACACTTCATTTTTATTGTTTCATACACAGTTGTGTTATTCTTGGAGCGTCTTTGTTTTTTTTTTGGTTTTTCGTTTGCTTGGTTTGCTTATTTTGCTTGAATAAATTGGTTGGACCCCTTCTTTCATACATTAGTTTTCAAATAGGTTGGTTTGGATTGGAAAAGAGTAGGAAAAGTTCATGCTTAAGTGGTAAGAGGAGCTTGTTTTTGACTGTGGCCTATGCTTTGTCATGTCATGCTTGATATTGTTTTGGCTTTATGCTTAGTAATTTTTGCTATAGCATGACATATTATAAACAATTGAGATTGCTTAATGTGCCTTGAAAGAATCATGCGTTGTTTTAGCATATTAAAGCATAGTATTGTGGTATTCTCCTTTGATGCTTTATTTGGGTTGACTTGGCAAATGCTCACACCATGTTATGACTATCACAAGTCACCATAGCCTTTACGATCCTTTAGTTTTCGACTTGTAATATCACTTTATGCTTTAATTAATGATGTTTTGTCGCTTTGCATGATTATGGCCATTATTGCTCTCTTAGATGGTCGCTCCCAGTCTTTTGCTAGCCTCCATAACCAAGTATGAGTTTCACTCATGCATCCAACTTCAAATAAAACCAAGTTATTCCAAAGAGTCCACCATACCTACCTATTAGCATTTGCTATTCCAAGTATATTCATGTTTTTATCTACCTTCCGAATTAAACTTGTTATGAGAAAACTAGTGATTAGAGCTCTCATGAACTTGATGGCACACTTTACTTTTCTTGCCCCTAATAAACTTGAACCATTGTGTCGTCTATGTTGTATATGCTTGCACTTATATGTTGGGGATTAGCATAACCATGCTGTCATGGGGAACGCTTTCAACATTGCACTTGTACTTTGTACCTAATTGACATCATGCTCTTTTGTCTATGGATGTCGTTAGTGTGAAATGAAAGGGGAGCTTTTAAGTCCATGGAGTTATGTATTTGTGTTAGAGAAACGCATGGGCCTCCGGTCTAATCCATGCCTAATCATGGTGGAAACCTGCAGCGTAACCATAATGAGAAATCTATGAAGCATTCTTCTTATAAAAAAAAGAGATAGAGATTGAGAAAAAGAGAAAAAGAAAAAAAGATGAGAAAAGAGGAAAGAGAGAAAAAAGCACCATTTTCCCATGGTAAATAAGAAGATTGCTGAGATGCTTGTTGTCTGATTGCCTTGTCATTTTGATATGGGGATTCTTCCGTATCATCAGGCAAGGGGTACCCCGTTGGCGGTTCTCTATGATACACATGTACTTACTATGACAAGAACTTACCGGTAACTAAACTTGAGTAGCATGAGGAGCGTCCCTCGTATTCAAGGGACATGAGATTTCCAACTTATACTTTGTCAAGCATATACTCCATAGTTTGTTCACTTTAACCTTAATCACTTCAAGATGCTTATGATAGGGGCAATGAGAGCTGAAAGCTAATTAGTACCATAATTTTTGGAAGCTCTTTATGAAACTTGAATCCCTGCTTCCTTCTACGAAGGCCTTTCTTTTACTTTTATGTTGAGTCCCCATCTTCTATCTTTATGCACCTATTGAGAGAGCAGAGTGGCCATTCTTAGTTTAATGTGCATTGTCCCAAGACTTGATTGATTGATGCATAAGTTTGATATTCCTTGTTCTTAAACTATCTGTATCTAGTCACCCTTATGAACTTTGAAGGTGTCCTATGCATTTATGTTTTGCTACTCCATGAGGCACAAGCTGAATGCCACTATGCTATGTTATCTTTATGTGAAACAAACAAACGTCTTGCAAAGCATTGTTATTCATGAACCTTTTGTTTGTGCCTTTTCATGTTACAACATAGTTGCTATGTCTTATTGTTAGAACTTTATCTTTCATGCTATGTTGAAGTACTATGATCCCAGCTATCAATGTTTTACAAATACTTTGATCAAATTTATGATGGTGCATGTCACCTCAAAAATTATTCTTTCTTTTTACCACTTACCTACTCGAGGACGAGTAGAAGTTAAGCTTGAGGATGTTGATACGTTGCAAACGTATCTATAATTTTTTATGTTCCATGCTTGGTTTATATCTACTTTCCTATGTTTTGCCCACACTTTGGAGTACTTTTTATACACTTTCTTGGACTAACCTATTAACAAGATGCCACAGTGCGAGCTGCCTATTTTCTGCTGTTTTTGGTTCCAGGAAAGTCAGAAAATGAATATTCTCGGAATTGGACGGGACAAAAGCCAAAGTCAATATTTCACCGAGGGGGACACAGAGCCAGAATACAAGACGGAGAGGGGCCAGGGGATGGCCACACCACCTTGCCACGCGGCCAGGCCTAGCCCGCGCCAGGGGGTGGTGTTGCCAGCTAGGGCACCCCCTCGCCCTCCCCTTTCGCCTATATATTGCCTCCGATACAGAAACGCTAAGTACCCAATCAAAAATCCATGAAAGAGTCTATAGCCGCCATCATCTCCATCCCTAGATCGGGAGGGATCTGAAGCTCTTCCCGGCACCCTGCCGGAGGGGAGAATTCACCCTGGAGGCCTTCTTCATCACCATGCAAGCCTCCGGTGTGATGCGTGAGTAGTTCATCCTTGGACTACGGGTCCATGTAGTAGCTAGATGGTTGGTTCTTCTCCTTTATGCTACCATGTTTAGATCTTGTGAGCTCCGTTCATGATCAAGATCATCTATTTGTAATCCTACATGTTGTGTTTGCGGGGATCTGATGGATATTGAGATGCTATTTCAGATTGATTATTGATTCTATCATGTCTTTGTTATTTGTGATCTTGCATGCCCTTCGTTGTTAGTAGATATGTTGGCCGAGTAGATGCTAGCAACTCCAAGAGGGAGTATTTATGCTCAGTGGGTTCATGCCTCTAGTAATCTGGGGAAGTGACAGAAATCTCTAAGGTACTAGATGTGCTGTTGCTACTAGGGAGAAAACAACAATCCTTTGTTCATAGAACAATCGTATTGTTACTTTACACGCAATGCGTAATGCAATTATCTATTGCTTGCAACTTAATACTAGAGGGGGTTCGGATGATAACCTAAAGGTGGATTATTAGTCATAGATGCAGTTGGATTACGGCCAATCAAATCTCATAGGAGTCAAGATGATTAGTATATGCAGGTATGCTTTCTTGATGTTTGTCCATTGCCCCGCTATAATTTGTTCACCCAACATGTCATCTATCTTAAGGAGAACCACCACTAGTGAACTATGGACCCTAGTCCTTTATTTTACCATCAATCTACAACTGTTTACTGTTTTCTGTTTACTTTCTGCAAGCTATTATTTTCTTCCACACAATACGTTTAATCCTTTGTTTTCAGCAAAACCGGTGAGATTGACAACCTCACTGTAAGTTGGGGGCAAAGTTCTGTGTGTGTGTTGTGCAGGATTCCAAGTTGGAAACAACACCTTGGAGGTGTTTCCTTGCTCCTACTGGTTCGATAACCTTGGTTTCATAACTGAGGGAAACTTACTATTGTGCTCATCATACCTTCCTCTTGGGGTTCCCCAACGAGCTCGATATCAACCACGAGTCAGCAATTACTAAGTAGAACAAGAGTAGTCATGTCCCCTTGTAATCCTCCTGTTTCCAACTATTTATTTTATAAGACTTCCTGAAAGATCACGGATGTCGCCTAAAGGGGGGGTGAATAGGCGGTTAAAAACTTCTACGAGATGGTCTTAACAAAGGCGGAATAAAACTAGCATTTTTCTTTTGTCAAGCAGAAAGCCTATAAATGCTAAGGTTCACCTGTGTTCACCAACAACTTATTCTAAGAAATACAAGCAACAAAGTGATAGCAAGATAGATTACTTCAAACATGAAGGCTATCACAATGTAAAGTGCATAAGTAAAGAGCTCGAGTATAGAGATAACCGAGGCACACGGGGACGATGACATTTTACCGAGTTCCTCCCAACAAGGGAGTACGTCTCATTGGAGGGGTGGGTGGTAGTAAGACCACTGATACATTGCAAATGTATCTATAATTTTTGATGCTCCATGCTTGGTTTTATCCACTTTCTTGTGTTTTGTCCACACTTTGGAGTACTTTTCATATGATTTCTTGGACTAACCTATTAACAAGAGCCAAAGTGCCAGCTGCCTGTTTTCTGCTGTTTTTGGTTCCAGGAAAGTCAGAAAATGAATATTCTCGGAATTGGACGGGACAAAAGCCAAAGTGCCTATTTTTCCAGAAGACTCCAGGAGCCAGAATATGAGACAGAGGAGGGCCAGGGGCTGGCCACACCACCCCCAGGCGCGGGCTGGGCCTGGCCACGCCAGGGCATGGTGTGGTGGCCCCAGGCACCCCCTCGGTCTCCCTCTTCGCCTATAAGAAGCCTTCTGACCTAAAAACTTCGGGGGGTTTGACGTTTTTCTAGAAAAAGTTCCGCAGTGCCGCCACCACCGAAGCGCAGATTCGGGGGACAGAAAGTCTCTGTTCCGGGACCCTGCCGGGACGGGGAAGTTCCCCTGGAGCCATCTCCATCGATCTCCACCATCATCTCCATCGACCATCCATGTTTCCTCCATCTATGTGTGAGTAATCCCCTGCTGTAGGCTATGGGGATGGTAGGGATTGGATGAGATCGTTCATATAATGGCATCAGATTATTAGGGCATGGTGCCTAGTATCTTTTATTAGTGCTTTATGAATTTGTTGCGACTTGCTGTGCTTAATGCTTGTCACTAGGTCCCGAGTGCCATGATTTCAGATCTAAACATGTTATTGATTCATTATGATAGTATTGTTTTTGGTCTTATCTGCAAGTTGTATACACACGTTGTTGTCCGGAACCTATGGCCCCGAAGTGACAGAAATCGGGATAACCGGAAGGGAATGGCTTTGATGTGAGGATCACATGTGTTCATGGAGTGTTAATGCTTTGCTCCGGTGCTCTATTAAAAGGAGCACCTTAATTGCCAGTAGTTCCCTAGAGGCCCCGCTGCAAACGGGCTGGCAGGACAAAAGATGTTGTGCAAGTTCTCATTGCGAGCACGTATGACTATATATGGAACACATGCCTAGGATTGTCTAGTACTTGGATGCTTTATCTTATTTATCTGCAATTGCCCTATGTTCTGGTTGCTATGTGAATTGTCTTGTCCATGCAACGCCCGTCCATCCATCCCTATGCCTACCGCACTCGAATCCCACCGTTTACTGTTTTTGTTACTACTGTCTTTGCTTTACTACTGCTGTTACTTTACTACTCCTACTACAAAACTGTTGCTACTGATAAACTGCTGTGAGCAAGATTGTTTCTAGGTGCAGCTGAATTGACAACTCAGTTGTTAAGGCTTATAAATATTCTTTGGCTCCCCTTGTGTCGAATCAATAAATTGGGTTTCACTTCCCTCGAAAATACTGCGATACACCCCCTATACTTGTGGGTCATCAACCACCAACGCCACAAGAGGCCTCACCTATTCTTCCGAGCACCCACCACACGGCAAGCACCCGTTCCACTATGGGACACTTGAGGGCGGTCACCAAACCCGTACAAGATTGGGGCAATCTCCACAACTTAATTGGAGGCTCCCAATAATCACCACCAAGCCCACTATCTTGGGGAGAGCTCCACAACTTAATTGAAGGCCCCAAGAACACGCCACAAAGGCCACACAGCCGTCTAGGGTTCCAAGAACCCAAGAGGGACAATCTTCTTGATTTCACCAACCAAATCCTCCGAGGAGAACACAAACTGATGCACCTAATGCAAATGGCATGAACACCACAAATATGCTCTAATCCTTCACTCTCAAGTTCCAACAAAGCTACTAAAGCAATTGGGGAACAAGAGAGGAAGAACACAATGAGAACACCAAATCCTCCAAGATCTAGATCCCAAAGATTCACTCACAAAGAGATGATATGGTTTGGTCAAATTGTAGATCTAGACCTCCTCAATGTTCCTCTAAAATATATGCAAGAATAATTGGAGGGGAAGAAATAAATCAAGCTTAAAGAGGTTGAAACACTAGGGCCAAGCTTGAGAAAAATAGAGGAAGAAGAAGTTCTAAAAGAGAGAGAGATGGCTATAAATAGGAGCCCACTGTTTTTTTGCCCATTGGGGCCAAAAATGGCGGTGGGCCGGTAGTACCGCACTAGGCTGGTACTACTGTACACGATCCACCAACGCTAGGAAACTAGCGAGCGGTGACTATCACAACGACCTGGCGAGCAGCATGGGCGAGCAGGAAAAGGGGATCGAGCCTTGGGAGCGAGCGCGCGAGAGCAAGCCAGCAACGCACGCAGGGGATCGGGCGGGCGAGTGCGAGTGAGAGCTAGCGGCCGAGCAGGGCCGAGCATGGGAGCATCAAGAGCGGCAGGGCGCGCTCGTGCGAGGAAGCGCGGCCCAAGAGGAGCGGTGGTGGCAAGGAAAGGGCGATCTTGGCAGGCCAGCCCGGCAGTACCGGCCTGGCCGACGGTAGTACCACGCTGGGCTGATACAACTGGACATGGGCCTAATCACAACCAGGCGAGGCAGAGAGGAGAGGCGCGCTACACAAGTGTGGTCGGTAGCGGAACCGATTGTACCGCTGGCCCAGAAAACTTTTTTTTTCTTTTTAAAACAAATAAGAGGCAAACTTCAAAATGCAATAACTTGAGTTAGGAAACTCCGATTGACCCGAAACCAATTTTGTTGAAAATATTGGATACCACCAAGTGAGAATACTTGATGTATTTTAAAGTGAGATACCTCCCTTGGTGAGAATCCGGAAAACCTCCAAGATCAAAACCACAATAAGATATAAAAGGGAGATTCGATATTGAAGAACTAGAGCTTGTAATGAACACAAGCTCTAGAACCAAACATGGATAAGATCCAACAAACAACCAAGAAAGATATGCTAAGAATGCAATGGTTTAAGCTCTCTTCGAAAGATATGATCGAGCTACTCACTCGAGAGCCCCTCTTGATAGTACGGTTATCTATCCTAAACCCGGTCTCCCAACTACCAACATGAGACCAGCAAAAGGGAAAACCTATCAAGATTATACCTTTGCCTTGAGCAACCCACTTGAGCTAGATGAGACGATCTTGTCCTTCTCAAGATGGACACCTTTCTTGATTGCTCTTGCACACACTCGCTTGATGAAGACTTGACATATGCTCCCCATACACCATGGGGAAGCCTCTTCTTTGACCTTGTCTTCATCGATCCATGACCACCGAGAATGGCAAGCTTCAAGCATGAGGTCTTCTAGAGATGGCGCATCTTGATCTTGCACAACAATTCTTCAAACTTCATATGACTCCAAAAGTCCTAAGGCCCTTGGACAATGCTTCTTCTTCTTCTTCTTCATTTCTTCCACCTTGGATCCAACACATGGTCCAAGCGAAGCCAATAGACGAAATCTACAAGAGCAACTTAATGCAAACATTAGTCCATAGAGATTGTCATTAATTACGAAAACCACACATGAGGGACCCACATGCTCTTTCACTTCCTATCTCACCACAAATTCACAATGTTCCTTTTTTAATAAGTGTTGCTTCCCTTGCATGGATCTTTCCTTGTTTGCAAGTTCAACTTATTGAGTAATTCTATGCTTGTCCAACATGGTCAAGTTAATTTAGTTCAAGGCAAGATGTAAGTGAAACTTCTACATATGGTGCGCACATCGGCATTAGTGTTACCCATAAGTCCCAAACAAGAGAATCATGGATGAAACCATACTTTATATTTCATTCAAAACCACTCAACCAAGGATACATGATAATGCTCTAAGAGCTTTTAAAGCGCTAGGAAATTGATACCTAATGGATGCAAGCAAGAACTCCCTAATGATCACGAACTAGATGCAAAACTGATAACTAAAAAGCATAAAGTATGGTGGAACTCCACCAAGCTTGAGTGTTGATGTAGATCTCCTAAAGAATGGCTTTCAGGACCTCATCATTGGTGGTGCTTCTAACCTTCAATAAGGCTGCGTGCAACTTTTTGTTGACTACAACTTGCTCTTCCCACTTGGACTTGTAATCCTTGACCTCCTCTTCCAGCTTCTCTATAGCCTCAATGCAAACTACAGAGGTTACTTGCATGTTCCTTATGAACTTTGTGTTTACCGCCTCTTTGTAATCCCGAAACAGTGCAATATGACGGCGAGAGCTAGAAGAGCGCCTCTCTTCATTAGCAATCTTTCGATGCAATGAGTCGATCCGTGCTTGAAGATTTGGGTTAGTCATGTCCCTGAAGCGAGGTTATTCAATCTCCCTCATCCTTGTAGCTCCATCTTCAAGATGATTTCTCCAGATGCCATTGTTACTTGGGTCTTCTCCTCTCCCTGGAACTTGGCTCCTTGGGGGAGAACTCCACCCTGAGGTCCTATTGGATGCACATGGGAATCCTCCATCTGGGGTGCTCCACCTTGAAGACATGTCTAGGTGCAAGGTGAGATCTAAAAGAAATAGGCAGAAAACAAGGTTCGCTCGAAAAATACTTGATGCGAGATTAGATCGGCAGAGGGAGGTATATATTGACGGTTTTTAGGGTAAGACGAAGCACTGGAATCGAAACGAAGGAGAAACAGACTTGGGAATAGGGAAAGACCTCAGAGGGTGCGCCCATCCTGGGGGGACGTGCCCTCTGGAGTCTTTTCCTCCCCAGGACTCCGTTTAGTCCAATTCTCTCGCAACACACATTTATTTTCCAAAATAATGACTTTCCTAAAATATGAATATATTCTGAGATTGTTACACACCTTTTCTTGACTTTTGGTGGTCTTTGATATCTGGCAGGGGATAATTTTTTGCGATTATGGCCTCCAGGCTTTGGAGATTCATTACTTCAACCCTTCCGGCAAATGTTTGGCCTGCAATATAATGTTTAAGACATTGTCCATTAACAACATGAGGTTTACCATTGTAGTCTCCATGAAGACGGATGGCTCCGGAGCGATACACCTCCTGCACAACTAATGGACCCTGCCACCTTGAAGCTAACTTTCTTGCAGAAAACTTGAAATGAGAGTTGAACAATAATACTTGGTCTCCTACTTTGAATTCCTTTCTTTTTATTTTCTTATGATGCCAAATTTTTACTTTCTCTTTAAATAGTCTAGCACTCTCATAAGCTTCATTCCTCCATTCATCTAACAAGCTTAAGTCAAGAATTCTTTTCTCTCTAGCTGTTTTAAAATCAAACTTGAGTTGTTTAACAACCCATCTAGCTTTATGTTCTAATTCCATTGGAAGATGACATGCTTTTCCATAAACCATTTTATAAGGAGACATACCCATAGGTTTTTTAAAAGTAGTTATATAAGCCCATAAAGCATCATTAATTTTAGTTGGCCAATCAGACCTAGCTTTATTAACTGTCCAATATGAGTTTAATTTTCCTATTACTTGGTTCAACTTGACCACTAGTTTGAGGATGATATGGAGATGCAACTCTATGATTAACACCATATTTGGCTAAAGTTCTTCTAAAGACTCCATGAATAAAATGAGAACCACCATCAGTAATTAAAAACCTAGGTACTCCAAACATGGGAAAGATGATGTCCTTAAGCATCTTCATTGCTATGGCATGATCTACACTTTTTGTTGGAATGGCTTCAACCCATTTGTGACATAGTCCACTACAACCAAAATATGAGTGTGTTTTGTTTTTGATGGGGGGAACGGTCCCATAAAGTCAAATCCCCATACATCAAATGGTTCAAGAGGCAGTGAATAGTTCATAGACATTTCATTTCTCTTACCAATATTTTCAACACGTTGGCATTTGTCACAAGCTTTAACATAACTAGCACAATCCTTAAATAAAGTAGGCTAGTAAAAACAAGACTATAATACCTTTGCAGCGGTGCGGTCTCCTGCATGATGTCCTTGATGGCTCAAGATATGTAGAGCTCGTTGGGAACCCCAAGAGGAAGGTATGATGAGTACAGCAGCAAGTTTCCCTCAGTTATGAAACCAAGGTTATCGAACCAGTAGGAGTAAGGAAACAACTCCAAGGTGTTGCTAGCAACTTGGAATCCTGCACAACACAACCACAGAACTTTGCCCCAACTTATAGTGAGGTTGTTAATCTCACTGGTTTTGCTAAAAACAAAGGATTAAACGTATAGTGTGGAAGATAGTAATTGCTTGCAGAAAGTAAACAGTAAACGATAAAGAGTAGATGGTATATCAATGGTAAAGGAATGGACTGGGGTCCACAGTTCCCTAGAGGTGTTTCTCCTTAAGATAAATAGCATGTTGGGTGAACAAATTACAGTGGGGCAATTGACAGAATAAGAAAGCATAACAATGCATATACTAGACATCTTGACTCCTACGAGATTTGATTGGGCATTACAACATAATACATAGACCGTAATCCAACTGCATCTATGACTAATAATCCACCTTCAGGTTATCATCCGAACCCATTCCAGTATTAAGTTGCAAACAACAGATAATTGCATTAAGCAAAGTGTGTAAAGTAAACAATACAATTGCCCCATGGACAAATGATTGTTGTCTTCTCCCTAGTAGCAACAACACATGTACAACCTTAGAGATTACTAGAGGCATGAACCTACTATCGAGCATAAATACTCCCTCTTGGAGTTGCAAGCATCTACTTGGCCAAGATAGCTACTAACAACGGAGAGCATGCAAGATCACAAATAACATAGACATGATAGAATCAATAATCAATCTGACATAATATCTCAATATCCATCGGATCCCCACAAACACAACATATAGGATTACAAATAGATGATCTTGATCATGAACAGAGCTCACAAGATCTAAACATGATAGCACAAAGGAGGACAACAAACCATCTAGCTACTGTATGGACCCATAGTCCAAGGTGAACTACTCACGCATCACTCCAGAGGCTGACATGGTGATGAAGAAGGCCTTCGGGATGATCTCTCCCCTCCGGCATGGTGCCGGGAAGATCTTCAGATCCCCCCGATCTAGGGATGGAGATGGTGGCGGCTACAGACTCTTTCATGGAATTTTCATCGGGTACTTAGGGTTTCTGCATCAGGGTACTTTTATAGGAGAAGGGGCATGGTTGGTTGCTACCCGAGGGGCCCACACCAGGGCCTGGCGCGCCTAGGGGGTGGCCGTGCTAGCCCTAGGTGTGGTCACCTCGTGGCCCCACTTCGGCTGCCCTTCGGACTCCGTGTTCCTTCTGGTAAAATATTGACTTTGGCTTTTGTCCCATCCAATTCCGAGAATATTTCCTTACTAGCTTTTTTGAAACCAAAAATAGCAGAAAACATGCAACTCGCACTATGACATCTTGTTAATAGGTTAGTTCCATAAAATGTATAAAAATACCTCAAAGTGTAAACAAAACATCAGAAAGTTGATATAAAACAAGCATGGCGCATCAAAAATTATAGATACGTTTACGACGTATCAAGCATCCCCAAGCTTAACTCCTACTCGTCCTCGAGTAGGTACGTGATAAAAAGAATAATTTTTGGGGTGACATGCACCATCACAATCTTGATCAAGGTATTTGTAAAGCATTGATAACTGGGATCAAAGTACTCTAAACATAAGCATGAAAGATAGAGTTCTAACAATAAGACATAGAAACTATGTTGTAACATGAAAAGGTACAAACAAAAGATCATGAATAACAATGCATTGAAAGACGTTTGTTTGTTTCACATATAGGAAACATAATAAGAGTGGTATTCAGCTTGTCCCTCATGGTATAGCAAAACATAAATGCATAGGACACCTTCAAAGTTCATAAGGGTGACTAGATACAAATAATTTAAGAACAAGCAATATCAAAGTTATGAATCAATCAACAAGTGTTGGGACAATGCACATTAAACTAAGAATGACCACTATGCTCTCTCAATTGGTGCATAAAGATAGAAGATGGAGACTCAACATAAAAGTAAAAAAAAGGCCCTTCATAGAGGGAAGTAGGGATTTCAAGTTTCATAAAGAGCTTCCAAAAATTATGGGACTTATTAGCTTTCAGCTCTCATTGCCCCTATCATAAGCATCTTGAGGTGATTAAGGTTAAAGTGACACAAATATGAGATATGCTTGACAAGTTATAAATTGAAAATCTCATGCCCCTTGCTTACGAGTACCGAACCTCATTCTACTCAACTTTAGTCACACGTAAGTTCTTGTCATTGTAAGTACATGTGTATCATGGAGAACCGCCAACGGGGTACCCCTTGCCCCATGACACATGAGCATTCCCATATCAAAATGACAAGGCAACAGACAATGAGCATCTCAGCGATCTTTTTATTTGCTATTTGCATAGGTTTTTATTAAGGATGCTTCACATAATGCTCACTATGGTTATGCTGCAAGTTTCCACCATGATTACACATGGCTTAGGCTAGCCGCCCAAGCGTTTCTCTAACACACATACAAACTCCATGAGCTTACAAGCTCCCATTTTAGTTCACACCTTCGGGATCCATAAACAAAAGAACATGATATCAACTGAATAATAAGTGCAATGTTGAAAGCGTTCCCCATGGTATCATGGCTCTGCTAATTCACAACTTATAAAGTGCAAGCATACAAGCAACATAGATGGACACAATGGTTCAAGTTTAGTAAGTGCAAGAAAATAAAGTGTGCCATCAAGTTTGTGAGAGCTTTAATCACTAATTTTCACATAACAAGTTTAATTTTGGAAGGTAGATAAAAACATGAATATACTTGGAATGGTGTAACACACCATGCATAGGAATTTATAGTGGACTCTTTGGAATAACTTGGTTTTCTTGGAGGTTGGATGCATGAGTAGAACTCATACTTGGTACAGGTGGAGGCTAGCAAAAGATTGGGAGCGACCAATTATGAGAGCAATACTAGCCATAATCATGCAAAGCGACAAAACATTATCAATTAAAGCATAAAGTGATATTACAAGTCATAAACTAAATGATCATAGAGGATAAGGTGACTGGTTCATAGTCTTAACATGGTGTAAGGATGTGCCAAGTCAACCCAAATAAAGCATCAAAGGAGAATACCACAGTATTATGTTTTTGTATGCTAAAACAACACATGATTCTTTCAAGGCACATTAAGCAATCTCAATTGTTTGGAACAAGTCATGCTACAACAATAATCACTAAGCATAAGGTCAAAGCAACATCAAACATGACATGATAAAGTCTAGGCCACAGTCAAAACAAGCTCCTTTTGTACCACTTATAAGCATGAAGCTTCCTACTCTTTTCCAACACCAACCAACTTATTTGAAACAACATATGAATTGGGGGTCCAACCAATTTATTTAAGCAAACCAAACAAAAGAAAACTAAAAACAAAAATAAAGACGCTCCAAGAACAACAAAATTGTGCATGAAACAATAAAAATAAAGTGTTTTGGAAGAAAACCTGAGATTTTTATTGATGAAGAAGGGGATGTCTTGGGCATCCCCAAGCTTTGACGGTTGTACTTCTTGAATATTTCTTGAGGTGACAAGGGTGGCATCCCCAAGCTTTAGCTTTTGTCTATACTTCATCTTATCACATTATTCCTTCCTACACTTGAAAATTTCCTTCATACAAAACTTCACACAATCTTCATTAGCAACATTAGTGTATTCAAGATAATACGTCTTTGGGTTTAGTTTAAACACAAGAAAAACTTCCATTAAAATACAAGCTACTGTAGCAATTCCTTCTAAAATCTCAAGTGATCAAAAAGAACTCAAAGAGAAAGATATTAAGAGGCAAATGCAAATAATGGCAGAAATCTGTCAAAACAGACCAGCAGGTAAAAACCGATTTTTCGAAGACCTTCTGTTGCTCAAATCAAAAAGTGATGAACTGACGAAAGTTAGATAATAACCTGGGGCATAAGCACAGAAAATTACATCTCAATCCGACGTACAGGGATTTTTCACGATGTTTTACAATGAAGCACAAAAATCTGTTTCGGGACAACAACTTTCCCAAGTCTTACTTCTCTCTCATTAGAGGTTATTCTTGGCACAAAAACCACAAAAAAAGGATAAGGAGAGGTTATTACTGAGACAATAACTTCCAAGACTCAACAAAAGAAAAACTTACTGAAAGTAAAAATAACTTGGGTTATCTCCCAATAGTGCTTTTCTTTAACGCCTTTGAGGTAGGCTCAGTAATTTGAGAAGATGCTCACATAAGAAATATGAATTGAAGCAAAAGAGAGCATCAAGGAGAAAATATGATAAACATTTAAGTCTAACCCACTTCCTATGCATAGGAATCTTGTAAGAAAATAAATCAAAGAAGCACATAGTAACAAGAATGGGTAGATAAAACAAGAGCAACTTTGGAACTTTCAATATAAAGAGAGGTGTTTTAGTAACATGAGAATTCCAACAACCATATTTTCCTCTCTCATAATAATTTTCAGTAGCATCATGAACAAACTCAACAGTATAAATATCACACTCATCCTCCTTTGGTAAGCATGGAGGGCGATCGAATAAGGTATTAGTTAAAGAGTTACTCTTATTGGGAGGTAGACATGGGTAGCTCCATTCTTCCTCCTCTTGATCATCACTCTCCTCCTCTTTTTCATCCAATGAGCTTCCAGTTTCAGCAATTTCTTCTTCCATAGGCTCATGCAAGGCATTAGTCTCTTCCGTTGGTGGAGAGAATCTATTAAGATATTTAAGAATATAGTCATTTTCTTCCTTGTAATTATCAAAGAAAAATTCAAGTATATCATAAACCTCATATTTATAAGGTGCATCATCAGTATTTTCAAGCAAATAAGAAAGTTTGAATGCACCCTTCCAAGCAATAAATTCTTCAATTTGTTCCACATCATAAAAGTCATAATTTCCCTTAACATAAGAAGATATGGTAACATTATCATTATACTCACATTGAAAAGGGAGGTGTTTATACCTCCTACAGCAACAAGATTTATCAAAGCAATAAGTAACATTATAAGTAGAGCACACGTTTTTAGCAATGGTATACAATTTATTAATTTGTTCCTACAAGTGTTTCCCTTTTTGTGACAAGCGGTGTTCCTCATAATATTTTTGTTCTTCCGTGAACCCACCTTGCCAATAAGATCTAGTTTCAAAGAAACCAACCATTGATAGAAAGCATGATAAAGCAAGACAATAATAGACCAACAAAAATGACAACTATAGTAGGAACTATTATTTTTGTATTTTTGATAAAAATAAGCAAACAAAATAAAGTAGAGAAACTAAGCAAAACAATAACAAAGTAAAGAGATTGGTTGTGAGAGACTCCCCTTGCAAGAATCTTCTTTCTCCCTGAAAAGTGATTGACGAGGAGGAACAGATTGAATCTGTCCTTAACTCCCTGGCAACGGCGCCAGAAAAGTGCTTGATGGCTCAAGATATGTAGAGCTCGTTGGGAACCCCAAGAGGAAGGTATGATGAGCACAGCAGCAAGTTTCCCTCAGTTATGAAACCAAGGTTATCGAACCAGTAGGAGGTAAGGAAACAACTCCAAGGTGTTGCTAGCAACTTGGAATTCTGCACAACACAACCACAAAACTTTGCCCCAACTTATAGTGAGGTTGTCAATCTCACTGGTTTTGCTGAAAACAAAGCATTAAACATATAGTGTGGAAGATAGTAATTGCTTGCAGAAAGTAAATAGTAAACGGTAAATAGTAGATGGTATATCAATGGTAAAGGAATGGAATGGGGTCCATAGTTCACTAGAGGTGTTTCTCCTTAAGATAAATAGCATGTTGGGTGAACAAATTACAACAGGGAAATTAACAGATTGAGAAAGCATAACAATGCATACACTAGACATCTTGACTCCTACGAGATTTGATTGGGCATTACAACATAATACATAGACCGTAATCCAACTGCATCTATGACTAATAATCCACCTTCAGGTTATCATACGAACCTCTTCTAGTATTAAGTTACAAGCAACAGATAATTGCATTAAGCAAAGTGTGTAAAGTAAAAAATACAGTTGCCCTATGGACAAAGGATTGTTGTTTTCTTCCTAGTAGCATCAGCACATCGACAACCTTAGAGATTTCTGTCACTTCCCCAGATTACTAGAGGAATGAACCTACTATCGAGCATAAATACTCCCTCTTGGAGTTGCAAGCATCTACTTGGCCAAGATAGCTACTAACAATGGAGAGCATGCAAGATCACAAATAACATAGACATGATATAATCAATAATCAATCTGACATAGTATCTCAATATCCATCGGATCCCCACAAACACAACATATAGGATTACAAATAGATGATCTTGATTAGGGCCGGGCACAAAAAACCGAAGACCGAAACCAAAACCGAAATAACCGGGACCGAAGACCGAACTAACCGTATATTGGGAGACTGAATTAATTTCGGTCTTCAAAGCTAGATGACTGAACTAAATTCGGTCACTTCGGTTATCCACGTTAGATGACCGAACTGACCAAATGGACCGAAATATTTTGCAGCCCATGTTTCCTCCGTTCTTTTGCAGGCACAATATTGCCATTCTAGTACCCATAGGCCATAGCCCACGACCTTGTCTTCATTCGTTATTTAGAACAGACCTTGCCACTAGTGCCAATCAAAGAAACTCGCAGAGAACACATGTGCATGTCTAGCAAGTTGTTATTTGGTTCAGTTGGATTGCCGCATGTGCACGTCCAGCAAGTTGTTATCTGTAAGTTGTCATTTGATTTGAAGTATCAACTATGAAAATGCTGCCATATTTTTTCTATTTGGGTAATATGGTCATGACCGAAGACCGAATACAGAAAGACCAAAAAGACCGAAGGTAATTCGGGTAGCATTTTTGGATGACCAAAATTTTCAATGACCGAAAAGACTGGACCGAACAGACCGAACACCCAGCCATAATCTTGATCATGAACGGAGCTCACAAGATCTAAACATGATAGCACAAAGAAGGAGAACCAACCATCTAGCTACTGCATGGACCCATAGTCCAAGGGTGAACTACTCACGCATCACTCCGGAGGATGGAATGGTGATGAAGAAGGCCTCCAGGATGATCTCTCCCCTCCGATAGGGTGCGGGAAGAGCTTCGGATCCCCCTGATCTAGGGATGGAGATGATGGCGGCTACAGACACTTTCGTGGAATTTTGATCGGGCACTTAGGGTTTCTGCTTCGGGGTACTTTTATAGGAGAAGGGGCAAGGTTGGTGGCTGCCCGTGGGGCCCACACCAGGGCCTGGCGCCTAGGGGGTGGCTGCGCCAGCCCTAGGTGTGGACACCTCGTGGCCCTACTTCGGCTACCCTTCGGACTCCGTGTTCCTTCTGGTAAAATATTGACTTTGGCTTTTGTTCCGTCCAATTACGAGAATATTTCCTTACTAGCTTTTCTGAAACCAAAAATAGCAGAAAACATGCAACTGGCACCGCGGCATCTTGTTAATAGGTTATTTCTAGAAAATGTATAAAAATACCTCAGAGTGTAAACAAAACATAAGAAAGTTGATATAAAACAAGCATGGAGCATCAAAAATTATAGATACGTTTACAACATATCAGTCCTCCATAAGGACTGTCATGACAATCTCTTATGATATCCTGCTGCTCAAACTCAGGCACACAACATCTAATATTACGATATACACTTTTCTTATAAAGAAATGGATCATGGAAAAAATGCCTAAGATCATAAAAGAATTTATTTCTTTGTTGGGATGTGAAGTGTGGTGGCATAACTTTTCCAACAATGAAATTAGCATAATCAGCAAACCATGGTGAAACTACTCTAGCAGTAGATACATTAATGTTTGCTAGTTGTTCATTTGCAAAGCTATCATTAATAGGAATAGGATCTACCGGAATGTTTTCCATTCTAGATAAATGATCAGCTACCGGGTTGTCCTCACCTTTCCTATCAACAATATGTAAATCAAATTCTTGTATTAAAAGAACCCATCTTATAAGTCTAGGCTTAGCATCTTTCTTGTTCATAAGGTATTTAATAGCAGAATGATCAGTGTGTATTATTACCTTAGAGTCTACAATGTAAGGTCTAAACTTATCACATGCAAAAATTACTGCCAAGAATTCTTTTTCAGTTGTAGCATAATTTCTTTGGGCGCCATCAAGAGTTTTACTAGGATAGTATATGGCATTAAGTTTCTTATTAGCTCTTTGGCCTAAAATAGCACCTACAACATAATCACTAGCATCACACATGATTTCAAATGGCAAATTCCAATTAGGGGGTTGAATCATAGGAGCATGATGACCCACAAGTATAGGGGTGTATCGCAGTATTTTCGATAAGTAAGAGTGTCAAACCCAACGAGGAGCAGAAGGTGCTGGCTAGTGGTATGGGTCAGGAATTCTCTGCAAATACTTAGCAAACAGATTTTTAGGGGTTTTCGATAAAGCAAGTAAACAAAGTACAAGTAAATAAAAGACTATAGGAATAAATGCAGCAAGTGGCCCAATCCTTTATGCAGCAAAGGACAAGTCGGTTGTATTATTTAAGATGACCAAACATTCTCGAGGACACATGGGAAGACTTTCAAGTGCTTTCGCTTCATATAGTTGATTAATCTTCTTTAGCTTGCTAAGTGTTGTGTGGGTGAACCTGTGCTAATGTACCGCCCTATCTAAGACTAATACATACTTGTGATTATACCCCTTGCAAACATCCGTAAGTACAAGAAAGTAATTAAGGTAGAAACCTAACCACAGCTTTAAACTCTAAGACCCTTACGTCCCTTGTGCAATGGTTTCCTAACGGGGGTTCAGGTTTCTGTCACTCCGGCAACCCCTACGATTAGTAGCCAAATACACAATGCATTCCCCTAGGCCCATATAGGTGAAGTGTCATGTAGTCGACGTTCACATGACACCACTAGAAGAAGTACACCACAACTTAAATAACAATCTATTGAATCTTTCTCAACACAACTCCACTACTAACAACAAGACTTCTCCCATGTCCTCAAGAACAAAACGAACTACTCACAAGACATCATGTGGATCATGATCAGAGATGGAATAATGATGTATAACAATCTGAACATAAACAATAATTCAATGGTTCACTCAATAGCATCAACTACAAAGAGTAATCAACACCGGGAAAGTTTCCCCTATGAACTATGCAAGATTCAACGCAATTGTTACAGCAATATGGAGATGGTGATGATGGTGCTGATGGTGGTGATGGTGATGATGATGATCCCGATGAAGTCCAGCTTGATGGTGGTGTTGATGGCAACGATCTCCCCTCTCCGGGAAGGAATTCCCCCGGCAGAAATCTGCCTGCCGGAGAGATCTTTCTCTCTCGGTGTTTTCCGCCCCGCAGAGGCGGCGGAATCTTTCTGTGGTCGCTCCCCGAGTCTTAGGGTTTTGGGAGGATGATATACGCCAGAGGGAGAGGCTGGAGTGGTCCAGGGCGGCCACACCACCTCCTGGCGTGGCCTAGCTGCCCGCGCCATGGGGTGGTGTGGGACCCCTGTGGCCCATCTCCACTCCGTATTTTGGCATCCTCAGTCTTCTGGAAAAATAGGATTTTCCGTATATTTTCCCGAATTTTCTGATCTTCGCGAATTTTTCCTCCAAACAACACATTTTCCATCAGAATCCTGACTGCAGCGGTCCATGCTCCAAAAGTCATCAACCATGCAAAAATAGATGAAATAACATAAGTATCACCTCTCAATATGAAATATATCAATGAATAATAGTGAATTAAGACATAGAATAGTGATGCAAAATGGACGTATCAACTCCCCCCAAGCTTAGACTTCGCTTGTCCCCAAGCGAAACTGAGCTCAATAAACATGGCCTCGGGTTTATGGAGTGAAGAGTCCATAAAAGAATACGGACAAGAAGCATCACATTCATCAAATACATAGATCATAATAGAAGACAACTCACTATTATATAAATCAACTTGTAATAAGTAAAGGAAACACAATAAAGATACATAAAGTGAATCATAATTGGTAATGGCAAACTTAGCTCTTGGTCGAAGAATAGTTGATAACTTGTTGGAGTTCACAAATAACTGGTTTTTCAATGATAGCTTTCAAAGTAGTAAACATCAAGATAAGAGCAATGTGCAAAACAAGGAACATAAGACATGATTGAATAAATCATCATATGAATGAATGAAACACATCAACTCAAAATACTTGCTGAGATAGAACGGAGTAGGTTTACTGACTCAACTACAAATTAAAAGAAAGGCCCTTCAAAGAGGGAAGCAGGGATTGCATGTCTCATAAAGAGCTCCCAAAAATAATGATACTTACTAGCTTTCAACTCTCATTGCCCCTATCATAGGCATCTTTTGGTGATTAAGGTTAAAGTGATCAAATATGAGGATATGCATTGACAAGTTGTAAATTGAGAATCGCATGTCCCTTGAATACAAGGGTCGCTCCTCATGCTACTCAAGTTTAGTCACCGGTAAGTTCTTGTCATCGTAAGCATATGTGTATCATAGAGAACAGCCAATGGGGTACCCCTTGCCCGATGATACGAAAGAATCCCCATATCAAAATGACAAGGCAAGCAGACAACAAGCATCTCAGCAATCTTCTTATTTACCATGGGAATATGGTGTTTTTTTCTCTATTTCCTCTTTTCATAATATCTTTTTTTTTCTTTTTCTCTTTTTTCTCAATATCAGACTCTTTTTTTATAAGAAGAATGCTTCATAGATACTCGTTATGGTTACGCTGCAGGTTTCCACCATGTCAGCATGGATTAGACCAGCGGCCCAGGCGTTTCTCTAACACACATGCATAACTCCATGGACTTACAAGCTCCCCTTTCATTTCACACCGACGACATCCATAGACAAAAGAACATGATATCAACTTGGTACAAAGTACCAGTGCAATGTTGAAAGCATTCCCCATGACAACATGGTTCTGCTAATTTACAACTTACAAAGCGCAAGCATATACGCAACATAGGTGAGCACAATGGTTCAAGTTTATTAAGTCCAAGAAAGTAAGGTGTGCCATCAAGTTCGTGAGAGCTTTAATCACTAATTTTCACATAACAAGTTTAATTTGGGAGGTAGATAAAACAAGAATTTACTTGGAATAGCAATAATGCTACTAGGTAGGTATGGTGGACACAAATGGCGAAGGTTTTGGTTTTAAGGAGGTGGATGCACGAGAAGAAATCCTCTCAGTACAGGTTTTTGGCTAGCAAGGCTGGGTAGCAAGTATAAGAGTTTAAGGAAACAAACAAACATACAAGTGATAAAGTCAAACATGCAATCTTCCTTGGAAGCACAAAAGATCTTAACTAGAGAATACTAGACTTATGAGCAAATCAAGAAAGAAAGGCGATGAAAAAATTTGTTCTTTAGAGCACCTTTATCTTTTTCATTCAACTCTCAAAAATAGTGTTGCTACTGACCGAGCCAGGTTTGCCAAAACCAACTAAATTAACTCAATGATCCCAAAGTGATACCAATACTAACAACAAGATCAATCATATAACCACGAATTAAAAAATAATATAAGCTAAGCAAAAGAGTGAATGATAGAACTTCTCATTAATATTCCATAACGGAAACTCACACCAAGGGATACATATCTAACGAGAGAGGGGACACTTCCATAATGCAAACCATCCTACATAATAACTCCTCTATTCATGATATGACTCTACTAAAAAGGTAAAAAGATAGAAGATAGTGATGTGATACTGCGACATTCCCCCAAGCTTGGAACAAACCAAGGGGATGCCAAACCTGATGACGAATTACTCCTTAGGTGGTGGTGGTATCCTCTCATCTCCGTCCGTCTTCCGAGGTAAAGGCTTCCCATCAACAAAGGACATCGTGGTTTCCAACATCCTGAAACTTGCAGCAGCACTTATGAGTTTAAATCTAGCCTCATACTCACAGTTTTGATTTTGAGCGTCATAGAACTGTGCTTGCAGTTCGTTGGTTGTTTGGCGGAGTGAGAGGACTTCGTATTTGAGTTCAGCAGTCTCCTTTTGGTGCTCGGTGATGAGTTCGGAACAAATCTTATGGATGATATCCACTTCGCGCTCCGCCATCTTCTTGTACCAAAAGACTTCTTGTTCCAATGCTTCCATCCTGTCCTCCAGACTTCCTTCACCTTTAGGGCCTTGAACCTCTTTAATCCGAACCTCCCCACCTTCGAGCAATAACTCCTTGGGATGAATCTTCAATTCTCTCATGTATGGGTTGATGATATCTTCCAAGGAATCTCCCTCAACTGATCCAGTGGAAGACATTGAGGCTACAAATCTGAGATTTTTACCTGGCAGAAACAGATCGAAACAAAAACACGACAAAAACACGATATACGAACCTCGGAAGATCCGGGGGGTTATATATTACGAAGTTTCCTATCAAAAGGAAGGTACTGGGAGAAAACAAGTCGGAGGCGGAGTCCGGGGTGGACTCACCACCTGGTGGTGCGGCCAGGGGAGGGCCCATGCCACAGTGTGGTGTGAGCCACCCTGGCTCCATTTCCGTCCCTTTTTCGCTTCGTAGCTTTCCTTATTTACTGAAAACTGCAAAAATATAGTTGGATTGTATTTTCGCGGAACTTTTCTTACCAGAACTATTACCTAGTTGGAAACGGACTATGTAGGTCTCTGAATTTGGTATCTAGTAGATTCTTTCGGAGTCACCACTTGAATAACATCAATATCTTCATCTTCATACACTTATTACTTGATTCATAAAACCCTTCTCTTCCTTATTACACCAATATCTCCACTTCCTGGAAATTTCTTTCACACAAAACTTCACACCGTTCTCATTAGCAACATTAGTATAAGTGAAGTGATAAAACCTTTTGAGTCCAACTTCAACCGAAAACCATCAAAACATAAGCTACTGTAGCAACTCCTTCCAAAAACCCCAAAAGGATTCAAAAAGGAAATCGACTAAAGAAGCAAATGCAAGAGTGGCAAAATCTGTCAAAACAGACCACCAGGTAAAGATCATTTTTTCGAAAATCTTATGTTGCTCAAATCAAAAAGTGCAAAACTAACTAAAGTTAAATAACAACCTGGGGCAGAAGCACAAACAATTACAACTCCATCCGACAGGCAGAGGTCTCTCACGAATTTTTACGGTGAAGCACAAAAATCTGTTTCGGGACAGCAACTTCCCCAAATCTTACTTCTCTCTCATTAGAGGTAGATCTTGACACAAAAACCAAACAAAACGGATAAGGAGCGGTTATAACCGAAGTAATAACTTCCAAGACTCAAATAAACAAAAACAAACTAAAAGAAAAAACAAATTGGGTTGTCTCCCATAAAGCTCTTTCTTTATAGCCATTAAGATGGGCATGATAATTTTGAAGAATCTCTCATAGGGATATGAATTGAAGTGAAAGAGAGCATTAAGAAGCAAAAACACACACGCATTTAAGTCTAACCCACTTCCTATGCAAGGGAATTTTATAAACAAACAAGTTATTGAAACCAGAGGCAACTTGCATAAGAAGGCAAAAGAAGTGCAACATAAAAACTTTCAGCATAAAACGAGGAAACTTGATATTATTGAGATGCATGAGAACACTTTTCCCTCTCTCATAGTAGCTTTCAGTATCATGCATAAACTTAACGATATAGCTATCACAAGAACCATCATAGCAATGATCACTTATTCTAACAGAAAACACAGGAGTACTAGCTCTCATAACACTACTATGTGAAACAATATTAGAGGTATCCTTACAAAGGATAGTGTGTCCCTCTTTTTCATATTTAGTAACAAAGTCTTTCACATTTGCTATTATAGGTTCATCAACCATTTGTTTATCAAGTTCAACAGCTTTATTTGTACTTTCATTAACCATACTAGGTATCATAGAATGTTCCTTAATCCTAACTGGGAAAGGCATTTTCTCAATATAAGGTTCAGGTAAAACATGATTAGCAGTATAAACTTCAGTATTTCTTGCAGGAACACTCTTAGAAATATCTTTATAAGGTTCATGATACTTATTCCACTTCTTTTTATGCACTTCAATGTAGGAAGCAAAAGCCTTAAAATAAGAAGCAATAGCTTGAGAGTCTAGACCATAAGCATTTCTAATATTTTGAAAGTCATCAGTTCCCATAAAAGATCCAATGCATTCATAATCATAATTTATACCTGACTTTCTACCTTTGTCATTCTCCCAAGCTTTAGCATTGTCTTGAATACGGTCCAGAAGATCCCATTTAGCTTCTTCTTCCATGCGAGTGAATGATCCAGCACAAGAAGCATCCAATAAATCCTTGTCATGTAGAGGGAGCCTTGCATAAAAGTTATTGATAATAATATTGTTGGGGAGCTCATGAATGGGACATTTGCACATTAGTAACTTCAATCTCCCCCAAGCTTGAGTTGTACTCTCTCCATCAAGAGGCCAAACATTGTATATTTGATTCCGATCTTTATGAATCTCACTAGGAGGATAAAACTTTGAATAAAAGAGAGGCACTGTTTCCTCCCATTCAGAGCTTGACCATTCTTCAGCAGCTTATACCATTCCTCAGATCTTCCTTTCAGTGATAATGAGAATAACTTCTTCTTAACTTGATCTGTAGTAATACCTGCACACTTGAACAACCCGCATAATTCATGTATAAAGAGTAAATGATCACCACGATGGACAGTTCCATCCCCAACATAGTAGTTATCCATAACACGATCAATAATTCGTGTAGGTACTTTAAAAACATCATTCTCAGCAGGTGGTGGCTTATCTACTACCTTAACAGTGGTAGTAGCATTACCAAATAAGAAACTCAGCGAATTATCCATAACAAAAATAAAGCAACTAACAGAAGTAAACAATACTCACAGTAGAAGTTTCCTTTACCAGTTCCACTCTCCAATAGAGCTTCACTCCCCGGCAACGGTGCCAGAAAATAGTCTTGATGACCCACAAGTATAGGGGGTGTATCGCAGTATTTTTGATAAGTAAGAGTGTCGAACCCAACGAGGAGCAGAAGGTGCTGGCTAGTGGTATGGGTCAGGAATTCTCTTCAAATACTTAGCAAATAGATTTTTAGGGGTTTTCGATAAAGCAAGTAAACAAAGTACGAGTAAATAAAAGACTGTAGGAATAAATGCAGCAAGTGGCCCAATCCTTTATGCAGCAAAGGACAAGCCGGTTGTATTACTTAAGATGACCAAACATTCTCGAGGACACATGGGAAGACTGTCAAGTGCTTTCGCTTCATATAGTTGATTAATCTTCTTTAGCTTGCTAAGTGTTGTGTGGGTGAACCTGTGCTAATGTACCGCCCCATCCAAGACTAATACATACTTGTGATTATTGTTGGAGATATGCCCAAGAGGCAATAATAAAGTGGTTATTATCATGTCTTCACACTTATGATAAATGTTTACATACCATGCTATAATTGTATTAAACGGAAACATTAATACTTGTGTGATTTGTAAACTAAAATAAGAGTCCCTAGTAAAGCCTCTTGTTAAACTGGCTTGTTGGTTAATATATGATCATGGTTTCCTGATCATGAACATAGAGATGTTATTAACAACAGGATCATATCATTAGGAGAATGATGTGATGGACATACTCCTATAGATAAGCGTAGCATAAAGATCAAGTCATTTCAATAGTTCAATTGCTATATGCTTTCTGATACATAGTAACCTAATTCCTTCGACCATGAGATCATGCATATCACCTTTACCGGATGGATGCTTTGATGTCATCAAACACCACACCGTAACAGGGTGGCTATAAAAGTGGCATTGGGTGTTCGGAAAGTATTGGTTGAAACACATGGATCAAGAGTGGGATTTGTCCATCCACATGACGGATAGATATTCTCTGGGCCCTCTCGGTGAAATGTCATCCAATTAGCTTGCAAGCATGTGACTTGGTCACAAGGGATCACATATCACGGGAACGAGAAAAGAGTACTTATCAGTAACGAGGTTGAACTAGGTATGCAGAGATACCGACGATCATGACCTCGGATAAGTAACATATCGTGAGACAAAGGGAAATTGGTATCGTATGTAAGTGGTTCATTCGATCGCAAAGTAATCGTAGAAATATGTGGGAGCCATATGAATTTCCAGATTCCTCTATTGGTTATTGTTCGGAGAAGTGTCTCGATCATGTCCGCATAATTCACGAACCGTAGGGAGACACACTTAAGGATTCGACGTTGTTTGAGTAGTTATGGTATTATGAGAAAGAGACCGAATGTTGTTCGGAGTCTCGGATGGGATCCGGGATATCACGAGGTGATCCGGAATGGTCCGGAGAATAAGATTCATATAAGGAAAGTCCCGTTTCGGAGTTCGGGAATGATTCCGGTGTTTCCATCGGGAACATTCTAGAAGGTCCCGGATTGTCCGGCACTCCGGGGGGGAAGGGGTACATGAATGTGTCATTACATGTTGGAATGATTGCATCATGTACTAAGTGTTCTTGCTGTCCCAAATAAAGGATTAAATTGAATCCTAAATTGAAAAAGTCAAACGGCTAGTTTGAAAGTCAAACGGCAGTTTTTGGGAAGTGGGAGGAGAGGAGGAAACCGACTTGAGGGAGGAGTCCTCCTCCCCAAGCCGGCGCCCCACCTAGGCCGAGTTGGGGAGGGACTCCACTCCCTCCCCTTGGCCGGCCAGCCCCTCCCACCTATATAAGGAGGGGCAGGGCTCCCTCCCAATACACACAAGTTTCCTATCCTCTAAACTAAACCCTAGATCTAGACCCCGGTTTAGAGCTATTTTGGTTTAGAGCCTTCTAATTGGTTTAGAGCCCTCTAATTGGTGTGTCTAATTACTAGACCACTAATAGCCTCTCTCATAAGCTCCACCATACTCGCACCGGCTTAAGGCGAAGCCCTGCGGGATCTCCCCTCTACTTCCGGTACCACGCCGTCGTGCTGCCGGAATCGCAAGGAGAGTGCTACAACCTCCGCTGCCTGCTGGAACAAGGGAGAGGAAGGTCTTCGTCAAGTACCGAACGTGTGACCGACTGCGGGAGCGCTGCGGGAACGCGGCGCTGGAAGGATCGTCTACGCGATCTTGAGATCGGAAAGAGTACGACTACATCACCCACGAGAATCTGCTCTCGTTAACCGCTTTGGAATCTTCGAGGGTGAGTTCCTCTATCGACTCGTTGCTACAATCTAGTAGATAGATCTTGGCTTGTTTGTTTGTATGCGATAGAAAAATTTTGTTTTCCATGCTACGAACCCCTTCAGTGGTATCAGAGCCAGGTCTATATGTAGATCTGTTGCACGAGTAGAACACAATGGTCATTGTGGGCGTTGATGCTTTTATTGTAGATTGCTTTGCGTGTACTTTGCATCTTGCGGTATGTTGGGATGAAGCGGCCCGGGCTAACCTTACATGACATCGTTCATGAGACTTGCTCCACGCTTAACATGCAACTTGTATTGCATAAGTGGCTTTGCGGGTGCCAGTTTCTCCTAGCATAGTAAAGATCCAATTTACAACGGGTAATCAACAATGCTAGTATCAATGTTGTGGTTCTTGTTCGTAGGTTAGAACGACACTTATGGAAAGCCCCAAACCACGTAAAATATGCAAAGAAAGTAGAAGCGTCTAACTTTGTTTTGCAGGGGTGTGCAGTGATGTGATATGGCCATGATTGTGATTATATTTGATGTATGCAATGTTCCTTATTGTAAGTTGGCAACCGGCAGGAGCCATATGGTTGTCTTTAATTTCTGTTAAGACCTGCGTGTCTATTCAAAATAGTTGTAATAGTTGAAGCTGGTGGACGACAACCATGAAGAAGCGTCATTGACCTTGATGCTACGCCGGTGATGATGGAGATCATGTTCGTGCTTGAAGATGGAGATCGGAAGCACAAAGAAGAAAGGCCATATCATATCACATATTATGAATTGCATGTGATGTTAATCCTTTATGCATCTTGTATTGCTTAGTAGACGACGGTAGCATTATAAGATGATCCCTCATGCACATAAATTTCAAGTTCTAAAGTGTTCGCCCTTAGTTAGCACCGTTGCTAAAACTTGTTGCTTCGAAGCACCACGTGATGATCGGGTGTCTTTGATTCCACGGGTAAATACAACGTAAGCAAGCCAGATTTGCTTATGCGGTAGCTAAGGTTTGATCTTGACGAGCCTAGCATGTACAGACATGGCCTCAGGAACACGGATTACCGAAAGGTAGAGCATGAGTCATATAGTAGATATGATGAACATGTTGATTGTTCGCCATTGAAGCTATATCAACTCTCGTGATGATCGGTTTTGATGTGGTGGATTTGGTTCGTGTGATCACTAAAACAATGTGAGGGATATTGTTTTGAGTGGGAGTTCACCTAGATTAATTTAATTATTAATTAGAACTCAATTTATCATAAACTAAATCAAAGTGAATTTGCATAGTTGTTGTAGTCATTGGCATCCGTTTACCACCTTGCGCTTAGTTATAATTGAGATGATAGAACTATAGAATTCTGGTTAGATACTTTACGAACTGGTATCGTATTGTTTTAAGTGTTAATCTAAAGTTTAAAAGTCCTATTGCAAACTTTCAGTAAGTTCCGGTTACTCCATGAAGTTTAATAATTAGTATTAAATCAAGAGTAACAATTCCAAGTGTTAGTATATAAGTATCATGTTTGTATCCATGATTCTTGATATTCAAAGGATTCCCTTAATATCAAGGTTATCTAGGATCTGAAAGAGTTGTTTCAGAAACCATGATGTGTGGAAGATATTGTGATATCTGAAACGAAGTTTTGGTTACAACATGATAGAGTATAATATGGCAAAGTTCATGTTCTCATATTTTGATGAGAATTTGCAAAAAGGTTGGAGACACTTGTTGTCCTAATCCTCCAAAAGGTTTTGGATAGCAACATTATACTAATAATTCATCGTTATAAGCTAAAAGTAGCTTGATCATGGACGATACCATGATAAGGGTGAATATTTGATGTAGGTAAAATGTTTACTACACCAAGAGATTACTAATGAAAGGAATTTGAAAGAACACCAAACATTTGATGATGGTGATCTACTTCAAAGTGCAAGTCCAAAGACATTGGTATTTAACTATACACGCTTTGGACTATATGTCATATGTATGACTCCACTATTGATGTTGATAGATTCTTTCAAACTGAAAAGGAAATACTGAAAGAGAATCTCATAAATATATGGCAGAAAAGAAAAGACTAGAATCGTTCAGTTTAAGTATATAGATGATATACATGTTATGGCTATATTCTTTGCTTGTTAAACAATGTGGTTCTTAAGTATTTGATACTGAATTTGTTGGTGTGAATCGTCATACGAAACAACACAATTCATGAACTACAATGGCCTAAGTAACTAGCAAAAGAATATGTGATGATGTTCATCGAGAACAAATAAAGGGTTATTGTGTTGCTCGTTAAACATCAAAGCTTGCCTTCAAAGATTTGTTTTATCGGGTATTATGAGAACAAAAGGGTTGTTCAAATAATTGCCGTAATCCATAAAAGATGGATGATTCACAAATCTCGTTGGAGAAATCACATCCATAAAACTAGTGCTAAAATGTCGAAAGACAAATTGATTGAAAGATCACTTAGGAAGTGACATCGCCGTTTAAAATTATATTGGAAAGAAAACATGAAGAAAAATCCATATGGATGGAATTTTGGAGTCTATTTGATTTTGATCAAATGACGCTTGTGAAACTTTCCTAGAGATAATTAAAACTTCGTCCATAGGCCAAAAGGGAACGAATGACTAGCTTATTGGAACTTGTACATATTGTTGTACGAAGTCCATTATGTGTAGTCAAGAGCGATGGATTTCAACTTCATATGCTTTCTCCGAAAATTTGAGTGAATATATGAATATTTACTTAATAAGGATGAAGTATGAAATATTTGAAAAGTTCAAAAGACTTTCAAGATGAAGTGCAAAATCATTGTAACAAGAATATAAATAGTTTATGATAAGATCATAAAGGAAGATATTTGAGTTACAAGTTTAGCATAACACCTAAGATTGAAGGAATCGTTCCGTGGATTTGCATTTTCCCGAAACACCATAAGAGTATGGAGCGTTCGAGATATGTAATTAAACCTTGTTTGACATGGTAAGATCGAAAGGTGTAATTCATAAAACTGCCATTGTATTTTAAAAGATTAAAAGCTTTAGAGATTACCGTTTTTCCACTGAAAAGAGCTTCATCATAATCCGTTGAAATGACACCATATAAGGTTATGGTTTGGGATAAAACCCAAGTTGTCCTTTCTTAAACATTGGTATGCTATGCATAAGAAAGATGTTTGCAACCAAAGTCGGATGAACCTGTCTTTGTATGACTATTAAGTATTCCTCCATAAACACCGGAGACAAAAGTGTTTGTTGCTTAGAACGTCAAGTTTCTTTTGGAAGGAATTTTTCGTGAAAAGTTAAGTGGGAGGACAATAGAACTTTGATAAGGTTAAGAACCTTAGCTATATGTGCAGAGTTGCGCAGCGCCGAAAAGTGTTTCGGAGGCAGCAACAATGCTCATGGTTCACGTACCTCAAAAAGGTTGTGGTCACGGAGATCCAAGTTCCTATTGAAACAAGTAGGTCGGATGAACAATCAAATACCAAGATTTGAGGGTTGAATCATTATTTGAGAATAATGAACCGACTACATGCAGAGAAGCGATGATGGGCCCTGACTCCGTAAAATGGCTTGAAGCCATAAAATCCATGATAGTTCCATACACGAGAAATCAAGTTTTGAACTTGAAGGACCCTCGAGAAAGGTGTAAGACCTTACAGTTGTGTCTGGATCTATAAAGAAATAGACATGGATGTTTTACATCTATGAAATAGTCGACATGTTGGGAAAGAATTCACAACAATGTTCAAAGGTTGACTATGATAAAGATTTGATCTGTCATAGTGATATTTAGTCTAGACGGATTAATGTAGCAATCACTACATATAAATTTTGTTATATGATAGTTGAATAAACAAAACAAGTTCTTCTAATAGAATCGTTACCTAGGCCATGTGCATAACATGGTCCATAGGGTTTTGTTAATTCAAAAGGATGCTAAAAGTATATGCAAACTTCAATGGTTAAAGTGAGCATCGCGGAGTTGGAATCTTCACTGTGATGAAACTGTTAAAGGAGTTTAAAAGTTCATCGGAGACAATGAAGATGCTTGCATTTGCAAGAAATTAAGTGGGAGCGCTAAGACATATTTCTAATACATTATGTGGAGGACATATTGTTGATTAGAAATGGTGTATCTTTTATTAACACATATTAAGAATTTCATCCTGATGAAAGACTTAGGCAAAACCCAAATATTTGGCATCAATAAATGCTAATATGGTTGTGCCAGAAGTACATAAACGAGATATTGAATGAGTTCAATATAGAAACTACAAGAAAAGGTTCTTGTCGCACAGAAAGGATTGAAAGAGTTCAATGTTGATGATATATTCAAGTGTATTGACATTTGGTAAGTGAAACAAAGATTCAAGTATAGATTGATACTTGATATATGAAATCACAAAGAGTGTTTATATCAATCATACTGTGGTATGTACAAATCCAGATATGTCCTATGCTCTAAAAGTTATGAGCATATACCAGAATGATTCATAAGATGATCATTGGACGATAGTAAGGATATTCTTATGATCTTTTGGAAGAACTAAGAGTATATTATTTGTAGAAGTGACAAATAGATGGTTAGTTCATTGTAAAAGTACTACATTGATACTAGCTTTGTCACAAAGTACAGATTAAGTTTATCTCAATCTAAACTAAGGGTGGCACAATATAATGGAAAGTGAGTTCCATAATGGATTTGGATGATTTCCAAAGTTAAGACATTGTGACAGATACTACAACAAAAGGCTAAGTATATAACTGCTATTATAGCAGCAAAAGAGGGCATTTGTGTCAAGTAGTTTGTTATCAAACTAGGTGTAGTTCACAGCGGGATAATACTATGAAGATATATTGTGCGACAATATTATCAACATGTTTTAACCCTAAAGAACTAAAGGTCACACCGAAAGACCAAATTTATACAAAGCCATCTCATTAGAGAATGAGTGATGCGTAGAGACGCAAAGACATGCAATTACACACGGACCTGGAAGTGTCAGATCCGGAGATCAGTTGACCACTAGCAATCATGTACATACAACACCGGAAAGCCATAGGCGTTGAATACACAAAGGTTCGAAACTAGATTATTGACTCTAGTGCAAGTGGGAGACTGTTGGAGATATGCCCAAGAGGCAATAATAAAGTGGTTATTATCATGTCTTCACACTTATGATAAATGTTTACATACCATGCTATAATTGTATTAAACGGAAACATTAATACTTGTGTGATTTGTAAACTAAAATAAGAGTCCCTAGTAAAGCCTCTTGTTAAACTGGCTTGTTGGTTAATATATGATCATGGTTTCCTGATCATGAACATAGAGATGTTATTAACAACAGGATCATATCATTAGGAGAATGATGTGATGGACATACTCCTATAGATAAGCGTAGCATAAAGATCAAGTCATTTCAATAGTTCAATTGCTATATGCTTTCTGATACATAGTAACCTAATTCCTTCGACCATGAGATCATGCATATCACCTTTACCGGATGGATGCTTTGATGTCATCAAACACCACACCGTAACAGGGTGGCTATAAAAGTGGCATTGGGTGTTCGGAAAGTATTGGTTGAAACACATGGATCAAGAGTGGGATTTGTCCATCCACATGACGGATAGATATTCTCTGGGCCCTCTCGGTGAAATGTCATCCAATTAGCTTGCAAGCATGTGACTTGGTCACAAGGGATCACATATCACGGGAACGAGAAAAGAGTACTTATCAGTAACGAGGTTGAACTAGGTATGCAGAGATACCGACGATCATGACCTCGGATAAGTAACATATCGTGAGACAAAGGGAAATTGGTATCGTATGTAAGTGGTTCATTCGATCGCAAAGTAATCGTAGAAATATGTGGGAGCCATATGAATTTCCAGATTCCTCTATTGGTTATTGTTCGGAGAAGTGTCTCGATCATGTCCGCATAATTCACGAACCGTAGGGAGACACACTTAAGGATTCGACGTTGTTTGAGTAGTTATGGTATTATGAGAAAGAGACCGAATGTTGTTCGGAGTCTCGGATGGGATCCGGGATATCACGAGGTGATCCGGAATGGTCCGGAGAATAAGATTCATATAAGGAAAGTCCCGTTTCGGAGTTCGGGAATGATTCCGGTGTTTCCATCGGGAACATTCTAGAAGGTCCCGGATTGTCCGGCACTCCGGGGGGGAAGGGGTACATGAATGTGTCATTACATGTTGGAATGATTGCATCATGTACTAAGTGTTCTTGCTGTCCCAAATAAAGGATTAAATTGAATCCTAAATTGAAAAAGTCAAACGGCTAGTTTGAAAGTCAAACGGCAGTTTTTGGGAAGTGGGAGGAGAGGAGGAAACCGACTTGAGGGAGGAGTCCTCCTCCCCAAGCCGGCGCCCCACCTAGGCCGAGTTGGGGAGGGACTCCACTCCCTCCCCTTGGCCGGCCAGCCCCTCCCACCTATATAAGGAGGGGCAGGGCTCCCTCCCAATACACACAAGTTTCCTATCCTCTAAACTAAACCCTAGATCTAGACCCCGGTTTAGAGCTATTTTGGTTTAGAGCCTTCTAATTGGTTTAGAGCCCTCTAATTGGTGTGTCTAATTACTAGACCACTAATAGCCTCTCTCATAAGCTCCACCATACTCGCACCGGCTTAAGGCGAAGCCCTGCGGGATCTCCCCTCTACTTCCGGTACCACGCCGTCGTGCTGCCGGAATCGCAAGGAGAGTGCTACAACCTCCGCTGCCTGCTGGAACAAGGGAGAGGAAGGTCTTCGTCAAGTACCGAACGTGTGACCGACTGCGGGAGCGCTGCGGGAACGCGGCGCTGGAAGGATCGTCTACGCGATCTTGAGATCGGAAAGAGTACGACTACATCACCCACGAGAATCTGCTCTCGTTAACCGCTTTGGAATCTTCGAGGGTGAGTTCCTCTATCGACTCGTTGCTACAATCTAGTAGATAGATCTTGGCTTGTTTGTTTGTATGCGATAGAAAAATTTTGTTTTCCATGCTACGAACCCCTTCAATTATACCCCTTGCAAACATCCGTAAGTACAAGAAAGTAATTAAGGTAGAAACCTAACCACAACTTTAAACTCTAAGACCCTTACCTCCCTTGGCAATGGTTTCCTAACGGGGTTCAGGTTTCTGTCACTCCGGCAACCCCTACGATTAGTAGCCAAATACACAATGCATTCCCCTAGGCCCATATAGGTGAAGTGTCATGTAGTCGACGTTCACATGACACCACTAGAAGATGTACACCACAACTTAAATAACAATCTATTAAATCTTTCTCAACACAACTCCACTACTAACAACAAGACTTCTCCCATGTCCTCAAGAACAAAACGAACTACTCACAAGACATCATATGGATCATGATCAGAGATGGAATAATGATGTATAACAATCTGAACATAAACAATAATTCAATGGTTCACTCAATAGCATCAACTACAAAGAGTAATCAACACCGTGAAAGTTTCCCCTATGAACTATGCAAGATTCAACGCAATTGTTACAACAATATGGAGATGATGATGAGGGTGCTGATGGTGCTGATGGTGGTGATGGTGATGGTGATGATGATGATCCCAATGAAGTCCAGCTTGATGGTGGTGTTGATGGCGACGATCTCCCCTCTCTGGGAAGGAATTCCCCCGGCAGAAATCTGTCTGCCAGAGAGATCTTTCTCTTTCGGTGTTTTCCGCCCCGTAGAGGCGGCGGAATCTTTCTGTGGTCGCTCCCCGAGTCTTAGGGTTTCGGGAGGATGATATACGCCAGAGGGGAGAGGCTGGAGTGGGCCAGGGCAGCCACACCACCTCCTGGCGTGGCCTAGGGCTACCCGCGCCATGGGGTGGTGTGGGCCCCCTGTGGCCCATCTCCACTCCGTCTTCTGGCATCCTCAGTCTTCTTGAAAAATAGGATTTTCCGTATATTTTCCTGGATTTTCTGATCTTCGTGAATTTTGCCTCCAAACAGCACATTTTCCATCAGAATCCTGACTACAGCGGTCCATGCTCCAAAAGTCATCAACCATGCAAAAATAGATGAAATAACATAAGTATCACCTCTCAATATGAAATATATCAATGAATAATAGTGAATTAAGACATAGAATAGTGATGCAAAATGGACGTATCAGAGCACTTATCAAAGCATTCTTTAAAACATCAAAAGACTCTACACAATCATCATTAAAAGAGAATGGAACATCTTTTTGCAAAAAAATTATTAGAGGCTTTGATATTTTTTGAAAAGTCTTTGATAAACCTTCTATAGAAACCAGCATGACCAAGAAAGCTTCTTATACCTCTTATATCCCTAGGATATGGTAGCTTGTCTATGGCTTCTATCTTGGTGTGATCCACTTCCATGCCTCTACCTAAAACTCGGTGTCCAAGAACAACACCTTCTATCACCATGAAATGGCACTTCTCCCAATTTAGGACTAAGTGTTGGTCCTCACAACGCTGCAAAACTTTGTTAAGAATGAATAGGCAGTTTTCAAAAGAGGTATCATACATAGAAAAGTCATCCATGAATACTTCCATAATTTTCTCAATATAATCAGCGAATATAGCATTCATGCATCTTTGAAAAGTAGCAGGAGCATTGCACAAACCAAATGACATTCTCCTATAAGCATAAGTACCAAAGGGACATGTGAAAGTAGTCTTCTCTTGATCATCCTTGGGCACCGGAATCTGTGAGAAACCTGAATAACCATCTAAATAACAAAAGTGAGAGTGTTTGGATAATCTTTCAAGCATTTGATCAATGAATGTTAAAGGATAATGATCTTTATGAGTTGCCTTATTAAGTTTCCTATAATCAATGCACATTCTATAACCAGTAACAGTACATTGAGAAACAAGTTCATTTTCATTATTTGGAACCATAGTGATTCCACCCTTTTTAGGCACACAATGAACATGACTTACCCATTTAATAGCATCTATGGGATATATAATACCTGCCTCAATGAGTTTAATTACCTCTTTTCTTACCACTTCTTTCATTCTTGGATGAAGACGGTGTTGATAGTCAACAACAGGCTTTGCATCTTCTTCCAAGTTAATCTTATGCATGCATAAAGCAGGGCTTATACCTTTCAAGTCATCAAGTGAATAGCTAATGGCTAGCCTATGAGCTCTTAATACTTCAAGTAATTCTGATTCTTCTTCATCTGAAAGGTTAGCACTAATAATAACATGATATATTTTCGTATCATCAAGGAATGCATATTTCATATCTTCAGGCAATGGTTTAAGTTCAAAACTAGGATCTTCTTTAGGTGGGGGTAGTTCTCCTATTATCAGGTGGAATATCTAATTGTGGCTATGGTGGCTGTTGAGATAGTATTTGTTCTAATGCTTCTTTCTCTTCATCATCAAATGGCTCCTATTGATTCAGCACATATCGTTCCATCGCGTCCAATGAAGCGGTTGTCACTGAAGCAAGAGTCTCCGCTATATCTTTAGAGATTTTTTCCTTTTCTAAATGTTTATCAGTAAACTTTGAAAAGTTAAACTCAAGTCTTTCACCAGCAAATTTAATGAATACTTTCTCTTTTAGTAAATTAATTTTAGCACCAACAACATGTAAGAAAGGTCTACCAAATATAATAGGACAAAATGCATCTTGGGAGCAACCAAGCACAATGAAATCAGTAGGATATTTAATCTATCCAACTAACACTTCAACATCTATAACCATACCAAAAGGACATATATACTCTTTATTAGTAAGTTGGATAGTTATACTTGTCTCTTCCATGTTGATGGGATCAATATCAGGCTTGATTTCAAGATATAAATAATATGGAATCGCACTTATACTTGCTCTAATATCACAAAGTCCATGATAACATGAAGTCCCAATAGCACATTATATGATAGGTTTCCCAACTCTAATGGTGTTACCTTTTATTACCTTGGCAGAATCTTCACATAAATAAACATCACAAGGTATTTCTTCATTCAATTCTTTAATGGACGAAATTTGATGTTGGACTTGAATTTGTTCATATGGTTCATGACATCTTCTAGCACTCTTATTAGCAACAGTAGTGAGTAAATTTTCCTTCACTTTGCTTGGATAAGGAGGAGCTTCAAAGATTTCTTCTATCTTAGGAGATGAGACTTGATGAACCTGTTTCACAACTTTAGAAACATATGCAGAATTTTTAAGAGGTTCAACAAATATATTAAATCCTTTCTTTGGGATATTACGATGGTTAGCAAGAGATTTAGCAATTTCTACTAAAACATGAGGGTCAACGCCAAACCTGTTCTTAAGTTCCTCAAATAATATAGAAGTAGAGAAATTCTCTACACATGAATATTCATAGTCCAAACCTGGTTTATTACCTTTGTCAAGATCCCATGCATCAGTATTTTGAGAAATAGTTTCCAATAAGTCTGCTGCCTCCTTTTGAGTTTTATTAGTGAAACTTATTGATGGCCCAAAATATATCGAGCTCGTTGGGGAACCCCAAGAGGAAGGTATGATGAGTACATCAGCAAGTCTTCCCTCAGTTATGAAACCAAGGTTATCGAACCAGTAGGAGCAAGGAAACACCTCCAAGGTGTTGTTTCCAACTTGGAATCCTGCACAACACAACCACAGAACTTTGCCCCCAACTTACAGTGAGGTTGTCAATCTCACCGGTTTTGCTGAAAACAAAGGATTAAACATATTGTGTGGAAGAAAGTAATACCTTGCAGAAAGTAAACAGAAAACAGTTGTAGATTGATGGTAAAAGAAAGGACCGGGGTCCATAGTTCACTAGTGGTGGACCCTTCACTAGAAGTAAACCTAGGAGTACCGATCGTAAAAAAATCTTTAGTTAGGATATGATATGCCCCTAAAGAAAGTCGTGGACCCTCAGAGAAAGGTACATCAAGCCGTTGATTCTATCCTCCGACGAGTGCCCCGTGACGTTCAGCATCGAGATAGTCTGCCCAGTCTAAGCCCTCGAGATATAGAATCCGGAAGGAAAAGAAGGTCATCCCTCGTAGTCGGAACTAGACTCTGCTCCACTCTCCGTGCATCCCAAAAGACTCTCTTTTCAGGGTCCTCAATTTCTTTAAGTTTAAGAAACATTACTTGCATTAAGGGGTTAAGGTTAACAAACCTATCTTACAACATGTGAACTAAAGAAGCTGCAGCAATTTCATAATTTGGAGCAAGTTCTACAAGGGATCTATCCTCAATATCCTCATGCTTACTAACACGATTAAAGAATTCTTCAATATTATCTTTTCCAATTATACAGCCACTACCTATTGGAAGGTCTTTTAGGGTGAACTTAGGGATCAACATGGTGAGCTAAGAAAGAGGTAGCAACTATAGAAAGACTTAATTTTTTTGTGTTTTTAATAAAGAAAGCAAACTTAGTACAACTAATTTTTGTGTGTTTTTGATAAATAAACAAGCAAACAAAGCAAAAATAAACTAAGCAAAACAAATAAAACAAGCAAACCAAGTAAAGTGATTGGTTATGAGGGACTCCCCTTCTGAAGATGTCCTTGACTCCCCAGCAACGGCGCCAGAAAAAGTGCTTGAGGGCCCAAAATATATCGAGCTCGTTGGGGAACCCCAAGAGGAAGGTATGATGAGCACAACAGCAAGTCTTCCCCCAGTTATGAAACCAAGGTTATCGAACCAGTAGGAGAAACGAAACACCTCCAATGTGTTGTTTCCAACTTGGAATCCTGCACAACACAACTACAGAACTTTGCCCCCAACTTACAGTGAGGTTGTCAATCTCACCGGTTTTGTAGAAAACAAAGGATTAAACGTATTGTGTGGAAGAAAGTAAAAGCTTGCAGAAAGTAAACAGAAAACAGTAAACAGTTGTAGATTGATGGTAAAAGAAAGGACCGGGGTCCATAGTTCACTAGTGGTGGTTCTTCTTAAGATAGATGTGAAGGGAATATGCCCGAGAGGCAATAATAAAGTGGTTATTATCTTATTCCATGTTTATGATAAATGTTTATTTTGCATGCTATAATTGTATTAATTGGAAACGTTAATACATGTGTGTTTAATAAACAAAATACAAAGTTCCTAGTAATGCCTCTCATATAAACTAGCTCGTTGATTAACAAGATGATCAAGGTTTCCTGATCATGGACATTGGATGTTGTTAATAACAAGGTCACAACATTGGTGGAATGATGTGATGAACATTCATCCGAAGTATAGCATTACGATCAAAGTCATTATGTTTATATTGCTATAACATCATACGAAGTAGTCTTAGTCCTTAGACCATGAGATCATGTTAATCACTAACACCGGAAGAGTATCTTGATAACATCAAACGTCACACCGTAACAGGGTGACTATAAAGGTGGGTTCAGTGCTACGAAGGTGTTATGTTGAGGCTCATGGATCAAGAGTGGGATTTGTCCATCCCGATGACGGATAGATATACTTTGGGCCCTCTCGGTGATATCACATTGAAATAGCTTGCAAGCAAGTGATGTGATCACTAGAATGTTATATCACGGGAACGAGAAAAGAATGCATGTCGGTAACGAGATCAAACTAGGTATTTGGATACCGATGATCGAATCTCGGACATGTAATATATCACGAGACAAAGGGATTTAGTTATGACGTTAAAGGTTCACACGATCAAAAGAGTCATCGTTGAATATGTGGGAGTCAGTACGGATCTCTAGGTCCCGCTGCTGATTATCGATCGGAGAGGGGTCTCGATCATGTCTGCATTATTCATGAACCGTAGGGTGATACACTTAAGGGATACCGACACCATTTGGAGCAAATATGTTTCAGATGAAGATTTAAGAAAGCGCTAGAATTATTTCAATAGACACCGAAACTGTTTCGGGTGAAATTGCTAAAATTGGTTCTGCATGTGATATTGAAATGTTGTAGGGGGTTTTATGTGAATGTTTGTTAATTAATGTAATTAACAAAATTCTGAATAAAATAAATAAAATAGTTTTATTTAATGAGAGCTTGCATTAAATTTGGTGGAAATTTAATGCATGTGTGAGTGGAATTTTGTGTGGAGGCTTTTTATGGGAGTGGGAGCTCCACCCACGTGAATGTGGAAGAGGTGGGGGAACCACCATGGCTGCCATGCCATGGCCCTTGGGTGCCCCCCTCTTCCCTATAAAAGGCCCCCTCTCCTCCTCACAAGACACACCTCCTCGTGAAGGATCTCTCTCCCCCTCTAGTTATTCCCCATGGTCTCGGATTAGCAAGATACATGTTCCCGGTGGCTTTATCTAGAAAGGAGTTGCTGCTTCCGCTGCTTTGCTGGAGCGAGGGACGGAGGTTGTCGGGGTACCGGACGTGTGTGCGATCACGGATGCACCGCTGCTTTGCGGTGCTGGACTTGGTGGTGCTGGACTTGCTGGAGCTGGATCTGATGGACGTGCTGGAGCCGGATCTGCTGGACTTCATCACGATCTTGAGATTGGCAAGTGTACGTCTACATCATCCAAGAGTTCCATCTCATTAACAAAGCTTTGTTGTCTTCGAGGGTAAGTTCTCTATGGATGTATATCCACCCGTTGCTTGTATCTAGTAGATAGATCTTGGCGTATAGTTCCCGTAGTAGGAATTTTTTTGTTTTCTATGCTGCGAACCCAACAAGATGACATGTTGGGTGAACAAATTACAGCGGGGCAATTGACAAACATCGAGAAAGCATACATGCATATACTAATCATCTCGACTCCTATGAGATTTGATTGGGCATTACAACATTATACATAGACCGTAATCCAACTGCATCTATGACTAATAATCCACCTTCAGGTTATCAATCCGAAACCCCTCCAGTATTAAGTTGCAAGCAACAGATAATTGCATTATGCATTATGTGTAAAGTAAACAATACGATTGTTCTATGAACAAAGGATTGTTGTTTTCTCCCTAGTAGCAACAACACATCTAGTACCTTAGAGATTTCTATCACTTCCCCAGATTACTAGAGGCATGAACCCACTATCGAGCATAAATACTCCCTCTTGGAGTTGCTAGCATCTACTCGGCCAAGATATCTACTAACAACGGAGAGCATGCAAGATCACAAATAACAAAGACATGATAGAATCAATAATCGATCTGAAATAGCATCTCAATATCCATCGGATCCCCGCAAACACAACATGTAGGATTACAAATAGATGATCTTGATCATGAACGGAGCTCACAAGATCTAGACATGGTAGCACAAGGAGAAGAACCAACCATCTAGCTACTACATGGACCCGTAGTCCAAGGATGAACTACTCACGCATCACACCGAAGGCTTGCATGGTGATGAAGAAGGCCTCCAGGGTGAATTCTCTCCTCTGGTAGGGTGTCGGGAAGAGCTTCAGATCCCCCCCGATCTAGGGATGGAGATGACGGAGGCTACAGACTCTTTCGTGGATTTTTGATCGGGTACTTAGGGTTTCTGTATTGGAGGCATCTTATAGGCGAAAGGGGAGACCGAGGGGGTGCCCTAGGCGGCCACACCACCCCTGGCGCGGGCCAGGCCTGGCCGCGTGGCCAGGTGGTGTGGGCGGCCCCTGGCCCCTCTCCGCCTCGTATTCTGGCTCCGTATCCCCCTCGGTAAAATATTGACTTTGGCTTTTGTTCCATCCAATTCCGAGAATATTCATTTTCTGACTTTCCTGGAACCAAAAACACCAGAAAATAGGCAGCTGGCACTGTGGCATCTTGTTAATAGGTTAGTCCAAGAAAGTGTATAAAAATACTCCAAAGTGTGGACAAAACATAAGAAAGTAGATATAAAACAAGCATGGAACATCAAAAAATTATAGATACGTTTGCAACGTATCACTTATTCTAGAAGAATTATCCAGAAAGTTCCTATGATGCTGAGGCAATCTCACATAAATTTTTATTAAGATAATGCTTTCAGGAATACAATGACAAGGACTTTTACGCAGAAGACCCTTTAATCTCCCCCAAAGCTTGAGCAATACTTTCTCCATTATGAGGCCAAAACTTATAAATATGGCAGCGATCATCATAAGGTTCTTTAGGAGTATAATATTTAAGATAGAAAGCCTTGTTCAAATTGTCCCAATCAAGATGGTATTTATCATCCAGAGATATATACCATTCACGAGCTTTACCAGATAGAGATAAATATAATACCTTCCTTCTCACTTCATTCTCATGAATACCTGCAAATCTAAATAGGGAACATAGTTCTTCAATATCATATAAATGCCCCATAGCAGTTTGGCTTCCATCACCTATAAAAGTTAACTCCCTAGCTCTTTTGAAAATACCAATAGGAATTTGATATTCAACTTTTGGTTCAGTAGGCTTCTCAACCTTCTCTTTATATGTATCATGAAGGTACTCAAATAAGGTGAGTTGCAATTCTTTATGGTTTAAGAAAGCCATGATAAAACATCAGTAAAAAGATAAAAACAGATTTCAAGTTTCCTTACCAAACAACTTACGAATAGCACAATGCTCCCTGGCAACGGTGCCAGAAAAGTGTCTTGATGGCTCCCAAGTGCAGGAGATCAATTGTAGTACTTTTCAATAAAGAAAATTTTGTTGAACCCATGATGATCTGAGGGTATTGGTTAGCAAGTTTGACAAAGAAAATAATAGTAAATGCGGTAGATTTGGTGTTTTGGGTTTATAATTTGCATGAATATAAAGTGTTGAAAGTAAATAGAAATAAGTAAATGCTCTCAATGAGATAAAGCCCAATCCTCTATGCAGCAAGAGGACAAGCTCAAGGGTGTGTGAACTTATATGTGACAAGCATTCCCGAGGACAGCATAGATTTACTTAGCATAAAGATTTCTACACAATATGGTGAATATGTTGTCAAGTTTCATTCCCTTAGGGTGGAGCCTAAATTAGGTGCAACCATAAATATGAGCAAAATACACCACTTATGATGGGTCCTAGGGCCATTCACATGAACACCTAAGAATCATTAAGACATAAATGTACCACCATAGCAATAAGTTCATTGGTCCCTGATGAGTGTTGTTTGCATCATGTTTTATATTATTATTTTACACTCTATTTATAGGATCTTGGTATTTTACGGTGTTCGTGTGCACATTTTATGTCTAGTTTCACCAGGATCAGGACATATGATGGATACAATGGACACAATTCTTGGAGGCAGTTGTATTAGGGAGAAAATGAGTAAAAAACAACGTAAATCGCTTATTTGGGAAATATCAATAACACCAGAAGAAAACCTGAAGCGATCGAGACATCTAGAAGGTTTAACGACCAACTATACAACGGGAATTAATTTTTGGCCGTATAGTTCCCGCCGTATAGTTGGCGCCACCACCGCTTCCTCAAATAGTTTCACCCCGTGCAACTGGATCAGAGAGACGACATACAGAACAACCATAAATCATCGAAACCTCACCTCCAGAAGGCATCTAGAGGGGGAACTCATCCATCGGGGATCCATCTTCGCCCTGCGCAGATCCGGGAGGCTAAGGCATCAATCTTCATCATCAACCGCTGCATCACCACCATATCCATCCATCCCATCTACATCTTGTCTAGATCTTGTTGTAATTTTTGTACTCGTTGTGGATTTATACAAGTACTATTCATCTATGATAGATTCCATTGTTATTGCCATGATGTTGATTGCCTCCATGTCTGAGTAGATCATTAGTTCTTGGGGAGATGGAGAAACCCTAGTATGAGACTGAAATAAGATAAAGTTTATTATGATATTCATCATTGTGACCATATGTTAGATTGTCTTCATCTTGATGTTGGGAGACCTCTCAATATTTGCCTCTTATGGGGACTTGATGGAGGAAACTACTTGTTGGTAGACGGAGGTGTGTTAGCACTTACAGTGACTATAAAGCTGTTGGCACCCCTTACGTATCAACTTGGGAACCAAGGAAACTCACGGAACAGAACCGAGGAAACTCACGGAACACTATCCATGCCATGGGATACGTCCTACGGGATTAAGTCCCTTAATAGCGCAGTAATTCGATTCATATCGATTGCTGTCTGTTGTGGTTATGAGGATGATGTGAGCAGTGGTTGCTGCCTATTCGTCCAAATATAGAGTTCCTCCCACACATACATAGTTGAGAATGTTCATGATAATAATCTTTTCATTAGCTCTTTACAATGCTAGAGGTGTATCCGCTACTCCCTGAGAATGCCTTTTTCCCATTGCAGTTTCAAATCTCTTTTACATACGTGATACTTACTTTCTATGTTCAGTTGTTTTACTTTACTTATTGTTCTCTTGTACCAAAAACCCAAAAACACCTTTTTACACAACACTCGCATTTTATCTTGTTACTTAGAACTTTATTTAGCACTTCTATTATAGTATTTAATTCAAGAGTTATTAGACTTCAGACTCCTGCTCCTTGTGGGATCGATATCTTTATTTTGAAACAAGCTACAAACAATCTGTGCACTTGCAGTCATCAAGCTATTTTCTGGCGCTGTTGCCGGGGAGCTAAGTACTGTAGGTCTTTTAGTTTTTATTTATTTATTTTTGTCTTGATACCTTTTGTTTTGAGTTACAGGTTTCCACCAACATGATGGAGTTTGAGCATATGGCTAGTACTAACCCACTCGGCCACTTTGGGAAGCCCTATGATATTAATAAAAGAGACAACTCCAACAAGAAGGCAAGGGGTTTGAAATAAATCCTCTACTACTTGGTATTCTACATAAGAAGCAATTTACTAGAGATGAAGAAGATCCAGATCCATATGAGCATATTGCATGTTTCAAAGATATATGTGGCACTTTCCAATTACCAGGATATACTGCTAATGAGGTAAGGGTTAAACTTTTTAGTTAGACTTTGACTAGTACATCTCTCTCATGGTATAGATCTCTACCCCCAGAAGCCACTACTACTTGGGATAATTTAGTTTGTGAGTTTCTAGCAAAATATTATCCATTATCAAAATCTTTTGGAATCAGGCGTCTTATAATGACTTGGAGGAACCGTCCTAATGAAGGACTAGTAAGAGCTTATATCAGATTTAAATATTTACTTAATCAATGCCCTCATCATGATTTACCTGAATGGTATTTATTGCATATCTTTTATGGCGGTTTAATTGAACATAATAAAATTGAACTAGACTCTTTCGCAAGAGGAGCTTTTATGAATCTTCCTATAACTAAAGCTTGGGCTTCACTTAATAGAATTCGTGATCATAGAGTTTCATGGAATTTTGGTCTAGGAAGCCAAGGTGGCATAGAAATAGATTATGATTGTCTTCATGACTATAATAAAAAGGGCCATGTTAACGAATTATCTAAAGAACTTTATTTGGATTCAGATCTTGTGTTGCATGTTTTTAAAGCTTTTATAAAACACATCAAAGCTCCAAAAGAGGGTTTGGTCAAGTATGATCCACCACCCGAACTTGAGAAGAAAAGAGAAGTTAAAGCAACACTGGCCTCCCTAGAACCAATATATGAGATACCTTTCCCTAACACTACACAGAAGCATATTTTTGAATATGAATAGGTCAAAGCACTACAGGAGAAGAAGGAAGAGGAAAGTATGACAGTAGTTGAGGAACATCTGGAAGAAACCAAAGATGAAGAGGTAACCAAGGAAGCAATTATGTCTATGTATGCACATTGTAACATAGTTGAACTTGATAAAGAGACTTCCGTATTGGTTGAAGGTAAAACAAAGGTAAAAGATGTGGGTAAGCCTATTCTTCCCTGCATATTTGAGGAAACCTCGCATTATGGTTTATGTGATCTTCGTACCGAAGTTAATGTTATATGTTATGATTTTTATGTAGAAATAAAACAAGAAATAGAACCGGCTACAATTGAAAATTCTGATATGACAATCATGTTAGCCAATAAAACTCTTAGAATTCCAATGGGAGTAGTTGAAGATGCAACTGTCACAATTGGCAATAAAAACTTTCCTATCAATTTTGTAGTTGTTGATATGCCAGCTGACACTCTTTTCCCAATTATATTTGGAAGAAACTTTTGAGTGATGTAGGTGCCAAAGTTGATTTCAAAAAGGAGATTGTGTCTCTTAAGCTTGGGGAAGCGGAAAAAGAATTCCACTTTTCCAAATTTAAAGATAGACCTCTACAAATACAAGAATAAGAGAAAGAGAAAACTATTGAGGAAATGGCAGCTCTTTTCTTTAGTGATCAAGAAGAAGAAATAAATGAAGACTCAAATTATGAAGAAATAGTTATGGAGGACAAGTCCCTAGAAGAACTAGAAGGTGAATTCGATTCACTTCCCGTTATAGGCCTCCAACTAATGAGGCTTTCGAAGAGCCAAAAAAGAGAGGGGACGAGGAATTACCACCCCCAGAATTGAAGACTCTACCAAATAATCTTAAATATAGACTTTTAGATGATACAAATAAATTTTCTATTATTATTAGTGCTAAACTTTCACAAGATGAAGAAGAAGAATTCATGAAAATACTTAAGCAGCATCGCAAGGCCTTTGGGTACTCAATGGATGATTTGAAGGGTATTAGTCCCATGATAACTGTCCATCGAATATTCATGGAGGAATGTGCTAAACTAGTTGCGGAATTTAATAGACGACTGAAGCCCAAAATGAAGGAAGTGGTAAGAAAAGAAATAGTATGCCTACTGGACGCTAGTATAATCTATCATGTAAAAGAAAGTGAATGGGTAAGTCATGTTCATTGTGTCCCTAAGAAGGGTGGTTTTATTGTTGTTCCTAATGAAAATAATGAATTGATACCTACTAGAACTATTGTTGGACATGGGATGTGTATATATTTCAGGAAATTGAATAAAGAAACTAGGAAAGATCACTATCCTTTACCGTTCATAGATCAAACTTTAGAGAGGTTATCAAACCACACTCATTTTTGCTAGTTGGACGGATACTCTGGTTTTTCTCAAATAGTTGTTCATCCCGATGACCAACTTAAATCAACTTTCATTAGTCCTTATGGTTTACATGCTTACCGTCGTATGCCTTTTGGTTTATGTAATGCTCCAGCTAGTTTTCAAAGATGCATGACTGCTATTTTTGCGGATTTTATAGAACTGATAATGGAAGTATTTATGGATGACTTTTCTATCTATGGAACTTCGTTTACTAGTTGCTTGGATAATCTCAAAAGAGTTTTGCAGCGTTGCAAAGAAATCAATCTTGTTCTAAACTAGGAGAAGTGCCATTTTATGGTTAAAGAAGGTATAGTCCTTGGACATAAGGTATCAGGTAAGGGAATTGAAGTGGATAGAGCTAAGGTTGAGGCCATAGAGAGAATGTCACAACATAGGGATATAAAAGGTATAAGAAGTTTCCTTGGTCATGTGGGTTTTTATAGAAGGTTCATTAGGAATTTCTCTAGAATATCTAAACCTTTGACTAACCTTCTACAAAAGGGAGTAAGATTTAATTTTGATGATAAATGTCTTGTAGCCTTTGATAAACTTAAATATGCTTTATCCCATGCTCCTACTAAACCACCTATCTGGGATATTACTTTTGACTTAATATGTGAAGCTAGTGATGATGTTGTGGGAGTAACTCTAGGACAACATATAGGTTTTGCAGATTTAATATTATACATCATGCTAGTAGAACTCTTAATAGTGCTCAAAAGAATTATCCTAAGGAAGAAAGGGAACTTTTTGTTGTATTTTTCTCTTGCGATAAATTTTGTTGTTATATAGTTAATGCAAAAGTAAGAGTTCATACGGATCATGATGGTTTAAAAGAACTCCTTGAGAGGAAAATCATAAGCCAAGAATGATACGTTGGATCCTTTTACTTCAAGAATTTGAGTTGCAGATTATGTAGAGGCAAGAAATAAAGATGTTGGATGTAGTGTCCATATTCGCCCAGCAAGACACCAATCTTATTGAGAGGAACTTTAGTCCTGGTGATTTTCATTTACAAGAATTATTAAATGAACTAAGGTCAATTCCTCCAAAAGAGAAGAAGTCTTTGTTGTTGGAGGAGCTTGTCATCCCCGAATAATTAAACGGTAAGTGCAAGATAAGTGTTCGTACTCAAATAAATGATTTGTTTTCACAAATTTTACTTCTGAAAATTTTGCCTTTGAATTCCTCATGTTTTTCTGAAGTTTATGAAGGTTTTTACCAACTATACGGTCGCAACTATACGGCCAGAGAAAATTCTCCCACCGTATAGTTGGTCGTTAAACCTTCAGTACCTTCTTCGTGAAATTGTTTTCGATGTCTGGAAACTATATGGTCGCAACTATACGGCCGGAGAAAATCCTCCCGCCGTATAGTTGGTCGTTAAACTCTCTGACATTTTTATTCCTTTTTCATTTTAGAATGAAAAAATGGTTTTATCGGTTCCAAGTCGGTAACTTAATCGACCTGGACTCGAGATATTTGGAAATATCTGCCCAGAACCAACTATACGGCCAGAGCTATACGAGCCGCGCCTGTATAGTTGGTCGTTACGCGGAATGACTTCTCCAAATCCATGTTTTCTTTCCCTGTTCCGTTAAGATTCTTTTCTTGGGTGTGAATTTGGTATTTCTGTGAGTTTTATTGACCTCTGACCCCTCTTATATACTACCATTGTGTTTCTCTCTAAATCATAATCACTAGGAACCAATCCAGCCATGCTCTATCCCTCCCCAGGCCGTGGAAAACCCTTGGGTCTCATTGCTCCTTCCAGGGACCGCTCTAGCAGCCCATCCATAGAGGACGACAACGAGGAGGTGGTGAGGTTTATCCTGGGGTACAAGGAGTACGCCGAGCCAAGCTTCTACAACAGCGATCCCGATGAAGATTGGAGTAACATCTACATCTACCGTGATGTCTATGATCCCCCTGATATCAACTTGGCGGAAATGAAGAGAGCTCAACAAGAGAGAGAAGGTCACAAGCCGCATGGAAAAGGGCATGTGGAGACGGTCAAGCTCATCGCCACGGACCCCAGGCCGCACAAGCGTAAGGAATTACCTAATATTGGTGCATGTGCTAGCAAGGGAGCGACGGTGCCACTCTTGAAGCATACCATTAGTGCTCGTATGAGGGTGAAGCCTCAAGAAGAATGGAGGAACGGTTTCTACTTCCCCGATCCATCAATTATGGATGAGGAAGAAGAAGTTGTTCCTAGGACCAAGGACCGCATGTGAGCACTAGAGACATATCAGAAGCAGGAGCTACTCCATCACGTTGAAGTCCGTCACCATCTCAAGGAGATAGAGAAGAAGGATGATCTTCTCCCGTTGGTGACTAAACTCACAGATAAAGTGGACACTTTGATCTGATTTGCATAGGTGCTACAGCCGCATCACTACTCTAGAGGATACCAACAAGAAGCTACACACCGTAGTGTTACATGCCATGATGCCACAGTGATCTACAATAATCACGGTATCAAATAATCGCAAGGGATTATTTAATCCCGCCTGGCTTGATTCCAAGCTTGGGGAGATCTTTAAGACCTTGTAATCTATCTTATAAGTTTTACATTACTATTTTGGTTTTGCATTAGATCAAATTAGAAATAAAGTTTGCATCATTATAATTCCCTTCAGGAATAATCGATCCCTTTTATGAAATTCCGAGTTTATTATCATATATGGAGCAATATTGAGTTTATGATTATCCTATTAGATATATGAATGGCTTGAGTATAATTTTACTTGCACTTGATGGTAACAATAGGAGTCTTCCACACCATTGGTATTAATGGAACATACAAAGATAATTTGGTAAATATGTTGTAAGTTCATGGTTTTATTTATAAAGGAAAAAATTATCTAATTAGTTAAGTTGAAAAAGGAACCTTGGACAAAGGAAAATTAAAAGTGCTATCAAATTAGAGTGAGAACAAGACGAGGTAGAATATTCAAGCTATAAAGATTTCTTCATATACAATTGGAATTTGGTAATTGAGATCGCTAAACTTTGAATTCCTACATGAAGTGGAATGTATGGCTAGCTCCTTTGCACATCACTTAAACAAAAGTGTGAGCATATATATAAAAGAAAGAATAATAGCGAATGTGCAAATAGAAAATAGGCATACACCACTATATTGTAGTATGACAAAGAAGCGTTTGAGATTTTAAATCCCAAGTGAATATGTTAATCCAAAAACACTTGGGACTACCTCGCTAACTCATTCAGTTGAACTGAATACTTTTACATCATATTGAGAGTGATCTTTTGTGAACTGTTAAATGCTAAGGTGTGGAAGCCTACTAATATTATTCAGATAGTTCGAGTAAGGTACTATTCATGAACTTATTCCTATGTATCATATATGATAAACACATGCTGCAACTGCCTCATTTATTTTATCGACTCAGCTTCATGAATATGAGGATCACATCCATTAAGCTAAACTTGCTTGGGACGAGCAAGAGTCTAAGCTTGGGGAAGTTGATGAGTGCATATTTGCATCATGTTTTATATTTTATTTGCACTGTAGTTGTAGGATCTTGGTATTTTATGGCGTCCGCGCGCACATTTTATGTCTATTTTCACCAGGATTAGGAAAAATGATAGATATAATGGACACAATTCTTGGAGAAGTTGTATTGGGGAGAAAATTAGTCAAAAACAACATAAATTGCTTATTTGGGAAATATCAATAACACTAGAAGAAAACCCGAAGCGATCGAGGCATCTAGAAGGTTTAATGACCAACTAAACAGCAGGGATTAAATTTCCGGCCGTATAGTTCCCGCCGTATAGTTGGCGCTGCCACCGCCTCCTCAAATAGTTTCACCCCGTGCAACTGGATCGGAGAGACGACATACAGAACAACCAGAAATTGCTGAAACCTCACCTCTGGACGGCATCTAGAGGGGGAACTTGTCCACCGGGGATCCATCTTCTCCCTACACAGATCTGGGAGGCTAAGGCATCTATCTTCATCATCAACCGCTGCATCACCACCATCTCCATCCATCCCATCTACATCTTGTCTAGATCTTGTTGTAATTTCCGTACTCGTTGTGGATTTGTACAAGTACTATTCATCTATGATAGATTCCATTGTTATTGCCATGATTTTGATTGTCTCCATGTTTGAGTAGATCATTAGTTCTTGGGGAGATGGAGAAACCCTAGTATGAGACTGAAAAAAGATGAAGTTTATTATGATATTCATTGTTATGACCATGTGTTAGATTGTCTTCATCTTGATGTTGCGAGAAGTCAACCTCTTAATATTTGCCTCTTGTGGAGACTTAATGGAGGGAACTACTTGTTGGTAGACAGAGGTGTGTTAGCACTTACAGTGACAAAGCTGTTGGCACCCCTTACATATCAACTTGGGAATCGAGGAAACTCACGGAACACTATCCATGCCATGGGATACGTCCTACGAGATTAAGTCCCTTAATAGCACAGTAATTCGATTGATGTCGATTGCTGTCTGCTGTGGTTATGAGGATGATGTGAGCAGTGGTTGTTGCCTATTCGTCCAAATACGGAGTTCCTCCCACATATGCATAGTTGAGAATGTTCATGATAATAATCTTTTCATTAGCTCTTTATAATGCTAGAGGTGTATCCGCTACTCCCTGAGAACCCCCTTTTCCCATTGCAATTTCAAATCTCTTTTATATACACGATATTTACTTTCTGTGTTCAGTTGTTTTACTTTACTTATTGTTCTCTTATACCAAAAACCCCAAAACACCTTTTTACACAACACTCGCATTTTATCTTGTTACTTAGAACTTTATTTAGCACTTCTATTGTAGTATTTAATTCAAGAATTATTATACTTCAGACTCCTGCTCCTTGTGGGATCGACATCTTTATTTAGAAACTAGCTACAAACGATCAGTGCACTTGCAGTCATCAGTCCCCGACATATAATCCCTCTAATGCAACTCAAAGTATTGGAAAACGATTTCTGTCAATTCCGTCCCTTCCAACCCCTATCATTGCATCAAAATATTCTCCTATGAGCCCATATAGGTGAAGTAATATGAAGTCGATGTTCGCATAAAACCATCATAGAACAATATAAAAGATAAAAACTTGACCACATACTCATTGCATATTATATGAAAATCATATCCAATTCATCATATGCCCCCGGAAACACGGGGATCTACTCACAAGTGGCAAACATGATATGGATCAGTGGCATATGGATTACAATACATTCTAAAAATATAATCTCTCCACCAAATAAAGACAAGATTCCAATCACAAACATGCAAATAAACCTTAAAACAATATCTGGGGTTCAATCAATCATAAACTATGAGGGGAAAAAGATAGATCTTGGAGATGGTGATGATGATGGTGCTGGTGGAGGTGTTGATGGAGAGGCCTCCCCCTATACCTAGGAGGAGTGGTGATGATGATGGCGTAGATTTCCCCCTCATCAGAGGCTCTAGTGCAGCAGGATCTGTCCTCTTCTAGAGTAGGAGAGGACTTTAGCCTTTGCCGCCGCCTTTGTAAATCGTGGGACAAATATGGCATAGGTTTTCTGGCGAGACAGAGGCGTCTATAATAAGAGGAGCCGAGACGACACTCGAGGCCCAAAAGAGCATGTAGGGCGCGCCCAGGGGGCGGGCACGCCCTCTTGCCTCTTTTGGCCTTCGAGGCTCCTATCACGTGATTCTTTGGCCCAAGTTGATTCTCTAGGTGAAAAAATCATCGGGTATTTTCCCTTTGATTTTTAGACGTCTAGAAGGTCCCTGAAACAACAAAACATGAAAAAAGAGGTTTCCTGCCTCCTAAAACTTAAATACCAATGAAAGGGACTTTGTAGGAAAGTCATGTAAATCATCTAAATATGCATAAATAATGTGGATCATGGTAACTATGATTCTAAACAGTGCATATAAGTCCTAAAAATGATGATGCAAAATGCACATATCACCCTCTCCTCTTTCATTAAATGATGATGCTTGTGTTACTAACTCTACTTCTTGTGAAGCTGTAACACTACAGTACTGAAAAGTCTATAGCTTCTATGCAACACGCCAATCCCTCGATCGGTTCATTTGCTTACATAGAACATAGATGAATAACAAAGTAAATATCCGTGCATCATAAATAATGAAAGATCCAGAGTATTCAATTATTAAATAATGCTTAGCTCGAAGGCTAGCTCAAATTATTCAAGTATCAAACATAAATAAATAACTCCTCCATTCTTCAAATTTCCCACAAGCGAACAAGTGTCGAGTGGAGTACCGCAACCTATTCGATCACTCAGAATCGAAACATCCTGCAACATAAAACGTGGCAGCCCTAATGGGTCAATACTTGGAATGTATGGCAAGTAGAGCTTAGTAAGGAGACAAGTATACCTAGCCCCTACATGCTTATTTGGCTAAGTGGAGCTTTGACTAGCTTGCATTTTCAAATACCTTTGTCCTACTTTCATAAACAATTTTAGATTTTCTTTGAAAAGATCTCAATTAAGTTAACCCATCAACATTAAAACAATTAGGAAATTGGAATGAATGAGAAACATGTCACAACATCAATATCAAGCAACTCAATTGTCCATAACCGGGGACATAGCTAAGTACTTAGATTAGACACCCTACATGGGTTTGTACACTTTACCCATACGACTCGGCCAACCCACTCATACAGATATAGCTTCGGCTGAGTTCTTGATGATGTTCCACTGCTGAATAAATGCTTGTATCGGCTCTCTGGGTTTTTGTTTGCACGCCCGTAACTGCTCCAAGGATGCGGGTCACTTGAATGTGGATGTGAAGTTTCAGATGAATTTATCTTTGAGGTCGTTCCAGCTGCTGATGGATTCTTCGGGTAGCTGCCTGAGCCATGAGCGGGCAACGCTGCTTAAGTGTAACTGCAAGCTTTGCATTGCGGTGGCCTTGGAGCCACACTGAATTTTAACGGTTGCCAGGTAATCTGCTAGCCAAGCCTCGGGTTCCTGGAGACCGTCGTACTTTTGGCGGTCGTGAGGAAGTTTGAAGTCCTTAGGTACTGGGTCTTGCGAACCCGCTAGGTAAAGCAACTAGCCCCGCATAGCTCATACTCATCCTCGCTTTCGTCATCGCAATACCTTCAGCTGCTACGCTCTTCCCTTGACCTATCGATTCTTGTTGTGTAATTTCATTTCTTGCATCGTCTCGTGGTTTGGAGTTTGGAAAGTGCACCCGGTGTGGAGACCATGATCGTCGGGTGTGTCCCACGTGCCGAGGGTTGTTGCGACAACTTGGAGATTTATCAAGTTGCCTTGAAGTTCCATGTTCGCCTGTGCGGGGGATGCCCCCACCATGCCGAGGTTCATGAGAGTGGAGCGATGGAGCACCGTCGGGACCGTCGGGTGCAGGTTGAGTTGTGAGTAAGTAAGTTTGAGCAGTGACAATTGTGGCTTGAGCTGTCTTTGCCTTGATGTGCCTTGCTGGATCTACTAACATGAAGGACAAGTCCAGGTCCTAGGTCAGCTCATTTATTTCGGCCTTTGGGATATTCTGGAACCGCGAGATTACTCTCCGTGGTACACCTCCGGTTACGCTGCCAGATCTGCGGGTGGAGCTTAGCTGTGCCCTCCGTATGCTGGATTCGTTGGCTAACCTTTTTCTTTTGTCGAGTTGTCTCTGCATCCTTAGTAGGTCCATTTTCTTATGGTGAAGCAAGTACTGGTATGCAATTAAGTCCTCGTGCGTAGCTTCGGCTATCATGGGGACTATGCCCGAGACTGCATCCCTCGCTCTTTGCCATGTTTCTGCCAATAGCCAAAGGGTCAAACATTCGCCATCGCGTGCTCCTTCTCTTCCTTATACAACGCGATTGCTGGATGGATCTTCTCTGTTTCTATGGTTTTTTGCATCATCACCTGATAAAATATCGTTAGGGTCGAGGAGTGGGTTACCGTTGGAGTCGCGTGGTGTTGTTGGTTCGCCAATGATCATGAACACTTGATGATGTGTTAGGTATGGGTTACTGCTATTTTTATTGGATCCGCAAGAGACATTGTCCGTTAGATCCTGCGGGTTCTACTCTGGACAGATTTCGGCCATCCTGATTCTGAAGTTGATGTCTTCGTCGCTTTCCTCGGGTTCGATTTTTGCTAGACTTGAGCCACGTGGTGGCGTTAGCTGGGCGTCTGACTCGAAGGAGAGACCGTCGTATAGATTGTCCAAATCCCCTAGATCCGCGGAGTTTCTAAAATTTTCTTCGTCGTTTGTTGGCTGGGGCGTGGCTTATTCTGATGAGCTGATAAAAGATGTAGGTATCGTTGTAGGCGTTGCTGTTACGACCGATGGACCCGAAGGGATCGGAGCCGATGGGCAGATATTTTTGGGTTCCTCCACTTGAAAGTGGAAGCTTCCGATGATGAGATCAGATTCGCCGTTGAAGCTGACGAGAACCGAAACAGGGGTGTGTGGGCGTGGATCTACTCCTGTCGAGTTTTTGCTTGGTGAAGAGGGGGCCGCCAAATCCATGACTCCAGCGTCCAGATTTCCCACAGACGGCGCCAATTGATGAGGGGTAACCTCGACAATGTCCATAATGATGGACTTAGAGTTTCGTGGAAAAGAGAACGTTGGGGATTTCGTCGGCTGATCAGACAAACAAGGGAGTCGAAATCATCTGATTGCTTAGGAACAAATCGATTACAAATCTCTCAAGTCTTTTTTGGTACCTCCGTTGGCTCCTCCCAGCCTTTATATAATAGGCTAGGTCCCGAGGCCGTATACAGATAGGTTACAAGTTACGATTACAACACTAATACAACGTCGGTTCCTACTCTTTTCTTATCTAGCAAGATTGTGATCCATCGGATGCTTCTTAGGCCTTCCTTAATTCCTTCTTAGGCCTTGCGAGATGTAAGCCTAGGATAACCAATCACAATAACCCAGGTAATCATACCCATGTCACATACATATAGGTCTCCTCAATGATTTGTGGCCTAATCTCAAGTAAATGAGTTTTCACAACTTTGTGTTGTTTGTTCGTATTATCACCTATCCATTTGTATAAATGCAAGCACCCAAGGAAATTTATAGGTGAGTATAAATTTAAGGTACACGTCTAGAATTGGCCATCGGCTATTTAATGGTCATATTGTTTGGGGGCATCAGTATAGCTTCAAAGCTTCTCCTTATCCTTGGGAAGACTCTTTGCAGCATGTTGTTATTTTTGGAGATATGGGCAAGGTGTGCATTCGGTGTCACTTCACCGGTATGATTTTTGTGATTTTTTTCAATCTATAGAGCATGCAATAGAACTACTACCTCCGTTTTAAAATATAAGATGTTTTGCGTGGCTAAAATATAGCATAATTTTATTTCTGGCCCATCTTATCTGCATTGTAGCCAAGCTATGAGTTTATAATGAAATGAGACACCATTGATTTTATTGATGTTGCAAGTATCAACCTTTTTCTCCCGGTAATGACAATATTGATGTTGTATTATTGATTTGGCTCAACAAAAGCAAGTTTCATTAGTAAGTTTTACCATCTTGAGTCAATGTAATAACCAATAAGAAAAATGAACATTTATTGTCTTCTACTTGTACTATATACAAAAGAAATCATTAATACAAGAAATTGATGAGATCTATTTTTCTCATGGCCTTTAAAATTGGCATTTGAACCCTTTGCTCAGGATACTATGGAGGTCCTCACGTAATGATACCCTACACTTGAATATAATTTTGACATGACAAGATTCTATTTTACATTTGGTCTTTGGAGGTTTGCTGCTTCAAATAATCTACACCTGAATATAACTACGTGGTTGTTTTGTATATCCTTTCCTTCTGATTTCCTAGTTTCATCTTAGTACCATAATACTTAGCCGATTAGTTGTTTATTTTTGGGCTTTAGTTCTACATTTCTGTCATTTTCTATACTTTATATATTCCGTGATATGTGTGTCAGTATAGTATTATGGTTGTGATCTTAGAGACACATTAACATCCCTGGACCATATGTGGTCTCAAAGTATATTAGTTTCTTTCATGAAGCCAAGCCAATTTTGGGCATATGTGAAGTCATCAGATCATCCTTTCTATTAGCTCAGTATCGGCCAACTCGATGTACTTCAAAAAGTTCATTGCATAACCACTGTCTAACCAAAGTTTCCATGCAAGTGATATCTCCAAAATTACCTAAGTTTTCATTCATTTATGGATATTTGATATAAACGCAAGTATATTTGGTTAGGTACAACATTGTTTCCCTAACATCAGAGAAGGCACGGCGACCAGATTTTTGAAACATAGTCAGGTTTGTTTCTGTTTTGTTGTTTTGTCTTTCACATAATGTAGAATAATTTGGTGCCTTACTCTGTAGATTATTATCTTCGTGATCATTGTATATGTATCCTCATACCAGTATTTTTCCTTTTGAATCGATCTAATGATACATCAGTTCTTTTGTAGGTATCTTAGATAATGTCTTGGTTTACACTATTTGATTTGCCTGAGTATCTGTCCTATGCTCCTATTATATTCAGAGCATGTGCTTATTTTGCTCGAGTGGGAGCAGTGTCGATTCTTCATTAGGTAATACACCTACTCTAAACCTTAGGTGTGATATGATACTTTACGAGTTCAGATGCACCATTTATTGAGACCATCCTCACATTTTTTTTTACTTATTTTTGTCCATCGGTGTAGCTGGAATTAGAGTGTACTAATACATGCCTTGTTTTTCCCAACTTGCACCGTCAAGTGTCAGCTACTTCTGAAAATATCACTAAATATTTGTAGAGATCAACATGGATTATACTTACTCTTATTTTCTTCATCTTACATTATTTTCCTTGCTTTTTCATAACCCGTATTGTTAATTGTTGTGCCCGTTTTGGAAATACCCTTTTGCTAAGTACAATGGAGTGGAAACTTACAGATAGGAGATTCTTATTGGTTGAATTTGAATTGGAAATTCCTATTCAACTTGACCTTTCATCTTAAATAAGTTCCCTTCATCGACCGTATTCATAACATGTGATTTACCTCTGTCAAATTCAGACTCGTGGTTAGCATGGGGATTTCACATGGTCGGCTAAGTTATGTTTCCTCATTAGTGTAGAGGACGCGAAACTACGATTATGCTTTAGCAATGCATGAATAGTCACTGCTAAAACGTACAATACGTTCTTATTGAAAACCTGGAATTCACAAGATGAACTACCATACTAAAATGATACTCCCTCCGTTCTAAAATATAAGACGCCTAAGGATTAGTCAAAAGTCAAACATTACTAACTTTGACCAAATATTTAGAAAAAAATATCTATATTTATAATATTGAATGGACATATTAAAAAAATATTTTATGATAAATCTATTGATATTAATTTAGTATTATAAATTTTTATATTTTTATGTATAATCATGGTCAAACATAACAAAATATTGACTTTTGACTAATCCTTAGGCGCCTTATATTTTAGGATAGAGGGAGTACTAAATAAGGTTAATAGTGATTATAATCTAGCGGCATGTATCAATATTTTTTGTTTGCGAATGCAATTTCCAAACCCACACCTCGTTACTGACGAAGCCAAATGAAGTAGTCTTTATCCCTTTTCAGATACTAATCCAACAATAGAATTTCACGTTGAATTGCATGTTTCTCAAGATGAGCATCGATAGCATCATTGAAGATCGTGCAGTGCCAGATGCTGCATCAGTCAAAAGTCAGGTATGTTCCCATATTTTATACATCTGTATTTTATTTTACACTTTTGTCTATCGTGTTCAATTGTGATAGTCCTTGCTATACTAGAAACGACTATTTTCTTCGTCATTACATGCAATAGACACATCTTGGTAACTGATGTCGATTTTAGAACAGTATAAATACATGTAGTAACTTATGAAGTTCAAGTTAAACTGTCTAAATCAAGTGAAACTCATATATGCTGCTATGATAAGCTATATATACACGTTAGGCATTGCCAAGTTTAAATACATATTGAAAAGCATTTAGTCAAACATTTCGTATTTCAGAAATTACGGATATTTGTGACAATCCCTGCGAGTATAATGCTTGATCATATGCTGATGCAACTTGGATTTCCACTGACCCAATATCGGCATAGGGTGTACGATGACAACAACACGGGTGTGACTATTACCTTTAAAACATCGAAGGTGCCAATCCACGGTTCCCTTGTCCCTACGACTATATCCGAAATCACGACCATGAATGCCGCTCTAGTAGAACAAACAACTGTTGTAGGTTCTGTAAGATACATGGAAAGTACAGTTAACACTATGATTAAAGATCGCAATTACAGCTACAGAAAGAGAACAAGTATCTTAAGGATGAACTAGAAAGGCAAATTAAGAAGTGCAATACTAGGTAGAGGTTGGTTTTTATCTCTAAGGTACATGCGCTCTATTGCCGCTCAGTTCCATAACATGTGATCTGTGGCTACTTTGGGGGAGAGCAAGTGAGAAAACATCTCTTTCAAATATAAATGCAACCGTCCAGACGCTGAAAGAACGAAGCGGTTGTTTGCAGACCAAGTTAGAACAAGTTAAAATAAGCTCTTAGATGAAGATGGTCATGCTGCCTGTTTATAATCTTTTGTAATATAGCTCTTAGTAGTGTTGCATCAAGATCCTCTAAATGATGCTATGTACGGATCAATTTAAAGTTGTAAGTCAGCTAGAGATTATCTTGTAAGGACGACCATGACTCTTATTTAGTAGCCCCTCCTAGACTATATTATGTATCATGAATGTATATATTAATCGTGGTCGATGTTGTGATTGGATGTGCTGCTATCTCATACTATGCTCTACTAATGTACTGTAAAGTAAGGCTGTGTTTAGTTGCAAAGTATTTTTGAAGTATTTTAGCAATACTTTAGTTTCTCAAAATACTACAGTTTAAAATATTTTGATGTGTTTGACTATGATTAAATACCGTGGTATTAATACTTCATTATCTCTCAAAACATGCTATTTTTGAAGTATTGGAAAAATAACTCCGGATCTCCTTTTCTAAAACTGAAGCATTGCTAGCCCAGTCAAGTAAATACAGTAGTCTTGTAATATTTCAGTTTTAGTTTTATGAAAACTTTGTTGCCAAACTAAATGTACGATTAGATTGAGCACCTATTTATCTGAAACCCACTTGAATGTTCTCATCGATTGTTCTTGCTCGCCCGCGACGCGTCCCTACCTAGTGTTTTAATTTCTCGACCAGTTCTGCACTTCAAATTCTTACTACCATCATAACCGTACACACTGTAATCGGACGGCTACCCTGAAACGCAGTCGCGCCGGGGAGTGCAGAAGAGACCATGAAGCAGAACGTCCCTTGCTCCGTCAGACATCCGAAAACGAAATGCAGGGTTGCCCCGCCGCCCCGCTCTCCGCTTCTGTCCCTCCCAACGCTTCCGCCGCCGCCGCTGCCGCTGCCGCAGAAGCCGGCACCGTAGTCTCTATCCTGTGCGACGCGGACCCCGAATACCGCCTGCGCGTGTCCGGCATCGGCCCGGACCGGGCGCTGTTCCCGCACCTCCGCCGGTCGCTCACCGCACTCCCGGAGTCCGCGTTCCCAGCGCTCGCCCGCTGGGCTGGTACCGCCGCCGCCGTATCCCTCCTCGCCTCCCGCGGCCTCTTCGCCGCCTCCTGGCGCCTGCTCCTCTCGCCCGCGTCCCCGCCCCCTCCCCTCGCCGCCTTCGCGCCGCTCGTCCGCCGCTACGCCCGCCTCGGCCGCACCCCCGCCGCCCTCCGCGCCTTCCACTTCCTCCGCTGCCACCCCGACCGCTACACTCTAGATGACGCCGCCGCCTCCCCCGCCGCGACCTCCCTCCTGAACATGGCCGTCGGGGCGCTCTGCAAGGAGGGCCACCCGCGCGAGGCCGCCAAACTCGTCGAGCGGTGCCGGCGCGAGGGGGAGGCGGCGCCCGACGAACGGACCTACAACATGCTCCTCGACGGCTGGTCCGGGGCCCGCCGGATGGACAAGGTCGGGAAGCTCTGGGCCGAGATGCGCCAGGCCGGCGTGCGCCCGACGGTGGTTTCCTACGGGACCCTCATCAAGGCGGTCTGTCTAGCGCAGCAGCCGGACCGCGCGGCGTGTCTCCTCGACGAGATGCGGGAGGAGGGGATCGAGGCCAATCTCGTCACCTGCAACCCCATCGTGAACGCCCTTGCGCACGCCGGCCGGTTCCTGGACGCATACAAGCTGCTCGAGAGATTTCCTCTGTACGGGGTCGCGCCGAATATCTCGACATTCAACTCGCTCGTGCTGGGTTACTGCAAGTATGGGGACCTCGCCGGGGCTAGCGGTGTGCTCAAGGCCATGCTGGGGAGGGGCATCTTGCCGACCGCAAAAACGTACAACTACTTCTTCATCTTCTTTGCCAAGACCGGCAATGTCGAGCTGGGGATGAATCTCTATAGCAAGATGGTCAACAATGGCTATGCGCCAGACCAGATCACGTACAACCTCTTGATCAAGTTGTTGAGCGAGGCGAATCGTCTTGAATTAGTGGTACAGATGATAAAGGAGATGAAAGCTAATGGTTTTGAGTCCGATCTGGCGACAAGCACCATGCTGGTACATTTGCTTTGCCGGGCTCGTCGGTTCGAGGAAGCATGTGCTGAGTTTGAGGACATGTTCAGGAGAGGGCTCGTGCCCCAGTATATCACTTACCGGATGCTTATGAAAGAGCTCAAGCGGCTCGGTTCAGTTGAACTGGTCGATAAGTTGACCGATCTAATGTGCTCAGTACCACATTCTACAAAGTTGCCTGGCAGCTACAGAGAAAAGGAAGGTGATGATTCTAAAGCAAAGAGAAAGTTGATATTGGAGAAAGCTCAGGCTGTTTCCAATGTTCTAAAGGAGTGTAAAGATCCGAAGGAGTTGCGCAAGCTAAAAAATGATGAAGAAACTGCTGTCCAGGTTGCAGATAGGATAGTAGCCAGCATTAGAAAAAGAGTTTATGGTGGTGTCTCTGGGGCTTCTCCTTGAACATCGAGTTGGTGAAATCGAATCGTGAAGATTGATTGCATGAGGATTGAGAAGTTGAACACCTAAGCTACTCATACTTCACATGGTTGATTGCCCTTTGGGATCTTCAAGAAGAAAGAAGAGATTGTAAACTCTAACCATGTTCCGTTCTTTCTGTCGGTTGGATCTCCTCCATGAGTGATTCACAGCAGCAGTGGACATGCATGAACGGATATTTCTAGCAAACTGGTCAAGATGTGGCATGAGTGCGCACAAGATTTCTCGCATATATGTAAGTAATAACTGAAGCATCTATCAATATCCTTCCTGATGTGTTCTGTAGATATCACTTCTACATGATGCCAGTGTTAAGTAACCTGGATGTGAAAGGACAGATCACCAGGATGTGTTAGTTACTTGGATCAACTAACTAATGGACTCCTGGTGCTTAATAATGCATATGTGATGTACTTCTAATTCTTCTTGGTAGAAAACGATGATACTTGGGCCATTTTGGTGGTGCGGGGTAGCCAGTTAAGGGTTTTTCCCCCACAAAAAAAGTCCTTTTGATTCAAAGAATTTTTATAGGAACTTTAGATGATTAGAATGCACTACATTTCATAGGAAAATTTTCATTGACTCAATCTATGATGCAATCAAACTAACTTTGTTGCAAATTCAATCCTGCTGGAGCATGCATTACTATCCTACGTTTTTCATATTCATGTCCCTTTTGTATTCTACAAATCAAAGAGGCTCTTAATGCTGTTCTGGTATCCCTCCAAAAAGAAAAGATAAACCTATACACACACTGCTTGAAGACTTCCTTAGGTTGTATATGCATGCAACAAACTTTACAGTATTCTCTATTACAATCAGTTCTGCCAGTAAAATAGTTTCCTTAGGTTGTACTGCTTTTGGTTTAGTTGGCCCAAGATCATTGTATCTGTTCCCTATAGAGTGACATTTTTAGCTATTATGTCTTAGCTTGCCGATGCACCATCAGTCTGTTCTCCAATTCACTTAAACAATGTGTGTATTCTTAGCTTTTACTTCGGTAGTTTTACTCATATTACTTCTGGTTTGGTATTATTATTTTTAGGTGGGTATTTAACTATTTATACTATGTTTCTTTCGAGAAAACGCAAAGCTTGCGTTTTAATATATGGAAAGTGTAGAAAAGTTTTACAAGACTCACACACAGCATGAGCATGATGGTGCAAATTAATGAACATTCCAGCTGTGGGCAGGCAAACTCTTAAGACCTAAAGCACCAGCTCTGGAGCAAATGATAGCTTCCTCTAATCTGGCAGCATCACGGCGTTTGCACGAGCACCTTCAAGGTCACGTGTTTCGGTGCTTCCAAAGCATCCATGCAGTGAGCAGGACAGGGGAATCAGTGCCGTTCTGTCGTTCTTTGAACACGGCCTTTAGCTGAAAGCCACCATTCAATCAGGGGAGTGTCAGGGTCTTGGGGGCCTAAAGGGGAACCTGTTCCATGAGAGAACTACAGCCCAGACTTGCCTGGATAATGGGCGGCTCACCAAGATGTGCACCATGGTCTCCAGAGCCTGATCGCAGAGATGACAAGTCTGATCATGCGAGATGCCACAGCTTTGAAGGAGGTCTGCGGTCCAACAACTGTTCAACCTGGCCAGCCAGAAGAACATCTTGACTTCGCGAGGAGTCCGGGTACACCAAGTTAGCTTCCACGCCGAGCATTTTAGGGAACCGTTGAAAGTGGCTCTGTAGCAAGATCGCATGGTGTAGATTCCGTTCTCAGAGCACTTCCAGACCAGGCTGTTGGGATGGTCGCTGAAGGGCATATATATTTCGTGGTATATCTATTTTCAGGCTTTCTTTAAGAAGATGGAAAACTCTGAGTTTGAAGAATGTCTCTTTCATATCATACCTCTACTGGGAACTTTGAAGATTGAGGTATAATGTTCTACATATTTGTTTGTTGTACCTATGGCCCATTCATAGATGATCTATTATTTTTGTCATAGATGTATTCATTTATATGGAGAAACAAGTCATTCACACAGTATTCCAATATATTCTAACAAATCGTTCCATTTTAATTTAATTTTCACATAACAGATGTTTTATCAATTTAGGGATGGATACATGTAGTTCTGCAGACATGTATAGAGGATAAGCTCATCATATTACTGGTCTATCAAGCATCATAAGCAGTGGAGAACTGTCCAAACTGAAATTGCCAGCTCCCTAGACCCCAGGTCTTCTGCCTAGTTTGACTTCACTGAAGGGATAGTGACTGGGGCAAATACTAGTATTTTGTATACTGAGTGGGGCAAACAGTAGACATGATGTAAGCCAAAAACAGGCTGGCAATTCGTTCAGATGACATTTGGCATCACCCAAGCTCCAAATTTATATCTTCTTCGGACAGATTCTACTCCATCATCGTCAGCAAAAATAATATGCTGCACATAAGCTTAATCTAGGTCAGATAGGTGCACAAGTATAAACTAATCACAGTTAGGCATGAGAGCAAAACACAGAGAAGTTACCTTTCTTTGGATCCCAAGCATCTCGCCATCCCCTCCTGGCTGGCCTTCCTCCATGGCTTTCAGACTTGTCATCCTCGTCCTCGCCGTCGTTGCATCTCTCGGCGACGCTGCCAAAGTTGGCCAGGAGGACAAGGTCATGACACCATTTGCGCCTTCCTGCTCGACCACTGGCAACTACACCGACGGCAGCCAGTACAAGAAGAACCTCAACGAGCTCCTCACCACCCTCCCTGCAGCCGCAGGCGGCAACGGCTGGTTCTACAATGGCACGGTGGGGGACCCGGGATCACCGGACCAGATCTTCGGCCTCATCATGTGCTATGCCGACCGCGACGCGGCCCAGTGCCTGGAGTGCCTCGCAGGAGCACCAGCAGGGATCACGACTGTGTGCCCGGGCAGCAGGGTGGTGCACGCGGCATATGATGCATGCGTGCTCGGGTACTCACCGGCGCCACCCTTCACCACCATGGCCAACCTTGACGTTGCTTTCTTCGTGAGCTTCAGTTTGCCATTCACAGTCGACACGGCCACCATGGCCACGGTGTGGCTTCAGCTGATGGCCGACCTCACCGGGCGCGCTGCCGGGACACCGTCGCGTGTCGCGAGCGGGAGCACGCCGTACGACGAGTCATGGAAGGTGTATGGGCTGGCGCAGTGCACGAGGGACCTCAACACCAGCGAGTGCAGCCGGTGCCTCTCCTCCTTGGTCGGCCAACTGCCGGAGCTGTTCCGAAACGAGTCAGCCGGCGCCGTGAAGGCGTACAGCTGCTACGTGCACTACGACATCAGCACCTTCGACATAACCCTGCCGCCTGTACCAGAGCCCCCGCAGCTCTCTCCGCCGTCGTTTCCACAGCTGGCGTCTCCACAGCTGAGAGGTCAGTAGTCAGTCTTCCATGGCATCCATGCTAGCTAGTCCGAATTTGCAGGTTTGAAGCAGTGCTTTAGCATTGAGATACTAATCCAGTTTATTGCTGAAATTTCACCACAGAATCATCGTCTTCTTCGAGATCTTCTTCTAGGACAGGGCTTCTGATTGGCATCGCCGTCGGTACCGTGTCATTCTTCATCATTTTGGTTGGCGTCTTGATCTGTCTCCTTCTCTGGCGTCGGCAAAAGGAGCCTAAAATCTCTGTCACCGATGAGGCAACGGGGCAAAAGCAGGGAGATGACAACTTCTCCAACGATGATCCTGCCATGGAAGACGTCTTCGAGAAAGGGACAGGGCCCAAGCGGTTCCGATACAGTGAGCTGGCCATCGCCACCGACAACTTCTCCGACGAGAGGAAGCTCGGGGAAGGAGGCTTCGGCTCGGTATATAGAGGATTTCTCAAGGAATCCAACCTCGAGGTGGCCATCAAGAGAGTCTCCAAGGGGTCCAAGCAGGGGAAGAAGGAGTACGCCTCTGAGGTGACGATCATAAGCCGGCTCCGGCACCGGAACCTCGTGCAACTCATCGGCTGGTGCCATGGCGGCGGCGAGCTTCTTCTCGTCTACGAGCTGATGCCCAACGGCAGCCTTGATGCGCACCTCTACGGCAGCAAGAATGGCACCGGCACCGTGCTGCCATGGAAGGTCAGGCACGAGATTGTGCTGGGGCTGGGCTCGGCGCTCCTGTACCTGCACCAGGAGTGGGAGCAGTGTGTCCTGCACAGGGACATCAAGCCCAGCAATGTCATGCTGGACGCCTCCTTCGCCGCCAAGCTCGGTGACTTCGGGCTGGCAAGGCTGGTCGACCACGGCCGGGGGGCGCACACCACGGTACTCGCCGGCACGATGGGGTACATGGACCCTGAGTGCATGAGCACCGGCCGCACCAGCGCCGAGTCGGACGTGTACAGCTTCGGTGTCCTCCTTCTCGAGCTCGCGTGCGGCAGACGGCCTCTGGCACTGGCCGAAGAGGAACACATAGTCCACCTCGCCCAGTGGGTCTGGTCCATGTACGGCGACGGAAGAGTTCTACATGCCGCTGACCCGTGGATGGAAGGGGACTTCGAAGACCAGGAGATGGAGCGTGTGATGGTTGTCGGGCTCTGGTGCGCGCACCCTGACCGAAGCCTGAGGCCATCGATCAGGCAGGCCGTCAGCGCGCTGCGGTGCGAGCAGCCGTTGCCAATCCTCCCGGCAAGGATGCCGGTGGCGACCTTCGTGTATGTGCCACTGCAGATCGATGGCTCCAGTTGGGGGTCTTATGGTGTCACCGGTGCCGACGGCAGCAGCGGGACGGAAACCACCACGGGGAAGTCGGTGCCGATGCGAAGCAAGACTTTGGTTGAAGGACAGGTCACTGGACGCTAGATGCTTTAGAGTAAAACTGTGGATCAGCTGATGCTAACATGAAATAAATATTGGTCTCCATCTCCTTCCTCCCATGGCCTTATTTTCTTGTTTCAGTTCCTCTCCTCCCTTTTTGCGTGACGAAGTTTCAGGAGGATGTGCCCCCTATGCACTTTTTAAATGGAATGTACACTGAAATTTCAAAACTCTGAATCGGAGTATTTTGCAAGAAACCTGCTTGGTGGTCACCCGCATGAAGCGGTCAAAGGCGTCAGTAGCTCTTCTGGTATTCTCCAAAAAAAAGGAGGCCCTTAATGCTGCACCGATATCCCTCCAAAAGGAGAAAGGTAAACCTATACACATGCTGCTTAAAAACTTCCTTAGTTTGTACTATATGCATGCCTACAAACTTTATAACATTTTCTAGAACAATCAGTTCCGCATGGTAAAAGAGAGGCTCCTGAACTAGTGAACAAGTTCATCTTATCTTTGATAAAAAGTTGTGCCTCCTTATCTTATGTCACGTTCTACTAAATTTAGTTGGTCCAAGATCATTGTACCTGTTCCCTGTAGAGAGGACATTTTTATCTGTTATAGTGTTATATGTGGTAGCTTTGCCTATACACCACATTCTGTTCTCCAATTCACTTCCATGATGTGTGCATTGATTCATAATTTGCTTCAATAGTGTTGCTCATAATCCTGGTTTGGTATTTTTAGTTTTTCTTAGGTGGGTATTTGTTTTTCCATTCTCTATATCTATTTCCGGGAGCCTTCTTTAAGAAGATGGAGGATTCTTAATCTGGAGATCTACTAGGAACTTAATAGATTGAGTACATTATCTTCATGTATGTATATGCAGAAACAAGTATTTGCCATAGTATCCTAATGTATTCCTGACAAATCGTTCATTTTTATATTCTTCAGATATTATAATGTCAGGAATGGATACATGTGGTGCTATAGACATGTATACTAGATGAGAAGCTCGACATATATGGTTTTACTTTCATCAATCAAACAGCATAAAAAGGTGACAAACTGTCAAACAACGGAAAGACTTCTAAACTGGAATTGCTAGCTCCCCGGTTCTTCTGCGGATTTTAATATCACTGGAGAGATAGTGACTGGGGCAAGTACTAGACATGATGTAAAGCCGAAATTGGCCGGCAATGGAACGTCCTTCAGATGACATTTGGCATTACCCAAACTCCAAAGTATGTATGTATCTTCTTTGAACATATTCTACTTTATCAACACTAGCATAAACTTTAATCTTCTTGGTCAGGTAGATGCACAAATATAAAGGATCCTCGGTATCGGTGCCGTCCCTGGCCGTGATGCTCCACGGTGCCTGCAAGGCCTCGCTGGGGCGCCGGCGGGGATCATGGGGGTGTGCCCAGGAAGCCGGCCGGGATGCGTTCAAGGCTTGTGTGCTGTGCTCCTTAGCCTCCACGGCCGACCTCGACGCCGCTTTCTTGGTCCGCGTCACCTCACCAATCCGGGTCGACCCTGCCACCACGCCGTACGATGCTAAGTGGAAGTTGTATAAAGAAATTTTGAAACATTTATCTATATTTACTACTCCACTATCTATTTGGTGAGAGAGAGACAGAGTTGTTATGTTTGTGTGAGATGATTACTTGTGCGGTGGCATTTGACATGTAATTAGTGTAAAGTATGACAGCGCAGCGCAGGAGGTGTGACACCACCTGACGTACGATCACCACAGCTTCTGATTTAATAGTAAAGATTTATTGTGAAAGAAATAAAATTTTGAAAAAATTATTTTTACTTAATAGAATTTTAATGTTGTAGTGATGTCAACAACACCGCCATTCGGCCGAAAACAGAGACCCGGCAAAACCTCTTATGAGCACTGTAATTTATTCATTTTCTTTAAGAAATTAGAGAACACGAATTTGACTCGTGGGATACAATCTGCTGGTAGATCGCTGAAACTGGCAGGCTCCTGGCACCGGGATCAGAAAAGGACGCCATGCTTCTTGCACACGTGATAAAACGAAATTGACAACGCTCAAGTTTGTTGAAGACGCGCACGGGACGAAAAGGATCAGACTATATTATACCGGTATAAGGACAGACATTATTATACTGTTCCTAGGCAAGTCTGACCAATAGAAAGAAATCTGTAACATCCCCAGATTTAGTCTTTTTGATTAATAGTTCATCAAGCCAACTAGCCAACCGACACAATTATTTCTAGAGTAGATACTATGTAATTAGCCAGAAGTATTCGTAGAAAATTTAACAAGTTGCATCTGTAATTAGCCAGAAGCCAGAAGGACTCGGAATGGGAAAAACAAGTGTTGTCTTTTGGTTGTAGCGTAGTACTGCTATACCGGCAAATAATTAGTACGAGCGTACGATTGTTAGTTGATGCATGTGCATTTGCGACCGAGACTAGGAAGCGCACGTCAACAGCGAGCGAGATCCGCCGTATAAGATTAGCGGACGTCGTCCTCTTCAGTGCCACCTCCACCGAGAGACATGCCTCCTAACGCGTCCATTGCGCGAAGCCCGCGGCGCAGCAGCATCCGGCCGCCGCCATTGCCGTTGCCGCTGCCGGTGCCTCATAGCCCCTTCCGGATCAAGCAGGACGGCAAGTTCTACGCTAGGCTCCTGGCCAAGGACAAGGCTGCGCCCAACCCCTGCCGTCACTCTTACTCCTACTACTGCGCCGAGCGGGGCTCAGTGCCGTTCCTCTGGGAGTCGCGGCCGGGCACGTCCATGCCCACAGACGGCGGAGTCTCCCAGATGGCCGCCGCCGGCGTCATCCCGGCCGTCACTCTGCCCCCCTCGTACCTGATCCGGCATTGCTACGGGACGCTGGCCCCGGACCCGAACTCTCCACCTCCGAAGCGCAGAGCAAAGACCAAGATCTCCGGCATCTTCCGGAGGCTCACCATCAGGATGCAGTGCCTGCGGGCGGCGTCGGTCAAGGTCTCATCATCGTCTAGCCGGTGGCTGGTTTCTGAGAGGGCCAAGCACCATGACAATCATGGTGCGGAGCAGCCCGTGGCAGATGAGTGTGCCGCACCGCGTCCGAGTCCGTGGGTGCTGCCGTTCCAGTTCAGCGGCTTCTGTGACCGGAGCATCGTGAGACGATGGCTGGGCTTTAATCGCTCTCCGCCGTGTGGCCATGATATAAAACTGGATAAATGCCGTTTCCTATAGTTCCTCGTGTCTCCGGACTGGTTTACTATACTTCGGTCTTGTTATATGTTTGCTCTTCCCGCAAGCATAAACACAATTAAGTCTAAGAGTTCGGCGACACAAAACAGACATAATCCGGCTTTCAAACGCAATCTTGATCCTCCTCTAATAGGTCTCGGAGTTTTGATTCGCACCGGTGATCGGGTCGATGGAGACGGTCTTCCATGCTTTGGCGAGGCACTCGTCCTTCTTCACCGCCAACTTGATGCGGGCTTCGCCCGGTGTCGCTGACGTGCCCTTCTTCTTCTTATTCCTCCTCCCCTTGCAGCTCGCCGGCACCTCCTCCAGGTTGACCTTGGCCTCAGCCTCTTCTTCCACTTCCTGGTCAGCTTCATCTTCGTCGGCGGAGCCGCCGAAGTCTTGCGTGTCGAGGACGTTCTCCGCGGTTGTGCGGACTTCCTCCTGGGTGAAATACCCTGGAGCGAAGCGGTGGCGGTTGAAATGGACGCGATCATGTCGTGCATGACAGAGTCGCTCGGCATTCCGTCGAACAGGCTACCAGCGTTGGCGGTGATGGCGCCGAACTGGTTTGCTGAGGAGGAAACGTGGCCTGGGAAGAATGGCAGAGGCCCGCGGCGAAGTGTCGGTGACATCTCGGGGAAGACAATGTTGGGGTTGAATCTGCCTAGCTGGTCGCCATCGTACTCCGGAGGTGAGAACCTTGTGTGTGGCGTGGTGTGAGCGCCGATATCCTAGAACATGGTCTGCGGGGATGGCGTGATGTGAGCGCCGGTATCCTGGAACATGGTCTGCGGGGATGGCGTGTAGTTCGCCGGGGAGATGCTCGAATGGATGTGCCAAACTCCGCCCGGGAAGAACTGGCCACCGTGGTGCAGCGGATACACCATGCTCAGAAACACCGACGCTTGTGCCTGAGATTCCAGGGCCTCTTTCTTCGCTTTGAATTTCTTCCCCCTCTCCCGGCGACCCTCGGTTTACGCCTTCCTGCGGTTCACAAGCTTCAGTCACTCGACGTTTCTCATGATGTCGACCTTTTCCTTGGGCTTTTCTCGGCTTGCCAGCGGTGGGCCTCGGGCCGTTGAATTTCTTCGGTGGCATGGCGGCGCGGATCTAGGGGAGATGGCGGGGAAATGGAGGGAGTTGGCGGGAGCTCATCAAAGGGTTGGGGGAGATGGGGGAAAAGGAGGGAAATGGAAAGAAAATGTGTGTGTGTGTGGGGGGGGGGGGGGGAGGGGGTGGCTTCTCTCGCTAACAACCCGGGCCCGCTCTTATTTTTCCTCCATCCGGTGCCCCCAGGCAAACCCCGGTGCGCTGAGTTCGGCATGTGGTTGCCTGATGGATTTTGTCCCAAATCCGGGCAAGACCAAGGACCTGGGAGCATGCATAGGCCAAAATTCACTGTTCGGACGGATAAATCGTTGTCTGGGGTCAACTCGGGGGGCATGAGTGAAGATGCTCTCAGGAGACCCCACTTAGTGATTTTTCGCAGCCAGATCTTGCATCCACATCACCCACTCACGTCACTTGTTTATTTTCCTTCACGTCACCTGCTTACATCACTTTTATTTTCCTCTTTTTTCTCTGAGAAAATATCATCTCCTGCACGGACCTTTGCTCTCCCTCGACTCCACTGTGCTCTTCACCCTTGCACTAATATAAACTCGTTACTTGGATTCGATGTCTAGAGGTGATTTACCCCTAAAATAGAAACAAGGAGTTGTGTTCAGCAACCCCAGGCGGTCGTTATGTCGTGACCGCCTCTAATAGTAGTCTCAGATGATTAGAAAGTAACGTTGTCTCTAGTACTACTTTCTCCTCGGTCGATCTTTAAAACAAAACGCCTCTAAAGAAAACCTGAGATGAAGGTAAATAGTGGACGCCTCCCTAGAAATTTTAGCCACACCCGTCCATAAAAATTAACCGCCTCCAGGCGCCTCCTGAGGTGGACCGTTATACCACCCACCTCGAAAACTTTTTTTGACCATGGAAACCGTAGGGGAGCCCCCTACGGTATTTTTTTAATTAAATCAAATAAAAAGGTTACAAGATAGTCCCAAGTTCAGAACCTATTAGATAAGGAGGAAGAGGGAAGGTTAGCAGAACTTAAAAAAACACTAGAAGAGATTAACCATAGCAGCACGATGCATGATGACCCTATAGGTGATCAAAGTCAAGTAACTCTTGAAAACTACCCTCCATGCTTGGATCGATGGTTGCTTTCCCGCCTAAAAACTGGTAACTAGGGTTGTTATTTTACACTAGAAAGCATGTGTAATCATCTTTCTTTGTCTTTTGGTTCTGAATAAAACCCCTTTTTTAAATTACCAAACTTCGAAGTTCTGAATATATCCGGTGTTCTGAATATAGGTTTTTTTCAAATTTCTAGCCGTATGAGGAAAGTACTTCGTGGCAAAATTTGAAATATTCGGACAACGGATGTTCTTAGAGACGTTTCCCTTTGGACAAATATTTCAGATCTGTGCCAATTTTTTTCCTTCCCTGCTCGCCCAGACACTCACTGTCCACCGCCGTCGTCCTCTATCACCGATGTCTCTCGTCCCTGCCTCTCGCCCCTGCTACCTCTGGTTCCCTGTGGTGAGGATTCCCTCCCTCGCCTCCGAGGACCCATTCGTCGTTCAGGTACGTATGCGTGAAAATCAAACCCCCAAAACCCTAATCTACATCTTTGATTTAGGAATTTTGGCATAGAATTTGCCGTTTGCTTCTCGAATTTAGGGTTCAGTGTTTCCGAGACGCAGAGACCCGAAGGCAGCATCGGGAGATACTCCCCCAGCCGGCCTCTATCCGTCTCACCTCTTTTCTCCTTCTATACATCTCAAAATCTGCAATTCTTTATTAATTCCTTATTGTCCGCTGCCCTTCTACCAATATGATTAATGTACAATAACAATAAATATGTTTATGTTTTCGGTATAATTCATTCTTAAAAAAAGTAAATAAAAATGAAACAGTGCTAGGAGGAACTAGACACTTTTTTGATATAGTAGAAACAGGTCGGCGTGAGAATTCCGGAAATTCGTCCCTGAGAGGGATCGAACTCCAATCTTTAGGATGCGCCAACTGCAACCCAACCACTAGGCTATTGCCTCGTTCTCGGTATAATTCATTCTTATATTTGATTGTATTAGATGCTTAATTTCTGTATCTATTTAACATATGGGAACATGTAGTGATGATGCAATAATGGTCACTAGCAATGACAGTTTTTTGTATTAGTTTTGGCAATCTTTAATTCCAATCATTGGAAGAATAGCCTACTGAGAGGCTTGTGTTTAGAGGTATCAAAGAACATCAAAATTTCAGTCATCTGTTCTGTATGTGTTTAGACGGTAGACATGAATATTTCACGGTATTGAAATTTTATGTGTTGTTGCATCAGGGCCTCAACACAAGGTGCACTGATTTTGATAAGTAGAGCCTTGTTAGAAACGACATGTATCTGAAAGAAGTTAATATAGACTTTCTATTAGACTGATGTGAACCCGAAGTTTCACCAAAACTCAAGTACTACGTTCAATGGCGGACCCAACATAAATTTTAAGCCTAGGAAAGTCACACATCGAAGTGCTTAAGATGTTAATTTTACTTGTAAATCACCATAAATATTACACTAGCTTAAGGCATCGTCCGGCCGAAAGCCCGGGCAGTTGCCCGGGAAGTAGGGACCTTGGGTCCGTCGCTGACTACATCTACAGGTTATCCTATTTATATATCATAAAAGAGAAGTGCAAGATGATATATTCTTAAATATGTGACCAACAAGCTAGCCCGTGATATTTAATTACTTTCAATAATCATAAACATGCTAATTCTTCAATTCTTTGTATTTATGCGGACATTTAGAGCTAGGTTTACAAAAAAATACCTAAAGAATCACCTTGATGAACCTATTAATAATGTCTATGTTTGGCAAATGAATAGTAAGAAGTCAAAGATGGTTAGGACGAAGATGAGAGCTGGGTCAAATCCAATCTTGATGACTGGATGGGAGAAGGTTGTGAGAAGTTTCAACTTAAAGCAGCATAATATTTTTTTTGTTTTCATGAAAATATAATGTAGAGGTACATATTCTAGTCCAGCAACTTTCACTGGACGACCCATTATAAATGCAATGCTGGTTGTTAGTATTAATTATGCTACTCCCTCTGATCCAAATTATGTTCTCAGATTTATCTAGATTCGAATGTATCTAGCATAAAACATGACTAGATACATTCGAACCTAGACAAATCTGAGAACATTAATATGGATCGGAGGGAGTAGCTTGTTTAATGTATGGACTTCACTTAATTTGTATGTACTGCCATAAATTAATGACTAAATTTGTATGGATTTCCCCAACTCTCTGACTAAGGATAATTGCTAATATAATCGTATTCTTTGGTTGGCTGCTAAGTACTTGAGCTAATATGTCTATCCATTTTATAGCTACCGAATCATGATTATGTATCATGTATGCTATGAATTAGTATTACTGTTGGAGGCGGCTATGAATAAACACCGTTTCGAAGCATCCTTGTTCTGCAGACGGTCTTTATTTGAATCCGACTCCGGGTACCTTACTCTTAGAGGTGGTCCCTACTAGAAGCCGTCCGAGTGAGGAGTTCTTCCAAACGGTCAAGAATAATAGCCTTCTTGAGGTCATACTTCTTAGTGGTGTTTGCATTATTGCACAGCTTGAATTCGTGTATCTTAGAGCCGTAATGGAAAACCAGCTCAGGTGGTGCGCTCTTAGAGCCTATGCGCTTGAGCCGGAACGAGAAACCGGTTAAGACCTATATGAGCAATAACCGTCTCTAAGTAACGCGTTTATACTAATGTTCATCTCCTCCATTACTAGAGGATTCATATTCATCTTCTCCTATCACATTATTAGATCCCTTCCTTTTGCTTCATCTCCTCCAACCATAGTAGTCGATGGATCCATTAGCACTAGTAGAAAAAAGCTTCATTGGTGGCGTTCGGAAACCGCCGTTAGCGATGGGCATGTGCCACGCTGCTAATGCGGTGCCACTAGTAACTCGTACCAGCAGTGCTGCCTCACCACGCCACGGGTGTTGTGCAAATCTGCATCCTCGGAGCCGGCACGCCACCCATAAGAGCAAATACAATAAGGTACAGTCAGTAAGCTATAAGAATTTAAAGATTATATTTATGCTGAGTTGGATGAGAGAGAAGAGGTGAGAGAAGATGTGCTGGCTGTAGGATAAGAGCCAGCTCCAGCACATGCTCCTAGGCACTTTATGAGAGTGTCAAGTGGGCCATATATTGAAAAAGTAGTACTCTTTTATAGCTAACTATTATACATATTAATTATAAGCTAGCTATAGATAACATGAAAAGGACTTATAGCCAACAATTTACTCTACTATTGTTCTTGCTCTAAGCGTGTCCATGACCGGCAAGTGCAACGGTGCTAGCACTTGGGGCCAACAGTGGCGTGCAAGATCAGACACCACGGCATATATTTTTGGCCATTGCATTTATTGATTGGCAAAAGCGGTGGCAATTTAAAATATCAATTGAAATATAGCATTAATATTAAGACAAATTTCACTAACACACAAAGATTTTAAAAATAAGGCGAATGCTACTTTAAAACTAAAGAGTTGTTTGGTTTAGTGGCTATCCAGTGGATGATAAGGGATATCCATTTTTTGTGTGGTTATCCAGTCTTTGATTTAGAGGGTGGAGGGGATATGGATAACCACTTTTGGTTCAAAATGGTGGTTGAGCATATCTCACAAAAAAAGCTGGATGAGCTCAACCACTTTTGGATAGCTCCTCCAAAATATTTTCCTGTTTCTAGATTTTGACCGGCTATCCCTAACCATCTTTTGTCCCACTTTAGCCAAACACAAAAAATGTCTACCTCTAACCAGCTGGTTGACGATATCCTCATCCCCTAAATGACATCCTCTAAACAAAACAGCCCCTAATAGATCTTGAAACGGCTGTTGATCCTTCTGCTATCGCCGCTACTGTTGCTCCTTCCGTCGTCGCCCCTTCAGTCCAAGTCATTTAGACTCGTCGCTTGGCGCTCGTTCATCATCGGCGTCAACAAGGCCAACCTCCAACGTCTGCCGCCATGAACGTGCCCCGGCAGCAGTGTTATCTGCCAATGCCGCCTTACGCCTGCACCGTCAAAGATGGTGATGAAGCCTAAATCCGCCGGAAAAGAGTGGTTCGTGATGGCATGGTGGACAAACCTCGTCGGTGGGCCGAGCTGGTACTAACATGGATATGACTTGTCGGGTTCCCATCATTGGTATACCTGGTGCAGATCCAGGACAAGGCCCGTAAAGCCCATCAGAAGCTAAAGGCTTTGGAAGCATCCAAAGCCGAGGAACTAGACATGGCAAACAAGACAAAGTCCAAGACGTAGCCGACATGGTCATAAACTTACCCTTCATTCTGTAATTGATCCGGATTGGACTCTAAGACCTAGACTCTCATATAAAGGCTGGGAGGAGCCGACGGGAAGGGCACCTTAACCTTCGATTCACACCGAACTGATGTAAGCTAGATCACATCTAGCAATCAGGTGACTTTATACTTTCCATCAATAAAATCAGACATGCATGAAGTAGGGTTTTCTCTACGAGGGTCTGAAGCTAGGTAAATCTCGCCTCGCTTATTTGTCTGATAAGACGATGAAATCACAAGCTCACCCCTTTTCTCTGAAACCTAAGTCCATAACAATGGATATTGTCGAGGTTAACCCTTGCCAGGTACCACACGCGGGTCTAGGCATGTGCGACAGTTTTGGCACACACCATGAACGATGAGGCCTTCGAATCGTGCCTCTCCCAGGTGAAGAGCATCGGCCAGTAGTTGGAGTCAATGGTGAACTGGGGTCTGGGGATCAACCCTCTCCGCCTCGACTAGGGATGTGTGATGCTCGTGGATGAGGGCTTGCAATGAAAAACCAGTGGGGAGAGGCGGTATTGTCTGGCACTAGCCATCTTGGGTCACGACGAGCTGGAAAATAGTAAGGTCCGCCGGCGACGGCGACCTGCGGCCCCATCCTCGTCCCTGACCTCGACCCCTGCCCCTACCCGATGACAAATGGGAGTAAATCTACACTCCAAATGGCAATGGTGCCGACGAACCTTCTATTAATAGACCAAATGACAATGGCTGTGTGGTGTGGAAGGCATTAATGGTGGCGTTTTTCTGAAGTAAGCGCCACTGTGCACAAAACAATAGTGGTGTTCGGTCTAAACCGCATGATACCGCCTATTCGCCCCACAAGGCCCTATGGCCCCGCTAGCCGGTCGCGTATTTTCAAATGGGCCATGGTACAAGTACAATCTGTCCCGCTGTGTTGCAGCTTTTGCTACGCCGTGGGTATTTTCAGGCGATACCCGTGGCGTTATACTTTTCACCCCCTACTAATGTTCGACGCCTATAAGGTTTCTCTACCAATGTATAGCGCTTTCTCTTGCCTCTAAGAAGTTGTTTACATTGTCCCCATCGACTCTACCATAGGAGGGATGCAATTCCCCTGCTCAAATTTGAGACGCCACCTTCTTCATGAACTTTATCTCATGCACACTTAGTGTTGTCGTATTCTCCTGTTAGTAAATTTATATTAAGCGAGCATGCGTTCGGCAGGATCAGTTGGTAGCACAGGGAGACAAAGCTACAAAGGTTTGGGCCCCGAGAAACACCTCCTTTAAGGACCCCACCCCTATATTTTGGGATTCTACTACCCTTGTGTGCTCGGGACAAACTTAAGGAGGTCTCAAGCTCGTCTATATATCGTGGTTGATGGATGGATGTTTAACGATGATGTCATTCGGTAGGCCCCTAGACCCCGATATATAACATGCGTCGAGTCAACTTACGGATGAGCGAAAACCCAAACAAGATAATCTAGATCTGATCTAAGTTAGTTACAAAGCATATCATGTAGAATCCTCGCGGAGAACTTTGCTTAGATTACACTCTAATATGATAATGCCATGCGGACCCTGGCCAGGTGCCCGAGTCGCTGGGCTAAGGCATCCCAAACAATGGCAAATCCAGGACTTGAGCATTGGAGGGGTGAGATGATAGTGACCGTAAAATAGAAATAACACACCACTATATCGATTCCTACACATATGTAGCATTGATATCCAATAGTAACGACATATTTTTTGTACTTACCCGTCCAAAAAAAGTTTATAATTAAAAAGTACATATTTTTTTGCAACTTTTATCTTTATAATACTCTACACAAAGTTAGGGAAACATAAAACATAGACCTTCAGTTTAACATGTATGCGGCTCTCACTTCCCCTTCTCACTCTCGTGTAACCCTCCCCTTGAGAGTCTTCCCACTGCCACGGCTCCTTCCCCCTCTTATCCGGTGGCCTCACCGGCTAGAGGAGTGGGATGATGGAGGTTGTTTGTTTGTATATAGTAGTAGAGTAGGTTTGGGCTCCACCCCATCTTCCAGCATTATGTCGTGGGTGTGTAGGGTTCTAGATCTTTCTGGCCAGATCTAGAGTGACATGGTCCTATTATTCTCAGTGGTGATGTTCTAGAGGGTGATGCTGCTTGTGGAGGAGATAGGGACATGCACCTCCATTAATAAGGCGGTTGTTTTGATCCTTCCTCCTGTGCATCCGAGCTGCTATTGGAGAGAGTCGGGTCTTCTTCCTCATGTCGAGATCCTGAGCTGGGAGAAGGACTCGGTGTCATGGGGATCTGAGAGCTCGATTAATAAGCTAGAAGATCTTCTCTTATGGAGAGATGTTGGTGGCCATCGTTCCTCTGGAGACCCTCTCACTTCTCTTGTCCTCCTGGCTGGCCCGACGTCGAGGAGGAGGAGAAGGGCAGTAGGATGGTGGATGGACTTATTGGCTGGTGGCAAGCGTGCGATGAGCACTTTGGAGGAAGCTAATCAAGCTCATCAACTCTGCTAGCGTAGCTCCGAAGTTATCCATGAAGTATGGAGCCTTCTTTGTCCGGTAAGTAGAGCTCTTCCTCGGTAGAGGTGGATATCAAGCCAGCTCGACTCAACTCGAATCACCTCATAAATACTCATTAGTTAACAAACTTCCTCGACTCGGCTCGTTAACATAACAAGCTGAAAACCCCAACTTGGCTCGACTCAACTCGTAAATACTCATTAGTTAACGAGCTTGCTCGACTCGACTCGTTAACATAACGAGCTAAAAACCCCACCTTGGATCGATTCAATAAATACTCGAGTTGGTTCGATAAACTCGTTAAGAAACTTAAGGGAGTAATCAATTTATCATAGATTAAGAGTACAAGAAGAATGGTTCATCATTTATGCCTCTTTATGTTTTGGCCACTTTAACTAGAATGCTCATGTATCTTTAGTTTGCCCTACTTGTTTTGGTTTCTTTTTATATTAACTAATTTATGAGCCAATATTAACGAGTTTAGTAAGTACTCGCAACTCAGACTCATTAAACTCTTTTTATTAACAAGCTAAAAAGTCAACTCGGCTCAACTCATTAGTATCCAAGTTCATGCTGAGTCAGAGTCGAGTTATCAAGTACTTGTTAAGCTCGTGAGCTTCAGTTTTATTTCCATCCCTATTCATCAATGAATCTTTCTCCTTTGGAGGTTCTTCCCCGACCCTGGCATGGGATCCACGACCGGCGCTGTCCAAGTGGCAAGTTCCCCGGTGGCGGCGATGGTACCCAAGCTTGGAGATCAACCAGATCTGGTGGAGAACACCAATGACTTGATCGGTTTTTTCTCTTTCTCTAGGGCTTTTTTGGTAAAACTTGTAGTATTATCTGGTATTTTCCTATCTTTTAGGGGTTTGTTTGTAACTTTGTTCCCACTGCTGATTTAATGTAGCTTCTAGGGCCTTTGGACCCTATCCCGTTCAAATTTTTTTTAACATGTATGCTTTTTTTTAGCTTTTTTTTAAGCAGAAGGTAGGGTCTTTTGTTCATTGTTTTTTTAGCTGAACATGTATGCTCTATGTAACTCTCGCTCGCGTGTACAAAAATGTACTACTACTCCTTTTTTTTTTGAGGGCAATGTACTACTACTCCTAATCAGCTTCCCGTTTAATACTACCCATGGGCCCGCGAGCAACACGGTTCCGACATTTGGCCCACGACTACACACCAACCATCTCGACCGAACCCTACACAAAGACGACCTCCCGCCGCCATCACTCGCGGGTCTCGCTTCAACCTCGCACTAGACTAGACCCTAGCTAGCCGCTCCCGTGCTCACGTGCCGCCGGCGCCGGCCATGGCCGGCTCGTCCTCCAACGTCGACCGAAGCACGGAGAAGCTCCTGTCGCTCATCCATGACCTCCTCCCAGCCCCGCCCGTCTCCAACACGGCCCGCTTCCGCGCCGCCCTCCCCTCCGATGGCGTCGACCGCATCAGCCGTCTCCCCGACGCGCTCCTCCGCGACATCGTATCCTTCCTCCCCGCCAAGGACGCCGCGCGCACGGCCGCTCTCGCCACGCGCTGGCGCGGGGTCTGGCGCTCCACGCCGCTCGTCCTCGTCGACGCCCACCTCACCAATCGCGCGCGCGCCAGCTCGCCGGACGTCACCGCCGCCATCTCCCGCGTCCTCGCCTCGCACACAGGGCCCTTCCGCTGCGTCCACCTCACCCGCGGCCGTATGGGCGCGCACCAGGCCCACCTCAGGCTCTGGCTCCGTCTCCTCGCCGCCAAAGGCGTCCAGGAGCTCGTCCTCGTCAACCGCCCGTTGCCAACCACCGTGCCCCTCCCCAAGACGCTGTTCACCATCTCCACCCTCACCCGCCTCTACATCGGCGTCTGGAAGTTCCCGGACGCAGCTGGCCTCCAAGGCGCCTCCTTCCCCCACCTACGGGAGCTCGGCATCTGCAGCGTCGCCATGGAGAACGGGGACATCGAAGCCGTCGTCGCCAGGAGCCCTGTCCTGGAGATCCTCAACATCCAAGGGACCATGAAGGGGGTGCGCCTCCGCCTCGTCAGCAACAGCCTCCGGTGCGTGCAGATCTGCGCCTTCGTCCTGGAGAGCGTCGACGTGGTGAGCGCCCCGTGTCTCGAGCGCCTCTTCCTGTCGGAATGCCTCAACCCTGCCGGTGGATCCTGCACCAGAGTCAAGATTGGCTATGTCCCCAAGCTGAGCTTGTTCGGGTACCTGGAGCCTGCAAAGTACGCGCTAGAGATACAAGGCACCGTCATCATGGTACACATCCAGTCCATCCTCCGAATGATCTTCCAGTTTCTGTTCACTTCGCAAACATGTGTAGTGCAATGTGCAAACTTTCTTGCTGAATTCAATTGGGTCCATTTCAGGCTGGGATTAAGACAACTACAAGCATGATGGTCACAAGCGTGAAGACCCTCAGCTTGAAGGTGCGGTTCGGAGTCCACAACGAGGTCAAGATGGTGCCGGCCTTCCTCAGATGCTTTCCCAACTTTGAGACGCTACATATTGTGGTACTAGCATCATTGCATTCTCATAATGCTTCTGTGCTGCATGATCCATTACTTGCTGGGATTTTCACTAACTTAATAAATAACTTGCAGTCTGAAAAATGTGACCAAGCCACTGATGACAAGCTCAACCTTAAATTCTAGGAAGAGGCTGCAGGTCCCATCTTAGGTGTGATCTTCCGCCTCAAGGTGATCGTGTTCCGTGAGTATCGTGGGAAGCAAAATGAGCTTGCCTTCCTCCAGTACATCTTCCAGAATGCCCTGGTGCTCAAGCATGCAATGGTTATGTCGGCCAATCCAAGGTTCACTTCACTGTCCTTAGCTGAGATGACCTCCACTTTGGAAAACATGAGTACTGAAAAATGGCTAAGTAAAATTCAGTTTGCTATCTGTGCGACATTTGGTCCCGAAGGAGGTATACCTTGGACTTTTCGACGAGGAACAGACTTTTCGAAGGAAGACCCTTTCGCGCCGATTGTAGTGTTTTAGAGGGTTAGTGTTCTTTTGCCGTTGCAGTATCTGCGTACGATGCACTGTTTGGGATTCTTGGTATGTGTTATCTGAAGGTTGGGGATGTTTGTGGATTGTACTAGCATGATTATGTTGGTGAAGTAATTTAGTAGTCGTATTGTGCAATATGACCATCTAGAAGCATTACTATTGCTTGCAGATTGCATACTGTAATTTTGAATTGCCCATGAAAAGATTAATTATCGCTGCAGCAACTCTATCTATGATCTTCCATTCTGAAAGGTGAACCTTTATGTGAGCTATGCAGCCTAGGTTAATGGATTTAGGCAGGCATTTCAGTGATTTATATATCTTTCAACCATATAACCAACTAGACATCCTTGGCCACATTTGTGTCTTAAACACCAAGCCTTGACATTCAGAACTTTAGGGGCTGCATGCATGTCTCTCAGCTTTGATTTTGCACAAAGCCATTACAGTGCATGATGCTGAATTTTATTGTTTTGTTTCTTGTATCCTCGTACTTTCTCCATGCTGTGCTATTTTTATTGCAGTATACAAGCACCTTGTTGTATTTAACCAACTTACTTCATGTTTGCCTACACGCGGTGTCTATTACTACTACTCCCTCCGATCCATATTAATTGGCACTAAATACATCCAATCCAGTGACAATTAATATGGATCGGAGGAAGTAGTATAACATAAGAGTACACCAGCTTTTTATTTCAGACTCGAGAAGCTAACTCCTAGTGAGACACTCTTAGCGAGCAATCTCAGATTTCAGACAACAATGGTTCCACTTTTAGCCACTACACTAGCTCAGTACCACTTTGGTTAATTATTAGTCACTTTAAAAGGCCCTCACGTAATACCGTTACTTAAAATGTGGCTTATACTTACCTGCAATATTCACCCATTAGGTGTGCAGTGAATGATCAGTTCCTTCTGTTGTGTTACAGTAGACTACTTGTCTACCAAACGCACTCTAATCAGATTCTTTTGCTATGCTTTAATGAGACATTAATCACAAGCGTTGTGCTTCACTAACAGAAGGCGGGTGGCGCAGCTGAGATCTTCGACAGATCTAGCATGCTCTATAGGCGCACTAATTTGGAGAACTGGACTGGTGGTTCTGTATTGTGTTCTGCAATGGACAATGGTGTCAAATTTCTACCATGAGAGCTGTGTGCAGTGTATCGAACTGTGAGTGGCTTTTATGGTCGGAGATCATTCTCGAGTAACCAGAAATAGACACGATGTAGTTGCCAACTTTAGGCAGAATTTTAGAAAAAATCTTGGAAAATGGTAGAAAGTGAATAGGCTCATCGTTTCCTGTGAGAACTTGACAGTTGAAAAGAACACAAATATTTTCTTGTAATCGGATTAAATAAGAGCTATCGAATGTTTCGTCTCCCCGATTTTTTCGGATCGGGGGATGGAGACCAGGGAAGACATGTGTCCACATCGTAGCAGAGCCCCCCCCCCCCCCCCCCCGCCCGCCCCCCCACCTCTCTCTCTCTCCTGGGAAACAGGCCCACCACGGGGCCGGGCGCTAGATTTGATGACATACCCAGCGTGGAAAACAAACACATACTACAAAATGACGAATAAAACCAAGATTCAATCTATGAGATGCTACTAACGAGAGAGATTAGATATACATCCCCTTATAGAACATGAGCGGAAATAATCTAGAAATCCTGGATGATGTAGTCGTACTTCTTCGCGATCTGATCCGATCCAGCACCACATGAACGGCACCTTTGATGTGCCCACACGTATGGCTTGATGTCGTCTCCTCTTCCTTGATCCAGCAGGACGAGGCAGAGAGGTGGGTGAGATCAATCTCGGCAGCACGATAGCATGGTGGTGTAGGAGCAGACCTTCGCTAAGCGTCTATGTAGAGGAGAGGGAGAAAGAGAGGGAGGGAGGTGGCGGCCAGGGCTTCAGTTGTGACGCCCAACCCTTACCCTCCCTCTTATATACGCGTGGGGGCTACCCAACTTGCCCCCTCCACCAAAATGGTGGGGGCAACGACCAAGGGAGGGGGAAAATCCCTCCTCCCATCCACCCCTAGGGTTTACCCTAGAGGGTTTTGGCGCATGGGACTGCGGGGCTACGGAGACTTGGCCCACTTAGGGGTCGAGGTGCCCCAACCTATGGGTAGGTGCGCCCCACTAGTGGACCCCGGAAATCTTACGGAACATTCCGATACAACACTGAAATATTTTCGAATTTTTCCGAAACCCAGAAACCGCCTTAATGTATAATTTTCTTTACCTCCGGACCATTCCGAATCTCCTCCTGATGTCATGGATCTCATATGAGGCACCGAATCAAAATTCGATATCACCATCTTAATATCTCATTATACCCTAGCAACATCGAATGTTAAGTATGTGTCCCTACGGCTTCGAGAACATGTAGACATGATTGACACAACTTATCCAATCAATAACCAATAGAGGGACCATGGATGCCAGTAATGGTGCCCACATATTCTATGAAGATCTCCAATCGGTTGAACCACGATGTTGAGGATTCAAACAATCGTGTATACAATTTCTTTTGTATCGTGATATGTAACTTGCCCAAGATTTGATCGTTAATATCACCATACCTAGTTCAATATCATTAATGGAAATCTTTTTTACTCGTTCTGTAATACAGTATTCCTGTGACTAACTACATTAGTCACGTGATTGTAAGATACTTAGAATATTGTGTTACCGAGAGGGCTTAGAGATATCTCTCCGTCACATGGAGTGAAAAACCTCAGTCTTCATCCATGCAACCCAACATGTGCCATCTGAGATAGGTGAAGAACACCTTTATGATAACCCAATTATGATGTGACGGTTGATTTGTTTGAGATATGCCCAAGAGGCAATAATAAAGTGGTTATTATTATATCTTTATATTTATGATAAATGTTTACATCCCATGCTATAATTGTATTAACCGGAAACATTAATACTTGTGTGTTTTGTAAACATAAAAGAGTCCCTAGTAAGCCTCTTGTTAAACTAGCTTGTTGATTAATGGATGATCATGGTTTCCTGATCATGGGCATTGGATGTCGTTAATAACAAGATCATATCATTAGGAGAATGATGTGATGGACACACACCCATAGTAAGCGTAGCATAAGATCAAGTTATTAAGTTCGTATTGCTGTAAGCTTTTAAATGCATAGTAACCTAATCCTTCGACCATGAGGTTATGTTAATCACCATCACCGGATGGGTACTTTGATGACATCAAACACCGCTTCGTAACTGGGTGGTTATAAAGGTGCCATTGGGTATTCTGAAAGTACGTGTTGAAGCGCATGGACCAAGATTGGGATTTGTCCATCCATATGATGGATAGATATGCTCTGGACCCTCTCGGTGGAATGCCATCTAGTTAGCTTGCAAGCATGTGACTAGGTCTCAAGGGATGACATATCATGGAACGAGTAAAGAGTACTTATCAGTAACGAGGTAGAACTAGGTATGGAGATACCGACGATCAAACCTCGGATAAGTAGAGTATCGCGTGACAAAGGGAATTGGTTTCGTATGTTAAATGGTTCTATCGATCACAAAGTCATCGTTGAGTATGTGGGAGCTGTTATGGATCTCCAGATCCCGCTAATGGTTATTGATCGGAGATGTGTCTCCATCATGTCTACATGTTCACGAACCGTAGGGTGACACACTTAAGGTTCGAAGTTGTTTTAAGTAGATATGGAATGTGCGTTGGAGACCGAATGTTGTTCGGAGTCTCGGATTGGATCCGAGACATCACGAGGAGATCCGGAATTGTTCGGAGAATAAGATTCATATATTGGGGATCATTTTCTAAGTTAGGAAATGTTCTGGAGTGTTTGTATGGAGATTCTAGAAGCTTTCAGAATGTTCTGGAAGGTTCTAGAAGATTTCTTGGAGTTTTCTTGAAAACCAAGAAAGGATCAAGGAGTCTTTGTGGGGCAAGACACGGATTCGTGGGGGAGGAGGATTCCTCCCTCCTCCCAATCCGCCGGCCAAGGAGGGAGGGGAGTCCTACTAGGACTCCCCCTCCCATGGCGCCTCCCTCCTTTAAATAGAGGGGAGGGGCGCCACCCCCTAGACCTCTCCCATAACAAACCCTAGCCGCCGCCTCTCTCCTCCTCCTTCCCTCTGCTCAGGCTTAGGCGAAGCCCTGCAGAAATCTCTACTCCACCACCACCACCACACCGTCGTGCTGCTGGAATTCCGTGGAGAAGATCTACTACCTCCGCTGCTCGCTGGAACGGGGAGAGGAAGGTCTGCTTCGACTCCGCACGTGTGACCGACTGCAGAAGCGCTGCCGGAACGCGGCGCCGGAAGGATCGTCCACACGATCTTGAGATCGGCAAGTGATCGACTACATCAACCCTGAGATCTAATCTCGTAACGCTTTCGGTTCTACGAGGGTTAGTACAGATCTATCTCGTTGCACATTTCTAATAGATTAGATCTTGGCTTTTATCTAGATTAGATCTGGGTTTTGTTCGTTCTTGCGGTAGAATTTTTTTGTTTTCCATGCTACAAACCCATCAGTGGTATCAAAGCCGTCTCTATGCATAGATCTGTTGCATGAGTAGAACACAATGGTTTTGTGGGCGCTGGTGCTCGTGCCGTCTTTTGCTTTGTGTACTTTGCATCTTGCGGTATGGTGGGATAAAGCGGCTCGGGCTAACCATACATGTCATCGCACATGAGACTTGCTCCACAGTTGACGTGCAACTCGTATTGCACAAGTGGCTTTGCGGGTGTCTGTCTCTCCCATCATAGTATAGATCCAATCTACACTTTGCACTTGATAGCACTTGTATCAACGTTGTGGTTCATGTTCGTAGGTAAGATCCGTTCTTATTCGAAAGCCCCAAACCACGTAAAACATGCAAAAAAAATTAGAGGCGTCTAACTTGTTTTTGCAGGGGTTTTGTGATGTGATATGGCCATCATGTGATTGTGATTATATTTGATGTATGCAATGATCCTTGTTGTAATATGGCAACCGGCAGGAGCCTAATGGTTGTCTTTAATTCTGTTAAGACATGCGTGTCTATTCATCTTGTAATAGCTTTATTCCAAATAGTTGTAATAGTTGCTAGTGATGATGGACAACCATGAAGCGGCGCCACTGACCTTGACGCAATGCTGGTGATGATGGAGATCATGTCCGTGCTTTGGAGATGGAGATCAAAGGCATAAGAAGAAAGGGCCATATCATATCACACTAATTATGAATTGCCTGTGATGTTAATCATTTATGCATCTTGTATTGCTTAGATCGCGAAGATAGCATTATAAGATGATCCCTCTCACTAAATATCAAGTAATAAAGTGTTCGTCCTTAGTAGGCACCGTTGCTAAGACCCGTCGTTTCGAAGCATCTCGTGATGATCGGGTGTGATAGATTCTACGTGTGCATACGACGAGTGCAAGCCAGATTTGCACATGCGGATACTAAGGTTAATCTTGACGAGCCTAGCATGTACAGACATGGTCTCGGAACACGGAATACCGAAAGGTAAAGCATGAGTCATATGGATGATATGATGAACATGTTGATTGTTCGCCTTTAAAGCTACATCATCTCACGTGATGATCGGACTTGGTGTAGTGGATTTGGTTCGTGTAATCACTAAAACAACTCGAGGGATGTTGTTTTGAGTGGGAGTTCTTTTGTAATTTGGATTAGTCAAACTCAATTTATCATAAACACAATCAAAGTGAATTTGCATAGTTTGTTATAGTCATTGGCATTCGTTCACCACCTTACGCTTAGTTATAGTTGAGATAGTGGAACTATAGAAATTCTGGATATTTTCTTTACGAACTGGTATCGTATTGTTTTGAGTGTCAATCTAAAGTTTAAAAGTCATATTGCAAACTTTCAGCAAACTCCGTTTACTGTGTGAAGTTTAATAAACAGTATTAAATCAAGAGTAACAATTCCAGTGTTAGTATCTAATGTATCATGTTTGCCTCCATGATTCTTGATACTCAAAAAGATTGTTTTTAATATCAAGTTTATCTGAGAGCTGAAAGCAATGTTTCAGAAACCATCATATGTGAAAGGTATTGTGATATCTAAAACAATGTGGTGGTTACAACATGATAGAGTATATGTCCTCATATTTGATGAGAATTTGTGAAGATTGGAGACACCAGTCGTCCTAATCCTCCAAAAGGTTTTGGAAAAGAAACATTATACTCGCAATTCACCTTTATAAGCTATAGCAGCTTGATCATGAAAGTTGTCATGATAAGGATGAATAGAAGATGTAAGTAAAATGTTTACTACACTAAAAGATTACTAAAGAATGGAATTTTGAAAGAATGCCAAACATTTGATGAAGGTGATCCACTTCAAAGTGCAAGTTCAAAGGTATTAGTATTTGACTATACACACTTTGTACTATGTGTCATGTGAATGACACCACTATTGATGTTGATAGATTCTTTTAAAAGAAAAGGAATTGTTGAAAGAGAATCTATAAAATATTTGGCAGAAAATAAAAGATTGGAGATGTCCAACTTAGGTATATAGAAGATACATGTTATGGCTGTATTCCTTGGTTGTTAAACAATGTGGTTCTGCGGTATTGGATACCGAATTGGTTGGTATGAAGTGTCGTACAGGACAACACAACTCATGAACTGCAATGGCCTAAGTAACTAGCAAGAGAATATGTGATGATGTTCATCGAAAACAAACAAAGGGTTGTTGTGTTGCTCGTTAACATCAAAGCTTGCCTTCAAGATTTGTTTCAATAATTGTTATTTTGATCAGGTATTATGACGATAAAAGGTTGTTCAAATAATTACCGTATTCCATAATAGATGGATGATATACAAGTCTGGTTGGAGAAATAACGACCATAAAACTAATGCTAAAATGTCGCAAGACAAATAATTGAAAGATCACTTGCGAAGTGACATCACCGTTTAAATTATATTAGGGATACATGAAGAAACTCCATGTTGATGGATGTTTGGAGTCTTTGATTTTGATCAAATGACGCTTGTGATACTTTCCTGGAGATAATTAAAACTCCGTTCGTAGGCCAAAAGAGGAACGGACGACTAACTGATTGGAATTTGTACATATTGATGTATATAGTCCATTATGTGTAGTCGTGGGCGATGGATTTCAACTTCATATGCTTTCTCTGAAGATTTGAGTGAGTATATGTATATACTTACTCAATAAGGAAAAAGTATGAAACATTTGAAAATGTTCAAAGACTTTCAAGATGAAGTGGAAAATCATTGTAACAAGAAAATAAAAAGTTTATGATTGGATCATAAAGAAAGATGTTTGAGTTACAAGTTTAGCAAAACACCTAAGATTTGAGGAATCGTTCCATGGATTTGCATTTCCCAAAACACCATAGGAGTATGGAGTGTTCAAGATATGTAATAAAACCTTGTTTGACATGGTAAGATCAAAGGTGTCATTTATAAAACTGCCATTATATTTTAAAGATTAAAGCTTTAGTGACTACCGCTTTTACACTGGAAAAAGCTCCATCGTGATCCGTTGAAATGACACCATATAAGTCATGGTTTGGGATAAAACCCAGGTTGTCCTTTCTTAAATTTTTGGTATGCTAGGCATAAGTAAAGTGTTTACAACCAAAGTCGGATGAGCATATCTTTGTAGGTTATTTCGAATAACCATTGGGTATTCCTCCATAACACCGAAGACAAAAATGTTTGTCGTTTAAAATATCGAGTTTCTTGAGAAGGAATTTTTGGTGAAAAGTTAAGTGGGAGGACAATAGAACTTTGACAAGGTTGTTGAACCTTGGCTAATATGTGCTGAGTTGCGCAGCGTCGGTAAGTGTCCCGGAGGCAGCAACAATGCTCATGGCTCACGTGCCTCAAAGGTTGTTGTCACGGAGATCTATGTTCCTATTGAACCAAGTAGGTCGGGTAAGTAATCAAATGCTAAGATTTGAGAGTTAAATCATTGTTGTTTGACAATGATGAACCGACTACATGCAAAGAAGCAATGATGGGCCCTGACTTCGTTAAGTGGCTTGAAGCCATAAAATCCGTGATAATTTCATACACGAGAAATCAAGCTTTGAATTTTAAAGACCCTTTGGAAAGGTGCAAGACCTTACAGTCGTATATGGATCTATAAAGAAATAGACATGGATGTTTCACATCTATGAAATAGTCGACATGTCGGAAAGAGTTTACGACAATGTTCAAGAAATTGACTATGATAAGATTTGATCTTTCATAGCGATATTTAGTCTGGACGGATTAATGTAGCAACCACTACATATATTTTGGTATATGGTAGTTTAACAAACAAAACAAGTTCTTCTAATAGAATAGGTTACCTAGGACGTGTACATGACACGATCCAAAGGGTTTTGTTAATTCAAAGGATGCTAAAAGAGTATGCAAAACTTCAATGGTTGAAGTGAGCATCGCGGAGTTGGAATCTTCACCGTGATGAAACCGTTAAAAGGTTTAATTTCATCAGAGACGATGAAGATGTTTGCATTTTGCAAGAAATTAAGTGGGAGCGCTAAGACATATTTCTAATACATTATGTGAAAGACATATTGTTGATTAGAAATGATGTATCTTTTATTGACACAGGTTAAGAATTTCATTTTGATGAAAGACTTAGGCATAACCCAAGAATTAGGCATCAATGTCTATATGGATAGATTGAGGCGCTAATATGGTTTTGCCAAATGTACATAGATAAGATGTTGAATGAGTTCAATATAGAAACAACAAGAAAGGTTCTTGACGCACGGAAAGGACTGAATCAAGATTCAAGTGTGTTGACACGAGATTCAAGTGTTTTGACACTTGGTGAAATCACAAGAATATTTTGATCAACCATTCTTTGAGATGTACACATCCAGATATGTCCTATGCTCTAAATGTTATGAGCATATAGCAGAATGACTCATAAGATGATCATTGGATAATAGTAGGGATATTCCTATGATCTTTGGAAGAACTAAGAATATATTATTTATATAGTGGTGACAAATAGTTCATTGTAAATTGTTACATTGATACTAGTTTTGTCACAAATTAAGTTTATCTCAATTTAAACTATGGGTGGCACAATGTAATGGAAAGAAAGTTCCATAACGGATTTGGTTGAGTACCAAAGTTAAAACATTGTGACAGATACTACAACAAAAGGCTAAGTATATGACTGCTATTGTAGCAGCAAATGAGGGCATTTGTGTCAAGTAGTTTGTTATCAAACTAGGTGTGGTTCATAGCGGGATAATACTATGAAGATACATTGTACGACAATTGTATCAACATGATTTAATCCCAAGGAACTAAAGGTCTCACCAAAGGACCAAATTTATACAATGCCATCTTATTGGAGAATGAGTAATGCGTAGAGACGCAAGGACATGCAAATACACACGGACCTGGAAGTGTCAGATCCGAAGATTATGTTTACCACTAGAAATAGTGTCTATACAACACCAGAAAGCCATAGGTGTTGAATGCACAAGTTTTAACTAGATTATTGACTCTAGTGCAATTGGGAGACTGTTGGAGATATGCCTAAGAGGCAATAATAAAGTGGTTATTATTATATCTTTATGTTTATGATAAATGTTTACATCCCATGCTATAATTGTATTAACCGGAAACATTAATACTTGTGTGTTTTGTAAACATAAAAGAGTCCCTGGTAAGCCTCTTGTTAAACTAGCTTGTTGATTAATGGATGATCATGGTTTCCTGATCATGGGCATTGGATGTCGTTAATAACAAGATCATATCATTAGGAGAATGATGTGATGGACACACACCCATAGTAAGCGTAGCATAAGATCAAGTAATTAAGTTCGTATTGCTGTAAGTTTTCAAATGCATAGTAACCTAATCCTTCGACCATGAGGTTATGTTAATCACCATCACCGGATGGGTACTTTGATGACATCAAACACCGCTTTGTAACTGGGTGGTTATAAAGGTGTCATTGGGTATTCTGAAAGTATGTGTTGAAGCGCATAGACCAAGATTGGGATTTGTCCATCCATATGACGGATAGATATGCTCTGGGCCCTCTCGGTGGAATGTCATCTAGTTAGCTTGCAAGCATGTGACTAGGTCTCAAGGGATGACATACCATGGAACGAGTAAAGAGTACTTATCAGTAACGAGGTAGAACTAGGTATGGAGATACCGACGATCAAACCTCGGATAAGTAGAGTATCGCGTGACAAAGGGAATTGGTTTCGTATGTTAAATGGTTCTATCGATCACAAAGTCATCGTTGAGTATGTGGGAGCTGTTATGGATCTCCAGATCCCGCTAATGGTTATTGATCGGAGATGTGTCTCCATCATGTCTACATGTTCACGAACCGTAGGGTGACACACTTAAGGTTCGAAGTTGTTTTAAGTAGATATGGAATGTGCGTTGGAGACTGAATGTTGTTCGGAGTCTCGGGTTGGATCCGGGACATCACGAGATCCAGAATTGTCCGGAGAATAAGATTCATATATTGGGGATCATTTTCTAAGTTAGGAAATGTTCCGGAGTGTTTGTATGGAGATTCTAGAAGGTTTCAGAATGTTTTGGAAGGTTCTAAAAGATTTCTTGGAGTTTGCTTGAAAACCAAGAAAGGATCAAGGAGTCTTTGTGGGGCAAGACACGGATTCGTGGGGGAGGAGGATTCCTTCCCCCTCCCAATCCGCCGGCCAAGGAGGGAGGGGAGTCCTACTAGGACTCCCCCTCCCATGGCGCCTCCCTCCTTTAAATAGAGGGGAGGGGACGCCACCCCCTAGACCTCTCCCATAACAAACCCTAGCCGCCACCTCTCTCCTCCTCCTTCCCTCTGCTCAGGCTTAGGCGAAGCCCTGCAGAAATCTCTACTCCACCACCACCACCACACCGTCGTGCTGCTGGAATTCCGTGGAGAAGATCTACTACCTCTGCTGCTCGCTGGAACGGGGAGAGGAAGGTCTGCTTCGACTCCGCACGTGTGACCGACTGTGGAAGCGCTGCCGGAACGCGGCGCCGGAAGGATCGTCCACACGATCTTGAGATCGACAAGTGATCGACTACATCAACCCCGAGATCTAATCTCGTAACGCTTTCGGTTCTACGAGGGTTAGTACAGATCTATCTCGTTGCACATGTCTAATAGATTAGATCTTGGCTTTTATCTAGATTAGATCTGGGTTTTGTTCGTTCTTGCGGTAGAAATTTTTTGTTTTCCATGCTACGAACCCATCATGATTCACACAAATTATTCCTTCGGTACTAGGGAGCAACACGATGTCATGGTCTAGGAAATATGATACTTGACATTAAGAAATATACAACACATAAAACTTAGTGACACAATCAAATTGCTATGGTTAGTTTTGGGCTTGTCCAACATATTATTCTTCTAATGATATGACCTCGTTATCAGATGATATTACATGTCCATGGTTAGGAAAACTTAATCATTTAATCAACGAGATAGTCTAGTAGATGCTTACTACGGACATAGTGTCCACACATGTATTTAGTTTCATGTTAATACAATCATAGGATGGAGAATAAACACTTATCATTAACACAAAATATGATAATAGACATTTTATTATTGCCTCTTGGGCATATTTCTAACAAGATTCCCCTTCCCACGTGGACCACACGCACATGTGTCTAGCCCTTGGTCGCTGGATCCTGGACCTCGCGCGTGTGTCCTAGGCCTGGCATCATAGACTATGGGCATGCAAGCCCTCTTTGAGAGGCCTTCGGGGCGTGGGAGAGCTCCGCACCCGCTGGGTGGTGGGGTCCGTCTAGAGGCGAGGTGGCAGCTAAACCCCACGCCATCTGCAGGTCCTCGCGATAAGGTCGTGTGGTGGGTCTCGTTCACGTGAGAGAACGGTCCTCACATATGATGACCATACGCCATGCCTTGTTGTCATTGTATGACAATCGCGTCCCAGAAGAGCGCACGCCCCGTAAGCCTTTATGCCATTTTTGTCAGTGTCACGCGGTTCAGTTCCAAGATTGGCACGTCGTTCCCACAAAGATTTAGCGCAAGTTCTTAGACTATATAAAATAAGCCTCTCGAAACAATGCCGCTCCCTATTATGTTGCCTAGCCTCTCTTCTTCTACCCGCATCGCCCGCCTCCGTGTTTCTTCTCACCTCCGTGGTCGGTTTCATGTGTCCGTCCGGTGAACATACCCAGAGAGGACACTGGAAATTCCCACGGTCATGAGGCGAACCACTATGTGGTACTATACTCCCTCGCGAGGATGTAGCTTCGAAACATTAGTCTGATGTACGAGCTCGTGTTCGACGCGTCGAGGTGAAACAACATCGTATTCTATCGGCACCGACATGCTAGCTGGTAGACGTTGATGCTCCACTTCGCCATGTGGTGCGTTAGCATGACGGGATCAGTTTGGTAGGAGTAGGGCATCATGCCATTTTCTCTTCCGATTATCCTCTCCTTGTCCTGTCATGTTCGAGATTCCGACCATTCGTAGCAATATCTACCTCGGGAGAGTCCTACGCCGATGTCTAACGGGACCGTCCTCGAAGCAAGAAAATGTGTCCTGAAAGAAGACATACTTCTAGCTAGATACAAGTTAAACGGATGAAGCGAAAACGATAATTACCACTACTGTTTTGTACGATCTCAAAGAAATGACACATAAAACCATTGAAAATAAATCGATAAAACAAAAACGGCGACCACTACTACCGTTTTGTGCGAGCTCAAAGAAATGATACTCCCTTCGACCCATATTAGTTGACTCGAATTTGTCTAGATTTGGATGTATCTAGACATGTTTTAATACTAGATACATCCGAATCTAGAAAAATCCAAGTCAACTAATATGGGTCAGAGGGAGTATATAAAATCGCTAGCAACACGTGAAGACTGACCTCAAAGAAACGACACGTAAAACCACCGAGAAAAAATCGATGAAACAAAAATGATGACCACTACTACCGTTTTGTGCGAGCTTAAAGAAACAACACGCAAAATCGATTGGCAACGCAAGAAAACAGTGCACATCTTTTACTTTTGACCATGTGATCATTAGACTAGCGTGCATGACTTGCTCGATTAATGCTACGCAACCTGCTTTCATTATAGCATCAGGTATTGTCGCATCGACTTACCGTTGCACATTGGCTTCGAAACTGGCTTATGAGTTTGCTTCTTCGACGCTCAACCCGAAAACGTGCTTGTTGCCTCGAGTTTTCAATTCGTAATTACTCAAAATGTGCACGCCAGACTCGCTCACATAAAGTGGTGTCTAACACGTATGCTTACTGCGTCACACGTAAAATAGCTAGGCGGCTCTGCCACGAGTAGTTTCAGTTGTTAATACAAGTCTTTCGTATGCTAAAAAATGCTTCGTGCTAGCCTTTTGACTATCTACCAAGAGCAGCTAGGCACATGAACGCCTCACGTGTACGTGGCCTATCGATACCACGGTGAATCTATTGGTAATGATTTGATATTATATCGTAAATCTGGTAAAATTTTAAATCGTGGATTGAAAAACATTGGAACACAAATCTCTAATATAAATTGACCATAAATTTGATCAACGAGATGTATATCATGTGTCACAAAAATTATACCATTTAAACTATGTGTTAGTCTATACCGATAGTGAGAGACTAGTTATATAATACTCACCCATCCCGAAAAGGATGTCGCAAATTTATCTAAATTCGAATGTACCTATATACTAAATAGTGTTTAGATAGTTAAATTTAAACAAATCAGTGATAACCCGGCCCCCAAGAGCAGAGGATCACTGTAGTACCTCTCAATGTGGAATTAGGGTATCGATCCGCAGGAGTAAGAAGAAAAAACTATTTATTCTCTACAACTAAAGTGTCACAAGTTTTAGTTATTTATGCACTAAATAACTAAAAGAAACAATGGAAGTTGATTTAATACAAGGAAGTAAAGTGCAGCTAGTAATGTAAAGTGTCCCGATCCTCTTCAACACAATAGGATAAGACAAATGTTTTCTCTTATGAGAACAATGTGGGTCCATGGGTTCACTCATTCCTCTCTCTCCATCTATGGTGATGATCATGTTATAGATAAAAGTATACACAATTGTCATGTCTCAGAGGTAACTTTATGATGGTTACATGTCCTAAAACACATAGTTGCAAGAAATACTTATCAGTGCTGCTAGATCACCCTCATAAGGCTAGCATTAGTTATTGTCACACCACACATCATACTTATCCCTTTTTACCCCTAGATAAATGATCTTTTATTGCATTGTGTTACATAATAGATATGTCGCTGTCACTCGGGCACCTATTACCTACATACATCATACTTCTTAATGTAAAACACTTCAAACACTAATGCACTGATTTATTTATTGTGTGCATTACCACATCTCTCTCATCTACCTCTACTTGGTGGTGTCACACATCTCATGGTCATTGGTAAACAAGGCATTGTGCATAGATCAAACCATTACATGCGATAGAATATTCCCAAAGTATGACAAGCCATAAAAGATCCAATACAATGTTAAACGCATAACAAGTATTCATACCACAATATCCACCATAATAATTACATAGAGAAATCCATAGTCATGCAAGGCACGTCATATGGACTTCAACAATGATCATACATAGGGAGATTAGATCAAGTTACCACCACAGACCCATAGTCCAGGGGGTGAAATACCCCCCTCTCATCATGGAGAGTGATTAGGAGGCGGTTATGAAGGAGGAGGGGCGGTCGGTGGCGATTCCAGTAGCAGTTCCCCCTCCAATCTTCCTCCAGCAGCATCCTGCAGACTCTCTGTTTTGGTGTTTTCGATCTCCGCTTCCGTATGTGTCGAGGATGGATGAGCGGGGGTATATATAGAGGTTTTTAGGTCAAAACAAGTTGGTGAGCGCAAGATTGAAGCGAATCGGATGGTCGAGGAGGGAACGAGTATTGGTGTCGTGCCCGGTAAGGTATCCCGCTCCATGCGCCCTAGTTCCCATACCATTGGGTCCTCTGACCCTTCTTTGGCTTATTGGATGCGCCTCGAAATTTGTGAACTGTGGCCTGTGACCTTTCCCTTTTTGGAGTCCCGTAGCTCCTATAATATCAAAAATACTAACAGAAGATATATTCTGCCAAATAGAGTTAGAACCAAAAGGAGAGGATATTGTTTAGAAAATCCCCGAAATCAATATGAACATTGATAATAACTACTACTATGATGCAAATATGTGAGAATATGTGTTAATAAACTACAAAGTTCATGTATGTATTTTACATGCATCAACATCCTCAAGCTTAACATATACTCATCCTCGAGCATGAAGGTAATAAACCAAACATGGACTTTGGAGTTTGTTCCTATGTTTCTTGTCATACACCATTACATTAAGTTTACAAGGTTCAATCTTTAAAGAATAGTAATAAGTAAGTGATCTATAAAGTGGTATATCTTATGAACTACAAACATGTTTAACAATAAGTTGCTTTATGATAAAAACAGATGAAAGTACCATGAACAATTAAGCCTGCTTAGATGAACCTATGGAAGTACGAAAGACTCTTTTGCTTCTTTTGATCTTTTAACACTTTTGTAATAGAAAGTAAGCATGGAACATATGTGCTAGTATTTCAATAATAGATAAAGAAAAATAAAGTATCGAGATATGTAGCTCAGGTCAATCGTATTCATAAGAATGGGGTTCCAGGCATTTTTTTGACAGAAGTGGGTACGATTTATGTGTTGGACCTTTTACAAGTTAAATGTTTCATGCTCGTTGACCACAAGTCCTAGTTTTCAGGCTACTCAACTTAAGACCACAAGATATGCATCCTTATATGCATACGGTTTCAAACAAGGTGGCACTGAGATACCTCTTGCCCCTTTGTACGAGTGATCCTTGCCCCCTGAGTTTCAAGTCATCCATACTCCAATGATATGACAAACATGCTTAATGAACTTCTCAGCACTTCATTTTATTTACTATTTTATAGTTTTTATTGAAGGTGCTATGTAGAATATTCATGTTGTAAACTTCCACCATGATTCATTTGCATGGATTAGGCTGGTAGTCCCAATGCTCCCTCTAACACATATGCATACTCGAAAAAACTTGATCGTCTCTACTTTATTTCACATCGATAGACATCTATAGCTAAAAAAACATGATATCAACGAAATAGATTTGTGCAATGTTTGAAAGCTTCCCCATGTCAGCTTGGTTGGGCTAACAAATAACTTTCGATTACCCATAGTAAAATTTATGTTTGCCCTTCTGAATGTTTTATATGATTGTAGGGTTGTCATCAAGCCAAGCTCGAGCAAATACAGGTAGGCTCGTCTCGAGCTCATTTTATGTTTCGAGCCAAGCAGCAGACTCGAGCTCGGCTCACGAGCCTATGGCCACATTAATTAATTTTTATTTCGGCGCCTCACGAGCCACAACGGACCAAGCTCTTGTCTCGCAGCACTATAGCCTCAACAACCATTTTATACACATTGCTCCGAGTGTTATTCCCGGCATCGAGTCTGCAGAGTGCGCACAAACAAATGGGCCTTTTCATGTCGTAAAGGAGTTACGGGCCAGTGTACTCTAGATGCAAGTAGTAGTAAATAGCGATTTGTCATATTAATTAATTCTTTCTTTATGAGCTGTTGAATCGTGCATGTATCACTTATATATGTACATGGGTTTAGACTTGTTTTGGGCATCACAAAAGACAAGCTGGATGACCTATGCTTCAGCGATGGTGAACTTCACGGTTTATCATTGACCGAGCTTTCTCGAACTACTCTGGCTCGAGCTCGAACATCTCGCTAGCTGCACATGAGGCTTGAGTTTGGTTTGTTAAGACCTCGAGCTGAGCTCGAATCGAGTTTTTAATAAGCTGAACTCAAACAGTTTGTCGAGCTCAAACTTTATTGATAGCCCTATACGGTTGCGTGCAGGTGGTTTTCATCCACATCTTACTTTTCCATGAACTTTGAACAAAAACCGAGAGATTATTTTATAGTACTTGATGTTAGGGTAATAGATCTCTTGTATTATTAGAGGGCCAAAGGCCAGAATATATAGTACATGTACATGTGCAAATATACAGGAAGCCCCCTAACATATGGGGAAATTACAATACACAAATATACTCTAACACCCCCCATCAAACTCATGGTGGATCCACAACACTGAGTTTGGCGAGTAAGAAATCATGCTGAGCGCGAGTTTGTGCCTTTGTAAAGAAATCTGCCAACTGTAAGTCTGAAGGCACATAATGGAGCGCAACAACCTGATCCTGCACCTGAGCACGTGTATAAAAAACATCAACACCAATATGCTTGGTCAGCTCATGCTTAACCGGATCACGTGCAATACTGATAGCACCTGTACTGTCTGACAAAAGTGGAGTGAGCGTCGTAACAGAGACCCCAAAATCTGCAAGCAACCACCGTAACCAGGTCACCTCAGCAATCACCAAAGCCATAGCCCGCAACTCAGCCTCAACACTCGAACGAGAAACCGCTACCTGTTTCTTCGTCTTCCAAGCAACAAGCGAACCACCAAGAAACACACAGTAAGCAGAAAGTGAACGACGATCCGTAGGATCATTCGCCCACGTAGCATCCGAGTAGCACTGGAGCTGGAGAGAGCTAGAACGAGGGAAGAAAAGGCGACGAGTAATCGTGCCACGAAGATAACGAAGGACACAAAGGAGATGACCGTAGTGAACAGTGGTAGGAGCTGAGACAAACTGGCTCAGAATATGAACAGGATAAGAGATATCAGGATGAGTGACAGCAAGATAAACGAGACTCCCAACAAGATGGCGATAACGAGTGGGATCGGGAAGAGGATCACCATCCGTAGGACGAAGCTTAACATGAAGCTCCATAGGAGTCTCAACGGTGCGCTCATCCGCAAGAGCAGCCCGAGCAAGAAGATCCTGAATATACTTTTCCTGAGAGATAGAAAACCCATCAGAAGTGGATGAAACCTCAATATCAAGAAAATAGCGAAGAGGACCAAGATCAGTCATAAGAAACTGATCACGAAGACGAGCCTTGACGAAGGCAATATACTCAGGATCATCACCAGTAATGATCATATCATCAACATAGAGAAGGAGAAGAGTGCGTCCACGAGAAGAAGTGTGAACAAAAAGCGCTGGATCATGAGAACTAGGAGAGAAACCAGCAGCAGTCACCACAGAGGCAAAGCGCTCAAAACAGGCACGAGGGGCCTGTTTCAGGCCATAAAGGGAACGGCGAAGACGACAAACGGTCCCATCGGGAACAGAATACCCAGGAGGAGGCTGCATGTAAACCTCCTCACTCAACTTGCCATTGAGAAAAGCATTCTGAACATCAAGCTAGGACACAGACCAGCGTCGGACAGAAGCAACAGCAAGAAGAGTACGCACAGTGGTCATATGGGCCACAGGAGCAAAGGTCTCATCATAGTCACGACCATGTTCCTGCTGAAAACCACGAGCCACAAGACGCGCTTTATAGCGCTCAAGAGATCCATCAGAGCGGGTCTTAATTTTATAGACCCACTTACACGTGATAGGACGAACACCGGAAGGAGGAGAGACAAGATCCCAGGTGCCAGTGCGCTCAAGCGCAGCGATCTCCTCAGCCATGGCAAGCTGCCATTCAGGATAACACGCGGCACCCCGATAAGAAGTCGGCTCGGAGACTACAGAGAGACCATACTGACTAGGGGAGTAACGGTCTGAAGCACGACGCTGACGAACAGGCCGTGAGGAAGAAAGCTCATCCGCGGAAGATGACTCATCAGAAGAGGAGGAAGAAGGAGTCGCGGAGGAAGGATCCGAGGCCGGAGACCGAGGAGAACTAGGGGAACTAGACGGAGGAGAGGAGGTCGCCGAAGAAGAAGGAGGCTCAGCAGAAGGAGGTGGAAGAGAAGGGACAACGGAAGGTGTATCAGGAAAAAGAAGAAAAGAGAGATTATCCGTTGGGTAAGTACCAGAGGTGGGGCGAGGATAGAAAGGACGCGTCTCATCAAACGTGACATCACGAGAGATGTGCATACGGCGACCAACGGGGTCCCAACAGCGATAGCCCTTATGATCATCACTGTAGCCTAGAAAAACACACTCAACAGACTGAGCGGTTAATTTGGTGCGTTCACGAGGAGGGAGAAGGACATAGCAAACACAGCCAAATAAACGAAGAGCCGAGTAGTCTGGACAGGAGCCAGAGAGACGCTCGAGAGGAATGCCACCCTGAAGAGCAGCTGAAGGCTGGATATTAATGAGGTAAGTCGACGTAGCGACAGCCTCAACCCAGAAATACGGCGGAAGACAGGAAGCAATCACCATAGCGCGGGTAGTCTCAAGAATATGACGATGCTTACGCTCGGCGACACCATTTTGAGCATGGGCGCCGGGACACGAGAAATGAGCAAGGGTGCCCTGCTCAGCAAGAATGCCACGCAGGTGCTGGGAGATATACTCTCCTGCAGAATCAGCACGACACGAATAGGCGTGGAATACTGAGTACGAACCATGGCCGCAAAACGCTGATAAATAGCAAGCACCTCGCTGCGAGAGCACATAAAAATAACCAGGTGTACCGTGAAAAATCATCAATAAACAAAATATAGTGTCGGTGGCCCCCTTTCGAAGCAAAGGGAGCAGGACCCCACACATCTGAATGGACTAAATCAAAAGGTTGCTGAGATATAGACACACTAGTAGGATAGGGAAGCTGAATCTGTTTACCCAACCTACAACCTTGACACGAATGTAACGACGACACATCTCCTGAGACACACCCCAGAAGATCACGACGAACTAAGGATGATAAACGGGAGCCACAAAGATGACCCAGCCGATGATGCCACTGCTGAAACGAGCCAGTGACAGAAGCAGCAACCGCAGGAGAAGTGGTAGAAGAAGTGTCAGCGGAAGGAACACGAAGCCAGTCTAACTCCCAGAGCCCCGAAGACTCAATGCTGCGAGGGCCAGCTCCAACCAGAGCCTGTGTATGACGGTCCTGAACAGCACAAGAATCAGCATCAAGAATGACACGACAACCAGAATCAGTAAGCTGACTAGCAGAGAAAAGGTTCATCTTAAGGCTGGGAACATGAGAAACATCAGGAACAGAGAAGGAGGAAGTAGAGAGGGTGCCTCGACTGGAAACAGGAAGAGAGGTACCATCAGCCGTAATAACACGGACAGGAGAAATAAGGGAGCGAAGAGCAGAAAGAATAAAAGACGCAGAAGTCATATGAAAAGAAGCTCCAGAATCCAGATACCATGGGGATGACGTACCTGACTATGTAGAAGATGATGGTCGCGCGGTGCCAGAAGAACTAGGCACAGAACCAGCAGTACCTAGCGAGGAGGAGCCTGTAGCAGCGAGCAGACTACGAAGACCACGAATAATATCCTGATCAGACAGAGCACCAGCAGGAGGTCCAGAAGCACCAGTGGGAGGTCCAGAGGCAACAACAGAAGATCCTGAAGAACCAGACTGGCGACGAGCAAGATACTGCTGACGTAAGCGTGGATCCCTCGTCCAGCAACCAGAGATATCGTGACCAGGCTTGCCATAGTGGGCACAGGGAGGTCGAGAACCACGAGGCTGCTGGGAGTGACTCTGACCCTGGGCTGGTGGAGCAGAGAGTAACGGCGGCGCGAGAGACCGCGACGAAGCCGGTAACACGGGGGGACCACGAGCAGCAAGAACAGAGGGAACCTCAAGAAGACCAGCACCACGAAGACAAGTCTCCTCAGCACGAAGCTCAGCCAGTACCTCAGAGAGCGGAACACGACCACGGGCAAGCAGCTGGGCACGGCGTGGCTCAAACTCCTTGCGGAGCCGTGACAAGAACTCAAAGACGCGCTGAAACTCCAGATCCGCGCGCACAATCAGACAGCAGGGACAGGTGTTACACACCGCTGTACGAAGAGAGTCAAGCTGACGCCAAATAGCAGCACTCTGAGTATAGAAATCATCAATAGTAGAATCACCCTGCTTAAGCTCATGCTCCTGATGGACCACAGACAGATAAAGAGCATCTCCAGATGGCTGATAGCGCTGACGAAGAAAAGCCCACTGAGCAGCAGCAGTGGGAAGGCCCATGAACTCAACAGCATACTGAGGCAGAACACTGGAAGTGAGAACAGCAGCAGCACGAGCATCCTCATCAATCCACTGAGTGTATTCAGCCAGATCCAGCCGATAGGTCGTAGTAGCAGTAGAATGCGCCTGGACACGGCGCTCATAATCAGCCCGAGCAGAATCATCAGCACTCTGGGCTGCATCCTTGACCGCCTGAGTAGCATCGGGGGCAAGGACAACGGGCGTCGGTGCAAGAGGCACAGGAGGCACAACAGGGCGTGGTGGACAGGAGACCTCACCGGAAAGCACACCCCAAAGGCGAAGACCGTGCATATGAACGCGCATGAAGGCAGCGAAATCAGGATAATTCGCGCCATCAAAAATCACCGGGCAGCGAGGAATCGCAACATAGCCCGACGAGGAAGACATTTTTTTTTCAAACCGACCTAGATCGATCGGATCTGGCAGCGGCTGGGCGTCGGCGCTGGAGGGCAGGCGTGGGGCAGTGACCGGGGCGGGTCGGCGGCGAGGGAGAGGAGGCGGCGGCCGGTGGCCGGTGGCGGCGGCAGCCGGCGGCGAGAGGAGGCGGCGACCGGCGTGGCCGAGCGCGGGAGGAGGAGGCAGCCGCGGCGGGAGGAGGCGGCGACGGGGCGGCGGCCGGCGGCGGGAGGAGGAGGCGGCCGCGGCGGGAGGAGGCGGTGACGGGGCGGCGGCCGGCAGCGGGAGGAGGTGGCGATGGCGGCGGCGGCCGGCGGCGGCGATGAGGTCGGCGGCGGCCGGGCGCGGCGGCGGGGAGCCGGGGCGGGCGACGGCGGCGACGACGGGAAAAAAAGCCTTACGGCTCTGATACCATGTTAGGGTAATAGATCTCTTATATTACCAGAGGGCCAAAGGCCAGAATATATAATACATGTACAGGTGCAAATATACAGAAAGCCCCCTAACATATGGGGAAACTACAATACACAAATATACTCTAACACTTGAAAGCTTAACATATATATTATATTTGGAGTAGCAAGTGCCACATAGGTAGGTATGGTGAATGCAGTTGGAGTTTCAGGTATTTGGATATACAAGTCTTTGCTTGTTTGAGAATTTTGTGCTTGTCAAACAAGAATTATACGAGCATGCCAAAGTGTTCATAGTGATAATAGAAAACAAAGTACCTTAAAGTTAACCATCTATGCATGTGAATAAAAGATAGAACTAAATAAGCCACCTGTGAATTAGCATTTATCAAAGTATTTGAAATAAGTAACAATTAGCATAGCTTGCATTCCACTTTTTGTTTTCATTCCATTTTTATTTTACTAGCATACAACTCAAATTCTTTTAAATTACAGTAGCCACTACTAAAATACCCCCAATACCCGGTGGATTTTTGGAGCGGCATAAGTGAAAAGAACCGGTAAAATTTGGTTACATGGCGAATGGGCTTTCGGGGCACCACTTTATCGCGGGGCCACTTATATGCCATGTCACATACGATACCAGCGGATTTTGGTGTTGTGGTAGGTTGCACGCAAGAGCGGCGCTATACCATGTTGCGCTTGCACAACTGTGGTATTACCTCTTGCGTTGCGCAATTAAAGCGCTAAGTGAATTTGTCACAACGCTGGAGAGTGGTCAAAGACATCAGCTGACGGGTTAAGGTTGTCTCCTGACTAGCTTGGCCCACAATAAAGCCAAAACTTTATATCTCGCGCTCCCTCCCAAATCCCTCTCCACGTATCTGCATCGTGGTGTTGTGGCAGAGACTTTAGCAGCGACCGGCAACGATGAAGCCTCTGATGGGTGGTGGTCACGTAAGTTAATTATATATCGATTCTATTCTTGATCCGATTTGCCTGTTTCCTTTTGGATATCATCTTAGATCTCATGAACACATTTTGGGTCTTTCCACTAGGATGACGTGGTGCCGCGCAGGATCTTTGATCTATCCTAGAATGGTGTCCTGATGCGTCCAAAATTGAAGCATTTTTACCTCTTGTTTTTGCATAAATAGAGTAGGATTTTTTGTATTTCACTGCGCCTACGCGCGATATTTCGTTCTTGTTTCAACAGGATCCTAAATCATGGAGTCATAGATAAACATATCAATTAGAGCTGTCATATTGTGTAAAAATATGATATTTCTAAGTGATAAAAGCCATTTTATGAATTTACCTTCGCACCTAGAAGAATAAGAAACAAGGAGTAGGCATCAGCACCCATAACGATCACTGGTCCGGGCGAAGCCCGCCCGTACTGTCCACCCATACCAGGCGCCATCGGGACCACCTCGTCAAATAGTTTCTCCTAGCGAAGACGAGAGGGAGATCCGACATTCACAACTACCAGAAACCACGAAACACCACATCCAAAAGGGATCTGAAGGAGGAACTTGGTTGGGGTAAAATCCTAGTTGCTTCGCGGATCATTGGAGGACAACACATCATCTCCTTCACCATCAACCGCTGCATCTTCATCACCACCATTATCCCATCTTTCATCTATTAGATATCTTTGTAATTCCAGATCCAATTGTGGTTTTCATTAGATCTACACCCGTACTTTAATCCATCCATTTGATTATGATGATGTTGTTGATTGCTTCCATGAGTGAGTAGTTCATTTGTCCTTGAGGAGATGGAGAAACCTTAGCACCACTATGAACTTGTAATAAAGATGATCTATTCTTGTGTCAATATGACTTGCTTGTCTATGATATAATTATGACTTGTGTTTGATTTCTCTCTTTAGATGATATGTGAAGTCGACCATATCTCATTTGCCTTTGGGACTAAAGGGAGGAAGAAACCCTTTGGAAGTGTTGTGGAAGCGTACACGGAGTGCTCGTGACAGATTGGCGCTAGCTCGTAACCCACATGGTCAAAGGGGGATCAAGAGGGACTCCCTAAGCTAATTATGATATCCATGGGGAAACCCTTAATTGCGGTGGCCTGTATGGTTGATTGCTCTCAGGCATTGTAGTGGTTATTTAGAGGTGACCTCACACTTGACTCAACAAAGTGGCTTCCTACAAGCCTTGTCGTGAACATCTTATTATGGGGCTCTCCACACATATCATGACATAAAAAGTATGTTATCTTGATTACATATAATAATAGTATCATGCTAGTGGTGTATCCTACATCCCCGAGAATGTTTTAGCCCTATTGAGTTCAACCATGCTTCCATACAATCTTATTACTTCTTTACTTTTATTTGTTTTAATTACTTTTTCTGCAAACAACCATAAACAATTTAAACACCCTTTACTTGGAATCAAAGACAACTTACAAGTATGCTTTGGTAAATAGTAACAAGGGGAATAAAGACCTTTACCAATAGCTCTCCATGGGTTCGATATCTTTACTTTGAAACTAGCTATAATTGATATGTGCACTTGCATTCATCAAGCTATTTTCTGGCGCCGTTGCCAGGCAGCTAGGCGCTTTTGGTCTTTGTTCTTAGTTACTCATTTTACTTATTGTTCTACTAAAGTTGGTTACCAGTTTTAGGTAAGCACCATGGCCGCACTCAGACTGATTAATCAGATCGATGCTACTAAATACCTCGGGAGATTCAATAGAGGATTAGTGAAAGAATTCCTGAGTGGGAGAGAACTAGAGTACGCGGTTAACCCTTGTTTTATCACTATTATTAAAGAAAAACTTTTGCAGGAGATGATACCGATGATCCTTATAATCATTTAATGCACTTTACCGAGCTATGTTGTAATCTAAAATTGAGATGCTATTCTGATGATGAATTAAAACTTAAACTGTTTAGCCAATCTCTAACCAACATTGCTTTGGCTTGGTATAGAATTTGCCCTGCAGAGAAAATTGATACCTGGGAAAAGCTTAAAATAGAATTTGTGTCTCGATTCTTTCCCAAGGTAAAGACTGCTGAGGTAAGAAGGGCAATTACAAACTTTAAAAGCCGCCCAGGTGAAGGTTTGGTAAGAGCCTACAAAATGTATAAGTCTCTACTTCACTAATGCCCCATCATGATTTACCAGAATGGTATGTACTATATATTTTTTATGGAGGACTTAATCAAGAAATTAAACACGAGCTTGACACGAATTCAGGAGGTTCTTTCATGGAGTTATCTATAATAAAAGCTTGGGTACTTTTAGAACGAATTCGCCGTAATAGAGAAACATGGGGATTTGATTTAGGAGGCGAAGGAGGTATAGAAATTGAATATGATTGTCTCAATGCTTATAAAGCCTCTAGTAAGGTAAAAGAAACTGCTAATGAACTGCAACTTGATGATGATATTGTCTTTTAAATCCTTCAGTCTTTTACAGAACATATTGAAGCTCCAAAGAAGGACATGCTTCATTATACTCTGCCACCTGAGCGAGTCTATGAAGAAGAACCAATAACTATGGCCCCTGTCGAGCCAATGAGGGAGGAGCCTTCATATGTTTAACCCCTTCCTTTTCCAAGGACGGTGAGAAACACATGATGGCTCAGCAACTTGAGGATCAACGCAAAGAGGAAGAAATATTTCTCAAGGAGCTAGAAGAAGGAACACTAATAAGGAAAACCAAGGAGGGACGTGAACAAGAGGCAGAGGCATCAATAAAAGAAGATATTTTGACCATGTTTACACATTGCAATGTAATTAAGATAGATTCTGAAGCCTCATAATTTGTTGAAGGAAAGGTAAAAGCCAAAGAAGTGGGTAAGCATATCCTTCCCTACACTTTTGGTGGAACTTCCTATTATGGTCTTTGTGATATAGGTATAGTTGTTAATGTTATTCCTTTTAACTTTTATTTAAAAATTCAAAACAAACTAGCCCCAGCTGAAATGGAAGATACGGATATGACTATAATGCTTGCAGATAAAACTCTGAGAGTCCCTATGGGAATAATTAGGGATGTACCAATATGTATTGGACCCCACAAATATCCTATTGATTTTGTGCTTATTGATATGCCCACTGACGTTTATTGTCCCATCATCTTTGGAAGGACCTTACTAAATACCACAGGTGCGAACATAGACTGTAAGAAGCAAATTGTGTCTCTCAAGTTTGGTGAAGAGAAGATGGATTTTCATTTCTCCAAATTTGACCATAAACCGGCTATCGAAGAATCAGATGATGATGAGTACGAACGTGAGGAAGAAGGTAATATCATAAACTTAGCCTCAATAATTATCGAGACTCCAGATGATGATCTAGCAAGAAGTCTAGTCAACAATAATAACATTCTTGAGGACATAGAAAAGGCTGAAAAAGATAACTATCTCGACTCCACACTGTAGGTGGACATCGAGATTAATCAAAAGTATGAAGAACCTATAAGAAAGGGAGATGAGGCTCTTCCTCATCCAACCCTTAAAACTCTACCAAAGAAATTAAAATATAGATTCCTTGATGATACAAATAATTTCCCTGTTATTGTAAGTGCTAACCTCACAGAGAAAGAGGAGGAAAATCTGATGAAGGTTCTTCGCATGCATCGAAATGCTCTTGGGTATTCGATGAGTGACTTAAGGGGGATTAGTCCTTTGATAGCCACTCATAGAATATTCATGGAAGAGGGAGCCTAACCGGTGGTGGACTTTCAACAACGTCTCAAACCTCACATGAAAGAGGAGGTAAGGAAAGAAATAAGACGTTTTTTGGATGCAAGCATTATCTTTCATGTGGAGGAGAGTGAATGGGTAAGTCTCGTCCATTGTGTTCTAAAGAAAGGTGGGTTTACGGTTGTAGAAAATGAACATAACGAAATGGTACCAACTAGAACTGTTGTTGGCCACATGATGTGCATTGACTATAGAAATCTTAATAAGGAAACCAGGAAGGATCATTACCCTTTACCGTTTATAGATCAAACTTTAGAAAGGCTTGCCATGCATTCTCATTTTTGCTACCTAGACAGTTTTTCTGGTTTTTCCCAAATTTTTGTACGCCCTAATGATCAACTTAAAACAACTTTTATTTATCCTTATGGTATCTATGCTTATCGTCGTATGCCTTTTGGTCTTTGCAATGCTCATGCTACTTTTCAAAGATGCATGCCTGCTATTTTTGCCGATTATGTTGAAAGTATTATGGAGGTGTTCATGGATGATTTCTCTATTTATGGAACCTCCTTTAATCACTGCCTCCATAATCTGCATAAAGTTTTGCAGAGATGCGAAGACACTAACTTAGTTTTGAACTGGGAGAAATGTCATTTCATGGTCCTGGAAGGCATAGTACTCAGCCACAAAGTCTTAGGTAAATGCATAGAAGTCGATAAGGCGAAGATTGAAGCAATAGAAAGATTACCCCCTCCTCGAGATATAAAAGGTATAAGAAGCTTTTTGGGTCATGTAGGGTTTTATAGAAGATTTGTTAAGAACTTTTCAAAAACTGCTACACCATTAACTAACCTTCTTCAAAAGGATGTTTGTTTTAATTTTGATGAAAAATGTCCTGTATCTTTCAACATATTAAAACAAGCTCTCCTAAAAGCACCAGTTATTAAACCACCTAATTGGAAGAAACCCTTTGAGTTATTTTGTGAAGCTAGCCATGAAGCTGTAGAGGAAATTCCTTGACAGTATGATGGTGATGATCTAAATATCATTCATCATGCTAGTCGTACCTTAAATAGGGCCCAAAAGAACTATCCTATGGATAAAAATAATTCTTTGTTGTAGTCTTTTCTTGTGATAAATTTAGATCTTACATCATGGATTCCAAAGTTAGAGTACACACTGATCCTGTTGGCTTGAAAGAAATCCTGGAAAGGACTGATGTTAAGCCAAGAATGATCCGTTGGACTCTACTTCTGCAAGAATTTGATTTACAGATCCTACAAAGAAATGAAGAGGTGGATGAAGCATTCATGGAGACTCAAGGAGTTCTTCATCCTAAGGAGGTATCATCCGTGTGCATACCTGTGGGAACCGTACAACCAAAAAGGAAGTTTCCTATTTCTCCTTATAATAGTTTTGACAATTTTCTGTGACTTGTTTTATTTGAAGAGAGGAAGAAAAGAAATTTAAGTGAAACCCTATTCCCTCGATGAAACATGACTTGTGAAATTCTCAACACGCTTTCGTTCTGGATAACTTTCTGATATTTCTTTTTCCATATTTGAACTCCTTTCATTTTTCTGAGTTGATTGTCGGTCTTACGAGATCGATACGGGCGGACGGTATGGCCGGATCCGCCTGTACCGATGGTCGTTAAGCCTGCTGACGCCCCGTTGTTTTTCTTGCAGAAGCGGTACGGGCGCACCTCCCCGTACCGCTGGTCATTATCGGTTCGGTGACTTTCTTCTTCTATTCTTTGTTGTTTATTCTTGTGTCAAAAAAACTTTCTAAAGTTGTGAAATCGGTATAGACGGGTAGTACAGGCGGAGCCCGCCTATACCACTTAGTCGGTTGACCTTTTACCGACTTCGTGACGTACAGTTTTTAGAAACGACCCGGTACGGGCGCACCGAACGGGCGCCGCCCATACCTCTTTGGTCGTTATGACCCGAGTTTCCTTCTTTTGCACTTATTTGTTTCCTTATTTGTTGGGATTCTTTTCTTGGGAGACCCTTTTCCTCCCAGCACGAATTTCACCTTTCCTCTAACCCTTTATAAGTCTCCCAGAAGGGTTCTTCCTTTGTGCTGATAATACAGATCTTCTCCACAATCTACTTCTTCCACAAAAACTATCTGGAACCATGACCTCTACGTGGAGCACCCTTCAAGAGAAATAAGATCTCTATGGGTCGTCCTCAAGAGTTACGGAGGAAGATGAAGTTGCTGAACAGAAGGGAAGCCATTTGAACATGAGGATGGATTCAAGCTAATGGAATCAGTAAAAGATGGACACAAAGTGTTCAACCTGGGCATTGGAAAAGAAGTCAACTTTGATGAAATTCAACTTGATTTAGAAGGAGATGGGGAGTTTTTCTTGGGAAAGGTGAAGAGACAAGGGGAGGAGATCCAAGCCTCATTGGACAAGCTCAATCGTCGCATCAAGAAGATTGAGGTAAAAGCTCCAGGATCTTCTAAACATTTTGAATTGTTGCGCCGCTACCTGGACCAGATGGACTTGAAGATAATGAAGGGACTAGAGGCAAATCTCAGCATTAGCCTTAGATCCATCAACACTTAGAAGCAGACAATAGAGATGTACAAAGCTCTTGTTGAACAGTTGGAGAAGGTCAATGAGCAACGCCAGATCCATATCTTGATCTTGGAGACATCAAACAGGATGCTCCGTGCAAGTCTTCGTGAGAACCTTGTATCAAATAATCGCAAGGGGTTATTTGATCCACCCGGCTTTACACCAAGCTTGGGGGATCTATGAGAACCTTGTAATCTATCTTATAGTTTTTAGCATGTTTACTTTTCCTGCATGCATGGTTAGGTTTAAATTCCCAATTTTACATTAGTTGCATCAACTTCGAGTTCCCTTTGTTCAAGAGAAGAATTATATCCATTGAGTTATGAGACTTTATTATAATTGAAGTTGTGTTTGATTCATGATTATTATATTATACGATTGAACTAGGTTGAGTGTCATGATACTTGTACAGCTATCATAATTGTAGAGAGTTCCACACCTTTAGAAGTATTGATTAAGTTATGAGAAGAAGAATTCTGGTAGCATATTATGATTAAGAGTTTTTAAAATCCATTGAAGTAGTGAGCATGATCAAATAGCTTGCTGAAAATAAAAAGAGAAAATGAGAGCAAGGAAAAATAGACATACGAGTATAGAAAAAATAAAAATAAAGCAGCTATCAAAAGAATCAAGCATATAAAAGAGAGGAAGAATAAAAGAAAATGATCATGAATCTTCACTATTAAACTTAGATCTATAAATCTCTAAACTCCATTATTATATGATATGTTGAATCACTAGTAGCTTCTTGCAATTTCATTAATACTAGAAAAAGGGTGTGTAAGACTCTAAGTTATGTAATGTGTAAGGGTATGGTAATACCCTCGATGTATCTTTACATCCGATGTCATATTCTTGTTTCAATTTTTGCCTCATCTATTGTAACGTCTCGTGTCTCATGAACATGATGATCTTGTCCATAAGCCACCATCTTGCTCGGGGATGATCAAGAACCTAGCTTGGGGGAGTTGATGCATTCAAAATTGAAGCATTTTTTACCTCTTGTTTTTGCATAAACAGAGTAGGGATTTTTGTATTTCACTACGCCTACGCGCGCTATTTCATTCTTGTTTCAACAGAACATAGATGAACATATCAATTATAGCTATCATATTGTGTAAATATATGATATTTCTAAGTGATAAAAGCCATTTTATGAATTTACCTTCGCACCTGGAAGAATAAAAAACGAGGAGGAATCAACATCGATAACAACCACTGGTACGGGTGGAGCCCGCCGGTATCATCCGCCCGTACCAGGCATCATCGGGACCACCTCGTCAAATAGTTTCTCCTGGCAAATACGAGAGGGAGATCCGACATTCACAGCCACCAGAAACCACGAAACACCACATTTGAAAGGGATCTGAAGGAGAAACTTGGCTGGGGTAAAATCCTAGATGCTTCACGGATCATTGGAGGACAACACATCATCTCTTTCACCATCAACCACATGCATCTTCATCACCACCATTACCCCATCTTTCATCTATTAGATCTCTTTGTAATTCCAGATCCAATTGTGGTTTGCATTAGATCTATACCCATACTTCAATCCATCCATTTTATTATGATGATGTTGTTGATTGCTTCCATGAGTGATTAGTTCCTTTGTTCTTGGGGAGATGGAGAAGCTCTAGCACCACTATGAACTTGTAATAAAGATGATCTATTCTTGTGTCCATATGACTTGCTTGTCTATGATATAATTATGACTTGTGTTCGATTTCTCTCTTTAGATGATGTGAAGTCGACCATATATCATTTTCCTTTGGGACTAAAGGGAGTAAGAAACCCTTTGGACGTGTTGTGGAAGCTACCCGGAGTGCCCCGTGATAGATTGGCGCCGACTCGTAACCCACACGGTCAAAGGGGGATCAAGAGGGACTCCCTAAGCTAATTACGATATCCATGGGGAAACCCTTAATTGCGGTGGCTTGTATGGGTGATTGCTCTCAGGCATTGTAGTGGTTATTTTGAGGTGACTTCACACTTGGCTCAAAAAATGGCTTCCTACGAGCCTTGTCGTGAACATCTTATTATGGGGCTCTCTCCACACATATCATGATAAGAAGTATGTTATCTTGATTATATATAATAATAGTATCATGCTAGTGGTGTATCCTACATCCCCGAGAAGTTTTTAGCCCTATTGAGTTTAACCACGCTTCCATACAATCTTGTTACTTGTTTTCCTTTATTTGTTTTAATTACTTTTTCTACAAACAACCATAAACAATTCAAACACCCTTTACTTGGAATCAAAGACAACTTACGAGTATTGTTTGGTAAATAGTAACGAGGGGCATAAAGACCATTACCAATAGCTCTCTATGGGTTTGATATCTTTATTTTGAAACTAGCTACAGTTGATATGTGCACTTGTAGTTATAATGTTCCTATGAGTTGTCGCTACAAGAAAAGATGTTTGTGCGATAGATTCTCGTGTAGACTCGTCGCTTTCCATGGCAAGCACACCAGCCACAGGTTCCTCGGCTGCCACTTCAAAACTCCGATGTGCCTGTACTTGTTATGAAAGGATCGACCGCACTCGAAGCAACTATAGCATGCGTTGGTCAAAATGTGGAAGGAAATCAGGGATCAAGATCTAAGAGATAGCTCCGAGGTAGAAGAGTTCGAGAAGGAAGCCAGGGAGCTAGCCAAAAAAGAAATTGGGCCTTCACTAAGGAAGATGCATGGCATTTGTCTTAATCTTGCTAGATCTCTAGAGCTTGCTAGGATTGCACTAGATGGCCTATCTCTAGATATTATTAATGAATAAGAATGTTATTATATTGTGAAAACCATGTTATTTATTCTGCTGAAAGGAAAATGGGACTCACCATTATGGGCTTCTTATTTTGCACATGCAGCCCACTTGTTGAAGAGCCCATAAATCAAATCCTAACCTCCTTCCTTATATAATAAGTAACCCTTGCTCCTCCTTCCAACTACCACGACGCCGCCACCCTCTCCCCATTCCCCACATTGGTACTCAAACCCTAGATCTTACTATCTGCATTTCCACTGATCCTACCAATCCCGACCACTACTTCCGCACTTTCCATTTGGGATCCCGTGCAGATTCTCCATCGGCAACACCTCTTTAGATCCGCGCGTGGACCAAGCTCATCTACGCGTCGTCGCGCCAGTGGTGAGCCAAGCATATCTGCACGTGGTCGTCGTTCCAGTAGTGGCCGAAGTAGATATGTGTGTGGTCGTCACGCCAGCGATCTCCGAAGTAGATCCGTGTATGGTCGTCACGCCAGCAGTGGGTGAGGCATATCCGCCCGTGGTCGTCGCGCTAGTGGTGGGTGAGGCAGATCCGTGCGTCGTCGTCGCGCCAGCGGTGGGGGAAGAAGATTTGCATGTGGTCATTAGAGTTAGGATTTTGTTTAGGAATTCGTAGAATAGCAGAATAGAGAGACGCTGAAGAATTAGATTTAGTGTTTAGAAAATATTTTGTTTTCGTTTTTATTTTTGAAGCAATTTTTGTAATATGTGAAAAATATAAATATAAAAATAAATAGTATGTTCAAATGGGATCACGATATATATTGCTAATATAAATTAATTAATTAATAGTATCGAGTTGTTTTGGGATTAGCAACGTAAATCAGTTATTGTTAATCTAATTAACTTTCACTGATGCTGGAAGGTGTAACACGACAAATAATTAACGGGTACGTGACACCAAATTTCTGTTGTCTTTATTAATGTAACGAGGCGTATCCTCTACCACGCCGCGGAAGCACTAGTTCGGCGGATCATGCTGTACCGCACCAAAAAATATGTCATCGTCCGTGAATCCCTGACACAGTTGGTGGTTTTTTTGCCGCACCAGTGCGAGCGCAGCGAGTAAGATTGTGCCTCGGCATCTATAAATGCCAAGACCCGAGCTCCATTTTGTACTGAACTCTTTCTTGGGCATGCATCATATTTATCATGGTGGTTTCATTTATTTCAAAAGTAAAATGCAAAACTAAATATAAAAGAAGATAAAGACGCTCCAAGTTTCTACGGTCATTTTAGGTTGCTTAAAAACAAATTTTAGAGGTTTGCAAACCGAGATTTTAATAGGTCCAGCGGGGTGCCTTGGGCATCCCACCCCAAGATTATGGTTTTCACCATTTTTTGATAGCTCTTAGTTTGGTGTTTCTCCATTCCTTTTCAAAAACTTCAACAGAAAACTTTCTCCCATTTCTTTTCTATGGGGTGACATTAGTGGTATAAATATATGATGCTATCTTCCATATAATCTTTACATAAAATTCATTATTATGTGTTAAGCAATTTATTATGTTGTATACATTCTTAGATTATCAAAAGACTCATAGTAAATCATTTGAGACTCAAAAGAATGGCTTAAACAAAACAAGGTAGAATCTATCCAGATTTTTAGCAATAGCAGAACGCATTTATTTCGACCACTTAGACATGTCAGGAATTTTATCAAAAAAACTCTTATAGAGGACGTAAAGTTGTAACTTCAGTTTAAATATGAGCTCAATCAGAGTTACAAAACTCTATGAAGATTTTTTGACTAAAAAGTGTTAGTGCAGAAATTTTCTACTCCATATGCTTATCAACTTTATATCATCCAAATGGGTTCAACTTGGTATTTTATTAAAAAAAATAGAGAAAAACTTAAAATTACTCTTTTAAACTACAACAAGAGTGCATAAAATAAATAACCAGGTTGCCTCCTGAAAAGCGCTTTCTTTATAGCCATATAGCTAGGCTTTACTTACTTTTTAAAGATAGGTGGAGATCATGTGATAGCTTCTATATTTGTGATATCTCCTTCTTTATTGGGAAGTGTTCCATACAAAATAACAGGGTCCCATGTTGTACTAATACCAATCAAATTAATAGTCAAGTTCAAAACATGGTAGAGAGCAACACAAGACATAAAAGCAATAATAAGAAAGTCTAACTTTCTTCCTATGCATTGGTATTTTGTATATGACTAAATGACGGCAAGTATAGTTGGGACAATGAAGAATATCAGCAGGTGAATGCAACATATAATTATTAGTAACATAGAGAGGGCGCATATCACCTCCTCTTTCATAATAGTTGCAATCAATAGAAGTAAATTTAACAATATAACCATTCCAAGTATGCAAGTTTGTAAATTTTGTTATATAAATAGGGTCATTATTGTAGGTTTCTGCGGCAGAAAACAAAAAAATTCCTACGGTGCAAACACACCTAGCCAAGATCTACCTATACAGATGTAAAATAACGAGAGGGGATTCGTTGTTCATACCTTTGAAGATCAAACGCGGTTAATGTTCCATGAGGAATGTGGATTAAGTAGTCGTACTCGCCCGACCTCAAGGTCGTGAAACTCCTTGCAAGTCACCCCTTGCTCCTTGTACGACGTAGCCGACCTCATGGTCGTGTCAACACCCAAGCTCCAAGCGCCAAGTAAAACACCACAAGTGGCAGTTCCTCGTGGCCTTAACATACAGTGTAGACACGTCTCCTGGACTCCGATATAGCAAAGCTACGGAAGAAGATTGATCCAGACCAAGTCCAGCAGCACGACGGCGTGTGTATGGTGGAGAAATCCCAACCTCCATATGCATTTCCAATGTTGGGAACCACACATGAGGGAGAGGGAGAGATAATAGGCAAAGCCAAATTGAAGTGATGGATTTGGGGAGAGGGGTGCCCCACTTTATATAGGTGGAAGGGAGGTACTCCCTCCCTGAAAAGTCCTGGGGTGGGACTAATCAAAGGGAGAAGGTGGGAGGAGGCGCCGGCCAGCCCTCCCCACATGGGCCCCACGTGGTGGAAGCCCATTAGTGTCCGCCGGCCACCCATGGCCCTCCCTAGGGCATGCAACCCCCTCTTAGGCCTCCTCCAGTGAGGCCCAATTATGTGGGCTGCCCCCAAAATCCATTTCAAAAATTATTTTTAATATTAATTTATTTAATTAATATTAAATACATATTCTTTAATATCGGACGAGGGTTTAACTCATCAATGCCCATTGTTATGGATTTGGGTTTTGAAGAACGAGGGAGCGCTAGAGGCATCAATCGGCTAACAGACAAGCACACAGGGAAGCAAGGTTTACCTAGGTTCAGGCCTCGTAGAGGACCCTACTCCTACTTATCTGCTCTTGGAATTATTGAAGGAGTCAAAAGTTACAGGGGTGCGTAGATGCAATATGGTGATGGTGTGGAAACTAGGGATGTGATCGTCCTCCTCGCCGCCCCCTCCTAGCCTTTATATAGAGATAGGCTAGGTCTTGGGATAGCAGGTCGAGTCAGTTACAACTTAGGGTTTTCCCTTTAAACTTTCCATCTTGAGCTCGCCGTGTGCCGCAAGCAGTCGGAGTCTCCTTTGGTCACCCGAATCTTTGATTGGGCCCTGGTAACCTCGTGGGCTTTTGTTAGACTGGACAGTATATGCCAAACTCGAGTACCTGTAAGGTATGCCCATGTCAATACATATCACTCCGAAACACCTTCAGGTGTATTGCTAGGCCTTTTTCAGGTAGAGCGCAGCAGGTGCGTTGCCAGGCCTTCTTCAGGTCTTATCTTCACGCTGCAAGCATGGCATCCGAATTTTTGTCATCGCGGAGATGATTTGGGTGACCCAGAAGACCCAATCTCTTTGTAGGGAAAACATGGGGCAGAGTTGCCGAAGCTTTCGAGTGTGGACGTAGTCAACACATAGTTATGTATAAGAAAAATCATAGGGTATGCGATCAGCGCTCCTTATGGGAGTAGCCCCCTAGTGCCTATTCGAGTCATAGACTCGAGTGGGGACTAAAATTATTTTGTGACTGCTGTCATCTTTTGCCTGTTTCAGTTGAATGTGCTTTCAATGCTCCCTATGGGAGTAACCCGTAGTCCGCAGTCGAATCTTTGATTCGAGTGAAGGGTTTTTGAGAGAAGATACGATGTCATAATGCTTGGATGTCTTATAAAGTTCCTCGGGTGCGTGGCCAGCGCTCCTGTTAGGAGTAGCCCCCCGAGTGCTTGGTCGAATCGACGATTCGAGTAAGGACTAGAGTAGTCAAAGAGTGCTCCTGCTAGAGTTACTGACGTTAGTGCTGATGATGAGGTGAGCTCAGTTTCCCGCGTGAGTGATACGTCCATTTTGCATCACTATTCTATGTCATAATTCACTGTTATTCATTGATATATTTCATATTGAGAGGTGATACTTATGTTATTTCATCTGTTTTTGCATGGTTGATGACTTTTGGAGCATGGACCGCTGCAGTCAGGATTCTGATGGAAAAGATGTTGTTTAGAGGCAAAATTTACGAAGATAAGAAAATCCGGGAAAATATATGAAAAATCCTATTTTTCCAGAAGACGAAGGAAGCCAGAAGGGGGGCTGGAGATGGGCCACAGGGGGCCCACACCACCCCCTGGCGCGGGCCACCGTGGGTCGTGCCACTAGGTGGTGTGGCCGCCCTGGTCCACCCCCGGCAGTCCCCTCTGGCGTATATTATTCTCCTGAAACCCTAAGACTCGGGGAGAAACCACAGAAAGATTCCGTCGCCTCTGCGGGGCGGAAAACACCGAGAGAGAAAGATCTCTCCGGCAGCCAGATTTCTGTCGGGTGAATTCCTTCCCAGAGAGGGGAGATCGTCGCCACTAACACCACCATCAAGCTGGACTTCATCGGGATCATCATCATCATCGCCACCATCATCACCCTCAGCACCCTCATCACCATCTCCATATTGATGTAACAATTGCGTTGAATCTTGCATAGTTCATAGGGGAAACTTTCCCGGTGTTGATTACTCTTTGTAGTTGATGCTATTGAGTGAACCATTAAATTATTGTTTATGTTCAGATTGTTATACATCATTATTCCATCTCTGATCATGATCCATATGATGTCTTGTGAGTAGTTCGTTTTGTTCTTGAGAACATGGGAGAAGTCATGTTGTTAGTAGTGGAATTGTGTTGAGAAAGATTCAATAGTTTGATATTTAAGTTGTGGTGTACTTCTTCTAGTGGTGTCATGTGAACGTAGACTACATGACACTTCACCTATATGGGCCTAGGGGAATGCATTGTGTATTTGGCTACTAATCATAGGGGTTGACGGAGTGACAGAAACCTGAACCCCCGTTAGGAAACCATTGCATAAGGGACGTAAGGGTCTTAGAGTTTAAAGCTGTGGTTAGGTTTCTATCTTAATTACTTTCTTGTACTTACAGATGTTTGCAAGGGGTATAATCACAAGTATGTATTAGTCCTAGGAGGTCGGTACATTAGCACAGGTTCACCCACACAACACTTAGCAAGCTAAAGAAGATTAATCAACTATATGAAGCGAAAGCACTTGACAGTCTTCCCATGTGTCCTCGAGAATGTTTGGTTATCTTAAGTAATACAACCTGCTTATCCTTTGCTGCATAAAGGATTGGGCCACTTGCTGCATTTATTCCTACTGTCTTTTGTTTACTCATACTTTGTTTACTTGCTTTATCAAAAACCCCTAAAAATCCGTTTGCTAAGTATTTGCAGAGAATTCCTGATCCATACCACTAGCCAGCACCTTCTGCTCCTCGTTGGGTTCGACACACTTACTTATCGAAAATACTGCGATACACCCCCTATACTTGTGGGTCATCAAGACTATTTTCTGGCACCGTTGCCGGGGAGTGAAGCGTTATTGGAGAGTGGAACTGGTAAAGGAAACTTCTAATGTGAATATTTTTTACTTCTGTTAGTTGCTTTATTTTCGTTATGGATAATTCGCTGAGTTTCTTATTTGGTAATGCTAATACCACTGCTAAGGTTGTAGATGAACCACCACCTGCTGAGAATGATGCTTTCAAAATACCTACACGAATTATTGATCGTGTTATGGGTAACTACTATGTTGGGGATGGAACTGTCCATCCCGGTGATCATTTGCTCTTTATACACGAATTATGCGGGTTGTTCAAGTGTGCAGGTATTACTACAGATCATGTTAAGAAGAAGTTGTTCTCATTATCACTGAAAGGAAGAGCTGAGGAATGGTATAAGCTGCTGAAGAATGGTCAAGCTCTTGAAAGGGAGGAAATAGTGCCTCTCTTTTATTCAAAGTTTTATCCTCCTAGTGAGATTCATAAAGATCGGAATCAAATATACAACTTTTGGCCTCTTGACGAAGAGAGTACAACTCAAGCTTGGGGGACATTGAAGTTACTAATGCTCAAATGTCTCATTCATGAGCTCCCCAACAATATTATTATCAATAACTTTTATGCAAGGCTTTCTCTACATGATAAGGATTTATTGGATGCTTCTTGTGCTGGATCATTCACTCGCATGGAAGAAGAAGCTAAATTGGATCTTCTGGACCGTATTCAAGACAATGCTGAAGCTTGGGAGAATGACAAAGGTAGAAAGTCAGGTATAAATTATGATTATGAATGCATTGAATCTTTTATGGGAACTGATGACTTTCAAAATATTTAAAATCCTTATGGTCTAGACTCTCAAGCTATTGCTTCTTATTTTAAGGCTTTTTCTTCCTACATTGAAGTGCCTAAAAAGAAGTGGAATAAGTATCATGAACCTTATAAAGATATCGCTAAGAGTGTTCCTGCAAGAAATACTGAAATTTATACTGCTAATCATGTCTTACCTGAACCTTACATTGAGAAAATGCCTTTCGCAGTTAAGATAAAGGAACATTCTATGATAGCTAGTATGGTTAATGAAAGTATAATCAAAGATGTTGAACCCGATAAACAAATGGTTGATGAATCTATAATAGTAAATGTGAAATACTTTGTTACTAAATATGAAGAAGAGGGACACACTATCCTTTGTAAGGATACCTCTAATATTGTTTCACATAGTAGTGTTATGAGAGCTAGTATTCCTGTGTTTTCTGTTAGAATAAGTGATCATTGCTATGATGGTTCTTGTGATAGTTATATTGTTAAGTTTTTGCATGATACTAAAAGTTATTATGAGAGAGGGAAAAGTGTTCTTATGTATCTCAATAATATCAAGTTTCCCCGTTTATGCCGAAAGTTTTTATGTTGCACTTGTTTTGCCTTCTTATGCAAGTAGCCTCTGGTTTCAACAACTTGTTTGTTTACAAAATTCCCTTGCATAGGAAGTGGGTTAGACTTAAATGTGTGTATTTTTGCTTCTTAATGCTCCCTTTCACCTCAATTCATATTCTTATGTGAGCATCTTCAAAATTATCATGCCCGTATTAATGGCTATAAAGAAAGACCTTTTTGGGAGACAACCCAATTTATTTGTGTTTTCAGTTTGTTTTTGTTTCTTTGAGTCCTGGAAGTTATTACTTTGGTAATAACCTCTCCTTATCCTTTTTGTTTGTTTGTTTTTTTGTCAAGATCAACCTCTAATGAGAGAGAAGTAATATTTGGGGAAGTTGCTGTCCCGAAACAGATTTTTGTGCTTCACCATAAAAATTCTTGAGAGATCTCTGTATGTCGGATTGAGCTGTAATGCTTTGTGCTTCTGCCCTAGGTTGTTATTTAACTTTCGTTAGTTTTGCACTTTTTGATTTGAGCAACAGAAGATTTTCAAAAAAATTGATCTTTACCTGCTGGTATGTTTTGACAGATTTTGCCACTCTTGTGCTTCTTAATCGATTTACTTTTTGGATTATTTTTGGGTTTTCGGAAGGAGTTGCTACAGTAGCTTATGTTTTGATGGTTTTCAGTTGAAGTTGAACTCAAAAGGTTTTATCACTTCACTTATACTAATGTTGCTAATGAGAACTGTGTAAAGTTTTGTGTGAAAGAAATTTCTAGGTAGTGGAGATAATGGTGTAGTAAGGAAGAGAAAGGTTTCATGACTCACAATAAGTGTATGAAGATGAAGATATTGATGTTATTCAAGTGGTGACTCTGGAAGAATCTACTAGATACCAAATTCAGAGACCTACAGAGTCCGTTTTCAAATAGGTAACAATTCTGGTAAGAAAAGTTCCGCGAAAATACTATCCAACTATATTTTTGCAGTTTTTAGACAATAAGGAAAGCTACGAAGCGAAAGAGGTACGGAAATGGAGCTAGGGTGAGTCACACCACCCTGTGGCACGGGCCCACCCCTAGCCGCGCCACCAGGTGGTGTGGCCACTCCGGACTCCGTCTCTGTAAACACCCGGATTTTTAATCCTAGATGCCCGTTATGCCATACCTCGCAATCCCAGGATTACCATTTTTGCGAGACATAAGGGATTGAATATCACAGTACATCATCCATTACAAACCATACATAAGGTCTTACACAAATAAGGATCTCATGATCTAGTCTGAATACAACAAGCAGCAGAAATAAAAGGTAAGCATAGCGGTGGGGTCCATCTTCAGGGGCACAGGCAATGCTGACGAAGGCAGATAATCCTAGTTATCATAGCCGTCCTGTTGGCCATCATCTTGATAGTCTCCTTCATAGTCTGGCCATGAGAATAGCCAGGGACAAAATCCATGAGTACTCTTTAAGTACTCGCAAACTACCACTAACAAGTAATATAGTTCTAAGTCAAAGTGCTAAATCTAGGTTTAACTATAAAGTTAAGTTTGAAACCTAAGCTGAGTTCAGAAGCAAAGAAAGATAAAATAAAGTTCTAGAATCACTTAAGTTGGGAAGCTAGTATCATAATCACAACCCTGTTGTGGTCAAGTCAAGATTCATCATTCATTTCATAAGTTGTTTGGAAAACATCTGACAACGAAACAGTATGGCCATTCCAACTGTCCATAACCACGGACGCGGCTATTCGAATAGTTTGACACTCTGCAGAGGTGGTACACTTTCACCACAAGATTCGATACATCTGTCAGGGATAACCCGGCCGGCAAGCGAAAACTTGGAACGTGCGAAGGGAACGTAAATCCATATAATCCGAGATAAAGAGCTAACCCGGAATTAAACATCCAAGGCTCGAACATAAATGAACCTGATGTGGCCTTAGCGGCCAAGGCAGCTAAGACCGCACCAGCTTCGGGGACTAATGTTGGGGGGATACCCCCGGGTAGGGTCACTCCGGGGTATAAGGGCCGAGTTAGCCGAGGTTCGGCAAGGTCAAAGCGAATGTTGGCCGGGTCACCTCAAGGCAGGCCGGATCACGGAGTAACCCAGACCAGGGGGGTCGCCTAACATTGTCTCATCCGACTTAAGGAGTAAGTCAGAAGTGCTTGTCTAACTTATATGAAGGAACAGGTGTGGCCGGATCTACTATGATCCGGGTCCTCGCTTAGCTTCTGGGAGAAGGAAGGAATCTCTCTGGTCAAAAAGAAGGTCCGGTACGCACTGCATGAGCGGAGAAAGCAAGGGCAGGACCACCGGGTCATGGCCGACAAGGGTGACGATGCCCATGTCGGCTGACGCGGGCGCCGCAGAGGCTTACGTCGCTAAAGCATGTGTGACGTGGGGGAAAAGCACCCCGGTCGGGTGACCACTTTGGGAGGGGGCATATTCTTAGGAATATGCCTCCACGTATGCCCTAGGCAGGGACTGAACTTCCTCTATATAAGGAGGGCTAGGTTTCTGGTAGAGGGGGTTGGTTGAGCTCTAGTTGGTTTGGTGATTCCATAGTCACTGGTTGAGTTCTTTGAGGCGATAGTGCTAGTTGATCTAGGGTTCTAGGGAAAAATAGTAGGCAAGAGTAAGAGAGCTCCTTCTTCCTCCTCTCGCCAATACAGCTCAAGGAGCACTTGTAATCTTGAAGGAAATCGATACAAACTTCTGTGTGGAGAATCACTCCACTATCCCTCCCTGGATTCCCCTAGCGTGTATTAGTCCCCACCTTTAGCCTATCCATGGCCAAGGAGAATGCGGGAATCATGCCTCATCCCGAGCCTTGGTGGCAAAGGCGTTCCGTCATGGATTCTACTGGCCAAGTGCCTTAGAACAAGCAGAAGATCTGGTGAGAAAATGCAATGGTTGTCAAAGGTATGCCACCAAAACACATATGCCTATGTCGGAACTCAAGACCATACCAATTACGTGGCCATTTGCTGTATGGTGCTTGGATATGGTTGGCCCATTCAAACCAGCAAGAGGAAACATGACACACATTTTGGTCATGGTGGACAAGTTTACAAAATGGATTGAAATGAAACCTATAAGAAAATGTGATGGAGCTACGGCCGTGAAATTTCTCCAAGACATCATCTTGAGATACGGTTATCCACACAGTATTATAACTGATAATGGAACAAATTTTGCGGAAGGAGCATTTGCGCGCTTCTGCCGTGATAAAAAGATCCGGCTGGACGTAGCCTCGGTAGCCCACCCCGCGTCGAACGGACAAGTGGAAAGATCCAACGGATTAGTATTATCCGGGATAAAACCCCGGCTCATTGAGCCGCTGCAAAGATCAGCGGGGTGCTGGATAGAAGAACTACCAGCGGTACTGTGGAGTTTAAGAACAACTCCGAATTGATCAATAGGCTATACGCCATTTTTTCTGGTATATGGGGCAGAAGTTGTATTACCAGCCGACATAGAGCATGATTCGCCTAGGGTTACCCAATACACAGAAGCCGAAGTACAAGAAGCCCGGCAAAATGATGTTGATCTGCTGGAAGAAGCGAGAGAACTGGCACTGTCCAGATCCGCCATATATCAGCAAAATCTCTGACGCTATCATAGCCGAAAAGTGTGCCCCGAGTCTTTCGGGAAGGCGATCTGGTGCTCCGGTTGGTACAACGTACTACTGGCATGCATAAATTATCCCCCCATGGGAAGGGCCATTCATTGTGAGCAAAGCATTGCACACTGATTCTTACTATCTTATAGATGCAAAGCCACAGGAAAAGAACAAGGCGGACAGGTCCGGAGAGGAATCTAAGGGACCGTGGAATGTAGCACTACTTCGTCCCTTCTACACTTAGCTAAGAAGTGTATGTATCCGAGTCGTCTCATATGTCGGTATGTATGTCGGCAATGAGCTTATCAATGAAATAGCAGCGCCTCGAGCATGAACTCGGGGACTGCCTTAATAATGTTTGTTGTTACTTCTTATGCGGTAGCTGGAATAAGTTGTTCTACTTAACCCGGATTAGTAATGTGTGAGCACCAAAACCCCAACTCTTCGACTTGCTGCTGTCCAACAAGAATTGGCTTCATGGCAAGCAAGAGAACAAGTTTGGAATTGCGTAGCACATGAAAAACGACTAAGGAAACGAGTTTATTCGAGCTAACGCTTGTTTTTCGGACTAACCCTGTATTTATTTTCAAGTTATTATGCTGAATTATTTTGAGCTAAGCCTAAAAGTTTCTAAGTATTGTTAAAACAATTTTTGAAGCTCGGGTTCGTAAGTCGTAAAACCGAATCAATGTAGACACGGACCGAGCCAGAGAATTGGACGAACAATAAAATGAAACTCGGGGACTGCGCCCAAGTTAATCCGGCATAGAAATGTAGTAGCAAAATATCACATATCCAGCATACAATTGCACCCGGCATACCGGGGATCTGATAAATTTTCATGTTTTTTGGAACTAAGGAGTAGCAGGAGGAGGAAGTTCGGCGTCGTCGTCGCTGTCTTCAATATCTGAAGCATCATATTCTCCGCCCTCATCCGACCCATCTTCAACGTTCTCATTGTGCTCGTCCCCAGCGGATTCCAGGAAGCTCGGTCCTTTAACCCAGTCATGAATAGGAGAATATTCGACGAGGCTGTAGGCGCAAGCCTGGCGCCGAGCTACCCACTCCGGATCATCGGTCCATCTGGATCTGGTGCGCCGGCGTGTAAGGAGGCTGAGGTCGATCTTCTCGTACCATGTGAGAATATGGTGAAGGATGGTATCGGCTGCGGCACGCCCAGCGGACTCTCTCCAGAGGTCAAGCTAGGTCTCAATCTCCATTAACTTCTCGACGAGAATCGTGATGGTATCCGGGCTACTCTCTCCGGGCCAGAATGTATTGAAAATGCGAACTGCAACGTCGAGGATATCCTTGCCATAATTCTTGATGATCTCCACGCGAGAGGACAAGCTGAACAATAGGTCCTCCATGTCTAAGGGAATGTTCTCACCATCAAGAGCGACGGGAGTACCCCTCTCTCGGCGAAATTTGGCAACCGCAGCGCTTGCAATAGAAGTACCCTCTGGAAAGTGGTCTGGAAACAAGGCAAAGGAAGAAGGTAAAGAAAAGACATATAAGGTAACCCGGAGAATTATGTCGGATAAGGGAAAGGAACTTATGAGAAATATGGCTATGGATCCGGGTTAACTCCTTGATGCAGTCATCGCGTCTTTTGCGAAGTTGGTCAAGCTTAGCGTTTGCCAACCCAAGATGGAGGTCGGATTCTCTGAGTAGGTCTTGGTCCTTGGAGATCTGGAGAGTAAGGTGCTCACACTCTTCTGTGAAGTTCTGGCCAACCTTTTGGAGCTCGGTTTGGTGCTGGGCCTTCATCTTCTCCATCTCAGCCTTGAGCTTGGCAATCTCATCGTCCTTAGTCCGGAGGAGAGCGAGCTCATCATCCTTTTTCTTCAGCTCGACTTGATGATGCCCTGCTTGTTCGAGAAAATGCAGCATCATATCAGGCACGGGCACACTATCCTCAAGCGATGCTGAAATAGTATGTTGACCCGGCAGAGCCGAGGAGTGAATGTTTGCCGAGCCAAGGAGAAGAAGAAATGGAAAACACTACGAGGTCGAACAAAATAGGACATACCCCGGATTTCCTCCAAGTTCTTCCGCATGATCTTGTTCTCAGCCTCCACCCCAGCTGCAGAAACCGAATGGGGAGATTAGTTCGGCGGAAGAAAGTGAAGAAAAACGGAGAGGTGCCGAGGGAGAAAATTACCCCTCTTTTCATGTTCGGCACTAAGTGCAACATGTTTTGCGCGTAGCATCTTGTGGGTATCTAGTAGGTGTTGGAATTCAGCGCTCCGGCGATTGATGGTTACCTGAAAAAAGTACAGAAGTGTAAAATTAGCTTGGTACATATTCGAAGTGTACAAGATCCGGGCCAAGTGGAACTTAACCCGGCTCTAGGTGTGTGCATATTCGAAGTGTACAAGATCCGGGCCAAGTGGAACTTAACCCGGCTCTAGGTGTGTGCAGATTCGAAGTTTACAAGATCCGGGCCAAGTGGAACTTAACCCGGCTCTAGGTGTGTGCAGATTCGAAGTGTACAAGATCCGGGCCAAGTGGAACTTAACCCGGCTCTAGGTGTGTGCAGATTCGAAGTGTACAAGATCCAGGCCAAGTGGAACTTAACCCGGCTCTAGGTGTGTGCATATTCGAAGTGTACAAGATCCGAGCCAAGTGGAACTTAACCCGGCTCTAGGTGTGTGCATATTCGAAGTATACAAGATCCAGGCCAAGTGGAACTTAACCCGGCTCTAGGTGTGTGCATATTTGAAGTGTACAAGATCCGGGCCAAGTGGAACTTAACCCGGCTCTAGGTGTGTGCAGATTCGAAGTTTACATGCAGCTACGTTAGTTTTCTAATGAGCATCCGGCCAAGTAACAAGCTACTCCACCGGAGGCTCGAGGACTAATGGTTATTATCTACAGCATGTAAAGGAGAAACGACATACCTCCATCATTCGCCCCGCGAGGTTAATTGACTTAGCGGTGGTATTCATCTGGGTGGAAAATTCTGCGGGGCCAAACTTTTCTGGGAGATTGTCGTTGTGGACGAACTCCGCCTTGTTCCAGTTCATGACGAACTCGATAAGGCTCGGAGGGTACCGCTCGCCGGTGGGCATATGGGGTGCCACCAAGCCCTTCGTGTGAGCTTCTTTCCTCTCAACAAGGGCAAGAGCTGGGCTGGTATGCAGAACCATCTGTTGCGCATCAGTTGGCTTGGCAGGAACATCCTTCACTGCTGGAGTTTTCTTGGGAAGCATTGATGCTAGGGTTCGCTGCCCAGCCTCGACATATGCAGACTTGGTGGCATCCGGAGCCTTTTTGCCCTTAGCTTGCTGGGAAGAAGTAACTGCGGTGGATTTCCCCTTAGAGGCTGCTGGAGTAGTTCCTCGCCGAGGCTGAGATGACTCGGACGAGGCGGAAGAACTTGGCAATGGAGCTCTTGTAGCTGGACTTGGAGCTGTGGTTGGTTTTCTTGGTGCTGGAACAGATGCTGGAGCCGGTTCGGTCGCTGATACTGGAACTACTGCTAGTGCTGGTGTTGAGATAGACTCGGTGGTTGTTGGTTGCAGCGATGCCGAGGTGGTGGACGCCGTCGCCTCGGCTGGACAGACCCCTCCCGCTCCGAGGTCGCGTTCCTCTCTATGAGCTACTGCGAAACTCGGAGCAGCCGTAGAACCTTCCGGAATAGGGCTCAACGGGCATGACTCGTCATCACGAGGAGGAGAAGGGCTGGACCAAAGGGGTGAAGAGATGCTTGATCCGCTCTGAGGGACCTCCACCGGAGGCTTGAAAAAGAGAATAATGTCAGAAGAGAAATTACCACGATGCAAGGAAAAGTGAGTTACGCAACGAAAAATGACTTACACATCCGAGGTTTTGGCCTCCTTGGGTTTCCGAGCCCTCCGTGCCGGGGCTTTGCCTGCCCGCTTGGAGGCAGTCTTGTCTCCGGCCTTCTTTTGCCTTTTTGTGGGCTGAGAAGGTTCAGAGGAAGAACTTGATGCGGCTCCGCGCTTCTTCTTTGACGCCACCGGAACCGGCTCGCCCGTAGCAAGTGGAGGATCCTCGTGGATATGCCCATCGGGGTTAGCTGATGCCGGAAAGGCAAAAGAAAGAGGGACAGCCTCAATAGGTTCAATCACGTCGACATCCGAGTCATCCTCATCATTGGGCCAATCTCTAAGAGAAGAGAATTTACCGCTGGGTCGTTTGGTAGCGTCGGTCATAGGGAGGAACATCTCCTGGTCCGGCTCCTTCATCCAGGATTTCTCGATCCGACGCCCACTTAAGGGTCGGATCCGTACCATCCTCGAGAGTTTGCTGAAGGAACAGCTGAGAAAAAGCAGGAAGAACAGAGTCAAAAATACAACAAAAACCGACACATATTTGATCCGAAATAAGTTTGCCCCATGAAGCTTACCGCGGGAGGGAGCCTGTCACGACAGTAGTGCTCGATTCCCCACGTCCATTCGGCGGAGAAATCCTTGTGGGTGGTGAAAAGAGCCTTAACCCGGCGAAAGATCTCCGTGTTGCTCAACTCGAAGGAGGAGGTTCGGTTGGGGTCGCGGCTGAAACTCATGTGGCACAACTTGTGGGTGCGCTTCTGGAGGGGAGAGATTCGGTTACGCACAAACGTGATCATAGCATCCTCGTTGCGCAATCCGAGTCTCTTCAGCTCCGCGAACCTCTTGTTAACTTGGTTGGCCAGAGCTGTAGGCTTCTTGGGGACCTCCTCCCAGAATTCCGTGTCAGGTAGACCCGGAGCGTAGGGCAGCAACCGAATCAAATCTTCAGTGCCCTCATTCCGAACATAGAAGAAGGTCTGGGCCCATCCTTTGCAGGAGTCAAGCCCGGTAACCCGGGGGAAAACGGAAAGTCACCGGGTGAGATGGAGGCAGCTCCGAATTGGGTGAGCTGCTTATCCTCCGACTCTACTTGGATGTTGGGGATGACTTGCGACGAAGGCTGAAAAACCGGATCCACAGCTCCTTCGTGGGCCATAGTCCGGTGTAGCCTTCGATCGTAGAGGCAAAGGCGGAGAGAGCGGTGATAGCGTTGGCTGGGAGATGGTGCGGCTACAAGTGGTAGGTCCTAACCCAATCCCGGAAGAAATCGCTCACCAGCAGACCAAATCCCCGTTGGAAGTGGGACAGGAACACGACAAACTCACCCGAATTGGGTGAGGGGGCCAGTTCAGCGGAGGGGAGATGAGCGGCGATGCCGGCAGGAATGCGTCGGGTCCGGTAGAGCTAGTCAAGGTCATCTTGACAGACCCATGATCCGGCCCACACGCCGCGGTCCGCCGCGGCGTCCTCCTCCTCCATCTCCTGCTCGGCAACGACGAGCTCCTCCTCCGTCATCTCGTATTCGCTATCCTCGCTAGAGCTAGCGGCGGCGGAGATCTGAGGCCTGGATTGGCGTGGACCCGTGGCGAAGAAGCTGCGTAGCGGTGGCTGCGATGCAGTGGCACGGGGAAGGTGCAGCGGCGGTGCTGCTGCGCACTGGCGGCGGCGCGGTCGCTAGGAAGACGAAGGAGAAAGGCAATGGGCAGAGGGGCGCAGAAGTGGAAAAATGCTAAGGGGTGCACCCCTCCGCTACTTAACCGCCCCCTGAGATGGGCGAGTGGGATCGCGCTGCGCCAACAAGCCACACGGTGTGGCCATGTATCACCTGCATCAGCCAATCAGAGAAAAGCCACACAGGGGGCCACAGAGTAGAAGCAATCCCATGATGTGACGCGCTGATGCGGTAAACGAGGAGGCAGGCATGACGTGACCCGCGCACAGTGATAACTGACAATTACTACGGCGGTTACTGTGCAGGCCCTTAAAATAAGACAACGTGATGATTAGCCTCCGCGTGGGTTGGCGTATGAGAGAAGGAAGCAGGGCTCGGATCAAACCATGGTAGCCATGGGATCCGAGCCAAAATGGTAACCCGGCCGGCAAGCGAAAACTTGGAACGTGCAAAGGGAACGTAAATCCATATAATCCGAGATAAAGAGCTAACCCGGAATTAAACATCCAAGGCTCAAACATAAATGAACCTGATGTGGCCTTAGCGCCCAAGGCAGCTAAGACCACACCAGCTTCGGGGACTAATGTTGGGGGGATACCCCCGGGTAGGGTCACTCCGGGGTATAAGGGCCGAGTTAGCCGAGGTTCGGCAAGGTCAAAGCGGATGCTGGCCGGGTCACCTCAAGGCAGGCCAGATCACGGAGTAACCCGGACCAGGGGGGTCGCCTAACATTGTCTCATCCGACTTAAGGAGTAAGTCGGAAGTGCTTGTCTAACTTATATGCAGGAACAGGTGTGGTCGGATCTACTATGATCCGGGTCCTCGCTTAGCTTCTGGGAGAAGGAAGGAATCTCTCTGGTCAAAAATAAGGTCCAGTACGCACTGCATGAGCGGAGAAAGCAAGGGCAGGACCACCGGGTCATGGACGACAAGGGTGACGACGCCCATGTCGGCTGACGCGGACGCTGCAGAGGCTTATGTCGCTAAAGCATGTGTGACGCGGGGGAAAAGCACCCCGATCAGGTTACCACTTTGGGAGGGGCATATTGTTAGGAATATGCCTCCACGTATGCCCTAGGCAGGGACCGAACTTCCTCTATATAAGGGGGGCTAGGTTTCTAGTAGAGGGGGTTGGTTGAGCTCTAGTTGGTTTGGTGATTCCATAGTCACTGGTTGAGTTCTTTGAGGCCATAGTCCTAGTTGATCTAGGGTTCTAGGGAAAAATAGTGGGCAAGAGTAAGAGAGCTCCTTCTTCCTCGTCTCGCCAATACAGCTCAAGGAGCACTTGTAATCTTGAAGGAAATCAATACAAACTTCTGTGTGGAGAATCACTCCACTATCCCTCCCTGGATTCCCCTAGCGTGTATTAGTCCCCACCTTTAGCCTATCCATGGCATCTGCCGTGACACCACCACGACATTGCTATTCCAAGTAAATTATTATTTTATCTACCTTCCAAATTAAACTTGTTATGTGAAAATTAGTGATTAAATCTCTCACGAACTTGATGGCACACTTTACTTTATTGCACTTAATAAACTTGAACCATTGTGTTCACCTATGTTGCGTATATGCTTGCGCTTTGTAAGTTGTGAATTAGCAGAACCATGCTGTCATGGGGAACGCTTTCAACATTGCACTGGTACTTTGTACCTAGTTGATATCATGTTCTTTTGTCTATGGATGTCGTCGGTGTGAAAGGAATGGGGAGCTTGTAAGTCCATGTAGTTATGCATGTGTGTTAGAGAATCGCCTGGGCCGCTGGTCTAATCCATGCTGACATGGTGGAAACCTGCAGCGTAACCATAACAAGCATCTATGAAGCATTCTTCTTATAAAAAAAGAGTCCAATATTGAGAAAGAAGAGAAAAAGAAAAAAAGAGATTATAAAAAGAGGAAAGAGAGAAAAAAGCACCATATTCCCATGGTAAATAAGAAGATTGCTGAGATACTTGTTGTCTGCTTGCCTTGTCATTTTGATATGGGGATTCTTTCGTATCATCGGGCAAGGGATACCCCGTTGGCGGTTCTCTATGATACACATATGCTTACGATGATAAGAACTTACCGGTGACTAAACTTGAGTAGCATGAGGAGCGGCCCTCGTATTCAAGGGACATGAGATTCTCAATTTACAACTTGTCAATGCATATCCTCACATTTGATCACTTTAACCTTAATCACCTAAATATGCCTATGATAGGGGCAATGAGAGCTGAAAGCTAGTAAGTACCATAATTTTTGGGAGCTCTTTATGAAACTCGAAATCCCTACTTCCCTCTGTGAAGGGCCTTTCTTTTACTTTGTAGTTGAGTCAGTAAACCTATTCCCTTCTATCTCAGCAAGTATTTTGAGTTGTTGTGTTTCATTCATTCATATGATGATTTATTAAATCATGTTTCTTATGTTCCTTGTTTTGCACTTTGCTCTTATCTTGATGTTTACTACTTCGAAAGCTATCATTTGAAAATCAGTTATTTGTGAACTCCAGCAAATTATCAACTATTCTTCGACCAAGAGCTAAGTTTTCCATTACCAATTATGATTTACTTTATGTATCTTTATTATGTTTCCTTTACTCATTGCAAGTTGAGTTATATAATAGTGAGTTGTCTTCTATTATGATCTATGTATTGATGAATGTGATGCTTCTTGTCCGTATTCTTTTATCGACTCTTCACTCCATAAACCAGAGGTCATGTTTATTGAGCTCAGTTTCTAAGCTTGGGGGGACAAGCGAAGTCTAAGCTTGGGGGGAGTTGATACGTCCATTTTGCATCACTATTCTATGTCATAATTCACTGTTATTCACTGATATATTTCGTATTGAGAGGTGATACTTATGTTATTTCATCTGTTTTTGCATGGTTGATGACTTTTGGAGCATGGACTGCTGCAGTCAGGATTCTGATGGAAAAGGTGCTGTTTGGAGGCAAAATTCGCGAAGATCAGAAAATCTATGAAAATATACGGAAAATCCTATTTTTCCAGAAGACGAAGGAAGCCAGAAGGAGGCTAGAGATGGGCCACAGGGGGCCCACCCACCCCCTGGCACGGGCCACCCTGGGCCGCGCCACCAGGTGGTGTGGCCGCCCTGGTCCACCCCTGGCACTCCCCTCTGGCGTATATTATCCTCCCGAAACCCTAAGACTCGGGGAGCGACCACAGAAAGATTCCCCCACCTCTGTGTGGCGTAAAACACCGAGAGAGAAAGATCTCTCCGGCAGACAGATTTCTGCCGGGGGAATTCCTTCCCGGAGAGGGGAGATTGTCGCCATCAACACCACCATTAAGCTAGACTTCATCGGGATCATCCTCATCATCAGCACCACCATCATCACCCTCAGCACCCTCATCACCATCTCCATATTGCTGTAACAATTGCGTTGAATCTTGCATAGTTCATAGGGGAAACTTTCCCGGTGTTGATTACTCTTTGTAGTTGATGCTATTGAGTGAACCATTGAATTATTGTTTATGTTCAGATTGTTATACTTCATTATTCCATCTCTGATCATGATCCATATGATGTCTTGTGAGTAGTTCGTTTTGTTCTTGAGGACATGGGAGAAGTCATGTTGTTAGTAGTGGAATTGTGTTGAGAAAGATTCAATAGTTTAATATTTAAGTTGTGGTGTACTTCTTCTAGTGGTGTCATGTGAACGTCGACTACATGAAACTTCACCTATATGGGCCTAGGGGAATGCATTGTGTATTTGGCTACTAATCGTAGGGGTTGCCGGAGTGACAGAAACCTGAACCCCCGTTAGGAAACCATTGCACAAGGGACGTAAGGGTCTTAGAGTTTAAAGTTGTGGTTAGGTTTCTACCTTAATTACTTTCTTGTACTTACGGATGTTTGCAAGTGGTATAATCACAAGTATGTATTAGTCCTAGGAAGGTTGGTACATTAGCACATGTTCACCCACACAACACTTAGCAAGCTAAAGAAGATTAATCAACTATATGAAGCGAAAGCACTTGATAGTCTTCCCATGTGTCCTTGAGAACGTTTGGTCATCTTAAGTAATACAACCTGCTTGTCCTTTGCTGCATAAAGGATTGGGCCACTTGCTTCATTTATTCCTACTGTCTTTTGTTTACTCATACTTTGTTTACTTGCTTTATCAAAAACCCCTAAAAATCCGTTTGCTAAGTATTTGCAGAGAATTCCTGATCCATACCACTAGCCAGCACCTTCTGCTCCTCGTTGGGTTCGACACTCTTACTTATCGAAAATACTGCGATACACCCCCTATACTTGTGTGGCATCCCGCTAAAACCACTACTAGAAAATCGCGGTGTTTTTGTGCATTGCATCATCATGACCGCGAGCTCATGTCATCATGCCACATTGCATTTGAGCATCGTCATCATCATGCATCTGTTTGTCTGAAACTATTTTCGAAAAACCCTATTTCTGTTTTCTAAATACCTAGTCTTTATTTCAAATCAAAACTCGGGCTTGGCCGGAATATTTTTTTATCTACAAACGGATTTCAAAAGCCCCGTTTTAAACAAATAAATTTTTTTATATTATTTTTAGGAGGCAGCCCGCCAGGCCCGAAAGCCCGGCCGGCCACCTCGAAACCCTAAATCTAATCTACCTAGACCTAACCCTAAGATAACCCTATCTACCCTAGCCCTCCGCGGCCACACACACAACACACGCAACGCACTCACGCAGCACACACGCACCCCATGCGCCACAGTCGCATGCACCTGCCGTAGCCGACCACACCCCGCCGCCACCTGATCTCCATCGCCACCCCACCCGAGCCAATCCCTGCTCGCCACCTCACCCCACACGCACGCTGCCAGTCGATCAACCCAACCATCCTCCCACGCAACCTCCCACGCACGCAATGCCCACCGTAGAGCCACCCCGACCCGCGTCGTTCTCCCTGCCGCACTCATCGATCCCTCCCCACAACCGCTCCCGCCTGGCCCCACCATGTCAACCGCCCCCGACTGATACTTCCCTGGCATCAGCCCGCTCGTTGCGCCCCTGGGCCGCTTCCACACGCCACGGACAGCGCCCCGGTCCCGCCCCCATCGAACCATCTCGGTCCACCCCATGGTCACGAAACCTACCCCTCGCTTCTCCCCCTCGTGGCCCACCTCCTGTCACCTTCCTCCTCATCCTGATCCCCAACCTCTGCCTCCTCCATCCCGCATGCCACCACCGCCACCGAAGCCCCACCTTCATCTCCCTCCCAAGCTCGGCCCCACCGCCACGGACGGCCGCGACGCCCGCGCCCGAGGTCCTCCGGCCCCGAGCTCCTCCACCGCCCTCGTGTTCGTCGCCCTCTCCCCCAATTCCTGCTGCCACATCGCCTCCTCCTCCGGCCGATCCCCGTCGCCAGGCCGCCTCTCCGTCGCCCCCGTAGTCGCCATCCACCTTCCCGCCTCCCTTGCTGTGGTCCTCGATGCCATCCGCCCTACGAACTGTCCTCTGCGCTCCGGGTCGCCTCTCCCGTCGCCACCACCCTGCTCGTCCCCGCCGGCCCATGCCGCCGCCTCGCTGACCGCCCTCGACCTCAGCCCCGTCGAGCCCATCCTCGATGCCTCCGCTGCGACGCCTTCTCCGCCTCGGGTCGCCCGACCGCTGCTGCTGTTCTCTGCCCCAAACCACGCTGCATCGCTGGCCACCCCGGTGATCCCGCCTCTGCTGCCCCCGCTCTCCTCGTTGCCCGGGACCTGCACAGCGCCACCGCGGCTTTCTCATGGTCGGCCTCGAGGTTGCGTCCACTGCTCCACCGTCGCTCCAGGATGCCCTCGTTGTCTCCTTGATCTCCTTGTCGCCTCCTTGTCCCGACACTGCCTCCGGCCGTGTAGTAGCCATAGGCCAGCGGGCTCGTCCATCCCCTGCACCTTCTCCAAGAGTCTCTTACGTCATGACCAACAATTTTTTGTCAGATAGTGTGACCGTGTTATGGTGTTTTGGGTGTAGTGGTGTCCTGACAATGTATGTGTTGAGGTGAAGTGAAGATGGCCTTGTTGCGCTGCCACGTATCAAGACCTCCCCGCGGACGAGAACAAGATGTTGGACAAGGGCGTAAGTGGCGTCAACAAGATCTCCCGAAGACCAGCTATGCAGAACACATGTCCACCGACCATCGAGGCCGGAGGCCGCAAGTTCTCCGTCATGGATCCCGGAGCCTCGAAACCGAAGACGCTCTTGCCAAACTGAACCCCTGTCGCACCAAGTTCTTCCTCACGGATCCGGACACCTCGAGTTCCCTTCACGGATCCAAAGACCGAGCCCTGGAAGGCCGATCCCGCCGAGACCGAACCCGGACCACATTGAACCCCAAGATCTTCGACCCCTAATGTGATCCCCTTTTCCGAGACCCTATTTTTATAATATGGCATTATCAACTGTCGCATAATAAATTGTTCATGCTTGCATACATGTTTGTGGTTTGGGGGCATTATGCCGATTCACCTCATAATTAAATATGGAGTGTTTATGCGGGATATCTTTGTCTTATTCCGGACTCCATTTAAATTGGTGTAGAGAACCGATGCCATGTGTTGCCTTGATAATACAACATTTAAATTGCGGGGTTGTTAAATAACTGGAACCATTTAATTAATTGTCGGGACCCGGTTCCGCTTAATATTGCCTAATTGCACCGCATCTGTGCCATGCCATGCATCATATCATAATCATGCCGGATCTTCTGCCGTAGTATTAAATATTGCATCTGGTGTTTCTTCTAGTGTTTGCTTCTTTGTGGATTAGGCTGATGAGTTGATGCGAGTATCGACAAGTTCTCCGGATATGAACCTTTGGCTATGTTTTCCCAGGCGAGCATCTCCCCCCTTCTACCTATTTTGCATTTATAGTCTTTATTTCCCCTATTGATCTATTGCTATCCGTGTTGCGATGCTTTAGTTTCCATGCACCAGTTAAACCCCATGCAGCCTCTATATTGCCTTGGACACCTCCTATTACCTGTGTTTGGTAGATAGCTGGCCTTGCGAGTCGTAGTTGCTTGCTCAGGTGCGATCTCGTGTTGTCAAGTACCACAGTTGTTGGAATGCTGGCAGATGTTTATGGTGGAGATGATCATGACTTTAAATACAACTATTAAAATGCTAGATATAACTAATGCAGAGGCATCGGTGGGTAATAGATGTTATTTGGTTCTTCCACGCTCACTTGTGTCCCGTAGGACCCCGAGTACTTGATACCTGTTCCTTGACTATTCGCACTATCCACATACGGGAGACTCTATGAATCCCCCTTAGCCAAAGCTTGATTCATTTCTTATTTCTTGGGGCCACAAGTAGTTTGGGGCTTTATTACTATCCTGTACTTATGCCATGCTTACTTCTTTATTTACGATTGTGCGTGGAGCACCTGTACTGTTTTGGAACGTGGAATGTTTTCGCGGTATCGACAAGCCCAGTCACACTTTCTGGTTCCCAGTCGTTTACAGCCATTGACACAAACCCTGGGTCCATCTCGGAGCCGACCAACTTTGTTGCGGGTAGCTTAGTGGGGTGGCCCCCTGAAATATTTTATGAATCCTGTGATTGCTTTGTCGTGAAAGCCTCGTTGGGTTTTGATTTGCTTTTTCCGAGGTTGATCATGTGTGTGTTGCTATTTGTGCACCCCTGCAGGGTAAATCTTTCTGAAAGCCGTGTCCGCGGTTATGGACGACTTGGAGCACAGTATCTCGATCATAGACAAGCATAACTAAAGTAGTGCTATAAATTTGACTTAATATGTGACTAGTAATTCAGCTTCACTACAATGGATTGGATAATAAAAATGCCAACAACTGATGGATATGTGGTGATTTGTGTCATACTATACCGGCCTAGTAAGTATTGCAACTCCAATGGAATGTGATAAAAGTGCCAACAACTGCTGGGTTTTGGGATTCTTCAGGACCATTATATCTGACTAGTAAATGTTCCAACTACAATGGAATGTTAACTAAAACTGCCCACTACTTATGCTATCAGGATGACTCATGCTATCTATATCTGATTAGTAAGTGCTGCAACTATAACAGAATGAGTAAAATTGCCAACTGTGTGGGTTCCTTGGACCGCCTTCCTCGTTTGGTCTCGAGGGGGAAATACCAGGATGGGTATGTTTGGTGTTAGCTTCAGGTAGGATCCGAATAGGTCTTTCTTACCCCTCTCTAATAGCCACCAGTGATACCGAGTCTCTATAGGTTGTTTACTGCCGTTGCGCTGCCGCTTCAGCCCACCATACCTATGTAGGCGAGAGCCGCCGAATTCTAGCCTCGCCGTGTACTGGCCTCAGTACTAACGCTCCTCTTTTTCCTTTGCCCTTTGTCGGCACCCCTTTTGTTTTAGCAGGGTTGAGATCGACGTCGTTAGCAGGGTTACCCTTCCGGCTTGGCCTGGTCAGGGTTATGGACGCCATTGGTTATTCTTCAGGGCTCTTAGCCCCATTTGCATCTTGTCCGTACTCGGACGCTGCAACGTTTTCAAGGTGATTTGGATCATTGTATTATATATCTGTATTCTTGACTCGCTGAGTCGCTGTTGTATATATATTTGTTCTGTGGGTCCCATCGAGGACTGTTGTGTAATGGTATTACTTCGTTTCCACCCGCACGAAAGTGCCTAGTGGGCGTCCTTGAATCGTTTCTATGCGGGTTTGGCGGAAAGGGCTGAAACTTGCATAGGGCCGATTCGAGGGTGTTACAAAGTGGTACCAGAGCTCAGTTGTTACGATACCCCACTTGTCCACCCTATAGGATAACCTAGCTAACGGCCGAAGTAGAGTGTCAAAACTATTTTTGCAAAAGTCGGTTGTATAGATCTGATTAGGTCTATTTTACTCCTTACCCCTCTGCTATTCTCCTCTTACCTCTGCATGTTTTGGATCTGTTCTCTTATCTTTTCTTCGAGTCTAGGAATTCTCGTGGTTGGGTTATCCGTCGTACCTTCAGGGTTTCGCTTCCTTCTTTGGTAACGGTGCTTCTACATCCGGTCTTCGTGCTATCTGAGGAATCCTTCATATGTTGGACTTCTCTCTGTTCCTTCTTGTGCCTTATGGTGTTTTCTGACACGACGACATCATCTACGTTAGATCCGATGAAGAGCCTGCATCATTCCTTTGTTCTCCAAACATCGCTTGTAAAGATCTTCAGTCTGAATTCCGAGAGTTGGTTGCACGATTCTTTTGTTCATGTACAGAGTAATGCTTTGAGTGTGGGATGGAGTAGCTACCATACCACTACTCTTATCATTCGCTTTTGTACATTGAATGGGACATCAATGCGATTTACTCCTTCTACGGAAGTTAAAGGTGACCTTATCTTTTGATACCTTTATCTTTGTCCTTTGTTATCCGGAGTGTTCTCTCGATAGACGTGAGCAACGACCCCTTGTTGGTGGTGTCGTCGATTTCAAGAGGGACCAAGAATCTTTGTTAGTGGTGTCGCGAGGACTTACACGAAGTGAGAAGATTCAGATCATTGGCCTTCTCCCAGGTACCATGAGGCGGATCTCGAGGGTGAGATCCCTTGTTAGTGGTGTCGAAATGTGGCATCCCGCTAAAACCACTACTAGAAAATCGCGGTGTTTTTGTGCACGGCATCATCATGACCGCGTGCTCATGTCATCATGCCACATTGCATTTGAGCATCGTCATCATCATGCATCTGTTTGTCTGAAACTATTTTCGAAAAACCCTATTTCTGTTTTCTAAATACCTAGTCTTTATTTCAAATCAAAACCCGGGCTTGGTCGGAATATTTTGTTTCGTCTACAAACGGATTTTAAAAGCCCCATTTTAAACAAATAAAAAAATTATATTATTTTTAGGAGGCAGCCCGCCAGGCCCGAAAGCCCGGCCGGCCACCTCCAAACCCTAAATCTAATCTACCTAGATCTAACCCTAAGCTAACCCTATCTACCCCAGCCCTCCGCCGCCACACACACAGCACACGCAACACACTCACGCAGCACACACGCACCCCACGCGCCACAGTCGCATGCACCTGCCGCAGCCGACCACACCCCGCCGCCACCTGATCTCCATCGCCACCTCACCCGAGCCAATCCCTGCTCGCCACCTCACCCCACACGCACGCTGCTGGTCGATCAACCCAACCATCCTCACACGCAACCTCCCACGCACGCAATGCTCACCGTAGAGCCACCCCGACCCGCGTCATTCTCCTTGCCGCACTCATCGATTCCTCCCCACAACCGCTCCCACCTGGCCCCACCATGTCAACCGCCCCCGACCGAAACTTCCCCGGCATCAGCCCGCTCGTTGTGCCCCTGGGCCGCTTCCACACGCCACGGGCAGCGCCATGGTCCCGCCCCATCGAACCATCTCGGTCCACCCCGCGGTCACGAAACCCACCCCTCGCTTCTCTCCCTCGTGGCCCACCTCCTGTCACCTTCCTCCTCATCCTGATCCCCAACCTCTGCCTCCTCCATCCCGCATGCCACCACCGCCATCGAAGCCCCACCTTCCTCTTCCTCCCAAGCTCGGCCCCACCGCCACGGACGGCCGCGACGCCCGTGCCCGAGGTCCTCCGGTCCCGAGCTCCTCCGCCGCCCTCGTGTTCGTCGCCCTCTCCCCCAATTCCTGCCGCCACATCGCCTCTTCCTTCGGCCGATCCCTACCGCCAGGCCGCCTCTCCGTCGCCCCCGCAGTCACCATCCACCTCCCCGCCTTCCTCTCTGTGGTCCTCGATGCCATCCGCCCTTCGAACCATCCTCGGCGCTCCGGGCCGCATCTCCCGTCGTCACCACCCTGCTCGTCCCCGCCGGCCCATGCTGCTGCCTCGCTTACCGCCCTCGACCTCGGCCCTGTCGAGCCTGTCCTCGATGCCTCCGCTGCGACGCCTTCTCTGCCCCGGGTCGCCCGGCCGCTGTTGTCGTTCTCTGCCCCAAACCATGCTGCATCACTGGCCACCGCGGTGATCCCGCCTCTGCGGCCCCCGCTCTCCTCGTTGCCTGGGCCCTGCACAGCGCCACCGCGGCTTCCTCACGATCGGCCTCGAGGCTGCGTCCACTGCTCCACCGTCGCTCCAGGATGCCCTCGTTCTCTCCTTGATCTCCTTGTCGCCTCCGTGTCCCGACACTGCCTCCGGCCGTGCAGTAGCCATAGGATAGCGGGCTCGTCCATCCCCTTGAGCTTCTGCAAGAGTCTCTTCGTCATGACCAACAATTTTTCGTCAGATAGTGTGACCGTGTTGTGGTGTTTTGGGTGTATTGGTGTCCTGACAATGTATGTGTTGAGGTGAAGTGAAGATGGCCTTGTTGCGCTGCCATGTATCAAGACCTCCCCGTGGACGAGAACAAGATGTTGGACAAGGGCGTAAGTGGCGTCGACAAGATCTCCTGAAGACCAGCTATGCAGAACACATGTCCACCGACCATCGAGGCTGGAGGCTGCAAGTTCTCCATCATTGATCCCGGAGCCTCGAAACCGAAGACGCTCTCGCCAAACTAAACCCCTACCGCACCAAGCTCTTCCTCACGGATCCGGACACCTCGAGTTCCCTTCATGGAACCAAAGACCGAGCCCCGGAAGGCCGATCCCGCCAAGACCGAACCCAGACCACATCGAACCCCAAGATCTTCGACCCCTAATGTGATCCCCTTTTCCAAGAACCTATTTTTATAATATGGCATTATCAACTATCGCATAATAAATTGTTCATGCTTGCATACATGTTTGTGGTTTGGGGGCATTATGCTGATTCACCTCATAATTAAATATCGAGTGTTTATGCGGGATATATTTGTCTTATTCCGGACTCCATTTAAATTGGTGTAGCAAACCGATGCCATGTGTTGCCTTGATAATACAACATTTAAATTGCGGGGTTGTTAAATAACTTGAAACGTTTAATTAATTGTCGGGACCCGGTTCCGCTTAATATTGCCTAATTGCACCGCATCTGTGCCATGCCATGCATCATATCATAATCATGCCGGATCTTCTGCCGTAGTATTAAATATTGCATCCGATGTTTCTTCTAGTGTTTGCTTCTTCGCAGATTAGGCCGATGAGTTGATGCGAGTATCAACAAGTTCTCCAGATATGAACCTTCGGCTATGTTTTCCCAGGCGAGCATCTCCCCCCTTCTACCTATTTTGCATTTATAGTCTTTATTTCCCCTGTTGATCTATTGCTATCCGTGTTGCGATGCTTTAGTTTCCGTGCACCAGTTATACCCCGTGCAGCCTCTATATTGCCCTGGACACCTCCTATTACCTGTGTTTGGTAGATAGCTTGCCTTGCGAGTCGTAGTTGCTTGCTCAGGTGCGATCTCGTGTTGTCAAGTACCACAGTTGTTGGAATGCTGGCAGATGTTTATGGTGGAGATGATCATGAATTTAAATACAACTATTAAAATGCTAGATATAACTAATGCAGAGGCATCAGTGGGCAATAGATGTTATTTGGTTCTTCCACGCTCACTTGTGTCCCGTAGGACCCCGAGTACTTGATACCTCTTCCTTGACTATTCGCACTATCCACATACGGGAGACTCTATGAATCCCCCTTAGCTAGAGCTTGATTCATTTCTTATTTCTTGGGGCCACAAGTAGTTTGGGGCTTTATTACTATCCTGTACTTATGCCATGCTTACTGCTTTATTTACGATTGTGCGTGGAGCACCTGTACTGTTTTGGAACATGGAATGTTTTCGCGGTATCAACAAGCCCAGTCACACTTTCGGGTTCCCAGTCGTGTACAGCCATTCACACAAACCCTGGGTCCGTCTCGAAGCCGTCCAACTTCGTTGTGGGTAGCTTATTGGGGTGGACCCCTAAAATATTTTATGAATCCTGTGATTGCTTTGTCATGAAAGCCTCGTTGGGTTTTGATTTGGTTTTTCCGAGGTTGATCGTGTGTGTGTTGCTATTTGTGCACCCCTGCAGGGTAAATCTTTCTGAAAGCCGTGTCCGCGGTTATGGATGACTTGGAGCACAGTATCTCGATCATAGACAAGCATAACTAAAGTAGTGCTAGACTTAATATGTGACTAGTAATTCAGCTTCACTACAATGGATTGGATAATAAAAATGCCAACAACTGATGGATCTGTGGTGATTTGTGTCATACTATACCGGCCTAGTAAGTATTGCAACTCCAATGGAATCTGATAAAAGTGCCAACAACTGCTGGATTTTGGGATTCCTTAGGACCATTATATCTGACTAGTAAATGTTCCAACTACAACGGAATGTTAACTAAAACTGCCCACTACTTATGCTATCAGGATGACTCATGCGATCTATATCTGATTAGTAAGTGCTGCAACTATAACGGAATGAGTAAAATTGCCAACTGTGTGAGTTCCTTGGTCCGCCTTCCTTATTTGGTCTCGAGGGGGAAATACCAGGATGGGTATGTTTGGTGTTAGCTTCAGGTAGGATCCGAATAGGTCTTTCTTACCCCTCTCTAATAGCCGCCAGTGATACCGAGTCTCTGTAGGTTGTTTACTGCCGCTGCGCTGCCGCTTCAGCCTACCATACCTATGTAGGCGAGAGCCGCCGAATTCTAGCCTCGCCGTGTACTGGCCTCAGTACTGACTCTCCTCTTTTTCCTTTGCCCTTTGTCGGCACCCCTTTTGTTTTAGCAGGGTTGAGATCGACGTCGTTAGCAGGGTTACCCTTCCGGCTTGCCCTGGGCAGGGTTATGGATGCCATTGGTTATTCTTCAGGGCTCTTAGCCCATTTGCATCTTGTCCATACTCGGACGCTGTAACGTTTTCAAGGTGATTTGGATCTTTGTATTATATATCTATATTCTTGACTCACTGAGTCCCTGTTGTATATATATATATCTGTTCTGTGGGTCCCATCAAGGACTGTTGTGTAATGGTATTACTTCGTTTCCACCCGCACGAAAGTGCCTTGTGGGCGTCCTTGAATCGTTTCTATGCGGGTTTGGCAGAAAGGGCTGAAACTTGCATAGGGCCGATTCGAGGGTGTTACAACTTGTGGGTCATCAGTGAGCGGTTTTGACAGGACGTGACGAAAATTGGGTCCCATTTTCTGACTTGGACTTGACCTAACGTGCGTAATCTCTATTTTAACTGTGCCTCCTCGATTCTCACGCGTAATGGGAGGAGTGGAGCGACGGTTCGTGGTTTACTCTGCCACGCGTCGACATTGATTTGTGCCACGCGTCTGCTTTGTTTTCTCCTGGCCGTTGGATGGCATCGTTGATGAGGTTAAGTAGAGATCCGATGTGCGGTAATTACCCACAACTCATCTTCCTCCTCGCCCACAGCCTCCATCGCTGCTCCTTTCTGCTCCATTGCTCTCATCCCCTTTGTGGCACTGGACAACCTTCGCACTTTTCCCAGTTACTTTCTACGCTCCCACCGCAAACGCCAGATGGGGAAGAAGAAGGGAAACTCTGATGTTGGATCTATGACTGCCAATATTGCGACCAAGAAGAAGGGCACCGCCACCGTGGGCACCAGCACTTCCGCAGGAGCTGGGAAGAAGAAGGGCCAGGAACCCGCATCACGAATGGGTCGTGGCGTCCATCCACCATCAAGCCTTCAAAGCTCTTCACCCAACGCCAAGATGGAGCGCTCTCCGCCATGGCGGATGACTGCCGCATCCCCGACGATGACGTAATCCCTCTTCCTCTCGGCTGGTTTCCCGTGATGTTCCTCGCGTTAATTATTTGCGGTCTTTCTCTCCCCCTTCACAAATTTGTGAGGGGCTTGCTTTGTTTCTACGGGCTCTAGCTGCACTAGTGATACGTCCAAAACGTATCTACTTTCCCGAACACTTTTGCTATTGTTTCTTCTCTAATTTGTCTGATTTGGATGCAACTAATGCGGACTAACGCTGTTTTCAGCAGAATTGCTTTGGTGTCTCGTTTTTGTGCAGGAAATCAACTTTCAGGAAAAATCCCGGAAAATATCGCAAAACTCCTATTTTACCAGAAGACTCATGGAGCCAGAAGACGGGACGGAGAGGGGCCACGAGGGGCCCACACCACCTGGTGGCGCGGGCCAGGCCAGGCTGCACCAGGGGGTGGTGTGGCTGCCTCGGTCTCCGCCTCGACCTCTCCTTTCGCCTACATAAGCCCTCTGACCTAAAAACAAAGGGGGGGTTCGATGATTTTCCAGATAGAGTTCTGCTGCGCCGCCACCACTAGAAACCGCGATTCGGAACCAGGAACTCCGTTCTAGCACCCTGCCGAGATGGGGAATTGGAGGAGATCATCGCCACCATCATCACCAACGCTTCTCCATCAACCATCCATGATTCCCCCATCCATGAGTGAGTAATCCCCCGCAGTAGGCTATGGGGATGGTAGGGATTGGATGAGATTGTTCATGTAATTGCATCAGATTGTTAGGGCATGGTGCCTAGTATCTATTGTTAGTGCTTTTTGACATTGTTGCAACTTGTTATGGTTAATGCTTGTCACTATGGCCCGAGTGCCATAATTTCAGATATGAACATGTTATTGATTCATGATGATATTATTGTTTATGATCTTACCTGCAAGTTGTATACACATATTATTGTCCGGAACCCGAGGCCCCGAAGTGACAGAAATTGGGATAACCAGAGGGGATGGCTATGATGTGAGGATCTAGTGTGTTCACGGAGTGTTAATGCTTTGCTCCGTTGCTCTATTAAAAGGAGCACCTTAATTGTCAGTAGATTCCCTTGAGGCCCCGCTGCAATGGGCTGGCAAGACAAAAGATGTTGTGCAAGTTCTCATTACGAGCACGTATGACTATATATGGAACACATGATTATGATTATTTAGTACTTGGATACTTTATCTTATTTATCTACAAATGCCCTATGTCTTGATTATTACAAGAATTGTCTTGTCCATGCAACGCCCGTCCATCCATCCCTATGCCTACCGCACTTTAATCCTAATGTTTACTGCAATTGTTACTACTGTCTTTATTTTCCTACTGCTATTACCTTGCTATTACTACTACAAAACTGTTGCTACTGATAAACTACTGCAAGAAAGATTGATTCCAGGTGCATCTGAATTGACAACTCAGTTGTTAAGTCTTATAAATATTCTTTGGCTCCCGTTGTGTCGAATCAATAAATTGGGTTTTACTTCCCTTGAAGACTGTTGTGATCCCCTATACTTGTGGGTCATCAAGACTATTTTCTAGCGCCGTTGTCGGGGAGAATGGCTCTATTTATAAAGTTCACTTGGAATTATTATTGTCCACTGCTATCCATTCATCATGGGTAAAACTCGTGATGGAAAAGTTCATATATTAGCATCCACTACAAGGAGACTACAGCTCTGAACACCTCTGTTGCTCTTGATTCACCATCTGTAATGAGTAAGCTCCTTACACCACCACCACATACACATGTTACACATAACTGCTACTTCTGCTGAACCTGAAATTCCTTCTGATACTTATGATGCTACTTCTACTATGCTTGATGAGAGTGGTTCATTAGGTCCTTTTCTATATGCTACAATTGCTAGAACTATTGGAAACACTGAAACTCCTAATGAAGATACTTCTACACCTGTTAGTTCACCTGAGTGTAGAGAGAGCTATGATCTTGATGACGGTTATAATTGAAATGACAGATGAATTTATTGAAGAATGTCGAAACACTCATGGTGCAAGTGCTACTATGAGTCTTCTTGAGAGACGTATTGTTAGACCTGAATTATCTCCTAATGCTAAGTTTGCTACATCTCCCATAAACATTAAAGATAAGGATTATGATTTCTCTCTTGATTTATCTTACATAACCACTGTTGAGAAAGAACCTTTTTGTGGGACTGAAAATGAAAGTGATGTAGCACATATGACTGAGCTTTCTACCATGAGTGGCTTATTTTCTAATGATATTAACATGTGCACCTACTTTGTTGCTAAATTTTTCCCTTTTTCATTGACAGGAGAAGCTAAAGCTTGGTTTAATAATTTACCTCCTCGATCTATTGATAGCCCTCATTTCTTGATTGATATTTTCTTTCAGAAATATTTCCTTCCTAGTGCTCGACATGCCATTTTGCAGGAACTTTTTGATTTTAAATAGGGAGAAGAGGAGGAATTGCCTGAATCATGGGCAAGGTTTTGTGCCTTAATTCACACATAGCCTGGATGTCCAATACCTAAAAATGAGCTTCTTGATATATATTATAGGGATTTCTATTTTCGTGCCCTCGGTTCATTAGTAGTACTCAGTTTTCCCGTACCGCTTAGTTTTTCCTCACTTTTGCCCATATCCTTGTACGAAATTCTCACATGGTCTGAAACTCGTCGTCTTCTAGCCTTGCCGTTACATGATGACAAGTGGGGCCATGTTTAGTCGGGTCCCATAGTGGACCCTCGCCGTTACGTGCTGACGAGTAGGACCATGTTCTGTCGGGTCCCATAGTGTACCCTTGTTGTTACATGCTGACAAGCGGGGCCACGTTCAGTCGATTCCCGTAGTGGACACCTCTCTCAACTTATCCAAATCAGCATCGGATCCACAGTTTATCCATGTGAGCGCTGGACCCACAGCTTACCCAGGTTGGCGTTGCAAGATGGGACCCCGATCCAGGCCCGCGCCCGCGCGCCTGTGCTGTTGCTTCATTTTCATATAGTGAAATGTAATGCATATACGGAAATTATACGAAAGTTATACACCTTTGAACTCTTTTAATCGCACTTAGGACATGATAATGTTATGCTAATAAAATCTTGATCATTTATCATTTCCATGGAGTGAAAATATAATGCATAAACTTGTGTATACAAAAATTATACACCTTTGAACTCTTTGAAATCGCACTTAATACGTGATAATGTCGTGCTAAGAAAATCTTGAGAGATTATTATTTTCTCCCCCATTTTCGTAGAGTGGAATGTAATGCATAAACTTGCATATACGAAGTTTATACACCTTTGAACTCTATGAAATCGCACTTAATACGTGATAATGTTGTGCTAAGAAAATCTTGAGAGATTACCATTTCCATGGAGTGAAATACAATGCATAAAATTGCGTATACGAAGTTTCTACACCTTTGAACTCTTTGAAATCGCACTTAATACGTGATAATGATGTGCTAAAAAACTTGAGAGATTATCATTTCCATGGAGTGAAATATAATGCATAAACTTGCGTATACAAAAGTTATACACCTTTGAACTCTTTGAAATCGCACTTGGGTCGTGATAATGTTGTGCTAAGAAAATCTTGAGAGATTACCATTTCCATGGAGTGAAATATAATGCATAAACTTGCGTATACAAAAATTATACACCTTTGAACTCTTTGAAATCGCACCTAGGTCGTGATAATGTTGTGCTAAGAAAATACTGATCATTTATCATTTCCATGGAGTTAAATATAATACATAAACTTGGGTAGACAAAAATTATACACCTTTGAACTCTTTGAAATCTCACTTAGGTCGTGATCATGTTGTGCTAAGAAAATCCTGATCATTTATCATTTCCATGGAGTCAAAATATAATGCATAAACTTGTGTATACAAAAATTATACACCTTTGAACTCTTTGAAATTGCACTTAATACGTGATAATGTTGTGCTAAGAAAATCCTGATCATTTATCATTTCCATGGAGTGAAATATAATGCATAAACTTGCATATACAAAAATTATACACCTTTGAACTCTTTGAAATCACACTTAATACGTGATAATGTTGTGCTAAGAAAATCTTGATCATTACCATTTCCATGGAGTGAAATATAATGCATAAATTATACACCTTCGAACACGTTCCTTTCAAATTATATTCAAGTTCATTTGTTTATGGAGTTAAAGTACCGGCGGCATAATCGTTATTTTGCACGGATAGAGGGGTGCCCCCCGACAGATATATGGGTTATCCTGTACGCTAGATCATAGAGGATCAACGGTTGGTAGGCATGATCCATGTGACAACTGTCTCAACCAATCAGAGCGTAGCTGCGAAGATGAGCACAGGTGCAAGAGATGGATACAAAGAGAGGGGAAAAGTGAGTAGCACTTAAGAACCAAGGGCAAAACTGAGTAGAACTTAAAAACCAAGGGCAAGACTGACAAAGGGATTCAAATAGAAAATAGAAAAAGATTTTAGAAATGGAAAATGCATCTTGTATACAATAAAATACATCTTGGCATACATCAAACTATTTGCAATTCAAATATACACCAGTTTGACAATTATTGCCTCATTCAGACAAACTATGTTTTGGGGAGGGATGTTTTGGGAAGAGGCTTGAGTAGAAAGCCATGAACCTTCATAGATAGTAGGTGATTTGAGAAGTGGTGATTTAGGTTAAAACTTGGTTTATATACATTTCTTATGGTGGCAGGTCACATGATAAGACTCCCTAGGTAGATGCCACTATGTTTTGCTCTTTTTGAATTTGTTGTGCATAAAATGATTCAATTATCTAGCTAAAACCTATTCGTTGAATCTCTATTGACCAGCCACCGGAGGGTAAAACTGAGTATATTGCAAACGGTAGTGTTAGTAATGGAGGGTGCAACTGAGTAGAACCAAACTGTCAGTGTTACACTCGAGGGCAAAACTAAGTACAACTGAGTCGCCAGGATTAGACACGAGGGAAAAAACGCGACTCACGGTATGCATGTGCGGTGCATGGGGCGGTGGTGAACACGTGTTGTCGTGCACGGTGCAGTAGTGTACGCGGTGCACGGTAGTGAAATGAAACGTTCCTTCCCTTCTCCTTTAATAGAGGCCTCCACTCTCACTCATCACTCACTCGATCACTCAACCGTCTCCACTGTCCCATCACCTTCTGCAAACCCCCAAGAAAACCCCAACCATGCTGGTGATGGAGAAGAATGGCGCGGTGGCCATCGGCACCTCCAAGGCTGCTAGATAGGAGGCCCCCGTCCCTGTCCCCGCATCCGTCGTAGCCGCCGGCGAGGAGGCCCCCGTCAGTCTCAGGAAGATCCCGCTCGGCTGGGACCCCTACGAGGAGGTTGTTTACATAAGGCTGGAGAACCCCTACGACACCAGCATCGCCGACCCATGGTCGGAGGTAACCAGGGTTTTCTCCCCTTCCCTTGTTCTTCCCCCATTCCCATCGTTGGATGCTAGATCGTTTGTTATTAGGGACCGGCTATTCGTATTTTTACAGTAGCTAATCATCTTGTGTTAGATCTTGTATTTTGATGAATCGCTCTTTTCGTATTTGAACCCCCTATTCATAATTGGGATCAGTATCGATTTGGTTTGGGATTTGGGAATAATCAGGAGATCTCAATCGGTTAATGTATGCAAATAATCAATCCCGATAATCAAAGTATCTCAATCATGTCCTTATTGCACTCTACAGGAGGATAGCAGTGACGTCCGTAGCGACGACGAGTCCAAGGACACCAAGACTCGTCATGTGCTGAGGAGGCTAAAGGCCTGCCAGTACAACAACTTCTTCGCTGGCAACGTGTACAGGTGCCCCTTCTGCCCCACCAGGAGGCTCCGTGACACGGAGTTCAACTCCCTCGTGAAGCATGCCGAGGACGTGAGGACCTGCGGTGAGTCCGTGAATGTCCATGGCTTCATAGCCAAGAACCAGGTGCTCGGTCTTCACCTCCACAACCTCCAGAAGGTGTCTATCGAGGAGGGTCGCATGCCCCCGATCAAGCCCAAGGCGCCCAAGGTCAAGGGACTAGGCAGCAAGAAGTGGAGGAGGTGTCAGAGGGAGGAGGCGGAGGCCCTCCTCGTAGGGAGGAGGAGGAGGAGGAGGCTGAGCAGCCTAATTGTCGAACCTCGTTAAGTTTCGTACTATATAACCTATATTATATGCTTTATCTACATCTGCTCTGTTTACTGAATTTATTTATGGTGCTGGTTAGTTTTGCTGCTCTGGATTTGCTACCAGATTGGGGAAAACAAGGGCAAAAGGAACAATGAATGAAGAGAGAAGCTTCTCTAGATTCGCTACCTTTTTGGGCAAAAAAACACAATTGTTAGCGAGAGAGGGGGGAAAAGGCGCTCTTAAAAAGGCCAATTATAAAAATAACAAAAAAGAAAACTTCCAATTTATGCGACAGGGCGCACGTAACCACCAAACGCGCCCCACATGGTCCCACACCACGTCCCCCATAATCAGCGAGAGATGGATGGCTGGTCCGTTGTGTATCCTGGTCCCATCTGTTAGCATGTAACAGTCGAGGCGACGTAACGTAACGCTCAACTCACGACCCGCCCCAACGTGGTCCCACCGGTCAGCATCTAACTGTCAAGCCTTTCACCTGACGGCATCCCCCCGCCCGAGCGCATGTGAAGGTTTTAGAATGGAGGGAGGGAAAAATGAGGAAAAACTAAGCGGTTGGGGAAAACTAAGTACAACTAACGAATGAGGGGCATGAAAATAGAAATCCCTATATTATAATGGACTAACTGATGAATCTAGGACATACTTGGATAGTTTTGCTGATTGTGTTTTCAGAAAGAGAACTCCCAAAGAAGCTGAGGAATTAATAGCTAAAACAAGCAAGAATTATGATGACTGGACTTCACCTGAGTCAAGTACACCTGAGCCAACACCAACACCAAAGAAGAGGGGAGTGATTGAACTAAATGATGAAGTGATGAAGGAAGCTAAGAAATGTCTTAAGGAGAAGGGTATTAAATCTGAAGATGTGAAGAATTTACCTCCTATAGAAGAATTATGTAAGCCAATCTCCCACTCATCCACTATTGAGGTACACTCTCTCCAACATTTTGATGAAGGTGATATTCCTTATTCTAAACCTCCTAATCAATGCTTATAAGAATTTGATATCTATGTTGTCAAGCAATATAATTTTAATAAGAGAGTGCAGAATCATTTAATGGAAAAATCTAGAGCTATTAATGAGTTGAAAGATATTGTGGAAAGAACCTCAAATGATGTTAAAATGCTTGTTAAACATTTTCAAATGGTTCAAACTCAAATTGATCAGCTTAATAAAGTACAAAAAGATTTGCTAGTTAATGCCTCTAAAGAAAAACATGCTTATGAAATTAGAACTAGGAGTGGTGCTTTCACTCAGGATCCTTTATATCCTCAGGGACATCCTAAAAGAATTGAGCAGGATTCTCAACAAATTGAAAATAGTGGTACTTCTTCTAAGAGAAAGAAAAAGAAACATAAAATAGTTGTAAAATCTTCTGAACCTGCTAAAGATCCTAATAGTATATCTATCTTTGATGCTGAAACTGAAAGTGGTAATGATAAAAATGATGCTCCTGATAAAGAAGAAATTGAAGAAGAACCTAAAAGACACACTAAGAATACTAAGTACACTAAGGAAGATTTCGTTGCTAACAAACATGGTAGTGAAAGAGAGCCTTGGTCCAAAAACAATGCCTTTTCCTGATAAGAAACACAAGCCAAAGGAAGAAGAACACTATAACAAGTTTTGTGAGTAGATGAAACCTTTATTTTTGCAAATTCCTTTGACTGATGCTATTAAATTGCCTCCTTATTCAAAGTATATGGAGGATATTATCTCTAATAAAAGGAAGATTCAAAATGAGGAAATTTCTACTTTACTTGTGAATTATTCCTTTAATGGTAAGGTTCAAAGAAACTTGGAGACCCAGGGATTCCAATTATTCCTTGTTCTATTAAAAAATAATTATGTTAGAACTGCTTTGTGTGATTTGGGAGCAGGAGTTAGTGTTATGCATTTTCTCTCTACAAGAGACTTCAGTTGGAAAAATTGATACCAACTGATATATTTTTGCAAATGGCTGATAAATCTACTATTATTGATGCTGGTATATGTGAGGATGTTCCTGTTCAAGCGGCTCATAATTTTTTGATATTAACTGACTTTGTTGTTCTTGAAATGCCTGAAGATGATAATATGTCTATTATTCTTGGGAGACCTTTTCTTAATACTGCAGGAGCTGTCATTAATTGTAATCAAGGAAAGGTAACTTTTAATGTTAATGACAAGGAGCATATTGTTTATTTCCCCAAGAAGATTGATAAGACTTATGGCCTAAATTCAGTTGAAAATATTGAGGGCATCAAAGTTGGAGAAATATATTGTCCCATACTACAAGAAAATTATGAAACTATTATGATTGGGACTATTGCTATCAGGGTTGAGGTAACATAATAATTTAGTGGAATGCAAATTTCTGTTTCATATAAAATTGTTTTGGTAACAAGACCTGATCAACCTTGTTAACAAAGGGATTTTAATGAACAAAACAATGTTTTCACCATGATTATCCTTGCTCACTTTTATTTTATCCATTTTAATTTTTGCTTTCACCTTGTTTACTTTTCTATTGCTAGTTGCTTGCATATTAGGATGTCTTAGAACTTCTGAAGTTTTAGTTTTGTTTTTTTTGCATCATTCCAAAATCATCCTTTTTCCAAAAAATCATTTATCAATACCTGAAAATTGCTCAAAAATAAAGTTTCTCGAAAAATTCCAAAAAATTCATATTAAATTTTTATGCCAAAAAAGGGGCAGAGAGGTACCTAGAGAGACCAGGGGGCCCACTAGGCAAGCACACCACCTGGTGGCGCGGCCACACCAGGGGCATGCCTGGCCATGGTGTGGGCCACCCCTGGCCCTCCACTTATTCTCCCACCTGCCACTCCATTCTATCTCCTGAGAAAACACCATTTCATTGCTCCAACCCGTGTTCTTGTTGTTCTTGCTCGTAATTTTCGATCTCCTTGCTCAGCCCACCTTTGTTGCTGAGATTTGGAGCATTAGTTCTCCGGTATGTGACTCCTCCACTTGTCCAAGTAGATTTGTGATTAGTGGATTATATCTTGAGTACTTTGCTACTGTATGTGACAGGTTATGTGAGCTTGCATGCTTGTTCTTTGCTTAGAGAAATAGTTTTGATGAATGTTTAGCCCTTTTGCAAGTCCCTATAAGTAGTTCCTTTCATTATGTAATCACTTTGCAATCATTTTTTGTGATGGTTGTCTAAAATTTCAGAAAAAAGAGAGATGAACAACCATACTTTTGGAGAAGTATTTGAGAGAGACACACCCAGGAGGGCAAGGCCTTCGAGATCGGCTTCTCAATTTAGGCCATCATATAATGAATATCTTAATGCGCCGTGCTTTGGCAATGAGGGAGATGAGGGAGATGCTCACCCATCTACCTTCCCTTGTTTTGCCTTTTTGCAAGCTGTAGGAATCCTTGATGATTTCTTACTTCTTGTTCAGAGGGTTGGTTTAAACACTTACATGCAGGATGAGAGTGAGCAATATGCCTTGCTCACCAAAACTTTTGTTGAAAGTTTGACTTTCACTAACACCCCTTATATGTCAACTGTTTCATTCAAAATCTATGATATGCCTATTACTATGTCATTGGAAAGATTTTGCAGCATTATAGGCATTGGCATGACTGGGACAGTAAATAAGATCCAAGGTTGGCCCACTGATTTGTTGGAGCTCTATCGAAGTGTAACAAATGATGATGACCACACAGCTCAGCGCGGGAAGATAAGAAACATTCAACTCTCAGCTCTTAGATATTTTGCTTACTATCTTGCCACTAGCATTCTTGGTAGGGAGAACACTAGTTTAAACATTTCTAATTATCATTTAGCTTTTCTTGCTGCTGCACTTAATAATGAAACCAAGTATAATCTTGGTTCTCTCATTTCTCGCCGCCTAGCTGCTAGAGGGCCCATTTATGGGGGCATTATTGATGCACGCATGGTTGTTGCCTTGGGACTTTCTGTTGATCCTAATGATATTGTGCTGCCCCACAAAGGCTTGATCTTGCTGCTATGAAAACACATCGCTTTGTTACTACTAACTCTAGTACAGAGAGTTTAGTTTATAGGATGTTGTTTACTGACGGAGATGAGAGGGAAATTCCCTTGCCATAGTCTACTTTGTTCAGTATTTGCAGGATGCCATGGTCACGCTCTAAGGAGGAGGTGGACAAGCATCTCCGCTTGCTTGGTTTCCACGGGCAGCACCAGGGGGGTGCACCCTCTTACGACTACTCTGCGCACTATGTCAGGGCGTCCTCGAGTTCATATCAAGAAAAAGGCACTTCTTTGTCATATTATGGAGGCGCTCCTTCTTGGCCAGCTTGCGGTTGATCCCCACTTAGGCCAAAAGCCTAAGCTTGGGGGAGGTATACCGACATCACACTCATCTACATATCATGTTCTATCGGTACTTTGTATATCCATGTTTTGCTTTATTTTTAGTTTTTGTTCTCGCTTTATTTCTGCTTTCCAAAACACAAAAAGACCAAAAATATTTTCGTTATTTATCTTTGTTTGCTTCATCCTTTTTAGCTTTGATTTAATTATTCGAAAAACCCAAAAAGATTTTTCTTTGTTTGCTCTTTCCTTCGGTTCTTGTCTTTAAAAATTGAAAACCCAAAAATATTTGTTGTTCTTCTCTGGTTTTGTAAAGTTTGTTGCAGGGTTCAGCGGTCCTCAGTGACTCCTTGGAGTTGGGTTTTATCTTATTATTCAAGCCACACAAGTGAAAGGCAATGATGATTTATGACAACTCGAGGTGTGGTAAGAGGTTGGTATGAACTCTATTTGTTTTCATTTTTGTACATATACTCATCATTGTGGGCATGCTTAGTCTGTTCATGTAAGGTGTATGTTATTTAATGGATGCTTAGTAGTTCTTGCTCTCTTATGATCAGCTCCAATCCACTAATAGTTTGTAACATGTCATATAAATGTTTGCTTGCATTGTTCTATTCATAACTTGGTATGACATTATGGTATCCTCCTCTGAATGTTTTATTTGAATCGACTTGGCACATGCTCACGCATGCATATGACTAAACAAAAAGTCAGTTAAGCCTCGATGATTTATTTTTCCTTAGAGTTCTTGTGTCGTTTTTATGCCACTATTAATTTTTTTTATCGCAAGCATGATTATGACAGTTACTGCTCTCTCGATTGTCGCTGCCTTTCTATTGCTAGCCTTCACTTGTGCTGAGTATAAGTTTTACTCATGCATCCAACTCCCCAAAACCAAAATTGTCAGAAAGAGTCCACCATATCTACCTATTAGCATCATTGTTATTCCTTGCATATTTATTATGCTTTGTTTTCTTCCAAATAAAAATGTTTGCTTGTTATAAGAAAATTAGTTTGTAAAGCTCTCACGAAATTGATGGCACACTTTATTTTCTTGCACTTAATAAACCTGAACCATTGTGCCCATCTATGTTGCTTATATGCTTGCACTTTATAAGTTGAGAATTAGCAGAACCATGTTACCATGGGGAACGCTTTCAACATTGCACTTATTATCCAGTTTATATCATGTTCTTTTGTTTATGGATCCCGGCGGTGTGAAATAAAAGGGGAGCTTGTAAGCTCATGGAGTTTGTATATGTGTTAGAGAAACGCCTGGGCGGCTAGCCTAAGCCATGCCTAATCATGGTGCAAACTTGCAGCATAACCATAGTGAGCATTCTGTGAAGCATCCTCAATAAAAACCTATGCAAATAGCAAATAAAAAGATCGTTGAGATGCTCATTGTCTGTTGCCTTGTCATTTTGATATGGGAAAGCTCATGTGTCATGGGGCAAGGGGTACCCCGTTGGTGGTTCTCTATGATACACATGCACTTACAATGACAAGAACTTGCTTGTGACCAAAGTTGAGTAGCATGAGGTTCAGTACTCGTAAGAAAGGGGCATGAGATTTTCAACTTATAACTTGTCAAGCATATCCTCATATTTGAGTCACTTTAACCTTAATCACCTCAAGATGCTTATGATAGGGGCAATGAGAGCTCAAAGCTAATGAGTACCATACTTTCAACATTTGGAATTCATTCAAACTTTTCAAATCTTTTTCTTTCACTTTTATGTCGAGTCACCATTTATTCTTGAGCACCTTCCTGAGAGCATATCTGTCATTCTTAGTGTAATGTGCTTGTCCCAAAACACGGTTAATTGTGACATAACTTTGACGCTTGTATCTTTGATATTTTTACTTCTAGTCTTCACTTAAACTTCAGAGGTGCCTTGGCATTTATGTTTTGCTCCAAAAATAAAGGCAAGCGAGATACCACTTTATCATATCTTCTTATGAGCATTACAATCCTGCATATGCTTTGTGTCATGTTGCTTATTATTATTGGGTTGTAATCTCTTCATAGCTTGCATGACTACTGGGTAAACTTATTTGCATACTCTTTATTATGAATTGCCTAAGTATTTGATCATATGCTAAGAATATATACATCTTATGAAGCAAATGTGTTCGTGAAAGTTTCTTTTATCGAACTCAGTTTTCAACTAAATTGCTTGAGGACAAGCAATAAGCTAAGCTTGGGGGAGTTGATACGTCCAAAATGTATCTACTTTCCCGAGCACTTTTGCTATTGTTTCTTCTCTAATTTGTGTGATTTGGATACAACTAATGCGAACTAACGATGTTTTTCGCAGAATTGCTTTGGTGTCTCATTTTTGTGCAGGAAATGAACTTTCAGGAAAAATCCCAGAAAATATCGCAAAACTCCTATTTTACCAGAAGTCTCATGGAGTCAGAAGATAGGACGGAGAGGGGCCCACACCACCTGGTGGCACGGGCCAGGCCAGGCCGCACCAGGGGGTGGTGTGGCCGCCTCGGTCTCCGCCTCGACCTCTCCTTTCTCCTACATAAGCCCACTAACCTAAAAACAAAGGGGGGTTCGAAGATTTTCCAGATAGAGTTCCGCTACGCTACCACCACCAGAAACCGCGATTCGGAACCAGGAACTCCGTTCTGGCACCCTGCCAGGACGAGGAATTGGAGGAGATCATCGCCATCATCATCACCAATGCTTCTCCATCAACCATCCATGATTCCCCCATCCATGAGTGAATAATCCCCCGCAGTAGGCTATGGGGATGGTAGGGATTGGGTGAGATTGTTCATGTAATTGCATCAGATTGTTAGGGCATGGTTCCTAGTATCTATTGTTAGTGCTTTTTGACATTGTTGCAACTTGTAATGCTTAATGCTTATCACTAGGGCCCGATTGCCATGATTTCAGATCTGAACATGTTATTGATTCATGATGATATTATTGTGTATGATCTTACCTGCAAGTTGTATACACATAATATTGTCTAGAACCCGAGGCCCCGAAGTGACAGAAATCGGGATAACAGGAGGGGATGGCTATGATGTGAGGATCACGTGTGTTCACGGAGTGTTAATGCTTTGCTCTGGTGCTCTATTAAAAGGAGCACCTTAATTGCCAGTAGATTCCCTTGAGGCCCCACTGCAACAGGCTGGCAAGACAAAAGATGTTGTGTAAGTTCTCATTACAAGCACGTATGACTATATATGGAACACATTCCTATGATTATTTAGTGCTTGGATACTTTATCTTATTTATCTGCAAATGCCCTATGTCTTGATTATTAAAGGAATTGTCTTGTCCATGCAACACCCGTCCATTCATCCCTATGCCTACTGCACTTTAATCCTACTGTTTACTGCAATTATTACTATTGTCTTTATTTTACTACTGCTATTACTACTACAAAATTGTTGCTACTGATAAACTACTGCAAGCAAGATTGATTCCAGGTGCAGCTGAATTGACAACTCAGTTGTTAAGGCTTATAAATATTCTTTGGCTCCCCTTGTGTCGAATCAATAAATTGGGTTTTACTTCCCTCGAAGACTGTTGCGATCCCCTATACTTGTGGGTCATCAACCAGCTGACCCCGAATTCTATCCTCCATGTCACTTGTTTCATTACTCTCTGCGAGTGCTGGCTTGGAATCGAGCCACACTTTGGCCTCTTTAAAAAACTCTTCAAACTCAAACGCCAATCGGGCTCTGGATTAGTAGTCTACGACATAGGAGGCTGTGGGATCCACGTTGACTGCAATGTCACACATTTTTCCATCAAACTCACTGCGTTTGTCCAAGGATGGAGGGAGAAGTGGTTCTATATTCATGACCAGAAGGTTGACGAACAACACTATGGACTCGCGCCCTTTGATCTGGTGGCAGCTTGCAAGAGGAGGAGGTCTTGGAAGAATATTGTGATGCCCAGCGAAGCCGAGGAAACAGAAACTCTCTACCAGCGTGTCTGTGACCTCGAATGCAGCATAGGCAAGGAAGTAGGAGGTGCAGACCTTATTCGCACTTGGATTTGCCGCCGAGTGCAGCCACTGCAGGCCAGGGCGCATCCAATGTGCTGCTGGATTGGTACTGGTGATGTGACTCACATCTCCTCAGAGGGCAGTTCCTTCGGTGAAGTAGACAGGAGGTTTTGACTACTAATCAAGTACACCTCCAAGGAGGATCTCCCAGTGACTCAGTCATTCCTCCCTTCTGTGCAAGCCATCCTCCGCCTAAGGTGGACTTCTTTTAAAAGTTCTTCATATTTTTCGATTGCTTGCTGGTTGTCTTTTATACTGATGCTTGATGCTGGTTGCAGGACTAGAAAGTGACTGCCGTACTTCCTCCTCAGCCTGAAGGAATAATTCCGCGTGAAGCGAAAGAGGAGGATGAGTCGGGTTCCACTGTCCCTGTTGGGGAGGAGCAAGAAGCCCTCGAGTCTAGCAAGAACGGGACTCGCAAGCGCTCCCGAAGCGAGGACTCGGATGCCTCATCACCGACGATGCCGGAGGGTCCTCCCACTGTAGTAGAGGAGCCAATCCATGTCGTGCATGTGTGCGCTATGGCTCCTTCGTCTCGGAAGAAGTGGATGCTTCCGAAGGAGTCGTCTGGGGATTCCTTCGACCTCGACAATTTTGACGGGTATGTTTCTATATTCTTGCGAGCTCATGCTGTCTTCCCAAAGTTTGTTCATCTAAAGTAGTTTTGGGTATTTTTATAGTCGAACATCACCGTCTTCTTCCGACGACTGTCGATTTGTCAAGGAGACTAGAGTCATGGAGTCCAAAAACAAGGAGTTGGCGGTGCGATCTACTTCTCCTCCGGTGGTGGCTCACTCCGGGGCCAATTCTTCGAGTTCTCCCCACACTGGCGGGGGGGGGGCACCAGATGATTGCTCGGACATCGTTTCAGAAAGAAACTTCGGAGTCCCTAGAGGAACATGTGAGTTTTTCTTGTTGTTGGCAGTCGAATTTTGTTTAATGCTCACACGTTTTCTTTCTTTTAGCCTGTCTTGAAGGAATTTCTAGCCTCGCCGAACGCATCATGTCCTTGGGTCGCCAGCATGCTTTGCTGGAAACTCGCCATCGTGCTTTTGAAGGTTAATTTACATTTTGTCCTTCAGCTTCCTTATGCAAAAGTTGATGGGCTCAAGTTTGATTATTTTATCCTTTGCAGATGAACATAACAATCTTCTTCGTAACGTCGATTCCCTCCAGAATGGTCTTGTCGTGGTGGAGAAGAAACACGACGAGGCACTCGAGGCTCTTGAAGAGTCGAAAAAACACGAGGAAGATTTGCGTTCCTCCGCTGCTGAGAGGGAAAGTTGTTCGTAGAATAGCTTTTCTCTATCGCGAAAGATCTCTCAGGTACGATACTGCCTCATTCGTATTTGTCATGTACTTTTCCTGCATTTTGCTATGCTCATGTGTATATTATGCATATGCTACTGGCGTGGGTTTCGACGCCCAGGCTTTGACGCTCTCGGATGCTTTGGCCAGTGCCGTGTCCGCAGTCGAGTACCACAGTGTCTCCATCAAGGAATCATTTGAGAAGGCTAAGGGCGTGCTTGGGCATATTTGGAAGGAGATGGTCCCTAAGGCCGAGCTAATCGAGGATCTCGATGGTTTGGTTGAATCCTTTGTGGATGGTGTGCCTATGGATTTCAAGAACGCACAACGGGGAGTTGGAGCGACCATGGTACTCGCGATGGTGCAATCTCATGGCATGGAACTGGACCCCAGCGAAGTCTCCTCGGTGATGCCGGTTACCGCGGATGGCCAGTAGGTAGTGTTTGCTCGTTTCACCACTAGTTGCAGTAAATATGGGCCTTGGCTCATTTAAACACTCGCCAAGTATTCAGCGGAGCTATGGCGTCTGAAGACGGCAAAGGCTACGGTGTCCGGGGTTGTAGCTAGGAAAACTATGATGTCAGAGACTACCACAGGTTTGAGGAAGCCCCCGAGTGCCAAAAAGAAGTCGTAGGATGTTGCTTAGCTGCCTTTTGTAATAGTCTATCTTTCCTTGCTAAATTGTGCTTTGTGGGAGTATCCCTATCGAGACTCGTTGAACTTGGATGCGTTCTCCTTATTTATTGATGAATGGTTGGCCTTATTTGCCTTTTCCCCTGGCTGTAATAGGGTCCTTCGAGTGGTCTGCCTAGCTACCCTCCCACCGATGAAACTATGGCGCGGACATGTTCAAAGGTGGAGGAGCTGTCGTTGCTCTCGCGACTACGTGACGATATAAAGCATTTGGAGCGAGAGGTGCCCATGATCCGTGGTAATGCGGACGTGTGGAAGTCGAAAGCTGAAAAAGCTAGCGTGCGTGAGAAGTACTTTCTGGGAGAGATGGCTCAATTGAATGAGCAATTAAAGTGTTAGTTCTCTAGCTTCTTATCCTTTCTTTAGCCATTCGCGGCGGCGCTTTGTCCTTATGCTTTGCACTACCTCTCGTAGTTGTTAGTGCTCGTCACCCACAGGATGAGAGGGATCGAGTTGTCATTCGACTGAATGACTTGACCCAGGAGCAGCTAGAAGCTAGTGGGTTTCTGGATGGATCACAATCATGCAGTCGCGCTGGCGACGCTACAGGATCGTGCATCGCGGGTGCTGTAGTGCTTGAAGAAGCCACTGTCATGCCTCAAGCATATTTTTCAGGCAGTGTTCCCCCTGGATGTGGTGCCTTCAAGCTTGCTAGCTTTGCTGATGAAGCTTCAGGATATTAGTGCGGTCCGTGAGTGCATGCGTCAGCAGTTGATCACGGGTGCCAAGGCTACGCCGGCGCTTGTGCGCCTGCACCGGCCAGATATGGATTTCGTAGAAGTTGTCGCTGGACCGCCACCCCCGCCAGAAGGGATGACATGGAACATGGTGCCACATTACCGGGCTGTTGATCAGTCGGTCGAAGATATCATCGATTTCTTCGAAGAGCACCCAAATGTGCTCCTTTTGCAGCAGTAGTGTAGTATGGACCTTTGTTTATTCGCGGAATATCACGAGGTACAATGTATGGCTAAGTAGCCTGGCTGAATAGCCTTATTTGTAAAGTAAAAACATCTAAGGGTAGAAATGGCGCAGCTGCGCGACGTTCTAGGGATTGGAGTATACGACTCTGCTTTCTAGATCTTTAAGGCGATAGGCGCCACCTAGGATTACTTCGGTAATCACATAAGGTCCTTCCCAAGGGGACTCGAGCTTGAGGTGCCCTTGTTGCTTCAGTCGCAGGACCAGGTCTCCTTCAACGAAGGATCTGGGACATAGCCTTCTGCTATGGTAGTTGTGGAGGTTCTGCTGGTAGACCATGGATCTTTCCGCTGCAATCTCGCGTGCTTCATCGAGGAGGTCGACGGAGTCTTCGAGTGCGAGGGTTGATTCTGCCTCGCTGTGTGCTACTACCAATGGGTCTTTATAGCGTACCTCTACGGGTAGTACCGCCTCAGCGTCGTGTACCATGAAGAACGGAGTATAGCCTATAGCGTTGTTTGGAGTTGTGCGTAGGCTCCATAGTACTGATTGCAGCTCCTCGGGCCAGCACCCAACAGCTCTTTCGAGTGGCCAGAGGAGCCTTTTCTTGATCCCGCCACAAACGAGACCGTTGGTCTGGGGGTGCGCTACTGAGGCGTAGCTGATGTTGATTCCCAGTTTTTTGCAGAAGCCTTGGAATTCGTTCGAGGTGAAGTTTGTTCTGTTGTTCGTGATGATGCTATGTGGCACTTAGAACCAGAAAATGATGGACTCGAAGAATTAGATGGTGCTAGCTCCTGATTGATTTGTCACTAGCATGGCCTCAATCCACTTGGTGAACTTGTTGACTGCGACGAGGAGATAGACATATCCTCCAGGTGAAGACTTCTAGAGCTTGCCGACCATGTCGAGTCCCCATTGTGCGAAGGGCCAGGCCACAACAATTGGCCTGAGCTCTGCACCAGGTGCGTGCGGCTTGTCCGTGAATTGCTGTCAGGCGTTGCAACGTTGGATGATTTCCTTAGTGTCACGCATTGCCGTAGGCCAGTAGAATCGAGCTCGTAGAGCTTTGGTGACGAGGGCGCGACTGCCGGTATGGTGGCCGCAAGTGCCTTCGTGTATGTCGAGGAGGATGGATCTTCCGTCTCCATTGGAGACGCACCGTTGAAGGAATCCTATGATGATGCACTTGTGTAGTTCTCCGTTGATGAGGGCGAATGCCTTGGATCATCACGCTACATGACGCGCATCTGTTGGTCATCTGGCAACCTTTTGTTGAGCAAGTATGTGATGTATGGTTGTGTCCAGGATGGCTCGATCATCATGACCTCCATGGGACCTTCGAGTCCTGTATATGGATCCATATCATCGAGTGTCATTGGCTCGTTGGGTGGCATAGCCCCCGAGTCCTTTGTCGTTCTTATTTTATGCTCTGGAGTCTTAGGCTTGATAGAGCACTCGCAGATGCGCTCTACAAATACTCCAGGTGGCACTGGGGCACAAGTGGAGCCGATGTTGGCGAGTATGTCTGCTTCTTCGTTGCTCTCGGGGTCGACATGCCACAGCTCGCAGCCATCGAAGTCCGCCTCGAGTGCGTCGTAGAGGTCACGGTAGGCGATCATGTTGTCGCTTAGAGCATCACACTCATTCATTGTTTAGTTGACCACCATTTTGGAGTCGCCGTAGATGATGAGTCGCTTTGCGCCGCAAGCATTTGCCATCTGCATCCCGTGGAGTAAAGCTCCGTACTCTGCTTCGTTGTTGGAGGTGGTGAACTGCATTCGCAAAACATACCTCATCTTTTCACCTTGTGGCGACGTCAGGATGATGCCCGCGCCAGCTCCCTCCTTGCGCTTGGACCCATCGAAGTGCATTGTCCATAGGTAGGATATGTCTGGCTTGTAGGGGAGCTGGTTTTCCATCCAGTGTATGAGGAAGTCCGGGAGAACTTGCGACTTGATCGCATCTTGCTTCTCGTATGTGATGTCTTGTGGAGACAGTTCTATCCCCCAAAGCGCGACTCATCCAGCGGTGTTGGGGTTGTTGAGTATGTGCCCTAGCGGGGCGTCGTTCACCATAATAACTGGGTGCTCCTAGAAGTAGTGGCACAGTCACTTGGCCGTCATGAAGACACCGTATGCCAGCTTTTGATAATGCGGGTACCGCTATTTTGTTGGCGTGAGGACCTCGCTAAGGTAGTAAAATGGGTGTTGCACCCCGTGGACTTTATTTTGTTCGGCTCGCTCCACTACGAGCACAGTGCTAACCACCTAGTTGGTAGCGGAGATGTATATCAATAGCGGCTCCTTTTCGCGAGGTGTTACTAACACCGGCGAGGTGGACAGTAGACGCTTGAGGTCTTCGAATGCTTCTTGTGCTTCATCTGACCACTCGAATTTGTCATCCTTGCGGAGAAGTTGGTAGAAAGGTAATGCCTTTTCGCCCATCCGATTGATGAATCGACTGAGTGTCGTGATTCTCCTAGCCAGCTACTGGACGCCTTTTACATTATTTGGCTTCTCCATAGCCACTATGGCTTTTATTTTCTTCCGGTTAGCCTCGATCCCTCTCGCGGATATGAGGTACCCGAGCAATTGCCCAGATGGTATACCGAAGGCGCATTTTTCCGGATTTAGCTTGATCCGGTAGTGGTCGAGGTTATCGAAGGTCTCGCGAAGATCGTCGAGTAACGAGGCTTCCTCCTTTGTTTTGACGACGATGTCGTCGACGTAGACTTGGATGTTGTGACCAAGATGGTTCTTGAGGCAGGCCTGCATACACCGTTGATAGGTGGCTCCTACGTTTTTTCAGCCCGAAGGGCATCGTTGTGTAGCAGAAGACACCAAAGGGCGTGTTGAATGATGTTTTCTCCTAGTCTTCCTCCTTCATTCGAATCTGGTGATAGACTGAGTAGGCTTCGAGGAAGCAGAGGCGCTCACATCCCGCAGTGGAGTCGATTATTTGGCCGATCCGTGGCAACAAGTGGTCCTTCGGGCAGTGCTTGTTCAAGGAGGTGAAGTCCACGCACATCCACAGGATATCCGTGTCTTTTTTAGGAACGAGCACGGGATTTGCTACCCAAGTGCTTTCCTTTATCTCGTGTATGAAATTAGCGTCGAGGAGTCTATTGACTTCCATACCGACCGCTTTTGCCCTTGGTTCAGATAGTCGTCGTATTGTTTGTTTGACTGGCCTTGCTTTAGGATTCACGTTGACTGAGTGCTCGGCGAATTCCTTGTGAACTCCTGGCACGTCCGCTGGACACCAAGCGAAGATTTCCCGGCGCTCACGGAGGAATTCTATGAGCGTGAGTTCCTATGCGGGACTCAAGTTGTTGGCGATGAGGGTCGTATTGGTCAGGTCCGTTGGGTGGACCTGGACCAGCTTGGTGTGGACTGACGTGTCGAAGGATTGGTTGGGTGAGCTTGGCTTGCTCAGAGGAGGTAGACTGTTGTCTGTCGACTCCTTCAACCTCGCCAGTTCCTCTTGCATGCCGAACGACTAGGGGATTCTATTGAATTCCCTGTCATAGCTATCAGACCTCTCGAAGCTTCCGTTGACTGTGATAATGCCATTTGGGCCCAGCATCTTCATCTGCAGGTAGGCGTAGTGTGGTACCGCCATGAACCTCGCGAACGCGACACGTCCGAGGATGCACTAATATTGCGAGGGCCAGTCGACAACTTCGAATTCGATGCGCTCACGTCGAAAATTTACCGGTGTTCCGAAGATGACATCGAGGCTGATCTTGCCTAGGGGGTATACGCCCTTCCCTGGGAAGATTCCATGGAAAGTCATGTCTGAAGCTTCTAGACATGACAAAGGAATTCGCATTGCGCGCAAGGTACTTGCGAACATGAGGTTAATGCCGCTTCCACCATCCATGAAGACGTGACTCATCTTGAAGCCTCCAATCTATGCCTCGAGCACCAGGGGACAGTGGCCTGGGCGAGGTACTTGGAAAAGATGATCGCGCTTGTAGAAAGTGATGAGGACTCACTTCCACTAAGGTACTCAGTGGTTGAGGGCAGAGAGTTCATCGCTAGATTGACTTGGCGAGTGATGGACTTTTGCACTCGGTTTGAGGGGCGTCCTTTTTGGATCATCCCCATGTTTCCTAGTGCTTGCGGGTCTGGCTCGCCTCCATGGTTCTGGATTGGCGCAGTCATAGGTGGTGGTGGCCCGGGCGGTGGTGGAGGTGATCCATGAGCCACAACACCTGGGGCAGCTCCATATCCCTGGTTTATCGAGTCATGATTCATCTGGGCCAGGCCCTCGTGGAGCTTAAGGAACTCGCGGCAATACTTTAGAAGGTGGCTGGACTTTTTCTTGTCGTCGTGCTTGTCAATGTAGAAGTGTACGTTGCACGGTCCAAACAGTTTTTCCTGGATGGATGTTCTAGGTGCCTCATCGCGAGTGCAGTGTTGCCACACTTACGTGGTTTTTCCGCTATCGCGGTACCCACCGCTACGGTATCCTCTGTTGCGGTTGTTGTCGTCGCGTTCGTCGGTGTAGCCAGCCACGACCATGTTGACTTCCTCGTGGTCCTCGTAGCCGCACATTCGATGTTTTCCTCGGCGATCGTGTCTACGCCCGAGGTCATCGTCATCATCGAAGTGGACATGGTTTTTCACCGGCTCCTCTCCATCAGCCCACCTGTTCACGATCTCCATTAGGTGGTCGATGGTTTTGGGCTTCGAGTGGCTAGCTCCTCTTTGAGCTCTCTACGGTGCACGCCGCTATTGTACACGTCGATTGCGTGATCCTCGGAGATGTCTTCTGCAGAGTTTTTGATGATGGACCATCTCTGGATGTACGCGCACAGCGACTCGCCAGTCTTCTGGTAGCAGCCTCTTAGTTCTTCGATTGATGCAGGTCTTTTGTACGTGCCCTTGAAGTTTCGCAGGAAGCTGTAGACCAGCTCATCCCAACTGTGAATCGATCCACGTGGGAGGTTGTTGAGCCACGCACGAGCGGCACCTTGCAGTTGTAGCTGGAGGCATTGCATTGTTGTGCTCGTGGTTCCACCGTGGATCCTGACGGAGGAAATATGATCCTCCAGCCAGATCTTCGGGTCCTGTAGGCCGTCGAATTTCGGGTTCTCCGATGGGAGTTTGAACCCCTTTGTCATTCGCTTCTGCCTGATGGCTCTACTATAGCAGCTAGCACCGTAGAGATCTATCCCGTCATCTTCCGAGACAGTCAAACGGGCACGCCTCGCGCGCATCTTGTCGACCTTGCGCTGTGTGATGTCATCACGCGCGTCGTAGTCGTAGTCGTGCCGCTGTGAGCGATGCCGTCGCGACAGGTCGTGGTTGTCATTGCTGGAGGAGAGTGAAGAGTAGCGTTTGGCCAGAGCCTTATTTTTATTCGGCTCCGGCGCTGGATCCTTGATGAGGGCATCTCCGAATAACCCCAGCCCGCGATCGTAGATCGGTGCATGGCAGCCCGTGGGTCCCCAGCCGGTGGCTGGTTGTTGAGGAGGTACATGGTGGCTGCTATCACCGCTGACTGTGGTGTCTTCGAGAGCACAGTGCTCGGCGTATCCACCATCATGGATGAGAAGTCGACGACTTGTGCGGCCTCTTCTCTCTCCTTATCGGTGAGGTGGGCCAGTCGAGAGCGTCTCTTGGCAGTTATATGATTGTTGCCTTTGGAGGAGGATCCTCCGGTGGAGGAGGGCTGAGCTCCCCGAAGGCTTGACTCGTTCGCTGCCCTCCTGCGCGTGTCGAGTTGGGCGTTTACTTGTTGTTGGCGCTTGAACTCCTCCTTGAGTAGCTAGTGGTAACCCATCAACATGTCTTGTGATGAGTTAGGGGGTAGGGGGTTGCCCCGTAGAGCTTCCCTGCAGCAAGCCCACTCAGTGTCGTTGAGCTTTATCAGCACGCGATGTCGGGTTTTTGATACGTCGTAAACGTATCTATAATTTTTGATGTTCCATGCTTGTTTAGTATCTACTTTCTTATGTTTTGTCTACATTTTGAGATACTTTTATGCATTTTCTGGAACTAACTTATTAACAAGATGCCACAGTGTCAGTTGCCTGTTTTATGCTGTTTTTGGTTTCAGAAAAGCTGGAAAAGAAATATTCTCAGAATTGGACCGGACAAAAGCCAAAGTCGATATTTTACCGGAAGACTCACGGAGCCAGAAGACAAGACGGAGAGGGGCCAGGGGCTAGCCACACCACCTGGTGGCGCGGGCCAGGCCAGGCCACGGCAGGGGGTGGTGTGGGTGGGCCTATTCATCTGCGGTACCAAAGTTTCCGGGCCAGTGCACCGCGGTACCTAAGTTGCCTGAAATTGCCGTGTTTCGAAATGTTGGGCCGCTAACTACCGAGAGGGGCCATTTCAATGCAAACTCATCTCGCCCCTGCCAAATTCAAACATTCCGTGAAACTGCCCCGTGAAGTAGACGGTCGGGACCCTCATGTCCGTCATCTATCCATGACGCGAGTGCCAACACGGCAACCTCTTAGGAAAATCGAGTAACTAAGTGGATTGGATGCGTTGACCAATTTCACAAATCCATTCCCAACTTTCGCCTAGCACCGGTGGCATCGGAATCCACCCTCCAGGCAGGACGATCCCTTTGAACATTTGACTTCCGGCGCCAAGTTGTTGCGCCCAGTTGTTGCACCCAGTCGATGATCCCGAGCTCCAATGGCGCATGCCGTAGCCACCATTGCGAGGCTCTATCCCGCCTCCGCCGTCGACGAGCTGAGCATCTCGGAGGATGGCAGATCCTACTACCAAGGAAGAAGAAGTTCTGGCTACAAGCGGGTCAGGTACCCTTCTCTTTGCTATTCGCACTAATTATAACAGCTGGCTAGCTACTGAACCTAAAATTGTTTGTTAGCCCAACACTAACAAACGTATTTTGTCCATAGTTTTCTGTCAAGTGGGATCTCCACGGACAACCCTTACCTGGTTACGGTAGTCCTCTTCAGGTATGACTCTAAGGGCAAGTGGTATGGACACCATTGTATCACGATGGAAGAAGTGCATGCGCAGATCTGCACTATATCTGGTATGGTTGCTGCTCTGTGTAATCATGATGAATTATGGTCGAAGAAGACTGCAAAGTTCAGCTTCATGGATGAACGTGGCATCATGGTTCCTCTAACGTGTGACAGTCAGCTAATTGGGTTGATGAAAAGGTATGCTTCGGATTGCATGTTTGAGCTGAATTGTGATGTACTAGATGTGGAAGATGCTGCAACTGGGAGTCGCTCTTCTATTCTTGGACAGGGTGGTTGCTCGAACCCAATTAGCTCCTGGTAAGCAAAAATCTCTTGGGGTTCGCATGTTTGTGCTGAATTGTAATTTTTGTTTTATTTACTCTGTAGATATTGGACAGTTATGCAACAGTCTTGTTTCTTTGACAGGAAGCGCCACAAGGTTAGAAACATGACTGCCGGGTCAATCATTTTGCTGCCTAAAGAAATTAAAAATGAGTGGAAAGATGATGTTGGACACGATTCTGGTGCCCATTGTCCCGGCGATGCAGAGTACGTGAAGCTAAGAAAATTGGCATCGAGGAAGAGGAAGAAGGCAGGAAATGAAGAAGCCAGTGGATGTGAAGGCTTGGCACCCAGGCTGCGGAAGAAGGCTGCTGGCAATGAAGATGCATAGTAATGTGTTGAACTTGAACCTATATATGTAATTCGGTTAAATTCTGGAGCTCTGTGTGTGGCACTTTGCTCGGCGAAACAATCCACCCACATTCTCTGAGTAAAATGTACCGCGACTTAGGGTTTGGAAACGCCCGAGTCAGTAGTTGAATCCGAAATTGTGATTGTGCCACTACTATCTGAAAACACGCAACACCGATTCCACGATTGCTGAGGGGCAGGAGGTCTCCAAATTCGATGGAATGTAAGTGGCACAGAAATAAATTATTTAATATGCCACACTCCACGAAGCAACAACTTATTTCAGATGCTGCACAACAATGTGGCAACATAAACAGCAATGGCAACCGATAATTCCTAGATGCTTGAGCTTGTCTATCTCACCGCCTCCCTGCTCATGCATCCCCTGCGTCTGGTGAAGCTCCCGGATCTCCATTAACCGAGTGTACGTGCTTCCACTTTATAAATTGTGGCTGTGCCATTTGCATGCGTCACAATCCACGTAGATTGCATTTAAACAAACCACCAATGTTAGAATACCACCATGATCATACAAAAGGAAGTGATGCAGGGTTAAGACAGACTAACGGGAGACCAATTTTTTCCTCCCAGGACTCTGGGACCACTGGTTCAGACCGCTAGGTCAACAAGTACTACTATTACAACTTAAAAAGGCATGGAGCTCAAGCTAAATAGAACTAGTTATCACACATCTCCTTGATCTTCCTAATATTATCCCGATGCGCATCTTCCTGTGAGAGCAAGGATCAATTCATCTGCTCCTTCCTTTTAGCATCTTCCTTGCACAGCTTCAATTGTTTCTCTGTATTTTTCCTCATGCACTTGTCAATACTCGTAGTTGTGAACTGCAGGACTTTGGCATGGTGAAGATCATTCCTTGCTTGAGTCAGTTCTTGCTCTGCTTTAGCCTTTAGGGCCAGCGCCACGTCCCTCTCCTTCTTGACATTGCTAACCTTGTCTTGCACCCTCTTGAGATCTCGGTTAAGCTTGGTCATGTCAACTGGGTCCCATAGCTTCATCTCAACACTGTCAAGAAGTGAGATGACTGTGGATTCTTTCAACTCAATAGTCATATCCCATAGTTTGTCCAGCGTTTTCTCCATCGATTTGGGCCACTCTGGATCTACCCATTTGACAACACCGCAACTTCCGCCTTGCATCATTGCACGATGTCCTTAACACCATAGAAACCTCCTGCCTGCGTTTCGTCCTTCGAATGCTACAAATTTAGCGGGCACATATCCATGTTTACATAGCAGAGGACTGTCTTCATCTGCTAAACCGTGATAGTCAGAGTCATACATCGTCTGGTTGGCCTAACACATCATACGCGCATGAGTAAACAGAGTAGATCTAGCTCAAAAAATAGATAACTGGCCACAGATGATAGAGATAGAGATGAGACGACTCACATCGAAATCACCGTCCCTGTCGTCACGACGTGTTTCCTCGCCGTCTCCCCTTGAACCCATGGCGAGAGGGGATGGGGGTGGCTTCCGGAGAGGGGATTGGGATGGAGGCGCCGTCAGCTTGCGGCTACGGCAGGATGGGAGTGAAGTGGATAAAGTGGCTTCGAGGGGAAGGAAGAGAAGTACGAGGAGGAAGAGAAGTAATGGGGACGTGACACTAGGATATGGCCCACTGTACTCGTGAGTCGTGACACTCGCAACAGGGGAGCGCCCGGTGTTGCCAGTTTGTCCAGAGCAAGCATGGCCAAACATGTCGTAGAATAGCCCACTCGCGGATCGCTCTCACGAAGACCATCCCAATCATCCAAGCGCCCCGATCGAACGGTATGTAACAATCATCAAGCAGAACAACTGTGTTAGGGCATGCCTTCTAGAAGACTCGGTCTAAGGGCCACCCATTGGGGGGCTAAGGTTAGGGCTCTCCTAAGTTTAGGATCCATATGTGGTTTATGAGAAGAATACACATGCCATGACACTGGTGGATCCATGTGTGGTTTGTGAAAAGAACACACATGCAATGACTCTACCTATGGTTAATGAAAAGAGCAGACATGCAATCACACTGGTGGATCCATGTGTGGTTTGTGAGAAGAACACACATGCAATGACACTGGGTGTGGTTCATGAAAAGAACAGACATGCAATGACACTGGGTGTGGTTCATGAAAAGAACACACATCCAATGACACTGGTGGATCCATGTGTGGTTTGTGAGAAGAACACACATGCAATGACACTGGGTGTGGTTCATGAAAAGAACACACATCCAATGACACTGGTGGATCCTTATGTGGTTTGTAAGAAGAACATACATGCAATGACTCTAGATGTGGTTCATGAGAAGAACACACATGCAATGACACTGGTGGATCCATGTGTGGTTTATGAGAGGAACAGACATGTAATGACACTGCGTGTGGTTCATGAAAAGAATAGACATGCAATGACACTGGTGGATCCATATGTGGTTTATGAGAAGAATACACATGCCATGACACTGGTGGATCCATGTGTGGTTTGTGAAAAGAACACACATGCAATGACTCTACCTATGGTTAATGAAAAGAGCAGACATGCAATCACACTGGTGGATCCATGTGTGGTTTGTGAGAAGAACACACATGCAATGACACTGGGTGTGGTTCATGAAAAGAACAGACATGCAATGACACTGGGTGTGGTTCATGAAAAGAACACACATCCAATGACACTGGTGGATCCATGTGTGGTTTGTGAGAAGAACACACATGCAATGACACTGGGTGTGGTTCATGAAAAGAACACACATCCAATGACACTGGTGGATCCTTATGTGGTTTGTAAGAAGAACATACATGCAATGACTCTAGATGTGGTTCATGAGAAGAACACACATGCAATGACACTGGTGGATCCATGTGTGGTTTATGAGAGGAACAGACATGTAATGACACTGTGTGTGGTTCATGAAAAGAATAGACATGCAATGACACTGGTGGATCCATATGTGGTTTGTGAAAAGAACAGACATGCAATCACACTAGGTGGATCCATGTGTGGTTCATAAAAAGAACACACATGCAATGACACTGGTGGATCCATGTGTGGTTTGTGAGAAGAACACACATCAAATGACACTGGTGGATCCTTATGTGGTTTGTGAGAAGAACAGACATGCAAAACTCTAGCTATGGTTCATGAAAAGAACAGACATGCAATGACACTAGTGGATCCATATGTGGTTTGTGAAAAGAACAGACATGCAATCACACTGGGTGGATCCATATGTGGTTTATGAGAAGAACACACATGCATTGACACTGGTGATATGTGGTTTTTGAAAAGAACACACATGCAATGACTCTAGATGTGATTCACGAGAAGCAGGGCCGTATCTGACAAAATGGAGGCCCCGTGCGAAATCTAATAATAAATCCTAGTTATAACATTTTAGTTAGCTATAAACAATTCTATTATTCTTAGAAAAAATCTAAATAATTTTATGTACTCTCTCCGATCCAAAATAAATGTCCGAAAAACTTAGTATTACAAATTTTGTACTAAATCACCGACACTTATTATGGATCGGAGGGAGTAGATTAAAATGATATAGTATGTGTCCTCAAAGAACTTGCCCTGCCACACACAATTATCAGATCTCCTAATCTATCTTCTAATTGAAATGTTGCATTCTTTCAACATCTATAATACAAATATCAGAAGAAACATGTGATACTTTTGCAAAAACCATTCTTTTCTTTTTGTATCTCTCGTGGAAGACGTTGTAGAAATATTAGACACCCACCTATTTGCACTAACATAGCAAGAACAAATAACATGTGTTATCTTTGCGACAACCAAATAATGAAGAACAAAAATAAAATTGCAGCAAGGGGGACACAGATTTAACGTGGAAAACCCTCTCCAACAAAGAAAGGGGAAAAACCACGAGCGCTAGCCAGCAAAACTTCACTATAACGGGGAGTGTATACACAACGCCGGGGATTTCACAGATGCAACTTATCCCAGCCGGCGGCTTACAAGAGGTTTATATAATGGTGGAAACCTAGGTCTTTGATGATCCGTACCACGGGGGGCTCTCGCCCAAACCTTCGGCGATGGGCCTCGCTTCGCTTTGTCAGAAGTTGGCCTTTACTTTGTAGAATTTGGATAAACATATAAAAACATGTATCAGAATTGAGGAACATGGAGGGTAAAGGGGGGAGGAGGCGACCTGGGTGTTTGTGAGAAGACTGGTGGATCCTGGTGGATCCATATGTGGTTTGTGAAAAGAACAGACATGCAATCACACTGGGTGGATCCATGTGTGGTTCATGAAAAGAACACACATGCAACGACACTGGTGGATCCATGTGAGGTTTGTGAGAAGAACACACATCTAATGACACTGGGTGTGGTTCATGAAAAGAACACACATCCAATGACACTGGTGGATCCTTATGTGGTTTGTGAGAAGAACAGACATGCAATGACTCTAGCTGTGGTTCATGAGAAGAACACACATGCAATGACACTGGTGTATCCTTTATGTGGTTTGTAATAAGAACACACATGCAATGACTCTAGCTATGGGTTGTGAAAAGAACACACATGCAATGACTCTAGCTGTGGTTCATGAAAAGAACACACATCCAATGACATTGGTGGATCCTTATGTGGTTTGTGAGAAGAACAGGCATGCAATGACTCTAGATGTCGTTCATGAGAAGAATAGACATGCAATGACACTGGTGGATCCATATGTGGTTTGTGAGAAGAACACACATGCAATCACACTGGGTGTGGTTCATGAAAAGATCACACATCCAATGACACTAGTGGATCCTTATGTGGTTTTTGAGAAGAACAGACATGCAATGACTCTAGCTATGGTTCATGAGAAGAACACACATGCAATGACACTGGTGTATCCTTTATGTGGTTTGTAAGAAGAACACACATGCAATGACTCTAGTTGTGGTTTGTGAAAAGAACACACATCCAATGACACTGGTGGATCCTTATGTGGCTTGTGAGAAGAACAGACATGCAATGACTCTAGATGTGGTTCATGAGAAGAAAACACATGCAATGACACCGGTGGATCCATGTGTGGTTTGTGAGAGGAACACACATGCAATGACACTAGGTGTAGTTCATGAAAAGAACACACATCCAATGACACTGGTTGATCCTTACGTGGTTTGTGAGAAGAACACACATGCAATCACACTAGGTGGATCCATATGTGGTTTATGAGAAGAACACACATGCAATGACACTGTGATATGTGGTTTGTGAAAAGAACACACATGCAATGACTCTAACTGTGGTAAATGAAAAGACTAGACATGCAATGACACTGGTGGATCCATGTGTGGCTTGTGATAAGAACACACATGCAATCACACTGGTTGTGGTTCATGAAAAGAATAGACATGCAATGATACTGGTGGATCCATGTGTGGTTTGTGAGAAGAACACACATGCAGTGACACTGGGTGTGGTTCATGAAAAGAACACACATCCAATGACACTGGTGGATCCTTATGTGGTTTGTGAGAAGAACAGACATGCAATGACTGTAGATGTGGTTCATGAGAAGAACACACATGCAATAACACTGGTGGATCCATGTGTGGTTTGTGAGAGGAACACACTTCCATGACACTAGGTGTGGTTCATGAAAAGAACACACATGCAATGACACTGTTGTATCCTCATGTGGTTTGTGAGAAGAACACACATGCAATGACTCTATTTGTGGTTTGTGAAAAGAACACACATGCAATGACTCTAGTTGTGGTTCATGAAAAGAACACACAAGCAATGGCACTGGAGGATCCATATGTGGTTTGTGAAAAGAACATACATGCAATCACACTGGGTGGATCCATGTGTGGTTCATGAAAAGAACGGACATGCAATGACACCGGTGGATCCTTATATGTTTTTTTGAGAAGAACAGGCATGCAATGAATCTAGCCGTGGTTCATGAAAAGAACAGACATGCAATGACACTGGTGGATCCATATGTGGTTTGTGAAAAGAACAGACATGCAATCACACTAGGTGGTTCCATATGTGGTTTATGAGAAGAACACACATGCAATGACACTAGTGAAATGTGGTTTGTGAAAAGAACACACATGCAATGACTCTAGATGTGGTTCATGAGAAGAACACACATGCAATGGCACTGGTGGATCCATGTGTGGTTTGTGAGAGGAACAGACATGCAATGACTGATATGGGGTGGCCCGATCTTCTTAGTAAGCGGATGGCGGTGATGATGGTGGATGATAGATAACTAGCCTGTAGCTATGAACTCTCCCGCTCGATCCCTGATGCCAATGCAACAGCTCTCGAACCTTGTAGGATATTCACAACACCACGCTTTTGCGCACGCAGCCGTGACCACGAACGGTAGTATGTAATCTAGTAATTCCCAATGGAAAAATAGATCACACTCAATTATAGTTGGTAGATTCGAACACAGGGTAATTTCCAGAGGTTCTATGAAAGAAACAACTCCAAAATAGTTTTAACATGGTCTAACCTAAACTAGAGGGTGTTCCCAGGCTTATATGGCCGCCGGAACGTCCGAAAAACGCGAAACGAAAACGTGTCTGATACAGTCAGATCCGTCCAGATCTGATGGGAACTTTTTGGGCCGGATTATCCGGTCTAGGTGGGCTGGATTATCTGGTGGCCAGATTTTCCGGGGGAAAAGTCCGGTCAAATATCCACACCGACACAGAACATCGCGCTGATGTCCTTAGCAGGATCTCCAAAGCAGGGCCGGATTATCTAGAGTGTGGGGGCCGGATTATCCGGGGTCTTTTTAGACGTGGAAGTACTCATTGGAAAGATCTTGGAATTATCTATCCAACAAGTGCTTATTTGCTTGATTTGGAGTTCGTATGAGGAATCCACGTCCGTTTCAATTTCAGGACTTCTGTCTGTCCGAATTGAATGTTTCTTCTCTTTGATGATCTCCCTTGCTTGTATTGCGCCTTCCTCCCTCTCCTCCCTCGCGCATCCTTGGGCGATCATCATGTTGGTCTTGTCTTGTAGCCCTTCTCCTCCTCACGCCATGCTTGTTTCTCCAACGAACCTGATCATACATAAATGCATAGACTTAGGCAGTATAAAGTTCTCATCAATCAAAGTACCAGATTCGTTTAGGAGTAAATTCACCTGTTGTTCAAGTAGCTTAGCACGAGCTCTTGTAATAGGTCCAATTCTAATCTCATTGGACTGATCCTTTCTTGCAATAGTTGTAGCATCTTCAGTAGTCATTGGGGTAGGTGTAATTGTAGGGATGTCCTCACCATCTCCCCCCTTCAAAAGGTGTCGTCCTCGACGCTCCAAGGTCTTCTCCAGCATATGGTGACAAATCAGCAACGTTGAAGCTGTTGCTAACTCCACCAAACTCCTCAATAGGTATATCAACCAAGTAGGCGTTATCATTAATCTTGGCTAACACCTTGTAAGGACCAGCACCACGTGGCTTCAATTTTGACTTTCGAAGTAGTGGGAACCTATCCTTGCGTAGATGCACCCAAACCATATCTCCAGGCTCGAACAACACTTCTTTCCTTGCTTGATTCCTTGCAACATCAATGTTCTTGCCTTTCTTCTCAATAGCCTCTCGAGTCTTCTCATGTATTTTCTTCACATAATCAGCATGTTTTGATGCCTCCATATCAACTCTCTCATGTAATGGCAGAGGCAACATATCAAGTGGCGTCAATGGCTTGAAACCATACACCACCTCAAAAGGACAAAGCTGAGTAGTTGAATGCACCGCCCTGTTGTAAGCAAACTTAACATGTGGCAACACTCTTCCCACTCCTGCAGATTCTTTTTAATCATGGTCCTTAGCAGCTATGACAATGTTCGATTCACCACCTCCGTTTGACCATCTGTTTGGGGGTGACATGTAGTACTGAACAGCAGCTTCGTTCCTAGCTTTCCCCATAAGGTCTTCCAAAAGTAGCTCATGAACTTCACATCATGGTCAGAAACAATCGTCTTTGGTACTCCATGTAATCTCACGATGTCCCTGAAAAATAGGTTAGCAACATGCGACGCATCGTCGCTTTTGTGGCAGGCAATAAAATGAGCCATCTTAGAGAACCTATCCACTACCACAAATATAGAATCATGACCTCTCTGAGTTTTTGGTAGACCTAGCACAAAATCCATACTAATTTCTTCCCATGGAGTAGTAGGTGAAGAGAGAGGTATATACAAACCATGAGGCTTCAGCTTAGATTTCGACTTGTGGCATGTAATACATCGGCTCACAAATCTGTACACATCACGCCTCATCTTGGGCCAATAAAAGTGATCAGCAAGCATGAGCAACGTCTTCTCACGCCCAAAGTGACCCATCAAACCACCAGCATGTGATTCCTGCACTAAGAACAAACGCAACGATGATTCTAGAATACATAGTTTGTTAGCTCGAAACAAATATCCATCATGTATATGATACTTATCCCATGCGTTTCTAAGAGCACACAAACGATATGGTTCAGCAAAATCATGGTCAGTTGCATAAATTGCACAGATAGCTTCTAATCCAGGAATTTTAACATCAAGATTGGTTAATAGCATGTTCTTCCTAGATAGAGCATCAGCAACAACGTTCTCTTTTCCCTTCTTATAGTTAATGATGTAGGGAAAAGACTCAATGAACTCAACCCATTTAGCTAATCTTCTATGCAAGTTTGATTGAGCTTTCAAGTATTTCAATGCTTCATGATCAGAATGTATGATGAATTATTTTGGCCACAAATAATGTTGCCAAACCTCAAGTACTCTAACAAGTGCATACAATTCTTTATCATAGATAGAATAATTCAAACGAGCACCAGTCAATTTCTCAGAAAAATAAGCTATAGGCCGACCCTCTTGCATCAAAACGCCACCTATGCCTATACCACTAGCATCACATTCAACTTCAAGTTGCTTCGAAAAATCAGGTAATGCAAGTAATGGTGCAGAAGTAAGCAAACGTTTTAATGTATCAAATGCAATATCTTGAGCCGCGCCCCATACAAAAGGAACACCTTTCTTTGTCAAATCATTTAATGGTGCAACAATGGTGCTAAAATCTTTCACAAAGCGCCTATAGAAACCAGCGAGACCGTGGAAACTACGCACTTGACTTACATTCATTGGAGTAGGCCAATTCTGAATTGATTCAATTTTAGATTGATCTACCTCTACTCCATGCTTAGAAACAACAAATCCTATGAATATGACCTTATCTTTTGCAAATGTACACTTCTCAAGATTAGCATACAGTTTATTATTACGTAACACTTGCAAAACTTGTCTAATATGAGTGCAATGTTCAGATTCGGTGTGGCTGTATATGAGTATATCATCAAAGTAAACAACCATGAAACGACCAATAAACTCTCTCAAAACATGATTCATCAAACGCATGAAAGTACTAGGTGCATTAGTAAGACCAAACGGCATAACTAACCACTCATACAAACCGAATTTAGTTTTGAAAGCAGTTTTCCATTCATCCCCTTCTTTCATCCTAATTTGATGATAACCACTACGCAAGTCAATTTTAGAGAAAACAGCAGCACCACTCAATTCATCTAGCATATCCTCTAAGCGTGGAATAGGATGACGATATCGAATAGTGATGTTATTAATCGCTCTACAATCAACACACATGCGCCATGTACCATCTTTCTTAGGAAATAAAATAACAGGAACAGCACAAGGGCTAAGAGAGACACAAATGTACCCTTTATCCAGCAACGCTTGTACTTGCTTCTGAATTTCCTTAGTTTCTTCGGGATTAGTCCTGCAAGGTGCACGTTTGGGAAGTGTGGCGCCAGGAATCAGGTCCACTTGATGTTCTATACCACGCAATGGAGGCAAACCTGCGGGTACGTCTTCTGGAAACACATCCCCAAAGTCCTGCAAAACAGAAGAGACACCAAGAGAAATAGGGGTCATGTCGTTAGAAACCAATACCTCGCCCTTATACATGAGCACAAGTGGCATGGTTGTAGGATCCTCACGAAACTCTCTCATATCCACCTTGGTGGCTAGTATCAATAACCCAGACACTCTCTCACTTTTTGTTATATCACTCAATTTAGGCTCAATTACATCAGGAACAGCTGTTACACAGTCTCGCCGAGTGGTAGTATCTTCCTTCACGTTCACCTCTATTTTCTGGCGAGAATCATTCACAATTTCTTGTGGTGTCATTGGCTGCATAGTAATCTTCTTCCCTTTGAATTCCAAGTGATATGTATTGGATTGGCCATTGTGTTGCACTTGGCGATCATAGAGCCAAGGCCGACCCAATAGTAGGTGACAAACAGTCATAGGAACCACATCAAAATCAATAGAATTTTTGTATGGCCCTATTTGAAAATTCACATGTACCATATGATTTACCTTCATCTCACCATTGTTGCTCAACCATTGTATGTAGTATGGCTTGGGATGAGGTAAGTATGTCAAATTCAGTTTGGCACATAGTTCCTTACTTGCAAGATTTCTGCAGCTACCTCCATCAATAATTACCTTGCAAGCTTTGTTTGGTCCAACTAGAGCTTTTGTTTGGAACAAGTTGCAACACTGGGATTCCTCAACCAGTTGCACACTAAGTACACGTGAAGATACGACAATAGTGGGTGCACGCTCAGCATATGCATCAGCACCATCCTCGCCGTCATCAATATCATCATCAGAAGCTTCATCTCCACTTTCTACTTCACCTTGTTCATTAACAAACATAACCTTGTTGTTTGGACAATCTTTCTTGTAGTGACCTCTACCTCCACAAGTATGGCACACCACATCACGAGTACGTGTCGTAGACATGTTAGAACCCGAGCTAGCAGCAGGAGCAGCGGGTTTCCGAGCATTAGAACCAAACGAAGGTGTACTTGCTGGCTTGGCCGATGGTGTAAAAGGAGCAGCAGCTGGTGGCGTGACTGTAGGAGGTGTAGACCTGGCCGAAAATCTGCTGGAGGATGGAAAACGAGCACGTGACTTCGCCTCTTCTGCCAACTGGGATTCGGCCTCTCTAGCATTATGCAACAACTCATTCATGGTCTCATACTTGTGATGACGAACAATACTCTTGATTGGTAACTTCAAATTGTTTAGGAATCGCTGCATGGTCATCTCAATGGACTCACGAATTCTAGCACGTTGCATAAGAATCTCCATCTCCATGTAGTACTCATCAACTGTCATGGTGCCTTGCTTCAATTGCGTCAATTTATCAAAAACTGATCACAAGTAGTTGGTTGGTACGAAACGAGCTTTCATGATTTGCTTCATCTCGCGCCAATCCATCACAGGAAGTTCATTGTCCTCCCTTCTATGCTGCACAAGAGCATCCCACCAACGCAAAGCATAACCATCAAATTCAGATGCTGCAAGCTTGACCTTCTTATCTTCTGGATAGTCAAATAAGCGCCAGAGTTTCTCAAACTTCAACTCCCATGTGAGGTAATATTCAGGATCAATGGAACCATCAAACTTAGGAATTGAGAATTTTGGCTTGCCCAAACCATCATCAGCAGCTTGGTTGGGCACACGGTGAGCACGCCCAAGAGGGGCAAACCCATGGCCATGAGCAGGTGCATGGACAGGGGGAATAGCACGTCCCCTGCCAACATGTGGAGCAGCATCCACAGCGCTACCCTCATCGAAATCATCAAAGGCATCATCATGTTGAGTATCTTCCCTGCTATGTAAGGCGGCTGTCAAACCCTCAATGGACCGCTGCAAAGTGGTGACATTAATATTGAGCATATCCACTTGCGTTTGGATAGTATCAACCGTCCCAACATGCTGATCCAATCTCATATTCATATCTTGGAGATTCTTGTCAATGGCATCTGTCGTGTTAGTAAACACACGTGTCAAGTGGGATTTCAAAGCCTCATATTCATGCCAATTAACAAGCTCCTCATCCTTCTTTTTCTGCAACACAACATCATCATCACTAGAAGACATGATTAGTAGGTTAGTGCAAAAATCAAAATCTGTATGGTGGAAACTCTCACAACTCACTCACAACTAATAAGAAAGGAGATCTTACCGTTCCAAAGTGAATAGAGATGCTCTACCAGACGAAATCAAAGACTGATGCACTTGATGTGATGAAGTGAATATCAAAGGTATAGAGAACGATCGCAGGCACACATGTTATTTAAGGTGGAGCTATAGGTATGGTACCCTATCTACACCGCAAACAAGTCCTAGTGCTGATCGTACAAAAACCCAAGAAACACACACGGTGAAGATAAACGTGGCAAAGCAATTTATGAACAGGAATATTGCAATGCACAAGAGAGACGCTAGTAATAGCTCAAATAGAACAGACACACGATTGCTCAATCTACTAGTGCTATAATGAAACTAGGCCTCCAACATGCACACTTTGATATCTCTTTTTGTCATGCTTGTAGCTCTTTTCTTCTCTTTTTTTATACCGATTCTCTTTTTTTTTACAACTTTCTTTTCTTTTTTTCTGATTTTTTTAACTATCTGACACAAAGCAAAACGGGATGCAACAATTCTGAGCAATTATGGGCCAGATATTCTGGTTTGTCGGGGGCCGGATAATCCGGTCTACCTGGACGAAAAATTTGCACTTCAAACCCTAATGAGCAGTCTGTCGGAGCAAAGCAACTAGTCTCGTGGGTACGTTCCTAGGCACGGTGCTGTAGATAGGTTGTGTCTATGGTATGCAAACAAAGGTACGCTATGTGGACTCAGAAAAATGAGGAAAACTTGCGGAACACGGTGATGGTTGACACGGCGAAAAACAACATCAAACCCTAAACCTAGACACAAACGAAAAAACTAGACTCCTACGAGGAAAAACCTACAGATCGGATCTACGAGAAGATACAATCAGCAACTAAAACTCAAAAACGATGCAATCTAGTCTATGGCAAATCTTTTTGTAAGGCTTTTTCTGTATAGGACGAAAAACACTCTCTAATCTATGGATGGATTTGTGGATGCTTACCGAGGCAACACTGGAAATCTGATACCAAGATGATATGGGGTGGCCCGATCTTCTCAGTAAGCGGATGGCGGTGATGATGGTGGATGATAGATAACTAGCCTATAGTTATGAACTCTCCTGCTCAATCCCTGATGCCAATGCAACAGCTCTCGAACCTTGTAGGATATTCACAACACCACGCTTTTGCCCACGCAGCCGTGACCACGAACGGTAGTATGTAATCTACTAATTCCCAATGGAACAACAGATCGCACTCAATTATAGTTGGTAGATTCGAACACAGGGTAATTCCAGAGGTTCTATGAAAGAAACAACTCCAAAATAGTTTTAACATGGTCTAACCTAAACTAGAGGGCGTTCCCAGGCTTATATGGTCGCCGGAACGTCCGAAAAACGCGAAACAAAAACGTGTCTGATATAGTCAGATCCGTCCGGATCTGATGGGAACTTTTTGGGCCGGATTATCCGGTCTAGGTGGGCCAGATTATCCGGTGGCCAGATTTTCCGGGGGGAAAAGTCCGGTCAAATATCCGCCCCGACACAGAACGTCACGCCGATGTCCTTAGCAGGATCTCCAAAGCAGGGCCAGATTATCCGGAGTGTGGGGGCCGGATTATCCGGGGTCTTTTTAGACGTGGAAGTACTCATTGGAAAGATCTTGGAATTATCTATCCAACAAGTGCTTATTTGCTTGATTTGGAGTTCGTATGAGGAATCCACGTTCGTTTCAATTTCAGGACTTCTGTCTGTCCGAATTGAACGTTTCTTCTCTTTGATGATCTCCCTTGCTTGTATTGCGCCTTCCTCCCGCTCCTCCCTCGCGCATCCTTGGGAGATCATCATGTTGGGCTTGTCTTGTAGCCCTTCTCCTCCTCCCTCCATGCTTGTTTCTCCAACGAACCTGATCAAACATAAATGCATAGACTTAGGCAGTATAAAGTTCTCATCAATCAAAGTACCAAATTCGTTTAGGAGTAAATTCACCTGTTGTTCAAGTAGCTTAGCACGAGATCTTGTAATAGGTACAATTCTACTCTCATTGGACTAATCCTTTCTTGCAATAGTTGTAGCATCTTCAGTAGTTATTGCGGTAGGTGTAATTGTAGGGATGTCCTCATCAATGACACTAGGTGTGGTTCATGAAAACAACACACATGTAATGACACTAGTGGATCCATGCGTGGTTTGTGAGAAGAACACACATGCAATGACATTGGGTGTGGTTCATAAAAAAACACATCCAATGACACTGGTGGATCCTTATGTGGTTTGTGAGAAGAATAGACATGTAATGACTCTAGATGTGTATCATGAGAAGTACACACATGCAATGACACTGGTGGATCCATGTGTAGTTTATGAGAGGAACAGACATGCAATGACACTAGGTGTGGTTCATGAAAAGAACAGACATGCAATGACACTGGTAATGTGTGGTTTGTGAAAAGAACACACATGCAATGACTCTAACTATGGTTAGTGAAAAGAGCAGACATGCAATGACACTGGTGGATCCATGTGTGGTTTTTGAGAATAACACAAATGCAATGACACTGGCTGTGGTTCATGAAAAGAACAGACATGCAATGATAATGATGGATCCATGTGTGTTTTGTGAGAAGAACACACATGCAATGACACTGGGTGTGGTTCATGAAAATAACACACATCCAATGACACTGGTGGATCCTTATGTGGTCTGTGAGAAGAATAGACATGCAATGACTCTAGATGTGGTTCATGAGAAGAACACACATGTAATGAGACTGGTGGATCCATGTGTGGTCTGTGAGAGGAACAGACATGCAATGACACTGGGTGTGGTTCATGAAAAGAACACACATGCAATGACACTGGTGTATCCTTATGTGGTTTGTGAGAAGAACACACATGCAATGACTCTAGCTATGGTTTGTGAAAAGAACACACATGCAATGACTCTAGCTGTGGTTCATGAAAAGAACAGACATGCAATGACACTGGTAGATCCATATGTGGTTTGTGAAAAGAACATACATGCAATCACACTTGGTGGATCCATGTGTGGTTCATGAGAAGAACGGACATGCAATGACACCGGTGCATCCTTATGTGGTTTGTGAGAAGAATAGACATGCAATGATACTGGTGGATCCATGTGTGGTTTGTGATAGGAACACACATGCAATGACACTGGGTGTGGTTTGTGACAAGAACACACATGCAATGACACTAGGTGTGGTTCATGAGAAGAACACACATGCAATGACTCTAGCTGTGGTTTGTGAAAAGAACACGCAAGAAATGACTCTAGTTGTGGTTCAAGAAAACAACAAACATGCAATGACACTAGTGGATCCATATGTGGTTTGTGAAAAGAACAGACATGCAATCACACTGGGTGGATCCATGTGTGGTTCATGAAAAGAACAGACATGCAATGACACTGGTGGATCCTTGTGTGGTTTGCGAGAAGAACAGACATGCAATGACTCTAGCTGTGGTTCATGAAAAGAACAGACATGCAATGACACCGGTGGATCCATATGTGGTTTTGTGAAAAGAACAGACATGCAATCACACTGGGTGGATCCATATGTGGTTTATGAGAAGAACACATGCAATGACACTGGTGATAGGTGGTTTGTGAAAGGAACACACATGCAATGACTCTAGATGTGGGTCATGAGAAGAACACACATGCAATGACCACATGCAATGACACTGGTGGATCCATGTGTGGTTTGTTTAGAGGAACAGACATGCAATGACACTGGTGGATCCATGTGTGGTTCATGAACAGAACAAACATCCAATGACACTGGGTGTGGTTCATGAAAAGAACACACATCCAATGACACTGGTGGATCCTTATGTGGTTTGTGAGAAGAACAAACATGCAATGACTCTAATTGTGGTTCATGAAAAGAACAGACATGCAATGACACTAGTGGATCCATATGTGGTTTGTGAGAGGAACAGATATGCAATGGCACTGGGTGGATCCATGTGTGGTTTATGTAAGGAACAAACATGCAATGACACTAGGCATGGTTCATGAAAAGAACAGACATGCAATGACACTGGTGGATCTATATGTGGTTTGTGAAAAGAACAGACATGCAATGACTCTAGTTGTGGTTTGTGAAAAGAACACACATGCAATGACTCTAGTTGTGGTTCATGAAAAGAACAGACATGCAATGACACTGGTGGATCCATATGTGGTTTATGAAAATAATAGACATGCAATCACACTAGGTGGATCCATGTGTGGTTCATGAGAAGAACACACATGCAATGACACCGGTAGATCCTTATGTGGTTTGTGAGAAGAACAGACATGCAATGACTCTAGCTGTGGTTCATGAAAAGAGCACACATGCAATGACACTAGTGGATCCATATGTGGTTTGTGAAAAGAACAGACATGCAATCACACTGGGTGGATCCATATGTGGTTTGTGAGAAGAACACACATGCAATGACACTACATGTGGTTCATGAAAAGAATAGACATGCAAAGATACTGGTGGATCCATGTGTGGTTTGTGAGAAGAACACACATGCAATGACACTGGTGTGGTTCATGAAATGAACACACATGCAATGACTCTAGCTGTGGTTTGTGAAAAGAACACACATGCAATGCCTCTAGGTGTGGTTCATGAGAAGAACACGCATACAATGGCACTGCTAGATCCATGTGTGGTTTGAGAGAGGAACACAGATGCAATGACACTGGTTGTGGTTCATGAAAAGAACAGACATGCAATGATACTAATGGATCCATGTGTGGTTTGTGAGAAGAGTACACATGCAATGACACTGGGTGTGGTTCATGAAAAGAACACACATCCAATGACACTAGTGGATCCTTATGTGGTTTGTGAGAAGAACAGACATGCCATGACTCTAGATGTGGTTCATGATAAGAACACACATGCAATGACACGGGTGGATCCATGTCTGGTTTGTGAGAGGAACACACATGCAATGACACTGGTGGATCCATGTCTGGTTTGTGAGAGGAACACACATGTAATGACACTGGTGTGGTTCATGAGAAGAACACGCATGCAATGACTCTAGGTGTGGTTTGTGAAAAGAACACACATGCAATGACTCTAGCTGTGGTTTGTTAAAAGAACAGACATGCAATGACTCTAGCTGTGGTTCATGAAAAGAACAAACATGCAATGACACTGGTGGATCCATATGTGGTTTGTGAAAAGAACAGACATGCAATCACACTGGGTGGATCCATGTGTGGTTCATGAAAAGAATAGACATGCAATGACACCGGTGGATCCTTATGTGGTTTATGAGAAGAATAGACATGCAATGACTCTAGCTGTGGTTCATGAAAAGAATAGACATGCAATGACACTGGTGGATCCATATGTGGTTTGTGAAAAGAACAGACATGCAATCACACTGGGTGGATCCATATGTGGTTTATGAGAAGAACACACATGCAATGACACTAGTATGGTTCATGAAAAGAACACACATGCAATGACACTAGTGATATGTGGTTTGTGAAAAGAACACACATGCAATGACTCTAGATGTGGTTCATGAGAAGAACACACATGCAATGGCACTGGTGGATCCATGTGTGGTTTGTGAGAGAAACAGACATGCAATGACACTAGGTGTGGTTCATGAAAAGAACACACATTGAATGACACTTGTGGATCCATGCATGGTTTGTGAGAAGAACACACATGCAATGACACTGGGTGTGGTTCATGAAAATAACACACATCCAATAACACTGGTGGATCCTTATGTGGTTTGTGAGAAGAACATACGTGCAATGACTCTAGATGTGGTTCATGAGAAGAACACACATGCAATGACACCAGTGGATCCATGTGTGGTTTATGAGAGGAACACACATGCAATGACACTAGGTGTGGTTCATGAAAAGAACAGACATGCAATGACACTGGTGGATCCATATGTGGTTTGTGAAAAGAAGGGACATGCAATCACACTGGGTGGATCCATGTGTGCTTCATGAAAAGAACACACATGCAATGACACTGGTGGATGCATATGTGGTTCGTCAGAAGAACACACATGCAATCACACTGGGTGTGATTCATGAAAAGAACACACATCCAATGACACTAGTGGATCCTTATGTGGTTTATGAGAAGAATAGACATGCAATGACTCTAACTGTGGTTCATGAGAAGAACACATATGCAATGACACTCGTGGATCCATGTGTGGTTTGTGATAGGAACATACATGCAATGACACTGGGTGTGGTTCATGAAAAGAACACACATGAAGTGACACTGGTGTATCCTTATGTGGTTTGTGAGAAGAACACACATGCAATGACTCTAGCTATGGGTTGTGAAAAGAACACACATGCAATGACTCTAGCTGTGGTTCATGAAAAGAACAGACATGCAATGACACTAGTGGATCCATATGTGGTTTGTGAAAAGAACAGACATGCAATCACATTGGGTGGATCCATGGGTGGTTCATGAGAAGAACAGACATGAAATGACACCGGTGGATCCTTATGTGGTTTGTGAGAAGAACAGACATGCAATGACTCTAGCTATGGTTCATGAAAAGAACAGACATGCAATGACACTGGTGGATCCATATGTGGTTTGTGAAAAGAACAGACATGCAATCACACTAGGTGGATCCATATGTGGTTTATGAGAAGAACACACATGCAATGACACTGGTTGTGGTTCATGAAAAGAACAAACATGCAATATTACTGTTGGATCCACGTGTGGTTTGTGAGAAGAACACACATGCAAAGACACTGGTGTGGTTCATGAAAAGAACACACTTGCAATGACTCTAGCTGTGGTTTGTGAAAACAACACACATGCAATGACTCTAGCTATGCTTCATGAAAAGAACAGACATGCAATGACACTGGTGGATCCATATGTGTTTTGTGAAAAGAACAGACATGCAATCACAGAGAGTGGATCCATATGTGGTTTACGAGAAGAACACACATGCAATGACATTGGTGATATGTGGTTTGTGAAAATAACACACATGCAATGACTCTAGATGTGGTTCATGAGAAGAACACACATACAATGGCACTGCTAGATCCATGTGTAGTTTGAGAGAGGAACACAGATGCAATGACACTGGTTGTGGTTCATGAAAAGAACAGACATGCAATGATACTAATGGATCCATGTGTGGTTTGTGAGAAGAGTACACATGCAATGACACTGGGTGTGGTTCATGAAAAGAACACACATCCAATGACACTAGTGGATCCTTATGTGGTTTTTGAGAAGAACAGACATGCCATGACTCTAGATGTGGTTCATGATAAGAACACACATGCAATGACACGGGTGGATCCATGTCTGGTTTGTGAGAGGAACACACATGCAATGACACTGGTGGATCCATGTCTGGTTTGTGAGAGGAACACACATGTAATGACACTAGGTGTGGTTCATGAGAAGAACACGCATGCAATGACTCTAGGTGTGGTTTGTGAAAATAACACACATGCAATGACTCTAGTTGTGGTTTGTTAAAAGAACAGACATGCAATGACTCTAGCTGTGGTTCATGAAAAGAACAAACATGCAATGACACTGGTGGATCCATATGTGGTTTGTGAAAAGAACAGACATGCAATCACACTGGGTGGATCCATGTGTGGTTCATGAAAAGAATAGACATGCAATGACACCGGTGGATCCTTATGTGGTTTGTGAGAAGAATAGACATGCAATGACTCTAGCTGTGGTTCATGAAAAGAATAGACATGCAATGACACTGGTGGATCCATATGTGGTTTGTGAAAAGAATAGACATGCAATCACACTGGGTGGATCCATATGTGGTTTATGAGAAGAACACACATGCAATGACACTGGTCTGGTTCATGAAAAGAACACACATGCAATGACACTGGTGATATGTGGTTTGTGAAAAGAACACACATGCAATGACTCTAGATGTGGTTCATGAGAAGAACACAGATGCAATGGCACTGGTGGATCCATGTGTGGTTTGTGAGAGAAACAGACATGCAATGACACTAGGTGTGGTTCATGAAAAGAACACACATTGAATGACACTTGTGGATCCATGCATGGTTTGTGAGAAGAACACACATGCAATGACACTGGGTGTGGTTCATGAAAATAACACACATCCAATAACACTGGTGGATCCTTATGTGGTTTGTGAGAAGAACAGACATGCAATGACTCTAGATGTGGTTCATGAGAAGAACACACATGCAATGACACCAGTGGATCCATGTGTGGTTTATGAGAGGAACACACATGCAATGACACTAGGTGTGGTTCATGAAAAGAACAGACATGCAATGACACTGGTGGATCCATATGTGGTTTGTGAAAAGAAGGGACATGCAATCACACTGGGTGGATCCATGTGTGGTTCATGAAAAGAACACACATGCAATGACACTGGTGGATGCATATGTGGTTTGTCAGAAGAACACACATGAATCACATTGGGTGTGATTCATGAAAAGAATAGACATCCAATGACACTGGTGGATCCTTATGTGGTTTGTGATAAGAATAGACATGCAATGACTCTAACTGTGGTTCATGAGAAGAACACACATGCAATGACACTCGTGGACCCATGTGTGGTTTGTGATAGGAACATACATGCAATGACACTGGGTGTGGTTCATCAAAAGAACACACATGAAGTGACACTGGTGTATCCTTATGTGGTTTGTGAGAAGAACACACATGCAATGAATCTAGCTATGGGTTGTGAAAAGAACACACATGCAATGACTCTAGCTGTGGTTCATGAAAAGAACAGACATGCAATGACACTAGTGGATCCATATGTGGTTTGTGAAAAGAACAGACATGCAATCACATTGGGTGGATCCATGGGTGGTTCATGAGAAGAATAGACATGAAATGACCCCGGTGGATCCTTATGTGGTTTGTGAGAAAAACAGACATGCAATGACTCTAGCTATGGTTCATGAAAAGAACAGACATGCTATGACACTGGTGGATCCATATGTGGTTTGTCAAAAGAACAGACATGCAATCACACTAGGTGGATCCATATGTGGTTTATGAGAAGAACACATGCAATGACACTGGCTGTGGTTCATGAAAAGAACAAACATGCAATATTACTGTTGGATCCACGTGTGGTTTGTGAGAATAACACACATGCAATGACACTGGGTGTGGTTCATGAAAAGAACACACATGCAATGACTCTAGCCATGGTTTGTGAAAAGACAAACATGAAATGACTCTAGTTGTGGTTCATGAAAAGAACAAACATGCAATGACACTTTTGGATCCATATGTGGTTTGTGAAAAGAACAAACATCCAATCACACTAGGTGGATCCATGTGTGGTTCTTAAAAAGAACAGACATGCAATGACACCGGTGGATCCTTATGTGCTTTGTGAGAAGAACAGACATGCAATGAGTCTAGCTGTGGTTCATGAAAAGAACAGACATGCAATGACACTAGTGGATCCATATGTGGTTTGTGAAAAGAATAGACATGCAATCACACTGGGTGGATCCATATGTGGTTTATGAGAAGAACACACATGCAATGACACTGGTGATATGTGGTTTGTGAAAAGAACACACATGCAATGACTCTAGATGTTGTTCATAAGAAGAACACACATGCAATGGCACTGGTGGATCCATGTGTGGTTTGTGAGAGGAATAGACATGCAATGACAGTAGGTGTGGTTCATGAAAAGAACACACATGCAATGACACTAGTGGATCCATGTGTGGTTTGTGAGAAGAACACACATGCAATGAACCTGGGTGTGGTTCATGAAAAGAACACACATCCAACGACACTGGTGGATCCTTATGTGGTTTGTGAGAAGAAAAGACATGCAATGACTCTAGATGTGGTTCATGAGAAGAACACACATGCAATGCCACCGGTGGATCCATGTGTGGTTTATGAGAGGAACAGACATGCAATGACACTAGGTGTGGTTCATGAAAAGAACAGACATGCAATGACACTGGTGGATCCATATGTGGTTTGTGAAAAGAAGAGACATGCAATCACACTGGGTGGATCCATGTGTGGTTCATGAAAAGAACACACATGCAATGACACTGGTGGATCCATGTGTGGTTTGTGAGAATAACACACATGCAATGACACTGGGTGTGGTTCATGAAAAGAACACACATGCAATGACTCTAGCTGTGGTTTGTGAAAAGAACACACATGCAATGACTCTAGTTGTGGTTCATGAAAACAACAAACATGCAATGACACTGGTGGATCCATATGTGGTTTGTGAAAAGAACAGACATGCAATCACACTAGGTGGATCCATGTGTGGTTCATGAAAAGAACAAACATGCAATGACACCGGTGGATCCTTATGTGGTTTGTGAGAAGAACAGACTTGCAATGACTCTAGTTGTGGTTCATGAAATGAACAGACATGCAATGACACTGGTGGATCCATATGTGGCTTGTGAAAAGAACAGATATGCAATCACACTGGGTGGATCCATATGTGGTTTATGAGACACTACAACAGATCCTAGAATCGGTGACGAATTGCCTGGTGACAAAATTCAGAACCGTCACCGAAAGTAACCATAGGTGACGGATTAGTTTTGGGCGTCACGTATGCTTGATAATGCGTGACGGTCGCATTTCGTGTCACGGCAAACCGTCGCCGATTATCCGCACGACGGATTTTAGAGTGTTGTAGATTAAGCCGTCAACGATTGTTCGTGGGACCAACGAGTTAGCAATTGTGTTAAAAACGATAAAAGGGCAAAGATGGGTTTCGAACCGAGGACCTTGTATAAAGTAAAACGTTTCGTTACCGCTGGGCTACCATTCGGTTTTTGAATTGTTTGATTGGCCTACCATGTTGTAAACTCTATGTGCAGTACGTGGCATGTACAAACACGGATTGTTATAGTTAGGTCTTGTGCGATCTTCCAAACAGTTTTCTTCTCTGTTCTTGCGAACGAGCGCCGTCTAGGGTATCCCTTGTCTAGGCGATCACGACATTCGCTGGCCCTTCATCTACAAGTCCCGGCGACTTGCGCCACGTGATCACGACGATCGATCACGATCCCAGCTAGTGAGGCTTCACGGTAGGCTCAAATCACGATCTTCACAAACTTGGATTTGGTTCTCTCGCGAAAATCGCGAGTTGCAGGTTCGACAATGAGGTCATCCCGTCCACGCTCAACAGCATCGCGCCCATCCTGTGCGTCGCCGCCGAGATCGAGCCTGTCGAAGCCCTTTATTATAAGCTTCCCTGGATCTGGCGCACGGTGATAGGTAGCACATGTGAGTTACTTTGAGATCTGTTATGAAATTGATTTGGATTGGTGTTTATGTTACACATTGTGATTTATTTGGACTTTGGTAAACAATTTTCACATCGATTAGTACAAATTGAATGGCATCATGACTCGAGTGGAACACATTATATATATTTTTGTAGGCGATGGATTGACAGTGGATTACTCATGGGCGCAAGTTCACCCCTTTTTTACCTACAAGGTGTCCGCGAGTTTATGGAGTTTGCGCGTGCAAACTGCAATGAAGGTGCATCAATATTGTGCCCATGCCAAAAATGCCTTAATATTATGCAGCAGACTCAGGAAACTATTGAGTATCACTTACACGTCAATGGTATGGCTGTTTCGTACACAAAGTGGAGTTGTCATGGAGAAGATGATGGTCCTGATGAAAACTATGATCATACTTTGTATCAAAGCGATGACGATGATGATTATGATGATGGAAATGAGAATCATAATGATCATGTTGACAAGAAGTTAGATGAGCTGCATGATTCTGGTGACAGAGGCCCAAGTGACACTAATTTCTATGCAAAACTCATTGAAGAAGCTAAGAAAGAGCTTCACGAGGGATGCACCACTGAGACGAGGTTGTCATTCATTATGAAGATGCTTTACGTGAAATCATACAACCGGGTCACAAATAGAGCTTTTGATCAATTTATGGATGTCTTATGTGCTGCTTTGCCAAAAGTGAATTTTCCCAAGTCCTATGCTGAAGCTAAGAGTGTTCTTTCTAAGGTTGGGCTTGGTTATGACACAATTCATGTTTGCAAGTATGACTGTGCTCTGTTTTGGGGAGACCATGCCAAAAAAACTCATTGTCCTAAGTGTGGATTTTCAAGGTGGAAAGACCCGAAAGCAAAGAAAAAGATTCCCCACAAGGTGCTTCGATACTTTCCTATAATCCCAAGGTTACAGAGATTTTTTGTTTCCAAGGAAGCGTCGATGAACACCAAGTGGCACAAGGAGAAGAGGGTTGCACAACCAGGTATTTTGAGGCACCCAGCTGATGGTGAAGCATGGAAGCACTTTGACAAGGATTTTGGATGGTTTGCTTCAGATGCCCGTAACATAAGGCTTGGTATTGCGATAGATGGATTCAACCCATACGGAAACATGAGTAGTTCATACAGTATGTGGCCAGTTTTTGTCATTCCATACAACTTCCCACCATGGATGTGCGTGGATCAATCCAACTTCATGATGTCATTGCTAATCCTTGGAAAAAATTCACCAGGAAAGGATTTTCATGTATTTATGCAGCCATTGATAAAAGATATGATGAAGCTATGGAGTGGCGTGGGCACATATGATGCGTGCACAGGTAGAGAGTTTCCGTTGCATGCTGCCTTTCTTTGGTCGATTCATGACTATCCTGGATATGCCATGATGTCTGGCTGTAGTACAAGAGGGTTTTTCGCATGTGCGCACTGCGATAAGGATCCTTGCTACGAGTCTTTGCATAATAAAATTGGTTATATTGGTCATCGTCGATTTCTGCCTCACGATCACAAGTGGAGGATTAGCAGAGCCTTCAATGGAAAACCTGAACCTAAGGATGCACCAACAAGTTTCACACTTGCAGAAAGAGAGGAGAGGGTACAGAGAGTTCAGGATTACAGGCCAGGGAAAAATCCATCAACTAGGAAGAGAAAGCGTGGCATGACTGGTGAGCCAACCTGGCACCTCAAGATCAGCTTATATGATATGCCATACTGGTCAAGATTGAAGTTTGTTCACAACCTCGATGTGATGCACATTGAGAAGAACATATTGGACAATATCCTTGGTACCCTTCTTGAGCTTGATGGAAAGAACAAGGACACTGTTGGTGGTAGAATGGATTTGGAGAAATTTAATGTCAGGAAGGAAGTTCTGGATGAAACCTGAGGCCAAGGGTTTTTCAAAGGAGAAAGCATCGTGGACGCTTCAAAAGGAAGGCAAACAAAAATTGTGCAAGTATTTGTCCAACACTAGGTTCCCAGATGGTTTTGCTTGAAACTTAGCAAGATGTGTGGACATCCCAGAGGGTAAAGTGCACGGTCTGAAGACGCATGACTGCCACATACTTATGCAGCGTGTGTTGCCAGCTGGTCTGAGAGGGATTGCATCAAAGGCGATGTATGAGACCATTGCTGAACTGGGAAACTTTTTTAGGGAGTTGTGTGCCAAAACTCTAAGAGCATCTGTGTTGTGTCGAATTGAAGGTTGAAATTGTCATAATTCTTTGCAAGCTTGAGCTACTATTTCCCCCATCATTCTTCGATGTAATGGTGCACCTGGCTATTCATCTACCTGATGAGGCACTTCAGAGGGGGCCTATTCAATATGGTTGGATGTATCCAGTTGAAAGAAGGCTCGGGTACCTGAAATCAACTGTGCGTAGCAAATCAAGGCCTGAAGGTTCAATTGCTGAGGGATATATCGTGGATGAGTGCTTGCATCATTGCTCTAAATTTTTGGGCGATGTCATAGAAACCAGACATAACAAGCCTGAGAGGAACCAAGATAAGAAACAAAGAGTTGATCCGCTAGAGTTTGATATTTTTCCAGATGGAGCCAGAGGTTTAGGACTATCCAAGTTGAAGTATTTTTCCAAAGAATTTGACAGTATGGTTTGGTATGTACTTCAGAACTATGATGAGGCACAAAATTATATTCGGTAGGTCTATTTACCTTTTTTATTAATCATTCAAAATTTTCAGTAATATTTTGTGTTATAGCAGTACCATTACTAATTTGTTTTTGATTTTTAGGAATTTCCGACAACAACTATAGAACAGGGGTGTGAACAACATTGAGGTGAAACTAGATAAAGAATTCCCTGCATGGTTTAAAAAACATGTCAGTAATTTGGACAATGCTCCAGAAGATTTAAAATCACTAGTACTTGGTCCAGATGCTCGTGTAGTTGTACACCCTATGTGCAATGTAAATGGCGCTAGGTTCCGTTCTGTCGAGCGTGAGAAGAACATGAGGACTCAAAACTCAGGCATAATGACAAGGGGATCCGTTTCTGATGAACAAGATCAAGAATACTACGGTGTGATGAAGGAGGTTCTTGAGTTACAGTACCCGAGAAACAAGCACGGCGACAGATCCGTGTTCTTGTTCCGCTATGATTGGTTTGACCTTGGAAGTAGGAAAACCACGGAGATGAAGGATGATGGATACTTTAAAAGCATCAATACGTCTGTATTGTGGTACAAGAATGCCCCTTTCATATTAGCTCACCAAGCAGATACTTGTTTTTACTTGGAAGACACAAAATTTGGTGATCCTTGGAAGGTGGTGCAAACTTTCAAGCACAGGAATGTATACGATGTTCCAGAAAAAGATGATGAAGGCAATGCAGGTGCATACCAGGAAGACCTAGGCTCGGAAGATCCCATTGTTCACCAAATTGAGGACAAGGAAGATGAATATGTTGATGATCATGAAGACGACATGGCTAATCGCTCTGATGATGTGATATTTGTTGACTCTCAGACTGTTAGACAACTAGCAGGGAAAAATGGTGTAAACAATGATATGGACCTGAGCGACGAAGAACAAGAAGACTTGGAACCGGTTGTCGATGAATTTGGGAGGAGCATTTCAGATGTTGATAGTGATATTGACTAGTACATTGTGAAAATGCGTTACTAAAATACTAGCACGCAGTTGTACTGGTTGATACTAGTTATGGAGACTGTTGCATTCAATTCCCAGTAACCATGTTATACACAAAATTATTAATTACAATGATATATATGGTCGTACCTAGATGTTTTTGCTTGTTTTTGTCATACTTAGTTCGAGCAGCAAAATAGATTTACTGGAGATAGATACTTCTTTACGTGACACAACCTACGCGACAGACATGTCCATCTAGTAAGTTGTGCATGCATAAAATTTGTAGCTCATAAAAGATTCATAGATACCGATGAAATGAACTCAATTAACACGATTTCACTATAATTGGCAGCAACGATAGGCATAATATATTTCAGCTTATAAAAAATTTAATAGTACCATTACACTTAACCATGTCTTCAGACATACTAATGCCACATAATGAAAGGACCGTAAAATATTGTCTTAACATCTCATATTATTAGGTCGACAAATGACCCATGACCATCATAGTGAAAATGATCAAGGCTACTAAAGTTCCACATTTGGAACATAGAAGGCAAATAGGAAAGCCCCCTTACGTCCCACGTACAGCATGAAAAACATCTTGTCTCCAATTCGCCGAAAATCCTCCTCCTGTGACATCACTTCCCTCCACCCAGCGCAGCATACTCGGCCATCCTCAGGAGAAATTGAGTACGACCCTTTGACCTTTGTGTATTTATCACACACAGTTGTGATATCACCATATTCAGCCATGTCTTCAGGGACAAGGCATCGCGGGAGTTTCTGTTCTTGGTCCACATACACAATGTGAACATTTGTTAATCGGAAAATTACAGGCACAACAAAGTAGATCACTCATACTTACCAGCTCTTTCTTCCTGCAATTTGTCCAACTTAATGTGTGGATCAGAGACTCACATTTTCCAACTTGATAAGGCCCAGCTCCATGTTCATCAACCAGCATGTCAATGATGTCAACAATGTTGACCACTGACTCCATCATTCTCCAGTTAATTATGGTTCCATCAGTGACATGCATAGCGTCAAGTATGCTTTTCTTATCCTGGGTTAGATTGTAATATGCTGTACAAGTTAAAATACTTAATTAAATGAATATTACTGAATCAAAATTAAGATTAATGCATGGTAGGTACGTCAACATTAAGATTGTTTAGGAACAAGGAAAAAATATCGTGCTAAACACAAAGCAACTACTTCTTTTTTCATAAGGAAAAAACTAGAGACAATTCCATCGGTGACATTCTACACATTACAAAGTAGACTAGAAACCGAGCAAAATGGGTGAACCTAAATATTTTAGTGGATCTACATATATACATCCATTTTATACAAACTCGTAAACATCGTATATTTGTAAATGGAGGGAGTACTTCAAATAAGCAGTTACTTATATGGGTGGGTGATCGGTAGGTTGATCGACGTCACAGGGATAGATGGACCTTGTGTGTCGGTAGAGAAGACAAGCTCCGTTCCAACATCCAGATTGTAGACTCTAGCAAATTCTCTCCAATATTGGCCTTCAAGATATGTTCTGCCATCCTTGTTGATACAATCAACATTGAATTCGAACCCTTCTTCCGTAACCACCTCGACCACAAAATCATTCTCGTGGTCGACAGAGTCGATGGCAAACTTCTTAAGGAAATTCGCTCTAGCATAGCAGGGTATTAACTGAAGAAAAATGGAACATGTTTACTACATGACAAACTAACAGATGCTATAATTCATGATAAAAGGGTGGAACAGGAAAGACTGATGATAATACAAAAAATAAAACCAGTACCGTAATTTCTTCAAAATTCTCTACAAGGGTGAGAACGAAAAAGGACTTGATCTTGTCGCCTAGGCCGCACAGACCCTTGGTGTCAAAACACCAAGGACACTACGAATCAAAAAAAGAAAATTTAAAGATCATTGGCCGTACATTTTTTTCCAAATAGATCCAGTACATGTGAACTAGATAGGTTAGATTTTTACCGCAACGATCTTGCCCTTCGCTATCCCTCTCTCTCGACAGATCTGCGGCCTAGGCAAAGGTGGTTTAGATGGCGACGCTGACTCCAACTATGCCTTTAGGGTTTGTTGGAGGGAGAGCGTATATATATATGGTCCGACTATGCTTGCATGCCGGACCTGGACCAGTTGTAAGCTTAATTTGTGGGCTCGACGTGATTAGCTTTAGCCGTTAGGCAAAACAAGGAAATATATTGATTACATTTAGTGCGCAGAGCAAGGAAATTGATTTGGTTTTTATTGCTCTGACTTAGTCGTCATAGTTAGGTCCTGTAAGATCCTCTAAAATAGAATCTTGAGACTAACAAGGAAATAATTAGCTATATTAATTAAATCCTTTACTTAGAATATTTTGCAAATTTTATGAAAAGTATTGGAAATAAGGAGTTTGCCTTTCATGTTTGTGGTTGTTTTTAGACATTCTGAAGGATCATCAGTATGTAAAGTACATAAGTTTCTGGTTTGAGATTGGTTTCAAAAACTTTTTGTAGTCCAAACTTACTTCAAACTTTCTTAGCTACAAAATAAAGCATCAAACCATCTAATTTAGTAAACAAATGCAGTGTGCATAAACATGAGAATTCAGATAACAAGTGCACCAGTAACGCAACAGCAAACTCCATACACATTAACATAGTCTTAAACAACTGGGTATGATTGCCCAGCTTCCACCATACATAATAAAAAACTTAGTCTTCAAACATCACACAGTTTGTCTTCATCTCCAGGGGGGCAACACAAACATAAACTAAACTTGTGGAAACAGAACATGAGGGCCAACAGCAGGACCGATAACCGGGATGAGGCCACCCTTGACGTACTTGTCGAGGAATCTGCCAAAGGCGGCATGCTTCGCCTTGGTGTGGCCCTTGTGCTTCTGCCTGCTGCCTAAGCCAACGCCATCCGCGTGCTGGATCCTGCTCTCTAAGTTTTTGGTGATGACCCTGCCGCAGAATGGGCAAGATAGCTCCCCGCGGCTACGGAAAGGTATCTGGCCACTCACCAGCCGCTTAAGAACAAAGCGGCTCTTGCGGTCTGTGTCGTCCTTACCGTGGCCCACGTCGTCAGAGTCTTCCTATGAATTTTGAAATACGTAAGAAGTGAGATAAACAGGAGCACAACAACGATCAAACGAAATAAGCTGTAAAAAATTAACAATGCTGCCAAAATTATTCTAAATTGTTGCGGTGATAGTACTAACATTTGATGAATCGAGGACAGTTTTGTGTTGCGGTGATAGTACTAACATTTTATGAATCGAGGATAATGTTGTGTGACCAATATTTGATGAATCGAGGACAGTTTTGTCTTATCATGTCTAGTGAACGCTGGAACGCCTGAGCGTTCATTTCTATCTGCTTCAAAGTCCATAATGGATAATTTATTAAAGAACAATATTCTTTGGGGACATAATTCAAGGCATGTGAACTTTAGGGGCAAATAACCAATTTTGCCTAAATAAAATTCTTGCAATCATAATCACTAGAATGAAAGAAGACTCGGATGAATTTAAGTTTCAAACGCATTAATCATTACACATTAAATTCCATTCATCAGATCAATCATTTCTTCCCAAATAAAATTCTTGTTATCATAATCTCTACAATCAAATTAGACTCAGATGAATTTAAGGCACTTAATGATGAATCATTTACAAGTTAACTACCTTAACACATTCAGAAAGTTATCTGATAACTATGAACCGATAAATATCATATGAGTACTCATAATAAGTAGAATTAAAGAAGGCTTGGATGAATTTAAGTTTTAAACGCATTGATCGTTACACTAAACAGGATATTGATTCAAACACACTATGGAATCATCACATTAATAAGCAGCAAATTTAGATAATGGTAATTATGAATTCCATGCATCAGATCAATCCTTTATTCCCAAACAAAATTCTTGCTATCATAATCTCTACAATCAAATTAGACTCAAATAAATTTAAGTCGCTTGTGTTGATCAATCATGTGCAAGGTAACTACCTTAACACATTCAGAATGTAATTTGATAACTATTAACTGATAGATATCATATGAGAAATCATAATCACTAGAAGGAAACAAGATTCGGATGAATTTAAGTTTCAAACGCATTGATCATTACACTTAACAGGATACTAATTGATACACACTATGGAATCAACACATTAATAAGCAGCAAAATAAGAAAATGGTAATTATAAATTCTATGCATCAGATCAATCTTTTCTTCGCAAATAAAAATCTTTGTTATCATAATCTCTACAATCAAATCAGACTCGGATGAATTTAAGGCACAACATTCAGAAATTAATCTGATAACCATGAACCCATATATATCATATGAGTAAGAATACTACATGGCAGATCAAATCAAAGTCAACTACAAAGGAACCGTACGAACCCTAGAATCAAGAATATCTAGAAGACCACCTAGACAGCACAAATCAATCTACTCTACGAACAAACCCTATGTGAACAGTAAGATGAACAGAGGAGATCGAACAGAACAACTCAGAACCTCGGTGCCATCGTCGGAGGCCTCCTCCTTGAACGGTACATCTTCTTTGCAGGATTGTTCATAGAGGTACTCGATGGAGTCAGGGTCTTCGCCATTGTAGTACTCATCGTCCGGCACGACGATGACCTGGCAGCCTGCATGCGGGTTCTGTAGATCTGCCGTGGGAGCCACGACATCCTCCTTCTTCTCATCATCGACGGCGACCACGACGGGTACGGTGGAGTCCGGAATGGTCACGGCGCACCGACGAGCGGCAGGTGCTCTCGAAGAAGACTCCTTGCCCGCCACCACGGCGATGACCGTGGGTGCATCGCCAGAGCCGCCAATCGCCTTCGACTCCGGCTCGTCTTCGCGAGCGTGCTTCATCTTGCAGATTCACTAAAGGATGAGATTGTTGGTGCGGTGGTGGGAGCGGATTGGGGTTTTCGGCAGATTGGGGAAGAAGTGGACGATGGTGGGAGAGACGATGAGACCGATGTGTTATGTTGATGCTGGCGGTTCGGTTTCCTCTGGTGCACGCGTGGGTGTGGAATCGTGTATTCCTGCATGTAGTCCACTTTCCCATTGCTTTCACATTGGACCCACAATGTAAAACAAGTAAAACATTGGCCATGTGTCTTACATTGTACCCTAGTTTGCACAAAAAATAATAAACCTTGAGTTTGTTGAATGAAAGTTGAGGTTGCTCTCTCACACTTGGTTTCAAGTGTGAGTCTCATGTATAAGTACCCAAATTACCTAGGAGATGCCCAACTCCATGGCATACTTTCTCAGAATGGTCTAAGATTTGGCATGTAGGTGTATCTTGTCATAGCACACATTTCATCTTTTGGCTTTTTGGTCCAATTATGATTTCAAATACCATTTTCCATTTTAATAATTGAAATTCAACTACATTTTGTAAAGGTAGTTCAAATTTTTGAATAAAATTTGTATTTCACCAACATGGTATGGTATTTGGGGTCATTTAGTTGGAATGTGACCACTTTGTTCATTGTCAAATGATTGTTTGCTCAAATTTTACCTCAAGTCAAATTTTGGTCAATATGGTTAAAACATTGAAATATTGATCTACATCTACATCATTGCAACCTAATTTGTTTTGGCAAAAATCATTTTTAGGTCCACAAGATGTGGTTTAATCATGGATATATTGTTAGGTCAGCTTGGTTGTTACATATGCGTCCTCTGCGTTCGACGCGAATTTGACCTAAAAATTCAGATTTGGATTTCAGGAGTTGTGTATGTCTGAATTCCATGAGGTTTTCACCATTGTTTGAAGGACTCCAAGGGACACATTTTCCATTTGTAGAGTTTTTTCAGATTCAAAACTTGGTTCATGTAGAAATTTGAAAATTCAGTTATCCAGAAAATAGTAGTCTGCTGAAAAAATTCAGTTTTGTACGGGTGGGTGTCACGTGCGCGGGTGACGTCAGCTGAAACGAACCGACGCGACGTATAAGAGCTCCCTCAGCCGCTTCGCATGGCCTCATCCCCACCATTTGCCCCCTTTTGCCTCACCAGATACAGAAAGAAGAGCGCGGGAGAAAACCCTAGCTCTCCCCATTGTCTCCTCCGCCTGAGGCCTTCGAGCTCTCCCATACCGCGATATTTCGATGCCGACTATGGCGTGAGTGGGGTCCGGCGGTGATGCAGGCGGTTCTACAAGGGCGGGGTTTGGAGCCGTGAGCCACCCAAATGCGGTCGAGGTGGTGGAGGGCCATGGCGGTAGAGGAGGTCGTCGGTCCGCGCTGGTGCTCTAGTCGATGCGGCGCTCGGAGAGGAGGAGTTCGTACATGCGGACCTCGGCGAGGTGGAAATGCTGGATCTGAACGTGCCGGTCGGCAGCGCGGAGGATCTGGCGTCGGTCCAGTCTCCACAGGTCGCCGCGATGCAGGTTAGTATTATTTTCTTCTAATTTCTGTTCAATCCCTTCAAATTATTTGGAAGTAAGATGTGTTTTGTAGATTCAGCTCTTTCAGTGTTAGGGATTCATATCCTTTGGGCTATGTTCGGTTAACCCACCTCTACATTAGATTGGACTGGATTAGATTGGATTAGAGTATATTTTGACTTAGATAGGATTTAAACCACATCAATCCATGTCAAACCAGGACAATCCAAAGTAAAACGACCGGGGCCTTAGAGATTTATTGGATGGAAGGCTGGGTCTGTAGATTCGTTGTGTAATTTTGTATAGATGACCAATGCTGATAGTCCATTGGTGAAGTTTTTCCAATTAGTAGGAAGATGGTTTATTTGTTGTTAAATTGACAGAGTTTAATTTGTAGTTAATTCGTATTATGTTGAAGGAACATGGTTTACATGATTCTCATTTGAGATGCTATGATATAATGTGGTTAGTTAGTTTCAACTAGTTAACAGTATGGCTTGTTTTTGGTACATGTGGTATAATGTGGTTAGCTGGCTACAACTATTCAACTAGTCTGAATTAGCTGCTGTGATATAATGTGGTTATCTAGCTTCGGTATACTTTTGTAGTTTCCTTTTTTTTGCTTTAATTGCTTTTACGGGAAATGTGTTAAAATTACTTATAGAATTTTATTAACTTCTAGCACTAGATCTGAACAATGTGGTTATAACCATATGGCATGTATGTTATTAATTGATTGTAGTGGTGCCTCATAATAGTGTGCAAAGCAGTGATCTGTGTACTTACTTTTGTTTTCCTTTACTTGTACCAATTGCTTTTAAGACACATTTCTTTAGATGCTTATGCTTGTATGAACAGATTTGTGTAGACTAATTAGTTTACAGACTTTGTACTACTCTATTTTGACTTGCTGGAGCTTCATGCAACCTGATACTAAACTGATTGATCCTTGATATTTTTTTGGTTTGAATGTATAGTCTAGTTTCTTTACCTTCAATTCCAACCTCCAAATAATCATTGTAATTTAATGGAATGTAGTATAAAAAGCATTGATGTAGTTTAATGATTTGTTTCTTGAATCAATGTTGTTTTTATGATCAGATTTGTGAAGTCGAATTATTGTGCTATTAATTTTTGCTAGTGTTTTTCATTTATTAATATTGAATGCTTTTAGTAATTACCTTAAATGCTAGTGTTCATTTATCTTAATTGTCTGGCAGGCACCAACCCCAGGTGATGCCTATGATGTACTCTCCCCGTGGCCTGATGAGGAGGTATGTTATTCCAAGCAGCTGTAGTGCATTTGGACATGCACAAAAGTAGTAGGTTTTTATATTTAGTAGGCAGTACTAACTATTTTCTTATTTTATTTATTGTGCATTACTTCTCTGGTTCAGATGTTGAAGTGGAGCAATGGACATACAAGTCCTTTGTGAGGAAAGAAGAAAAGAAGCTCAGGCGCAAGGGGATTTCTGCTTACCTGCCATTCAACACCGAGTTCTATAGGTGCCCATTCCACCACTTCAAGACACATGGGGGATGTAGGGTGGGGCTTGTGCAGCATGTCCGAGAGGTAGCCACTCATGGATGTCTGGGTGAGGACTACTTTGAGGGTGACCTGCGTGATTGTGGCAGGCACGAAGCTCTACTCAGGGTCCTCCAGCTAGATGAGTTTGTGTTCAGCGACTCCGAGACTAAAGAGGAGTGAATATTGATATCAGCTGCTAGTATGTATGGTCACATCATCAGTATAGCGATGATGTTTATGTATATATGGTTAATATGTCGAACTGGTTAACTAGGTAGAAGTGGTTGAGAACTATGTTCTTTTGGTACTGTGGTTATAAGTGGTAACCTTGTGATGGTAGGGTGAAGTTCCCGTAAGACTAGTATGTTATTATGCTGCTAGTAAGGTTATGGTTACATGCTCTTAATTGCTTGTTTCTTACATATGTATCTATGTTGTGCCATGATAGTTGTGCTGTCAGTTAGAAAAATGTATTTCATTGCGTCAATTCTAAATTGGAAGGTTTTGATAGGTGTAGCAAATTGTAGTAGTGTTTCAAAATTTGAAATGGTTTGAGCCATTAAAGTGCAGAGATAGTGCTGTATATGCACTATGCCATGTAAATTTGTATTAAAAACGTATGAATTTATGTTAAAATATAGGACAAAAAAGATCAAATAAAGCAAAAAAAAAAAAGGCCACCCACTGGCAGGATATTTCTCAAGGGAATCACGGCCTGCATACGACTAGAAACCAAATGAATGGCCAGGATGCAGGCCCGTGACCTGCCAGTAGGCCCAACGGCCCAAAGTAGAATTCATGATAGCAAGTAAGATAGAATAGAGAGGCTATTGATAGCAGCCGAATGCGCGGCTATTTAAGCTGGTCGGAATCCTCTCCAGTTGGCGAGGTGGGATTAAACTCCCAGCCGTCCGACCCGTCTGACGTCGTGCGGCATTGGGGACATAATGGGCTGAAAGAGACCCAGTTCGGTCATAGGTAGCTTGTCCAGGAAGAAGGCCTGGCTGGGCTGAGTTCCTTTTTTAAAATATTTTGTTATTATTTCAATATTACTTGTAAGTTGTAATATAACTTGTAATAAAGATTCGATAACTGTATGTAAAATAAATGTAATATTTTAATGTACTTAGGTTTTTTACTCTTGTTTTTATTATTTTTAAATATTTTGCAGATTCCGACTAGTTTTCAGAATTTTTTGATAAATTTCAGATTTGGATTTGACGAGTTGTGTTTGTCTGAATTGCATGAGGGTTTTTCCAATGTTTGAAGGACTCTAGGAGCCACATTATTTATTTGTAGAGTTTTTTCAGATTCAAAACTTGGTGCATGTACAAATTTGAAAATTTAGTTAAACACATCAAATAGGTGGTTTTGACATGAATTTTAGAAAAATTCAGATTTGGATTTGAGGAGCTATGTTTGTCTGAATTCCATGAGGTTTTCACCATTGTTTGAAGGAATGTAGGGGCCACATTATTCGTTTGTAGAGTTTTTTCAGATTCAAAACTTGGTGCATGTAGAAATTTGAAAATACTAAATCACCTCCAAATCAAATTTGAATTTTGAGCAAGTTAACTTTCAATTTTTGATACCATATTTTTATATGTTGTTAAAATGGAGGTATAGCATGCGGTTTGTACATTGGTAGAACTTTGAAAGAGAGCTTGCACATCATAATGCATTATATTTGTTCGACGCGATTTTGACCAAGCCAAGTTCATGAGTTTGAACATCATGCATCTAAAAAGCTAACACTCGGTCATTCCTATTCGAACAAGGCAGCAAGATGACCACATTGCTAGAAGGAAAAAAATCCATAACAACCAGGCGAAACAAAAGACTGAACAAGTCTGGAAGAACGTACCTCAACATCATGGAAGTATCTTGGCATATAGTAGCAAACACTTCGTGCTCGACGTCGTGGAAAACACGACTAGCGTCTCACATGTATCGGTTACGCTCAAAACAGGCCAAATCTGGGTGATACGTTGGACCGAACGGGCAAACGTGGAAACCGGGAGACATCATGGAAAACAGCCCGACATCGTGGAAAACATGACTAGCGTCTCGCATGTGTCGGTTACGCTCAAAACATGCCAAAACTGGGCGATACGTTGGACCGAACGGCCAAAACGTGGAAACCGGGCAAAAATCCACGGCTTCGTGGAAATACTTGGTGCTAGCTATGTGGGCCCACATTTGTCATCAGGGTCAACTTAAGCTCATATGCGGGATTGTTATTTTGATGGGAATGAAATGTTTCAAGTTTAAAATTGTTCGTGTCAACTAGTTCACGTAAAATTTATCAGTGTGTAGGTTTTCAATTTTTATGAGATATTTTGAATTAGTTATGCACTGTACAAGCTTAGGTCAAACTTGAGTTGAAAGTTGTAGGAAAGCCGTGGGTTCAATTTTTAAAATTAAGTTGCAGCCACGACCAGAGGATTGGTGAAAGCCCCGTGCGTTCAATTGTTGAAAGTTTGCAGCCACGACCGGACCGCACCACACCTACACGCGTCGCATCGTAACAAAACTGATCCCACTGCTGCACCGCAATAACCACATCGCATGAACCACACCTAAACACGTCGCACCGTAACAAATTAAAACTTACCCCACTTCACCGCAGTAACCGCATCGCACCACTCCTAAATGCGTCGCACCGTAACAAAACTGACCGCACTGCACCGCACTAACCGCATCGCACCGTAACGGGTCGACTACATCGATGTATGGGCCCTCCGCCTCGACTCCACCGCCGCCGTAACACCACAATAACTACGATGTAGTCATTTCTCGTCTGTTCTTCTTCCTCTCGCGTCTTCCTCCTCCACACGATGGAGAACTCAGCATCCATGGATCCCTATGGAGACATCCTCGATGACGGGAAAACCATGGTTGACATCAAGCCCATCTGTGCCTATGGCACGAAGATTATGGAGGTGGTGTACACCAACGATGTGAACTACTTGAATCACATGCTGGAGAAGTTCGAGCAATTGCTCGAGAAAGAGACTTACAACTTTCTCGGACTCGACCCCGAGTACACAAGGAATAGGCGGGACGAAGCTCCGTCACAAAAGCTCTCCGTCGTCCAGATCACCCTGAAGGAGACTGTCCTCGTGTTCCACTACTGCAGGTAATATACGTACTAAGGATGGGCATTTCTATTTCAGGCCTCCTTTGATTCAAAGGATTTCCTATGGATTTGTACAGGATTCAATCCCTATGTTTTTTCCATCAGCACATGTTTGGTTCATAGGATTGTACCCTGTACGAACGTTTTCACATCATGCCTCCTTTGATGCAGGGCTTGTTTGATTCAAAGGAATCTCATATGAATTTTGGAGGATTTTGATCCTTACAAATTTTTCCTATGTGCATTGTTTAATTCCTATAGGTTTAAGTCCTTGTGGATTTTTTTAGATCAAGTATTATGCATGATCTATGGGCGTTGTACGTGGCCTAATAGCACGGTTTTGCAATTTTCTTGTTCAACGTTGTCATCAAATAATTGTACACCATCCAAATTATTGTCATGTCATAGTTTGCATCTATACTGCAGGAGAAGGGAGCCTTGTCCGAAACTGGTTATGTGCATATTTTTATTTTCCATTTGAGATCATGTATAATTAGCCAATGCAAATACATTGCTTGCACTCGTTTATTTCAAATACTTAGACATGTTAGTTCAAGTATTATGCATGATCTATGGGTGTTGTACATGGCCTAATGGTACGGTTATGCAATTACCTTGTTTAACATTATCATCAAATAATTGTACATCATCCAAATTATTTTCATGTCTTAATTTGCATTTATACTGTAGGAGAAGGGAGCCTTGTCCAAAACTGGCAGAGTTCCTTCAGGAAAAGGGGATCACTTTCGCTAGCGTGGACATCAGGAGTGATAAAGAGAAGCTTGCACATGAGGATATCACCATTCCAGAACAGTACCACATCGACATCCAAGACATGTTTAAGACCTAAGAACGGTTCCATTGGAATCAGCCGTATGACAGGGACGGGATGTTATCTCTAGCAGTGATCATCATTGACAGAGATCTCGGGAATTGCAAGGCACTCTCGAAGGATGGCCACGAAGTATGGGAGAACAAGCCACTTTCCGCGATGAACCTAGAGTATGCAGCAAGAGACGGGTATATTGCCTACGAGCTGTATCGTAGGCTCATTACCGCAAGGGACGGGCTAGACCGGGGGACTCGCAAGGCTGCAATTAATGCAACAGAAAAGGCGGCAGCAGCTAAGGCCGAGGCGGCAAAAGCTGCGGCCGAGGCGGCAACTGTTGCAGACCAGAGTGATGCAGATGACGAGCAGGATGATGCAACGTAGCAGGCTGAAAGGGAACAGGCGACGGTAATCTGGGAAGAGCAGCAGGAGGTCTGGGGAGCGGAAGAGGCGGATGGAGAGGTGGTGCATGTCACCAAACACAAACAGGAAGCAGGCGAAGATGACCAGGACGGCTAGCAGAACGACACCACTGGCTAGGGCAACACCACCACCGCTGCCTAGGGCGACACAGCCACCGACCCCACCGCCTCCAATGCCACCGGCTGGAATTAATGCACGTTACTAGACTATAGCCAGTTATATTCGTGATGTTGTATGTTGTTTATGTAGTACAAATCATGGTACTTTGTTGTTGTTTACTTTCTAAGTTGAACTACTTTAGTATGCTTGTTTCTTAAAGTACCGTGAGCTAGCAAACATATCTATGTAATGTTATATGTGTGTTCGGTTGTGTTTGTGCACTGGCTATACTAGTTCAAAGGAATATGATTGTCAACAGATATAAACTTGCCTTGATGAAAGTCTAGAATTGTAAACGCAAGCGTTACAAAGTTATTTTAAGCTAGTGTTATTGGACCCACATTTGTCATCGGGATCAACTTTTGCCCAATCTCAGTCAAACTAAAACCACATATGCCATTAGGTCCCACATGCACCATTGCTAGTGTAAGTGGGCCCACATGTGTCATCAGGGTCAACTTAAGCCTAATCTTAGTCAAATTGGACCCACAGATGCCATAGGGTCCCACATGCACCGCTGCTAGCTATGTGGGTCCACATGTGTCATCAGGGTCAGCTTAAGCCCAATCTTAGTCAAACTTGTCCCATATATGCCATAGGGTCCCACATGCACCAATGTTAGCTAAGTGGACCCACATGTGTCATCAGGGTTAACTTTTGCGGCGATATGAGTCAACATAGAACCCACAGATGCCATTGGGCCCACATGCACCAATGCTAGTGTATGTGGACCCACGTGTGTCATCAGGGTCAACTTAAGCCCAACCTTAGTCAAACTGGGCCCACGTGTGTCATCAGGGTCAACTTATAGCCTAATCTTAGTCAAACTGGACCCACAGATGCCATAGGGTCCCACATGCACCGCTGCTAGCTATGTGGGCCCACATGTGTCATCAGGGTCAACTTAAGGCCAATCTTAGTCAAACTGGACCCACAGATGCCATAGGGTCCCACATGCACCGCTGCTAGCTATGTGGGCCCACATGTGTCATCGAGGTCAACTTAAGCCCAATCTTAGTCAAACTGGACCCACAGATGCCATAGGGTCCCACATGCACCAATGTTAGCTAAGTGGACCAACATGTGTCATCAGGGTCAACTTTTGCGGCGATATGAGTCAACATAGAACCCGCAGATGCCATTGGGCCCACATGCACCAATGCTAGTGTATGTGGACCCACGTGTGTCATCAGGGTCAACTTAAGCACAATTTCAGTCAAACTTTTGCCCAAACTCACTCAGACTATAACCACATATGCCATCAGTACTCGCATGCACCGATGCTAGTGTAACTGGACCCACATGTGTCATCAGGGTCAAATTTTGCCCAAACTCAGCCAAACAGGAACCACAGATGTCATTGGGTCCCACATGCACCAATGCTAGTATAAGTGGCTCTGTTTCAAATTTTACTATGTAATATGCACTATGCACTGTCAAACCTGTTATAAGTGAGTTGATCAGAGCATTGATCTGTAAAACTGTCAAATATTTGTAAATTATTGATATATATATACCAATATGTACTGCTCTTTTTTTAAAATAAATCATTATTTAGCAAACCCGCTAAATGGGCATAGCGTGCTATCGCTCCGCTAGAGCTTTTGATAGCTTTTAAAATCGGCGCCGCTAAATCAAATAGCCCGCTATTTTAAACATTGATAAGTGGGTCCCACATGCACCAATGTTAGTACAAGTGGGTCCAACATGCACCAATGTTAGTACAAATAATAGTTTACCTAATTGGGGAAAATCTATCCCTGCAGATATCCTAGCCCCTTCTCGTACTTTCCCCAAACTGCTCCTCTCCATCCGCATCTCCGCATCGCCACCGCATCTCCGTACTGCCGTGGCCGTCCGCATCGCCTCCGTCAGGATCGTCCAGCCACCGACGACCGTATTTCTGCAACCCCGCCACCGCGCTTCTCCATAGCCACGCCGCCGCGCATCTCCGCAACGCATCCGCCACCCGTAACGACGTGCACGTCCGCATCGACTCCGGCCACACCACCGCGACGCCGGCCCGTCGGCGTTGACCGCATCTCCGCAACCTTGCTCCGCGCTGAAGGTGAGCCCAATCATGCTGGATTTACTTGTGCTGCCCACTGAAATCATGTATGCATTGTTTGTCCAGTAGGGTTTTCCACGAGCTATGTGCTGAAGCTAGATTTCCCATGAAAATACACTAGTGTACCTACTGGAATAATTCCTGCACATTACAATCCCATGAATCAAACACTACTGGAAGGAAACATTGCATAAGGTCTGAACTCTACAATGCCTGTGTAGGAAAATATATTAGGGCTCGTTTGGCTGCAATGACACTAGTGGATCCACATGTGGTTTATGAAAAGAACAGACATGCAATCACACTAGGTCGATCCATATGTGGTTTGTGAGAAGAACACACATGCAATGACACTACCTGTGGTTCATGAAAAGAACAGACATGCAATGATACTGGTGGATCCATGTGTGGTTTCTGAGAAGAACACACATGCAATGACACTGTTGTGGTTCATGAAAAGAACACACTTGCAATGACTCTAGATGTGGTTTGTGAAAACAACACACATGAAATGACTCTAGCTGTGGTTCATGAAAAGAACAGACATGCAATCACACTGGTGGATCCATATGTGTTTTGTGAAAAGAACATACATGCAATCACACTAGGTGGATCCATATGTGGTTTATGAGAAGAACACACATGCAATGACATTTGTGATATGTGGTTTGTGAAAAGAGCACACATGGAATGTCTAGATGTGGTTCATGAGAAGAACACACATGCAATGGCACTACTAGATCCATGTGTGGTTTGAGAGAGGAACACACATGCAATGGCACTGGTTGTGGTTCATGAAAAGAACAGACATGCAATGATACTAATGGATCCATGTGTGGTTTGTGAGAATAGTACACTTGCAATGACACTGGGTGTGGTTCATGAAAACAACACACATCCAATGACACTAGTGGATCCTTATGTGGTTTGTGAAAAGAATAGACATGCCATGACTCTAGATGTGGTTCATGAGAATAACACACATGCAATGACACTGGTGGATCCATGTCTGGTTTGTGAGAGGAACACACATGCAATGACATGGGTGTGGTTTGTGAGAAGAACACACATGTAATGACACTAGGTGTGGTTCATGAGAAGAACACACATGCAATGACTCTAGCTGTGGTTTGTGAAAAGAACACACATGCAATGCCTCTAGCTGTGGTTCATGAAAAGAACAGACATGCAATGACACTGTTGGATCCATATGTGGTTTGTGAAAAGAACAGACATGCAATCACACTGGGTGGATCCATATGTCATTTATGAGAATAACACGCATGCAATGATACTAGGTGTGGTTCATGAAAAGAACACACATCCAATGACACTGGTGGATCCTTATGTGGTTTGTGAGAAGAACAAACATGCAATGACTCTAGATGTGGTTCATGAGAAGAACAGACATGCAATGACACTGGTGGATCCATGTGTGGTTTGTGAGAGGAACACATATGCAAGGACACTGGGTGTAGTTCATGAAAAGAACACACATCCAATGACACTTGTGGATCCTTATGTGGTTTGTGAGAAGAACACACATGCAATCACACTGGGTGGATCCATATGTGGTTTATGAGAAGAACACACATGCAATGACACTGGTGATAAGTGGTTTGTGAAAAGAACACACATGCAATGACTCTAACTGTGGTTAATGAAAAGAGCAGACATGCAATGACACTGGTGGATCCATGTGTGGCTTGTGAGAAGAACACACATGCAATGACACTGGCTCTGGTTCATGAAAAGAAGAGACATGCAATGACACTGGTGGATCCATATGTGGTTTGTGAAAAGAACAGACAAGCAATCACACTGGGTGGATCCATATGTGGTTTATGAGAAGAACACACATGCAATGATACTAGGTGTGGTTCATGAAAAGAACACACATCCAATGACACTGGTGGATCCTTATGTGGTTTGTGAGAAGAACAGACATGCAATGACTCTAGATGTGGTTCATGAGAAGAACACACACGCAATGACACCGGTGGATCCTTATGTGGTTTGTGAGAAGAACACACATGCAATGACACTGGGTGGATCCATATGTGGTTTATGAGAAGAACACACATGCAATGACACTGGTGATGTGTGGTTTGTGAAAAGAACACACATGCAATGACTCTAACTGTGGTTAATGAAAAGAGCAGACATGCAATGACACTGGTGGATCCATGTGTGGCTTGTGAGAAGAACACACATGCAATGACACTGGCTGTGGTTCATGAAAAGAACAGACATGCAATGATACTGGTGGATCCATGTGTAGTTTGTGAGAAGAACACACATGCAATGACACTGGGTGTGGTTCATGAAAAGAACACACATCCAATGACACTGGTGGATCCTTATGTGGTTTGTGAGACGAACAGACATGCAATGACTCTAGATGTGGTTGATGAGAAGAACACACATGCAATAACACTGGTTGATCCATGTGTGGTTTGTGAGAGGAACACAGATGCAATGACACTTGGTGTGGTTCATGAAAAGAACACACATGCAATGACACTGGTGTATGCTTATGTGGTTTGTGATAAGAACAAACATGCCATGACTCTAGCTGTGGTTTGTAAAAGGAACACACATGCAATGACTCTAGATGTGGTTCATGAAAAGAACAGACATGCAATGACACTGGTGGATCCATATGTGGTTTGTGAAAAGAATAGACATGCAATCACACTGGGTGTATTCATGTGTGGTTCATGAAAAGAACGGACATGCAATGACACCGGTGGATCCTTATATGGTTTGTGAGAAGAACAGACATGCAATGAATCTAGCCGTGGTTCATGAAAAGAACAGACATGCAATGAGACTGGTGGATCCATATGTTGTTTGTGAAAAGAACAAATATGCAATCACACTAGGTGGTTCCATATGTGGTTTATGAGAACACACATGCAATGACACTAGTGAAATGTGGTTTGTGAAAAGAACATACATGCAATGACTCTAGATGTGGTTCATGAGAAGAACACACATGCAATGGCACTGGTGGATCCATGTGTGGTTTGTGAGAGGAACAGACATGCAATGACACTAGGTGTGGTTCATGAAAACAACACACATGCAATGACACTAGTGGATCCATGCGTGGTTTGTGAGAAGAACACGCATGCAATGACACTAGGTGTGGTTCATGAAAAAAACACATCCAATGACACTGGTGGATCCTTATGTGGTTTGTAAGAATAATAGACATGCAATGACTCTAGATGTGTATCATGAGAAGAACACACATGCAATGACACTAGTGGATCCATGTGTGGTTTATGAGAGGAACAGACATGCAATGACACTAGGTGTGGTTCATGAAAAGAACAGACATGCAATGACACTGGTGATATGTGGTTTGTAAAAAGAACACACATGCAATGACTCTAACTGTGGTTAATGAAAACAGCAGACATGCAATGACACTGGTGGATCCATATGTGGTTTGTGAGAAGAACACACATGCAATGACAGTACCTGTGGTTCATGAAAAGAACAAACATGCAATGATACTGGTGGATCCATGTGTGGTTTGTGAGAAGAACACACATGCAATGACACTGGTGTGCTTCATGAAAAGAACACACTTGCAATGACTCTAGCTGTGGTTTGTGAAAACAACACACATGCAATGACTCTAGCTGTGGTTCATGACAAGAACAGACATGCAATGACACTGGTGGATCCATATGTGTTTTGCGAAAAGAACAAACATGCAATCACACTGGGTGGATCCATATGTGGTTTATGAAAAGAATAGACATGCAATGACACCGGTGGATCCTTATGTGGTTTGTGAGAAGAACAGACATGCAATGACTCTAGTTGTGGTTCATGAAAAGAACAGACATGCAATGCCACTGGTGGATCCATATGTGGTTTGTGAAAAGAACAGACATGCAATCACACTGGGTGGATCCATATGTGGTTTATGAGAAGAACACACATGCAATGACACTGGTGATATGTGGTTTGTGAAAAGAACACACATGCAAAGACTCTAGATGTGGTTCATGAGAAGAACACAGATGCAATGGCACTGGTGGATCCATGTGTGGTTTGTGAGAGAAACAGACATGCAATGACACTAGGTGTGGTTCATGAAAAGAACACACATTGAATGACACTAGTGGATCCATGCATGGTTTGTGAGAAGAACACACATGCAATGACATTGGGTGTGGTTCATGAAAAGAACACACATCCAATAACACTAGTGGATCCTTATGTGGTTTGTGAGAAGAACAGACATGCAATGACTCTAGATGTGGTTCATGAGAAGAACACACATGCAATGACACCGGTGGATCCATGTGTAGTTTATGAGAGGAACACACATGCAATGACACTAGGTGTTCATGAAAAGAACAGACATGCAATGACACTGGTGGATCCATATGCGGTTTGTGAAAAGAAGGGACATGCAATCACACTGGGTGGATCAATGTGTGGTTCATGAAAAGAACACACATGCAATGACACTGGTGGATCCATATGTGGTTTATCAGAAGAACACACATGCAATCACATTGGGTGTGATTCATGAAAAGAACACACATCCAATGACACTGGTGGATCCTTATGTGGTTTGTGAGAAGAATAGACATGCAATGACTCTAACTGTGGTTCATGAGAAGAACACACATGCAATGACACTCGTGGATCCATGTGTGGTTTGTGATAGGAACATACATGCAATGACACTGGGTGTGGTTCATGAAAAGAACACATATGAAGTGACACTGGTGTATCCTTATGTGGTTTGTGAGAAGAACACACATGCAATGACTCTAGCTACGGGTTGTGAAAAGAACACACATGCAATGACTCTAGCTGTGGTTCATGAAAAGAACAGACATGCAATGACACTAGTGGATCCATATGTGGTTTGTGAAAAGAACAGACATGCAATCACATTGGGTGGATCCATGGGTGGTTCATTAGAAGAATAGACATGAAATGACCCCGGTGGATCCTTATGTGGTTTGTGAGAAGAACAGACATGCAATGACTCTAGCTATGGTTCATGAAAAGAACAGACATGCTATGACACTGGTGGATCCATATGTGGTTTGTCAAAAGAACAGACATGCAATCACACTAGGTGGATCCATATGTGGTTTATGAGAAGAACACATGCAATGACACTGGCTGTGGTTCATGAAAAGAACAAACATGCAATATTACTGTTGGATCCACGTGTGGTTTGTGAGAATAACACACATGCAATGACACTGGGTGTGGTTCATGAAAAGAACACACATGCAATGACTCTAGCCATGGTTTGTGAAAAGAACAGACATGAAATGACTCTAGTTGTGGTTCATGAAAAGAACAGACATGCAATGACACCGGTGGATCCTTATGTGGTTTGTGAGAAGAACAGACATGCAATGACTCTAGCTGTGGTTCATGAAAAGAACAGACATGCAATGACACTAGTGGATCCATATGTGGTTTGTGAAAAGAACAGACATGCAATCACACTGGGTGGATCCATATGTGGTTTATGAGAAGAACACACATGCAATGACACTGGTGATATGTGGTTTGTGAAAGGAATAGACATGCAATGACTCTAGATGTGGTTCATAAGAAGAACACACATGCAATGGCACTGGTGGATCCATGTGTGGTTTGTGAGAGGAATAGACATGCAATGACAGTAGGTGTGGTTCATGAAAAGAACACACATGCAATGACACTAGTAGATCCATGCGTGGTTTGTGAGAAGAACACACATGCAATGAACCTGGGTGTGGTTCATGAAAAGAACACACATCCAATGACACTGGTGGATCCTTATGTGGTTTGTGAGAAGAAAAGACATGCAATGACTCTAGATGTGGTTCATGAGAACAACACACATGCAAAGACACCGGTGGATCCATGTGTTGTTTATGAGAGGAACAGACATGCAATGACACTAGGTGTGGTTCATGAAAAGAACAGACATGCAATTGCACTGGTGGATCCATATGTGGTTTGTGAAAAGAACAGACATGCAATCACACTAGGTGGATCCATGTGTGGTTCATGAAAAGAACACACATGCAATGACACTGGTGGATCCATGTGTGGTTTGTGAGAATAACACACATCCAATGACACTGATGGATCCTTATGTGGTTTGTGAGAAGAACAGACATGCAATGACTCTAGCTGTGGTTCATGAGAAGAACACACATGCAATGACACTGGTGTATCCTTATGTGGTTTATGAGAAGAACACACATGCAATGACTCTAGCTATGGTTCATGAAAAGAACACACATGCAATGACACTAGTGTATCCTTATGTGGTTTGTGAGAAGAACACACATGCAATGACTCTAGCTGTGGTTTGTGAAAATAACACAGATGCAATGACTCTAGATGTGGTTCATGAAAAGAACAGACATGCAATGACACTGTTGGATCCATATGTGGTTTGTGAAAAGAACAGACATGCAATCACACTGGGTGGATCCATGTGTGGCTCATGAGAAGAACACACATGCAATGACACCGGTGGATCCTTATGTGGTTTGTGAGAAGAAGAGACATGTAATGACTCTAGCTGTGGTTCATGAAAAGAACATACATGCAATGACACTAGTGGATCCATATGTGGTTTATGAAAAGAACAGACATGCAATCACACTGGGTGGATCCATATGTGGTTTGTGAGAACAACACACATGCAATGAGACTGGCTGTGGTTCATGAAAAGAACAGACATGCAATGATACTGGTGGATCCATGTGTGGTTTGTGAGAATAACACACATGCAATGACACTGGGTGTGGTTCATGAAAAGAACACACATGCAATGACTCTAGCTGTGGTTTGTGAAAAGAACACACATACAATGACTCTAGTTGTCGTTCATGAAAAGAACAGACATGCAATGACACTGGTGGATCCATATGTGGTTTGTGAAAAGAACAGACATGTAATCACACTGGGTGGATCCATGTGTGGTTCATGAAAAAGAATAGACATGCAATGACACCGGTGGATCCTTATGTGGTTTGTGAGAAGAACAGACATGCAATGACTCTAGATGTGGTTCATCAAAAGAACAGACATGCAATGACACTGGTGGATCCATATGTGGTTTGTGAAAAGAACAGACATGCAATCACACTGGTGGATCCATATGTGGTTTATGAGAAGAACACACATCCAATGACACTGGTGGATACTTATGTGGTTTGTGAGAAGAACTGACATGCAATGACTCTAGATGTGGTCCATGAGAAGAACACACATGCAATGACACTGGTGCATCCATGTGTGGTTTATGCGAGGAACAGACATGTAATGACACTGGGTGTGGTTCACGAAAAGAACAGACATGCAATGACAGTGGTGGATCCATATGTGGTTTGTGAAAAGAACAGGCATGCAATCACACTAGGTGGATCCATGTGTGGTTTATGAGAGGAACATACATGCAATGACACTGGGTGTGGTTCATGAAAAGAACAGACATGCAATGACACTGGTGGATCCATATGTGGTTTGTGAAAAGAATAGACATGCAATCACACTGGGTGGATCCATGTGTGGTTCATGAAAAGAACACAAATGCAACGACACTGGTGGATCCATGTGTGGTTTGTGAGAAGAACACACATCCAATGACACTGGGTGTGGTTCATGAAAAGAACACACATCCAATGACACTAGTGGATCCTTATGTGCTTTGTGAGAAGAACAGACATGCAATGACTCTAGTGCTGGTTCATGAGAAGAACACACATGCAATGACAATAGTGGATCCATGTGTGGTTTGTGAGAGGAACATACATGCAATGACACTGGGTGTGGTTCATGAAAAGAACACACATGCAATGACACTTGTGTATCCTTATGTGGTTTGTGAGAAGAACACACACGCAATGATTCTAGTTGTGGTTTGTGAAAAGAACACACATGCAATGACTCTAGTTGTGGTCCATGAAAAGAATAGACATGCTATGACACTAGTGGATCCATATGTGGTTTGTGAAAAGAACAGACATGCAATCACACTGGGTGGATCCATGTGTGGTTCATGAGAAGAACAGACATGCAATGACACCGGTGGGTCCATGTGTGGTTTGTGAGAATAACACACTTGCAATGACACTGGGTGTGGTTCATGAAAATAACACACATCCAATGACACTGGTGGATCCTTGTGTGGTTTGTGAGAAGAATAGACATGCAATGACTCTAGCTGTGGTTCATGAGAAGAACACACATGCAATGACACCGGTGGATCCATGTGTGGTTTGTGAAAGGAACATACATGAAATGACACTGGGTGTGGTTCATGAAAAGAACACACATGAAATGACACTGGTGTATCCTTATGTGGTTTATGAGAAGAACACACATGCAATGACTCTAGCTATGGGTTGGGAAAAGAACACACATGCAATGACTCTAGCTGTGGTTCATGAAAAGAACAGACATGCAATGACACTAGTGGATAGATATGTGGTTTGTGAAAACAACAGACATGCAATCACGTTGGGTGGATCCATGTGTGGTTCATGAGAACAGACCTGCAATGACACCGGTGGATCCTTATGTGGTTTGTGAGAAGAACAGACATGCAATGACTCTAGCTGTGGTTCATGCAAAGAACAGGCATGCAATGACACTAGTGGATCCATATGTGGTTTGTGAAAAGAACAGACATGCAATCACACTGGGTGGATCCATATGTGGTTTATGATAAGAACACACATGCAATGACACTAGCTGTGGTTCATGAAAAGAACAGACATGCAATGATATTGGTGGATCCATGTGTGATTTGTGAGAATAACACACATGCAATGACACTGGGTGTGGTTCATGAAAAGAACACACATGCAATGACTCTAGTCGTGGTTTGTGAAAAGAACACACATGCAATGACTCTAGCTATGGTTCATGAAAAGAACAGACATGCAATGACACTGGTGGATCCATATGTGGTTTGTGAAAAGAACAGACATGCAATCACACTAGATGGATCCATGTGTGGTTCATGAAAAGAACAGACATGCAATGACACCGGTGGATCCTTATGTGGTTTGTGAGAAGGATAGACATGCAAGGACTCTAGCTGTGGTTCATGAAAAGAACAGACATGCAATGACACTGGTGGATCCATATGTGGTTTATGAAAAGAACAGACATGCAATCACACTGGGTGGATCCATATGTGGTTTATGAGAAGAACACACATGCAATGACACTGGTGATATGTGGTTTGTGAAAAGAACACACATGCAATGACTCTAGATGTGGTTCATAAGAAGAACACACATGCAATGGCACTAGTGGATCCATGTGTGGTTTGTGAGAGGAACATACATGCAATGACACTAGGTGTGGTTCATGAAAAGAACACGCATGCAATTACACAAGTGGATCCATGCGTGGTTTGTGAGAAGAACACACATGCAATGACACTGTGTGTGGTTCATGAAAAGAACACACATCCAATGACACTGGTGGATCCTTATGTGGTTTGTGAGAAGTGATGTCTACGCACTTCTATTCTTGTAGACAGTTGTTGGTCCTCCAAGTGCAGAGGTTTGTAGAATAGCAGCAAGTTTTCCCTTAAGTGGATCACCCAAGGTTTATCGAACTCAGGGAGGAAGTGGTCAAAGGTATCCCCTCTCAAGCAACCCTGCAATCAAGATACAAGAAGTCTCTTGTGTCCCCAACACACCCAATACACTTGTCAGGTGTATAGGTGCACTAGTTTGGGGAAGAGATAGTGAAATACAAGTGGTATGGATAATTATAAGTGGTAAGGGTGATAGAAAATAGCTTGATGGTGTGGAAAAGACTAAAGTAAAGCTGAAATAAAGATAGAAGCAAGCAAACATGTAACAGATATAATTGCAAACAGTGTATCAATGCTTAGAAACAAGGCCTAGGGATCATACTTTCACTAGTGAACACTCTCATATAAATATATTCTTCTTTATGATACTACTCTTAACTACTCTCCGGTTGGACACTCTAATCGATGGTAGGGCTATAACGTCACACCTCAAAGTTCATCTTTCCCATCTAGAAAACCCCACACTGTCACCTTGAGCACTAGATGGTTCCAACAAACACCACAATTTCATAAAGACATCCAACTCCAAATATAACTCATAACAAGTATTTGTAATCTCTAGCCTAAGTGCCACCATGGTGTGCATGCTGTCACTTTCACACACATGGGGAGAGCAGGGATCTATTAAAGCACTTGAGTAGCAAGGTAGATCTATAGATTACAAGCTCATGATCTCAATAAGATCATGCATAGAGAGAAATATGAACACGTAGCTACCGGTAGAACCCTTAGCCTCAAGAGAGAACTACACCCTCCTCATCATGGGAATCAGCAATGGTGATGGAGATGGCGGTGGAGATCGATGGAGATGGCTCCGGGGGCACTTCCCCGTCCTGGCAGGGTGCCGAAACAGAGACTTTCTGTCTCCCAAATCTCCCCTTCGGTGGCGGCGGCGCTGCAGAACTTTTTGTGGATTTCTGATTGATTATATAGGGTTTTTGCCTCGGGAGGAATATATAGGCGAAAGAGGCAAGGGCGGTGGCCGACTAGGGTGCCCACACCATGCCCTGGCGCGGCCTAGGCTGGCCCACGCCAAGGGGTGGTGTGGCCACCCTGTGGCCCCTCTCCGACTCTCCTTCTGGCTCTAGATGTCTTCCGGTAAAATAGCAACTTTGGCTTTTGTCCCATCCAATTCCGAGAATATTTATTTTCTGACTTCCTGGAACCAAAAATAGCAGAAAACAGGCAACTCGCACTGTGGCTCTTATTAATAGGTTAGTCCAAGAAATCATATGAAAAGTACTCCAAAGTGTGGACAAAACACAAGAAAGTAGATAAAACCAAGCATGGAACATTAAAAATTATAGATACATTTGCAATGTATCAACATCCCCAAGCTTAACTCCTGCTCGTCCTCGAGTAGGTAAGTGATAAAAAGAAAGAATAATTTTTGAGGTGACATGCACCATCATAAACTTGATCAAAGTATTTGTAAAACATTGATAGCTGGGATCATAGTACTTCAACATAGCATGAAAGATAAAGTTCTAACAATAAGACAAAGCAACTATGTTGCAACATGAAAAGGCACAAACAAAAGATTCATGAATAACAATGCTTTGCAAGACATTAGTTCGTTTCACATAAAGAAAACATAGCATAGTGGCATTCAGCTTGTCCCTCATAGGGTAGCAAATATAAATGCATAGGACACCTTTAAAGTTCATAAGTGTGACTAGATACAAATAGTTTAAAACAAGCAATATCAAGGTATGCATCAATCAACTAGTCTTGAGACAATGCACATAGAACTAAGAATGGCCACTATGCTCTCAAAGTAGGTGCATAAAGGTAGAAGGTGGAGACTCAATATAATGGTGGAAGAAAAGCCTTCATAGAAGGAAGTAGGGATTCAAGTCTCATAAAGAGCTTCCAAAAATTATGGTAATTATAGCTTTCAGCTCTCATTGCCCTATCATAGGCATCTTGAAGTGATTAAGGTTAAAGTGAACAAACTATGGTGTACATGCTTGACGAAGTATAAGTTAGAAATCTCGTGTCCCTTGAATACGACGGCCGCTCCTCATGCTACTCAAGTTTAGTCACCGGTAAGTTCTTGTCATTGTAAGTACATGTGTATCATAGAGAACCACCAACAGGGTACCCCTTGCCCGATGATACGGAAGAATCCCCATATCAAAATGACAAGGCAAGCAGACAACGAGCATCTCAGTAATCTTCTTATTTACCATGGGAATATGGTGCTTTTTTCCCTCTTTCCTCTTTTCATAATCTCTTTTTTTTCTCTTTTTCTCTTTTTTCTCAATATAGGACTCTTTTTTTATAAGAAGAATGCTTCATAGATAGCTCATTATGGTTACGCTGCAGGTTTCCACCATGTCAGCATGGATTAGACCAGCGGCCCAGGCATTTCTCTAACACATATACATAACTCCATGGACTTACAAGCTCCCCTTTCATTTCACACCGACGACATCCATATACAAAAGAGCATGATATCAACTAGGTACAAAGTACCCGTGCAATGTTGAAAGTGTTCCCCATGACAGCATGGTTCTGCTAATTCCCAACAAATAAGTGCAAGCATATACAACATAGACGACACAATGGTTCAAGTTTATTAAGGGCAAGAAAAGTAAAGTGTGCCATCAAGTTCGTGAGAGCTTTAATCACTAGTTTTCTCATAACAAGTTTAATTCGGAAGGTAAACAAAAACATGAATATACTTGGAATAGCATATGCTAGTAGGTAGGTATGGTGGACTCTTTGGAATAACTTGGTTTAGGGAGTTGGATGCATGAGTGGAACTCATACTTGGTTGTGGAGGCTAGCAAAAGACTGGGAGCGACAAACTAAGAGAGCAATAATGGCTATAATCATGCAGAGTGACAAAACATCATTGATCAAAGCATAAAGTGATACTACAAGTTGAAAACTAAAGGATCATAAAGGATATGGTGACTTGAGATAGTCATAACATGGTGTGAGGATGTGCCAAGTCAACCCAAATAAAGCATCAAAGGCGAATACCACAATACTATGCTTTAATATGCTAAAACAACGCATGATTCTTCAAATGCACATTAAGCAATCTCAATTGTTTATAATAAGTCATGCTACAGCAAAGAATACTAAGCATAAATCCAAAACAATATCGAGCATGACATGACAAAGCATAGGCCACAGTCAAAAACAAGCTCTCTTTACCACTAAGCATGAGCTTTTCCTACTCTTTTCTATCCAAACCAAACTATTTGAAAACCAATGCATGAAAGAGGGGGTCCAACCAATTTATTCAAGCAAACTAAGAAAAAAAAGCAAACGAAAAAACCAAAACAAAAACGAAAAATAAGATGCTCCAAGAACAACACAACTGTGTATGAAACAATAAAAATGAAGTGTTTGGAAGAAACCTAGAATTTTTATTGATGAAGAGGGGGGTGCCTTGGGCATCCCCAAGCTTTGATGCTTGTACTTCTTGGATATTTATTGGGGTGACATGTGTGGCATCCCCAAGCTTGATCTTTAGTCCATTCTTCATCTCATTACTCATTCCTTCCATACACCTGAAATTTTTCCCTCATACAAAACTTCACACAATCATTATTAGCAACATTAGTGCACTCAAGATAATAGGTCTTAAGGTTCAGTTCTAACACCAATAGACTTCCATTAGAACACTAGATACTGAAGCACTTCCCTCAAAAAGCTCAATTCCCCAAAAGAACTCAAAAAGGAACCAACAAGAAGCAAATGCAAAAAATAGCAGAAATCTGTGAAAACAGACCAGCAGGTAAAGACGAATTTTTTCGAAGACCTTCTATTGCTCAAATAAGAAAGTGTTGAACTAACGAAAGTTAGATAACAACCGGGGGCAGAAGCACAAATATTCATGCCTAAAAAGGACGTATAGAGATTTTACACGAATTTTTATGGTGAAGCACAAAAATCTGTTTCGGGACAGCAACTTTCCCAATCATTACTTCTCTCTTATTAGAGGTTACTCTTGGCACAAAAAGCAAATAAAAAGGATAAGGAGCGGTTATTACTGAGGTAATAACTTCCAAGACTCATCTAAAACTTTTGGGTTATCTCCCAACAATTACTTTTCTTTAACGCCTTTAAGTTAGGCATGATACTTTGAGAAGATGCTCACATAAGACATATGAATGGAAGTAAAAGAGAGCATCAAGAAGCAAATTCAAAGCACATTTAAGTCTAACCCACTTCCTATGCATAGGAATCTCGTAAAGAAACAAGTCATGAAAGCACAAAGCAACAAGCATAGTAAAGCAAAATAAGTGCAACTTCAAGACTTTCAACATGAAGAGGGGAAACTTAATATTGTTGAGACACATAAAACCATGTTTCCCTCTCTCATAATAACTTTCAGTGGCATCATGAATAAAAGTAACAATATAACTATCACAAGAAACATTCTTATCATGAGCCAAATGCATAAAAGAATTAATACTTCCCACATAAACATAGTCATTCTTATTAATTATAGTGGGAGCAAATTCAACAAAATAGCTATCATTATTATTTTCATCACCATAATCATCAATTATAGGAGGCATATTGTAATCATAATTAATTTCCTCCTCAATAGTAGGTGGACTGAAAATATCATATTCATCATTGCAATCATCATATATTGGAGGTATAGTATCATCATAAGCAATAGAATAGTTATCCTCCAAAGTGTGTTCATTTGTAAACATATCATCATTGGAAGGATCATGGATAGCACTAATAGTATAGCAATTATTAATATCATCATTTTCAGAATTGGTACCGAAGAGATTATCAATATCAAAAGTAGTGTGATTTTCCCAATCATGATCACTACTATAGGTAATAGGCATAGGAACATCATCGAGTTCAGACTCATCAAAAACTATAATAGGAGCAACATGCTTAGGGGAAAATACCGTTTCCTCTCTCCTTTTGCTCCTCCTCTTCTTCTTTTTATTCTTCTCTTTAGGAGGGAGAGGCTTAAAAGGAAGCTTCTCCATATACCCTGGTTCATTGTTAGAGATAATAGAAGAAACTTTGGAGGATTCCTCCTTTTCATTAATAAGGCCAAAACACATATTAGTCCTGTCATATTTTGGTAAAATCTCATCATTTATAATATTTTGTATATAAGTATTTGTGTGGCAATTATCAACACAATAAATATGACAACCATGCATGACGCTATTCATACCAAAAGCACTCATATATACCATAGAAGTTTTTCTTGATAATTCTTCACACCCCAAAAATAATGTAAGTTCATCATGCTGATTTGGAGTGATCATGTCATCACAATACAAACTTGCAGTACTCATTGGATTAGAACGGTTATTATTATGGCCTGAGCATTGAAAATTGAAATGACCCACTTCAAAGCAAAGTTCACAAATAAAAGGATAGAGGGCACAAACTTTTTTACCAAGATCATTTAGAGCCCTATACCACATTCTAGTTTTTTCATTCCTGTGGGTGATACAACATTCTTCTTCAATTTGATTATTCTCACAAGGTCTATGTATTACACAAAAATTAACATGCTTATAAGAAATAGTACTTTCAGAGGTTTGAGCATGTTTATTGCTATCATTAATAACAATTTCATTTTCCATGCAAGTGTCTTTAAAAGGCTCATGATACATGTCCCATTTTTCTTTAGGAGCATTAATATGAGAAGCAAAGGTTCTAAAACAATCAATAAGAATTTGAGGATCAAGACCATACTTAGCACTAAGCTCTTGAAAATCAGCAGTTTTAGCGAAAGACTTAATGTAATCATACTCATAGTTTATACCTGGTTCTTTACCTTTGTTGTTATCCCAATCTTCAGTATTGCTTTGAATTGTTTCAAGGAGATCCCACTTAGCTTTGACCTCCTTACTTGTGAAGGATCCCTCTAAACAAGTATCTAGATAGTCCTTGTAATGTCCTAAAAGCCTTGCATAGAAATTATTAATAACAATATTACTGGGGAGCTCATGAATGCGACATTTGAGAATTAGTGACTTCAATCTCCCCCATGCTTGGGGAATACTTTCTCCATCATGAGGATGAAAATTATAAATATAACTCCTATCTTTATGAATTTCATGAGGAGGATAAAATTTAGAGTAAAAGAGAGATTCAAGTTCCTTCCACTCCAAATGATGAGAATCATCTAGTAGCTCATACTACTCCCTTGCTTTGCCCTTAAGTGAAATAGGGAATAGCTTCCTCTTAACTTGGTTCATTGAAATACCTGCACACTTGAACAACTCGCATAATTCATGTATAAGGAGTAAATGATCACCAGGATGGACAGTTCCATCTCCAAAATAGCAGTTATTCATAACACATTCAACAATCTTTATAGGTATTTTAAAAGAGATGCTTTCAGTATGTGGATTTAAAATATCACAAGTATCATAAGAATTACCACATATGGGAGATAAAGTATCATCAGAGCAAATTTTCTTCTTTAAAGCTGGGGAACTAAAAAGATCATTTTCATAAAAACTAACTTCCCCAAGCTTAGACGTTTCCATAGCATTAGTAAGAAAGGTGTTCAAAAGATTCATACTAATAACATTGCTCTTAGCATGCAAAGAAAGTTCCATGGGTTTTTTAATTTTCTTTTCAGACAATTCAAGTTCTATCTTAGGAAAAATACTAAAAAGCTCTCTAATTTTGTTGTTGTTTTCCATTAAGCCTAACTAGTGAAAATAAAAACAAGAAACAAAAAGACAAAATTGCAGAATCTAAAGGAAATAACTTCGAGCACTCACACCAGAGGATGTGAGTACCTTTTACCTTACCTCCCCGGCAACGGCGCCAGAAAAAAACTTGATGTCTACGCACTTCTATTCTTGTAGACAGTTGTTGGGCCTCCAAGTGCAGAGGTTTATAGAACAGCAGCAAGTTTTCCCTTAAGTGGATCACCCAAGGTATATCGAACTCAGGGAGGAAGTGGTCAAAGGTATCCCTTCTCAAGCAACCCTGCAATCAAGATACAAGAAGTCTCTTGTGTCCCCAACACACCCAATACACTTGTCAGGTGTATAGGTGCACTAGTTCGGCGAAGAGATAGTGAAATACAAGTGGTATGGATAATTATAAGTGGTAACGGTGATAGAAAATAGCTTGATGGCGTGGAAAAGACTAAAGTAAAACTGAAATAAAGATAGAAGCAAGCAAACATGTAACAGATCTAATTGCAAATGGTGTATCAATTCTTAGAAACAAGGCCTAGGGATCATACTTTCACTAGTGAACACTCTCATATAAATATATTCTTCTTTATGATACTACTCTTAACTACTCTCCGGTTGGACACTCTAATCGATGGTAGGGCTATAACAGCACACCTCAAAGTTCATCTTTCCCATCTAGAAAACCCCACACTGTCACCTTGAGCACTAGATGATTCCACAAACACCACAATTTCATAAAGACATCCAACTCCAAATATAACTCATAACAAGTATTTGTACTCTCTAGCCTAAGTGCCACCATGGTGTGCACGCTGTCACTTTCACACACATGGGGAGAGTAGAGATCTATTAAAGCACTTGAGTAGCAAGGTAGATCTATAGATTACAAGCTCATGATCTCAATAAGATCATGCATAGAGAGAGAGAGATGAACACATAGCTACCGGTAGAACCCTTAGCCTCGAGAGAGAACTACTCCCTCCTCATCATGGGAATCAGCAATGGTGATGGAGATGGCGGTGGAGATCGATGGCGATGGCTCCAGGGCACTTCCTCGTCCAGGTAGGGTGCCGGAACAGAGACTTTCTGTCCCCAGAATCTCCCCTTCGGTGGCGGCGGTGCTGCGGAACTTTTTGTGGATTTCTGATTGATTATATAGGGTTTTTGCCTCAGGATGAATATATAGGCGAAAGAGGCAAGGTCGATGGCCGGCCAGGGGGCCCACACCATGCCCTGGCATGGCCTAGGCTGGCCCGTGCCAAGGGGTGGTGTGGCCACCCTGTGGCCCCTCTCCGACTCTCTTTCTGGCTCCAGATGTCTTCCGGTAAAATAGCAAATTTGGCTTTTGTCCCGTCCAATTCTGAGAATATTCATTTTCTGACTTCCTAGAACCAAAAACAGCAGAAAACAGGCAACTGGCACTGTGGCTCTTGTTAATAGGTTAGTCCAAGAAATCATATGAAAAGTACTCCAAAGTGTGGACAAAACACAAGAAAGTAGATAAAACCAAGCATGGAACATCAAAAATTATAGATACATTTGCAATGTATCAAGAAGAATAGACATGCAATGACTCTAGATGTGGTTCATGAGAAGAACACACATGAAATGACACCGGTGGATCCATGTGTGGATTATGAGAGGAACAGACATGCAATGCCACTAGGTGTGGTTCATGAAAAGAACAGACATGCAATCACACTGGTGGATCCATATGTGGTTTGTGGAAAGAATAGACATGCAATCACACTGGGTGGATCCATGTGTGGTTCATGAAAAGAACACACATGCAATAACACTAGTGGATCCATGTGCAGTTTGTGAGAATAACACACATCCAATGACACTAGGTGTGGTTCATGAAAAAACACATCCACTGACACTCGTGGATCCTTATCTAGTTTGTGAGAAGAACAGACATTAAATGACTCTAGCTGTGGTTCATGAGAAGAACACACATGCAATGGCACTGGTGTATCCTTATGTGGTTTATGAGAAGAACACACATTCAATGACTCTAGTTGTGGTTCATGAAAAGAACACACATGCAATGACACTGGTATATCCTTATGTGGTTTGTGAGAAGAACACACATGCAATGACTCTAGCTGTGGTTTGTGAAAATAACACACATGCAATGACTCTAGCTGTGGTTCATGAGAATAACACACATGCAATGACACTAGTGGATTCATATGTGGTTTGTGAAAATAACAAACATGCAATCACAGTGGGTGGATCCATGTGTGGTTCATGAGAAGAACACACACGCAATGACACCGGTGGATCCTTATGTGGTTTGTGAGAAGAACAGACATGCAATGACTCTAGCTGTGGTTCATGAAAAGAACAGACATGCAATGACACTGGTGGATCCATATGTGGTTCGTGAAAAGAACAGACATGCAATCACATTGGGTGGATCCATATGTGGTTTGTGAGAAGAACACACATGCAATGACACTGGCTGTGGTTCATGAAAAGAACAGACATGCAATGATACTGGTGGATCCAAGTGTGGTTTGTGAGAATAACACACATGCAATGACATTGGGTGTGGTTCATGAAAAAAAAACACATGCAATGACTCTAGCTGTGGTTTGTGAAAAGAACACACATATAATGAATCTAGGTGTGGTTCATGAAAAGAACAGACATGTAATGACACTGGTGGATCCATATGTGGTTTGTGAAAAGAACAGACAAGCAATCACACTATGTGGATCCATGTGTGGTTCATGAAAAGAACAGACATGCAATGAAACCGGTTGATCCTTATGTGGTTTGTGAGAAGAACAGACATGCAATGGCTCTAGATGTGGTTCATGAAAAGAACAGACATGCAATGATACTGGTGGATCCATATGTGGTTTGTGAAAAGAACAGACATGCAATCACACTAGTGGATCCATATGTGGTCTATGAGAAGAACACACATCCAATGACAATGGTGGATCCTTATGTGGTTTGTGAGAAGAACAGACATGCAATGACTCTATATGTGGTTCATGAGAAGAACGCACATGCAATGACACTGGTGGATCCATGTGTGGTTTATGCAAGGAACAAACATGCAATGACACTGGGTGTGGTTCATGAAAAGAATAGACAAGCAATGATAGTGGTGTATCCATATGTGGTTTGTGAAAAGAACAGACATGCAATCACACTAGATGGATCCATGTGTGGTTTATGAGAGGAACAAACATGCAATGACACTGGGTGTGGTTCATGAAAATAACAGACATGCAATGACACGGATGGATCCATATGTGGTTTGTGAAAAGAATAGACATGCAATCACACTGGGTGGATCCATGTGTGGTTCATGAAAAGAACACACATGGAACGACACTGGTGGATCCATGTGTGGTTTGTAAGAAGAACACACACCCAATGACACTAGGTGTGGTTCATGAAAAGAACACACATCGAATGACATGGGTGGATCCTTATGTGGTTTGTGAGAAGAACAGACATGCAATGACTCTAGCTGTGGTTCATGAGAAGAACACACATGCAATAACACTGGTGGATCCATGTGTGGTTCGTGAGAGGAACATACATGCAATGACACTGGGTGTGGTTCATGAAAAGAACACACATGCAATGACATTGGTGTATCCTTATGTGGTTTCTGAGAAGAACACACATGCAATGATTCTAGCTGTGGTTTGTGAAAAGAACACACATCCAATAACTCTAGCTGTGGTTCATGAAAATAATAGACATGCAATGACACTGGTGGATCCATATGTGGTTTGTGAAAACAACAGACATGCAATCACACTGGATGGATCCATGTGTGGCTCATGAGAAGAACAGACATGCAATGGCACCGGTGGATCCTTATGTGGTTTGTGAGAAGAACACACATGCAATGAGTCTAGTTGTGGTTCATGAAAAGAACAGGCATGCAATGACACTGGTGGATCCATATGTGGTTTGTGAAAAGAACAGACATGCAATCACACTGGGTGGATCCATATGTGGTTTATGAGAAGAACACACATGCAATGACACTGGTGATATGTGGTTTGTGAAAAGAACACACATGCAATGACTCTAGATGTGGTTCATGAGAAGAACACACATGCAATGACCACATGTAATGACACTGGTGGATCCATGTGTGGTTTGTTTAGAGGAACAAACATGCAATGACACTGGTGGATCCATGTGTGGTTCATGAAAAGAACACACATCCAGTGACACTGGGTGTGGTTCATGAAAATAACACACATCCAATGACACTGGTGCATCCTTATGTGGTTTGTGAGAAGAACAGACATGCAATGACTCTAGTTGTGGTTCATGAAAAGAACATACATGCAATGACACTAGTGGATCCATATGTCGTTTGTGAGAGGAACAGACATGCAATGACATTGGGTGGATCCATGTGTGGTTTATGAAAGGAACAAACATGCATGACACTAGGTGTGGTTCATGAAAAGAACAGACATGCAATGACACTAGTGGATCCATATGTGGTTTGTGAGAGGAACAGACATGCAATCACACTGGGTGGATCTATGTGTGGTTCATGAAAAGAATAGACATGCAATGATACTAGTGGATCCATGTGTGGTTTGTGAGAGGAACATACATGCAATGACACTGGGTGTGGTTCATGAAAATAAGACACATCCAATGACACTGGTGGATCCTTATGTGGTTTGTGAAAAAGAACACACATGCAATGACTCTAGCTGTGGTTCATGAAAACAACACACATGCAATGACACCGGTGGATCAATGTGTGGTTTATTGAAAGAACACGCATGCAATGACTGGTGGATCCATATCTGGTTCATGAAAAGAACACACATGCAATGACACTGGTGGATCCATATGTGGTTCATGAAAAGAACACACATGCAATGACATTGGTGGATCAACATGTGGTATATGAAAAGAACAGACATGCAATGACACCGGTGGATCCATGTGGTTTATGACAATAACACACATGCAATGAACTCTAGTGGGTCCATGTGGTTTATGAGAAGAACACACATCCAATGAACTCTAGTGGATCTATCTTGGCATAATTTGATGTATGCCATGATGTATTTCATTGTACAAGACACTCACTTTCCATTTTTATACTACTCAGTTTTGCCCTTGGTTTTTTGATACTACTCAGTTTTGCCCCCCTCTCTCTATCTTTCGTAGAAGCCCAAACCTATGCTCACTCTGTCTGCTACTCCCTGATTGGTTGTCACAGTTGTCACGCGGATCGTGCGCACCAACCGTTGATTCTGTGCGATCCAATGATGATCGTTGCACACGTCGTGCCCTTCACAGTACAGCGTGAGACAGCACGGACGTCTCCCTCAGTGAGACTTCTACAAGAAGGAACATGAAGCCGTCCATGGAAAAAGTCGTCGAGCGGTCATGTCATGTTTAATCAAGTCTGAAAAGCCTACTACTGCTACTACTACACCACAACACATGCGTCATCGAGTGCACGGTCGTTGATGGATAGCTGCAATTTATTGCCACTTGATTTTAATAAGACATATCCCATTTTTACGCAGCGGCTCTCAATCTCACTTCAAACTGGCAAATTCAAAGCACATTTAAGTCTAACCCACTTCCTATGCATAGGAATCTCGTAAAGAAACAAGTCATGAAAGCACAAAGCAACAAGCATAGTAAAGCAAAATAAGTGCAACTTCAAGACTTTCAACATGAAGAGGGGAAACTTAATATTGTTGAGACACATAAAACCATGTTTCCCTCTCTCATAATAACTTTCAGTGGCATCATGAATAAAAGTAACAATATAACTATCACAAGAAACATTCTTATCATGAGCCAAATGCATAAAAGAATTAATACTTCCCACATAAACATAGTCATTCTTATTAATTATAGTGGGAGCAAATTCAACAAAATAGCTATCATTATTATTTTCATCACCATAATCATCAATTATAGGAGGCATATTGTAATCATAATTAATTTCCTCCTCAATAGTAGGTGGACTGAAAATATCATATTCATCATTGCAATCATCATATATTGGAGGTATAGTATCATCATAAGCAATAGAATAGTTATCCTCCAAAGTGTGTTCATTTGTAAACATATCATCATTGGAAGGATCATGGATAGCACTAATAGTATAGCAATTATTAATATCATCATTTTCAGAATTGGTACCGAAGAGATTATCAATATCAAAAGTAGTGTGCTTTTCCCAATCATGATCACTACTATAGGTAATAGGCATAGGAACATCATCGAGTTCAGACTCATCAAAAACTATAATAGGAGCAACATGCTTAGGGGAAAATACCGTTTCCTCTCTCCTTTTGCTCCTCCTCTTCTTCTTTTTCTTCTTCTCTTTAGGAGGGAGAGGCTTGAAAGGAAGCTTCTCCATATACCCTGGTTCATTGTTAGAGATAATAGAAGAAACTTTGGAGGATTCCTCCTTTTCATTAATAAGGCCAAAACACATATTAGTCCTGTCATATTTTGGTAAAATCTCATCATTTATAATATTTTGTATATAAGTATTTGTGTGGCAATTATCAACACAATAAATATGACAACCATGCATGACGCTATTCATACCAAAAGCACTCATATATACCATAGAAGTTTTTCTTGATAATTCTTCACACCCCAAAAATAATGTAAGTTCATCATGCTGATTTGGAGTGATCATGTCATCACAATACAAACTTGCAGTACTCATTGGATTAGAAGGGTTATTATTATGGCCTGAGCATTGAAAATTGAAATGACCCACTTCAAAGCAAAGTTCACAAATAAAAGGATAGAGGGCACAAACTTTTTTACCAAGATCATTTAGAGCCCTATACCACATTCTAGTTTTTTCATTCCTGTGGGTGATACAACATTCTTCTTCAATTTGATTATTCTCACAAGGTCTATGTATTACACAAAAATTAACATGCTTATAAGAAATAGTACTTTCAGAGGTTTGAGCATGTTTATTGCTATCATTAATAACAATTTCATTTTCCATGCAAGTGTCTTTAAAAGGCTCATGATACATGTCCCATTTTTCTTTAGGAGCATTAATATGAGAAGCAAAGGTTCTAAAACAATCAATAAGAATTTGAGGATCAAGACCATACTTAGCACTAAGCTCTTGAAAATCAGCAGTTTTAGCGAAAGACTTAATGTAATCATACTCATAGTTTATACCTGGTTCTTTACCTTTGTTGTTATCCCAATCTTCAGTATTGCTTTGAATTGTTTCAAGGAGATCCCACTTAGCTTTGACCTCCTTACTTGTGAAGGATCCCTCTAAACAAGTATCTAGATAGTCCTTGTAATGTCCTGAAAGCCTTGCATAGAAATTATTAATAACAATATTACTGGGGAGCTCATGAATGCGACATTTGAGAATTAGTGACTTCAATCTCCCCCATGCTTGGGGAATACTTTCTCCATCATGAGGATGAAAATTATAAATATAACTCCTATCTTTATGAATTTCATGAGGAGGATAAAATTTAGAGTGGTCATGTCATGTTTAATCAAGTCTGAAAAGCCTACTACTGCTACTACTACATGCAATGACACTGGGTATGGTTCATGAAAAGAACACACATGCATTGACACTGGTGTATCCTTATGTGGTTTCTGAGAAGAACACACATGCAATGATTCTAGCTGTGGTTTGTGAAAAGAACACACATCCAATAACTCTAGCTGTGGTTCATGAAAATAATAGACATGCAATGACACTGGTGGATCCATATGTGGTTTGTGAAAACAACAGACATGCAATGATTCTAGCTGTGGTTTGTGAAAAGAACACACATCCAATAACTCTAGCTGTGGTTCATGAAAATAATAGACATGCAATGACACTGGTGGATCCATATGTGGTTTGTGAAAACAACAGACATGCAATCACACTGGATGGATCCATGTGTGGCTCATGAGAAGAACAGACATGCAATGACACCGGTGGATCCTTATGTGGTTTGTGAGAAGAACACACATGCAATGACTCTAGTTGTGGTTCATGAAAAGAACAGGCATGCAATGACACTGGTGGATCCATATGTGGTTTGTGAAAAGAACAGACATGCAATCACACTGGGTGGATCCATATGTGGTTTATGAGAAGAACACACATGCAATGACACTGGTGATACGTGGTTTGTGAAAAGAACACACATGCAATGACTCTAGATGTGGTTCATGAGAAGAACACACATGCAATGACCACATGTAATGACACTGGTGGATCCATGTGTGGTTTGTTTAGAGGAACAAACATGCAATGACACTGGTGGATCCATGTGTGGTTCATGAAAAGAACACACATCCAGTGACACTGGGTGTGGTTCATGAAAATAACACACATCCAATGACACTGGTGCATCCTTATGTGGTTTGTGAGAAGAACAGACATGCAATGACTCTAGTTGTGGTTCATGAAAAGAACATACATGCAATGACACTAGTGGATCCATATGTCGTTTGTGAGAGGAACAGACATGCAATGACATTGGGTGGATCCATGTGTGGTTTATGAAAGGAACAAACATGCATGACACTAGGTGTGGTTCATGAAAAGAACAGACATGCAATGACACTAGTGGATCCATATGTGGTTTGTGAGAGGAACAGACATGCAATCACACTGGGTGGATCTATGTGTGGTTCATGAAAAGAATAGACATGCAATGATACTAGTGGATCCATGTGTGGTTTGTGAGAGGAACATACATGCAATGACACTGGGTGTGGTTCATGAAAATAAGACACATCCAATGACACTGGTGGATCCTTATGTGGTTTGTGAAAAAGAACACACATGGAATGACTCTAGCTGTGGTTCATGAAAACAACACACATGCAATGACACCGGTGGATCAATGTGTGGTTTATTGAAAGAACACGCATGCAATGACTGGTGGATCCATATCTGGTTCATGAAAAGAACACACATGCAATGACACTGGTGGATCCATATGTGGTTCATGAAAAGAACACACATGCAATGACATTGGTGGATCAACATGTGGTATATGAAAAGAACAGACATGCAATGACACCGGTGGATCCATGTGGTTTATGACAATAACACACATGCAATGAACTCTAGTGGGTCCATGTGGTTTATGAGAAGAACACACATCCAATGAACTCTAGTGGATCTATCTTGGCATAATTTGATGTATGCCATGATGTATTTCATTGTACAAGACACTCACTTTCCATTTTTATACTACTCAGTTTTGCCCTTGGTTTTTTGATACTACTCAGTTTTGCCCCCCTCTCTCTATCTTTCGTAGAAGCCCAAACCTATGCTCACTCTGTCTGCTACTCCCTGATTGGTTGTCACAGTTGTCACGCGGATCGTGCGCACCAACCGTTGATTCTGTGCGATCCAATGATGATCGTTGCACACGTCGTGCCCTTCACAGTACAGCGTGAGACAGCACGGACGTCTCCCTCAGTGAGACTTCTACAAGAAGGAACATGAAGCTGTCCATGGAAAAAGTCGTCGAGCGGTCATGTCATGTTTAATCAAGTCTGAAAAGCCTACTACTGCTACTACTACACCACAACACATGCGTCATCGAGTGCACGGTCATTGATGGATAGCTGCAATTTATTGCCACTTGATTTTAATAAGACATATCCCATTTTTTACGCAGCGGCTCTCAATCTCACTTCAAACTGGGCCCCACCATAAGAAGCTTGCACGCGCTAGCCATAGGCCGAAGAGTTGAGCTCGACGAGACCTAACGTCTCCGCCTTCATCGAGTCACTCGCAGCCATCAACACATCCCTCTACCCGATCTAGCACAACCCCACAAATCTCGTCATACAGCCACCTACCTTCCCCTCTACATTTCCACTTTTAACTATCGCCAATTTTAGGGCCGTGTCAAACTTCATACATAGAAATTGTGTATGCGCCCTTTGCATGCGGCTCAATACAGAACTGCCATGCATGGCCCGGGAAAAAAACATGACGTACCGTGCACGTGTCGCGATGCACGGTGCAGTAGACTGCGCGGCGCGTTGCACGGTGGTGCAATGAAACGTGCCTTTCTTCCATCCACCTTAACTATAGAGACCCTCTCCACACACCCACTCTCACTCACGCTCACTCACCCCACGCAACCCTCTCCACTATCCCACCAGCATCTGCAAACTCCCGAGAATACCCCGTCCACACCGGCGATGGCGGAGGAGGATACGGTGGCCATCGTTGCCTCCGAGGCTGCCAGCGAGGAGGCCCCCGTCTCCTCTCTGGTCCCCCTCGACGCGTTGAAAGCAGCCGCCATCCCCGTTTAGGCCCCAGTCGAGCCATCGATGATAGCCACCATTCCCGTCCAGGCCCCCGTCCCCGCTACCGACGTAGCCACCGACGAGGCCCTTGTCTCCTCGTCGGTCCCCCTCGACACGTTGAAAGCAGCCGTCGTCCCCGTCCAGGCCCTACTTGAGGCATCGATGGCAACCGCCGTTCCCGTCTAGGCCCCCGTCCCCACTACCGACGTAGCCGCCGAAGAGGAGCCCCCCGCCGGCGAGGAGGCTCCCGCCGGTCACAAGCAGATCCAGCACTTCATGGGCACCTACGATCCAGATAAGTACATTGCTCCGCTAAACCCCTACAACACCGGCATCGACGACCCATGGTCGGAGGTAACTAGGGTTTGCTCCCCTCCCCTGTTTCTTCTACCGTTCCCATTGTAGGATGCTAGATCTTGGTTTATTAGGATTCGCTTTTTCGCATTTCGATTGCTCGATCTTATTACATTATCTACTCCCCCATTTTCCTTTTCTTCCAATCGGTTTCCGGCAGCGACGTCTGCAGTGATGATGAGTCCATGCACACCAAGACTCATCAGGTGCTGAGGAGGCTGCATGCCGGCTAGTACAACGCCTTCTTCGCTGGCAGCAACTACAGCTGCCCCTTTTGCAAGGGGATCGCCTTCTGCTGGGTGAGTCTCGCCGGCACCGACTTCAACTTCTTACTGAAGCATGTAGAGGCCCCGGGCTCTGGCATCCACAAAGGCGGTGAGACCGTGAACGTCAACACCTACATTGTTGAACACCAGGCTCTCGGCATTCACCTCCGAAACCTCCAGCAGGTGGCCATCAAAGAGGGTCGCATGCCTCCAATCAGGCCCAAGGCCCCCAAGATCAAGGGACTAGGCAGCAAGAAGTGGAGGAAGCACCGGAGGGAGGAGGCGGAGGCGCGGGTGCATGAAGGAGGGGTTGAATGTGTCTGCTACTGCTGCTGCTAAGCAGCTTCTTTTGATTTTCTATATTTTGCTTGCATCCTATTTCTGGTTGAATGCATCGAACCTCGTTAAGCAACATACTTTCTATCGCTATATCCTATTTAGCTGCGCACAGCTATATCTACATTTGTTTTGTTTTATGAATGAATATATTCTGCCTTATGTGATTTGCTGCTCTAGATTTGCTACCTGATCGGAGGCAAAAAAGAGGTCCAAAAGGGAACGAATTATTGAAGAGAGAATCTTCTCTAGATTTGCTACCAGTTTGGGCAAAATGAAACATATTTGTTTAGCGAGAGAGGAAAAGGGTACTCTTTCAAACTGCCAGTTAACGAGCTACCATCTTGACAAGCTACAAGAGACATACATAAACATAACACAAAGTGGGTTAAACTTAGTTTACTACTCTCACTTGAGCGCTAGACATCTTGATAAGATAAATGAGTTCCACAAAATAGAAACATAACACTGAGAAGTAAAATTTAATTCACTTCTCATCAGCCCACTTGAGGCGCTTGCCATCGTTCCTAGGCGACCAACTGCAATCATTCCAGGTGGATCTTACATTATTGGCACTCCACAGCTCACGAAATGCTTCGTCCCACCTGGGATCTGACCTGCCTTCCCTATCTTCAGCGTCCTGCGGCATAATTAGCGGTGCATCACAGACCTAGATTGTTGCCGCTAGAAGATGCTGCCTCTCTGTTTGCTGCTTCAGTTGCAGCCTCTCTGTCAGCTGCTTCTATAGCCTCTCTATCAGCTGCTTCAGATGCAGCCATTTCCTTTGCATATGCAGCTTCAAACTCAGCTATTCTGCATTTTCTACAAAGGGCTCCCCTAAGCTCGTCTTCCCTCTTGCAAATAGGGCAAAACACGAGGTAACGTAGAAAAAATGGATCTTCTTGTACAGCTGGTAGGTCACGTAAGCATCTATGGCTACATACTTCAGGTTCATATCAGACAACAGCCACTCGTCCCAGAAATTGTGCCTATACGTAGGGACATCTGCCTTCATTCTGTCGTATGACTCATCGAGGATTCTAGTTGCGAGTGATGCCATACCATCCTTCCTCGAGCCCCCTAGGATCTTGACAAGACGCTGAATATCGATCTAGTTGTGTGCAGGAATTATAATTCCCTCTCAATAAAATTTCAAAAAATCAGTTGTGTTACCGACAGTGCAGAAAACAATTCCCTTTTCTACAAGGAACCGGCGCAGAGCCGGACAATTCCTGTCAGTCCTAAAAGTATGTAGTTTGTCATCACCAAAATTTGTAACTACAAATATTTTGTCAATGCAAGATCATCATCTGAATATAATTTTGAAAAGTTTAGTAAATGCAAGATCAAGACTGTCAACATTGTCTTGTCATAATTTATTTGGTCCTAAATAAAATCCAGTAGTTGCAAGATGAGCAAATGGATAAAGAACAAGAGGAGAAAACCCTAAAAGCGGTTAGCTATAGAGAGCAGATCTACAAGCCGGGAGAGGTGGTAAACGAGGACGTGTTTCCTCATGGCCAGTTGAACGATGGCGACTTCACTCCCTTCATATGGGTTCTCTGGGGTGTACTCGAGGTCCAATCCCACAAACTTGTCCTCGCCTTTCTCAAGCCAACCCTCGTACATCCTCAGGACACGCACCACTATCTCCTCCTCGTTGCTGTAGACAACGTCTATCTTATTATTGTCATGGGTAGTGAAGCTTGTCTCTAGAGTGCGATGACCTTCCATGGCGGCAAGGAGAAGACTGGAAGAAGACAGATGACAGGAAGAAGAAGAGTGGTTTCTACGAGGCAGGGGAATGGTGGAACCGTCAATGCTTTTTTAAGGTAGTGGTTAGCAACGGGGACGGAAGTCCAAGGAGAGACGCGTGGCGGTGGCCGTTCCAGCTTCTAAGTAAACAAAAAATAATTATAACACTGATACATGTGCCATGTTTTGTCACATCAATACACTGGGCAGGGGTGTTGTCCTATCCACTGTGCCAGCGCTACAAGCCTAAGCGACAGGAGCGACATAATGGCGAGAACTGACAAGGGGGCCCAACTTGACGGCCGTTAGCCTGATATTTTGTCTTGAAACGTAAAGTTGAATTCATGCCGAAAAAGACCCTTTGAGTATTTGGCACGCCAACTTTGGGCAACGCAGCTGATTGTAAGCAATTTGGGTACCGCGTTGCCTGGACACCCCAACTTTCGGGCCGCAAAATGATATTCTCGGTGTGGGCCCCTCGGGCACCCACCGACCTTGCCTCTTCGCCTATAAAATCCCCCCGGGACGAAAACCCTAAGTACAAGATCAGAATTCCACGAAAAGTTCCGCAGCACCGCCGCCACCGAAGAGGAGATTTGGGGGGACAGAAGTCTCTGTTCCGGCACCCTGCCTAGAAGGGGAAGTGCCCCTGGATCCATCTCCATCGACTCCACTGCCATCTCCATCGCCGTTGCTGACTCCCATGATAAGGAGGGAGTAGTTCTCTCTCGAGGCTAAGGGTCTACCGGTAGCTATGTGTTCATCTCTCTCTATGCGTGATCTTATGAGATCATGAGCTTTGTAATCTATAGATCTATTCTGCTACACAAGTGCTTTAATTAATCTCTGCTTACCCCCACGTGTGTGAAGTTGACAGTGTGCACACCGTGTGGCACTTTGGCTAAGGTTACATAAATACTTGTCATGAGTATAATTTGAGTTGGATATCTCTATGAGATTGTGGTGTTTGTTGGAACCATCTAGCGTTCAAGGTGGCAGTGAGGGGTTATCTAGATGGGGAATGCGAACTTTAAGGTGTGCTATTATAGCCCTACATCGTCCAACCGGAGAGTAGTTCAGGGTAGCATCATGAAGAGAATATATTTAAATGAGAGTGTTCACTAGTGAAAGTATGATCCCTAGGCCTTGTTTCTAAGCATTGAAACACCGTTTACAATTAGTTCTGTTATATGTTTGCTTGTTGCCACTCTTATTTCAGATTGCAATTACCACTTATAATCATCCATATTACTTGTATTTCACTATCTCTTCGCCGAACTAGTGCACCTATACACCTGACAAGTGTATTGGGTGTGTTGGGGACACAAGAGACTTCTTGTATCTTGATTGCAGGGTTGCTTGAGAGGGATACCTTTGACCACTTCCTCCCTAAGTTCGATAAACCTTGGGTAATCCACTTAAGGGAAACTTGTTGCTATTCTACAAACCTCTGCACTTGGAGGCCCAACACTGTCTAAAAGAATAGAAGTATGCATAGACATCAGTTTTCTCATTCACTAAAAGATTCGGCTGATCTTCCAGGGTAGGACCTTCTGCCCCATTGTTGGTGGGTACGTTATTGACGGGGCCACCGTTCGTGACTAGGATTCCACCGCCAGTGCCGGTGTTGTCCCGAGTGCCGCCATTGCCGCCCATGTTGATGATGGCACACATGTAGTGGCTGGGGAAGCTGTTCCTTCTGCAGCTTTCAGATCTAGAGCCATATGCTCTGTCTTCTATTGCCAGATCGCCTAGAGCGAATTCACGACTGTTGTTGCTGTTAGTATTCCCGACTGATGTTGAGGCGTTGAGTTTGCTCAGGGTGCCGATTGGTGGTGGGAACCACGATGCTGGAGCAATCGCAGGGACCCTCGGCTGGTCAGGGAGGCGAAGTGTGCCCAATTGACCAACTTGGAAGCGTAAGCTCTCGATCGCCAGGCTGATCCCATTGCCCACGTACTCGAAATCCGGGTGAGTGGCTGACGTGTGCACGGTGAAGTCGAAGGCACCGAAGAGGAGGCGAGTCTCCACTGCTACAGAGTCATAGATCGCGGTTGGTGGGGCCGAGGAAGACGCAACATCAACACTCCCAATCCCCACGGACAGTGCCAATTGACGAGGGTTTATCTCATCAATGCCCATTGTTATTGACTTGGGTTTTGGAGAAGGAGGGAGCACTGGAGGCATTAATCGGCTAACAGACAAGCACACAGGGACGCAAGGTTTACCCAGGTCCAGGCCTCGTAGAGGACCCTACTCCTACTTGTCTGCTCTTGGAATTATTGAAGAAGTCGAAAGTTATAGGGGTGCACAGATGCAATTTGACGATGGTGTGGAAACTAGGGTTGTGATCATCCTCCTCACCGCCCCCTCCTAGACTTTATATAGAGATAGACTAGGTCTCGGGATAGCAGGTCGAGTCAGTTACAAGTTAGGGTTTTCCCTTTAAACTTTCCATCTTGAGCTTGCTATGTGCCGCAAGCAGTTGGAGTCTCCTTTGGTCACCCGAATATTTGATTGGGCCCTAGTAACTGATGTCTACGCACTTCTATTCTTGTAGACAGTTGTTGGGCCTCCAAGTGCAGAGGTTTGTACAACAGCAGCAAGTTTTCCCTTCAGTGGATCACCCAAGGTTTATCGAACTCAGGAAGGAAGTGGTCAAAGGTATTCCCTCTCAAGCAATCCTGCAATCAAGATACAAGAAGTCTTTTGTGTCCCCAACACACCCAATACACTTGTCAGGTGTATAGGTGCACTAGTTCGGCGAAGAGATAGTGAAATACAAGTGGTATGGATAATTATAAGTGGTAGCGGTGATAGAAAATAACTTGATGGCGTGGAAGAGACTAAAGGCAAACTGAAATAAAGAAGGAAGCAAGCAAACATGTAACAGATCTAGTAGCAAACGGTGTTTCAATGCTTAGAAACAAGGCCTAGGGATCATACTTTCACTAGTGAACACTCTCATATAAATATCTTCTCTTTATGATACTACTCTTAACTACTCTCTGGTTGAACACTCTAATCGATGGTAGGGCTATAACAGCACACCTCAAAGTTAGCCTTTCCCATCTAGAAAACCCCACACTGTCACCTTGAGTACTAGATGAGTCCAACAAACACCACAATTTCATAAAGACATCCAACTCCAAATATAACTCATAACAAGTATTTGTAATCTCTAGCCTAAGTGCCACCATGGTGTGCACACTGCCAACTTCACACACATGGGGAGAGCAGAGATCTATTAAAGCACTTGAGTAGCAAGGTAGATCTATAGATTACAAGCTCATGATCACAATATGATCATGCATAGAGAGAGAGATAAACACACAGCTACCGGTAGAACCCTTAGCCTTGAGAGAGATCTACTCCCTCCTCATCATGGGAATCGGCAATGGTGATGGAGATGGTGGTGGAGATCGATGGGGATGGCTCCGGGGGCACTTCCCCATCCCGGCAGGGTGCCGGAACAGAGACTTTCTGTCCCCCGAATCTCCCCTTCGATGGCGGCGGCGTTGCGGAACTTTTCGTGGATTTCTGATTTGGGCACTTAGGGTTTTCGTCTCGAGGGCAATATATAGGCGGAAGGAGAGGCCGAGGGGGTGCCGGGAGCGGCCACACCACTCCCTGGTGCGGGCCAGGCCTAGCCGCACGGCCAGGTGGTGTGGTGGCTCCCTGGCCCTTCTCCGTCTTGTATTCTAGAACTTGATCCCTTCTGGAAAAATAGGCACTTTGGCCTTTGTCCCATCCAATTCCGAGAATATTCATTTTCTGACTTTCCTAGAACCAAAAATAGCAGAAAACAGGCAGCTGGCACTGTGGCTCTTGTTAATAGGTTAGTCCAAGAAATCATATGAAAAGTACTCCAAAGTTGGAACAAAACACAAGAAAGTGGATAAAACCAAGCATGGAACATCAAAAATTATAGATACATTTGCAATGTATCAGTAACCTCGTGGGCTTCTGCTAGACTAGACCGTATATTCCAAACTCGAGTACCTGTATGGTATGCCCATGTCAATACCTATCACTCTGAAACACCTTTCGGACCCCTCCAATCATCATCGGATATCCCCGAAACACTTTTGGTATGACTCCAAAACTATTTCGAAGTTCTCTCTCTTTTCTCCTACAATCTGATGGGTTCGTAGCATGGAAAACAAAAAAATTCTACCGCAAGAATGAACAAAACCCATATCTAATCTAGATAAAAGCCAAGATCTAATCTATTAGACATGTGCAACGAGATAGATCAGTACTAACCCTTGTAGACCCGAAAGCGTTACGAGATCGGATCTCGTGGTTGATGTAGTCGATCACTTGCCAATCTCAAGATCGAGTAGACGATCCTTCTGGCGCCGCGTTCCGGCAGCGCTTCCGCAGTCGGTCACACGTGCGGAGTCAAAGCAGACCTTCCTCTCCCCGTTCTAGCGAGCAGGGAAGGTAGTAGATCTCTCCACGGAATCCCAGCAGCACGACAGCATGGTGGTGGTGGAGGAGTAGAGAATTCTGCAGGGCTTCGCCTAAGCCAGAGCAGAGGGAAGGAGGAGGAGAGAGGCAACTTGAGATCTAGATAATAGAAGGGGCAAGGGGGTTTGTGCCTCCACCCCTCTATTTAAAGGAGGGAGGCGCCATGGGGAGGTGGAGTCCTTGTAGGACTCCCCTCTCCCTTGGCCGGCGGATCAAGGAGGTGGGGGGAGATCCCTACTCCCCCACGAATCCTCGTCTTACCCCACAAGGATTCCTTGATCCTTTCTTGGTTTTCAAGTAAACTCCAAGAAATCTTCTAGAACCTTCCGGAACATTCTGAAACCTTCTAGAATCCCCATACAAATACTCCAGAACATTTCCTAAGTTAGAAAATGATCCCCAATATATGAATCTTATTCCCCGGACAATTCCGGATCTCCTCGTGATGTCCCGGATCCAATCCGAGACTCCGAACAACATTCGGTCTCCAACGCACATTCCATGTCTACTTAAAACAACTTCGAACCTTAAGTGTGTCACCCTACGGTTCGTGAACATGTAGACATGATGGAGACACATCTCTGATCAATAACCATTAGCGGGATGTGGAGATCCATAACAGCTCCCACATACTCAACGATGACTTTGTGATCGATAGAACCATTTAACATATGAAACCAATTCCCTTTGTCACGCGATATTCTACTTATCCGAGGTTTGATCGTCGGTATCTCCATACCTAGTTCTACCTCGTTACTGATAAGTACTCTTTACTCGTTCCATGATATGTCATCCCTTGTGACCTAGTCACATGCTTGCAAGCTAACTAGATGACATTCCACCGAGAGGGCCCAGAGCATATCTATCCGTCATATGGATGGACAAATCCCAGTCTTGGTCCATACGCTTCAACACATACTTTTAGAAAATGACACCTTTATAACCACCCAGTTACAAAGCGGTGTTTGATGTCATCAAAGTATCCATCCGGTGATGGTGATTAACATAACCTCATGGTCGAAGGATCAGGTTACTATGCATTTGAAAAGCTTGTAGCAAAACGAACTTAATGACTTGATCTTATGTTATGCTTACTATGGGTGTGTGTCCATCACATCATTCTCCTAATGATATGATCTTGTTATTAACGACATCCAATGTCCATGATCAGGAAACCATGATCATCCATTAATCAACAAGCTAGTTTAACAAGAGGCTTACTAGGGACTCTTTTATGTTTACAAAACACACAAGTATTAATGTTTCCTGTTAATACAATTATAGCATGGGATGTAAACATTTATCATAAACTTAAAGATATAATAATAACCACTTTATTATTGCCTCTTGGGCATATCTCCAACAGTCTCCCACTTGCACTAGAGTCAATAATCTAGTTAAAAATTTGTGCATTCAACACCTATGGCTTTCTGGTGTTGTATAGACACTATTGCTAGTGGTAAACATAATCTTCGGATCTGACACTTCCAGGTCCGTGTGTATTTGCATTTCCTTGCTTCTCTACGCATTACTCATTCTCCAATGAGATGGCATTGTATAAATTTGGTCCTTCGGTGAGACCTTTAGTTCCTTGGGATTAAATCATGTTGATACAATTGTCATACAATGTATCTTCATAGTATTATCCCGCTATGAACCACACCTAGTTTGATAACAAACTACTTGACGCAAATGCCCTCATTTGCTGCTGCAATAGCAGTCATATACTTAGCCTTTTGTTGTAGTATCTGTCACAATGTTTTAACTTTGGTACTCAACCAAATCCATTATGGAACTTCCTTTCCATTATATTGTGCCACCCACAGTTTAAATTGAGATAAACTTAATTTGTGACAAAACTAGTATCAATGTAACAATTTACAATGAACTATTTGTCACCACTATATAAATAATATATTCTTAGTTCTTCCAAAGATCATAGGAATATCCCTACTATTGTCCAATGATCATCTTATGAGTCATTCTGGTATATGCTCATAACATTTAGAGCATAGGACATATCTGGATGTGTACAGCTCAAAGAACGATTGATCAAAATATTCTTGCAATTTCACCAAGTGTCAAAACACTTGAATCTTGTGTCAACACACTTGAATCTTGATTCAGTCCTTTCCGTGCGTCAAGAACCTTTCTTGTTGTTTCCATATTGAACTCATTCAACATCTTATCTATGTACATTTGGCAAAACCATATTAGCGCGTCAATCTATCCACATAGACATTGATGCCTAATTCTTGGGTTATGCCTAAGTCTTTCATCGAAATGAAATTCTTAACCTGTGTCAATAAAAGATACATCATTTTTAATCAACAATATGTCTTTCACATAATGTATTAGAAATATGTCTTAGCGCTCCCACTTAATTTCTTGCAAAATGCAAACATCTTCATCATCTCTAATGAAATTAAACCTTTTAACGGTTTCATCACGGTGAAGATTCCAACTCCGCGATGCTCACTTCAACCATTGAAGTTTTGCATACTCTTTTAGCATCCTTTGAATTAACAAAACCCTTTGGATCGTGTCATGGACACATCCTAGGTAACCATTCTATTAGAAGAACTTGTTTTGTTTGTTCAACTACCATATACCAAAATATATGTAGTGGTTGCTACATTAATCCGTCTAGACTAAATATCGCTATGAAAGATCAAATCTTATCATAGTCAATTCCTTGAACATTGTCGTAAACTCTTTCCGACATGTCGACTATTTCATAGATGTGAAACATCCATGTCTATTTCTTTATAGATCCATATACGACTGTAAGGTCTTGCACCTTTCCAGAGGGTCTTTCAAATTCAAAGCTTGATTTCTCGTGTATGGAATTATCAAGGATTTTATGGCTTCAAGCCACTTAACAAAGTCAGGGCCCATCATTGATTATTTGCATGTAGTCGGTTCATCATTGTCAAACAACAATGATTTAACTCTCAAATCTTGTCATTTGATTACTTACTCGACCTACTTGGTTCAATAGGAACTTAGATCCCCGTGACCACATCCTTTGAGGCATGTGAGCCATGAGCATTGTTGCTGCCTCCGGGACACTTACCGACGCTGGGCAACTCAGCACATATTAGCCAAGGTTCAACAACCTTGTCAAAGTTCTATTGTCCTCCCACTTAACTTTTCACCAAAAATTCCTTCTCAAGAAACTCGACATTCTAAGTGAAAAACACTTTTGTCTTCGGTGTTATGGAGGAATACCCAATGGTTATTCGAAATAACCTACAAAGACATGCTCATCCGACTTTGGTTGTAAACATTTTATTTATGCCTAGCATACCAAAAATTTAAGAAAGGAAAACCTGGGTTTTATCCCAAACCATGACTTATATGGTGTCATTTCAACGGATCACGATGGAGCTCTTTTCAGTGTAAAAGCGGTAGTCACTAAAGCTTTAATCTTTAAAATATAATGGTAGTTTTATAAATGACACCTTTGATCTTACCATGTCAAACAAGGTTTCATTACATATCTTGAACACTCCATACTCCTATGGTGCTTTGAGAAATGCAAATCCATGGAACGATTCCTCAAATCTTAGGTGTTTTGCTAAACTTGTAACTCAAACATCTTTATGATCCAATCATAAACTTTTTTATTTTCTTGTTACAATAATTTTCCACTTCATCTTGAAAGTCTTTGAACATTTTCAAATGTTTCATACTTCTTCCTTATTGAGTAAGGATATACATATACTCACTCAAATCTTCGGAGAAAGCATATGAAGTTGAAATCCATCGCCCACGACTACACATAATGGACTATATACATCAATATGTACAAATTCCAATCAGTTAGTCGTTTGTTCCTCTTTTGGCCTACGAACGGAGTTTTAATTATCTCCAGGAAAGTATCACAAGCGTCATTTGATCAAAATCAAAGACTCCAAAAATCCATCAATATGGAGTTTCTTCATGTATCCCTAATATAATTTAAACGGTGATGTCACTTCGCAAGTGATCTTTCAATCATTTGTCTTGCGACATTTTAGCATTAGTTTTATGGTCGTTATTTCTCCAACCAGACTTGTATATCATCCATCTATTATGGAATACGGTAATTATTTGAACAACCTTTTGTCGTCATAATACCTGATCAAAATAACAATTATTGAAACAAATCTTGAAGGTAAGCTTTGATGTTAACGAGTAACACAACAACCCTTTGTTTGTTTTCGATGAACATCATCACATATTCTCTTGCTAGTTACTTAGGCCATTGCAGTTCATGAATTGTGTTGTCCTGTATGACACTTCATACCAACCAATTCGGTATCCAATACCATAGAACCACATTGTTTAACAACCAAGGAATACAACCATAACATGTATCTTCTATATACCTAAGTTGGATATCTCCAATCTTTTCTTTTCTGCCAAATATTTTATAGATTCTCTTTCAACAATTCCTTTTCTTTTAAAAGAATCTATCAACATCAATAGTGGTGTCATTCACATGACACATAGTACAAAGTGTGTATAGTCAAATACTAATACCTTTGGACTTGCACTTTGAAGTGGATCACCTTCATCAAATGTTTGGCATTCTTTTAAAATTCCATTCTTTGGTAATCTTTTAGTGTAGTAAACATTTTACTTACATCTTCTATTCATCCTTATCATGACAACTTTGATGATCAAGCTGCTATAGCTTATAAAGGTGAATTGCGAGTATAATGTTTCTTTTCCAAAACCTTTTGGAGGATTAGGACGACTGGCGTTTTCAACCTTCACAAATTCTCATCAAATATGAGGACATATACTCTATCATGTTGTAACCAACACATTGTTTTAGATATCGCAATACCTTTCACATATGATGGTTTCTGAAACATTGCTTTCAGCTCTTAGATAAACTTGATATTAAAAACAATCTTTTGAGTATCAAGAATCATGGAGGAAAACATGATACATTAGATACTAACACTGGAATTGTTACTCATGATTTAATACTGTTTATTAAACTTCACAGAGTAAACGGAGTTTGCTGAAAGTTTGCAACAGCACTTTTAAACTTTAGATTGACACTCAAAACAATACGATACCAGTTCATAAAGAAAATATCCAGAATTTTTATAGTTCCACTATCTCAACTATAACTAAGCGTAAGGTGGTGAACGGATGCCAATGACTACAACAAACTATGCAAATTCACTTTGATTGTGTTTATGATAAATTGAGTTTGACTAATCCAAATTACAAATGAACTCCCACTCAAAACAACATCCCTCGAGTTGTTTTAGTGATTACACGAACCAAATCCACTACACCAACTCCGATCATCACGTGAGATGATGTAGCTTTAAAGGCGAACAATCAACATGTTCATCATATCATCCATATGACTCATGCTTTACCTTTCGGTATTCCGTGTTTCGAGACCATGTCTGTACATGCTAGGCTCGTTAAGGTTAACCTTAGTATCCGCATGTGCAAATCTGGCTTGCACCCGTCGTATGCACACGTAGAATCTATCACACCCGATCATCACGAGATGCTTCGAAACGACGAGTCTTAGCAACGGTGCCTACTAAGGACGAACACTTTATTACTTGATATTTAGTGAGAGGGATCATCTTATAATGCTACCGTCACGATCTAAGCAATACAAGATTCATAAAGGATTAACATCACAGGCAATTCATAATTAGTGTGATATGATATGGCCCTTTCTTCTTATGCCTTTGATCTCCATCTCCAAAGCACGGACATGATCTCCATCATCACCAGCATTGCGTCAAGGTCAGTGGCGCCGCTTCATGGTTGTCCATCATCACTAGCAACTATTACAACTACTTGGAATAAAGCTATTACAAGATGAATAGACACGCAGGTCTTAACAGAATTAAAGACAACCATTAGGCTCCTGCCGGTTGCCATATTACAACAAGGATCATTGCATACATCAAATATAATCACAATCACATGATGGCCATATCACATCACAAAACTCCTGCAAAAACAAGTTAGACGCCTCTAAATTTCTTTGCATGTTTTATGTGGTTTGGGGCTTTCGAATAAGAACGGATCTTACCTGCGAAACTGAACCACAATGTTGATACAAGTGCTATCAAGTGCAAAGTGTAGATTGGATCTATACTATGATGGGAGAGACAGACACCCGCAAAGCCACTTGTGCAATACGAGTTGCACGTCAACTGTGGAGCAAGTCTCATGTGCGATGACATGTAAGGTTACCCCGAGCCGCTTCATCCCACCATACCGCAAGATGCAAAGTACACAAAGCAAAAGATGGCACGAGAACCAACGCCCACAAAACCATTGTGTTCTACTCGTGCAACAGATCTACGCATAGACACGGCTCTGATACCACTGATGGGTTCGTAGCATGGAAAACAAAAAATTTCTACCGCAAGAACGAACAAAACCTAGATCTAATCTAGATAAAAGCCAAGATCTAATCTATTAGACATGTGCAACGAGATAGATCTGTACTAACCCTTGTAGACCCGAAAGCGTTACGAGATCGGATCTCGTGGTTGATGTAGTCGATCACTTGCCGATCTCAAGATCGAGTAGACGATCCTTCCGGCGCCGCGTTCCAGCAAAGCTTCCGCAGTCGGTCACACGTGCGGAGTCAAAGCAGACCTTCCTCTCCCTGTTCCAGCGAGCAGCATAGGTAGTAGATCTCTCCACGGAATCCCAGCAGCACGACAGCGTGGTGGTGGTGGTGGAGTAGAGAATTCTGCAGGGCTTCGCCTAAGCCAGAGCAGAGGGAAGGAGGAGGAGAGAGGCAACTTGAGATCTAGAGAATAGAAGGGGCAAGGGGGTTTGTGCCTCCACCCCTCTATTTAAAGGAGGGAGGCGCCATGGGGAGGTGGAGTCCTTGTAGGACTCCCCTCTCCCTTGGCCGGCGGATCAAGGAGGTGGGGGAGAGTCCTACTCCCCCACGAATCCTTGTCTTACCCCACAAGGATTCCTTGATCCTTTCTTGGTTTTCAAGTAAACTCCAAGAAATCTTCTAGAACCTTCCGGAACATTTCGAAACCTTCTAGAATCCCCATACAAATACTCCGGAACATTTCCTAACTTAGAAAATGATCCCCAATATATGAATCTTATTCTCCGGACAATTCCGGATCTCCTCGTGATGTCCCGGATCCAATCTGAGACTCCGAACAACATTCGGTCTCCAACGCACATTCCATATCTACTTAAAACAACTTCGAACCTTAAGTGTGTCACCCTACCGTTCGTGAACATGTAGACATGATGGAGACACATCTCCGATCAATAACCATTAGCGAGATCTGGAGATCCATAACAGCTCCCACATACTCAACGATGACTTTGTGATTGATAGAACCATTTAACATACGAAACCAATTCCCTTTGTCACGCGATATTCTACTTATCCGAGGTTTGATCGTTGGTATCTCCATACCTAGTTCTACCTCGTTACTGATAAGTACTCTTTACTCGTTCCATGATATGTCATCCCTTGTGACATAGTCACATGCTTGCAAGCTAGCTAGATGACATTCCACCGAGAGGGCCCAGAGCATATCTATCCGTCATATGGATGGACAAATCCCAGTCTTGGTCCATGCGCTTCAACACATACTTTTAGAATACCCAATGACACCTTTATAACCACCCAGTTACGAAGCGGTGTTTGATGTCATCAAAGTATCCATCCGGTGATGGTGATTAACATAACCTCATGGTCGAAGGATCAGGTTACTATGCATTTGAAAAGCTTGTAGCAAAACGAACTTAATGACTTGATCTTATGTTATGCTTACTATGGGTGTGTGTCCATCACATCATTCTCCTAATTATATGATCTTGTTATTAACGACATCCAATGTCCATGATCAGGAAACCATGATCATCCATTAATCAACAAGCTAGTTTAACAAGAGGCTTACTAGGGACTCTTTTATGTTTACAAAACACACAAGTATTAATGTTTCCTGTTAATACAATTATAGCATGGGATGTAAACATTTATCATAAACTTAAAGATATAATAATAACCACTTTATTATTGCCTCTTGGGCATATCTCCAACATGATCTTGAATCAATTTCGCGGCATCTCTACCCTTAAGTGTGACACCCTACGGCTCGGGAATACATAGACATGATTGACACACTTTCTAATCAATGACCAATAGCAGTATCTGGAAATACATAATGGCCTTTATGCATTCCACGAATAACTTGTTTGCTTGAACCTTGAATGTCAAGTCTCATTCCCTTTGATTTACGATACCTAGTTTGTCCAAGAACTGATCTCCTAGTATCGATATACCTTAGTTCGATCTTGTTACCGACAAACACATTTACTCGTTCCCGTGATATTACATACATGTGACCTAGTCACATGTTTGCAAACTTATAGATGTAATCTCACCGAGTGGGCCCAGTGTATCTATCCATCACTCGGATGTGCAAATCCCACTCTTGATACATATGCCTCTAAAGTTCCTCTGGAATACCTGAAACACACCTTTATGGTCACCTAGTTACGAACATGATGATTGATGTGATTAAAGCAGCCTCGAGAGACAGTGATTAATATGATCTCATGGTCGAAGGACTGGATCACTACACTTAGCTAGATATTGCAATGTTGAACTATGTGACTGAATCATATTGCAATACTAGGGGTTGGGTGTTGTCCATCACTTCATAAGTGACCTCGTTGTCATTTGACGTGGTAAAGTCCATGACCGGGAAACCTCGACCATCAGCTGACCAACGAACTAGTCTACAGGATACTAGGGACCTAGTTTCTTTATATACCACACCTGTATTAATGTTTCCACTTAATATAGTTATAGCATGATACAAAACTATTACGAACTAATGAGATATGTTAATAAAAACATCTTTATTATTATCCTCTAGGGCATATCTCCTTCAAGTATAATTGTCATGGTATTCATTATCATGTTTTCCTCTTTCAAAATAATTTCTAGGATTACTATCATGATTAAAATCATGGCTGCAATGAGGATTTTCAACAAAAGGTATATGCAAACCACCTATATATTTCCTAACAAGTTCATATTTCTCCTCTGTGGTGAAACTTGGAGAACTCGAAAATATAGAAGGACTCTTACTAATAATAGTATAATCATGAATAAGAAGTATATCATTTTTATGTTCCAATGAATTAGAAACAACTATGGTATGTGGAGGATTATCAAGAAACAAAGGACCATCATCTAAAGCATTATCATATAGAATATTTAAAACATATATACTCCTCACATCCATCAAAGTCGTTACTTGAATAAACAATATCATCTATAGGAATATCATCATCTAATTCATCACTATAACAATATGTTTCATTAATAGACCCATTCATGATAATAGAGTTTTCGGTTTCGGAGTTACTATCATATGTTGCTAGTGAAGGTGGAAGATACTCTTCCTAAGCTTAGGTTGGACCATACCTTATTATTATTCTTTGGGGTCCATGGGCATCCCCAAGCTTAGGCCTTTGTCATCTCCTTCCTGCAAAATATTAGTTCTTTTCATGGCAACAAGAACATATTTAACATGGTTAATGACATAGAAATTATCATGAAAGTTTCTTTTGCAATGTGTATGGAGAATAGAACTTATTTATTTAATATCACGAGCTACAACACAAGATTCGTACTTTTTATCAATAAGGGAATCCACCTCATGATCTCCTTTGAAGGCAATAAATTTATCAACTAGTCTCATGTCAAAATCACCACAATTCTTCTTATTATATGAGGCAATTATAAAGTTATTGTAAAATTTGCATTGATAGTGCAGATGTTTATCATTTTGTTTTGTGCAATAGGACACATCATGTAACTCACACAATTGTTTAGCAATCTTATTTAAATAGTCAATTAAGTCTTTCATATGTGATATTTCTTGAGAAAAGATATAATCAACTTCTTTTAATAATAATCTACATTCCTCTGCTGAAGGTTCATCCATATCATCCATAGTGAAAGTAACACTAATTTTTTATGTGTTTTTGATATAAGGAAAGTAAGTACAAAACTGAAAGTAAACTAGAGAAAAACTCACAAGCTAGTTTAAAAAAGTAACCTCCCCAAGCTTAGATGATTGCAAGATATAAAACAAACTGAAAATAAAACTATATGCAAAACTGAAAGTAAATCTAATATCCAGTGCACACAAGAATAAAAGCCTAAGCGTTATGCTCCCCGGCAACGGCGATAAGAAAGTACTTGATAACCCCCAAGAGCAGAGGGGGTCACTGTAGTACCTCTCAATGTGGAAGTAGGGTATCAATTCACAGGAGCAAGAAGGAAAAGCTATTTATTCTCTACAACTAAAGTTTCACAAGTTTTAGTTGTTTATGCTCTAAACAATTAAAAGAAACAATGGAGGTTGATTTAATACAAGTAAGTAAAGTACATCAAAATAGTTATGTAAAGTGTCCTGGTCCTCTTCAACACAAGAGGACAAGACAAAGGTTTTCTCTTATGGGAACAATGGACATGGGTTCATGGGTTCACAGGTTCACTCAATCCTCTCTCTCCATCTATGATAATGATCATGTTATAGATAAAAGTACACACAATTGTCATATCTTAATGCTAACTTTTATGATGGCTACATATCCTAAAACACATAGCTAAAAGAAATACTCATTTGTGTTGCTAGGTCACCCTCGTAAGGCTAGCGTTGGTTATTGTCACAACACACATCATACTTCTCCCTTTTTACCACAAGATAAGGATGTTTGCTGCATTATGTCACTCAATACATATGTCGCTGCCACTCGGCCACCCATTACCTACATACATCATATTTCTTAATGAAAACACTCCAAACACTAATGCAGTGATTTATTTGTTATCTGCATTACCACATCTCTCATCTACCTCCACTTGGTGGTGTCACACACCTCATGGTCATTAGTAAACAAGGCATTTTGCATAGATCAAACCATCACATGCGATAGAATATTCCCAAAGTATGACAAGCCATAAAAGATCTATCACAATGGTAGATACATAACAAGCATTCATACCACAATATCCACCATAGCAGTTACACAGATAGATCCATAGTTATGCAAAGCACATCATACGGACTTCAACAATTATCATACATAGAGAGATTAGATCAAGTTACCACCACAAACCCATAGTATAGGGGGTGGACTACTCCCCTCTCATCATGGAGAGTGATGAGGAGGCATTAATTAAGGAGGAGAGGTGGCTGGAGGCGATTCCGGTAGTGGTTCCTCCTCCAATCTTCCTCTGGCGGCGGCCTGCAGACTCCTGTTTTGGTCTTTTTGATCTTCGCCTCCGTTTGTGTCAAGGACGTCCGATAGGGGGTATATATATAGGTTTTTAGGTCAAAACAAGTTGGTGGGTACAATATTGAAGCAAATCGGACGACCGAGGATGGAACGAGTATTGGTAGCACACCTAGTAAGGTAACCCATGACATGGGCCATAGTTACCAGACCATTGGTCCCCTCGGGCCCTTCTTTGTCTTGTTGGATGCATCTTGAAATTTGTTAACTGTGGCCTACGCCCTTGCCCTTTTTGGAGTCATGTAGCTTCTGTAATGTCAAAAATACTAATAGAAGGTATATTCTGCAGACAGAGTTAGAACCAAAGGAGATGGGATTGTTTAGAAAATCCCCGAAATCAATAAGAACATTGATTATAACTACTAATATGATGCAAATATGTGGGAATATGTGTCAATAAACTACAAAGTTCATATATGTATTTTACATGCATCAATCATTAACATCTTTTTAGGCATGATTGATAGCCTGGGACTCTCGGGTGCTGATACATTGCAAATGTATCTATAATTTTTGATGTTCCATGCTTGGTTTTATCCACTTTCTTGTGTTTTGTCCACACTTTGGAGTACTTTTCATATGATTTCTTGGACTAACCTATTAACAAGAGCCACAGTGCCAACTGCCTGTTTTCTGCTGTTTTTGGTTCCAGGAAAGTCAGAAAATGAATATTCTCGGAATTGGACGGGACAAAAGCCAAAGTGCCTATTTTTCTGGAAGTCATCAGATGCCAGAATACGAGACGGAGAGGGGCCAGGGAGCCACCACACCACCTGTCCGCACGGCCCAGCCTGGCCCGCGCCAGGGGGTGGTGTGGCCGCCTCCGGCACCCCCTCGGCCTCCCCTTCCGCCTATAAGATGCCCTCGGGACGAAAACCCTAAGAATCAATCAGAAATCCATGAAAAGTTCCGTAGCACCGCCACCACCAAAGGAGAGATTCGGGGGACAGAAAGTCTTTGTTCTGGCACCCTGTCGGGATGGGGAAGTACCCCCGGAGCCATCTCCATCGATCTCCACCACCATCTCCATCACCGTTGTTGATTCCCATGATGAGGAGGGAGTAGTTCTCTCTCGTGGCTAAGGGTTCTACCGGTAGCTATGTGTTCATCTCTCTCTATGCATGATCTTATTGAGATCATGAGCTTGTAATCTATAGATCTACCTTGCTACTCAAGTGCTTTAATAGATCTCTGCTCTCCCCATGTGTGTGAAGTTGACAGTGTGCACACCATGGTGGCACTTAGGCTAGAAATTACAAATACCTGTTATGAGTTATATCTAGAGTTGGATGTCTTTATGAAATTGTGGTGTTTGTTGGAACCATCTAGTACTCAAGGTGACAGTGTGGGGTTTTCTAGATGGGAAAGGTGAACTTTGAGGTGTGCTGTTATAGCCCTACCATCGATTAGAGTGTTCAACCGGAGAGTAGTTAAGAGTAGTATCATAAAGAAGAATATATTTATATGAGAGTGTTCACTAGTGAAAGTATGATCCCTAGGCCTTGTTTCGAAGCATTGATACACCGTTTGCAATTAGATCTGTTACATGTTTGCTTGCTTCCACCTTTATTTCAGTTTGCCTTTAGTCTTTTCCACACCATCAAGCTACTTTCTATCACCGTTACCACTTATAATTATCTATACCACTTGTATTTCACTATCACTTCGCCAAACTAGTGCACCTATACACCTGACAAGTGTATTGGGTGTGTTGCGGACACAAGAGACTTCTTGTATCTTGATTGCAGGGTTGCTTGAGAGGGGATACCTTTGACCACTTCCTCCCTGAGTTCGATAAACCTTGGGTGATCCACTGAAGGGAAAACTTGTTGCTGTTCTACAAACCTCTGCACTTGGAGGCCCAACAACTGTCTACAAGAATAGAAGTGCGTAGACATCAAGATATTTTCTAGCGCCGTTGCAAGGGAGGTAAGGTAAAAGGTATTCACACCGGAGGATTAAAGAAGAAACTCCCACGACAAACGCCTATTTTCTGGCGCCATTGCCGGGGAGGTAAGGTAAAAGGTACTCACATCCTCCGGTGTGAGTGCTCGAAGGTATTTCCTTTAGATTCTGCAATTTTGTATTTTTGTTTCTTGTTTTCACTAGTTAGGCTTAATGGAAAACAACAACAAAATTAGAGAGCTTTATAGTATTTATCTTGAGTTAGGACATGAAGTGTTTGAAGAGAAAATTAAAAAACCTATGGAACTTTATTTGCATGCTAATAGCAATGTTGTTAGTATGAATTCTTTGGACACCATTATTGCTAATGCTATGGAAAAGTCTAAGCTTGGGGAAGCTAGTTTTTATGAGAATGATATTTTTAGTCCCCCAAGCATGGAGGAGAAAATTTACTTTGATGATACTATGCCTCCAATTTATGATGATTACAATGATGAGTATGATATTCTCAATCCACCTACTATTGAGGAGAAAATTAATTATGATTATAATATGCCTCCTATATTTGATGATTATGGTGATGAGAATAATAATGATAGCTATTTTGTTGAATTTGCTCCCACCATAATTAATAAAAATGACTATGCTTATGTGGAGAGTAATAATCATTTTATGCATGTGGCTCATGATAAGAATGTTTCTTGTGATAGTTATTTTGTTACTTTTATTCATGATGCTACTGAAAGTTATTATGAGAGAGGGAAACATGGTTTTATGTGTCTCAACAATATTAAGTTTCCCCTCTTTATGTTGAAAGTCTTGACGTTACACTTGTTTTGCTTTACTATGCTTATTGCTTTGTGCTTTCATGACTTGTTTCTTTACAAGATTCCTATGCATAGGAAGTGGGTTAGACTTAAATGTGTTTTGAATTTGCTTCTTGATGCTCTCTTTTACTTCAATTCATATTTCTTATGTGAGCATCCTCTCAAACTATCATGCCTAACTTAAAGGCGTTAAAGAAAAGTACTTATTGGGAGATAACCCAAAAGTTTTAGATGAGTCTTGGAAGTTATTACTTCAGTAATAACCGCTCCTTATCCTTTTTATTTGCTTTTTGTGCCAAGAGTAACCTCTAATGGGAGAGAAGTAATGATTGGGAAAGTTGCTATCCCAAAACAGATTTCTGTGCTTCACCGTAAAAATTTGTGTAAAATCTCTGAATGTCTTTTTGAGGCGTGAATTTTTGTGCTTCTGACCCAGGTTGTTATCTAACTGTCGTTAGTTCAACACTTTTCGATTTGAGCAACATAAGGTCTTCAAAAAAATTCGTCTTTACCTGCTGGTCTGTTTTGACAAATTTCTGCCATTTTCTGCATTTGCTTCTTGTTGGTTCCTTTTTGAGTTCTCTTTGGGGAATTTAGCTTTTTGAGGGAAGTACTACAATAGCTTGTGTTTTAATGGAAGTTTTATTGGTGTTGAAAATGAACATAAAGACTTATTATCTTGAGTGCACTAATGTTGCTACTAAAGATTGTGTGAAGTTTTGTATGAATGGAAAATTTCAGGTGTATGGAAGGAATGAGTAATGAGATGAAGGATGGACTAAAGCTCAAGCTTGGGGATGCCACACATGTCACCCCAAGAAATATCTAATAAGTACAAGCGTCAAAGCTTGGGGATGCCCAAGGCATCCCCTTCTTCATCAATAAAAATCCCAGGTTTCTTCCAAACGCTTCATTTTTTATTGTTTCATGCACAGTTGTGTTGTTCTTGGAGCGTCTTCTTTTTCGTTTTCGTTTTTGTTTTTCGTTTGCCTTGGTTTGCTTAGTTTGCTGAATAAATTGGTTGGACCCCCACTTTAATACATTGGTTTGCAAATAGTTTGGTTTGGTTTGGAAAAGAGTAGGAAAGTTCATGCTTATGTGGTAAAAAGAGCTTGTTTTTGACTATGGCCTATGCTTTGTCATGCCATGCTTGATATTACTTGTTTTAAACTATTTGTATCTAGTCACTCTTATGAACTTTGAAGGTGTCCTATGCATTTATATTTGCTACTCTATGAGGAACAAGCTGAATGCTACTATGCTATGTTTTCTTTATGTGAAATAAGCAAACATCTTGCAAAGCATAGTTATTCATGAATCTTTTGTTTGTGCCTTTTAATGTTGCATCATAGTTTATTTGCTTATTTCTAGAACTTTGTCTTTCATGTTATGATTGAAGTACTATGATCCCAGCTTTGAATATTTTACAAATACTTTGATCAAGTTTATGATGGTGCATGTCACCTCAAAAATTATTCTTTCTTTTTATCACTTACCTACTCGAGAACGAGCAGGAGTTAAGCTTGGGGATGTTGATACATTGCAAATGTATCTATAATTTTTGATGTTCCATGCTTGGTTTTATCCACTTTCTTGTGTTTTGTCCACACTTTGGAGTACTTTTCATATGATTTCTTGGACTAACCTATTAACAAGAGCCACAGTACCAGCTGCCTGTTTTCTGCTGTTTTTGGTTCCAGGAAAGTCAGAAAATGAATATTCTCGAAATTGGACGGGACAAAAGCCAAAGTGCCTATTTTTCCGGAAGTCATCAGATGCCAGAATACGAGACGGAGAGGGGCCAGGGGCCACCACACCACCTGGCCGCGCGACCCAGCCTGGCCCGCGCCAGGGGGTGGTGTGGCCACCTCCGGCACCCCCTTGGCCTCCCCTTCCGCCTATAAGATGCCCTCGGGACGAAAACCCTAAGAATCAATCAGAAATCCACGAAAAGTTCCGTAGCGCTGCCACCACCGAAGGGGAGATTCGGGGGACAGAAAGTCTCTGTTCCGGCACCCTGCCGGGACGGGGAAGTGCCCCCGGAGCCATCTCCATCGATCTCCACCACCATCTCCATCACCGTTGCTGGTTCCCATGATGAGGAGGGAGTAGTTCTCTCTCTAGGCTAAGGGTTCTACCGGTAGCTATGTGTTCATCTCTCTCTATGCATGATCTTATTGAGATCATGAGCTTGTAATCTATAGATCTACCTTGCTACTCAAGTGCTTTAATAGATCTCTGCTCTCCCCATGTGTGTGAAAGTGACAGCGTGCACACCATGGTGGCACTTAGGCTAGAGATTACAAATACTTGTTATGAGTTATATTTGGAGTTGGATGTCTTTATGAAATTGTGGTGTTTGTTGGAACCATCTAGTACTCAAGGTGATAGTGTGGGGTTTTCTAGATGGGAAAGATGAACTTTGAGGTCTGACGTTATAGCCCTACCATCGATTAGAGTGTTCAACCGGAGATTAGTTAAGAGTAGTATCATAAAGAAGAATATATTTATATGAGAGTGTTCACTAGTGAAATTATGATCCCTAGGCCTTGTTTCTAAGCATTGATACACCGTTTGCAATTAGATTTGTTACATGATTGCTTGCTTCCATCTTTATTTCAGTTTGCCTTTAGTCTTTTCCACACCGTCAAGCTACTTTCTATCACCGTTACCACTTATAATTATCTATACCACTTGTATTTCACTATCTCTTGACCGAACTAGTACACCTATACACCTAACAAGTGTATTGGGTGTGTTGGGGACACAAGAGACTTCTTGTATCTTGATTGCAGGGTTGCTTGAGAGGGGATACCTTTGACCACTTCCTCCCTGAGTTTGATAAACCTTGGGTGATCCACTTGAGGGAAAACTTGCTGTTGTTCTACAAACCACTGCACTTGGAGGCCCAACAACTGTCTACAAGAATAGAAGTGCGTAGACATCAGGTGCCTGTCCCTAGGATCATGGCTAGGAAAAAAGCCTTAGAGTCACATTGTGGACTCCATTTGGTTGCCCACAAAGTGATTTCCTGCATGAGTCTAGGAATAGTGGCACGTGAGTCTAGTTGGCTGTGTTACGGCTCCTAGACAAAACACACCCGTCGTTTGGTCACAACTTCAACCAATGATGTCATAACTCTTCCATTGAGTGATGAGGTTACCCAGTACATACAACTCAACACACAAATGAGAGAGAAAGGAGTTCAACATAACAAAGTTCATCATAAGGGGTGGTATTAGGCACCCTAACTAGTAGTTACCACAATTACTAATGCACCATGAGCTAACCAAAAAACTACTGCTCGTGATGGATCACAAGTTCACCATCGGATGGGTTAGTATATCCCACCTTCTAAAAAATATTACAATCCAGGCATCAATTTTAATCAATTTCTAGCTAGTGGAATCTATAGTACAATAGGTTCCAAAATATACATGGCCTCATCAGCTCATGAACACCATCATACACAGTAGCAAAGCAGCAACACTAACAGAAGCGCATGAAGCTAGGTCCTAAGCCATACCTTTCAATCTGATGCATTCATCATAGCATAGCTGCTACCATGGACCTTGTTGTCCGCAAGGTAGTTATTAGCTTCCACTAGTAACTGCGGCATCATTAGACGCTTGTTACTCACATTCTTAACCTCAAAGATCATCTTCATTTGCTTCATCAAATCTTGGTTCTTAGGCTAATGCTAAGATTCAGAAATCATGGTGTTAGATCAACACACTAAGAACAAAATGAACAAGTAAAAAATTTAAAGTAAAGCAGTGATATGCATCATGACCATGAGGTGTTTCATCAACTTGTCCTCATCCACCATGAAGGTCGTGCTCTCCTTCAAAAATGTGACTCCTTCAAATGCCCTAACCTGGCCTAGAAGCCTCCACTTATGTTTCCACTTCCTCATGTGGTTTTAAACCTGACTAGGGGTGACTGCAATGCCTGTGTAATCAAGAACATCATTGCAAACACTCTGCATATTGTGTTCTTTGAAGCCTCGGATAAAATCTACCCTATTTACGACTTGCTCGCAGATCCTATTCAAGACGAACTCTGACAAAGCTAGTTTCCAAACCATTGGAGGTTTCGGAAGATACTTCCATGGCCTAGGATTTGTATTGTCAGGCTGCATCCATGACATATCAATCTTCACTGATGGAGCAGACATATTAGGAAAAGGTGCTAGGACCTACGCAAAAGGTAACACATTATGCATCGAACTACAATGGTGTGCATGATTTGATCAACAAGCAATACAAGCACACATGTTCTTACAAGCTCAGGAGCAGGATTTAGTGTAGAAGTTGGCAAAGAGGGGGATGCCAGCATGACCATCGTGTCTGTGCTCAATGGGCATGAATGAAGGACCATCGTCCCTGTGCTCGACACAGAAGAAGGTACGAGCAGCTTCGCTGTGTTGGACGATGAAGAAGGCATGACGACCTACAAAAGATTTCACACCTAAATCATGGAGCTCAAAATCTATAATGACCATCACAAATCCATCATATACTAAGCATTGAACTACTAAGGTGTGCCAATCAACACAGATCTACGAACCTTCATAGTGATCTTATATATCTAATCGACCATATCAAGGGATAAAGTTTTCTCATCGACAGTAGAAAAGGATTCAGCGGTACATAGGTCGAGGAAGATGGAGAAGGCATGCTGATGATGACCGGCTCCAAGCTCTTGGTCTAAGCGGGTGAGCAAGCTCCCGTAGTCTCCATGGATCTCTGGAGAGGGAAGAATTCGATTGGCGGGAGGGTGGTGGATTTAGAATTCGGCGGTGAGAGAGCAACGCTAAATAGGGGTCGAGTTTCCGCGGGCAGCGAGAATTTCTCCTACCAAAATTTCGATGCACCTCCAGAGCTCGCGCCATCTCCCACGGTTGCAGCTTCTCATACGTCACGTTCTTCAAAAAGCTCGCGACGAGGGTGACTCTCGGGAAGATCGATTCGGCCATTCCCCTGGGTCTAGCTCGTCGTTGTTTTGAGAGACGTGTCGCGCACAACATAGAAGAAGGACATGCATCCAATTGATCAGGACCCATCACACCGTTGAGGATGGATGGAGTAATATATTCTAGACTAGTCATAGTGCATGTAAGTTCATGAGTAACTAAGGGTACAACTCAGCAAAATTGCTTATGTGGAAATGAGTTAATAAAGAGAGTAAGATGAAATAACATATTTTATTACTGTAACATCACATATACCAAGACGAAATGAGTCCATCACCTAAGACTAGCCCCAATGAAGATATCATAGGTGGTATCATGTATTACATGCATGCAAAATGCTTATGTGCCACTTTAATTAATGATGAAAAAGATTATGTTGGTATCATAGGTACATACGATATTATAGCACATGGAAGTAAAAAAAGTAATCTCAAATTAAATCTTGTACACAATTTTATATTGAGATTCTACGAAACAATAAATACACTGAGAACATGGTACTACTACATGATACTATGCATTGTGGAGATTATACCATATACTAGTATCATATACATAATACCTCTATATGATACTCCCTCCGTCCTGGTTTACTGGGTCTAATCTTAAAAAAACATTTGTCCCACAATACCTTCTCTCTAAGACCTGCATGCATTTAATTAAGAGTAGTAGTCCCTCACTAATTACCCATGCATGCGGGTGGGCAGCGGCGAGGCTCTCGGTAGGGCAAGGTATGGTGCCCACCCTACCTTGGCTCCCGACCAAAAAGTTTTTATACCTAGGCATTGTAGCGGTGCTGAACCTTGGCTCCTGACCAAAAAAAATTTATACCTAGGCATTGCAGCGGTGTTGTATTGTGTACTGTATCCCTGGATAATGAAAAAAATCAGCTGGATGTGCACTGTATACACCATATATATGCTTCCGCATGGGCCTATGGTTTTGGGCCTGCCGTGTCCGGTGTCCTATCGAGGCTACAACCTACAATTGACACGTAGAGGCGTAGGGCTTCCAGGTCACACCACATTGTGCTTCTGCCATCGATAGGAACAGAACTTGGCGATCGCTCGTGGCGGCGTGATCCTTTTCAAGACGTCGGATCGTCAGATTGAAGGGAGCGCTGAACCTGGCCGGGCAGGGGACTGACCAACAACGCAGGTAGGCCACTCGCCCTGGCATCTTATATTCTGAACTACAATCGGCAACCGGGCAGTGGACTTCTGAACCCTAATCGCTCAAATTTTTAGCGAAGCCACACTTGGGCATTTTTTTTTTTTTTTAGAATTCAAGCAAGATTGAAGATGGACAAAAAGGGGACGGGGTCAAAGGGAGGAAAAGGTACTTTTTAAAAAACAAATTGCAATCAGGTAGAACACTAGTGTCTTATTTAATGAATTTGTAGTTTGTGAACTATGAATTGCAGGCCTGACAAGGTATTTTGTGCCAATTTCGAGTGGCACTAACTCTAAACCAAACACACATGAGAGTGGTAATATTACAGTACATCAAGAGCAAAAGCAAGAAGTGGAAAAAGAGACCGAAAATTCCAGGGTTGTCGAACAAGTGGAAGAAGATATTGGAGATACGGTCGAAGCCATTGATGAAGAGAGTGTTGATGTTCAAGAAAGCGAAGGTATAAATCATTTTGGTCTAGATGACATCAAATTTGATCCAGGACTTCACATTTCGATTGATCAATTTCACCCTAATATTAGAGATGATGTTATATTTGCTTATCTAGAGAAGGGTCTAACTCAATCAACTTGTCATAATTTCCCTAAAGATAGAGATGCTAGAAGCTTTGGGCCACAATGGTACAAGCAATTTAATTGGTTGGAATATAGTGTGGATAAGGATAGGACATACTGCTTCTACTGTTATCTTTTTAAACATGATAGGATGGATGACAAATTTGGTTATGATGTTTTCACCAAATTAGGGTATGATCATTGGAAAAATGCGGTGGTAGCATTCCGTAAGCATGTTGGTGGGGCATGTAGCATCCATAATAATTCAAGGATAGCTTGTGGTGATTTTAAGAATCAAAGGGCAAGTGTGAAAAGCAAAGTTATAACTTACAACAAAGACTCCTTAGTCAAGTATGAAACTCGCGTTGATACTTCTTTGGGAATTGTAAGTTACCTAGCATTGCAAGGTGAACCATTTCATGGACACGATGAGTCCTCTACTTCTTTGAACAAAGGATTTTTTTTTTGGAAATGCTTGATTGGTATAAAGAAAGGAATAGGGAAGTGAAGCTTGCATTTGATGAGTTATGTCCTAAAAATGCAAAGATGACTTCCTCTGATATTCAAAAAATACTTTCTAAACATTGCGCGGAGGCAGTCATGAAATATATCAAAGAGGAGATGGATGGTTGTCTTTTCACTATTCTTATTGATGAATCTCGTGATATCTCGATCAAAGAACAAATGGTTGTGGTTGTGAGGTACGTCTTCAAGTATGTTAACTAATCATGTGTTTTCTTTTGTTCAATATAGTATAGTCCAACTAACTGTATCATATTATCATAGGTATGTGAATAACAGTGGAGCGATTCTTGAAAGATTTTTGTGTATTAAGCATGTCCAAACACAATGTCTGTGGCTTTAAAGAAGACACATTTGAGATTTTTGTCAAACATGGTCTACTTATTGCAAGATTACGAGGACAAGGGTATGATGGAGCATCTAATGTGAGAGGAGAATTTAATGGCCTTCAGAAGTTAATCCGTAATGAGAACCCATATGCTTTATATATTCATTGCTTTGCCCACCAGTTGTAGTTGGTAGTTGTTGCTTTATCAAGATGTTGCAAAGGTCTTGAGGATTTCTTTGACGATGCGAAAGAGATTGCAAATCTCTGTAGTTCATCTTGCAGGAGGATGGATATATTGCTTGATAAGCACAAAGAGATTCTTTTAGCTAAGATTAAGGGTGGTGAGATGCCCACGGGACGAGGGAAAAATCAAGAAACATCCTTGTGCCGACCTGGAGATACAAGATGGGGTTCTCACTACACAACATTATCTCGTATTGAATCAATGTGGGATGCAGTGATGAAAGTTTTTGACATTGTTGAGGATGACTCTCGTAATCCAACTAAGGCAGGAGGTTATGTTCATAAAATGGAGACTTTTGGCTTTGTGTTCATCATGAAGATGATGTTAAAACTACTTCGTATGATAAATGATGTATCTCTTCTATTACAAAAGAAGGACCAAAATATTGTTCAGGTATGTGATGAGTAGTATTTTATGGTTTTACTCCCTATGCTTATTTTATTGATCTAAACTTTGTAACTGTATCATTTCAGGCAATGTCTTTGGTTACTGATGTGAGAACATGATTGATAAATTGGAGGAATGATGGTTGGGAACAACTTTTGGAAGATGTCAAATCATTTTGCACTGAAAATAAAATCACAATCCCAAGTATGGATCTAAAGGTAACAAAATGGGGTAAAACAAGAAAATAGGGAAAATTTCAGGTCACCATTGATCATTTTTATCATATTGACACCTTCTATGCTGCCATAGACTCTATTATCACTGAGTTTGATCATCGCTTTAATGAGATATCTTCGGAGGTTGTTCAATACTTCTCTTGTCTTGATCCAAGAGATTAATTTGCTAGGTTCAATGTGAAAAAGCTTGCTCACCTTACAGAGATTTACCAAGAGGATTTCTCTGATTATGAGCGTGAACATATACAAGATGCTCTTGAACTATTCATTATTTATATAAAGAGAATTGAAGATTTCAGAGTTTGTCTTGATATTGAAGGCCTAGCTAAAAAGATGGTTGAACTTGAAAGGCATATCATGTTTCCTACAGTTTACTGCCTTATTGAGTTGGCATTGCTTTTACCGGTGGCGATGGCAACAGTTAAAATGGCATTCTCAGCTATGAAGATCATCAAGACCGAGTTACGCAACGAGATGTCAGATGGTTGGCTTAATGATTTGATGGTGTGCTACATCGAGCGAGGAATATTCAAAAATCTTGATCTTGGTGAAATTAAGAAAGATTTTCAAAAAGAAGATAGAGCTTTGTCATTGTCAGGGACTTCTAGACGACATTAATGCTTCATTGTTGGTAGTTCGTAGGTTATACTTTTATTTAAATAAGTTGCATTTACCATTGTACTAAGTTATTATGATCATATAAAGTATTAATGTGTTTAGACAATTTTGGATTTTTATGTCAATCTTTTTTATATAATTTAGAGTTCGTCTGACCTCAATTTTTTTCGTCCTTGGCCACCGTGGGTGGGGTGGAAAACAAAACCAGTTTGCACGCCCGATTGGTTGCATGCGTGCAGTGTTATGTAGATGGAGTTAATGGTGACAGCTAATTAGAGAGAGGAGAAGTCCAATAGAAAATTGGCTCGGTCACAATACAAAACGTTTTGAGCCGAGAGGGAGTACTCCCTATTGTGACTAGTCTGATAAATGATATTCGCTATGACCGTGATCAACTACAGTAGTTCCCATTTTGGTATCTAGTCATGGGCCCGCGAGCAACTGTGTTCTGACATTTGGCCCATTGGAAGACGAACCCTACAGAAACGACCATCCGCCGCCATCACACACTCGTCCCCGCTTCACTCGCTTCGCCGTCAACAAACCCTTGCTACCCGCGTCCGTGCTCACCTCCCGCCGGCGCCGACCATGGCCAGGCCGCCCTCCAACGCCGACCCACACCTGCGGTTCCGTCGCACGGAGCGGCTCCCGTCGGTCATCCACAGCAACCTCCCGGACCCGCCCGTCTCCACCACGGCCCGCCTCCGCGCCGCCCTCACCTCCGACGGCGTCAACCGAATCAGCGATCTTCCCGACTTCCTCCTCCGCGAAATCGTTTCCCGCCTCCCCGCCAAGGACGCCGCCCGCACCGCCGCGCTCGCCGCGCGCTGGCGCGGGATCTGGCGCTCCACGCCGATCGTCCTCGTCGACGCCCACCTCTCCAATAGCGAGCGCGCCAGCTCGCCGGACGTCACCGCCGTCGTCTCCCGCATCCTCTCCGAACACCCGGGACCCTTCCGCTGCGTCCACCTCACGCGCAGCAGCATGGACGCGCGCCAAGCCCACCTCAGGCTCTGGCTCCGTCTCCTTGCCGCCAGGGGCGTCCAGGAGCTCGTCCTCGTCAACCACCCGTCGCCAAACGAGGTGCCTCTCCCCATGACGCTCTTCTCCATGTCCACCCTCACCCGCCTCTACATCGGCGTCTGGAAGTTCCCGGACGCGGCCGGCCTCCAAGGCGCCTACTTCCCCCACCTCCGGGAGCTCGGCATCTGCAGCGTCGCCGTGGAGAACGGGGACATCGACGCCGTCGTCGCCAGGAGCCCCGTCCTGGAGATCCTCAACATCCAAGGGACCATGAAGGGGGTGCGCCTCTGCCTCGTCAGCAACAGCCTCCGTTGCGTGCAGATCTGCGCCTTCGTCCTGGAGAGCGTCCACGTGCTGAGCGCCCCGTGTCTCGAGCGTCTCATCTTGTCCGAATGCCTCAACCCTGCCGGTGGATCCTGCACCAGAGTCAAGATTAGCAATGTCCCCAAGCTGAGCTTGTTCGGGTACGTGGAGCCTTCAAAATACGCTCTAGAGATCCGAGACACCGCCATTATGGTACACATATATACAGTACATCATCCGAATGATCTTGCAGTTTCTGTTCAACTTGCAAACATGTGTAGTGCAATGTCAAACTTTCTTGCTGATTTTGGTCCATTCAGGCTGGGATTAAGACAAGTGCAAGAATGATGGTCACAAGCGTGAAAACCCTTAGCTTGAAGGTGCGCTTCGGAGTCCACAGTGACGTCAAGATGGTGCCCGCTTTCCTCAAATGCTTTCCAAATGTTGAGGCTCTGCACATCCAGGTACTAGCTTTGCATTCTCATTTTCTGTGAAAAGCTTTGCATTCTCATATTGCTGTTTTTTCTGCATGATCCATTATTTGCTGAAACTAGCCCAATGGCCCTCGCAAATGCGAGGGCATTTTCTTTAATATGTTGGAAGTGAGAGATAAATTTGTAGTTTCATGAAAATATTATGGTTCTAGACATCATAAATATTATGTCATGCGTGGAGGACATGTTAAGCCATCATTAGTCAAAAGTTCATTGGGCCATTTCAGAAATACCATTTGCATCAGCAACCGTATATGTAATTTGTACATCATAGTAGATGAATTCAGAGAATTAAAGTTCTAAATGCAAGCACCATTTAGTTTATATGTGGTGTTAGATTCGTGGGCATGGTTAATATTCTATTTGTTGGTCGTTGGTAGTAGATGTGCAACTACAAAAAAATGTCATGGTCCAAATAATAGTTAAACTCTTTTCGCACAAAAAAGTTAAACTCCATTTTAGCAATGGCTTGATTGTTTGAGGTGATCTGATTGCTAGTATATCAAAGGTTGCTTATAAAAGTGATATAAACACATCTTCATTAAAAAATAGTCAAAGTAAATAGTATTATAATTTTATTTACTTTTCGTGCGATGTTATTCCTATATTTTTTTTCTTTTATATGCAACATTCTCCATTAGCCCTTTTTCCTTAATTATGTGACATATTGATTATCTCCAAGATGGAATCTGACCATTATTTTGGACGCATATATTTCTAAAACTTAATCAGAATTAGAACATATGTTTAGTCAAAGTAAATAGTATAATAATTTTATTTGCTTAGTGCCGATCTTATTCCTCTATGTATTTTGTTTGTTCTTTCATATGCGACATTCTGCATTAGTCATTTCTTTCTTAAATATGTGACATATGATTAACCTCCAAGATGGAATCTCGCCATTATCTTGAACACATATTTCTAAAACAAAATCAAAATTAGAAACTATGTTTAGTCAAAGTTAATAGTATAATAATTTTACTTACTTTGTCTCGATCTTATTCTACTATTTATTTTGTTTGTTCTTTCATATGCGATATTTTCCATTGGCTGTTGGTTCTTATATGTGATATATATGAATAATCTCCAAGATGGAAATCTGACTATTATTTTAGACATATATGTAGCAATCATAATCAGAAACTATTTTTAATCTTGTAACCAATGATATATGTTTTTATATTTGGTAATCAACATTAGGATTGTTATTTTCAACTATGTTTTGGAATTTTGGCAATCCTTTTTGGCTGTCTCAATTTTTCTAACACCTCGAATGAGATTTAAAGCATCTCACTTGGTCCTTTTGCAGTCACAATTAGATTGCTATATATATTGTTTTTTACCTGGACTCGATATGTGTCACTTTTGGCCCCAGCGAAAATAGTTCTTGCATGGCTGTGATAGTGTAGTTCCCTTTGACATGTGCTATGAACAATACACGGACAACGTGCTAGGCCCAACGCAACGATAATAGTTTTTGCATGGCTCAATAGTGTACGTACATGAGAGTTGTACTTGGCATGTGATTGTTTAATTATACACAGCTGCACATCGATTAGTATTTGTTTGACACGGATGGTCTAGACACTTTTTTTTTGCAGATTGACATGGACTACCCAAACTGTATTAGCACAAATGGGTAGTATTGGTCCCAGACTCTATTGATGGAGTTGTACAATTATATTTATCGTCCTTGATCTCTATTTAAATCGTATCCATTAATCACAAATACAGCCGTTAATGTAATTCTGATGATGTGGATCGATGTGATGCTTCTGTTAGAACCCCTTATATTGCTTTTAGTATATAAATAATAGATGTTCACCAGTTTTTTTTAAACAAAATTGCAGTCTGGAAAATGTGATCAACCTGCTGGCAAGCTAAATGTGAAGTTCTGGGAAGAGGTTGATCCCATCATAAGCGTGCGGTTGCGCATCAAGGTGATGACATTCCTTGACTACCGTGCGCAGCAGGATGAGATTGCCTTCCTCCAGTACATCTTCCAGAATGCGCAAGCTCTGAAGTATGTACTAGTTTCGGCGATCAATCCAAGATACACGTCACTGTCTATGGATGATATGACCTCCACCTTGTACGGTATGAGCGATGAACTATGGCTTACGAAATTCTCTTTTGCTATTGGTGGGACTCATGGTCCGGAAGGAGGTGAACCCTGGACTTTTCGACGAGGAGCAAACTTCTCTGAAAGCGATCCTTTGGCACCAGTTAAATTCATCATAAGGGGTTAGTGTTTTTTTGCAGTATCTACTTATGATGCACTGTTTTAGACTTAGTATGAGTGATATGTTGATTGGGCATGTCTCTATATTGGACTAACATGATTATCTTAAATACATATTTGAAGTAATTTAGTAGTGCCACTATGGTTCGAGAAATTTAGTAGTGCTACTGTACAATATGAAAATCTAGCAGCATATTTATTGCTTGCATATTGCATCCTGTAATCCTGGTTTCTCATACAACACTAATCATCACTATAGTATCTCATTGCAAGGTTATTCAGTATGAAACGTGAATCTTTACGTTCAGCTATGCGAGCTAGGTCAATTACTAGACATCATTGGCCAATTGTTCATTAAACAACCAACCCTCGACTTTCAGGACTTAGAGGTTGTATGTTAACCAGTTTTTATTTTGGACAGAACTATGATGCATGTTAGTTGGATCATATCACTTTGTTCCTTTCATGCTCTATTCTTTTGGTGCTGCACTAAACTTTATTGCAGTGTATTCAAGCACCTTGATATATTTAACAAAATTGCTTCATGATGTGTACACACCTTACCTTGTCAATTAGTATAAGAGCTCACACACACATGTGAACTCTTAGTACCCTCTTAGCGCACTATCTCGCATTTCAGACCACGGTGATGCCGCTCCATCGGTCTGTATATGTACTGCTATCATGTTATGTACTGTACCCAACTTGCTGGCAGGGTTCACGCATACCCAAGACCTCAAGTGTGCATTGAAATATAGAGCCTTCACCCTGACTCAGCTCCTTCTGTATTACTATTATATGTTGCTAGATCACTTGTCTACTTCACTCATCCTAACCAGGCTATCTTCTGTTCCGCTTTCATTGCAGCTGTCCCGGAGACTGACCAGCAGAAGCCGCAAGCTGGCAAGACTCAAAAGCAGAAGACACATGCTGGCAAGACTCAAAAGCAGAAGACACATGCTGGCAAGACGAGCCAGCAGAAGCCGCAAGCGGGCAAGTGTCGCAACTGAGATCCTCGGCGCATGGAGCCGTGGAGCGTGGAGTAAGCATCCGCTGGCGTGTTTAATCTGGAGAACTAGCCTGGTCTGGTTGCTTTCCATGGTTCTTCTTGTGATCGAGTTCTGCGGTTGTGTGTTAAGTTGCTACTCCGTTTTGCATGAGAGGGATAGCTGTGTGCGGTATCGAGTTCTGCGGTTGTGTGTGTCCAGTAACTGAAGAAGGCATGGTGGAGTTGGCAGCTTTAGGCAGAATTAAGGCATCCTTGGACTAGAGAAATTTGTTCCATTTCACTGTCATGAACTACCTGTACTGTACTACCTCCATTCCTGAACATAAGAAGTCTTATATTTAGGAAGAAAGGTAGTAGTATTTGGTTTCCTGGTCACTATGGCTTGACTGCTTTAAGGGAACCCTCTGTTCGACATGCAAATGTGATTTCTAGTGTTCTCTGAAGTTCTGCCAGGTTCAATGCCATGAAAATAAATCCTGTTGATACACTGCTGCTTCTGAACATATTTGACTGGCATTATCGAGCCCTTGACAATTTTACCTTAAAATTTAAATCCTGAAGCGGATATTTGTGTACAGGGTACAAACGGCTCAACAGTACTTGAGTTGAGTCAGAAACCGCATCTACCATGCTGCGAAATTGCAAATAAAATTCTGAACCACATATCTACCAACCAAGTCGTTTTCTGACCATGAACAGTGCTACTGACATCTGCTATTCACAACTTGGGTTTGCTACTTTTCACAACCAGATTAGTCTTTTTTTTTAAAACACAATATATTGAATCGGCAAGCCGCCTCATTAAAAACCTCTCAGTCCCCTTAGGTACCCTGGAAGAAAAAAAGTGCGTTTAAAACGTGTTGCTCCGAATTCACACAGTATTTATATCTTGTACGAGAGTTTGTAAAAGAAAGCTAGGGGATCATCGTCCCAATACAAGAGATTTATCAAGATAACAAGTCATAGCTAATTCATGAGCCACCTCGTTTGCTTCTCTCGGACAGTACTTAAAAGTAACTCCTCCGAGGGAACAACCGGATTAGTCTTTAGTCTCAAAGAAAAACCGGATATAGTCTTAGAATTACCCTTCGAATGAATATCATAGTGTTGTACACCTGGCCCGGCCTGAAAATTGGCCCATGGACTAGGCCTGGGCCGCAGTTCTAGGCCCAGCGGGTGTGTCAGGCTGGGCCTAGGATTCACAAAGAGGGATTTAAGGAGCCGGCCCAGCCCGAGGCCGAAATGCCCGACGGGCTTTTGTATGCCCATGCTGATGCAATGGTTCAAGCCTGGCACGAACTGTTGCGGTGGTGGTGGCTTGTCTTTTTTGCCGTCTAGACGGTGAGGAGCGGGCATTGGAGGATTTTTGTGTTTGCGGTGTCTCGGCAGTGACGACTTCCAGATTGTGTCACGGAGGTCTTGTTTGGTGCCAGCAAGCGGTCTATGGTGTCGTGATGTGGCGTGAAGGAGATTTCCGGCAATAATCTAGCGTTTCGCCGCCAGCAGGGGCGGTGCCTATGGCTGTCGTGACCCTCTTAGGAACGCCGTTGTGGTCATCTTCTCGGCACTAGGGATGCAGGTGAGAACCCTTGACCATCTTGGTCTCAACAATGATACCGCGTTGCGTCTTCTTCTTCTTGGGGACATCGTCATGGAGCCCATGTACCTCTCGACCCCGTCTCGGTATCATTGGTGGACAACTTCAGATCCTGTCTTGAAGCCCCTTTGACTCTGGTGTGGGGCGATGTTAGCGACCTCTTATCTTATATACATGACTTAGTTATCACCATTCTTCGTCCTCGTTGTCTGCTGGCAGAATCGGCGCTCCACCACTCATAGCGGGAAGGCAGACAACCTTCTCCAGCGACAACCTAGTGGGTGCGGTATGACAATGTTCGGTGGTTTCACTAGGAGGCGTGGTGTCCTCTCTTGATAGTAGTATCGAGTGCTACTCTTGTTCATGTTGTTTTATCTTTGATTTTCTTTGTCAGGGGTCTTCACCACTTCGTATCTGTCCAGCCTTGTGGCTTTATTTAAGGGGCGCGAAAGCCCATTTCGAGGGAAGATATTGGTTCTCTACTTACCTGAAAGTGTATTTGTCTAACGAACTCCAATGCTCCCTTCATTAAAAAAACATATTTATATGTTTCAGAAAATTCGAAAATAAATTATGGACATAGTCAATGTTGTATCCTACAAGGATACAAAATCACAACCCAAAATTCTTTATACTATGGACTAAACAAAAAATGACAAAATCTAATATTATTTGGAGATTTGAAAATATGCATACCCAGATCCACACTTTTATCTTTTTGTGTAGCTCATAATATGGAGTATTTGAAATTGATATTTTCGTTCATGGTACACATCATTGGTACCTCTGATTTTTTTTAGATTATTTAAATTTCAGAAATATGATTTTTATTTTTTAAAGGGTTGACTGGTGCTTGCACCAAATCCCCACTCCATTGCTCATATATTAGAGCATCTCTAGCGGATACCCCATCCCGCGGTACCGCAAAACACGGATGCAGCGGGTACTGCAAAACATTTTTTGTCTGAAAAACATCGGCACAGAACAGATACCGCATATGCATACTGCAAAATAGAATATACCCACGAATATTCTATCATCTTCTTCGTAGCCACGCTGATCTGGGCCTAGCATGTGCCACCGCCGGCCGAAATTGCTTTGCCTCTACCCGGATTTTTTGTAGAATAACAGGGATGGGAGATCCCCGGTTCCATTGATACCTCAACGAAACCCAAAAACAGCCACTGCTGAGTCGCAAGCGTTTTGTTACAACCGAAGACACTGATAGGGGAAGCTAGAAGTTTGCTACAACTGAAGCTCAAGCTCAACAAAATAGAAAAACGAACAACAAAAGAAAAAAAGACTTTTATACATAAGCTAGAGCTTCTTCAGGCTGATCCATCCACCCAGCAGGGTCCCTCCTCATGCAAAGAGGCCAACACTGAGTCCAGTGTGGAAGTAGGAGTGGCCTAGGTTCGCATGCTTTTTTGCTTCAGGTGAGGGGTCGCAGTCTTCAGGGGTCAGCCACTTGTTATCATTGGTAACTCCCTCACCAGCAAAGCGATCTAGGTGCAGAAAGCATCAACCTGGGGAAGCATGTGTTCTTTGAAGACCAACCTCCATCTCTTCACCATGGCTAAGATCAAATGCCAGACCTGATAAACATTTAACCATGGTTGACCATCAAAAATCATACCATTTCTTGTTTTCCACAACCCCCGCAGGGCTGCAACACAAACAGAGTTCAACACAACATGTTTACTATTTGCCACCCAAAATCTAGCAATGGAGATGTAATTACTGCCCAGACTCACCCCAAAAAAGGAAGAGATAACATGCCAAATTTGCTTAGCTACAATGCATTGAAAGAACAAATGCTCAATGGATTCCAGCTCATTACAGAAAATGCAGTCTTCAGGTTTGTTTAGGTATCTTTTTTTCAAGTTGTCTCTGGTCATAAGCTTGTTTTGGGCCAGCAACCAGAGAAAGATGTGAATTCTTGGGGGAACATGGAGTTGCCAAACAACAGGGATAAAAACCGGTTGAACCCCCCCAAAGTTAATAACATCATACAGGGAGGAGGTGGAGTAAACTCCATCACTCTCATACTGCCAAAGAAGACAATCCTCCATCTCAGAGAGGACAATGCTAGAGGCAATTGCTTCCAACTCATACCATTTCTGCAAGAGATCAGCATTAAAGATTCTTCTAAAGGAAAGCTTTAGTTGGGAACCATCCCAGATTTGCCCAACTGTTTTACCATCTTCATTGCATATAACATAAATATCAAAGAATTGTACAACAAGAGGGGAGGTGCCCACCCAGGTGTCCTCCCAGAACCTAGTTTTGGCCCCATTACCTATCTTCCATCTATAACCAAACTTGACATTTCTCACAGCCCACATAAAGCCTTTCCAAAACTATGAGACCCCAGAAACCGAGCTGCAGAAAATGTTGGGGGATTATGTGCTATATTTAGCATCCACAATATTCCTCCAGATTTCCCCCCCATCTTTTGTATGTCTCTTAAGCCAAGAAGCTAGGAGGCAGAGGTTAACATTTCCCAGATCAGGGATCCCCAAGCCTCCCTCAGACTTGCTTTTACAAATAAGTTTCCAATTAGCTAAGTGTAACTTCCTATGGCCCTCAAAATCATTCCACAAACAATTTGCCATTTGAGAGTTGATTAGGTCTAAAGCCCATTTAGGGAATTTAAAGAAAGACAGGAGGTAAATGGGAATACTAGCTAAACAAGCCCTGATAAGGGTCAATCTAGCAGCATAAGAAAGAAGTTTACCCCTCCAACCTGCTATTCTTTTGAGGATTTTATCAATCAAAGGTTGGATGTCTTCTCTCCTCAATTTATCATAGTGGAGGGGAATCCCTAGGTATTTTATAGGGAAACATCCCCTGGCACACCCAAGGATCCCAGCAAAAATGGGAGTCTCCTCTTCATTTAGACCTAAGGGGATTAACTCACTTTTATTATAATTAATTATCATCCTAGAAACCTGTTCAAAACAGGTGAGGACCCATTTTAAATTTGTAGCCATAGATGGACTACTTTCAGAAAAAAAGAATAGTATCATCTGCGTATTGCAAGCAGATGACCCCACCAGGGAACAGATCTGAACAAAGACCCCTAATCAGATTTGCATTAGAGGCTTTAATCAACATATTGGTAAGAACATCTACTACTATGTTAATGTAGGGGTTCCGCGCATGAAAACAATAAAATTTTACTCTATGCCCCTGAACCCCTGAAGCTGCCAGGACCTATCTATTAGTAATACAGTAACAGGAAGGGCTTTTCGCGAACTTATCCTTGAAGACCGAAAAGCGTTGTCAACGCTCAGGAGAGCGCGGTTGACGTAGACGAGCCAAAGCCGACCTCAAGGTCGTGATGAAGTCCTTGCGCTCCTTCTGGCTCCAACGACTTGAGTGCCTCAAGTGTGACACCTCGTGGGAGTTACACACGTCCGGTGCCTGACGATGACTCCCGCTTCCCCGATCCAGCAGCAGTTGCGGAAGTAGAGCTCCCAGATCCGAATCACGCAGCGCGACAGTGCTCCGTGGTGAAGATGTCTCTTGCTCGCGCAGTCCAGACTTGGGACCACGGTCATGAGAGAGAGAGAGGGGGAGAGAGAAAATATCAATTAGAGGTCCTCCCAAAAGTGGGGAGACCTTTATTGATTATTGGGTGTATTTTCTAGGCCAATATACCCCACTATATATAGGGGGAGGGGAGGTACTACCTCCCCTCAAGTCCCGGGGTGGGACTAAAGGAGAGGAGGGGGAGGGGAGGCTGCCGGCCAGCCCTAGTGGGCCCCGCGGGGGGGCAAGGCCCATCCGGCCACCCTCCTTTGGTCCCTCTCCCTCTCTCCTTTCCCTCATGGGCCTTTTCCCTCCGGAAATTGGCCCATTAAGCCTTTTGACCTTTTAATTGATTTTATCTTTATTAAATAATTATGAATAAATGATTAAATCAATATTTAACATTCATTCACATATCATTTAATCTCTGTGGCCATGGAACACCTTCCACCTCCACTCCGGACATCCTCCGGACTTACCGAAACCCTTCCGGTTTTCTCCCTTCTTTTCTTCAGTGATTCTACCGATCCCATAAACACTCTCTAAGCATCATCAAGCCCTTAAGCGTGATACCCTATGGTTCGGGAACACTCCAGACATGGTCGAGACACTCCCGCACCAATGATCAACAGAGGGACCTGGATGGCCATGTGACCCCTATGCATTCCACGAAGATCTTTCGTCGTTTGAACCGGGAAAGTCGTGTCTTATTCCCTTTGTCATTCGATACTTGAATTGACCGAGACCTGATCAATGACATCTTCATGTCGAGTTCAATCTCGTTACTGAACAATGCTATTTGACTCGTTCCGACAAGTGATATCCCCGTGATCTAATCACAGGCTGCGCAGCTATTGGATATAACTTCTCTGAGTGGGCCCTTAAGTATCTTCCCGTCACATGGACAGACAAATCCCGCCCTTGACATATATTGCCTCTACGGTTTCCTCCGAATACCTGAACACACCTTTGTAACCACCGTTTTACTAGATGGCGTTTGATGCTATCTAAGCATTCTCGGGAGACAGTGATTGATATAGCCTCACGGTCTAAGGAATAGTCTACGAGGATCCTTTTCTAATCATCATAACTTGAACTTCATGACATGATCGAATCACGATGTTTAGGTTGGGTATTGGTTCATCATCTCATTCTGAGAATGAGATGACCTCATTTCCAACTGGCACAAATGCCACATGATCAGGAAACATGATCATCTGTTGACCAATGAACCAGTGACTAGAGTTTCACTTGGAACCCCTGGTTTGTTTATATATCACACGTGTATTGATGTTTCCACTCAATACAGTTATAGCATGATATAAAACTTAATCATAAACTATATGAAATATGATAATAGTCCTTACTACTATTTGTCTCTAGGGCATATTTTCAACAGTCTCCCACTTGCACTAGAGTACAAATACGCTAGCTGCATTTGTTCTTAATTATTGGTACCATATAACCGGTACCTTGAACATGCTTGCTTATGGAAAAGGTTGAGTCTTGGTTCTGTACTTTACAGTCCCAGATCCTTTGCAACTTACTAATGTCACTTTGATTGACATTAATATTCTATCATCACATGACAACATCTATGTGTATGCATCGTTGCTATGGCAGCAGAATGAGGCCTGATTCCAGGAGCCTACAGTGACGTTAGATCAACCTCGAGGGCTTTCTCATGGGCACTGTGCCCTGGGACACATCATTCTATGTTAAAAGCGAATTAGCCCTGCCATAACATTATACAACACTTTAGATGGTACCCTTATCTATTATTATAAATGTATTCATCGAAACACAGTGCACTCTGTGCAACTTTCGATGTTTTGTTCACCTCGCTTCCTACTTGACTCTAATTGGTATCTAGAGGAGTTTCCAACATATTCTCTTATAACATAACTCTTTATGATTTAAGATATATCATCCTTTATGGATTTGGAAAATATGTCTACAGTTCTCTATTAGACTCTGCGGACAAACTTAGCTCAACATTCTGTGATTCGAACTTAATCACTTTCAAACGTTCCTTATTTGGATCACATATTATGCTAAGTTATCATCATGGTTTACTGAGATAGAACCTATGTCTTATCATAGTGGATAATGATCATCCTATTCTTTCTTTCAACCATTGATGTTTAAACTTAATGTTATTCCTAATTTTAGTTATTAAGGGCTGGTTCCTCAATTAACTTCTATTCTGAAACAGTCTTCAGAATCCTTTAAGGAATACTACATAATATCATAATACACTTATTATCAACTTCTACATCTTATAAATAATTATTTATAAGTATTTGCGCTTTCATCCTTAACTTACTTAAGAATTACTCCTATAAGCTCCCACTCAAACTATATTGCTAACATATTTGGGTACGAGTTAGTACTCTTACTCAAACAATGTTCCTACATATTTGAATTTGAGACTCATATTGCTCCCACTTAAAAATATGTCAATCACATATTGTTTTAGGAAGACTTTCATAGCTCCCACTCAATTTTATGTAAATTGCATATCTCCTTGCTATTTTGAATAACTTCAAAATCCTTTGATCAAATATCAAAGTGAGAGATTTACTATGAGATACTAGTACTTTACTAGTTTTAAATCCACTAGACATTTAGCACACACGAATCAAATTCATCTGAATTTGTCCAATACTTGACAAATTGTGCTTTTGTCATTTACCCCCTTTTCCTACAATGGCTTTGCAGTCATTTGGGAAAATTCCAAGTAACTCCTTTTACTTGTGAGATTCAGCAATGAATTGCATTCTAATCTCAAGGGAATTTTGCTTCTAGGACTTCTCATAATTTAGTTTACCATTATTTCCTTTGTAGTTCGTAGGTATGTCATATTCCAAAAATCATGACAAGTGGTTCACAAATGTATCCATACAAGATATGGATTTACATTTTAAATCCTACTTCTTATAGTGAAAAACAATAGTGGAGGGAAAAACACAATGATCAAAATCATTGATTCTTTCCTTCTATGAAGAGAATCGTTTAGGAATGCTGTCCGTTGCGCTTCTCAATACTCTGATGTAGGGTTTTGAATCCTCATCATGTTTTACACTATTTCCATTTGCTTCATAATTGAGAAACATCACTAGAGGTGAGCTTTCTCAAGAATGCACCAAAATCCAAGCAATACAAGTTTTGCTTTCCTTTTGGTTTCAGCTATGGATTTTGTATTCAAAGTTTCCAATGAATATACTACAAGGACTTATTCGCTATTGTTTTGGTTATATCGAATAACCCCAAAACTTTCACGAATTCAAATGGTTTACTAATTCTAATTGAGTGCTAACTATTTCTAAGCTAATGGTCTCTACATATACTCTACAACGATTTATTTGGTGCCTTCTATTCAACCCCTTTTTGATATCTAATATTGATGGGTTCGTAGCATGGAAAACAAAAAATTTCTACCGCAATAACGAACAAAACCCAGATCTAATCTAGATAAAAGCCAAGATCTAATCTACTAGACATGAGCAACGAGATAGATCGGTACTAACCCTCATAGAACCGAAAGCGTTAATGAGATTAGATCTCGTGGATGATGTAGTCGATCACTTGCCGATCTCAAGATCATATGGACGATCCTTTCGGCGCCGCGTTCTGGCAGCGCTTCCGCAGACGGTCACACGTGCGGAGTCGAAGTAGACCTTCCTCTCCCCGTTCTAGCGAGCAGCAGAGGTAGTAGATCTTCTCCACGGAATCCCAGCAGCACGACGGCGTGGTGGTGGTGGTGGAGATGAGAAATCCGCAGGGCTTCGCCTATGCCTGTGCAGAAGAAACGTGGAGGAGAGAGGCGGCTGTGATTGGGAGTTATGAGACAATGTGCAAGAGGGGGCGCCCCCTCCCTTCTATTTAAAGGAGAGAGGCGCGCCTGGGGAGGGGGAGTCCTAGTAGGACTCCCTCCTCCTTGGGCCGGCGGGTTGGGGGGAGGAGTCCTCCTCCCCCACGAATCCGTGTAGTACCCCACTTGGTTTCTTTGATCCCTTTCTTGGTTTTCAAGCAAACTCCAAGAAATCCTCTAGAACCTTCCAGAACATTCCGAAACCTTCTAGAATCTCCATACAAACACTCCGGAACATTTCCTAACTTAGAAAATGATTCCCAATATACAAATCTCATTCTCCGGACCATTTCGGATCTCCTCGTGATGTCCCGGATCCATTCCGAGACTCCGAACAACATTCGATCTCCAACGCAAATTCCATATCTACTTCAAACAACTTCGAACCTTAAGTGTGTCACCCTACGGTTCGTGAATATGCAGACATGATGAAGATACCTCTCCCATCAATAACCATCAGCGGGATCTGGAGATCCATAATGGCTCCCACATACTCAACGATTACTTCGTGATCGATTGAACCAATTAACATACGAAACCAATTCCCTTTGTCTCGCGATATTCTACTTATCCGAGGTTTGATCGTCAGTATCTTCATACCTAGTTCTTCCTCGTTACTGATAAGTACTCTTTACTCGTTCCGTGTAATGTCATCCCTTGTGACCTAGTCACACGCTTGCAAGCTATCTAGATGACATTCCACCGAGAGGGCCCAGAGTATATCTATCCGTCATATGGATGGACAAATCCCAATCTTGGTCTATGCGCTTCAACACATACTTTTAGAATACCCAATGACACCTTTATAACCGCCCAGTTACGAAGCAGCGTTTGATGTCATCAAAGTACCCATCCGGTGATGGTGATTAACATAACCTCATGGTCGAAGGATTAGGTTACTATGTATTTCAAAGCTTACAGCAATACGAACTTAATGACTTGATCTTATGCTACGCTTACTATGGGTGTGTGTCCATTACATCATTCTCCTAATGATATAACCTTGTTATTAATCACATCCAATGTCTATGATCAGGAAACCATGATCATCAATCAATCAACAAGCTAGTTCAACAAGAAGCTTACTAGGGACTCTTTTATGTTTACAAAACACACAAGTATTAGTGTTTCCTAATAATACAATTATAGCACGGGATGTAAACATTCATCATAAACACAAAGATATAATAATAACCACTTTTATTATTGCCTCTTGGGCATATCTCCAACAGTATCCCACTTGCACTAGAGTCAATAATCTAGATTACATGGTAATATACCGAACACCCATGGCGTTCTGGTGTTGGTCATGCTTTGCTCTAGGGAGAGGTTTAGTCAACTGATCTGCTACATTCAGATCAGTGTGTACTTTGCAAATCTTTATGTCACCATCTTGGACATACTCTCAAATAGCATGAAAATGTAGCTTGATGTGCTTCAGCTTGCTATGTGACCTTGGCTCCTGTGCATTAGCTATGGCACCTGTGTTGTCACAGTAGATGGCCATCGGTTCTAATGCACTGGGAACCACGCCAAGTTCAGTAATGAACTCCTTCATCCATATGCCTTCTTGTGCAGCCTCCGAAGCAGCTATGTATTCCGATTCAGTTGAAGATTTCGCCACAACGCTCTACTTGGCACTCCTCCAGCTTATTGCAGCACCATTCAAAATAAATACGTATCCAGACTGTGACTTCGAGTCATCTGGGTCGGTGTTCCAACTAGCATCAGTGTAACCGTTTACAACAAGCTGTTCATCACCTTCATAAGAAAGAATCATATCCTTAGTCCTATTCAGGTACTTTAGGATATTCTTGACCGTTGTCCAGTGTTCCATTCCAGGATCACTTTGATATCTGCTAGTCAAACTAACAGCATGTGCTATATCCGGTCTCGTACACAGCATGGCATACATGATAGAACCTATGGCCGAGGCATAGGGAATTTTATTCATCTTTTCTCTATCTTCTGCCGTAGCTGGACTTTGAGTTTTACTCAAGGTCTTACCTGACAACATGGGCACGAACCCTTTCTTGCTCTCTTCCATTCTAAACTTCTTTAGAACTTTGTCTAAGTATGTACTTTGTGAAAGCGCTATTAGGCGTCTTGATCTATCTCTATAAATCTTGATGCCTAGAATATATGCCGCTTCGCCAAGATCCTTCATCGAAAAACTATTATTCAAATAGGTTTTGACGCTATTAAGAAGTTCTATATCATTCCCAATCAACAATATGTCATCTACATATAGTACTAGAAATACTACAGAGCTCCCACTCACTTTCTTGTAAATACAAGCTTCTCCATAAGTTTGTGTAAATCCAAAGTTTTTGATTACTTTATCAAAACATTGATTCCAACTCCGGGATGCTTGCTTCAGTCCATAAATGGAGCGCTGAAGTTTGCATACCTTGTTAGCATCTTTAGGATCGACAAAACCCTTGGGTTGTACCATATACAACTCTTCCTCAATGTCACCATTAAGGAACGCCGTTTTGACATCCATCTGCCAAATTTCATAATTGAAATATGCAGCGATTGCTAACAAAATCCTCACAGACTTTAGCTTCGCTACCGGTGAGAAAGTCTCATCGTAGTCAACTCCTTGAATTTGTCGGAACCCTTTCGCGACAAGTCGAGCTTTATAGACGGTAACATTACCATCAGCATCTTTTTTTCTTTTGAAAATCCATTTGTTCTCGACAGCCTTTCGGCCATCTGGTAAGTCCACCAAAGTCCATACTTGGTTTTCGTACATGGATCCCATTTCGGATTTCATGGCTTCTAGCCATTTGTCGGAATCTGGGCTCACCATAGCTTCTTCATACGTCGCAGGGTCATCAGTGTTGTCCACCAACATGACGTTCAAGGAAGAGTCATACCACTCAGGAGTGGTACGGACCCTCGTTGACCTGCGAGGTTCAGCAGTAACTTCGTTCGAAGTTTCATGATCTGCATCATTAGCTTCCTCTCCAGTTGGTGCAGGCGGCACAGAAACATCTTCCGGTGTTGCGCTACTCTCAACTCCAAAAGAAGGTTCAATAACCTCGTCGATTTCTACTTTCCTTCCAGTCACTTCTTTCGAGAGAAATTCCTTCTCCAGAAAGGATCCATTCTTAGCAACGAAAACTTTGCCTTCGGATCTATGATAGAAGGTATACCCAATTCTTTCTTTAGGGTATCCTATGAAGACGCATTTCTCCGCTTTGGGTTCAAGCTTATCAGGCTGTAACTTCTTTACATATGCTTCGCAGCCCCAAACTTTAAGGAATGACAACTTAGGTTTCTTACCAAACCACAATTCATACGGTGTCTTTTCAACGGATTTAGATGGTGCCCTATTTAAAGTGAATGCGGCTGTCTCTAATGCATAGCCCCAAAATGATAACGGTAAATCTGTAAGAGACATCATAGACCGAACCATATCTAAGAGAGTTCGATTACGACGTTCGGACACACCATTACGCTGTGGTGTTCCCGGCGGTGTCAACTGTGAAAGTATTCCACATTTCTTTAAATGCATGCCAAACTCATAACTTAGATATTCACCTCCGCGGTCAGAACGCAGAAACTTAATCTTCTTGTTACGATGATTTTCCACTTCACTTTGAAATTCCTTAAACTTCTCGAAAGTTTCGGATTTATGTTTCATAAAGTAGACAGATCCATATCTACTCAAGTCATCCGTGAAAGTGAGAACATAACGATATCCACCACGCGATGCTACACTCATTGGACCGCACACATCGGTATGTATTATTTCCAATAAGTCTGTAGCTCGCTCCATTATACCAGAGAATGGAGTCTTAGTCATTTTTCCCATTAGACATGCTTCGCATCTTTCAAGTGATTCAAAATCAAGTGATTCAAGAAGTCCATCAGAATGGAGTTTCTTCATACGCTTCACTCCAATGTGACCAAGACGACAGTGCCACATGTATGTAGAATTATCATTCAATTTTATTCGTTTAGCATCTATGTTGTGAACATGTGTATCACTACTATCGAGATTGAATAAGAATAAACCATTCATCTCAGGTGCATAACCATAAAAGATATTACTCATATAAATCGAACAACCTTTATTCTTAGACTTAAAAGAGTAACCGTCTCGCAATAAACAAGATCCAGATATAATGTTCATGCTTAACGCAGGCACCAAATAACAATTATTTAAATTTAAAACTAATCCCGATGGTAGATGTAGAGGGAGCATGCTGACGGCGATCACATCAACCTTGGAGCCATTTCCAACGCGCATTGTCACCTCGTCTCTCGCTAGTCTTCGTTTATTCCGCAGCTCCTGTTTCGAGTTACAAATATGAGCAACCGAACCAGTATCAAATACCCAGGCACTACTATGATTACTAGTAAGATACACATCTATAACATGTATATCGAATATACCTTTCTTCTTGATGTTGCCATTCTTCAGATCCGCCAGGTATTTGGGGTAGTTACGCTTCCAGTGACCAGCACCCTTGCAGTAGAAGCACTCAGTTTCAGGTTTAGGACCAGCCTTGGGCTTCTTAGCAGGTGCGGCAGCTTTCTTGCCGTCCTTCTTGAAGTTGCCCTTGTTCTTAGGCTTGCCCCTTTTCTTGAAATTGGTGGTCTTATTGACCATCAACACTTGGTGTTCTTTCATGATCTCCACTTCAGTAGTTTTCAGCATGGACGATAGTTCAGGCAACGTCTTGTTCATGCAGTGCATATTGTAGTTCATCACAAAGTTCTTGTAACTTGGTGGCAGTGATTGGAGGACACGGTGAATCCCCAATTCATTAGGAATCGGTATCCCCAACTCTCGGAGTTTGTTTGCGTGCCCAGACATGGTGAACACGTGCTCGCTAATGGAGCTACCCTCTTCCATCTTGCAGGTAAAGAACTTCTCGGAAGCTTCATAGCTTTCCATGGCCGCGTGAGTCTCAAATATGAGTTTGAGCTCCTTAATGATTTCAAATGGGTCATGGTGCTCAAAACGCTTTTGAAGCTCCGATTCTAAACCGTACAGGATGGCACACTGAACTATGGAGTAGTGATGTTTCCGAGTGGCGTAAACATTCTTTACGTCATCGGTGGCATCTTCTGCAGGTGGGTCACCTAGCGGTGCTTCGAGCACATAGGTCAACTGACCAGCCCTGAGGACGATCTTCAGTCCACGGAACCAGTCCGTGAAATTGCTTCCATTGTTCTTAAGCTTTTCTTTCTCTAGGAACGCATTGAAATTGATGGAAACGTTCGCCATTATCTACAACATATTTGCAAGTAGTTAAGACTAAGTTTATGATAAATAGTGTTCAAATTTAATTCTTAAATCAACTAGGTGAACTCCCACTCAAAACAACATCCCTCGCAGTTGTTTTAGTGATTACACGAACCAAATCCACTACACCAAGTCCGATCATCACGTGAGATGATGTAGCTTCATCGGCGAACAATCTTCATGTTCATCATATCAATCATATAACTCATGCTCTACCTTTTGGTATTCCGTGTTCCGAGACCATGTCTGTACATGCTAGGCTCATCAAGATTAACCTTAGTTTCCGCATGTGCAAATCTGGCTTGCACCCGTTGTATGCACACGTAGAGTCTATCACACCCGATCATCACGAGATGCTTCGAAACGACGAGTCTTAACAACGGTGCCAACTAAGGACGAACACTTTATTACTTGATATTTAGTGAGAGGGATCATCTTATAATGCTACCGTCGCGATCTAAGCAATACGAGATGCATAAAGGATTAACATCACAGGCAATTCATAATTTGTGTGATATGATATGGCCCTTTCTTCTTATGCCTTTGATCTCCATCTCCAAAGCACGGACATGATCTCCATCATCACCAGCATTGTCGCCGCTTCATGGTTGTCCATCTTTACTAGCAACTATTACAACTACTTGGAACAAAGCTATTACAAGATGAATAGACACGCAGGTCTTAACAGAATTAAAGACAACCATTAGGCTCCTGCCGGTTGCCATATTACAACAAGGATCATTGCATACATCAAATACAATCACAATCACATGTAGGCCATATCACATCACAAAACCCCTACAAAAACAAGTTAGACGCCTCTAAATTTCTTTGCAAGTTTTACATGGCTTGGGGCTTTCGACTAAGAACGCATCTTACCTACGAAACTGAACCACAACGTTGATACAAGTGCTATCAAGTGCAAAGTGTAGATTTGATCTATACTATAATGGGAGAGACAGACACCCGCAAAGCCACTTATGCAATACGAGTTGCACGTCAAGCGTGGAGCAAGTCTCATGTACGATGACATGTAATGTTAGCCCGGGCCGCTTCATCCCACCATACCGCAAGATGCAAAGTACACATACAGCAAAAGACGGCACGAGCACCAATGCCCACAACCTCATTGTGTTATACTCGTGCAACAGATCTACGCATAGACAAGGCTCTGATACCACTGATGGGTTCGTAGCATGGAAAACAAAAAAATTCTACCGCAATAACGAACAAAACCCAGATCTAATCTAGATAAAAGCCAAGATCTAATCTACTAGACATGAGCAACGAGATAGATCGGTACTAACCCTCGTAGAACCGAAAGCGTTAATGAGATTAGATCTCGTGGATGATGTAGTCGATCACTTGCTGATCTCAAGATCATGTGGACGATCCTTCCGGCGCCGCGTTCTGGCAGCGCTTCCGCAGACGGTCACACGTGCAGAGTCGAAGTAGACCTTCCTCTCCCTGTTCCAGCGAGCAGCGGAGGTAGTAGATCTTATCCACGGAATCCCAGCAGCACGACGGCGTGGTGGTGGTGGTGGAGATGAGAAATCTGCAGGGCTTCGCCTATGCCTGTGCAGAAGAAACGTGGAGGAGAGAGGCGGCTGTGATTGGGAGTTATGAGACAATGTGCAAGAGGGGGCGCCCCCTCCCTTCTATTTAAAGGAGGGAGGCGCGCCTGGGGAGGGGGAGTCCTAGTAGGACTCCCTCCTCCTTGGGCCGGCAGGTTGGGGGGAGGAGTCCTCCTCCCCCATGAATCCGTGTAGTACCCCACTTGGTTTCTTGGATCCCTTTCTTGGTTTTCAAGCAAACTCCAAGAAATCCTTTAGAACCTTCCAGAACATTCCAAAACCTTCTAGAATCTCCATACAAACACTCCGGAACATTTCCTAACTTAGAAAATGATTCCCAATATACAAATCTCATTCTCCGGACCATTTCGGATCTCCTCGTGATGTCCCGGATCCATTCCGAGACTCCAAACAACATTCGATCTCCAACGCAAATTCCATATATACTTCAAACAACTTCGAACCTTAAGTGTGTCACCCTACGGTTCGTGAATATGCAGACATGATGAAGATACCTCTCCAATCAATAACCATCAGCGGGATCTGGAGATCCATAATGGCTCCCACATACTCAACGATTACTTCGTGATCGATTGAACCAATTAACATACGAAACCAATTCCCTTTGTCTCGCGATATTCTACTTATCCGAGGTTTGATCGTCAGTATCTTCATACCTAGTTCTTCCTCGTTACTGATAAGTACTCTTTACTCGTTCCGTGTAATGTCATCCCTTGTGACCTAGTCACACGCTTGCAAGCTGTCTAGATGACATTCCACCGAGAGGGCCCAGAGTATATCTATCCGTCATATGGATGGACAAATCCCAATCTTGGTCTATGCGCTTAACACATACTTTCAGAATACCCAATGACACCTTTATAACCGCCCAGTTACGAAGCAACGTTTGATGTCATCAAAGTACCCATCCGGTGATGGTGATTAACATAACCTCATGGTCGAAGGATTAGGTTACTATGTATTTCAAAGCTTACAGCAATACGAACTTAATGACTTGATCTTATGCTACACTTACTATGGGTGTGTGTCCATTACATCATTCTCCTAATGATATAACCTTGTTATTAATCACATCCAATGTCTATGATCAGGAAACCATGATCATCAATCAATCAACAAGCTAGTTCAACAAGAGGCTTACTAGGGACTCTTTTATGTTTACAAAACACACAAGTATTAGTGTTTCCTAATAATACAATTATAGCATGGGATGTAAACATTCATCATAAACACAAAGATATAATAATAACCACTTTTATTATTGCCTCTTGGGCATATCTCCAACAAATATCACATTGTGATGCTTTGTATTTTGATGTTTCAAAACACTTTGCATTCCACAATGTCTTTTATGCCATTCTTATAAAGTTGAATTTCATTACTATTGATCAAATCATAGTAATTAGATTCTCTCTTATACTTATACCCTTTTATTGATGAAACACTTTGATCAAATCAAAATAGTTTCATATTCATGTTTCCTTTGGTAAACTACTTTACACATTTAAAAAATCATTTAATGATAATTACCATTTTCGTTAAAACATAACACATCAAATATGTATTCTATTTAACAATTCACTAAACACTTTGTATTCAAGTAATACACGGTGTTCAAGTTATTTTGCCGAACTTAAGCATGATTTATATGTGATAAGAAATCGAATGACTTTCACATATTATCACATAACTTTGAATTTAAACAATGGTTTTTCATTCATTAATGAAATATCATTAAGTTGGGTATTTCAAACAAGGCATTTTAATATTTTACAAATGTTCATACATTATCAATTAGTTTCAGACAATAAGGATAATTCACAAGTAATCAAACAAGATATGAACACGAATAGAAATTATTCATAAAAGCAGAACAACTGTTTGTTACAAACTCATATGAATAACTGTCTCACGAAGTGTGAGACAAACTAAAGAAGTTCACAATCTCTTGATTACATTAATCATCCTAAACATAAACTAAGTGATAAATGTTGAGGGAGAGTGTCGTCGGCCGTCATCATCATGCTCGCCATCAACACGCAACGTCACCTCCTCTCCAGCAAGCACCTCTATGCAGAAGGACCTGTTTTCACCAAGAACAAGTATCAGATATACTTAACATTGCAATTGTGTTTGTAAGATTATAACATTTATAAAACTGTATATCAAATATATACCTTGGTCATCGATGACCTCTCCGGCAATTGGTTCAACCTTTACGTTCCAGAAACATAATATGAACTCATGGAAGTCCAATGCTTCCGTATCACCACTCATGATGCTACTCCGGACATGTCCTTTGTAGCTAGGAGGCAATGACCGAAGCAGTACGTCTATCGCAAATGGATCAACCATCCAGTAATCCACGAAGTGAACTAGTCTCGTGTGTGCATCAAACATGCGCTCCAAGTGACTCTTCAGACATGTATGCTCCTCCATCTGTATGGAAAGGAACTCTCCAAGCAACTCGTGCTTCCACATGCGCACATGGCCTATGAACTCTGCTCTCAGCTGATCCACCATCGAATATGGGTCAAGATCACCCATGAGCGGATGTAGTTCATCCACCATCCCGTAACACATTATTATCTGAATGTAAGTGGACATCTCTTGGCGATAGTAGCGGTCTGCCAGCTCTTGTGGGGTCTCATATTAGTCTGGCTCAGTCAAATCCATTGTGCGGCGTATGTAGTCTACCACATGATTCCTAGTCAGGAGATCATCTAGGCGCACAAGCCAACTAGGGAAGTTAAATCCATCAAGTCTAAGTTTCTCACCCTTTACCCAATCCTTAATCTCAAAGTAAGCTTCACGGTGAGCCATCTACATTTATAATTGCAAAAGGAATTTAGACTAAGTTTATAATTAAATGAGTTAATAATAACTCCACTCAGAAACACCTATCCCTAGTGAGGGTTCCTAGTGATAACACGACCCCTATCAGCCACATCTCCCCTGATCGTCATGGCCATCAATGTGGGTTCAAGGGTGGATGCTAAATGTCGGTCACATCATTCATGCGACTCGTGCTCGATCTTTCGACCATCCGCGTTCTGAGGCCATGCTTCTCTAGCGTGCTAGGCTCGCTAACTCAACCTTAGTGTATTCGCTGTGCAACATGGCTTACACCCACTGTATGTGAACGTAGATATGTATGACACCCATGCCTGTCACCCTGGATCGCCTCATACCGAAGAACTTTCTTGGTGGTGCACACTAAGGGGGAACACAATCGTTGGTTATTTTAACAGGGATCTTCTTATTAGGCTACCGTCGAGTATCTAATACTAGCACACAATAAGACATACAAACAATAACATTGAATGTAAATGGTATGTGATATGGTCCTTCACGCCGTGATCTCCATCCGCCGTTACCGGGTTCCGGCGCCAGGGTCCCGGCGCCGTAGACACTAAGGTACCAGTGTCATTCCGGCATGGTAGTTTGTCATTACCGTGACTATCTACTACTATGCAACAAAAGGTAATTACTTTACCTTTGCCACAACCATATCACAAAGCAACGCCCCCCTGCAAAACAAAGTTAGACGCTTCTACTTTATCTTTGCATGTTTTACGTGGCTGAATGGGCTTTCGCACAAGAACCGTTCTTACCTACAAACTTTCAGCACAATGTTGATCAAGTAGTTGTCTCTACTACACCCCTTTCGGGGCCCTCCGTTGCAAATGGTATACCAACTAATGCGAGAGAGACAGACACCCCCCTAAGCCACTTTATACGGTACAAGCCGTATGTCAAGCGTGGACCGGTCTCGCGAATGAACGCGTAAAGTCGGTTGGGGGCCGCTTCATCAAGCATTATTGCGGTATACACAAGTACACGTGGGAGGGTAACAACTAAAAGATCAACACCCACATGCTACATCTCGTGTGTTCTACCCGTACTAGCATTACTATGCATAGATCTAGCTCTGATACCACTGTAGGGGTTCCGCGCATGAAAACAATAAAATTTTACTCTACGCCCCTGAACCCCTGAAGCTACCAGGACCTATCTATTAGTAATATAGTAACGGGAAGGGCTTTTCACGAACTTACCCTTGAAGACCGAAAAGCGTTGTCAACGCTCAGGAGAGCGCGGTTGATGTAGACGAGCCGAAGCCGACCTCAAGGTCGTGATGAAGTCCTTGCGCTCCTTTTGGCTCCAACGACTTGAGTGCCTCAAGTGTGATACCTCGTGGGAGTTACACACATCCGGTGCCTGACGATGACTCCCGCTTCCCCGATCCAGCAACAGTTGCGGAAGTAGAGCTCCCGGATCCGAATCCCGCAGCACGACGGTGCTCCGCGGTGAAGATGTCTCTTGCTCGCGCAGTCCAGACTTGGGACCACGGTCACGAGAGAGAGAGCGGGAGAGAGAAAATATCAATTAGAGGTCCTTCCAAAAGTGGGGAGGCCTTTATTGATTATTAGGTGTATTTTCTAGGCCAATATACCCCACTATATATAGGGGGAGGGGAGGTACTACCTCCCCTCAAGTCCCGGGGTGGGACTAAAGGAGAGGAGGGGGAGGGGAGGCCGCTGGCCAGCCCTAGTGGGCCCCACGGGGGGGCAAGGCCCAGCCGGACACCCCCCTTTGGTCCCTCTCCCTCTTTCCTTTCCCTCATGGGCCTTTTCCCTCCGGAAATTGGCCCATTAAGCCTTTTGACCTTTTAATTGATTTTCTCTTTATTAAATAATTATGAATAAATGATTAAATCAATATTTAACATTCATTCACATATCATTTAATCTCTGTGGCCATGGAACACCTTCCACCTCCACTCCGGACATCCTCCGGACTTACCGAAACCCTTCCGGTTTTCTCCCTTCTTTTCTTCGATGATTCTACCGATCTCATAAACACTCTCTAAGCATCATCAGGCCTTTAAGCGTGATACCCGACGGTTCGGGAACACTCTAGACATGGTCGAGACACTCCCGCACTAATGATCAACAGAGGGACCTGGATGGCCATGTGACCCCTGTGCATTCCACGAAGATCTTTCGTCGTTTGAACCGGGACAGTCGTGTCTTATTCCCTTTGTCATTCGATACTTGCATTGCCCGAGACCTGATCAATGACATCTTCATGTCGAGTTCAATCTCGTTACTGAACAATGCTATTTGACTCATTTCGACAAGTGATATCCCCGTGATCTAATCACACGCTGCGTAGCTATTGGATATAACTTCTCCGAGTGGGCCCTTAAGTATCTTCCCGTCACATGGACGGACAAATCCCGCTCTTGACATATATTGCCTCTACGGTTTCCTCCGAATACCTGAACACACCTTTGTAACCACCGTTTTACTAGATGGCGTTTGATGCTATCTAAGCATTCTCAGGAGACAGTGATTGATATAGCCTCACGGTCTAAGGAATAGTCTACGAGGATCCTTTTCTAATCATCGTAACTTGAACTTCGTGACATGATCGAATCACAATGTTTAGGTTGGGTATTGGTTCACATCTCATTCTGAGAATGAGATGACCTCATTTCCAACTGGCATAAATGCCACATGATCAGGAAACATGATCATCTGTTGCCCAATGAACCAGTGACTAGAGTTTCACTGGGAACCCCTGGTTTGTTTATATATCACACGTGTATTGATGTTTCCACTCAATACAGTTATAGCATGATATAAAACTTAATCATAAACTATATGAAATATGATAATAGTCCTTACTACTATTTGTCTCTAGGGCATATTTCTAACAGTTAAACAGGAGGGGCGAAAGAGGGTCCCCCTGCCGCAACCCTTTACTGGTATTAAAGAAATTGCCAATACAGTTATTCAGTTTAACTCCAACAGAGCCATTCTGAATGATGTTTTTGATCCAGTTTACTACTAAGGGACAGAAACCCCTTTTAACTAACAAGTCAAGGAGAAAGTCCAGGTCAACCTTATCAAAGGCTTTCTCATAATCAAGCTTAATCACCAACCCTTTTGTTTTATTATGCACAATAGAGTGTATGGTTTCATGAGCAGTGACAACACTCTCAAGGATGAATCTACCCTTAATAAAGGCAGACTGATTGTTTGCAGTAATATGATCCATGATCAAGGCAAACCTGTTAGTAAGGACTTTTGTGAAAATTTTGAAGCTACAATTTAGCAAACTGATGGGTCTAAACATCTTCATTCTATTAGCATTATCTTCTTTAAGGATAAGGGTGAGGATAGCAAAATTCAGCCTAAAGATGTCTAGTTTACCAGCATGGAAGTCTACAAACATGGCCATAATATCACCTTAATCACATCCCAAAATTTTTGGTAAAAAAGAAAAGGTAGCCCATCAAGCCCAGGGGCTCCATCAGCATAAGAACTAAATACAACCTCCTTAACTTGTTTTTCGGTGAAAGGAGCACTAAGGATCACATTTTGATCCTTAGTGATCTTTTCATGTTGTGCAAAAAACTCATTTTGAAGTGAGAAACCAGAGGGGTCTTCTTTTTTAAACAGGTCTTTATAAAAGGAGGTAGCTAGATCCACCATATCATTTTACTCAGTAACAGTCCCATCAGGACCTTCTAAGGAGTGGACTAGCATCTTCCTCCTCCTTTGATTTGCTACAACATGAAAATAGGCTGTATTTCTATCCCCCTCTAGAATATCCCTATCTCTAAACCTCTGTTTGGCTTTAACTTCTTCTTTGAGCCAGAGGTTATTCATTTCAGCATATATATGTTTGAGCCTCAACTGCTCATCAACAAAGAGCTCTTCAGTCTCTGCTTTGATGTCTAGAGTATCATACTCTTCCATCAAATTATTCTTTAAGCTTCTGAGCTCAGCCTCAATATTTAAGCTCCAGCCTTTACTTTTTTTCTAAGCCTTCTAGTTTTTTCTTGCCAAATATCTATGGGATTTTTGCTTTTTACAGGCATATCCCAGTTTTTTCTGACAAGGTCAAAAAAATCATCTCTCATCAACCACCATTTCTCAAATCTATACATGTTGGCTTTAGGATGAGCCTCTTCCCGTGATTCTCACAGAATAGGGGTGTGATCACTACCAAGCCTTGGTAAAGCCCTAACAGAAGAGGGAAAATGACATCCAATTCTACATTATAGAAAACCCTATCAATGTTTGACATAATCAGGTTCTCTTGATTATTCTCCTAGGTAAACTTTCTACCACTAAGTCTGACCTCCAACAGACTCCAAATCTCAACCCACTCATTAAATTTATCACTCCATCTATGGTCTATCACTCCATTACTTTTGTCAGTTTAAAATCAGACCAGATTAAAATCCCCCCAATTATGGTATGCCCCTTATAATCAACAAAGAGACTATGCAGCTCAGAAATAAATGCCTCCTTATCTTCATAAAAGGAACCATACACAGCCACTACTCTTAAGACTAGTCATGTGGACTTAACCTTGATAATGGCAGAGACTGAGAAAACCTTACTTTCCTAACTAAGAATTTCAAAAAAATCTGAGTCCGCACCTAGCAAAATGCCTCCTGCAGAGCCAATTGCTGACCTCTGCCCGAAATTGCGTCGTCTCCACGTGGGTTCGCCCGTCCTAGCTTGGCTGCTTGCTAGCTGCGCGTCCTTGCTTGCTAGCTGCGTGTGTGCTTGCTAGCTTGCTATCTACGCGTGCTTGCTTGCTGCGCGGATTCGTCTCTGCTTAGCTGCTATCTACGCGTGCTTGCTTGCTGCGCGGATTCGCCTCTGCTTAGCTGCTTGCTTGTTGCGCGTGCGCGTGTGGGTGTGTGCAACTGTGCATAGCTGTTTGCGACCCTTCTCAGCTCCGATGGCCGAAATCGACCTCTGGCGATGGCGGCAGCGACGAGAATGGGGACTGTAGCTGAATATTCCTTCCCGTCAGCCGTCTTTTCATTTATAGTAAATCGTATCGAAATCCCTCCGTACGAAAAATATGCAGCAAGGAAGCGCTCAACTGCGGTGAACCGAATTTTTCCCGATACGGTACGATTTATGGTGTTTAGAAAATCATTTTTTTCGTGTCATACATGCGGTCATTTCGCGGGAGAGGGTCGGATGCGCTGCTAGGGATGTAGCGCCGGATACTTCTTTCACCGAGTATTTCAGACCGAGGCGTGTCGGAACGCGAATGGACGGTGCCCACAGGTTCTGTGACGTGCACCCATAGATCTAGACCGTCCATCCACCCACCAAGAAGAGGAGGAGTCCGAGTCTTTGCCAGGCAGTCAGGCCCCACACGCAGAGACAGACCTCCTCCCCTCACATCTCCCATGGCGGAAGCGGACGCCCAAACCCAGAGCCGCGCCCACTCCTCGCCGGCGGCCCCGCCGCCGATTGAGGCGTCGGGCGAGCCGATCCGGTCGCCCCAGGTCAGTAGACGTCTCCCTGTTCATTCGATTTGTCTGCTCTCCGACAGCGACCAACGCGCAGAGCTGTAGCGTAGCATAGCGGGAGACCCCATCTTGCTCCCGGGCTCTCAGATTCACGGTATGACTGTGTTCTAGAGGCGAAATTAGGGACTCCCGAGTTGCGGTTTCGAGGGGTTCCGTGGGATGGAGCGCCTTTGGGCGGAATCTCCGTCCCTTTTGGGTCGTCCCGATGGCGATTAGATCAAGGTCTCGTTCCAGGCTTGCAGCAGATGCACGATTTAAGCTCCTTTTAGTATTTCTTGCGTTGGATTGACCCGTGTATGCTACCAATAGATAGTATCCATACAACTGTTAACACAATTTTCAAGGGATCACTTGGTAGTTCCATTGAATTGGTTGAATTAGTTATACTCAATGCTTTAACATATCTTTTTCCATATTGTCTTTTGTTTTACAGTAATAATTTTTGGAAATATCATGTTCCCTTCAGTATGCTTCCTGACTTGTAATGATATTGGCATTGTTGCTGTGTGTTATAATACAGGTCGGCACTCCAAATGCTGCATCGCCGATGTTTCCACTCATGTACGCGATGCCAGGGATGATGTACTCCCAGCAGGGTGTGGATGATCTGGCCCAGGGTCCAGGGATATATGCCATACAGGAGAATCAGTTCATGGGGGCAATGGGAGGCTACGCTGCACAGACATTCATACCGCTCACCTACAATATACCGACGTGAGTTGTCTGCCCTTCAGGGTAGTAATTTTGTGGAAGTCATAATGTGATCGTGTAACTTCACAAGGGTTATGCTGTTAAAAAATTAGAACATTTAGGGTGAGAATGTGCAATTACTGTGATAAAGGGTTTACAACATCTATCTCAAGATTGCATGCTTAATCTGTTGACTTCCATAGGTCTCATAAGACAACAGCACATAATACAGTGTTATGTTTAAGGGTGAAAGTTTCTCCAGATCTCCAGTGACTTCTGTTATTGTTTAGGGTCTGTTATTGAGCCAATGGCGAACTGAGAGATTCATGAAAGAGCTGATTAACTTTTCGACTTTTGGTGGTGATTATGTTTTTTCGTGAAATCGTTACACATTATTCTGTTTCATTCAAGCTTTGTTTACTGCACAACACTAGAAATCCGGCATGTATAAAATCTCCTGTAGTTTTTATCAAAATCAGAAGCAGGGCGCAAACATTAGTGGTCTTGTTTTATCTAGAGGCATTAACACAAGGTTCTATTCTGCGATAGCACATCCTTCACTACACAATAGACATGAGCCATAATACATCCAAAAAAAGGCACGAGCCATTGTAAATCCACTTGGAAAATAGCAGGCACAGTCATGCTTTCAGTAACTGATTAATTTGCTTGAGAACTCGAGTAGCACCTCAGTATCCTATTTGCTCTACTAGACCTTGCTTAGATATTGTTTTTGATGCTCTAAGTTTAAGTGAATCCACATAGAAACATTTAGGCACGCTTGCATATGCGGGAAGTTTCATGAAGAATTACTCTTTCGTTGATAAATTGGCAAAGTCTGTGCAGTTCTCTACTATGTTAAGTTGCCTTCTTATGCCGATCGAGGAATATCTGTTAGACTGTGACAAGTACAAAGCATTATGGCTGTAATCTCTTTACTTATTTCTTCCATCCTTTTGTGTTAGAAGTGAGAGTGTCGGTGCATTGGCTGGTGAAGAGCAAGGACAGGACGCAAGGCAGCAAAATGGCCCTCAAAGACAAGTTGTTGTGAGGAGGTTTCACTTTGCTTTTCAGCTTGACCTGGCTCTGATCATCAAGTTAGCAGCAGTGGTCTTCTTGTTTAGCCAGGAAGGATCAAAACAAAGGCTGTTTCTTCTCATAATGTTTGCGTCCTTGATTTACCTGTGAGTTATTTTTTGGCTTACTTTGACTGTGATGCTTCATTGGTTGTTATATTTCTGCAGTTTCCTCTTCAGTTCTTGTATAGCCTCTCTTACGTTGCTAGATAACCATGGGGTTTCATCTCTTCCAGATATCAAACCGGAGCAATTACACCTTTCTTAAGATGGCTCCAGCGAGCGGGAGGTGTGGCCGCTCGTCCACCACAGGCTCCTGCTAACCGCGCTCCTTTGGCTGCCCAGAATGATGGCAATGACCAACCACCTGGTAGCTGTCCTTTACTGCACTCCATAATCTGCTGATATGCACTCTGTGTGTTGTATTTCAGAAACTAGATATACCCATTTTCTAATCTCTAAACACGACCAGAATGTTATTATTATTATCCCTTTCACCACTATCACTTCAGTGGAGGTTGATGTTGGTTCTTTATGGTTTGCAAGGTAGAAAGTTCCCTAGCACTTGCATGAACTAAAGTTGTATAAATATCACAAAGTAGCCGCCGGTAGCCCCAATAAATAGGTTGGCTGTGGAAGCTGCCTTGTCACGCTGGCCCCTTGGCTCATGAAATGATATCTGCCGTTGTAATACAGTTATTTTCTGTTTGTCAAGCATTTAGGCAGTATTAGTAATTACTGATATCTCTAGTTCAACAAGGGCTATCAATAATCACTATTTCTCATTTAGCAGGCAGCATCGATGTAACTAATTCTTATATCAATTCACTTTCTTCTCAGGGGGAAATCTTGCAGACCCGGCGAACCCTGACCAAGCCGTGGAGAACCAAGAACCAGGAGCAGCAGCGGGCGATGAAAACCAGCAAGGGGCAGAGGGGGAAGCAAACCGGCGCACCTGGCTTGGCGGCTTCTTGAAAGAGGTCCAGCTGGTTGTTGTAGGGTTCGTCGCGTCGCTTCTTCCTGGCTTTCAGCACAATGACTAGGGCACATCTTGTCGTGGCGGAAACCGGCTATTGGCATCGTAACTGTTTGTTGTGACATAGGGAGGATCAGGCAGAGGATATATATAAAGTGGGTTCAACAAATAAGACTTGTGTAGCATCTGTTTGTTATATAAAATTGACTGGATGCAGTGTTCTGTGTGAATCTTGTTTTGTGTCAGGTGCTCCTTTCGATTTTCCATTCTCCTGTCTCTTGATAGTCAAAATTTAAGGTATATAAAATATCTTCTCTTTTATCCACACATAATTATTACTCACCTGGCAGCATAAGTTCATAGTTCGATGTATACTTTGTAACAGCTGAATCGTGTACTTGTTTTATTTTGTTTTGTTCTGGGGGATCATGAATTGTGTGTTGCTTGATATGAATGACAGTAAAAACCATGAGAAGGCTCTTATTAAATACTCCCTCCGTACAGAAATAACTGACTTGCTTTTGAATAGATTCGAATGTATCTAGTCGTGTTTTAATTTATAGATACATGCAAATCTAGACAAATCCAAGTCAATTATTTCTGGTCCGAGGGAGTACTAAGTATGTAGATGATGGTCTACAAATACTCCCTCTATTTCGGTTCATAGGTCATATATACCTAGGTCGCCAATTTGAACATTAAAATGTAAATTATTTAGCATAAAACTTATACATTAGAAACTTTAATGTTATATTTTTAAATGGTATAATTTTTGTATTATACTATTTATATTTTAGTAGTCAAGTTTTTTTAACAAAGGAGTCACTAAGGACCCCTGCCAATTATCAAGTCGGTGGGTACAAATTACAAGCAGGTCCGCAACAAATAGGAAATTGCGGAAAAGTCTTGCGAATAAGCAAGGAGAACCCTACAAAATATCCAGGAAACGCAATCAGGTCCTTGAAACCCTCCACCGACAATGTGCTTGCGCCGCCGGCCATCTCGATCCCACCGGGGACGGACCACTTGGCTAGAAAGAGCTGGGGAAGCCCGACGCGTAGCACCCAGAAGGCCTCCATCCTGGAGGTTGAGACCACGCCGTCTAGGCGTGGATTTGGCCCTTCACGGGCATGGATGCCGGTGGCAATCATGTCCACCGCGCGAGAAGCTCGAAGAGGCAGCAGAGTAGCACGAGCAACAACATCAGCGAGGGCTTCTTCTTCTTCCTCCTCGGCTCCACGGTCGGCCAGGTCGAAGAAGATGCCACTAAGGATGTTGGGTCCCTGCCACGGGCGCTTATGAAGAGGTCCTGCAAGAGGAACCACTGTCGCCGCCTCCCACCTTGAGAGATTGACGACGCGATTCATCGGCAATCCACTGGTACAACGCCGATGCACCAGAGAATCGGAACCCCACCCTTCACCTTCAAGACCACTGCTCCCCTCCAGCCTCCCACTCCCCTCGCCGCCACGGCCGACCGGAGCAAGAAGGAGAAGAGCCAAGCAGAAGAAGGTGATGGGAAGACTCGACCATGGCTTATTAGCGGAGATCCCTGAGGTAGCGCCGCCCACCAGCACCTCCGACCATCGGAGAACACCGCCGCCAGACCGCCACCACAGGATGCGTCGAGGCTGGCCCAAAAAGCCTGACGCCCTACTCCATACTACTGACAACTCGCCAAGACACCTACATCTAGACCTACCATCTACTCTGGCACCTCCCCCTCCCCATCGCCGACCGGCAGCGCCGACGAAGATGGTTCAAGATTGGGTCGGTCTGCTCCGGTCAACGACCAAACGAGGGAGGTGGGAGGCAGAGAGGATAAGGAGGGGGAGAGTGCTTGGTAGTCTAGATTGCCTAGTAGTAGTCAAATTGACAACCTAGATATACGCGCAAGACTACTGAAATAGAGGCAGTATGTAATATATTGAGTTCAAAATCAACATTTTGGAGGTATGAAAAAAAAGGCAATAATAGTGATAAATAGTACAACTCCACTATGTATGCATAATTTGTTTTTTCACACATCCTAAATACATGAGTGTGGATTTCATGTTTTTGCAAGAAGGATCCAATCTTTTCTAGAAGTTCACAGGAAATACAAACCATCCCAAACATAATAAAAATTATACCGAGGTCCTTATACTACCTACCTAACAACCACTACTGTCGTCAGAGTGAGACGTCGATGTGATGTTGTCGCCGCTTCCCCACTGGAGCTGGCATGGCATTGTTGTTAGAAACTCTTCGTGCACATGTCCCTAAGAACTAGTGTCCCAAAGCTGTCGCTATTGAACCATTGTATGACCTAAATCTCCCGGCACCAAACCTATTATACAAGTAGGCTGAATGAGATCCACCACTTGTTGAGAGCACCGAACCAAACCCGTCCTCAATGTCACCGGCGAGATCTTATCCCGCACTACACCACCATAACCACCGTAGTGTTGTTGCCGATTGACTAATACTCTACCTTTATGGACCTTATTACTATAAGCTTAGCGCAGGTCAAGGTTCCCACCCCCTCCTGTCGGCAGAGCGCCAAGAGGAGGTGGGGACCAATCACTTTCCGATCAGAGATCGGCGGAGAGGAGACAGATGACAGCCAGGGTGGAAACCTAAATGGCCGCCTTTTCTTCCAGACCAACAACTAATATGGGTGTGGAATTTAATTCTGTTGATCGGGGGCCCCACCGAACTTTTCGTTCTAAGACTAGTCATAGTGCAACAAGTAACTTTAGGAGTATCTAAGGGTCAAACTCAGCAAACTTGCTCACGTTGGTTACTGTAATATCATACATACCAAGATAAAATGAGTCTATTAACTAATAAATGATACTTTGTATGACACCATTTATATGTTACTCTCCACTATGAAGGTAGTAACATAGACTACTAACATGTGCATGTTACTAGTCTATATTACTCTCCACTATGACCAGCCTAACTTGGTTTCCAAATCACAATACTTTCCCGTATTAGGTAACATTTTTCATAACGACATCTACTTAAATGAACTTTCAAAGTACTTAACTGATTTGAATTTTTCTAGATTCGAATGTGTTTGTACACTAAAATGCGTTTAGATATATTTAAATTTAGACAAACCAAGTCAATTATTTTGGATAGAGGGAGTATCAAAACTTTTGGTACAGAGAAGGCTAGAGTCCACGGAAACAAGGATGAAAAACTACCGGAAGGAAAGAGAGGAAAACCGCAGCTCGCCGCGGCATTGGGCAAAGTTTTACACCTGCACGTCGACATCAAAATCCACTCAACAAGTCCACAAGCAGCAAAACCCATCATCGTCTCCCCCTCCCCTCCCCTCTCCCGTGCCCCCACCCTACCCACCAGGCCACACCACTCCTCCCAGAACCTTCTAGAACCCTACCACCCCATGGCGGCCTCGCTCCTCTCGCGCGCCGCCGCCGGCGCCTTCGCCCTCCGCGGCGCGCGCCTCCTCCCCAAGGAAACCCTCCTTCTTCCCCTCCTCCTACTACTCCTACTCCTCGCCGGCACGCCCCCCGCGGTCGTAATTCCCGCCGCTGCAACCCCCGCCTCGATCCCCCCGTCTAACTTTTTTTTTTGTTCAATTTTCGCGGCGTGCAGGGCAGGGTCGGATGGGCGCGCGCGGCGGAGTTCGGGTGCAGGGCGTCGCCGTCGCCGATGGGCGCCTTCGGGATCGCGGCGCGCTGCAACGCCACGTCGTCGGCGGTGTCGGAGGCCGCCGCCGACACATCGGGCATCCACGCGGTGCCACGGACCGAGCCCGTCGTGTCCGCGGAGTGGCTGCACGCCAACCTCAGGGACCCCGATGTCAAGGTACCGCTCGCACGAATACTACTGGGCGTCTGTTTGGTCGAGGTTGTGCTGCTGCGGCGTTCTGGTAGCCGCCGTTGCTAGCAGGGCTAGTGAAATTAGATCCTCGCAAACAAAACACCCGAATCGATATTGTAGGTGTGTGAGAGCTCGTGGGGATTGTTTCATCATAGGTGATCTGAATCATTATCCAAAGAGAACAAACTGTTCAAGTGCATGTACCAACCATATACACAGTTCACGCAGAAAGTCAGGCTTCACATACTCATTGCACATGGTTGACATACTCTCAGCAAGTCAGCAGTATGAATAATATAACAGATACTCACTACAAGCAGGGTTAACATGTAACTATAGTATTCATAGGATAGTCCTCTTGCTCTTAAATATGCCCATCACCGTGCATTGCATCTTAGGCTCTTTTTTTTTCAAGGTACTCGATGCCTCTTGGTACATGCCTGCGGAGCAAAGAAATCCACTTCAGGAGTACCAGGTACTGACTAAATGACTGCTTCTATTGTTCATGTTCTGCAATTTGGAAAACTCTAAAGTTCGCAATTATGTCGTTGCACTTGTTTTATACGCTTGTTCCTGTTTTTTATTTATGAATTATTTACTTTAATCTTGTTCCTAGGTGGCTCATATCCCTGGTGCCTTATTCTTTGATGTTGATGGGATATCTGACAGGGCATCCAGTGTAAGTTCTGCTCACGAATGGCTAATTAGTCATTTGAACTTTATTAGTGCACTACATGTTTACATCACTCTGCAATTCTTTACTTCTGATAGCGCTGCTTTTCTGGATACTTGTTTGTCCATATATTCTGCTGTAAATGATAACAATATTCTGCGCATTTATGCACTTCTATAGTAGTAGACAAGAACACTAGGTGAAGAAATGATGTAATCTCCTCGGTTCATTTTTACAAGGACGTGGTGACAGCCCCAGCTCCTTTAATAGTGAAACCAAACATCTGGCTCAGTACATCAATCCATGGGCATAGATATTGGTAGAAGTTTACACCTTAAGTGCTATTCTCTTGCATATCAGCAGCAATAACCTTAGCCAACTCCAAGTAATGAAAGTTCAGAATAGGCAAACTAAAACGTCACCTGCTATGTGATAAGATCGAATACACCCAGATAGCCTTCTCTTGTTTGTGTTGTTATCTGGCGATTTCTGTTTTAGTAATCTCTTATTATTTCTTTATTCAAAGCCACAGAGTTACTGAAGTTCTGGCACTAATTGGTTTGGTGGTAGGATAGTTTTTGTTTCAGTTCTTATTCCCTAGTTTGGTCTTCACTTGCTGTTTTCAACAGTCTCATGAACTTAATGTATTCTTTTTTGAGTCAGTTGCCACACATGCTGCCATCTGAAAAAGCATTCTCTGCTGCCGTATCTTCTCTTGGCATCTACAACAAAGATGGAATAGTAGTTTACGATGGAAAGGGGCTATTTAGTGCTGCTCGTGTTTGGTGGTAAGTTCATTCATTTTTCCTTCCATGGAACTAAGTAAAATAAGCTAGAGCAGAAGTATGGCAGAAACAAGAGACAATTATTCTTGTCTGTTCTCAAATGATTAAAGGTTCATTACCAGTACATTTGCAATGTGGTTCATTTGTACTTGCTTGGATACTTAACTACATGTCCCTAATGCTTGGTTCGTCGATACCAGGATGTTTCGTGCTTATGGGCATGACAAAGTTTGGGTTTTGGATGGAGGTTTGCCCCAATGGCGTGCTTCTGGGTATGACGTGGAATCAAGTGCCTCCAGCGATGCTATCTTAAAAGCCAGTGCTGCTAGCGAAGCAATCGAGAAGGTTTACAAGGGACAGTCTGTAAGTTGATTTAAATCTTCTCTTTTTTGTTTTACCAATTCTTCATTACAAACCTCAGCGAGCCTTACTAGCCTACCAAGTACCGACTTATGAAGCTCTTAATTATTGTGCCTAAATAATTATCAGTTGTAAGGGGGTGTGTACTTCAACATTAGTAATGGAAGAACTTATATTATCATTCATCTTTTCTGTGTAGGTTGGTCCCTCCACATTTGAAGCGAAGTTGCAGCCTCATCTTCTATGGAATCTTGATCAGGTTAGATTTGTTTAGTGGTGCAAAATTTTCCTATGAACTTCCCCCTTCATTCACTAGATCATTCTGCATGTTGGATATAACCGATATACACAATTTACTCAGGTGAAAGAGAACATCGATACCCAGACACATCAACTGATAGATGCTCGAGGGAAGCCTAGGTACTGCTAATCTCTTATGCTGGAAAATCATGTCATACATGAAGCCTTGTACTTTATCCCTATTGTGGTTGCTTTCACGAGATACTTGTTGTTTTTATGACTCAGAGTTGCTAATTATGGTAGCATGTAGTTTTTTAGCTACAGCTGAAAAATCTTTGAATTTGGTGAACATTTCAGTAGCTAGCTAAGTTGCATACTGCAGCACTGCAATGCAACTCATACAATGCCAAAGCGATCCAAAGTGGTTATATTTAGCACAAGATAATCTCCATAGGCATATGACTCATCAATCATCATACTATCCATCTAAAATATTCACTTGCCAATTAGTCAGTGCAGCTTTTGCGTTTTGAGTATCTATTTTATTATTCTGTCCAATCATGATACCCGATGTAGCACTAGCCTAATATACAGGCAATGTTAAGTTGATTCGAGTTTTCTTTTATTAACTGGTTCGTCTTGTTTATTAATTGTGCAAGATTTGTTTTAGTATCTTCTGCAAAAGTTGAATGCTTCATTGGTCTGTGTGCGATGCCTGTCAGTGGTTTTGTATTCTGACACATAACCTGTACATCAGATTTGACGGTGCAGTTCCAGAGCCACGCAAGGGAATAAGAAGTGGACACGTGCCTGGGAGCAAATGTGTTCCTTTTCCTCAGGTTGAAATTTGCAATGATCTACTCAGCTTTTTACTGTTATTTAGAACGTGATGTTGCAATGTTGTTATTTGTTTTCCGTGTTTACAAATATGATAATGGGGATTTCTTGTACAAATTTCACGGTCGGAGGTCAATATTTTTCTAATATACAACACAATTTTGTTCACTTTGAATATGATACGTTGAAGTGCATGTGTGTTTACTTCTAGTGATAGTATGTCTTTTTAGAATCTGTACTAGTCAAATCTTGTTAGGTTTGAGCGTCGTATAATTTTTTTTTGACGAGACCTCGTCAGAGGGCGGGGAGTTCCTGCGTTGCATTATAAAAGAAGAAGAGTTGGTCCAGTTAATCAGGGGAACTGGACCCAAAAACCATACAAGACACGGTTAATTAGGGATAACCGGTAAAAACCACACTCACACACAAGAACTGATGGTAACATATATTCTATGCATGGCAACATATATTCAATGAAACTGATGGTAGAAGTGTCAGTCCAAATCGACTTTATGTTATGACATAGTATTAACGTTCTTATATGTTAATACTATGTTACTAAGTCTTATTTGACTTTTATCAGGTGCTTGACAGTTCTCAAAAGCTATTACCTGCAGATGAGCTCCGTAAACGATTTGAGCAAGAAGGTACTTCGTTATCCATGTAGATTTTCTGAATATTTTTTTCCTGCTGAATGCCCTCCAGTAGTCAGGTTTGTGTTTGTCTGGATTGGCAGCCTACCTTACCCATTTTGGGAGTATCTGTACATGTTTTTGTCCTTATAAAGCTTGTTGATGGGAGTCAAGGTCCACCAATCCAACTCTCTGTTATATAATTGAATATGATCTTACTGGCACCCTTGGTTATTTCTTTAGTGGTATTTAATGTAGAGATAGAACTATGGCTGTAGCCATGCCAATCTTTCTAATCATTACTCGGGTGTGATCTGAAACCAGGTATATCACTGGATGAACCCCTTGTGACCTCTTGCGGCACTGGTGTGACTGCATGTATATTAGCTTTGGTAAGAATACCTGGGACTTGAGACTGTGACATTTCCTTTGCTGATTGCTAAACTGTGTTGCTAAACCAGCAAATCCTATATTGTCATGTCAGGGTCTTCATCGCCTTGGCAAAACCGATGTTGCAGTATATGATGGATCATGGACTGAATGGGGTGCTCACCCTGATACCCCAGTTGCTACCGCTGTTTAGTCTTATGTGCAGTTCATGGAGGGCCATCTATGGTAATTGCGCTTCACCGCGATTGTACGGAAGAAGAGCAGAAGGCAAAAGGAAACTGAAGAGGTCTGGTGGGGAAACGACGTTTTCAATGTAAATTATCGAAACAGGGAAAGGTGGAATATAAGCTATGTGAATTAATACTTGACATCTCTGTTCCCGGGCAATAATATACAACAAAATTCCAATGTCAATGTTTATACACGTATTTTTTTGGAGTTTCTGCTGTTGTATTCTGTAACTTCTATGAATCAAAATCTGCATTACTATCGCCTCTACATGTAGCCAAAAATCAGTTTGATGCTAGTACAGTTAATCTGTTCCATAAAAAAGCCCCCGCATTGATCTGCTTCTCATTTCAGCAAGGAGGATGTTTCGGCCGAGCTTGCTGATACATTGGTGCCTGCACCACTGCTGCTGCTGCTGACGGCTGTTCCAACCGAAGATGTGCCAGTGCTGCTGCTGCCGCCGCCTGTCGCAGCGGAAGATGTGGAAGTGAAAGCACCAACCTGCGGCATGAAGGTGGCCACCGGCATTCTCTCCGGGAGGCTCGGCAACGGCGCCTCGAAGCGCAGCACGTTGACGGCCTGCCTGATGGACGGCCTCAGGCTCCGATCAGGGTGGGCGCACCAGAGCCCGACGATCAACACGCACTCCATCTCCACGCCGTCGAATTTTCCTTCCAGCCGCTCATCGGCGGCGCCAAGGATCCGTCCCCTGCCGTACCATTCCCAGACCCATTGAGTCAGGTGGACCGCGTCGTCGTCCTCGTGCTGCGCCATCACCAGAGGCCGCCTCCCGCACGCGATCTCGAGGAGCACGACGCCGAAGCCGTAGACGTCCGACTCGGCGTTGGCCCTGCCGGTCATCATGCACTCCGGGTCCATGTACCCCATGGTTCCGGCGAGCACCGTGGTGTGCGAGACTCGGCCGTGGTCGACGAGCCTGGCCAGCCCGAAGTCGCCGAGCTTGGCGGCGAAGGAGGCGTCCAGCATGACGTTGCTGGGCTTGATGTCCCTGTGCAGGACGCACTGCTCCCACTCCTGGTGGAGGTACAGGAGCGCAGACCCCAGTCCCAGCACGATCTCGTGCCTGGCCGGCCATGGCAGCACGGCGGCATTGTCGCCGCCGCCGTAGAGGTGCGTGTCGAGGCTGCCGTTGGGCATCAGCTCGTAGACCAGGAGCAGCTCGCCGCCGCCGTGGCACCAGCCGATGAGCTGCACGAGGTTCCGGTGACGGAGCCGGCTTATGATCCTCACCTCGGACGCGTACTCCTTCCTCCCCTGCTTGGACCCTTTCGAGACTCTCTTGATGGCCACCTCGAGGTTCATGTCCTTGAGGTGTCCTCTGTACACGGACCCGAATCCTCCTTCCCCGAGCTTCTTCTCGTCGGAGAAGTTGTCCGTGGCGATGGCCAGCTCGCCGTAGCGGAACCGCTTCGGCCCGGTTCCTCTCTCGAAGTCGTCTTCCATGGCCGGGTCGCCGCCGTCGAAGAAGCTGCCTTCTTCCAGCTGCTGCTCCCTTAGGATCTTAGCTTGCTTCCTCCTCCGCCGCCGTAGAGAGAGACAGATGATCAAGGAGCCAAGAATGACCGTTAACAAGACAGAGCCCACAGATAGGCCGACCACAAGCCCTGTTCTTGAGGAGGATGAAGATGGTTCAGGTTGAGGCTGCGGAGACGACGGCGGTGGCTGCAGCGGTTCAGGTGGCAGGGTGATGCCGAATGCGCCAAGCTCGTACCTGACGTAGCAGCTGTAGGCCTTGATGGCGCCGCCGGTTTCGTTGGTGAAGTTGGTGAACTGTGTCCTGAGCTGGCCGACCAGGGAGGAGAGGCACCTGGTGCACTCGGTGGAGTTGAGGTCCCTGGTGCACTGCGCCAGCCCGTACACCAGTTTCGCCGCGTCGCCGTCGTACGGCGTGGTGGAGTTGGCCACCCGCGACGGCGAGCTGGCCGCCTGCCCCGTGAGGCTCGTCATGAGCGTGAGCCACGCGTTGAGCATCTTGTCCGGGTCGACGGCCACGCCGGGCGCGCTGGCGCGGACGAGGAAAGGGACGTCGAGGTCGGCGTCGGAGAAGAAGGACGGAGGCGGCGAGTACTTGAGCACGCACGAGTCGTACGCCGCGCTCACGCTCCGGCTCCCCGGGCAGACCTTGGTGATCTCGGCGGGGGCGCCGTCGAGGCATACCTGGCACTCGGTGGCGTTGCGGTCTGCGTAGCACATGATGAGGCCGAACGCCTGCTCGGCCGTCCCCGGGTCCCCCGCCGTGCCGTTGTAGAACCAGCCGTTGCTTCCCGCCGCCGCGGGGAGGCCGGCGAGGAGCTGGTCGAGGTTCTGCTTGTACTGGCTGCCGTCGGTGTAGTTATCCGCGGTCGAGCAGGTAGGCCGTAACGGACGCACGGGCTGGGCGTCCAGGCCGGCCGCCCCCGCGCAGAGCGTTGCGATGACGGCGATGAGCAGAGGGAGGCGCTGCGAATAAGCCATTGACGATGGCTGGCCGGACATCGATCGGAATCTGACGGCGCTGAGTGCCAGGATGATCGATCTCGAGGTGTTTGGCTTCTCAATATCGTTGCGCGGCTTTCCGACCAATTTCTTGCTTTAGGTGACTTTGACGTCTTCGCCTGGGTCGCGGAATTTTCTTAGGAGCAGGAGGAAATCAAGATTGGCGGCTCGATCGGCTCGCGGAATTGTCAGCTCATCTTCATGATGCACCTTTTGCTCAGAAGTCAGAACAAGTCCAGTCTTGGCTCCAATCACTATCACTACCAAGTTCAGATAGAATGAGAGCAGGGCCGGCCCTTGGGGGGACCTGCGGGCGACTGCCCGGGCAAAAAAAAAAAAAGAGCCCTCTTAGAAATATGCTATATAGGCAGGCCTAGTATACATCGTAAAAAAGATTTTTTTATTGGACTAGTGGATTAATTGGCATTTTTTTCGCTGTTGTAGACTCTGAGCCGAGGCGATTGATATAGATACAGGGCGAGGCCGAGGTGGAGACCAACCGCTCGACTCCTAGTCCTAGATGGCATTGATCGATTCGCTTCCTACCAGGCAAACAGAACCAACAATTGATCGTATGCCTCCGGCCTGAGTCTTGTCGTCTCCACTGGATCGGAATATCGGATCGGAATACGGGAGCAGGGAGCCTCGAGGCCCTCGATGATCGATGCCAGACGCGAAGGCCAGACCATCGACGAGATGATCGACCGCCTGGATGCTGGTCTAGTGGTCCGCTCCCGCCCATGTATCTGTTGGTTACGTCCTAATTCTTAGTTCTTAAATCTTAATTATAATTAGAATTCTTAGCGCAGATTTGAAGAACTCCAGTCATTCAAAAGTATATTTGAGTTTTTAATAAGTTCGACATCCTTGAAGGCATTGGATGGTTCTCAACTAAAAGAATATTGCACTACATTTGCAAAAACTTTTACTTGACCTGGTCCAAATGGTAAACCTGATCTATGTGATGTTGAGTTAAATGCATTTATTTCTGAGTTAAGTGTTATGAAGTTCACTTTGCCAATGTCTGCTATGAAGCTTTTTGAGTTTGTTCGGGAAGCGGATTGTTATCCTCATATTTGTATCGCTTATCGAATCTTATTTACTATGCCCGTGACTGTTGCATCCGCTGAAAGAAGATTTTCAAAGTTGAAATTTTTAAAGAAGTATTTGAGATCTATAATGTCTCATGAGAGGTGAAATGGTTGGCGACTCTATGCATCGAGAAGAAGTTAGTGGACGAGATTGATATTCATTCCATCATCACGAACTTTGGTTCTGGGAACTTTTGGAGGAAATTTTAAGCTATCATATAAACATTGTTATTTTTATATGAATATTATAGTTGAAAGTATACTTAAATTATTTATTTTTCATCATCTCATATATCCATAAAAAATTATAATAAGTGGCCCAAAAATTTAGTTTCCCCCGGGCCCTGAAATCTCGGGGCCGGCCCTGAATGAGAGCAAGTTTCCTCCCAAGCATCACGTTTGATCAGCAGTTGAGACTTGAGAGCTTCGAGATACTACGTACTATGGTCAAAGCCGCGATGTTGAACATTTCATGGAAAGTCATGCGTGGACGCCGTCATGCTTGACTATTTATTTCATTACCAGCACCGACCAACCGCACCACTGAAACAACATGCTGTCCACCGTCTCCTTGCGTCTGTTTGGGAGCCTGTCTTACCCTGGCATGGCTATTTCCTTTTGTACATGCTGAGCCGAGAATCTGTCACGTGCTTGCCAATCTGTATCCGACGAGGCATGCTGAGCTGAGATCTTGTTTGGATGGTGACACGTACTCTCTCCATCCTTTTTTTTCTCCTTTGATAATTTTTTTTTTAGAAACACAATACATCGCTCACAATACACACGAGAACGCTCATCCATATGAACACAAACACGATCATGTGTAACATGTGGGCCTAGCTAGCCTAAAGATGACACACCCTAAACCATGGCACACAACAAAGGTTTGGACCCCAAGCGATGCCCTTGACGCCATTGCCTTGGTAGCCAAGCTAGGTGGATCACCATTATAGGGATGCCAAGTTACTCTGGCAAGATCGGAAGCAGATACTCTGTCAAGGTTTAGCATCTGTGTTGCCACATGTAAACCTTTGTCGGCACTCTGTAACCCTAGCCCCCACCGTGCATATATGGGGGGAGGGGGGGGGGGGGGGTACTGACGCCGAATGCGAGATGACTGAACTCAGATCCAATCGCTAGTACATAGCGACGCCATGGACATGAGTCTAAACCCCATCGATAATGGAAAAATTCTACATTGTCACAGACCGATTTCTGATGTGAAGACCTCTAGAGAAACAGAGGCAATAACCGTCATCGATAGCCACCTCCCTTGGCAATGGTCTGTGTCATTCCTCTGTTTCCCTATAGTCTAGCTCATCAATTATGGTTATTTTTCTACCAACCATTTCCTCTAAGCTATTTTTTGCCTAGAATATATAATTTGTAGTGCAGTAAAATGTCACACTACACAAGCACTAAAACAATAACATATTTTATTCATGCATATCACAGACAATTGTCAATATTACATTTCCATCATAATATAACTAAGTACAAATACTCATGTGGACAACAACAATATCTCACTAGACCTATCGTGCAACATCAGTTTTTTCCAACATGTCATGCATGATACTATATATCATTCTTCCATCCTGGCAAGTCTTAAAACTCCACCACAAGCCACATCACATTTTGACTTGTCTCGTGTTGCCATTTTTTGTGACTTTTTTTTGCTCGTCCTTGTGCCCTGGGCTCGTCGGAATAATAAGGAAAGCAACCAGTGATAGTGGTTCTGACCCCTTCCTCTATGGAAGCTTGTTTTTATGCATAGTGACTAGGGTAGACCGTTGTCATTACAGTCGTCATGTAGCTAAGCTAAGAGCATCGCTGGGTAGCTAAGCTAAGAGCATCGCTGGGTTGATACGGGGCAACTTTCTATGATAATTTGATGGGGTAGTGCTGCGTCTTTGTGTCGTTTGCCGGTATTCTGTGGGTGCTCTTGGCAGACGAGCTTCTACGGACGCGTGTGCGCTGCGGCACTTGCTAGTATTATTTTAACAACCACATTTTCTAGTTAGCATATGTTACCTCAAACAATTTGCTAAACATGAATTCTGGTGTTCTTTCTATAGAGTTGCTCCTCCTCATAAATAATTTATGTCTTGTGCTAAATGTAAAGTATCCAATCTTTCTTCTTGATATTTCCTAATAATCTGTAAATTATATCCACTAGTTTTTGGTAGGAGAAAACAATCCTGTTAAATGTGATAAAATAAAACATGAAGTCCTAGCAATCCATAGATTAATTTGTGACACTCTCATAAATCATACTACCTTTGTTTCAAAATGTAAGCCTTTTTAGCGGTTCAATTTAAACTACCAGAAAGACTTATATTATGGAACAGAGGTAGTACTATACGCGTGCTTGTGTTTGTTTTAATATCCTTAAACATCTTGGTAGAGATATCTAATGTGTACGGCCTAACGTTTATAGACTCTATCTAGTGTATGATTAAGCTTAAGAAAATATGATGCTCCAAATGAGAAGTTTGTGGCCGAATATTTAGTATGCTTCTTTACTTTTTCCATGTGAGTTGTTTCTTACATTTTCTAGTGGGTTAAATAATTATTGAGAGTGCCTAGATCTTAGGCGTTCGAGAACTTCTTATGTCTAACTCACTGACATTATTATACTATTTGTGCTAACTCTCAGTTGTAATCTAGTTGCAATTTATAAAACTTGTACTAATTCTCAGTTGCACCCTAGTTACAACTCATTGAATTCTCAGTTACACCCTAATTGCAACTCATGTATAACTCCTACATTACACGAATCATGTTGTAATGTTGTGCACGATGTAATGACTGCGACCTAATAAGTTCTTACGCGACTGAGAACTAGCAAATCCGATAATTATGTCATACTAGCTATGTGCATGTTATGTACTTGGTTTTGAAGCATCGTCTGTTTCGCTTGACGTCTCGACCAAAACCAGTACCTACATCGATCTCCTCTTGAATAGATCAATGTCACAAATTTTCAACTTCTCCACACATGCAATTTGATTATTTATATGCTCGCCTGTTGGGATGCTTTCGATCTTCATGAGCTCTCCCATGTGAACTTTATCCAAAAGAGAGAACCCTTGGGCAAAGATAATGAGGAAAACAGATACGTTGTGTTTTGATTAACAACCAAATTAGTACAACAACCAAAAGGAAGCATGGTGGTTGATCCTTCCGGTTCTGCCCTTCTCCTTCAACCAACTCATCCATTGCGCCCTAGTGAGAAATAGCCACTCACCTCCTTTGGTACGATGGAGTAGCCACTCATCCAACTCATCCAGCGCTACCCTTGGTGTACTCCTCGCCTTCTTGGTCCATGTCATCCCATAGATCCCAAGGCTCGAGTGCAATGCTTATCTTCATGACACATATGGTGTATTCATTGTACTCCCAGCGAAGGGAAGTCGCCTTGTAGATAGCAGTCTCCTAGATATGCAAAACCTCTCCGCTATCTCATCATTGCGGCGATCTCCGGTTACTAGGAAACCATCAAGGGTTAGACACTGATTGTTGGACCAACGGCGGTCTACACTAGTTTGGTGCAACCCATGCGATCATGTGTAAACCCTAAAGCCAGATCAAGAGATTTTGCCATAACAACTCTATTAGAGTATAGGTCGGTGGCCAGTTGTGCCCTAGCCGAACCGGCCTCCCCTCTCTCCTATTTGAATTGTAACTCTATCTCTATCAGTCTTGAAGTCCAAGTCGGTTTGTAATCTATATAAACAACCCATTGAGGCACATATCAGTACAGTTATTATTCTCCAATTGTCTCCAATTATCATGGTATAAGACACCTAGGTTTCTGCCCTCGGCATGACACCGCCGCCCCGACCGACTCGGCCCCTCTTCACCACGGCCGAGTTCCGCGACGCTGGTTGTAACACCCTCGAATCGGCCCTATGCAAGTTTTAGCGCTTCCCGCCAAACCCGCATAGAAACGATTCAAGGACGCCCACCAGGCACTTTCGTGCGGGTGGAAAACAAAGTAATACCATTACACATTAGTCCACGATGGAACCCATAGAACATATATATACAACAACGAATCCATGAGTCAAGAATACAGATATACTATACAAATATTCAAATCACCTTGAAATGATAGAGGGTCCGACTACGGACAAGATGCGAATGTGGCTAAGAGCCCTGAAGAATAACCAATGGCGTCCATAACCCTGCCCAGGCCAAGCCGGAAGGGTAACCCTGCTAACGACGTCGATCTCAAACCTGCTAAAACAAAAGGGGTGCCGACAAAGGCAAAGGAAAAAGAGGAGCGTCAGTACTGAGGCCAGTACACGGCGATGCTAGAATTCGGCAGCTCTCGCCTACATAGATATGGTGGACTGAAGCGGCAGCGCAGCAGCACTAAACAACCTTTAGAGACTCAGTACAACTATCGGCTATTAGAGAGGGATAAGAAAGACCTATTCGGATCCAACCTGATACTAACACCAATCATACCCATCCTGGTATTCCCCTCGAGACCAAACAAGGAAGTCAAACCAAGGAACTCACACAGTTGGCAGTTTTACTCATTCCGTTATAGTTGCAGCATTTACTAGTCAGATATATAGCATGAGTCATCCTGATAGCATAAGTAGTGGACAATTTTAGTTAACAATTCCGTTGTAGTTGGAACATTTACTAGTCAGATATAATTGTCCCGAGGAATCCCAAAACCCAACAGTTGTTGGCACTTTTATCACATTCCATTGGAGTTGCAATACTTACTAGGCAGGTACAGCATGTCACAAAACAACCCCAGATCCACCAGTTGTTGGCATTTTAATATCCATTCCGTGATAGTTGAATCTGATTACTAGTCATATATTAAGTCAAGTTTATAGCACTACTTTAGTTATGCTTGTCTATGATCGAGATACTGTGCTCCAAGTCGTCCATAACCGCGGACGCGGCTTTCAGAAAGTTTTACCCTGCAGGGGTGCACAAATAGCAACACACACACGATCGACCTCGGAAAAACCAAATCAAAACCCAACGAGGCTTTCACGACAAAGCAATCACAGGATTCATACAATATTTCAGGGGGCCACCCCACTAAGCTACCCGCAACGAAGTTGGACGGCTCCGGAACGGACCCAGGGTTTGTGTCAATGGCTGTAAACGACTGGGAACTCGAAAGTGTGATTGGGCTTGTCGATACCGCGAAAACGTTCCACGATCCAAAATAGTACAGGTACTCCACGCACAGTCTTAAATAAAGCAGTAACATGGCATAAGTACATGATAGTAATAAAACCCCAAACTAGTTTGTGGCCCCAAGAAATAAGAAATGAATCAAGCTCTGGCTAAGGGGGATTCATAGACTCTCCCGTATGTGGATAGTGCAAATAGTCAAGGAACAGGTATCAAGTACTCGGGGTCCTACGGGACACAAGTGAGCGTGGAAGAACCAAATAACATCTACTGCCCACCAATGCCTCTGCATTAGTTATATCTAGCATTTTAATAGTTGTATTTAAAGTCATGATCATCTCCATCATAAACATCTGCCAGCATTCCAACAACTGTGGTACTCGTCAACACGAGATTGCACCTGAGCAAGCAACTACGACTCGCAAGGCCAGCTATCTACCAAACAACAGGTATTAGGAGGTGTCCATGGCAATATAGAGGCTGCACGGGATATAACTGGTGCACGGAAACTAAAGCATCGCGACACGGATAGCAATAGATCAACAGGAGGAAATAAAGACTATAAATGCAAAATAGGTAGAAGGGGGAGAGATGCTCGCCTGGGAAACACTGCCGACGGATCATATCCGGAGAACTTGTCGATACTCGCATCAACTCATCGGCCTAATCCGCGAAGAAGCAAACACTAGAAGAAACACCGGATGCAATATTTAATACTACGGCAGAAGATCCGGCATGCTTATGATATGATGCAGATGCGGTGCAATTAGACCGTATTAAGCGGAACCGGGGTCCCGACAATTAATTAATAGGTTCGAGTTATTTATAAACCCCACAATTTAAATGTTGAATTAACAAGGCGAACAGGGCATCGGTTCGCTACACAAATTTAAATGGGACCAATATGAGACTAGAAAAGCCTGCATATAGTCTCCATATTTAATTTAGGTGAATTGCCGAAAGGCCCCAAACACCCACAATATGCATGCAAGGATGAACGATTTAATATGCGACAGTTTATAATGTCATATTATAAAAATAGGGGCTTAGGGTCACACATCTGGATTCGGAAGATCTTGGGTTCCGGGGGTCCGGGGTTCGACGGGGATCGGTCTCGGCGGGAACGTTCTCGGACAACGGAGTAGATCTTGTCGCATGTGACGAAGAACTCGGGTTCGGAAGGAGGTCTTGGCGTTCCGATGGATCGGTCCTCGGGGTTGAAGAACTTGGCGCGCCAGGGTTCGGTCTTCGGATCTTGGGTCGGGCCGTCGGTTTGCCGGGGCTGAAGGACTTGGCGTCCGAGAGACGATCTTGGCGTTTCACATCGACGATCTTCGGGTTCCATATGGGCGATCTTGCCACCCAAGAAGGCGAACTGGGTGCTCGGATCCATTTGGTTCCATGTCGATTATCTTGGGGATCCGACTTCGGGTGTCGGTGGAGAACTTGGATCTCGACGCCTATGCGTTGTAGCGTGTCGGTGAAGTTGGTATAGCGCTAGGGCCGCGTCGCTAGAGGTGAAGATCCTGGTGGAAGGCATCTGTATGGACATGGTCACTGGCCGGACATGGCATCGGAAGATGAGGCAGAACAAAGAAACACCCCAACATTAGTGCGCACCAACAACAAAAACAGGTCTCCCACGCCACGTTACCCACAACATGACAGGAGCATACTCCACCGTGGTGTGCTCACACGGAGACTACCGGCGACGCAAGTAGAGCAGAGGCGCCAGGAGGAACAAGGCGGTAGGGCTTTGTGTAGCTCCTGGCGCCGGAGACGGCTTCCACGGCAACGAATAGGTGCGGGTCGGAGCAGGGGCGTGGCAGGGGGACACGGCCATGGAAGAGGGGCAGTGGCGATCGGAGACGACTTGTAGAGGCGCGAGGTGGACGGCGGTTGAGGAGCGGCGGGTGGCCAGAGGGCGACGGGCTCGCGGAGACGCGCAGAGGCGGCCGGGGTCGCGGTTGGTGGAGCCAAGGGGGCGGCCCCCGTGGCAGGGCGAGGCGGAGCTTGGTCGCAGAGGCGGCCCGACGGCGGGGACGGCGAGGCCGACACAGGTCCTGCGAGGCGGGCAACGGCGGCCCGCTGAAGAGGGATGCAGCGTGAGGTAGGGCGAGCATGGCGTAGACGTGGTCGGGCGGAGGACGGCCGTAGGAGGAGGCGGGCTTGGCAGGACGGACTCCGGTGAGGTCTGGCTCGAGGAGGCTCACGGGAGAGGCGAGGCGCAGGGGCGGAGCCGAGGCGAGGAGGGCCGTGGCGGTGGACAGGGGCGATCTAGGGCCACGTGCTGCAGGGGAGCACCAGATTGAGAGAGGGGCGCCACTGGCAACGGGGGATGGGGGTCGGGCTCGGGAGAGGGAGGAAGATGAGGGGAAGAGGCGAGGCAGAGATGGAGGGGACCGCGGTAGGGAGCGCGTCGGGGTGGTGGGCTCGGCTGTCGGTGGAGCAGGTGGGGCCGGGTAGTTGACTGCGTCGGGTGGGGTGCGAGGCCAGAGGAGCGGTCGGGGGTTGGTGGCGTGCTGCGCGTGTGTGCGTGCCAGGGTGGGGCGTGGTGGGTCCAGCTGCATGCGGCGGGGTGGGGACAGGTGAGGAGTGGTTGGACAGGTGCGGGCGCTGGGTGTGTGGCTCTGCTTGCTGCGTCGCACGCGCGTGTGTGCTGCGGCGGCGGTAGGGGGTATTGGAGAGGGGATCGGGGGTAGGTGGGGATTAGGGTTTGGGGTGGCCTAGCGAGCTGGGCCTCGGGCCTGGCCGGCTGGGTTGCCCCTAAAAAAAACTTAAACTTTATTTTATTTTTAAAACAGACTTTTGTAATTTATTTTTAGGCAAATAAAATATCCAGGAAGACCTGGTTTTATGATTTGAAATTAAAGGAGGCTAATTAGAAAACAAAATAGGGTTTTTGCAAAGTTCTTTTATGAACAAACATGCATGATGATGTCATGATGATGCACAAAGTAGAAACATCGAGCGATTTTCTGGTAGTGGTTTTAGCGGGGCGCCACACTGGTGCCCCTACTTCTCCCTCTACCTCCTCTACAACCACCCAACAAATCTATCCCCAACTCCCTCAGATCTCCCTAGTTGACACCATCGCCGACGTCTCCCCCTTCATCCCGATCTCACTTGATCTCGGCGCCCACAACTAATACCATTAGCGCCACCTATTCACCATCCACCTCGGCCGCTGCGGCCTTCGCCACCACATTAATCCCTCCTACCCTCCGCAGCTCGCCGATCCTCGTTGGGTAAAAGATGGTCTCGCCATCATCCAGTGGATCTACACCCGCATCTCAACGGAACTCTTCAACCTGGTCTCCTCCGATGATGCCACCGCTGCCGAGCTATGGGCTTCTCTTCAATAGCTGTTCCAAGACAAGTCCGATGCGCGCATCCATGCCCTCAACACCGAGCTCCGCACGACCACCCAGGGAGATGCCCCGATCACCGTTTTCTGCCAGCGGATCAAGGCCATCGGCGATGAGCTCCGTGAACTTGGCGATCACGTCAAGGATCACACCCTCATCAATTCCCTCCTCGTCGGTCTCGGTGACCAATTCAAGAAGCAACAATCCTTCATCCCCATGCTCAAGCCCTACCCAATCTTCAAAGAGGTCCACTCCCTGCTCCAGCAAGAGGAAAAGAACCAAGCATGCAAGGCGCATCGGCCGTAGCAGGTGTTCCATGCTGACGCCCCTCTACCGCGGGAGCCTGTCGCGCCCCTACCTCCTACCGCGGCAGTAGCGGCTCCTTCACCGCCCCTAGGCTGGCGTCCGAGCCCCAACTACATGGGCAATAATCCGATCTACCGGCCTCCTCAACCTCGTCCTGCTAGCCCTGCACCTGCTCCGTCATCAACCACTCGATCATCCCTAGCTCCAACGACGTGGCCTCCTTAGCATGACCCCTGGACTGGTCTTGTGCAAGATTGGTCGATGCCCTGGTCAGCCCCTTCGCCGTATGGTGCCCCTCCTGCATACACGGGCACGTGGAGCCCCGGTCTTTTCCCAACAACCGGCTCCCCTGGGCTCCTCGGACCCAGGCCGCCAGCGCACGTCTACACCGCCACTGCTACACCACCTCCTGGCGTGCCAGGACTCCTACCACACTACTAGACCATGTCGACCTCCTACGGCAACATCTAGGCCCCGTACGCATACAACCAGCTACCACCTCTCCCCTATGTGAACATGTAAGCTCCTGGCCCCTCTGCTCCTCCACAACAGCCAGCCTGGGACCAAGCTGCCTTCATCAACGCCATGAACAATTTTACCCTAAATAACGAAGGTACGGATTGGATTTTCGATTCTGATGCATTCTCGCATATGTCTTCAAATATGAATTTGCTGTCAGCTTGTTTTCCCTCAGTTTTCTCTACAATCACCATTGGCGATGGCTCAACAATTCCTGTTTCTTGCACTGGCAATTCTTACATATCTTCTTTTAATGCCAATTTTCTTCTACGCAATATTCTTGTTGTCTCTTCCTTAATCAAAAATCTTATCTCTGTTCGACAATTCTGCATTCACAATAAAGTTATTCTGGCTTTTGACCCTTTTGGTTTGTCTGTGAAGGATCTGAAAACGTGGGAGGTTCTCGCTCGGTACAATTTGAAATAGCACGGACGATCTTTATCCACTTCATGGCATGCCTACATCCACCCCCGTGCCATGCTTGCACAAGTTGATTTGTGGCATCATCGTCTAGGTCACCCAAATAAAACCACTCTGTCGTCTTTGCTTTAAGAATTTTGTATCCCTAGTTCTAGTATTCCTGATAATCCCTCTCTCTGTAGTGCCTGTCAATGCGACAAACATGTTAGATTACCCTTTAAAACCTCTACTACCATTAGCACGTTTCTGTTTGAGTTACTTCATTGTGATTTATGGACCTCTCCAGTTCCTAGTATTTTTAGTTATAAATATTATCTTGTGATCTTGGATGATTATTCTCATTATATTTGGACTTTTCCTATTCGTGCTAAATCTGAAGTGCATTCAACTTTTCTAAATTTTTGACAGTATGTTCTCACACACTTTGGCTTTCCAATTCAATTAATTCAATGTGATAATGGTCGTGAATTTAACAACAATCAAAACCGTAACTTCTTTCTCTCTCAAGGCATTCTTTGTTTTTCGTATCCTTATACATCTTCTCAAAACGGTAAAGCTGAACGTTCTCTTTGTTTCATTAACAATATTCTCTGTACATTACTTTTACAAGTTTCTCTTCCTTCTCGTTTTTGGGCTGAAGCTCTCCGCACCGCCATGCTACTTCTAAATATTCGACCGACCAAAACTTGCCCACTTTATTCGCCTTTTCAATCCTTTTTTCTCTCCCATCCCGACTATTATTTTTTGCGTGTTTTTGGCTGCCTTCGCTTTCCCAACACTGCTTCTACCGCCTCCAACAAACTAGAACCACGTTCACTACCTTGCATTCACCTTGGTCTTTCTGATGATCACAAAGGATATCGTTGTTTTGATCCCCCTTCTGGTCGTGCTCTTGTGTCTCGCCATGTTACCTTTGATGGAAATACTTTTCCTTACGCCGCCACCAAAACCACACCACAAACCCCACCAACCAACGCCACCACCAAAACCTCTCCCTCAATCCATCCCGCAGTCATCTCTGCCGCGGCATAATTTTGCCCTGTTTCACTGCCGTGACAGACTTTAGCCCCGTTTCTCTGCCTCTGCACTCCGCCACACCCCAGTCTCCTGCCGCGATAGATTTTTCTGCCAATCCGCTGCCACGGTAGCTTGCCGCACCACACACCCCTGCAATGGCAGATTTTATCGCCGATTCTCTGCCACGACAGACCCCCAAGCACCCCACTCCTTCCTACTCCGTGTCAGCCACCGAAACACTTACCCCTACAACCGAGCCCTCCTCCACACCACCACTACCACCTAATGCTATACCTATCCAACCACATACAAACGATCATGTAATGTGCACACATGGCAAACAGGGGTTTCTTCTCCCTACTAAATGCCTAAATCTCACAGCCACCCCCACAATTTCCCCTATACCAACCTCCTATAAACACGCTCTTCTTGATCCTCTTTGGTTTTCAGCTATGCGTGGTGAATTTAATGCCCTTCAGCAAAATAATACATGGACTCTTGTTCCAAAACCATCTGGTGTTAATGTTGTTTTAGGCAAATGGTTTTTTTGACATAAGTTTCAAACTGACGGTACTCTTGCTTGTTACAAAGCTCGATGGGTTTGTCACGGTTTTTCCCAGCAACATGGCATTGATTTTGATGAGACTTTCTCTCCTGTTGTCAAACCAAGCACTATTCATGTTGTTCTTAGTCTTGCTGTTTTCTCCTCTTGGTCTATTCATCAACTTGATGTTAAAAATGCTTTTCTTCATGGAACTCTTAATGAAATAGTCTATTGTCAGCGACCCTATGGTTTTGAGCATCCCTCTTCCCCAATCTAGTTTGTCTACTCAAAAAATCTCTTTATGGCCTCAAACAAGCTCCTCGTGCCTGGTTTCAACGTTTTGCCACCTTTATTCAAACAATTGGTTTTCTTCCTTCAAAATCCGATTCCTCTTTATTTATTTTTCGATCTTCTGAACACATGGCCTATCTTTTGATTTATGTTGATGATATCATTCTCACTGCTAGTTCTGACTCTTTTCTCCACCATATAGTTTCTTCTCTTAATCGTGAATTTTCCATGACTGATTTTGGTCCTCTTCATCATTTTCTTGGTGTTAATGTCACTCGCACAACATCCACACTTTTCCTTTCTCAACGACAATATCTTTTAGATTTGCTTACTCATTCTGGTATGTCTGATTGTCAACCCTCTCGCACTCTGGCCGACATTGGTGCAAAATTGTCGGCTGATGGTGATCCTCATTCTGATCCCACTTTCCATCGTAGTATCAGAGGTGCCCTTCAATATTCCACTCTTACTCGTCCCAACATCTCTTATTCTGTTCAACAAGCTTGTCTTTTTATGCATGATCCTCGTGCATCTCATCTGGCTCATGTCAAACACATTCTTCACTACCTTAAAGGCACTCTCGACCATGGTCTTATTAATTCTTTCTCTCCAACAAGCTTGATAGTTTATTCTGATGCAGACTGGGCAGGTTGTCCAGACACTCGACGGTCCACATCTGGATTTTGTGTTTATTTGGGTGATAATCTTGTTTCTTCGTGTTCTAAAAGGTGGGTAACAGTTTCCAGGTCTTCTGCTGAGGCTGGGTATATGTCGGTTGCTCATGCCGTGGACGAGGCGGTGTGGCTGCGTCAACTTCTCGCTGAGCTTCATTGACCACTTGAGCGTGCTACAATCGTTTATTGTGATAATATTTCTACAGTCTACATGGCTTCCAATCCAGTTCAGCATCGTCGCACAAAGCATATTGAGATTGACATACACTTCGTTCGTGAGAAGGTGGCTCTTGGCGAAGTTCGTGTTCTTCATGTTCCTACAAGTCCTCAATTTGCTGATATTTTTACCAAAGGGCTCCCGACCGCATCCTTCATCGACATACTCTCTAGTCTCAACATCGTTACTCCTCACGTTGAAACTGCGGGGGATATTAGAGTATAGGTCGGTGACCGGTTGTGCCCTAGCCGAACCGGCCTCCCCTCTCTCCTATTTGAATTGTAACTCTATCTCTATTAGTCTTGGAGTCCAAGTCGGTTTGTAATCTATATAAACAGCCCATTGAGACACAAATCAATACAGTTATTATTCTCCAATTGTCTCCAATTATCAAACTCGCCAAGGTGGCCTGCCTTTGCCATTGCTTTACATAGGAGATTTGACATTGACCTCGCGTCACGAGCACAACACCTCGGAGAAATATGATTCTAGCTATATCACAGTGCATTGTTTCAGTGAGTTTCATTACGTATAAATTGAACATGGATTTTTAAAACATAATGAAACTTGGCAGCACAAATCGTAAAGCAGTGAATGGACGACACAAACATGCACGTGCGCCAGAATCGCCGAGTTCCAACACCATGCCTAGTGCTAGCGCGACACAAACAGGTTTAGGATCCACCTCTAACACGCAGGATGATAAGATCGACAATCTGTTACAAATTCAGCCCAAGAACCTACTCCACAATGTGTTTATTCCTATATATGGACAAATTAAACAAATATAAACTCACAAGAGCGGTGCAGAAGTAAAAGAAGAACAAGAATTATAAAGACAAAGACCCAAACTCTCTGTTGTCAAATTTTGAATCCATGGCGCGAACGTGCGCCTCTCCACCGGAGAAGCTGCTTGATCCTAATCACCAACGCGGTTCCGGCGGCAGGCTGACGTCAAAGGCGCCAAGCTGGTACCTGACGTAGCAGCTGTAGGCCTTGACGGCGCCGCCGGTCTCGTTGGTGAACAAGCTGCTCAGCCGCCCGGTCACGGAGGAGAGGCACCTGGCGCACTCCGTCGTGCCGAGGTCCCTCGTGCACTGCGCCAGCCCGTAGACCAGCGACGCCGCGTCGTAAGGCGTGGTCGCGTTCGCCACGCGAGACGGCGAGCTCGCGGCCCGCCCTGCGAGGTCGGTCATGAGCGGGAGCCACGCGTCGCGCATCCTCTCCGGGTCGATGGCCGTGCCCGTAGCGGTCACGTAGAAGGCCACCTCGAGGTCGGCGTCGGAGAAGGACGGCGTCGGCGAGTACCGGAGCACGCAGGCGTCGTACGCCGCGCGCACGTTCCGGCTTCCCGGGCACACCGTCCTGATCCCGGCCGGAGCTCCGGCGAGGCATTCGTGGCACTCCCTCGCGTTACGGTCCGCGTAGCACATGGTCAGGCCGAAGACTTGGTCGGGTGCACGCCCCGCCGTGCCGTTGGAGAACCAGCCGTTGAAGGCGGCCGCCACGGGGAGGCCGGCGAGGAGATGGTCGAGGTTCTTCTTGTACTGGCTGCCGTCGGTGTAGTTATCAGCAGTCGAGCAGGAAGGCGCGAACGGCAGCACGTCCTGACCGACCGCCGCCGCGCAGAGCAGCGCAATGACGGAGAGGACCAGAGGGAGACGCTGGGAAGAAGCCATGCATGGACGGTGGCTGGCTGGAAGAGGATCGAACACTAGGCTTCCAGTTCCAGGACGATCAACAAGCTGTTTCGTTTCCTAATTTGCTGCCGATCAGTTTCTTTATATAGGAAGATTTCGCATGATCTCCTATATCACTCCGCGGCTGAATCTTATAATATACAGGTTCAAATCAAGATCGGCGACTTGGAAACATGTCTTAAGGAGATAGGTAAATATATTTGGACTGCGGAACATGTCTTTACACTTTTATTTTAGTGATGCACTTAGGCGACGAATTCTTGTGCTCAGAAGTTGTTGGCCCAGACCTGACAGTACTTTCGTCGGGACGTTGCGACGAGACAACCAGCGACAAACGCGTAACTTATCGAGTGCTTTCCGACAAAACACACACGCAGCTTGATTGATTATATGGTGGATTGAATACACGTACGTATTAGCTAGCCTAGACTAGATTGCTTTCCTAGCTAGCTAGTAAGTCAGATACGCAGCAGCAAAACGCTGGACACGGCGAGTTACCAGAGGCGCGTATCGCGCCTTGTATTATCTCTCTTTATTTCTCAATCGCACTATTGATTACAAGGGTACTACACATGTATATATAGTAGTTTTGTTGTATCTAGCCTAGTAGAATTAGAAGTACTCCTAATTCTTATCTTAGTCGGCTACACAAAACCTACTCGATACGACTCTGTATACACGCATACAGTGATTATTGCTAACAATCACTCCCTAAGCACTGTGTGCACCTCTTTACATCCATCTGGGTCCCAAATGCGTCAACTGCTTCTTGTCGACGTTATCCTTGGCATTGCTTTCGCCGTTTCAGGTAGCTTCCAGGTCACCGACTTTGCTTTTGTCGGCTTGTCTTCCGCTTGACGCCAACAATCCTCCTTATCCGCGTCATCAGTCTTCACCGGTTCCTTGATGAATAGGCATTGCTTCTTGTGCTTCATCTTTACCGGATTACTGACTGTCCGAAGTCCTTTTTTCGGATAGTAGTCCAACACGCGTTTCATGCGTGCTCGTATCGGTCGTAGTCGTCTCATCTCCAGTGCAGTCGGAGGCATCACGACATACTCTTCTGCGCCCGACACAACACTTTTCTCTACACTTGCGGATCCTTCACTTTCTGGCTGAGGTACCATGTCGCTCTCTCGCGACTCGCCTATGTGATCTCGTCGAAGTACTTTCTCGCCGGGATTCACGCAAGCGCGCACGTAGCAACTATTAGCAAAGCTAGCTAGCTCCTTGCCTTGTGGATACACCTCTCGCCGATTCTTTTGGCCATCATGCACCCATGTAGGAGCTAGCTCAGGTATAGCTAAATCAATCAACTCTGCACTCGATTGATCAGCCGTAGGCATATAACGTGCCTCCCCTTCCCTTGAATTTTTTGCTAGGATCTTTGCTTCCAGCTTATCTAGTACAGTCCAAACTGGAAATCCTTTGTCTTCTGACCCGGTTAAAAGAGCACTACAACTGCTCTCGTCCGGCCTTCTTTCTGGGCTGGAGAGCCCTATTCCTTCTAGGTCCACATGCACAGGTGCAACACGAGCTGGGATTTGTCCTCCTGGAGTCTGCTTTGTGCAACCATGCAGAATCGAGCCTCCTGGCCTGCTCGGCTGCCCACCAGGCCACGCGCCAACGACCATGCTTCCGGTCGCCTCACATGGTTTCCCTTTCTCGTCTGACTTGCTGCTGCCACCAGACGCATCGTGTTCCACTCCAGGTGTGCGAGTACTTTCCGCGCGTGGAGTGAATCGACTAGCTGCGCTCGTGGTAACACCTTTCGATTGATCAAAATTGGCAGCAAGCTCCACATCACCATAAGTAACGTGAAAAGTTGGATATCCTGATTTATTGTAGCCCCAATTCCATAACTCGCCTTTTTCAAAGATTATGTCGTCCCTGACAATCACCTTATTGGTATAAGGATTGCACAAGCGGTATGTCTTTGAGCTTTCATAGCCTATCATGATCATTGGAGTACTCTGATCCGCCAAATTGCTTTTATGCCCGGACTCCGTCTTGACATGTGCCACACATCCAAAAGTGCGAAGATGATCAACCGAGGGCTTTCTCCAATACCATGCTTCGTACGGAGTCATACCAAGCATACTCCTGGCCGGTGCCCTATTCAGCAAATAGACTGCCGTGTTGACTGCCTCACCCCAGAACTTTCCTGGCAAGCCTTTGCTCTTCATCATGCTCCTCGCCAAGGCCACCACGGTTTTATATTCACCACCCCAAGCTGTGCGTAGGGATTTTTGCTTCCCCTCCGCCTCGACCTCTCCGGTTTTCTTGATCTTCTCGAATGCATGTAGAGCTTGATCCTTATTTTTCAGCAACACAATCCACATGTATTGACTATGATCATCCACCACAAGCATGAAGAATTCATTGCTGGACGGGGTTACGGGTGAAATTGGACCGCATACACCGCCATGAACGTGTCCCAAAGCTTCACTTGCCTGAACCATGGCTTCAAGTGGCAACGGGGCACTCCGTTCCTCGTGATCCACACACGGTAGATCGTGATCCACTTCTTCCACAATCTCCGTAGCCGGTGATGGAGGATCATCCTCATCCTTCAGCTCAGTTACTTCGAGCATCAGCATCATCGGTCCATCATCTCCTTCCTGGGCGATGAGAGCCCTCTCCTTCAGCGGTTTCTTGCAATCCTTCTTGAAGTGACCGAGCTCGCCGCAGTTATGACATCTTACTTTCTTAATGTCAAACTTCCTCCGCAGCGGAGCGTCGTCCTCGTCCTCCCCTGCGATATACTTTTTTGCTGGGCGAGAAGCTTCTTTATCACTCCTGCTTCCGGATCCTTGATCGCCCTTTTCTTTGGCGACCACCGCCTGCCACTGGGCACGGGTAAGCATCACGTGCTCTTCCGGTACCGCATCACCGTAGGTGATCTTCATCCGCTCGTCATGAGCCTTCAATCGTCCAACCAGATCATCCGTCGTGAGAGTCTTGAGATCAACGCACTGCTCGATCGCCGACACAACGGACAAGTAACGCGGTGGCGTCGCGCGAAGGAAACGCCGAACGACTGAGATCTCTTCGAGCTTCTTGCCGAGCGCGCGAATCCCATTGACCAAAGTGGCTACCCTCGAGGCAAACGCGTCCAGCGTCTCGTCTCCTCCCATCTCCAGATTCTCGTACTTCTTCTGCAAGGTTTGTAGGGTTGCCTCGCGGACACGCTCATGCCCAAGATTTAGCGTCTTGAGCGCCTCCCACGCCTCCTTTGCATATTTCTTCGAGATCAGGTGCTGCATCACGTCCGCCGGCATCACCGAGCCGATGGCCGTGAGTGCCTGCCGGTCCTTGTGGTACTTCGACGCGCCCTTCTTGAACTCGTCGCCGCCGGGATCGACAGCTTCCCATAGATCGTTGGACTCCAGCGCCCACTCCATCTGGGTCGCCCACATCGTGTAGTTGTCGCGGTTGTACCGTGGGTACTGCGTCATCACCTACGTGGCAAATTCTTTAGTCGCACCGGAATACTCGCCCACATCCATCGTCGTCGTGACCTCCCGTTACTAGGAGATCCTTCACGAGGCTCTGATACCAATTGTTGGCCCAGCCCCGACAATATTTTCGTCGGGACGACGTCCCGCAACAGCCCCTGCCGCCGAGTACTTTCCGACGAGTGACGACGAAGCCCTTCCGGCGAGACGTGCACGAACCCGATCACTTCCGGTGAGATGCAGATCAATCCGCTTGAATTGCTCACGTACTGCAGCTAGCTTTGATCTAGGTAATCGATCTAACTAGTACTTCTTCAACAGCACACGAGAATCATTGGATAGCAACACGCACGTGTCGTGCGTTGTTTTTTAAATTTCTTTCTCAATCTCATGTTTTTTAAATTTCTTTCTCAATCTCACTTCAGGACACGCTTACAGGGACAGGTGGTGTATATATACACGCTTAGCTTAGCTAGAGTATCAGTCGGCACTTCTATCCTAATCGGACACAAGCACGTATACTACTAGGACACAAGTACGTATACTACTAAGACCTACTTTGGACAGAACTCACACAGGCACTACTACTCGTATACGACTCGTATACGCGACGCCGTGCCGGTGCGGGAGACCCGGAGTGCTTATTCCTAACAGAAGTCAGAACAAGTCCGATAGTCTTTGCTCCAAAGTGTACTAAATCCTATTAAGTTCAGATAATATAAGAGCAAGTTCTTCGGAAGACGCATGTTTCTAGTAGTAGGTCAGCAGAAGCTGAGAGCTTGGATCACGAGTCACGACATGGTAAAAGCCGTGGCGTTGGGAATAGTCTGGGACGCCGTCATAGCCTGACTATTCGTCAGCATTCGATTCTTTGCTTCTCCCAAGGAGGGATTTGGTGTAAATATGACCACTTCTCCATGGAACCGCAGCGCTTCGTCATATATAAAACCCTGGCGTCGCACCGTATCTGAATGATCCACAAGACGGTACGAGTAAGATAGCTCCAAACAGGGCCGGTCCTGACATTTCGGGGGCCCAGGACGAAACTAAAATTTAGACCTCTTATTATATTTTTTATGGATATATGAGATAATGAAAAATAAATAACAATATTTATATGATACCTTAAAATTTCCTTCAAAAATTCCTAGAAGCAAAGCCCGTGACGATGGAATGAATATCAATATCGTCCACTAACTTCTTCTAGATGCATAGAGTCGCCAAACCATTTCACCTCTCCTGAGACATTATAGATCTCAAATAGTTCTTTAATAATTTCAACTTTAAAAAGCTTCTTTCAGCTGATGCAACAGTCACGGGTATAGTAAATAAGATTCAATAAGCGATACAAATATTAGGATGAAAATATGCTTCCCCTGACAAACTCAAAAAGCTCCATAGCAGACATTGATGTATTTGGCAAAGTGAACTTCATAACACTTAACTCAAAAATAAGTGCATTTAACGCAACATCACATATATCAAGTTTATCGTTTGTACCAGGCCGAGTAAAAGTTTTTGCAAATGTAGTGCAATGTTCTTTCAGTTGAGAACCATCCGATGCCTTCAAAGATGTCAAACTTATTAAAAAACCAAATATACTTTTGAATGACTGGAGTTCTTCAAATCTGTGCTAAGAATTCTAATCAGAATTAAAATTTAAGAACTAAGAATTAGGGCATAACCAGCAGAGACATTGGCGGGAGCGGACCACTAAACCAGCAGCTAGGCGGTCGATCGTCTCGTCGATGGTCTGGCCTTCGCGCCTGGCATCGATCATCGAGGGCCTTGAGGCTCCCCGCTCCCGTATCCCGATCCGATATTCTGATCTAGTGGAGGCAATAGGACTTAGACAGGAGGCGTATGATCAATTGTTGGTTCCGTTTGTCTGAGAGGAAGCGAAGCGACCGACACCGTATAGGACTAGGAGTCGAGTGGTTGGCCTCAGACTCGGCCTCGCCCTGTACCCTATCAATCGCCTCGGCTCAGAGTCTACAACAGCGAAAAAGGGCCCAATTAATCCACCAGCCCAGTAAAAAAAATATTTTTATGATGTATACTAGGTCTGCCTATATAGCATATTTTTAGGAGGGTCCCTACTTTTTTTGGGCCCGGGGCGGCTGCCCCGTAGGTCCCCCCCAAGGGCCGGTCCTGGCTCCAAATGTCCGTCAATGGTGTGTATCACCGCTGACCGGAGAAACAAGAACAAGATTGGCCTCATACCCTCGAAGCAAGTTCAATAGTACAGCCAAGTATGTCTCAGGGTCCTCTATAGCTAGATGATCGACGTGATTCGAAACAGAATGGCATGCGTTAAATGTTAAATGATCCGGGGAGACTAAGTGTTAGTCACAGAGCAACTGCACATGGTTAGATACCGACTCACCCGTAGCCTAGCAGTAGTATCGCGAAGCAAAAGAAATTGGCCACTCGACACATATATAGAAAGGCAAGTCGAAATGACTACATAGTGCCTAGGAGTCGACACGTATTGCTAGAGGCCGTGTTGGATTATCAGTTCTGAGTCTGACTCAGAACGAGTGATGACTCGATACATGGTAACTCGAAGTGCGTGCATGTCATTGGTATCCCGTGAGGTCACACACTTAATGGTGGAGAGCCAGGCGGGTTGGATCTGACTGTGTCGACTGACGGAGTATTTCGACAGACGAGGAATTAGGTGAAGACCTACCATTAGGGCTTCGGGATTGGCGCGCGTAGGTAAGCCTGCGTCCACTATCACCTCCCTACAATAGAAAAGGCTCCTCACGGCGCAAGGAACCCAAAAGAGGAATAAGTGCAATCCACCTCCTTTCCTTCTTTGTCCCCATGGCGTCGAGACGAGACTAGCATCTCGCCAGCTTTGCTCCCCACCCACATGTGTGCACACTCGTAGAGGTAGTTGCTTGAGCTGCTCAGAGAGAGAGAGAGAGAGAGAGAGAGAGAGAGAGAGAGAGAGAGAGAGAGAGAGAGAGAGAGAGAGAGAGAGAGAGAGAGAGAGACCGTTCTCCGACCTATACGTCGATCGGAGGGTGGAGACATAGAACAAGGACTGCACTGCCCCGACAGTCATGCCACTAATTTTTGCACCTGCACGTCTAGCCGTAAGATCATGTTGGCATGATCTGGCTTATGCACACGTTTGCCTTAACTTTCGGTTGACAAAAGATCCCTACCACACACTAAGGATACACTAGAACCCCTACTAAGATATTAGTTTTGTCATACACATCAGATATTATCGTCTTGATATCGAAAAATATCAAATTATACACAGTAACATACCTACATACACACAAATATATTTGTGTACACTATCTAATTAATGCAACTCTGGCAAATAGTTCAATGACACCCTCTGTTACACCATACAATTTAAATGTAGAACAAGTAAACTTTGATGTGATATATATCAAAATTGTACAACAAAGTACACTATAGCTAATGCTTTGAATCTTGTTGTGTGGTTAACTATACAATCTTTGTAACCGGAATATGTAATAGTTAAGTATTAAATGATAAAAAGGATGAAAATGTATAAAAGTTTAATATAAAATATATTTACTTACATTTTTCATGGTCCAAAATTGACTTTCACCGTCCATGCCCAAAGTAGAAAGGAGAAATATTATATCTAGAAGGAAGTGAAATAGATAAATGAATTACAAAAGTAATAAAAATTGACACTAATTAAATTAGTGTTATTTGTTACATGAGTGTAATAGTGTTTATTACAACAGCAGGAAACCGAGATTTGTTAACTATTGGAACTAATCTTGTTATTAGTATTAGATTGTTAGATTTTGTTTATGAGTCATGCATGTAGGAGTAGCAGCGGAAGTATGCACAAGTGGAGACTTGGTTCATGTACACACGAACGAGATGTGTGTTCCTTCGTTGTGTGTGTATGAGTCAAAGTCATGCATTAGTTGTTAGTGGGCTAGCTAAAATCTAGGTTAGTTTAGTAGCATGCAACGTGTATGGCCGGGTCGTGAGTAGTGGCCGGTGTGGCATTATTCTAGGACTAGTGTGTCAGGTTGTTAGCCTATGAGTCTTATCTTGTACCGTCTATTTAAAGCTACACAATGAACGAGAAAATGAGGCCTGCGGGCAGAGAAAGAGGAAAATATGTAGCATTTGTGGGGTACCAGGGGAGTCTCACGGCAAAGCTTTGTGTTCTTCCTTGGTGTACATATGTGTGTCTTCTTCCACCTTGGATATCTTTAGAGTTTCTCACCGTATGTGTTCATGAGAGATTGTGAGCAGTCAAAGAGAGAAGAAGAACATGGGGCTGCGAGGTGCAGCTCCAACATTTGGTATCAGAGCCTCGTTTGTCGAGGTCCGACCTCCATCATCGTCAAGCTGCGCCATGGCGACGGAGAATGGTAGGTTGCCGATAAGTTGCGTCGCCGGCGGCAAGGAGGTGATGGCCAAGGTGCAGGCCATTGCCATGAGGAGTTCATCGACCATGTGCGAGTCATTGACAAGATGCGGCATCGATGACAACATGAAGGCGAGCCACCGGCGAGTTGCGGCACCGGCGGAGATCATGGAGGTGCGTCACCGGCTAGTTGCGCCACCGGTGGCAAACATGCAGCAGCAAGCGTGCCACGGCGGCGTGCTCGTGGTGAAGGTGTGGGAGGTGTGTCTCTCATCGAGGCCAGCAGCAACGACGGCAATTGGTGTGACAAGATGGCATTGGCGGCCGTCTGCGTGTTGCATCGACGACATCGACGACCATGAGTTTCAAGAGAGGAAATAAGTCATAACAAGATTAGGGAGGTGATTGTTGGAACTAATCTTGTTATTAGTATTAAATTATTAGATTTTGTTTATGAGTCATGCATGTAGGAGTAGCAGCGGAAGTATGCACAAGTGGAGACTTGGTTCATGTACACAGGAACGAGATGTGTGTTCCTTCGTGTGTGTGTGTATGAGTCAAAGGCATGCATTAGTTGTTTGTGGGCTAGCTAAAATCTAGGTTAGTTTAGCAGCATGCAACGTGTATGGCTGGGTCGTGAGTAGTGGCCGGTGTGGCATTATTCTAGGACTAGTGCGTCAGATTGTTAGCCTATGAGTCTTATCCTATACCGTCTATTTAAAGCTACACAATGAACGAGCAAATGAGGCCTGTGGGCAGAGAAAGAGGAAAAGATATAGCATTTGTGGGGTACCAGGGGAGTCTCACGGCAAAGCTTTGTATTCTTCCTTGGTGTACATATGTGTGTCTTCTTTCACCTTGGATATCTCTAGAGTTTCTCACCGTATGTGTTCATGAAAGATTGTGAGCAGTCAAAGAGAGAAGAAGAACATGGGACCGCGAGGTGCAGCTCCAAGGTTCGAGTAGTTAATTTAATTATTTTATGTCGAGGTTTAACCATAAGTGTTTTGATGCAGCCCGTCCTACGGACACTCCTACATCTACACCACCAAGTCCCCCAAGTGGACCGATGACCCGTGCCCGAGCCAAACTCCTTCAAGCTAAGGTGAACTTGCTCCTATCATCATGTGACTTTGACATACACTTGGATGACTTGCTACTTCATACCACTACTCTGTGCATTATCAGGTACGAGACCCCGTTGCGTCGACCCACGAGCCCTAAAGATGCACCTGTCCTGAAGCTGCCTGAGCTAGAGTGTCCGCCCGAATCCAGCCAGAGTGTCCGGCGTGACTCAGCTAGAGTGTCCGACCTACCCCAGCCCCGTCCAGGCTCGGACATTCTGTGTGCCACTTCGGACACTACCCGGACACTACCCGGAGTGTCCGGCCACCCCGGAGTGTCCGTCCAATCGACCCGGACTGTCCAGCCTGAAGATGGGCCTGCGAGCCTTAGCTGGGACCTATGGCCCATGTACCCCTCTACTTCGCCCAGAACTCTACTTTAATGCCTGAATTACCCCTGAACTTGTGGCTGGCCTATATATAGTCCCCCACCTCCATTGTAAACCCTAGGCATAATATTTGGAATTAGTGGAAACCCCTTGTGGATCATCTAGTTCTTGCCTCATGCTCCTTTGACAAAGGAGCACCCAATATCACAAACCTCGATGGAGTTTGCATCGTGCCTTTGCGTTGTACAAGGCCTAGGCATCGGAGTCTGATGGCTCGTGTATTAACAAGCTCGTTGGGGAACCCCAAGAGGAAGGTATGATGAGCATAGCAGCAAGTTTCCCTCAGTTATGAAACCAAGGTTTAATTGAACCAGTAGGAGCAAGGAAACACCCCAAAGGTGTTGCTAGCTGAGCCTTGACAGGGCGCACTACCGGTACTAGTAGCAACGTGGAGACCTGCACAACACAACCACAGAACTTTGTCCCCAACTTGCGATGAGGTTGTCAATCTCACCGGTTTTGCTGAAAACAAAGGATTAAACGTATCGAATGGAAGGAAGTAATAGTTTGCAGAAACTAAACACAAAACAGTAAACAGTTTATAGATTGTATGTAAAAGAAAAGGACTAGGATCCATAGTTCACTAGAGGTGGCTCTCCTTAAGATTGATAACATGCTGGGTGAACAAATTATAGCAGGACAATTGACAAACATCGAGAAAGCATACAAGCATATACTAATCATCTTGACTCCTTTGGAACTTGATTGGGCATTACAACATTATACATAGACCGCCATCCAACTGCATCTATGACTAATAATCCACCTTCAGGTTCTCATCCGAACCTCCTCCAGTATTAAGTTGCAAGCAACAGATTATTGCTTTACGAATTGCGTGTAAAGTAAACAATACGATTGTTCTATGAACAAAGCATTGTTGTTTTCTCCCTAGTAGCAACAACACATCTAGTACCTTAGAGATTTCTGTCACTTTCCCAGATTACCAGAGGAATGAACCCACTATCGAGCATAAATACTAACTCTTGGAGTTGTAGCATCTACTTGGCCAAGATAGCTACTAACAACGGAAAGCATGCAAGATCACAAATAACAAAGACATGATAGAATCAATAATCAATCTGAAATAGCATCTCAATATCCATCGGATCCCCACAAACACAACATGCATAATTACAAATAGATGATCTTGATCATGAACGGAGCTCACAAGATCTAGACATGAAAGCACAAAGGAGGAGAACCAGCCATCTAGATACATGGATCCGTAGTCCAAGGATGAACTACTCACGCATCACACCGGAGGCTTGCATGGTGATGAAGAAGGCCTCCAGGGTGAATTCCCCTCTCCGGCAGGGTGCCGGGAAGAGCTTCAGATCCCTCCCAATCTAGGGATGGAGATGCCGGCGGCTACAGACTCTTTCGTGGATTTTGACCGGGTACTTAGGGTTTTCATCCCGAGGGCATCTTATAGGCGGAAGGAGAGGACGAGGGGGTGTTGGGGTCGGCCAGACCACCCCCTGGTGCGGGCCAGGCCTGGCCACACGGCCAGGTGGTGTGGCCGGCCCCCAGCCCTTCTCCGTCTTGTATTCTGGCATCTGATGACTTCTGGAAAAATAGGCACTTTGGCTTTTGTCCCGTCCAATTCCGAGAATATTCATTTTCTGACTTTCCTGGAACCAAAAACAGCAGAAAACAGGCAGTTGGCACTGTGGCTCTTGTTAATAGGTTAGTCCAAAAAATCATATGAAAAGTACTCCAAAGTGTGGACAACACACAAGAAAGTGGATAAAACGAATCATGGAACATCAAAAATTATAGATACATTTGCAATGTATCAGAGTCCCTTTTCCTAGACGTCAAGATCTCACCGAGTCTACCTTCTCACCGTGCCGGTTCGAGAGAGAGTCCTCCGCCCGTCGCCGATCCTAGGGATTGTGCCGGACCGGTCACCGCCGACGTGAGCTATTGGTGTGTATCGTGGTTTTTTTTTGTGTGTGTGTTCATCGTGTTCTTCGCGTGTGCGTTCGTCGAGTTCATCCTCCTCTCCTTGCCCCACACTCCACCCTCGATTTGAGTGGGATTCGTGAAAGATCGGGCCACCCTAGAGGTTTGCCCTCAATATATTGGTATCAAGAGCTTCGTTACTCACGAATTCCCCCACAAAATTTTCTTCTATCCACCAAAAATTCGAAAATCCCCCCAAAAAAAGAGCCCCATATTTGCCTTTGGATCGATCTCTTGATTTGGAGTGTTATTTGTGGTTTTGATCCAACCAAACCTTGTCTTAGGAGTTGGTACAGCTTTATCCTGCGTTTCCCGAGCCGATTTGGCCAGTTTTTCGCGGATTTGAGGCGTTAAGGCGAGGATTTCTGCTCAAGAACACGAGCAGGAAACCCGCACCGAAGTGTCCGGTCCGACTGGAGTGTCCGGCACAGACAGACCGGAGTGTCTGGCTGTAACACCAGTTTTGACAGTTTTGCCTCATTTTTCGCATTGGCTAATTCCCTTTGTTTGCTCATGTCTCGTGTGCGTGTCAGCAACTAACAGCAAGCTTCCGCATCAACAATCCTCACGCTCATTGACACCACGGCCCACGAACATCATCCCGCAACACCAATGGCAAGTTCATCATCGCCGACGAAGGTATAACTTGCGTCACCTTGTTAACCCCTATCTTCCTTTGTGTGTACCTATTCCATGAGAGTGGCTCATCTTGTGTTTGCTTGAGCATTGTTCAAAGGATCGTATGGGCATCTAGAGGGGGGGTGAATAGGTGCTACTCCAAATTTTACTCTTAATCAAATTAGGGTTTGACACAAAAGGTAAATTCTCTAGATTATGCAACTAAGGTGAATTTACCTATATGTCAACTAGCACAAGAACTAAGGAAGTAAAGTGCGGTAAAGGATAGAGGTAACCAAAGTGGAGCACTCGGAGACACAAGGATTTGTTTCCCGTAGTTCCTTCCTTTTGAGGGGAAGTACGTCTACGTTTTGAGAGGGGGTGGCATCAAACCACCAACGCCACGAGAGGCCTCCCTTGTTCTCCGATGAACCTCACCCCAAAGGGTTCGATTCACCTCTTCCACTGTATGGCACCCTTTGAGGTGGTAGCCGACACCTTTACAACAAGTTCGGGGCACACATCCACAACTTAATTAGAGGCTCCCAAATACAAGCAAGCTGTCAAACAACCAAAGACAAGCTTGTAAGAACCAAATCAAAACCTAGGGTTTCCAAAGAAACACTAGAGCAAAGGGGCCCTCAAGTGAATGAGGGGGAAATGAAGATCTCTCTTGGTGAAGATGTAGATCAAGGCCTCCTCCTTCGATTCTCCAAAGATCAATGACTTTGGATGGTTGGATGAAGAGATCTTGTTGATTTGGTGGCTCAAATGGACATGGTGTTCTTGAGGTGGACGAGCAGCTGTAGGAAGGGGATAAGGTCCCCTATTTATAGCCACATGTCCCAGTGAACCGTTTTCTGCCCGTTGGAGAAGAGTCAGACCGGAGACTCCGGTCCTCACACCGGAGACTCCGGTCAGCACCGGAGACTCCGTCCTGTCTCCGGACCAGCCTCCGGACCAGCTCACAGATTGACCCAGCCCACCTAGGAAGCAAGTGGGCCGGAGACTCCGGTCCATCGACACCGGAGACTCCGGTCAATCTCCGGACCAGCCTCCGGACCAGCCCTCAGACTGACCCAGGCCTTCTGTGAGCCAAGTTGACCGGAAACTCCGGTCCTTCTGCACCAAAGACTCCGGTCTGAGGCAAGGACCAGAGACTCCGGACCGTCCTCCGGACCAGCCTCTGGACCACCTCTCCGACTGACCCTGGCAGGAAAGCAGGAGACACACCGGAGACTCCTAGGGAAACTCCGGATCACACCGGAGACTCCGGTCTTGGTAGACCGGAGACTCCGGTCTGGAATCCCAAGCATCATGAAATTACGCAGAGAATGTTCCGCAGGCCAAAGGTCCTTTTCACTTTGTAAAACATCAACCTGTAGACAATAGCAAACTATAAAATGATCTACTAGTTGTTAACGAACACCAAAAGTGATTATGACAGTAAATGTCCTTTCAATCTCCCTCTTTTTGGTGTTCGATGACAACAAGTGATTTTGCATAAGAAAATAGTTTGCAATGACTCCCCCTGCATATGTGCACACGTATAAACATGTAATGCAGGCAGGGTAGGTAGAGCATGGATAAAACACATAGTTCTCACACAAGTTACAATAATGTGGGTGTGCCCACAGAGTCACACATAAATTGCAAACAGTATCTCAATAAGCAAATAGAAGTGAAAACGAGATCGAGATAGCAAATAAGAATCAAATAGCCCAAGCCCATGCAAATCCCGATGACAATGTCTTCTCCCCCTTTGGCATCGAAACACCGAAAAAGGGAAAAGACCTAAGCTAGCGCCCCAACGGATCAGTAGTCCTCGTCATCATCCTCCCCGTCCTCCTCACCGATCTCCTAGTCCTCCTCATCATCATCATCATCATAGTCCTTGTCATCATCATCATCTGGAGCTGCAGGCCCTTTGCCGTGAGGGCGAGAACCGGATGCACCTTGGTGCCCACAACCAGAAGTAACATCAGCAAAGGTCTTCCAATCCACCAAGCTGTTCTGTTGGGCATTCCATGCCCCAAAGGAAAGAGTGTGATCAGACTCGGTGGATGGCTGGGTGCCATGCTCGTCAGTGTACTCAGCCTCCCCTTCCTCATCATCTTCCTCACCCTGAGCCTTGATCTCCTTCAGTAGTTTCTCGATGCGACGGTTGCTCTTGTAGGAATCATGTTGTTGCTTGCGGATGTCCACATTCATGCAACACAGGGTCCTCTCCCAGAATGAGGCCTTCTTTACCTTCTCATGTACATAGTCACGTGACATGGCAGGAAGAGGGGCATTGGAGGCATTCTTCCTCCGAGCCCTAGGAGGAGAGGGGGCCCTGTCTGTCTCTGAGATCTCCTCCTCCACATGTGCATAGGAGCATCTAGGAGGAGCCCTCATTGCCCCTTTCTGCTGGAGAGAGACAAGAGTGTGCTCGGTAAGATTGGGAAGCATAGCCAGCGGAGAACCATTTTCCTGAGTGTTGATGAGCCTCATGACAAAAGGAGCATATGGAGGGGCCTTATTGTATAAGATGGCATGATACATCTCCTCAAAAATGTAATCCATAACATCAATAGGATTAGCATCAGCATCGGGGCCAGCCATGTAGATCTTGTGAGTATGATGTAGCAAGTTGACCAACCCACACCCGATGGCATCATCATTCCCAGCACTAGGGGAAATGGTCTGGCGGAAGATCCTTAGCATCAGGTTGTAGAGAGGCTTGAGTCCCTTGGACCCCCCCCCCACAACGCCCTCACGACCATATAACGGGGCAAGCTTGCTCTTGTTCACCCCGAGAGCTGCTGAGTGCATGCGAGCGCCAACATGAGTAGAGACCCCCTGAAATGTCTCGAAGATGGCATCGACAAAGTCATAGAAGGTGGCAGAACAGCGGTGGTTGCCAGTCATCCAAGTCATCGTCCTGGCTTGGTCAGTCCCAAACACCATAGTGGCATACAACTGCTGCACAAGTGTGATGTTGTAGTTTTCACAGATCTCCATCAAATTGAACAGCCCCAACTTCTCACTAATCCATAGTGCATCCGAGAAGTAGGAGCTATTCTGCATCTGGTCAACACTTAAGTATTTCTGAGGGCACATAGGAGATTTCTTGAGAACACTGTAAATGTCTTTCATGAAGACAACTTGCTCCTTCCTCTAGTAGCAGGGGTCATCACTGGTGCGCGGCAGTGCATAGAAATCGGTCTTCCGCAGCTCACGGAACTCCTGCTTGGACATGCGGGCCAACGACTGTAGGTTGTCATATTTTGCCCTCTTGGCATGGTTTGCTTCCTCAGCCTTGTCCTTGTCCCGCCTCATATAGGCTGCATCACGGGCCAGCTGTCTTCGGTTGGATGGGGGCACCACATACTGACCCTCAGACTCATCATAGCGAGGATCCCCTCTCTTTGTCTTGGACTTGGTGCGGGGAGGACGACGAGAGCCAGAACCTGTGAAAAGCAGCGAGGGAGATAGCATGGAGGTAAGTATATACGTCCCAAGGAGGCAGCACAGGACCCTTGAGACCTTGCAAGATGTGGTGAATTCGATCCACACCGGAGTCTCTGTGGTCAACGCTGGAGTTTCCGGCATAGACCGAAGTCTCCGGCCTGGACCGGAGTCTCCGGTCAGGGGGCCGGAGTCTCCGGTCTAGATACTCGGGAGAAGACCAGGAAGGCTTCAATGGGTTCGAATTCAACAGATCGGGCAGGGTGACAAGAGTAAAGTGCTCAGGTGCTCGCAATACATGAGTTCCCGTGGCCAAAACTAGTACCAATCCTCAAAACCAAATCAAGGGAAGAACCCTAAGTAAAAAATGAGGAGGAGAGGTACCATATCCGTCCATGGGATGGATTCCACCGGTGGGAATCACCCAAAGGTGGAGAGGAGATGATTGGTCGGCGGTACGGCGGATCCCAAGGGCTTCTTGGCCTCTGGGGAGGAGATCTAGAAGAGAGGCGATGGGGTAGAGAGGGGAGGACGGGGGTGGATGAATGAAACTGCTGTTTCAGTTCATCCCGTCCTCCCTTTAAGTGGACAGAACCCGTCCAGACCGGAGACTCCGGTCTACACCGGAGACTCCGGTGTGAGCACACCGAAGACTCCGGTCCCCCTCGACCAAAAGCTCCAAGATATGTGTATGGGGACATATATTAGATAGAGATAGTTTCCAGGACAGAGAAAAGGCTTGGGTTAAGAAGACATACTGTGAAAAACCAAGGAAAACGTTGATATTCAAGAAGATGTCAACTTAAGTTCCAAATCAAATGAACCAAGAACCAACTCTTCAATAAGAAGAGGACGGTGGCCGAGGCCACCATGTAAGAGTTTGTGGTATGACACCGCGAAGAATTATCCTTGGGTTCATAGCCACTACTCATCAATGAAACTCACATATCACAAAATGATATTAAGAGAATTGAATTTCTTAATGTTGGCATTATGGGGGAGGGATAGTCCAATGTATTAGGACCATACTCCCCCTATCTCCATGCTTGCACCTACACCAAATATGGGTCAAGACATAGGTGAGTATGCAAGGTAATCAAGTCAAGCTCCTAGGATCCATGATATTTAGTTCATTCCTCAAAAAACAAAACCTTGCTTCATCAAGTGGCTTCGTGAAGATGTCAGCAAGTTGGTCTTTGGTTGACACATATGATAGCTCAATATCACCTCGGGCAACATGATCTCTAATGAAGTGATGACGAATCTCAATATGCTTTGTCCTTGTATGATCCACTGGGTTATATGCAATCTTGATAGCACTTTCATTGTCACATAGAAGAGGCACTTTGTCACAATGGACACCGTATTCCTTTAAAGTTTGCCTCATCCACATCAATTGTGTACAAGCACTAGCAGCTGCCACATACTCGGCTTCGGCGGTGGAAAGAGATATACAATTTTGCTTCTTAGAAGACCAACACACCAAGGACCTCCCAAGGAATTGGCAAGCCCCGGAGGTTGATTTTCTATCATCCTTGTCACCAGCCCAATCCGAATCCGTGTACCCACAAAGAGAGAAAGTTGAGCCCCTAGGATACCAAATACCATAGTTTGGGGTATGAACCAAATATCGAAAGATTCTCTTGATCGCCATCAAATGGATTTCTTTAGGAGCCGCTTGATATCTTGCACACACTCCTACACTCAACACAATATCGGGTCTAGATGCACAAAGGTAAAGCAAAGTGCCAATCATGGATCGATATACCTTTTGATCCACATCTTTACCATTTGGATTTAGTTCAAGATGAGTCTTTGTTTCCATGGGGGTGGGAGCTCCATTTAGGTCTTTCATGTTGAATCTTTTGAGCATATCTTGAGTATACTTGGCTTGGTTGAGAATGTTCCTCCTCTTACTTGCTTGATCTCAAAGCCAATAAAAACTCTCAATTCACCCATCATAGACATCCTGAACCTGTCAGTCATAAGCTTTGAGAATTCATCATTAAAAGCTTTGTTAGATGAGCCAAAGATAATATCATCTACATAGATTTGGCATACAAAAAGTTCCCCATTGACCTTCTTAGTAAAAAGAGTGGGATCGATTTTCCCAACCTCAAACCCACGATCTAACAACAACTCTCTAAGGTGCTCATACCACGTGCATGGGGCTTGTTTGAGCCCATAGAGTGCCTTATCGAGTTTGTAGACGTGGTTTGGTAAGTTGGGATCCTCAAACCCCGGGGGTTGTTTCACATATACCAACTCATGCAATGGACCATTAAGAAATGCACTTTCTACATCCATTTGTTGTAGTTTAAATTTATGATGTGCCGCATAAGCAAGAAGGATATGGATGGACTCAAGGTGAGCCACAGGTGCATAAGTCTCTCCATAATCAATGCCTTCAATTTGAGAGAACCCTTGTGCAACCAATCTTGCCTTGTTCCTTATCACAATTCCATGCTCATCTTGCTTGTTCTTGAAAATCCACTTGGTGCCTATGACATTGCGGCAATCTTTTGGCTTCTCCACTAACTTCCATACTTTATTTCTCTCAAAGTTGTTGAGCTTGTTGTGCATGGCATCCAACCAATCCGAATCTTCAAGAGCTTCCCATACTTTCTTTGGTTCCACCATGGAAATGTGTGCTTGGTGCTCACCAAAGTTCTTCAAATTGTGCTCGAGTAGATATCCCTCTTCTTACATCTCCTACCACATTCTCAAGAGTGTGGTCTCTTAATTCCAGAATTCTATCCATTCTAGCTTGGCGATGAGTTTCGATTTCCTTGTTGTTTCTTGTGGGAATCACTTCATCAGTTTGGTCCTCGTCATGACCATCAACTTGACCTTGATCATCATTGGAGATATCCTCTTCTACAGGAGGCAGAGATTGACCTTGGTCATGATCAAGCCCACGACTGGCTAGGTATTCAGCTGTTCTTATGGCAGTTTGTATAGATCTTCCTTGTGTAATTGCCTTAGCACCACTGGACATTCTAGCAAACGGAGACTCAATCACTTCTTGGTTGGAGGCATCTTCTTGATTAGTGGGTTGAGGGTCCTCAACTTGTTCTTGGTGTGAGTCATTGTCCCCTTCGATCGGAGCTTGTGGATGTTGTGAAGATGAGGGCTCCACTTGAGTAGAGCATAGTTCTTCTCGATCAGCCATAAGGGGTTCCTCAATAGGACGGATGAAACCCGCACCCATTCTTCCTATGGCTTCCTGAGGCATTTCATCATCTACATCACAAACATCAACACACCCCGCTTGGGGACCATCATATTCTTCATGATGGGTTCGTAGCATGGAAAACAAAAATTTTCTACCGCAAGAACGAACAAAACCCAGATCTAATCTAGACAAAAGCCAAGATCTAATCTATTAGACATGAGCAACGAGATAGATCGGTACTAACCCTCGTAGAACCAAAAGCGTTACGAGATTAGATCTCGTGGATGATGTAGTCGATCACTTGCCGATCTCAAGATCGTGTGGACAATCCTTCCGGCGTCGCGTTCCGGCAACGCTTCCGCAGACGGTCACACGTGCGGAGTCGAAGCAGACCTTCCTCTCCCCGTTCTAGCAAGCAGCGGAGGTAGTAGATCTTCTCCACGGAATCCCAGCAGCACGACGGCGTGGTGGTGGTGGTGGAGGTGAGAATTCTGCAGGGCTTCGCCTATGCCTGTGCAGAAGAAAGGTGGAGTAGAGAGGCGGCTGAGATTGGTTGTTATGAGAGAGGAGCAAGAGGGGGCGCCCCCTCCCTTCTATTTAAAGGAGGGAGGCGTGCCTGGGGAGGGGGAGTCCTACTAGGACTCCCCTCCTTGGGCCGGCGGTGGGAAGGGGGGAGGAATCCTTCTCCCCCATGAATCCGTGTATTGCCCCACTTGGACTCCTTGATCCCTTTCTTGGTTTTCAAGTGAACTCCAAGAAATCCTCTAGAACCTTCCAGAACATTCCGAAACCTTCTAGAATCTCCATACAAACACTCTGGAACATTTCCTAACTTAGAAAATGATCCCCAATATATGAATCTTATTCTCCGAACCATTCCGGATCTCCTCGTGATGTCCCGGATCCATTCCGAGACTCCGAACAACATTCGGTCTCCAACGCAAATTCCATATCTACTTAAAACAACTTCGAACCTTAAGTGTGTCACCCTACGGTTCGTGAATATGCAGACATGATGAAGACACCTCTCCGATCAATAACCATCAGCGGGATCTGGAGATCCATAACGGCTCCCACATACTCAACGATTACTTCGTGATCGATAGAACCATTTAATATACGAAACCAATTCCCTTTGTCTCGCGATATTCTACTTATCCGAGGTTTGATCGTCAGTATCTTCATACCTAGTTCTTCCTCGTTACTGATAAGTACTCTTTACTCGTTCCATGTTATGTCATCCCTTGTGACCCAGTCACATGCTTGCAAGCTATCTAGATGACATTCCACCGAGAGGGCCCAGAGTATATCTATCCGTCATATGGATGGACAAATCCCAATCTTGGTCTATGCGCTTCAACACATACTTTTAGAATACCCAATGACACCTTTATAACCGCCCAGTTATGAAGCGGCGTTTGATGTCATCAAAGTACCCATCCGGTGATGGTGATTAACATAACCTCATGGTCGAAGGATTAGGTTACTATGTATTTCAAAGCTTACATCAATACGAACTTAATGACTTGATCTTATGCTACGCTTACTATGGGTGTGTGTCCATCACATCATTCTCCTAATAATATAACCTTGTTATTAATCACATCCAATGTCTATGATCAGGAAACCATGATCATCAATCAATCAACAAGCTAGTTCAACAAGAGGCTTACTAGGGACTCTTTTATGTTTACAAAACACACAAGCATTAGTGTTTCCTAATAATACAATTATAGCATGGGATGTAAAAATTCATCATAAACACAAAGATATAATAATAACCACTTTTATTATTGCCTCTTGGGCATATCTCCAACACTTCAAACACCACACTACAAGATTCTATGACAACTCCAGAGAGCATGTCATAGACTCTATAAGTGTGGGATTCGAGACCATAACCAACAAAAATACCCTCTAATGCTTTGGAATCAAACTTGGACAAACGAATACCCTTAATACGATAGAAGCACTTACAACCAAACACCCGGAAGTATGAGACGTTGGGCTTGTTACCGGTAAGTATTTCATATGGGGTCTTGACCAATTCTTTGCGGAGGTAGAGACGGTTTGAATCATGGCATGCGGTGGAGATGGCTTCAGCCCAAAAATTGTATGGAGACTTAAACTCTGCCAACATGGTCCTTGCCATATCAATAAGAGTCCGGTTCTTCCTCTCAACTACACCATTTTGTTGAGGGGTATATGCAGCAGAATATTGATGTTTTATTCCCCCATCACTAAGAAATCCATTCAATGTGTAGTTCTTGAATTCGGTACCGTTGTCACTTCTTATTGTCAATACCGGAACATTGTGTTAGCGTTGAGCCATGTTGATGAAGTCAATGAAGTTCTCTTGGGTCTCACTTTTTAGCTTGAAGAAATATACCCAAGTGTATCTTGAGTAATCATCAACAATCACCAGACAATATTTCTTCCCACCAAGGCTTGCATGAGAGGAAGGACCAAAGAGGTCCACATGAAGGAGCTCCAAGATCCTCTTTGATTTGATGTAGTTCTTTGGCTTGTGGGGAGAGTCATGCATTTTTCCTTGAACACATGCCCTGCAAACACGATCTTTGGCAAAACAAACATTTTCTTTTAGTCCAACAATATGACCATCCTTGTGAAGGCTTTGCAAAGTTCTCATGTTGACATGGGCTAGGCGGCGATGCCATAGCCAACCCACGTCAGCTTTTCCAAATAGGCACATCGGACTTGTAGTGGTTTTCCCCGAGAAGTCCACCACATACAAGTCATCTTTGACGTACCCAACGAAAGCAACCTTTAGAGACTTGCTCCACAAGAGGATCACAATATAAACATCAATAAAGACGTCAAAAACCATCTTTCCTAGAGCACAGACTGAAAGTAAATTATAACCAAGGGTCTCAACAAGCATGACGTCCACGAGAGTGATATCGTGTGCAACCACAACTTTGTCGAAACCCATTACCTTAGACTTTGACTTGTCGGCATATGTCACGGATATTTGCTCAACATTTGGTCTCAATTCCTTGACACTAGACACGCTTCCGGTCATATGACTTGTGCATCCACTATCAAGCACCCATTTTGACCCTCCGGAAGCATAGGTCTCCGTTCCTCTTGCCATAAGACAAGTGACATTCTTGTTGGAGAGGTTCTCATTTGGAGAGTCAAAAAGTGAGAATGAAGGAGTAGAGGTGGTGGCAAGAGCCGCCACACCACTTGGTGTATCCTCATCTTCCTCTTCTTCATCATCATCGGAGGAGAACTCTTCATGTGTGATCAAAGAAATTTCTCCCGGCTTCTTGTTGGTTGAGTTCCTCTTGACGAAGGGTTTCTTGTAGGGAGCTTTGGAGGTCTTCTTCAACACAAGTTTACCACCATGATCTTCTCTTTTCTCATAGGGACAAGCTGCAACGAAGTGATAGCGGTCACCACAGTTGAAACAAGTTCTCAACTTGGAACCACTATCTCTTCTCCCATTGGGGTTGTTTCTTCGTTGCATTTCCATCTTGGCTTTGGCGGGATCTTTCCAAAAGTTTCTTGCATAGAAGGCCATGTATTCACCATGAGCTACCTTGACATCTTCGGGGTGGCTCATTGAAAGTCCCTCATCACTTCCTTCATCTTCATCAAATTCCACAACCTTGGCCTTCAAGGCAAGATTGACACCGCTACTCATTCCAATGGCACGAGCACGAGCGTCTTTGGCATTCTTGGCAGCGACCTTGAAGGCGGCCATCTCTTGCATCACTTCATTGGAGGTCATGAGATGGTAATTGTGTCTTCCTTGGAGACTCTTCAAGTCAGTAGGCTCAAAAGGCATGAGTGTACTCACATACTTCCTCTTTATCCAAGCATCATCAATGTGAGAGGCACCAACATTCCTAAAAGCGGTGGCTGTGGATTTGAGTCTTCGATACATGTCTTCATGATCCTCACCATCCTTCATGAAGAACCCTTCAGCCTCATTGCTTAAGGCATCATATCTATTTGTTCTCATACTCTCATTGCCAACAAACAAGTCAATGAGAGCATCCCAAGCTTCCTTGGCGGTGTTGTAATGCTCAATGTGGGGAAAATCCTTTGGCCCCACTCCAAGTTGAATCATGTGCAAGGCAGTCGCATTGAGTTGGCTATTGACCACTTCTCTTCTAGTCAAGTTGGTTGGATCCTCAATTTTGAGTCCTTCTTCAATAATGTTCCACAAATCAATGCAAGAGCTGCACACATGAGATTTCATTAAAACTTGCCATTGAGCAAAGGAATGCGCAGCTAACTTAGGTGGGTCTCCTCTATTATTTATGTGTGGATGTGGGATAGGAGGGTCGGGAGAGTACCATCCGGGAACCGCATGGAACTCTTCTTTCCCATCACCCTTTTTGGTGGTGGAGTTAGTGGAATTATGTTCATCCCCCGCCACTTCCTCCAAAGGCTTAGCCTTTGGGTTAGGTGGTGTTTCCTCTGGAGAGGGAGGAGGTGAGGATTGCTTATCCTTAACAAGTTGCTCAACAAGTAGACGCAATTGTTGGATCTCGTTGCCCAAGGTAGAGCTCAAGCTTGTTTCCAACTTCTTGAGATCTACCATGGTCACCGAATGGCTATCCTCACTTTCTCCCTCCCCGGTGGTGGCCATAATCTCTTAGGCGGTTAAGCCCGAATAAAGAGCCGAGGCTCTGATACCAACTAAAAGGATCGTATGGGCACCTAGAGGGGGGGGGGGTGAATAGGTGCTACTCCAAATTTTACTCTTAATCAAATTAGGGTTTGACACAAAAGGTAAATTCTCTAGATTATGCAACTAAGGTGAATTTACCTATATGTCAACTAGCACAAGAACTAAGGAAGTAAAGTGCAGTAAAGGATAGAGGTAACCAAAGTGGAGCACTCGGAGACACAAGGATTTGTTTCCCGTAGTTCCTTCCTTTTGAGGGGAAGTACGTCTACGTTTGGAGAGGGGGTGGCATCAAACCACCAACGCCACGAGAGGCCTCCCTTGTTCTCCGATGAACCTCACCCTAAAGGGTTCGATTCACCTCTTCCACTATACGGCACCCTTCGAGGTGGTAGCCGACACCTTTACAACAAGTTCGGGGCACACATCCACAACTTAATTGGAGGCTCCCAAATACAAGCAAGCTGTCAAACAATCAAAGACAAGCTTGTAAGAACCAAATCAAAACCTAGGGTTTCCAAAGAAACACTAGAGCAAAGGGGCCCTCAAGTGAATGAGGGGGAAATGAAGATCTCTCTTGGTGAAGATGTAGATCAAGGCCTCCTCCTTTGATTCTCCAAAGATCAATGACTTTGGATGGTTGGATGAAGAGATCTTGTTGATTTGGTGGCTCAAATGGACATGGTGTTCTTGAGGTGGACGAGCAGCTGTTGGAAGGGGATAAGGTCCCCTATTTATAGCCACATGTCCCAGTGAACCGTTTTCTGCCCATTGGAGAAGAGTCAGACCGGAGACTCCGATCCTCACACCGGAGACTCCGGTTAGCACCGGAGACTCCGTCCTGTCTCCGGACCAGCCTCCGGACCAGCTCACAGATTGACCCAGCCCACCTGGGAAGCAAGTGGGCCGGAGACTCCGGTCCATCGACACCGGAGACTCCGGTCAATCTCTGGACCAGCCTCCGGACCAGCCCTCAGACTGACCCAGGCCTTCTGCGAGCCAAGTTGACCAGAAACTCCGGTCCTTCTGCACCAGAGACTCCGGTCTGAGGCAAGGACCGGAGACTCCGGACCGTCCTCTAGACCAGCCTTCGGACCACCTCTCTGACTGACCCTGGCAGGAAAGCAGGAGACACACCGGAGATTCCTGGGGAAACTCCGGATCACACCGGAGACTCCGGTCTTGGTAGACCGGAGACTCCGGTCTGGAATCCTAAGCATCATGAAATTATGCAGAGAATGTTCCGCAGGCGAAAGGTCCTTTTCACTTTGTAAAACATCAACCTGTAGACAATAGCAAACTATAAAATGATCTACTAGTTGTTAACGAACACCAAAAGTGATTATGACAGTAAATGTCCTTTCAATTGTGCATTTGTCCTTGGGTAGTGAGAGTGCAAGAGCAATATCAAGTGTGACTAGGTAGCATCAAGGGAGAGCAAAAAAAGAAGAAAGAAAAAGATACAAAGCAAAATAAAAATAAAAATAGTCTCCCATTGCAAAAGAGAGTCTCAAAGCTTGTAAGCAAGAGAGAAAGAAGAGCGCCCGAGGCAAGTGCACAAATCCGTTGCTCATTTTTCCTCTTTGCAAACGAGCCACGGTCTCTCCTTGTATTGGCACGACACCGAGCATAGTCTTTGTTAGGACATTTTGTTTTCTCATTTTCATAGTCGTCTCAATCCCAACAATCTCCATGTGTGTGTATATAGTCGTAGGTTCCCGTCACCCCTTTGAGTTGTTGACCTTCACCTTTGACTTGAGTTTTGTTGGATTTTACCCACTTTTGACTATCCCTTTTATTTTGGTTGGTTCTTTGGCATCCCACAACCCTAACCTACCACCAACAAGCTTTTGAGAGTTAGTTCTTTCTTTAGTGAGAGTTTTCTTTGCAATTCCACTTTGCATGCTTATAGCTCTCACTTGTGGTTTCTAGTTTGGTGCAATCCCCAAGGTGAGGTACAAGGCTAACACCACCATATTCCACTTCCATATACAATACTTGTGTGATTTGCATGATGGATAGGCACGGTGAGTCGAGCCAAACACCTCCCCAAGGAGAAGATCAAGGACCGTACATGACGCGCGCAAGTCACTTCATTGTCCGCCAAGAGTTCCGTGAACATTACCAAGCCCTTGAGACGTGACAAGATGAACAATTTGGCGAGACGCAAGCCCAGTTCAAGAACATCGACAACCGCTTCGACGGCCTCGAACGACAAATGCATGCAATGCATCACAACTTCGGCCACCAAAATGAAGCATTGCAACGCTCTGTCACCGAAACAAATAACAATCTTCGACGCCTCATCGACGGAATGGCAAGACCGTGTTCACGTGCTTCAAGCTCTTCAAGTTCTTCGCGTCGTCATGCACCTCTTCAACAAGATCTACATCCAAGTGCTCCAAGACGCAATGATGCCCCCGTGGTTGAATATGGAAGTTCTTCAAACTATGTACCTTCCCCGCGGCACGCCGCAACGTCAAGCTATGATGGTGATTTCTCTTCAAGGCCACGAGCAAGGCAAGAAGCACACCGTCATCACGCAAGGGCATTGGTGACCCAACAAGAACAACCACAAGAAGAACCGCAAGTGCAACCGCAAGTATACCACCATCGCCCGTGACACATACTGGACACAACAAGTGATGACTCCTATTTGGAGAATCAAGCTCGTCATCGACGTGAAGCTCTCCAAGATCCTCCTCGTCATCAATGTCATGAACGTCCACACCGACAACATGGTCATCACGAGGCGCCTCCTCACCACACCAAAACATGGAGTGTCAAGTGGTACAAGTTGAGCGATGCCCACCACGTCAAGAGGCTCACGACCATGATCTTCGCCGAGAGGCCCATGTGCCTAACCAACATCACCAACCAAGGAACGAGCCTCCTCTTCGTCATCAACCGCGTCATGAGGCTCCACATCCTCAACAACCTCATGGGGCCCAAGTGCCTCAACATCGTCAACAACCGTGCCAAGAGCAAGAGCAAGCGCCTCAACAACAATACCAAGAGCAAGCTCCCCAACAAGGTCACGAGAACCAAGTTCCACCTCCTCAACCACAAGATCATCAACAAGGTCACCAAGCTCGTCGCAATAACCGCAACGATGAAGAAACTTTCGGCAAGCTCAAGTTCACAATGCCCAAGTTCACCGGATCCGATGACCCCGAAGAATACCTCTCGTGGGCACTCAAGGTCGACAAGATCTTCCGCATGCACAACTATAGCAACGAGAAGATGGTCGCCATGGCTTCGCTTGACTTTGATGATTACGCCAACCTTTGGTGGGAACAAGTTCAAGTTGCTCGTGATGCAAGACAAGAACCACCAATCACAACTTGACATGACATGAAGGCTCATATGAGATCCCGCTTTGTCCCCGCGCACTACACACGTGACCTCTTCAACAACCTTCAATCGCTTCATCAAGGGACAAAGACCGTGGAAGAGTACTTCAAGGAAATGGAACTCAACTTGATTCACGCCAACATTGATGAGCGCATGGAACAAACAATGGCACGCTTCCTTATTGGGTTGAACCACCCAATCAAGCGCATTGTCGAGTTCCAAACATACAACACCATGGTTGAGCTTGTGCCCATCGCAACAAAGGCCGAACGTCAAGTGCAAGAGGACATCAAGTACAACAAGCCCAAGACGTATTTCACCTACAAGCAAGCTTCAACCGCTATGCCAACAACCCTCATTGGAAGCTCCTCAAGTACCTGCAAGCCTTCCTTCAAGCCCACACTTCCTCAAGGAAAACTGCCCCCAAGTGGCAAACAACCAAAGAGTGATACACCTTTCAATGGTGAATGCTAAAAGTGTGGAGGTAAAGGACACAAGTCGACCGAATGTGGAAACAAGAAGGTATTGTTCATCCATGATAATGGCGACGAAGAGTACTTGAGTGAAGATGAATTTGATGCCCGAGTCAAGGAAGCAATGGCAAAGCAACGAGTGGAAGATGACCAAGAACTCCTCATGTGTGAACATGACGCAAGTCCATCGCTTGTCGTCATAAGGATCTTGACCACTCAAGCACAAGAGATGAAGATCAACGCTCCAACATATTTCAAACACAAGCCGGCATCAATGGAAAATCTATCAAAGTGATCATCGATGGAGGGAGTTGCCACAACCTTGCTAGCACCGAGTTGTGTGAGAAGCTTAACCTCACCCTCCACCCGCACAAGCACCCCTACCACGTGCAATGGCTAAGTGACCAAGGGTCCGTGAAGATCAAGCATACCGTATCGGTCTCCTTCACCATTGGTCCTTACAAACACACGGTGGAGTGTGATGTGGTCCCTATGATAGTCTGTCACATGCTTCTTGGTCGACCATGGAAATTTGACAAGGCTGCTCAACATGATGGTCGCACCAATGTATACACCTTCAAATGGCTCAACAAAACATGTGTTTTGCAACCAATGACTCCTAGCCAAATAATTGCGGATAATGCAAAGGCCTTAGCGAGGGCGCAAAGCACAACACCTACTTGTAGAAGAGCGGTGAGAGAGAGAACCACCTCATAGTGAGTGAGAGCCACAAGCCAAACTCGAGTGGAAAAACTAAGAGTGTTCTCCTTGCCACCAAAAGTGAGATGAGAGATGTTCGGAACAACCCATCCATCTTGCACTATGTCCTCCTTTGCAAGGGACTAGCGCAAGGAACTAATAAATTAACCAATGTTCCTCCATCTTTGATGATTGTTTTACATGAATTCAAGGATGTGTTCCCCGAAGAGCTTCCACATGGACTACCTCCTCTTCGCATCATCGAACATCGCATTGACCTCATCCCCGGCGCACCACTTCCCAACCGCGCCGCTTACCGCACGAACCCGGAGGAGACAAAGGAGATTGAACGTCAAATCAACCAACTCGTCTCCAAAGAATCTCATGGTGGAGGCCTTATGAGTCACTTTGGCCGTGACAAGACATTGGACATGCTCTCCACTCACTACTTTTGGCCCAAGATGAAGCGCGACGTGGAGCGCTACGTTCAACGATGCACGACATGTGTTCAAGCTAAGTCACAAGCTAACCCTTATGGTCTTTATATGCCATTGCCTATTCCTCATTCACCTTGGTCCAACATTAGCATGGATTTTGTGTTAGGATTGCCTAGATCTAAGCATGGTCATGATTCTATCTTTGTTGTCGTGGATCGCTTTTCCAAAATGGCACACTTCATACTATGCCATAAGACCGACAGTGCTTCACATGTTACCAATTTGTTTTTCAGGGAAATCGTCCATCTTCACGGTGTGCCAAGAACAATCGTCTCCGACCGCAACGTCAAATTCATGAGCTACTTATGGAAGACACTCATGGCCAAGCTCGGCGTCAAGCTCCTCTTTTCATTCGCGTCGCATCCTCAAACCGATGGACAAACCGAGGTTGTCAACCGAAGCCTCGGAACTCTTCTACATGTGTTGATCAAGAAGAACTTGAAGGATTGGGAGGAATGTATTCCCCACACCGAGTTCGCCTACAACTGAGCCAAGCACTCAACAACAAAGTTGAGCCCCTTCATGATCGTCTATGGTTTCAAGCCCTTCACCACGCTCGACATCCTACCACTACCTCTCCATGAGCGCACCGACATGGACTTTGAGAAGCGCGCACAAGCTATGAAGAAGCTTCATGAAGAAACAAGAGCTACTATCGAGCAACAAGTCCTTCGCCAAGCTTCAAGGTTAAACAAGGACAAGAAGGAGATGATCTTTGAAGAAGGTGATCTTGTGTGTATACACCTAAGCAAAGACCGCTTCCCCAAGGAACACGACTCCAAGATCAAGCCAAGAGGAGATGGTCCCTTCAAGGTCCTCAAGAGAATCAACAACAACGCCTACATCATCGACATACCGACATCCAAGTACCTTGCAAGCAATACATTCAACGTCAAGGATCTCTCACCCTACCATGGAGATGTTTAAGATGACAACCATGAAGAGTCGAGGACGACTCTTTCCCAAGGGGGGGGGGAGCTGATGCAGCCCGTCCTACGGACGCTCCTACATCTACACCACCAAGTCCCCCAAGTGGACCGATGACCCGTGCCTGAGCCAAGCTCCTTCAAGCTAAGGTGAACTCGCTCCTCTCATCATGTGACTTTGACATACACTTGGATGGCTTGCTACTTCATACCACTACTCTGTGCATTATCAGGTACAAGACCCCGTCACATCGACCCACGAGCCCTGAAGATGCACCTGTCCTGAAGCTGCCCGAGCTAGAGTGTCCGCCCTAATCCAGCCGGAGTGTCCAGCGCAGCCGGAGTGTCCGACGCGACTCAGCCAGAGTGTCCGGCCTACCCCAGCCTCGTCCAGGCTCGGACATTCTGTGTGCCACTTCGGACACTACCCGGAGTGTCCGGCCACCCCAGACTGTCTGGTCCAATCGACCCGGACTATCCGGCCTGAAGATGGGCCTGCGAGCCTTAGCTGGGCCCTGTGGCCCATGTACCCCTCTACTTCGCCCAGAACTCTACTTTAATGCCTGAATTACCCTCAACTTGTGGTTGGCCTATATATAGTCGCCCACCTCCATTGTAAATCCTAGGCATGATATTTGGAATTAGTGGAAACCCCTTGTGGATCTATCTAGTTCTTGCCTCATGCTCCTTTGACAAAGGAGCACCAAATATCACAAACCTCGTTGGAATTTGCATCGTGCCTCCGCGTTGTACAAGGCCTAGGCATCGGAGTCCCTTTGCCTAGATGTCAAGATCTCACTGAGTCTCCCTTCTCACCGTGTCGGTTCGAGAGAGAGTCCTCCGCCCGTCGCCGATCCTAGGGATTGCGCCAGACCGGTCACCGCCGGCGTGAGCTATTGGTGTGTATTGTGATTTTTTTGTGTGTGTGTGTGTGTTCATCGTGTTCTTCACGTGTGCGTTCGTCGAGTTCATCCTCCTCTCCTTCCTCCACACTCCACCCTCGATTTGAGTGGGATTTGTGAAAGATCGGGCCACCCTAGAGGTTTTCCCTCAACATGTTTACTACAACAACACGACACTGGTCATTTGCAATGTTTACTTGTACTTGTGATTACTTGTCATGTTGTGATTATTTGGCTCCTGCGAGCCATGTTGGGATTCTTGCAGGTTACCAAACATGTGTGTGGAAAAGTACATGTCCATGAGGCATCACAGCTCCATCAACCATTCCCATTGTGTGCGAATCCATGGTTGGCATCGTCATCAACGAAACTAGAGGCCACAACATCGCCTATGACTTCAATCCAACAAGAAACCGACATCGACCAAGGAAGGATGACTCCCGCACACGACATTGAGCACATCTATGTGGTATATGACTATTCTAGACTACGAGTCAAGATCATCGTTGAGTACAACTAGGAGAAGTGAGATCGGCATGCACTATCCACATGCTAAGCCAGTGTGGAGAGATGCGAAATTCTTCATCAACTTCTCCGTGTATGTTCTGCAATGTATAGATCTCCGCCTCCCCTGCTTGCTTCTCCGATGTCGGGAGGGGGTGGGGACCTCGAGCAAGCGCTTGATGTTGTAGTTATGCCCCAAAAGTTAGGGTTTGGTCAACTGGCAACGGCGTTATAGTGGCTATGGTAGTGTTGTGCGAAAAAAGAATAAGGTTTCCCCTCTCTTTGTCCACCTTGTGAGCGGTGATCTTGTCGGTGGCGTTGAGGAGGGTGGGGAATTGTCTAGGAGTTGCTCCGTTGGAGTGGTGGATCTCGTTTTGTCCGATTGTTTCTCTCAGTGGCACTGTCCGGCGAAGCGGGCCTGACTATGCTTCTTGATCCTTTGTCTCCACTTACGATCGACAATGATTGAGGTTTTTGTTTTGCGGTTCCGCCTGACTGAGCTCGGGGTGTCATTTACGCCCTTCACGACATGTCTTCTCCGGGGCAACGGTCTGCCTCACATATGGCGGTTGCTAGTACACAGAAATTATCCTGGATTCAGTGGTGTTCTGGAGGTTCAGAGGCGGCAACAAGCTCGGCTCACGGTCCGCCGCCGGTGGATGCAGGACAAAGAATGCATCGATACCCCCAAGACTTGGGATGATATTTCCAATTATTGTAAGGGTGTATTTGTAAGGGTCTGTTCTACTTAAAATATACCATTGGCCTGTTCGCAAACACACAAAAACACATGCTTATGCACCCTACAATTCTATTTTTTGTATGTTTCCTATCGAGCTACTCCCTCTGTTTTAAAATATAAGATGTTTTAGCTTTATGAAAGGAGTATCTAGACCCCTTTTAGTGTCTAGGTTCACTCCAAATCTAGATAAACCTAGACACTAAACGAGGTCTAGATACATTTCATTCACAAATCTAAAACGTTTATATTTTGAAACGGAGGGAGTAGGTCTTTATTCCGATGCATTTTTGGAAAACTTGGGGGCATGATTAACACATGAATTTTGTAAATTCCGTTCGTCACGCATATTAGTTTGATCCGATTCTTGGACGACAGTGGACACCATTCTACATTGGCGTTTAACATACGGGAGTAGTTTTCTGCATGGAAATAGATATACGTTCAGAATGTTTATTATCTTCAGAAAGAGTTGCAAGATGCGTCGTGTTGTTCCAAAACAGAACCAGCAAACCTTCCAAATTGCATCTGATGAGAAACAAGTGTAACAGAGAAAAGAAAAGAAAAACAGTAGTACTGCTTTTCAGATGTGGTAAGCAAATGCAGGAAATCAAATATAAAAACAACCTAAGTGCTTTATTTTTTCCCATATGGAAATCTACAGTTTCAGTTTACAGTCATAACAGTAGCATCATATCATGAGGGATTACTGAAGAGCATTTGTCTGAACGTCTTCAATTGCACTATCAACTTAGCTCACACAAATAGTAGATGCCCCTTCTTTAAAAATAGATGCATAGTCGTTCCTGTTGAACCAGAATCGAGTCGTTGCGTACACGCAGAAGGCAATACAGGACTCAGAATGATTAGTGCATGAATGGCACTACAATCTGGGGAGTAAGAACAGAATATGGTAAGCCTTCTGGTAGTCTTAATATAAAGAAAACTTTCTCAACTAGTGCAACAACAATCAGAGTGGCGCAGCGGAAGCGTGGTGGGCCCATAACCCACAGGTCCCAGGATCGAAACCTGGCTCTGATACAACTTTTATTTTTTTTCAGATTTGATTGTTTTTGTAAATTTTCGTTTAGGCTTCGTTGTCCTATTGAGACGAAATTCTATTCATTTTTTTCCTTGATTCTGGTTGTTGTGTTTGTCCTAAATCATCCAGCTGAATTCCTATCTATCCTGGAGCTGAATTTATCATTTTCTATTGAATCAGTATCAACCTGGGTGCGTCGTTTATCATAAACTGGGTGCAGTCTATCCTAATTCTGCCTGAGAACAGTAAGAAAGTTTCGGAGCCTTTTGATCCCGTGCTGCCGGATTTTGAGATTCTGCATTGACAAGAAGCCGTCAGTCTCACTCTCTCTGAACCTACTTAAGCCATTTGGTCATGTTGCAAAGGATGGTTTGAGCAGAGTTCAGGTCGGCGCTTCATTTGATGACTGTGAAACCTCTCTGTTCAGAGTCCTTTCTTTTCTATAGCACCGAGGGGAACATCCTTCAGAAACCCACAAAAAGTAGCGAGGCCTCCGAAGAACCCCCAGCATCATGGAGTGTCCATTTTTGAAGTGTTCACGCAGTTTATGGAACCTTTGGTGTCAGAATGTAAATCATATTCACAAAAGGACTTCTCTGATTTGGGAGTTATACGAAGCTAGTAGAAGTTCATTGCATGCTGCAGTCTATCAATGAGATATTGAGAACAGTTACTGAGGAGAAAATCTATGTCCCTATAGTACAGAGGACACATCAGAAGGATCTTATAAACAGTTCTTGCAAGACATTTACACGGTCTTAATCTTAATGGCTGAAAAACTGTACGACTTCTGGGTGTCAGCTGTGCATTTAGTAGAAGATACAAATATCAAGAAGTTGCTGCCTTTAATGTTTGTGGAGATCGTTGTTGCGGTTGGTCATTTTGTAGAAATTATGGTCAATGCCTTTTGCTTTGGTTGCTATCAATGCATCTTCCAAGGGCATCAAACCCTGCTTCCTACTAAACTCAAACGTTTCAAACTTGCAGTATATATCGAACTGTCGATTGGCTGCTGCTCCATCATGCCAAGCCAGTTTTGTTTCAGAAGAATCGTGCTAAGGATGCTAAGGCTCCGTCGTCACTGTCAACAGGGCGCCGCGTGATGTTCTTTGCGAGCGCAATCATATGGGGTTTGTAGACTCACTTGCACTGAAACCATGGAGCGGGGCAGCTGATCTTCTTTGTTCAATCATCTCAACTCTGAAGTAGGAAGCATAGACTTCGTTTCACCTCAAGAGCATTTGCCTGAACCTGTGTATTCAGTTGTACTATCAACTTAGCTCACACAATTAGTAGATGCCCATCTTAAAAAACAGATGCATAGGTCGTTCCTGTCGAACCAGCATCGAGTCGTGCAGGCAATAGAGGCCTCAGAATGATTAGTGCATGAATGGCATTACAATCTGAGGAGGAAGAAACCTTAATATCAAAGTCCCTTTCTCATCAAATGCAACAACAATCACGGTGGTGCAGCGGAAGCGTGGTGGGCCCATAACCCACAGGTCCCAGGATCGAAACCTGGCTCTGATAAATTTTTGATTATTTCTCAAATTTTATTGTTTTTGTAAATTTTCGTTTAGGCTTCAGTGTCCTATTGAGACAAAATTCTATTCAGTTTTTTTTTCCTTTGATTCTGGTTGTTGTGTTTGTACTAAATCATCTGGCTGAATTCCTATCTAGCCTCGAGCTGAATTTATATCTAGCCTCGAGCTGAATTTATCATTTTCTGTTGAATCAGTATCAACCTGGGTGCGTTGATTGATGCAGTTATGGACCTGTGAGATGCAGTTATGGATGCAGTTATGCAGTTATGGACCTGTGTTTGATTGAATCAGTATCAACCTGGGTGCGTAGATTTGATCTCTACTCGTCTTCCACAAGATCTGGATTATGAGAATGGTTTTCTGATTGATGCAGTCATGGGTGCATCGACTATGCAGCAGTTACAGAATAAGGAATTACAGTCAGATGGCCCACCCAGTATTCCAAGTGAAAGTCAAATTTTTTGGTCTGTTCACTATACAATGTATGAAGAGATCTCTTTTGGAATATCTGTTGAATGGCGAAGGTCCATCTGTAGCATTTACACTAAAGGAGCTCTATAGTGTGTCTGCTGCTATTGTTAAGTTGAAAGGCCTCCTATCCTTGCCCCGAGATGCTTGCATTGCAGGCAGGAATGCAATCCTTCTCAACAGATGTCATTGGATCCAATGGTTGGGACAGCTTACATCGCTCTACAGAAAATTGTAGACATGTCTAATTGGACAGATATGTTTTCTCGTATAGGGATTGATGGAATATTATTAAGTTATCTTGAAGTTTTAGGAACATCGCCTGAACACAAGTTGTCAAAAGAACTGTATCTATTGGAAAATGCATTGTACTTCAAGGAAAGGGTGCACTCTACCTACCCATGAAATTGGATCAAGCACAAAAACACTTCACTTACAGAATAGGATAAATTCACTGAAGTCAAGATTTAGACTATCAATGAGAAAATTTGTTAATTTTGCATCAAATATGCACTCATTTCCAAAAAAAATGAGTGCATATATTACCTTTGTCATTCCTACATAGCCATAGCGACCAAATAATGGCAAGCGCTCCCACCATAAACACAGTCCCATATTTATCATGTATCCCGTGTAACTAGTTGCCAAAAACATTTGCAACCGATCTAGGGAGCAATAAACCCAAGGCCATTTGGATGATTGACCATATAGAGCGAGCGAATTTACATTGAAAGAATAGATGTTTAATTGTCTCGTCTTGATGACAAAAAACACATTGGGTACTTCCGTGTCAATTCCTCTTAGCAAGATTATCTCTTGTAAGAATTACCCCTTTACGAAGATACCATGCAAATATTTTCGTTTTAAGGGGTATTTTCATTTTAAATTTTTTACTATTATTATCGACTGGAATATCAGGTTGAATCAAAGCTCGGTACATAGAATCCACAGTAAATTTACCACTCTCTAGTAAATTTCATTTGAACTCGTCCAACCCCTCCGACAACTGTACCGTGTTTAATCGGGCTAAAAGATTATTCCACGATATTAGTCTGGGGCCTAGTAGACTCCTTCTGAAAGTCACATTAGGAGTATTATTTTCCATTACCATGGAAATTGTGTCTCCTTTGTGTCTAACGATCGAGTACAGAGCAGGATATTGTTCTCGGAGAGTAGTTTGGCCAAGCCATTTATCCTCCCAGAAATGAATCTGTGAACCATCCCTAATATTAAAAGAACCAAAACGAAAGAATCGTTTTTTAGAGGCCATGAGCCCCGCCCAAAAGTGTGAATCTCCCGGTTTCCAAATCATCTGAGACACCGCTTTGGACCCAACATACTTCCTCCACAGCATGGTTTGCCAAACACCCTCTTCAGTAAGTAGTTTAAATAACCATTTACTTAATAGTGCGGTGTTTTTGACTTGCATATCATGTATGCCTAGTCCACCATATTCTTTAGGTCGGCATACCACATTCCATTTGGCCAGTCAATATTTCTTTTTTTCACTATCCCCTTGCCAAAAGAATCTTGATCAGAAATAATCCACCTTCTTCAAGACCCCTTTCGGAAATAGGAAGAACGAAATCATATATAGTACCATATTGGTGAGTACTGAATTCATGAGAACTAGTATTCCACCAAGGGATAGTAACTTGCCTTTCCAACTATTTAAACGCTTATGTAATCTTTCCTCAACGAGTTTCCATTCCGCAATCGTGAGACGCCGATAATGTATCGGTATTCCTAGATAGTTGATAGGAAACAGCCCTAGACCACAGCCGAATAGATCAGCATATAGTTAGGCGTCGTTAATGGCGTCTCCAAAGCAATACAATTCACTTTTTTGGAAGTTAATTTTTAGACCAGAGAGTTGCTCAAATACTGATAGTATTAACTTCAGATTCCCAGCTTTCTCTAGATCATGTTCCATAAATAAGATTGTATCGTCTGCATATTGAAGAATAGATAATCCTCCATTAACCAGATGGGGAACTAAACCTTCAACTTGGCCATCAGCCTTAGCTCTCTCAATGAGGATTGCCAACATATCAGCCACTATGTTAAATAGTATAGGCGATAGAGGATCTCCTTGTCTTAGGACTTTTTTTGTTTGGAAGTATTTGCCGGTGTCACCATTGACATCTATAGCAACACTACCTCCAGACACAAAAGACTGAATGAGAGCACACCACTCCTTCGAAAAACCTTTCATTCGGAGTGTTTGCTGGAGAAAAGACCAATTAACCTTATCATAAGCCTTCTCAAAGTCAATCTTAAACAATACCCCATTTAATTTCTTGGAGTGTAGTTCATGAATTGTTTCATGCAGGATTACTACACTGTCTAGGATGTTTCTTCCTTGCATAAAAGCAGTTTGAGATGGGCGCACGACATGATCAGCAACATAATTTAATCTAATCGTGACAACCTTTGTGAATATTTTAAAACTAACGTTAAGAAGGCAGATAGGATGATACTGCTGTATTCGTTCCGCATTATTAACTTTAGGTAATAAAATAATGTTGCCAAAATTAAGACTAAAAATGTCTAACTGACCAGCATGTAAAACCTCAAAAAGGTGCATTAGATCCTCCTTAATGACTTCCCAGAATTTTTGGTAGAATTCCGCTGGAAAGCCATCGGGTCCTGGCGCCTTATTATGTTCCATTTGGAAAACTGCTCTCTTGACCTCCTCCTCCTCCGTGAAGGAGGCAGTTAGAAAGTTATTCTCCTCAACAGAAACCTTAGGAATATCAGATGTTTGGGACTCATCCAAGGAGAACGAATTCTCTTGCGATGCCCCAAACAGAGTCTTATAGTAAGCAGTAATATAAGATTTCAGCTGCTCCTGGCCCTCAATGGTACCTTCATCCTGAACAAGAGAGTGAATAAGTTTCTTTTTATGCTTGCCATTGGAGACAGCATGAAAGTATCTTGTATTCGCGTCTCCTTAAAGGCTAAACTTTGCTTTAGAACGTTGATACCATTTTAGTTCCTCCTCACGGAGTAGTTTTGCTATGTCTGCATTCAATTGTGTTTTAATCACAATCTCTTGTGCAGTCAAGAGCCTTACTTCCGCAGCAGCCTCTAAATCGTTAATAAGAGATGTAAGACGTAATTTCTCTTTTTTTAGGATACCAGCCGTGTGTCTAGCCCAACCACGAAGGTACTTACGCAAGGCACGCATTTTAGTATTCCATCGTTGTATGGGCGTCTGACCACTAACAGTTTTCTCCCAAATAGTCTTAACTAACTCATAGAACCCATCACGATCCAACCAGCCAAGTTCAAATTTGAAACTATGTTTGGTCTTTCGTATTGGTGTTCCAACAGAGAGTAGTAACGTAGCATGGTCAGACAGAGCCTCAATACGCTCTAAGGCGCGGACGGTTACCATAGGGAATTTATCTTCCCATTCAGTATCCATAAGCACTCTATCCAGCTTTTCATATGTAGACTCTGGAAGACTATTAGCCCAGGTATACTGTCGACCTAACATCGTAACCTCTCTCAAGTTCAAACTGTCAATGACAACATTAAACATGAAAGGCCAATGCTCATCGAATCGACCCCGACTTTTCTCATGAGGGTATCGTAGTAAGTTAAAATCCCCCCTATAAGAATAGGGTACGGATTATCCTTAGCCAGATTAACCAACTCACGCAAAAAGTCAGGCTTGTAAACATTCTGGGCAGCCCCATAAACAATGACTAGAGACCATAAAAAATCATCCGCTTTGTTGCGAATATGGAGCTTAATAAAAAAGTCTCCATTCGAACTAGCCAAGACTTCCATAGTCTCATCTCTGACGCCTAAAAGAATTCCCCCAGATCTACCTCGTGGAGGGCGGGATACCCACGTAAACTCCACTCCACCAGAAAGGCGATTGAGTTGGGCTAGTGAGAAATCCCGCCTCCCGGTCTCAGAAATACCCAAAAAATCCAACTTATAATCTCTCACACAATCGGCAAAGAACAAATGTTTAGCCAAGTCACGAAGACCTCTGCTATTTGAGAACATGCCATTCATAGAGAAACAATAGTAGGTTTGGATACACGAGTCTGTTTACAAGACTTCAGGTTTTTAGATTTTCGGCCAGAAGCTTTTAGCTCATATAATGCGCTCAGCTCAGCCTCATCATAAACCACGTCTAACACTTCACCAACTAAGTGAGCGAGGAGTTAACCATCTACTGTGGCATGCAACTCCTCCTCCTCTGTTGATAAAGAGTCGGGAATAACTGGGACCTTAGGAGTAACCGTTAAACGGTCAACCTCCATGTGTCTCAGAAGAGAACTTGAAAAATTAATTTCCTTTACAGATCTACCCATGCTAATACCAATATTGGCGAGCTTATCACAAATAACAGGGGTTGAGAAAGAAAGGAAAGATGGGGATGAATGAGATATACCTTGGGCGTCCAGATTTTTCTCAGCCTTCCTTCGCATGGCCTTGGCCAACGAATCCTCGTCCGTGATCGACGCCCCGAGTGCATCAGTACCATGCCTGGAACTTCTGCGCGTCGGTACCTCTGTTATGGGAGGCACGAGATGGCCACCTGCAGCCCCGCCTGGGCTACAAGGTGACACAAGGAGCGAGGAACCCGACCCCTCCTGGGCCAGGTCCCCGCAAGCGCGCTGCTCCACCTCCTAGACCTCGGTCGCCGGGTGCCCCGCCTGTGTCCCTGAGCCAGCCACCTCCGCATCAGGAACCTCCAAAGGCGTGACCTCTAGCCTCGTCCCCCGGTCCATGTGGCAGTCCACGATGGGGCGAGACATCGGGCCGCCCCTCCTGGGCCATCCCAACGTCCACCTCCTCCGCAGAGATCTCTACCAGCACCGGATCCACCCTAGGGATGGACCACCCCAAGACATTTGGCCTACACCTAGCCGGCGCGACCGCGCCCGTAGGAGACCTCCTGACCGACTGAAGAGCTTCCTGCAGCTGGGAAGGTGAGACCCGAGGTGAGCCAGCAGGTGCCCCACACCCACGTAGTGGGGAATCCAACGGCAAAGCATCCAAAAGTTCCTTTCCGCGCGCAGTCGAGGGAGAAGCATTAAATGGAGTGACCGTGTAAACTGTCGGCAGAACCTGTCGTGTCGAGGAAGAGGAAGCCCCCCTGGCTGGAGGGCTGTCCGGAAGAAGACCCAACCCCCTGGGGCGGAGCAGCAGTGTCTGAGGTATCCATCACGTCGTCACTGTTGTTCCCAAAACCATCACCTCCAGATTCATCATGTGGCCGTCTCCACAGGAAAGGTGAAAAGTCTGGCTCCGGAACATACCCTGCAGGCTCCGTCCTGAACCTCAGCTCATACCCCTTCAGCTTAACCACAGCATCAGAAGTAAGAAAGGACCCCAAAGCATCCTGCCTCTTAAACACCGTAATATCGAACATACCAACCAGAATGCGAACAACACCCCTCCTGCACAAAGACAATAAATCCACATCCAGAGGTGTACCCAAGAGAGATCCAACCGCCCACAAACCAAGAAAAGTGCGAAGGGAATGAGGAACCCCTTCGACGTGCAACCAAACTTGATGTAATTCACATTTGTGTGGCACCTCCTGGGTCTTGTAAGCAAAAATGGCAAGCTGAGTCTTGCCCAACGGCATGGAAAACTGACTCCCATCCACCCTATCTAAATCCTCAAAAGAAGGAAAACTGACCAGAAAAGCATTGTCCCCATACGGCACAGCTTCCCACTTCCAGTTAGGCCTAAACCTGGCATCTACGAGCAATCTGTAACTGGACCACATCAGCAGTGACCACCTCACCTGAAACCTGGACCAAAGCAAGGGGAATCTGACTGGGCCCCAAATCCTCGCGCACCACACTATCAGGTATTTGCGCAAATAGCGTCTTATCATGACCACACCCAACCATGTATGTAGTCAGCCTAGGTTGCTTAAGCACAGGACAACGCAAAGTTGGATGAGAAACAACATCACAAATGTAACAGTAGTGTACAGCCTTATAATCCTTGGTGGCATGTGCATCAGAGGCACACTTCCAACACCTGACCGCCTTCTTAGGCTTCTTTGGGGCCACCATAGGGCTCGGAACAGCCGTGGACTCCAAACCCCCAGTATGAGTAGTAAACTGCTGCACCACAGGCTGATACTATTGTACCACGGGCTGATACTGTTGCTGGGCCCCAAAACCAGGAAACTGCGAAGAACCACCCTGTTGCTGACCCAAAAACGGAGATGGCGTAGCTGCAAAAGACCCATTACCAAAAGGTCCCGGCTGTAATGGAGGCTGAGAAATTCCAGTAGGCTTCTTCTTCTTCTTCCTCTTTGGCGCCGCATTCTCCACAGAGGCAGTAGTCGCCCCAAACCGTGGTCCCCCACCCAAGGGTGGAGTGTGAGAAGCCCCATACATACCAGAGTTTGAAGCCACCCCCGGAACACTTCCAGCAAGTCCATGGGACGACCCTCCATTAAAAGCCACCGGAGTAGGGCCCCGGTACGGAGCCTGAAGAGGTTGCATCGGAATGTGAGCAGCGGCAAAGTACGCATCCGGCGGCCGAAACTGAACTCCAGGCGGGAAGACCGGTGGCCCAGCAAAAGACGACGTGGTCAAAACCGGTTGCCCTACGTAGGCCTGTACCGGTGCACCCGCAGGCATCATGGCTGGACGAGGCAAGGCCACCGCCGGCGCAGGCGTGGCAGAGGGCCCCCTAGGCGGAGGCGCATCCACGGCCGGCGGCCGAGGAGCCGATGCCGCCGCGTGTTGGGGCCTAGGGTTCAGCCCCGCCATGGCCGCAGACGGCGACGAGAGGACCGCCGCGTACGACCGCCGCAACGTAGACGAGGTCCGCGAGTCCGTGGAGCGCAGCGATGCGGCAGGGAGCGCAGCACGAGGCGGTGAAGCGATCGGCGCAGTCGAGAAGGGTAGCGGCGCAGCAGAGACCGCAACAGGAGTCTCGGCAGGGGCGATGAACAGAGACGACGAAGATCGATCGATGTCTGACCGGGACCAGGCCGCCCTAAATCGCCTCGCGATCGCGGTCCACGAGTAGATGTCCGAGTCTGAGTCGGGTTCAGCTTTGGCTAGACAGTCCAGGCCCGTGTCGGCCATACCAGGCCTACCTCCGCTGCCCGCTGTGGGGCCCACCGAGCGGACCACCCGCTCAGGCCTAGGGCTGACCAACGCCTCCTCGATCAGCCGCCCTAGCAGCGGTGGCGCCGATGACCGGCGGCGCGGCAGAGGACCCCACCAGGGCTTCGGCAGAACCGGTGAGGCGGAACGAGGTCGCACCCCCCTCCGCGCGCCGTTCCCCACAACCGTCCTCGGCAGAGAACACGGAGGAGACCGCGGCGGTGGCGATATAGCTCCGGCCGGCGAGCCGTCCGTCTCCCAAAACCTTGACTCTTTCGTCGGAAAACCCATTTCCTCCCAAAAACATCGCCGCAGCTCCTCGTCCGTTTGCCGCCGGTGACGCGGAATCGTAGTCCACCCAAGATCACCGCCATCATCCTCCAGCGCCTCCAAGGCCTCTCTCTCCGTGAGCGCCACTTCCCCATCCGACCCGGACTCAGATCCGAGACACTGGAATCTCGAGCCACTCCCATGGCTAGACGGAGACGCGGCTGGCCGGAGGAGATCACCGGGCGCAAGGGTGAGCCGACGGCGCCGCCCCCCCATCGCTTGACTCGATCGTGTTTTGCCGTGGTTTATATCTGAAATAAGTCGTTTGGACTGATTTTCTTCTCATATAGCACGGAACAAGCGTGTTTTTAAGAGAACTGTCCGAGGCCTATTTGGTGTTTTATTCTACATTGTTATACACCTTCAAAGTCCACTCATTTTCTATACAGAGAAGCTGCCATCTCTTTACCCTGACTTTCATCCAGATGCTGGAGCCATTTTCCTAATGTGTGTTGAGGTTATCATAGCATTTGTGGGGAGACATAATTTTCAAATTGATGCATGCCATGTGTCCCGGTGCCTGCATCTTCCCGTGACACTTTTTAAGGGCTTCAAACATCTTGCTGGTCAGACTGTATCCTATTCTTCAGAAAACTTGCGTGACCAAACTGTAGGACAACCTCTAGATACTGAGGAATATATACTTGACAGACAGTTTTCAGTTGACATTGATAGACGTATCTGTATAGGATTCTACTAACGTGTACTTGTACCTGTATTGTAACACTACCCCCATATAAAATGAGATAGGCCGGAGCCTTTGAGGTACCGTGCAATACCCCTGCACATTATTTCTCACATGGTATCAGAGCCAAAACCGGCCTAACCCTAAAATCACCGCCGCCGCCGACTCTCATCTCGGCGCCGCCGCCGATCCCGCTTCCGCCTACCGCCCGACCTCGCGATGATGTCGAACTCTACCTCGACCGCTACCTCGGCTCTCTCCTCGGGCTCCTTCAGCGCCGCCTTCCCGGGCCTCTTCGGCTCCACGATGGCCGGCGCCACTGTCGCGACCTCGGTCATCCCGTCGTCGCCCATCAATCTGACGGGGCAGATCACCGTCCGTCTCAACCCCAACAACTTCATCTACTGGAGGACCCAGGTTGTTCCGATACTCAGGAGCAATCTGCTCTTTGGGTTCGTCGATGGCACCCTCCGGTGTCCGTCTGCGACGATCCCTAACCCTGCGGCTGGAACCGCTAGTGCGCCGGCGACCATCCCCAACCTGCAGTATGCGGCCTGGCACCAACAAGACCAGGCCATCCTCTCCGCCATCGTGTGCTCCCTCCACGAGAGTGTCCTTGGGATGATGACGATGGTGGCCATGTCCCATGAGGCGTGGGAAACCCTAGCCGCAAGCTTCGCCTCGCAATCTACGGCACGTGCGATGCAGATCCGCGACGAGCTCAACAAGGCCAAGAAGCTAGACAAGACTGCCTCCGTGTTCTTCAATGAGATCAAGTCCATGGCAGATGTTCTGGCCTCCACTGGTCAGCCGACGAGTTTACTGGTTACTTGTGTGCAGGGCTAGATGGTTACTATGATGCTCTCGTTCAGATGATCTCGGCAAGGGCGCTCAGTGATCCGATGCCGGTCCAGGACATCTACGCGCAACTCCTCACTACCGAGCAACGCATGAACGCGCGCCGTGCGGAACTTGGTGCCGACGTTCACATGGCGAACATCAACTTCGGGGAGCGTGGTGCCGCCTTCCCGCCGCCTCCCTCGACTTCCTTCTTCAACCAGCCGACACCGCCACCGCAGTCGCGTGGCGATGGTGGCGGTTCTTCCTGTGGTGGAGGAGGTGGAGGCCCGCCCTCTGGTGGTGGCGGCGGTGGCAATCGTCCCACTTGCCAGATCTGCAGCAAGATCGGCCACGTCGCCTCCTGCTGCTTCAAGCGGTATGATCCCGCATACCTAGGTGCCGGCAATGACGGGTGCTACAAGGAGAGGCAGCTCGCTGCCTTCACCAACCGCTCCACCAACGCCGCTGCCACCAACACTCGCACCAACAACACCAACAACATCTCCTATGGCGCGACACCTTCCTACCCGATCGATCCCTCCTGGTATGCTGATACGGCGGCTACCGATCACTTTAGCAACGACCTCGCCAAGCTCTCCGTCCAGGATCCCTACAACGGCAAGGATCAAGTGCAAACTGCAAACGGTTCATGTATGCGCATTAAACATATTGGTCATTCTATTATTCCCTCATCATCACATCCACTTCATCTCAAAAATATCCTTCATGTTCCTGACATCACACACGTAATCTCCTCTCCGTCAAAAAATTTAGACGTGATAATAACGCCTTCTTTGAATTTTAATCCTTGGTTTTTTCTTGTTAAGGATCGGGCTTCGAGAGACGTTCTTCTTAGAGGAGGTTGCCGTGGTGAGCTTTATTGTCTTGATGAGAAGTCCGTCAAGCAAGCTTTCACCGGTGTCCGAGTTTCCCGTGAGCAGTGGCACTCATGTTTAGGGCATCCCGCCACCCCCATAGTTCAACATGTTCTTCACCGTCATGAGCTTCTCTCAGTGTCAGTCAATAAAGCTGTAGTGTGTGATGCCTGTCAGCAAGGCAAGAGTCATCAATTACCATTTTCTTTGTCAACTCGTGTTACTACTTCCCCTTTAGAGATTATATATTCAGATGTTTGGGGCCCTGGCCCTATTACTACCAGTGGACATGAGTATTATGTGAGTTTTGTCGATGCTTACAATCTCTTTACATGGCTCTACTTGCTGAAACGCAAATCTGGTATCTTTCATGTCTTTATTGATTTTCAAAAACATATTGAACGTCTCTTAAACAAGAAAATTATCCATGTCCAGTCGGATTGGGGGGGGGGGGGGGGGGAAGGGGGTGAATATCATTGTCTAAACAAGTTCTTTACTGATCTTGGTATTTCAGATCGAGTTTCTTGTCCTCATACACATCAACAAAACGACACTGCTGAACACAAACATAGACACATTGTTGAAACTGGTTTAACTCTTCTTGCACATGCCTCAGCGCCGTATCATTTTTGGGGTGATGCTTTTTGCACAACGTGTTTCCTCATTAATTGCTTGCCTAGCCGTGTCATTAATATGGAGACTCCTCTTGAGCGCCTCCTTGGAGAGACGCCTGATTATACTTTTCTCAAAGTCTTTGGTTGTACATGTTGGCCGCATCTCCGCCCATATAATCGTCACAAGCTTGAGTTCCGTTCTAAACAATGTGTCTTCCTTGGTTATAGTTTGATCCATAAAGGCTAGAAGTGTCTCCATATTCCTACCAACCGAGTGTATATCTCTCGTGATGTTGTTTTTGACGAGACAGTCTTTCCCTTTGCTCACTTACCACAAAACTCCACCATACCGTCTACCGTTACAACTCCTCCGACTCCTGACCAATTTGTTGCTGCTGCATATACACCGTCTCTTTTGTCTAACCATGGTGCAGGTGTTGGAAGAGGAGCTCGTCTCGAGCTATTGGATGATGAAGATCCAGTCGACGTCGCCCGTGATCACGTCGATCACATGCATGGCGCTGCCATGCACCCGAGGCCGGCCAGCCCCCGCCCGGCTCGCCTCCAGCTGGGCCGCCGTCTGCCGACCCGTCTACGCCCGAGCGCTCGCCTGGTACAGCGGCCTCCTCCACGTCGCCCGCCTTGCCGTCGGTTGTCACGCCGTCTGCGACGCCATCAACATCACCTGCCTCTCCTCCTGGTATGACCACCAGACTTATGCGTGGTGTTCGTCAGCCTAAGAAGCGGACATATGGTATTGTCGCTTGGAATGCATCTCGGACTATTGATCTTGTTCATAATGAGCCCCGCAATCATCATGATGCTATGACTTGTGCTCACTGGCGTGCTGCTATGGAGACTGAATATTCTGCTCTACAAGCCAACAAGACTTGGCGACTCGTTCCTCCTCGCCATGGAATTAATATCATTGACTGCAAGTGGGTCTTCAAGATCAAGCAGAAATCTGATGGTACTATTGAGAGATACAAAGCACGCTTGGTTGCAAAGGCGTTTAAACAGAGATATGGACTTGACTATGAGGATACCTTCAGCCCTGTTGTCAAGCCCACTACTATTTGGTTACTGTTGTCTATGGCTCTTACACGTGGATGGCATCTTCGGCAGCTAGATATTCATAATGCTTTCCTGCATAGCGTTCTTGAGGAGGTGGTATACATGCGCCAGCCCCTGGTTTTGAGGATTCATCATGTCCTGGTTATATTTGTCGACTTGATAAGACTCTCTATGGACTGAAACAGGATCCTCATGATTGGCATGCTCGGTTGAGTGCTGTTCTTTCTGGTCTTGGGTTTGTTGCATCTACTGCTGACACTTCCCTCTTTATTCCTTAGAGGCCTGAGATCACTATATTCTTGCTTGTCTATATTGATGATATTATTGTGGTGAGTTCCTCCTCTACTGCTAGTGATCGCCTCCTTGTCCAGCTGGGGTCCTTGTTTGCTCTCAAGGATCTTGGTGAGCTCCATTATTTTCTTGGCATTGAGGTGAAGTGTCCCCCTGGTTGTCTTCATCTTAGTCAACAGAAATATGCTTCTGAGCTCCTCCGGTGTGCTGGTCTGTTGAAGTGTGCCCCCGTGACTACTCCTATGGCTTCTACTGATAAGCTGAGTTCTATTGATGGCACTTTACTTTCAGCAGATGAGTCTACTCGTTATCACAACATTGTTGGTGGCTTGCAGTATCTTACTATGACCCGGCCTGATCTTTCCTTTGCGGTGAATAAGGTGTGTCAGTTTCTCTCTGCTCCTCGTTGTACTCACTGGGCAGTAGTGAAGCGTATTCTGCGATATGTTCATGGTACATTGACATATGGTCTGCACTTGAGACGGCCTACGTCGCCTCCTGATATTTTATCCGCTTTCTCCGATGCGGATTGGGCTGGTAATTCTGATGATCGGCGATCAACCGGGGGATATGCCATCTTCTATGGTGGTAATTTGATTTCTTGGAGTGCTAGAAAGCAAGCTATAGTGTCTCGTTCTAGTACTGAATCTGAGTATAAGGCGACTTCTAATGCCACTGCAGAATTTATATGGGTACAAGCCTTGCTAGCTGAACTTGGTGTTCCTCAGCGTTGTCCACCGGTGCTATGGTGTGACAATATTGGTGCAACGTTCCTTTCTTCGAACCCAGTATTTTATGCACGGACTAAACACATTGAGGTGGATTTTTACTTCGTTCGAGAAAGAGTTGCGCATAAGATGTTGCAAATTCGGTTCATATCATCTAAGGATCAGTTGGCAGACATATTTACTAAACCTCTCCCATTACCGTTGTTTCAGTTCTGTAGACGCAATCTCAACATTTGTACCCCTGTTGAGATTAAGAAAGGGTGATGGACGTATCTGTATAGGACTCTACTAACGTGTACTTACACCTGTATTGTAACACTACCCCTATATATAATGAGATAGACCGGACCTTTGAGGTACCGTGCAATACCCCTACACATTATTTCTCACAGACATGTATGCTGCATGTTGCAAATTGTTATGCACTGTTCTTCCGCACCAACAACTGTAAATATTTGGGTTTTTTTCTTGTGATTTCATGTTTCTTAAGTTAATCCCCTATATTGTTATTTTTAACTTCAAAATCTAGCGAGTTGGACAATGCGTGGCAGTCCTGGTCCCTGGAAGACACGGTAAACATACTTCTTGGTTGCTTGGAGGTCTGCAGATTCCAACATGGTTAGGATGGCCGGACATTTTTCTTGGAACAAGGAGGAGACACTAAAATGTGCTTCCTTTTTTAGAAGGATCTATGAAGAGGTCAGTGGTGCTTATTTTCTACTATTTTAAATGATATATATCTTGCTTTGATAGTTCTTCGCCCTCCATTTTCTTGGTTTCAGTCTTTCTACGATCATTCGAATTTCAATATGCCAAGAAGACATCAAGACTGATGATTACAAGTCACACAAATTATATGCTGTAAATATTGATGTTTATAGCTAGTCTGGAAAATAAAATACTGTCATCAAAACGGATTCTAAAGTGATTTCGGAGCTAGCGAACAGACAAAATCATAAATGCCATGTCGACACATATGTCTGGGGCTGTGCTATCTGCTGAATCTAGTTAACATTTGCACTGGGCTTATTCAGTGCCTGAGAATTTTGGCGTCCTTAACTGCAATATCCTTCTAAATGCAATATTTCTAATTAGGAACTATTTGCTGCAATACAGGATTTTGCATTTTGTCTTTTGCATGAAACAAAAAACATAAATGGCACACCAAAGAAATGCTATGTGTTAGCCCATATTTTATATTCCAACAAATCAGAAGTATTAATTCTCCTTTTGTGTGGACAATATATATGCATCAGCAAAGGGAAATTCTAGGAAAGCACTCAATGCACTTTCTTGCTGGTTACATCTGCATGTTTTCTGGACAGGGTCCATTTTCGACAGGCGTAACAAGGTATGTTATTCCCTAACGAAGATCTTCTGTTTATATTTTGTCTCAGCAGTCTCACCCTTTGTACATGGCAGAGAAATTGATGAGGCATTGCAATCTGGGGTTTATTCTCTAATTGATATCTTCGAGGAAAGTGATTTTAAACAGCTTCACACGTATCTGGGTGGTGTGTGATTTCTTTCCTTCTATCAATAAACAATTGTTACTTCCATATATACTTTCTGACACACAAAGTAATTCATTCATTCTTTGGCTCTGTAGAGGGTCCATTTGCTAACTTGGTGAATGACTATAAATTGCACTTCCATTATGAGGGCAAAATCTAGTCCAACTTGCAAAATATTTTTTGAACACCTGCTTAGGCTGGATATGGAAATCTGTTGTGCGGTCAGCGGTTATCTTCTGCACGATCCGGGGCTAAAAGTAGAGTAGTGTATAGCTGAATGAGTATGCACCAAATAGTGGAACAACCAGTGAGGATACCGTTAGTTTTTCAGTCTACATTTATATAATTAGATTCAAACATGAGACTGGTTCTGATTTTCTGATTGTTTAATCATTTTGCAGATCTGATGCTCACATCAGCCTGCTCGTATTTGTGACAATTTTTTTCTTCGAATTCCACCGATCTATTAATAATCATCAATAGCACTACAAAGAGGCCCAAAAGTAATAAAAATTATAAATAGGTCGACAAAGAGCATATATATATTAATATCGCGAAGATCCCAATTACACACAGCCTATGCAATAACGTATTGCCCTATCAACCTTACGGATGCACACAACCTAGAGAAAAGAAGAAGAATTAAAAAAATAAAAGTCCCTGTAGAGCGATCAATTCCTTGTAGCAGCGACACTAACACCACCAAAACAACACTAGAAGTCCAACCTCTCCAACAACGACATCTTCAAAAAGGAACCAACGAACAAGCGCCATCGTCGTCCGATCAAAGATCATAGGTTTTCACTCCGGAGACGCAACAAATAGGTATGTATTACTTTTAGTTTATCGCGGAACTCCACTGGACCGTCCTCGCTCATAAAATAATACATTCAACAAGGTCATTGCCAAACACAACCAACTAACAGTCGCCATTACTAGTCATAGATCACCAAGCCAGTTTCTCATCGTCACAAAGAGTCAAACCACCATCACTAGCCCTCATTTTCCTGCTTTCATGACATCCTTCGCATCTGACTTCAACATGGTTCGAAAGACCTGTCCCAGCAGAGCTTCGCAATGCTCACTCTGAAACCAAACAGTCAGAAAACATACGGGTGAGCACAAACCGAATCCTATCCGATCCAGTAATCTCTAGGCATAAGGCGCCAATAGGAGTTTGCCGTTGGAGCCTTCCAGAACTCGACACTCTGGCCTGATCACGGAGGATATGCATCAAGCAGATCATCACCTTGGCGCGAGAGGAACCCGAGGACTGCCTCCATTATTCAAACCGAGCTAGTAGCCCCCACGCCACCCGCTGTCCACAGTGGAAAAGATGAACCTAACGGCCGCTGATCTTGTTGGATCCAGCATCAGATCCCAAGGATCCACGCTTCCTCCGTGGAAAGCACACCGCCTGGTCATGCACGTAGTTGCTGCCGTGACCCACCGACACAGAATGGATCAAGGACATGCTAGCTACCATCACCGCCCACCATGCACTAGTAGGAAAATGCTTATAGCAGTCATTTTTCTAGTGGGCGTCCGTAATAAAATCCAACACCACTATGTCAAGGCAAAATAGTGGTGGAGTTCGGAAAATCTCGAACGCCGCCACTATTGCTTAGTCATGGCGTTCGAGGAAAGTTGAATGTCAACACTAAGTGGGGACCACGAGGCGAGACGGGACCAATATATCCCAGGCGTTCGCCACCTTCGAACGCCGCAACTACGATTTAGTGGTGGCGTATGGTATATCATAGACGCCACCACTATACCGTCCAAAATTTTCTTAAAGGCAACGCCCTTCCTGCATCTCTAGATCTTTTCAGTCTGCACCTCACCCATTAATTTGTCGCCGCCGCCGCCCGCGTCGCCCCACCCCGATCCAGTCCAGTCTCGCCTCCACCGACCCGCACCTCCTAGCCCCGCACTGGTCCACGCCGCGACGGATCCACCGGCCCCGCGGTGAAAGGGAAATGGACGTCGCCTCGAGGGGGGTGAATAGGCGTTTTAAAATTATTATGGTCTAGGCTCTAATAAATGCGGAATAAAACTTAACGTTTAATTTATCAAGCCAAAACCTATATCCACTAGTTTCACTAAGTGCACCAACAACCTATGCTAAGCAAGACAAGCAACAAGGTGATAGCAAGATATAGTACTTCAAGCACGATGGCTATGACAATGTAAATTGCATAAGTAAAGGGGTTCGGTTGAGAAATAACCGATGGATGCGGAGACGATGATTTGTTTCCCGAAGTTCACTTTCAAAGAAGCTACGTCTCCATTGGAGAGGTGCGGGGGCGCAATGTACTTCGAACGCCACAAACGGCTCACCTCGAGGTGTGGTGGCTCGATGCTCACCCAACGCCACACAAGGCCTCACCCCAAGATGCGAAGGCACGTAACCTACCGACGCCACAAAAGGCTCACCCTATTCTCCCGTGAGCTCGCCACAAAGGCCTACTCATGTTCCACTATGGGACACTTGACGGCGGTCACCGAACCCGTACAAGGTTGGGACAATCTCCACAACTCAATTGGAGGCTCCCAACAACAATGCCACAAAGGCTATAAAGCCAGAAAAGGCAACAAGGCCACAAAAGGCTACAAGACCACAAGAGGTCAACAATCCAACATCACAACCGTCTAGGGTTCCAAGAACCCAAGAGAAACAAGCCCAAGGGCTTGAACTCGCCGAATCTCCGAGAAGAACTCAAACCTATGCACCAAATACAAGAGGCAAGTCCTTCACTCTCAAATTCCACCAAAGCTACAAAAGCTATTGGGAGAATAAGGGAGGAAAAACACAAGAGGAGAACACAAAACTCTCCAAGATCTAGATCCCAAGGATTTCTTCACAAAGAAGGGATTTGGTTTGGTGGAGATCGTAGATCTAGATCTCCTCTCTAAATCCCTCAAAGAGATGCAAGAATCGTGGGAGGGAGAAGGGAAGAGGGCAAGCTTTTGAAGGTCAACAATGGAGAAGAGAGAGTGGAAGAGCTAGCAAAAATGACCTCCAAAGTTGGGGAAACTTTTGGGAAGAGGGGACCCTTAAATAGGGCAAGAGAAATCTGCCCGTTTGGGCCAGATTCGTGCCCCACCGGAACTACCGGTGCCCCACCGGTACTACCTCTAAATAGAAACACAAGATACAGAAGAAAAATGAGATTTACCGGAACTTTGGCCGGAACTTGGGCCGGTACTACCGCTCAAGCAAAAACGTTGGACAACATTGCACGAAAACTTCAATAACTTTTGACTCCGGACTCCGATTTCGATGATCTTGGACTCGTTTTGAAGAGAACAAAAATCTCTACATTATTATGCAAAGAAACATCATAGTCAAACAAGAGAGGATAAAAATAAAATGTAGAAAGATATGACCTCTCAGAAGTGACGAACCGGTAAAAACTCCAAAACCCAAAACGCAAGAAGTTGAGCTTGGAAACTCTAATTGGGATGAAACCAATTTTGTTGGAAAGATAATAAAGAGTAGAATCCAACAAAAGGTGAAATATTGGGTATCACCAAGGAAGAAAATACCATGAATATATATGTGAGATACCTCCCAAGGTGTGGAGCCGGAAAAACCCGCAAGATCAAAAACGCAATAAGATATGCAAGGAAAATCCATTTTTGACGAACTAGAGCTTGTTATGAAGATAACCACAAGCTCTAGATTCTCACATGGACAAGAACTAAACAACAACCAAGAAAGATGATGCTATGTATGCAGAGGTTTGAGCTCTCTTCGAAAGATACGAATGAGTCACTCACTCGAGAGCCCCTCTTGATAGTACGACTATCTATCCTAAACCCGATCTCCCAACACTACAAGAGACCGGTAGAGTAGAAACCCTATCAAGATCATACCTTTACCTTGAGCATCCCACTTGAGCTTGATGTAGATGATCTTGTCACCTTCAAGATGGAACACCTTTCTTGATTGCACTTGCTTGATGAAGTCTTGAGACATGTTCCCCCATACTCCATGGGGAAGCCTCTTCTTCGAACTTGTCTTCATCATTCCATGATTGCCGAGGATGGCAAGCTTTAAGCATGAGATCTTCTAGAGAGGACGCATCTTGAGCTTGCACTTCAATTCTTGACGATGTCTTGAAGATAGCCATGAGGAACTCCATCTTCTTCTTCTTCAAGACATACTTGATCTTCTACTTCTACTTGATTCCTATAGGCACAAAGCCCTTGGACAATGCTTCTTCTTTTTCATCCTTGAAACCAACACATGTTCCAAGCGATGCCAATGGACAAACCTACAAGTGAGACTCAATTTGCACATTAGTCCATAGGGATTGTCATTAATTACCAAAACCACACATGGGGCATACATGCCCTTTCAATCTCCCCCATTTTGGTAATTGATGACAATCCCCAAGAGAGGGTTTAAATATGGAATTTAACGAACAAAATGGTTGCCCCAACATCAAATACTACACAAGTAAGTGATGTTGGTACAACCACAATATATAGAGCAAACTCCCCCACAATCTATGCATGTGTGATGAACTTGAATTTCATTGCATAGATTGCCAACCATTATCGGTGGTTGAGTTTCCTCTATATATAAAACATGCAAAGCAACAACAAAGATGCAAGAGCATGCAAGGATAATGCTTTAAGAACCAACTCAAAGCATAAACCAACTTCCCTTAAACCCTCTAAAACTTCTCCCCCATTGGCATCGATTGCCAAAATGGGTGAAAAGTTCTAGATGGCCAATATAGTGAGAATTCCTCCAAAGGTGTGCATATGCACATATCCAATGATGAATCCTTGGGAGGAAGTAAAACTATATTGAGGACCCAAAGATTGCAAAAAGAAAAGAAAGAGAAAATAGCTTCAACAAATGAAGCGAGCAACCCAAAAAGACCCAAAAATACCAATTGACAACAAGAATTGATACAAAAATAAAAACACAAGATATTATGATACGGACAAAAGAGTGTTTAGATGAATTAGGGAAGCTCCCCAATCTTCGTGCACAATATAGAATCATTTGAATACGTCATGCACAAATATGGAATCCTCACTCCCCCATAGACATTTAAACCTCAAACAAAGATAAATACAAATGAGCATTCTTAAGTGAGTTAGAGAAGCTCCCCAAGTATTATGCACCAATTATAATAATTATATTTGGAAACAAAGTGCACAATCATGGAATCCTCACTCCTACAAACTCATTTAACAATACACGGCAAGCGAGATCAAATCATGAGTTCCCGGAGATGCAAACAAATGGGATAAGCACTCATAGAAAAATAAATTTGGAAGCCAAAGAATCAACAAGAAATAAAGGGTGGTATCCAAGGAAAACAAAAACAACCAAAGATTTATCTTCTCTTGTGTGTATAAGTTTCTAGGTGGAAAATATCACAAAGACATATGCCCACAAAGAAACATGCACACACAAAATAGATACACAATAAAGCACATGAACAACAAAAGAAAGTCATATAATGTAAAAATAGGATTTTTGCTTGAAAGCATAGCTAAAGGCTCAAATATATCTTAGTGTACATCAATGAGCTTCAAACACGGACACTCTACATACATTACAACTATTACCAAGGGAAGAAGGGAATAGTTGGAATATATGGAGAAAGGCAACGAGTATCACAAATAGAAAACAACTATGCAAAAATACTCACTATTGCACATGAGAGTGAATGAGGAAAAGATAGGCAATATAATTGCTAGATTGACATATTTGGGATAAGTGGATCATGGTCATGATTTTGTATAGTCCCCATTAGATGCACTCATCTCAACATACTCACATTTGCAATAGAGAGCACTCCTAAAAACCAACAAAAGAAACACAAAATATGCAAAAACACAAACTCATGCCAACAAGCAACCTACAAAAGGTTGGAAGCAAGATATGTATGCATGAGAGAGATACTTGTTACCGAGATATAAATTGTAGGATGTAGATGATATGAATTCGTTGATCATCCTAGCTTGCCTCCAATTGACATGTAAGCACCACTTCTTCCTAATGGATGAGACAAGCATCCAATATATCTCCAATGTACCTAAAACACAATTAAGTACACTATGTTCCCAAACAAATTGGGTCCAAAGTAGTTAGTGCAACTACAATATATAGGAGACCCTCCACATAAATATGTGCATATTGATATGAAATTGAATTTCATGCACATCTTAGTCGATAGGATTTGGTGGAGAATCCCCTATGTATTGGATCAAGAAAGAAAGCATGCCAAGATATAAACATGTAGTAAATATGCATGCACAAGACTCTCAAGAACCAAAAATGAGATACAATTTGAACTAAAACACCAAGTAAACCAAGAAGTAGCACACAAGAGTGTGACAAGACAAAAAGGTGTCCAAATTGTATCAAAGAGCCAAATCAACACATGAAAGAATGCCAATTCAACAAATGAACAAGGCAAAATTCAAAGAGCAAAAGATGCACAAAACACACAATGCTCAAGGATTTATCTCAATCTAAATATCAAAACAAGTAACAAAGAATGAGACAAAGCCAACTCCCAAATAGAGCAAAGTTCCAACATATTAACCAAACTCTCTACACTTTTCATGATGGCACAAAGTACCAAAAGAAAAGATCAAGCATCCAAGCACAAGAAACACTATATGGATCAACACAAGAAGCATAAAAGGAGTGTTCTAGATAATATAGGAGAGCTTCCCCATGAATGGTGCATTATATTGAATTTTGCTTTTGAATGCAAAATGCACACAAGAGAGATCATCACTACTAGCTACATTAAATAAAACACAAGAGAATACAAATAAACTAAAATGATCCACCAGAGGCAAGGAAGACATGGGAGTAAAAGAAAACAAATTCTTGCCCAAAGATAGGACAAAGAAAAGCAAAGGCCAAAGTGAACATGATCAATAAATACTACCATATATGGAGTGCCACTTGTCCAAGGACAAGAATTATGGGGAAAGTTTTCCCGAGGTAGTTTGCAAGGAAATCATGATCATATTCACACAAATAAGCATGTAACAAGATATAACAATTATGCTTGATGCTTCGAGAGAGATTCTTGATAGCTCCAAATAGTCACACAATCATTAAAGATTAGTGTAACTTGAAGAACATGGTTTCCAAGGAGGATATGGGGGTTCAAAAATGAGGAAACACATATCAAGAAAAACTCTCACAAACAAGATCCAAAATATGAGCAATAAGAGCAATCCAAGGGAGTTGGAACTTGTTTGAGCAAAATGTGCCACATAGGAGCTAGATAAATAAATATCAATTATAAGTGACACTACCTCAAATGTCCACATTTTCTAGGTTTGTAGTATGCACAAAGCATATGACTCCCCCATAATGTGATAAATCAAGAATTCTCAACAAGAGGTAAAAACATCCAAATAGAGATGATTAATGAACATTATGGAACTTTAATTTCTCATGAGAAAGACATACCACATAGAGACTAGATAAACTTGCAATATAAATACTAAGTGCTATTCCTCATGTATACATATTTTAGGATCGTGGAATGCCCAAGCATAACACTCCCCCAAAATGGGATAGTCCAGTAATCTCTCACAAGATCCAAGAAAGATACCAAATAAATTCAACAAAGGCTCAAACTCAAGAACACAAATACATGATGTGCCAACCAACATACACAAATATACTAGACAACACAAGATAGGTATGAGGGAAGCACAACATGTACAAACACATATAATGGTACAAAACCAACACATGCACAAGAGAGCAAGTAACTTTCAAAGTAAAGGAGTTGAGCACATGTTACCGCAAGGAGGAACATTGGATATATGATAGAAGTATGATAATCCAAATGGCTTGACTTGACAAAAATAAAAGGTGAAAATCTCTCAATTCTTCATGAAGTAGCCAAGCCTCCAATGCCCTCCAACCAACACCTATTGATCAAGTTTTAGCTTGTTGGTCCCCAACCAAGTTGGGTCCTAAGAAGTTAGTCACAATAGGCTTGGCCACCCAAATGGTTCTTTTCTTGACACCACTTTGGGCACCAACATATTTGGCAAACACATTGCCCACCTCATCCTTACCAAGAGAATATGCATCATATATCAAGATAGGTTTGGATGAGGAGTTACCCATGGTGCATGAGTAAGAAAGGTGCCCCTTCTCGCGGCAAATATAGCAAGTTCTTCTCTTGCTATCTTTCTTCTTAGAAGATGTCACCCCTTGAGGAAGAGCTTGAGTCTTGGGAAGAGGCCCGCTTCTAGCTTGAGGTGGAGATTGACGTGGAGCTTGAGGCTGCTTACCTTGTTGCTTCTTATTCAATGGGCAACATCTCACATGATGGCCTTCTTCCTTGCACATGAAGCACACAATGTTGGCCGAATTCTTCACTTGACCTTGTCCATTCTTCTTGTTGCCCTTGTGCTTCAACTTGTTGGTGGGCTTGTTCTTGATGTTGGAGTTGTATCCAAGCCCACTCTTGTCATTTGGGGATCTTCGCACACTCAAGATGTTCTTGAGAGTGGTCTTCCCTTCATGACACTTCTTCAAGTCATTCTTCAAAGAAGTGACTTGGGCCTTGAGCTTCTTGTTTTCCTCTACATGGTTAGTGTCAACAAAAATACTAGAGGAAGTAGATGCTACATTGTTAGAGCAACAAGGCAAGGGATGCAATTCATCACAAGATATAGCAATAGCATGAGTGGATGAATTACAATGACTAGCACATGGCAATATGACACAAGGAGTAGATGTAGTGCTAATGTCCACATGAGGCTCACTAGATGTTACCTTTGATACAATAGCCTCATGAGCCAACTTTAGACTACCATGGGAAACTAGAAGGTCCTCATGTGAGCTTGAGAGCTTAGCATGACTCTCTTCCAATTTCCCATAGTTGCTAGTTAGCAAAGCAAGTTAAGCACGTAGCTCAACATTCTCCTTGACAATAGATGCTTCACAAGAGATAGAGTTAGTATCACAAGCATCATCAATAGTAGTAAGAGGTGAGGGTAACTTGGAAAGCTCTTTAGAGTATGAAGCTATAAGTTGCTCATGTGACTCGGTGAGTTTGATGAGCTCCCCCTTTATGACCCTAGAGCCATTGTTGAGGTGCTCAAAATCCTCAAGGAGTTTAGCATAGGCAACTTCAAGCCCATCATTTTTAATTTGGAGGTCACTTGCCACCTCAAGATCTCTATCATGAGATTTCTTCACCCTAGATAGCTCTAGGGCAAAGGTCTCCTCAAGAGATTCCTTGGTGGTTTGTTCCTCTTCAAGAGCTTCATTTAAGTTTGCAATGTCATTAGCATACTCACGCTCAAGACTACTCATTTTGTCAATTGTGTCCTCATGCTCATAAATTAGTTGCTTACTTTCAATGGCAAAGTTCAAGATTTCAATGAAAGTAGAGCAAGCATTTTTATCATTGTGTAGAGCACGAAGGACTAGCTCCCCCTTCTCTTTTAAAGAAGCAACATCATCTTCTACTTCTAAGTCAACATTCACATCATCATTAGATGCATTGGGATCCAAAGGAGAAGCTACCTTTGATTCCTTAGCCATGAGGCATAAGTGAATGTTGGTAGAAGGTGATGATGGGCGAACCCTTGAAGCTCCAACCACAACCTTGCCTTGGCCCACACATTCTTCAATTTCCTCTACAAGGTTAGCAACACAAGTACTAGAGGAAATAGAAGTACATTTATCATGGCAACAAGGCAAAGCAAGCATATCATCATGAGATATATTCAATCCATTTCTACATGATATGCAAGGGCAATCAACACTAGGAAGTAAATCACATATAGTCCTACAAGTTTTCATGCCCAAAGATACAACATTGCAATGAGATAGATAAGGAGGATCATGAATGGAAATCACACTATCCACATCACAAGTTCTATCACCACTCACCATATCATTACCTTGTGACAACTCACATGTTGGTGTAGTGGAAGAAGATGAGAAATCATCACGGCCGGAGGTGGAGGGAACACAATCATCCTCATTTAGCTTGGACACATCATATTTTGCTTGAAGCTTGGTCCAAATATCATGAGAATTTCGAAAAGGCATGATTGAGGAAAGAACTACAAAGCTCACAACATTAACAAGCACATTAGATGCTTGAGCTTCGAGATAAGAGTTTGTCTCCTCCTCCAAAGATAGATTTTGGGGATCCTTAGGAGGAGACAAGCCCATATCTAGAATTCTCTCAATATTTGGCTCAATGACCCGGAAATGACTAAGCATGCGAATACGCCAAACATCATAATTTGTGCCATCAAATGTAAATGAGTGAGAGTGCACTAAACCCCTAGGAGACATCCTTACTCTCGAGGCGGTGAAGCCAAAGAAGCGAGAGACCTTGCTCTGATACCAATTGAAAGGGAAATGGACATCGCCTAGAGGGGGGTGAATAGGCGTTCTAAAATTATTATGGTCTAGGCTCTAATAAATGCGGAATAAAACTTAACGTTTAATTTATCAAGCCAAAACCTATATCCACTAGTTTCACTAAGTGCACCAACAACCTATGCTAAGCAAGACAAGCAACAAGGTGATAGCAAGATATAGTACTTTAAGCACGATGGCTATCACAATGTAAATTGCATAAGTAAAGGGGTTCGGTTGAGAAATAACCGATGGACGCGGAGACAATGATTTGTTTCCCGAAGTTCACTTCCAAAGAAGCTACGTCTCCATTGGAGAGGTGTGGGGGCGCAATGTACTTCAAACGCCACAAACGGCTCACCTCGAGGTGTGGTGGCTCGATGCTCACCCAACGCCATACAAGGCCTCACCCCAAGATGCGAAGGCACGCAACCTACCGACGCCACAAAAGGCTCACCCTATTCTCCCGCGAGCTCGCCACAAAGGCCTACCCACGTTCCACTATGGGACACTTGAGGGCGGTCACCGAACCCGTACAAGGTTGGGACAATCTCCACAACTCAATTGGAGGCTCTCAACAACAATGCCACAAAGGCTACAAAGCCACAAAAGGCAACAAGGCCACAAAAGGCTACAAGACCACAAGAGGTCAACCTATGCACCAAATGCAAGAGGTAAGTCCTTCACTCTCAAATTCCACCAAAAGATACAAAAGCTATTGGGGGAATAAGGGAGGAAGAACACAAGAGGAGAACACAAAACTCTCCAAGATCTAGATCCCAAAGATTCCTTCACAAAGAAGGGATTTGGTTTGGTGGAGAACGTAGATCTAGATCTCCTCTCTCAAATCCCTCAAAGAGATGCAAGAATCATGGGAGTAAGAAGGGAAGAGGGCAAGCTTTTGAAGGTCAACAATGGAGGATAGAGAGTGGAAGAGCTAGCAAAAATGACCTCCAAAGTTGGGGAAACTTTTGGGAAGAGGGGACCCTTAAATAGGGCAAGAAAAATCTGCCCGTTTAGGCCAGATTCGCGCCCCACCGGAACTACCGGTGCCCCACCGGTACTACCTCTAAATAGAAACACAAGATACAGAAGAAAAACAAGATTTACCGGAACTTTGGCCGGAACTTGGGCCGGTACTACCGCTCAAGCAAAAACGTTGGACAACATCGCACGAAAATTTCAATAACTTTTGACTCCGGACTCCGATTTCGATGATATTGGGCTTGTTTTGAAGAGAACAAAAATCTCTACATTATTATGCAAAGAAACATCATAGTCCAACAAGAGAGGATAAAAATAAAATATAGAAAGATATGACCTCTCAGAAGCGACGAACCGGTAAAAACTCCAGAACCCAAAACGCAAGAAGTTGAGCTTGGAAACTCTAATTGGGATGAAACCAATTTTGTTGGAAAGATAATAAAGAGTAGAATCCAACAAAAGGTGAAATATTGGGTATCACCAAGGGAGAAAATACCATGAATATATATGTGAGATACCTCCCAAGGTGTGGAGCCGGAAAAACCCGCAAGATCAAAAACGCAATAAGATATGCAAGGAAAATCCGTTTTTGACGAACTAGAGCTTGTTATGAAGATAACCACAAGCTCTAGATCCTCACATGGACAAGAACCAAACAACAACCAAGAAAGATGATGTTATATATGCAGAGGTTTGAGCTCTCTTCGAAAGATACGAACGAGTCACCCACTCGAGAGCCCCTCTTGATAGTACGGCTATCTATCCTAAACCCATTCTCCCAACACTACAAGAGACCGGTAAAGTAGAAACCCTATCAAGATCATACCTTTGCCCTGAGCATCCCACTTGAGCTTGATGTAGACGATCTTGTCACCTTCAAGATGGAACACCTTTCTTGATTGCACTTGCTTGCACTTGCTTGATGAAGTCTTGAGACATATTCCCCCATACTCCATGGGGAAGCCTCTTCTTCGAACTTGTCTTCATCATTCCATGATTGCCGAGGATGGCAAGCTTCAAGCATGAGATCTTCTAGAGAGGACGCATCTTGAGCTTGCACTTCAATTCTTGACGATGCCTTGAAGATAGCCATGAGGAACTCCATCTTCTTCTTCTTCTTCAAGACATACTTGATCTTCTACTTCTACTTGATTCCTATAGGCACAAAGCCCTTGGACAATGCTTCTTCTTTTTCATCCTTAAAACCAACACATGGTCCAAGCGATGCCAATGGACAAACCTACAAGTGAGACTCAATTTGCACATTAGTCCATAGGAATTATCATTAATTACCAAAACCACACATGGGGCATACATGCGCTTTCACGCGGTGACCCCGTCCTCTCCGCCGCTGGCCCATCTCCGCACCGGTCCGCGCCATGACGGATCCACCGGCCCCGCGATGACCCCGTCCTCTCCACCCCCTTCCTCTTCATCGACCCGTGCCTCCCCCGACCTCGCACCGTTGCAGGTAGACTCCCAACCCCTCTTAGTTAGTGTATTTAGTTTAGTAATTTTAGGTGATTTTGGATGTATAGAAAATTTAGGTGATTTTATTGTAGGGGTACAAAATTTAGATGATTTTAGATGTATAGAAAATTTGGATAATTGTAGGGGTACAAAATCTAGATGAATTTAGGTTGATTTTGGTTTTCTACTTCCATATGGCCGATTATTAAAAATGGTAGGATGCGGCCCGCGGATGGTGTGAGCGAGCCTTGAAATAATTTGTGCATCCTACTTAGATCGCTTATACTATCGCTGACATTATTTTGCGTCCAATGCATGGTTATGAGGTCCTACTTTTAGGTTGATTTTTATATAAATATGCTTTTGATTGATTTTGGTTTTCTACTTCCCTATGGCCGATGATTAAAAATGGTAGGATGCGATCTCGGGGATGGTGTGAGGGAGCCTTGTGAGATGCAAAAATAAATAATTTATGCATTCTACTTAGCTCGCTTATGCCATCCGTGAAATTATTTTGCACCCAATGCGCGAGTATGAGGCCCTACTTTTAGGTTGATTTTTATACGAATATGCTTTCGATTGATTTTGGTTTTCTACTTCCAGATGTCGATGATTAAATATTGTATAATGCGATCCCGGGGATGGTGTGAGCGAGCCTTGTGAGATACATAAATAAATAATTTGTGCATCCTACTTAGCTCTCTTATGCCGTCCTTAAAATTATTTTGCATCCAATGTGCGAGTATGAGGTCCTACTTTTAGGTTGATTTTTATACGAATATGCTTTTGATTGATTTTGGTTTTCTACTTTCATATGGCCGATGATTAAAAAGGTATGATACGATCTTGGGAATGGTGTGAGCGAGCCTTGTGAGATACACAAATAAATAATTTGTGCATCCTACTTAGCTCGCTTTTGCCGTCCCTGAAATTATTTTGTGTCCAATGCGCGAGCATGAGGCCCTACTTTTAGGTTGATTTTATAGAATATGCTTTCGATTGGTTTTGGTTTTATACTTTCATATGACCAATGATTAAAAATAGTAGGATGCGATCTTAGGGATGATGTGAGCTAGCCTTGTGAGATGCACAAATAAATAATTTGTGCATCCTACTTAGCTCACTTATGCCGTCCCTAAAATTATTTTGCGTCCAATGCGCGAGTATGATGTCCTACTTTTAGTGCAGTTCTGACATCTTGCATTTGTAAGATCATTTGCTTGCTTTTATATTTGAGTTTCCTAATATATTTAAACATAGTTATGGATACTTGAACATATTTAATATATTAGATGAACATGTAGCAAATGCATCCCTGCATCAATTGTGGCCATGAAAGTTCTCAGGATAAGAAGTTTATCATAGTGCTTTCCGAAGACTTTGAGACTATGACGGTATGTTTAGCTTAATTAAGATTTTAAGCCTTGCATGCATTTTGATCGAAACTAATTAACTATTGTTTTTATATAACTTTTTCTCGAACCATCCCTTTCCATGTAAGAAAGACTTTCTTGACCATGTATATATACATGTCAATCATCAGGGACAATTTGAGGTCATATTGGTGGAAGAGACAGGACCTACAGGATTCTAGTCGTCAATGAGGCGAACCGAACTTACTTTACAGGACCAGTTTGGATAGAATTGGTAGAAAGTTTTGCGATGGATGCCGCGATAAGATTGAGAATCTACCTCGACAAAACTTGTGGAGCCATCCTTTTCTCGTACAAGATCCTTGACTCAAAGTCTTCTGACTTTGAAGATCATTCCCTTAGGTAGAACTAGTCTTCTAAATTTGAAGACCATGCCTTAGCTAGAACATGCTAGATAGTCTTCTAAGTTAGTTATTGTATTCTGAATGATATCCAGTATTAATTGTTGTATCGTTGTATTCTGAATGATATTCAGTATTAATTGTTGTATCCTATTATTTGATATTGATGCTATAATCAAGATTTTCAGTATTTTTTTAATTTCCGAGTTACAAATTAATGGCATTCAGGAAGGCCCGAACGTCACTATAGGTTAACTTACTGGTGATGTTCCGTTCACACGCCACTAGTACATAACATAGTACTGGCATTCACTCTGCACGCCACCACTACGACCTACCACTGGCGTGCGGTTAGTGGTGTGCGGCTTAAACGTCATGAAACCCCTTTTTCGAACGCCGCCACTAAGCCTTTTCCTACTAGTGATGGTTGCAGCGCCTCAGATGGCTCCGATGAGGAAAGGCCTCGCCGATGTGCTCTCCTCTAGCATCGCCACCACTGTGCCTCCACCTCCACACTCTTTCGACCACACGCGTTCGCTACCATGAGTCTCCGACCCGACGCATCATAGCTACGTGCCTCCTCGGCCGTCTGCCCTTTGGCGAGATGGGCACTGCCACCGCTGCCGACGGTAGCGGACAGGGGAGGCACAAGGGGAGAGAGGTGGCTAGGATTATGGGAGCCTCTGGAGTCGTCCTAGGCGGAGGCGACCCGGGAGAGGTTCTGTCAATCATGGAGGAAACCAAATTGTTTCGGGCGGGTCCCAATAATCAAACTCATTAGTGTCAAGCAAATGTTGCATTCATATTTTAGGGTATGTCAAAACACTTTTTTCCCGGAAAGGAGATAAAATTCCGGCTTCTGCATCGGTTGTTGCACACAATCTTATGTCTAAGAGCATCTTTAGCAGCAGCGCTATATTTGCACGCTGTTAAACGCCGAGCCAGCGCGCTGTATCCGCATGCAGCGCGCGAAGCCTGCATGCCCTTAGCTGGAAGCTTTAAAACAGCGCTGGAAAATACAGCGCTGGAAAATACAGCGCGCAAGCAGCACTTCACCAGGCGCTGCATAGTAGCGCGCTCGACCAGCGCAAACAACAATCCAACATATGCATACATCTAACTAGATCAAACAAACACCGAAAAATGAACAAAAAATGCCTAAAAAAATTATGACACAAAATTTTGCATCTTCTACCATCTCCAAAAATGGGCGCGGCGGAAAAAACCTTTTGGGGATTTTGACGAACACCTTGTGTGCGCCAAATTCGCTCCCGGCTCGAAGAAGACATCAGCGCCGACGAGGGTGAGCGCGGCGCCGCGGCGACACGCCTTCAACGAATCGAGCGCGCGCGGCCGTCAATCTTCGGGAAATCCGATGGCACGAGAGCGCGGCGGCCAAGGCGGTGGGTGGGGCGTAGCCGGGGTAGGTGAGCGCGGCGTCGACGGGCGCTGAGCGGGGGCGGCCGCCGGTGTAGCTGAGCGCGGCGCCGACGAAGGTTTGGTGGTGGCGGCGGAAGGGGGCGTGGGAGGGGAAAGGGGGCGCGGGAGAGCTGGCGACGCGGGAGGGAAATTTCACAGCGATCGCCTATTGCTGCGCGTCTCCAGCGAAAGCGCGCGCGAGAAGAAGCACCAAAACTCCCGCTCCGGATTGCGTAGAATGCAGCGCCGCGGTATTTGTTTTCGCCATGCAAAATTATACAGCCTCTGCTGGAGGAGGATACAGCGCGCGCGCGGTAAAAGAACAATTATTTTAGCGCTGCGCTATTTTAGCGCTGCTGCTGGAGATGCTCTAATTAAACACTAGTCATAGAGTTAACAAGTATATTATTCAGGCCATACTCTTCATCACTAGGATCGAAATTTCATTTACACTAAAGTTGCTAACAGTGTGAAGGCAATATTGCGGTGTCTATGATCCAGTAAGTCGTGCAGGGGCGCCCGGCTCACTTTACAGAAAACATAATTATGTGTGTCTAAGGGATAGGTGGGTAATCATTTTAGAGTTACCAAGAACCTAGTTTGCTGCATTTGCCAAGGGTAATTCCGTTTGTACTCTCTCCGTTTGGAAATATAAGATGTTTTAGCTTTGTGAATCAAATGTATCTAGGCGTCTTTCAGTGTATAAGTTCATAAAGCTATACACTAAAAACTGATTAGATACATTAATTTCACAAAGCTAAAATGTCTTATATTTCCGAACCGAGTTTTTTTTTGCAGTCTAGGCTTGAGATAACCAACCACGTGCTGAGATCAGTTGACGGGCACGAGAGATAGAGAATATCTGAGGTGATATGAGGAGAGAAGAGATAAGGGAACCACCATGGAAGGGGTGATGTGTCATGTGGTACACATGGTGTGTCATGGAATTAGGTGGACGCGGCAACAAGATCGCCGAGAGCCCAAAAGCTAACACGCACGCTCATGTGTTATCCATCTCATGTGACTGGACACGTCCAACCGGCCTCATCCACGTCTCTGTATGCACAGTATGCACCGGCACGCCGTGCCTCAGGTTTTATTGACGGGACAACTTCTCACACCTTGTTTCTTGTCCAAGCATGGCGCTCATCATCCGTTTTCCGACGTGTAGCCAATGCTGGAAACGTGCATAACAGTTTGAATTGCACCGGGAAGGATTCTCATTGCAATTTGTTTTCTTTATGTGTGGAAAATGCAGCATTTCTGCTATACCGTATTTTCAGTTTCATCTAGAACTAGTGGTCCGTAGACATAATTTCAAATATTTCAAATTTGTCTCATTCAGTGCACGGTTGAATTTCTCGTTTAGTGAATATTTTTATCTCGTTCAGTGAATATTATACATAGAGCAAATCTTTTTTTACAAAAATATATAGAGCTCGTTGATTCAAAACCGACGTTGTGATCCATCGTGGATAAGGTGTCAGGTGGAATACCACAAAAATCACGCTTCTAGCACATTTTAAATTTTATAATCCAAAATTTCACAGTAAAAATTTTAAAATGAACTAGAGGTAAGACTTGGATGATATCCCACTTGTCACCCTAATCGTGGACACGACCTGCTACTTTCCCTTCCACCACTACTGCTGCCCGTCTCGTGTCTGAAATATTCTCACAAAGCATGCATGTTTTGTCAGATGCCGTGGAAGAAGAAAACAAATAAATTTTGTCTTCACTTAGAATCACTATTCATCGTCCTGCACGTGCGCTTCCAAATGCTAACCTATCTCATCCACCGCCTCTACTTGTCGTGCCGTGCCTGATCTCCTCCACCACCTTTCTTGGATGATGACAGTCATCAGTCTTGGTTGGCACTACAACGATACATACTTTGTAGCTTTGCAGCGTACTATCAATGTCATGTCATCATCTTCTCATGGAACTGGGCGGGTCTCATTTCCCCCCTTTTCCTTCTCTCTCCTATCCACAGTAGTTTGAGAGTCTCTTTCTTTGGGCTGGGCCGAACCGAGGCCCTCCCCGGCGCTGTCGCCGTCGGAGAGTGGCTGAGGCGACGCTCCAGCAGCCGTAGTGTAGATTGTAGATGTAGGGTTGTTGGCAGCTTGCCAGGTTTGGGCCTTCTGCCCGGTAGATGGAGTGGTGCTCTGTGGCTCGGTGGCCATCTCCAGAGCTTTTTAGAGTTTCTTCTCATCCTCTTGCTACTCCATCGGTCGGAGTTGGTAGGGAGGGGAAGGAACGCCGTCTCCCTGAATAAAGTAGTGGTCGCTGGCTGTCTGGCGAGGTGTGGGTGCCAAGCGTCGGTGCTTCTTTCGGCCTGCCGTGGAGGCGAGGGAGAGAGGCCCAACGGCTTGGTGTGCGGTGCTTCGGCGTTCCTCCTGGCTGGCCGTGGCGGCGAGGAGTAGGGGCGGTGGAGCGCGTCTTCCCCTGCCTCTTCCAGATGGTGGTTCGTTGGCGGCGTTGCAGATCTGAGTCCTGCGGTGCTCCCTCCCTTTTCTAGTCACCATGGAGGTGGTGGGCGAGTTGGGGAGCTCGCAACTCTTGATGCTGCTGCGCTGCGGGTGGTGGAATCTGCGCCCTCTTCTGCAGCTCCCAAGCGGCAGCAGCGATGTGCTGCCGCTATCCTTGGCCATGGTGTTGGCCCTGCAGAGCCCGTCCTTAGAGCTTGTACGGGCTTCTCCTTCCTCCTTCACTGGAGGATCTCCTCGGATCTCGTCGCGGCGGAGAACGCGGTTGCTCCTCCAAGTGGTTTCGTCCCCGGAGGTGTCAGCGGTGGCCGGGACCGGAGGTCAATGATCGTCGGCGGTGTGCTTGGACCTGATTGCTTTTTAGCATTTCTTTGTAGGGTGTTGTTTGAAAGTATGCAGGGTAGTGTTGAATCTTTCCTTTTCTCCAGGGACCTCCTTGTAAATGTATACCCTCCGCCGTAATGAAGCAGATTCCAGGCCCTTCGGGGTCTTTATCGTTCAAAAAAAAAAACTTCTCACGGAACATGCAAGTTTTGTCCAACATAAAAACTAAAAAAATGAAAAATTTATTGTCTCAATTAGAATTAATTTTCATTAATCCGTGCATTCTATACACATGCTAGCGAGTTTTAAAAACCACATGGTACTTTTGGAAGAAAACTAGATGCATGTATGTCATGTTCGGCAAAATACATGAAATCTTGCTGCTATGAAAACATGTACTTTGGTCACAGAAGGATAAAGACAATCAATTATATAACCAAGACGCTGGGACAGGGGATTCCAGAATTTTCTTGTTAAACATTGGCCAACCTTCACCCTGGTATTTTCTTCCCTTAATCATGCTTGGTGATTGAATTAAATGAAAATCCAGGTTAACGAAATAGATCATTATATGTAGGCTTGGGGATCAAAGGAGTACTCGGGGTGGAGGATCTCTCTATGAATAAGTTTTCCATCTTAGGAAAATGATTTCATAAGAGGATTAATCAGGATAGGGTGTGGAATGAGCTTCCATGGAACAAATAGCTTGATTCCAAAACATTGTCATAGTTACGGTGAAACCCATTTATTATGCACTAGCCATCAACCCGTGTATCCACGCACGGGCTAGCCTTAAAATATATTTTATTTATTTCTGTATATTTATCTTTGATTTATATTGTGAGTGTAGTAGTATTATCACGAAAACATGTAACTTAGTGAGATATTTATAGTTTGTATGATGAGACTGGATTTTCTGAACCCTTGTATCGGTGTACTTCCTATCTACACCGTTCTTCTAGTTGCAGCTGCTCACATTGTGCGAGCTCATGACTTTGGAGAAGGATTATCATGTTACTAATAAGGAACCTGCTAGAAAATTATGTTCAGTGTATTTTTTTATTTCTTCCTAGCACAGCAATTTTGCTTCCGTGAACTAGAAAACTTGTTTCCTCTGTTGGTGCTGCTCACATTAGGATATCTTGTTAGAGTAGATACCTAAAATTGGGTATTGATTTATCTCATACGAGCCCCTCCGGTAGTAATTTCTCCACAAAAATCAAAAGCCAGCTTAATTGCGTTGCTAACCATGCCCTGAAACGTGATCACATGCATCTTAGGAAAGTAGGTAACAATGATAAGAGGTGTGTGTACATAGGAACCGGAGGCTCATATCACATGTTTCCATAGATTACAGGTTTGTTCTTCTCTCTATCTCTAATAGGAATAGATTTACCTATAAAATGGGGTACCACTGCGAGTGGAGAAATTTACCTCTCGTTCGCGAAACACTATACCTTGTGAGTTTCAGAGCGAGGAGAGATGTGGCCACCGATGGTGCCTGCGCTTGCAGTTTTAACCACTCAATGCATAACGAGAGATGTGGGAACCGAAGGAACGGTGTTGATTTGGGGATCGGCAGGAAGTCTGTTCCTGCGAGCACGTTGAGCCTGAGCAGCACCAATGGAAGTAGCTCTTCTTGGGGTGAGAAGACATTGGGTGTCCAGGAGCGCACTACATCAACTAAGATGATAGTTGCTGTCGACGTGGATGAAGGTATTATTGTGAAAATTCCGTGTTTTCTTCTTATAACTGGTCCTTTTTCCTTATTAGTCCTTACGTGTCTTTGTTGCGCATGCGTGCATATCTTGCTCGCAGTTCTTGGTAGCTTCCTTGCTGCTCTCAACAGATTCGTCGCCGATCGCTATTCTTGGAACCACTCGGTATCAGACTACCATGTGTATGAGTTCTGCAAGGTGCGTTTGTTGCTATGTCACATCTTCCGTCGAGTTGTTTTAGCTGAGCATTTTTCAGGCCAGGGTGTATAGTTCTGATATTCTCTTATTTATTTTAGGGAAATTCTGTGCAGATATGGAACTGTTCCCCCGAGAAAGATGACTTGATATTCCGAGTTGATAGCATAAAACTACCACTTTACATGTCAATTTTTTCCCGAATGGTACCAGTTGGTGTTTCAATCGCAAAAAACTACCAGATCAAAAACGAGTTGTCGCAAAAAACACTGATTCGTGTTTAATCACGAAATTGACACTGTTTCTGACAGGTGGGTCCATTTGTTAGGGCAAAAGTGATGACATGGCATGGGACCCACTTGTCAGCCGAATTAAAAAAATCAAAATATATATTTTACACGACAACCCCTTCACCATCCTTAAAAAATAGTTAAAATATCAAAAAAAAAGGGACAGCGTTGGCCCATCTCCCCCATCCCGTCGTGAGGCACCGTCTCCATCGTCGCCGCCCTCCGCTCCCTCTTTCCCCATGGCCGCCCACCCCTGCCCTCCCTCTCTCCCATGGCCGCCGCCGCCCTCCCCTCCCTCTCTCCCATGGCCTCCACCGCGCTCCGGTGACCCCCCTCCCACCGTCGCCTCCCCTCTCTTCCCTACCTCCCGCGGGCACAGAGGCGGCGCGTCGACGACCGCGCACCGGCGGAGCGGGCAGGTGGAGTGCGACGTGGAAGGCGTGGCCGCAGCCCGGCAGCACGCGCTCCGCCTCGCCGGTGGCCAGCTCCCTGCAGCCGTACCTCGGACCCATCGCCGAGCGGCTTGGGGTGGTCCTCGTCCCTCACGGTCACGGCGTCGGGTACGGCGGCGGCGCAGACGCGCTCGTGAAGTCCCCCGGCGGCAAGGCGCTGTCGGTGGCCGCCATCCTCGAGGCGCCCAGGGAGGTGGTCGCCATGTCCTTGCACAACATCGAGTACCGCGCCGTGATGCACTCCAGGGAGGCGGCGGTGCTGCTCCGGTTCGTGCTGCCCGCGTGCGCTGTCCGAGGAGGCTACCGCCACGGCGAGCCACCCCAACCTGGTGCCGCTCCCGCTCCCACGACGGCGGCGGCGATGGAGGCAGTCGGCGGGGATAGGGGATATGGTCAACACATCCCACTTATTTTTTTGTTGATATTTTGACTATTTTTTAATAGAGCTGACAGGTGGGCCCAGTCCACGTTAGCAACTTTTCTCCTTACATGTAGGTCCCCCTGTCAGAAACGGTGTCAATTCGCGATTAAACACGAATCAATGCTTTTTGCGACAACTCGTTTTCGATCTGGTAGTTTTTTGCGATTGAAACACCAACTGGTACCATTCGAGAAAATTGACATGTAAAGTGGTAGTTTTATGCTATCAACTCTGATATTCCCAATCTTTGTTTCATTATAGAACTTACAACTTTTGGCTTTTTTAACAGTATACAATAGAATACACTGTATGAAGTTTAGCTCCCTTTATGAATTGCTGCAGCTAGCAGTCTTGTGCACGAGTTCTTTGGAAGCCAGTACTTCCAGAATGGCATTCATCCTATCCCAGGCGCCCTAGATGCTCTCCAGAATCTGTCTTCTTTCTGTACCTTATCTGTAGTGACGTGAGTCCATCAACCTTAGTAGTGCATACAAGATGATGCTAAATAAACCTTTCCTATCCTTCATTTTGAAGATCTCGACAGAACGCAATCAAGGATCAAACGTTAGAATGGATCGAAAAGTACTACCCGGCCATCTTCGAGCAGATACATTTCGGGAACCATTTCGCTCTGCAAGGTCCATCAAAGCCAAAATCAGAAATTTGCAGGTAAATTAATCTGTCGGAGGAAATGCAACCATATCGTTTTCAGTCATCTCAGGAGAGTGTACCGCCGTTTCAAATTTCATCACACAAGTCGATTTGTTTTTTGTAGATCTTTCGGTGCTCAGGTTTTGATAGACGACAACCCGAGATATGCTTTAGAATGTGCCGAGGCTGGCATGAAAGTCCTGCTCTTTGACTTCCATAATTCGTATCCTTGGTGCAAAACCGGTGCAGATCAGTCACATCCTCTGGTGACCAAGGTTCACAGCAGGCAAGAAGTCGAGCAGAAGCTTCGTTCTTGGATATAGGAGCATGTAGGAGCTCACATTGTCTGTCCGGTGTGAGAAGCACATTAAGAAGTCAATAAGTTATTTTTAATACTTCCTTCGTCTCAAAACAGATGTCACAGATTTGTTAAAATTTGGGTGAATCTAAATACCATTTAGTATATAGATTTATCTAAATTTTGGCAAACCTGAGAGATCTATTTTGAAACGGATGAGTGAGTATTAATTTTAAGATAAATCGAGTAAAAGCGGATATTTCACAGGCTGGATGTAGTTCTACGCTGTAAGTCAATCGGTTTAATAGGAACTGTGATGGTTTCTTGATCAGACAATAAAAATTAACAGTTCATTCTGTAATTTCATCGGATGCAAAGATCACATGGATTGGGAGTTCGTGCATCTCCACCCTGTGACTCAAAGCCTTCGGGGCATGCCGGGCAGAAAACCACGCCCGGCCCATGCCCCAAAGCCCTTTTCGGTTCGCCGCGACTGAATACCCTGTCCGGCTCGCCGAGGCTATCACTGCTCCACATGGATCGTTGCGGAGTAGTCCAGTCATCCATATAGCGGCTGGTCTTCGAATTAATTGCCGTTGTCTACCTTCGGCCAAGCCGAGTAATGGACGCGTCGATACCTAGACGGGCGCAGGGATGCGTCCCGCCGTACTATCTAGCCGTACTTAGAAACAGGGCTGTGGATGGGCCTGTGCAAGCTGTGCAACCGCGCAGGGTCCCCAAATTCCAGCGACCCAAGTTGGGCCAAATTTTCTAGCATACTTTTAGTGGGGCTTTATTTCTTCAATATTGTAGCCCAGATTCAGTCTCGGAGCTAGTCCTGCAACTGCAAGGCAGTTTATGTTTTCATCATCGCTTATAACTCGCCTCAATGTTTCGTTCAGTCTATGTTGCCCCTCGGAGGTGGCGATTTACTTTAAGAGCATGAAGTCGACGAGCCCGCCCTCTAAGAGGCCAGAGTTGTGTGTAATCACACATACGGGACCAAAGAGTTGTGAAAACTCTCCAGAGAGGCTAAACCGGGGTGAATACAAAGCAAGCATAAATTCGGGGGCTTGGACTCGAAGAAAAAACGTTGGGAGTCCATTCAAAATTATCCAAAGTCATACTATCCGACATAAACCCATGAATAATCTAAAGTTTTAATTTTGGTCAATCCATTCAGAAAGACAAGAAATCATTCGGATTTTTGGAACATCGACAAGGATGAACGTGAATTCATCAAGGTCTCAAAGTTTTGAGAAAAAATTCAAGGAGTTGAATAAACTGTTTGGTACGGATATCAATTATCTGTTAGACAAGACAGGATTTGTGTTGGACAAGAATACAAAATTATTCTGATTAAAGTATGTATTAGAAAGAGTTCTATAAACAGTACCACATAAGTAAGTATGATTTCTTGAATGGAAAATTACAAGTTCGACAATCAAACTATGTACTCTGAAAGTATTATGCCCTAGTATGTAATACGTGTGGCTAATACGATCGGTAGTCACCGAAATATCCGGAGACTATATTACACCTTTTCACCTTTCATTTTGGTCCAAGACCCTGACAAGATTATTACATATGAAATATGAGATTTTTTTGTTTAAACCGTTCTGATATGGTCAGACCCAGAGACGACGTCTATACCTCTAGCAACATGTGATTGATACTGTAGTTCCATTTGGGTCTATAGTAATCTATAATAATCATACCAAGATAGATCCTTGACTCTAGTGCAAGTAGGAGATCGTTGGGATTAGTGGTCTAGAATCAATAATAATGATAATTATTATGTAATACCCTATTCAATATATATAGAGAGAAGGACTAAAGAGGAACCCCTAAGAGATTTCTATATAGCTTATATAGGGAGTCCCCACCTAACCACCTTCTTTCTCGTCCAGATCCAACCTCGCGCGCCGCAAGCCACCCTATGTCCTGCGTTCCTCCGCCCCACGCGCCGCTGCTGCCACTAGCGTCCCCTTCAACCACGCAGTGCAACCTCCTCTCTACCTAGTGATTTCCCGGTGGCGGCCATGCCCTCCCTACCTCCCGCTCTCCCGGCGGTGGCCACACACTCCCTTTCCCCGCGCTATGCGGGCGGCGGCGCCTGTTCCCCTTGCCTACCTCACCCTCTGCAGGGACGGCCGCTCCCTCCCTTGCCTCACGCTGGCGACGACACCCACTTCCCTCCTCTGACTCGCGCCCTGCCGGCGGTGGGTGTGCCCTGCCCATAATCTAATCCCATGCCACCTCCCTTGCGACCCGTCCTGCCAGCGCCCCTCCCTGGCGACCCACAATAGCCTCCTAACTTCACGTAGCGCCCCAGTTGTGCACGAAAATCATGTCAAAACTACCTATTTATTGTGTGAGTATTGGATTATTTTGTGATGCTGATGTTGCTTGGCACAAAATTGTGAAGTTCAGAGAGAAACTAGGGTCTGTCATGGAAACATTTCTTGGCCAAAAAATATAGTTCACTTTGTTGTAAATGACAGTTTACTTGCCCCTTATTCCGTGTCATATTTCTCGGCAAAAATGTGTCCGTGGAAAAAGAGGTTCACTCTGCTGGAAAAAGAGGTCAGTCTGTTGGAAAAAAGTTGAAACATTACGCTAAGAACACTGTCCGCGAAAAACATGGAATGCTAAACGAAAGTTCACAAGTGCTGGAAAAAATTCACTCTCCTAGAAACAAAAGTTCGAACGTCGCGCTAAGAGAGTTCACAAGTGCTAAAGAAAAAAGTTCACTCTGTGAGAAAATATATTTCAATTCGAAAACGATAGGGGTTCACATTATATTTGAAAGTTCACTTCAGATATGGATATTTTTTTCCAGAAATTCACTTCGAACATGGCGGGTTTTCAATAAAAATAAAGTTCTCAAGCATTAATAAATGTTTGCTCTGCACTCTGAGAAAGTTGTCATTATATTTGGAAGTTCACTTCAGACACGGTTTTAAAATTTTCCAGAAGTTCACTTCGAACATGGTGGATATTCAAAGAAAAAGAAAGTTCACAAGCGTTGAAAAGAAAGTTCACTCTGCTATCTGAGAAAGTTCGCATTAAATTTAAAAGTTCACTTCAAACACGAGCTAATTTTTTTCGGAAATTCACTTCAAACATAGCGGGTGCTCGATAAAAATATAGTTCACAAGCGTTGAAAGAAAAATTCACTCCGTTGTCTAAGAAAGTTCACTGCGTTTCCTGTTTAGTTAAACATGTACTGGTTCCTCTTTAGCTCTTATATATATTCATCGAAGTATGCTATAAGTGTTGTAAATCTTGATTGTGAGAATTAAAGGCAATCTCACACAAAAGGGTAGCAAAGATAAACTAACCAAGTTGTTCCTAGTCTAGCCTCGAAGGCTAAACCGCGTGTTGTGCGATGATCAAGTTCCTTGATCATGATATATAAATTATTGTCACTGAGGAACCACCAACGATGGGAGTACCTTGTTAATAGAAACAAGGGAAAGAAACCGATCCAATGGATGATTTACTATGAGATAGTACTATGAAATTAATAATAGTCAACTCATCATATCATTATCATATGCATATATCCTTAATACCATGAGAATATCAAGTACCCTCATGCCGAAAGACTCATCTTTAGAATTGTCACAACACCACATTCAGAGGTGGCCATACAGAAAATTCCAAGATGATTACGAAAGCATATCTTGGACTTGGATAGTTCAACAAGTGGGATCTCGCTCCTCCTAACGATGGATATTCTCTTGGTCAACTCGGTATTACGATGATGTCATCCTATCGTTTGTGCATAAACAATTTTCATGGAGATCATAAAGAACAATGGAATACGAATATGAGTTAAAGAAAGTGAAATCATAACGAGGATAACCGGCATAGTGACCAACAAGTTAATTCATGAGGATACCAATATCTCTCCTTAGATTGTCACACACAAATTGCGGAGCGGAAGGATTAGTATATCACCCAATGTGATCTTCAGTAGTGAAGTAGGAACCATCATGGGCGTCTAGGCTCCGTTGTTGGTTATTATTCGGTATCATGTATACTTACTACCAAATGGGTCACACGCTTAAGGTTTACAGATCAAGTTGTACTCATCACCTTTATGGTACATAGCTAAGATAGGTGTTAGAAATAGTATCCGGACACACCAGAATAGTTATTGGATTCGTCGAATCAAACTATAGAGGAATTGGAATAATTTTAGTGACATAACCTGTTTTAGGAAAGTAGTTCCGAAATCGTCGGTAATGATTTTAAGGTTCATCGTAATCATTCTGAGATGGTTTAAATGTCGAAGATCTTTCGAAAAGGTTCTAGAATGTATTTAGAATCGAGGTTCCAACTTTATTGAGTAGAAACCAGAGATGAAAAGAATAATTGGAAGGGGTTCCAATGGAGAAATGACCAGAGGGGACAGGCCCATTATGTGGTGGCACATGGGCATCCATATCCCACCCAGGGCTGGTTCCCAGCACCCCAGGGGGTGCACATGGGCTCCTGTTTCTACACCTACTCCTTCCTTATTTGCATATGTTCTTATTTGGAATGTTCCAGTCATATCTCACTTTTATGGAAGGTTTCTTATCATATCTCTAATTAAATGAATATATGTTTATTGTTTGACAAGATTGTAAATCTCCAAAAAGAGGGAAAGGGTGATCTCAAATATCAAGGGGATCGAGCACCTACCATATGAGGGGAGGCGTCACCTTTGGCCCCACCATGGCTGCTGACCTAGGGAGGAATAGCGTGCGCCTCACCCTCCTCCTATATATATACCCCCATGGGGGCAGCCCACAATACACCTCCTCCAGAACGCTCTCCCTCTCTCTATTATATGTTCGCCAATAGTCTTTGGTACTACCAACATCGATGCCAAGCTATAGACAACCTAACACTAAAGGATCAGTAAACCAGACGTGTGCAGCATGCGGAGGGATCATGCATTCGATACTTGCATTGAGTGGATCCATCTCCTCGCGTATGGGAGGAAAACACCTAGCTACGGGGATCAACATGTTTTTCATCAACTTCTACGCCATTTTCTTTGGCACCAATGTCCGTGAGTAATCTTGATCTAATCCCGCTCACATTTTCATGGATGGATCTTTGTTGTTCATGTAGGATTTTGTTTTGTTTTTTCCATATATGACACCAACTTCGACAGAGTGGCCAAGGAATGACCACCATCCTCCAAACGGATGATATGGAAACTGCCAGGAAAACTAGAAGGCCTCTCAATCTTGTAAATAGTTGAGTGTCCATATAAAATTGTATATAACTACTACCCAAAATAAGCAATCAATAAAGTCTACAGATAGCAACAACTTCGTGTGTACCAACTCGTTGCTACTCCAAGTGTAGAGTGTTGTAGCAAGCGTCTTTTCCCCACAAGGGTGACTCGAGGGTATATATCAAACTCTCGGGGAATTGTCTTCGAGACTTCTCTTGTTTTCTTCTTTAAGCAACCTAAAAAACAAGGGATTTCTATTTTCGTGCCCTCGGTTCCTTAGTTGTACTCATTTTTCCCTAGCCGCTTAACCTTTCCTCACTTTTGCCCATCTCCTTCTTCGAAACTCTCACACGGTCTGAAAACTCGCTGTCCGTCAGTCTTGCCGTTACGTGTTGACAAGTGGGACCGCGTTCTGTCAGGTTCCGTAGTGGACCCTTGCCGTTACATGCTGACAAGTGGGGCTGCGTTCAGTCGGTTCCCGTAGTGGACACCTCTCTCCACTTATCTAGATCAGCATGAGACCCATAGCTTATCCAGGTGAGTGCCAGACCCACAGCTTACCTAGGTTGGCGCTACAAGATGGGACCCCGAGCTAGCCCCGCGCCCGCACCGTTGTCTCCCCTTTCTTCTTCTTCTCCGGCGATGGCGACCCTTCACCGGCGATAGCGGCCCATTGTCTAGCTTCATTTTCATATAGTGAAATGTAATGCATAAACTTGCATATATGAAAATTATACACCTTTGAACTCTTTGAAATCACACTTAGGACATGATAATGTTGTGCTAATAAAATCCTGATCATTTATCATTTCCATGGAGTGAAATATAATGCATAAACTTGTGTATACAAAAATTATAAACCTTTGAACACTGTGACATCACACTTAATACGTTATAATGATGTGCTAACAAATTTTTGAGAGGTTATCATTTTCTCCCCCATTTTCATAGAGTGGAATGTAATGCATAAACTTGTATATACGAAAATTATACACATTTGGACTCTTAGAAATTGCACTTAATACGTGATAATATTGTGCTAAGAAAAGCTTGAGAGATTATCATTTACAAAGAGTGGAATGTAATGCACAAATTTCCATATACGAAAATTATAAACCTTTGAACACTGTGAGATCACACTTAATACGTGATAATGATGTGCTAATTTTTTTTGAGAGATTATCATTTTCTCCCCCCATTTTTATAGAGTGGAATGTAATGCATAAACTTGCATATACGAAAATTATACACATATGAACTCTTTAAAATCACACTTAATACGTGATAATGTTGTGCTAAGAAAACTTCAGAGGTTATCATTTTCATATAGTGAAATGTAATGCATAAACTTGGATATACGAAAATTATACAGATTTGAACTCTTTGAAATTGCACTTAGGAAATGATAATGTTGTGCTAAAAAAATCTTGAGAGATTATCATTTTCATAGAGTGGAGTGTAATGCATAAACTTGCGTATACGAAAATTATAAACCTTTGAACACTGTGAAATCGCACTTAATATGTGATAATGATGTGCTAACAAAATTTTAAGAGATTATCATTTTCTCCCCCATTTTCATAGAGTGGAATCTAATGTATAAACTTGCATATGCGAAAATTATACACATTTGAACTCTTTGAAATCGCACTTAATACGTGATAATGTTGTGCTAAGAAAATCTTGAGAGATTAAATTTTCATAGAGTGGAATGTAATGCACAAACTTGCATATACGAAAATTATACACATTTGAACACTTTCCCTTCAAATTATATTTAAAATCATTTTTATGGAGTTAAAGTACCGGTGGCAAACTCGTTATTTTGCATGGATAGAGGGGTACCTCCCGACAGATATAGGGGTTGTCCTGTCCGCTAGATCGCAGAGGATCAACGGCTGGTGGGCACGATCCGTGTGACAACTGTCTCAACCAATCAAAGCGTAGCAGCCAAGATGAACACATGTGTGAGAGTTTGTGACTAAGAGAGAGATAGGAGAAAACTGAGTAGAACTTAAAAACCAAGGGAAAAACTGAATAGAACTTAAAACCAAGGGCAAAACTGACAAAGGGATTCAAATAGAAAATAGAAAGAGATTTTAAAAAATCAAAAATGCGTCTTTTATACAATAAAATACATCTTGGCATACATCAAACTATTTGCAATTCAAATATACACCAGTTTGACAATTATTGCCTCATTTAGACAAACTTTATTTTAGGGAGGGATGTTTTGGGAAGAGGCTTGAGTAGAAAGCCATGAACCTGCATATATAGTAGGTGATTTGAGAAGTGGTGATTTAGGTTAAAACTTGATTTCTATATTTTTCTTATGGTGGCAGGTCACATAATAAGATTCTCTGGGTAGATGCCACTATGTTTTAATCTTTTTAAATTTGTTGTGCATAAAATGACTCAATTATCTAGCTAAAACCCATTCGTTGACTCTCTCTTAACCAGCCACCAGAGGGTAAAACTGAGTATATTGCACACGACAGTGTTTGTACTGGAGGGAAAAACTGAGTACAACCAAACTACCAGTGTTACACTTGAGGGTATAACTAAGCACAACTAAGTCACTAGTGTTAGACACGAGGGAAAAAACGTGACTCACGATACGCATGTCGTGGTGCACGAGGCGGTAGCGGACACGTATGGTCGTGCACGATGCAATAGCGTAGGCGGTTACGCGGTGCACGGTGGTGCAACAAAACGTCCCTTCCCGTCTCCTGTATAGAGGCCTACCTCACTCTCACTCATCACTCACTCACCCACTCACGCAACTGTCTCGACTGTCCCATCACCTTCTGCAAACCCCCAAGAAAACCCCAACCACGCCGGCGATGGAGAAGAACGGCACGGTGTCCATCGTCGCCTCCAAGGCCACCGGCGAGGAGGCCCCCATCGAGGCATCGAAGGCAGTCGCCATCCCTTTCTAGACCCATGTCCCCGCTTCCGCCGGCAAGGAGGCCCTCAGCGGTCTCGGGCAGATCCTGCTCGCCTGGGACCCCTACGAGGAGGATGATTACATCAGGCCGGAGAACCCCTACGACACCAGCATCGCCGACCCATGGTCGGAGGTAACTAGGGTTTTCTCCCCTCCCCTGTTCTTTCCCCATTTCCATCGTTGGGTGCTAGATCGTATGTTATTAGGGTTTGGCTGTTCGTATTTTCAATCGTTGGATGCTAGGTATTTTATAGTAGCTAATCCTCTTGTGTTAGATCTCGTATTTCGATGAATCCCCCTGTTTGTATTTCAATCCTATTTTATTTGTAGTTAAGGGATTATCTAGTTAGTACTAGCACTGATCTATAGTTGGGATCAGTATTCGATTTGGTTCGAGAACTGGGGATTGGGGAATAATCAGGGGATCTCAATTAGTTAGTTTATGCAAATAATCAATCCCGATAATCAAGGTATCTCAATCATGTCCTTATTGCACTCTACTTTTTTTCCAACACGAGGATAGCAGCGACGTCTGCAGCGACGACGAGTCGAAGGACACCAAGACTCGTCATGTGCTGAGGAGGCTGAAGTTCGGCCAGTATGACAACTTCTTCGTCGGCGACGTCTACAAGTGCCCCTTCTATACCACTAGGAGGCTCCACGCCACCGACTTCAACTCCCTCGTGAAGCATGCCGAGGACGTGAGGACTTGCGGCGAGTCCGTGAACATCCACAACTTCAGATCCAAGCACCAGGCGCTCGGTTTTCACCTCCACAACCTCCAGAAGGTGGACATCAAGGGGGTTGCATGCCACAATCAAGCCCAAGGCGCCCAAGGTCAAGGGACCGGGCAGCAATAAGTGGAGGAGGCGCCAGACGAAGGAGGCGTAGGCCCTCCTGGCAGAGGCCATGAGGGGCCACTAATCTTGTGTTGGTGCTGCTGCTGGTGCCGATGTAAATCAGCTTCTTTTGTATTGTATGTGTTGAACTTATCCGCTGCTGCTGAGCAGCCTAATTGTCGAATCTCGTTAAGTAACGTACTATATATATCCTATATTAGCTGCTTTATCTAAATCTTTTATATATCCTATATTAGGTGCTTTATCTATATCTGCTCTGTTTACTGAATATATTTATGGTGCTGGTTAGATTTGCTGCTCTAGATTTGCTACCAGATTGGGAAAAACGAGGTCCAAAAGGAACAATGAATGAAGAGAGAAGTTGCTCTAGATTCGTCCTTTTTGGGCAAAAAAACACAAGTGTTAGCGAGAGAGAGGGGACCATACGTTCTTAAAAAGGACAATCATAAAAATAACAAAAAATAAAACTTCCAATTTAGGCGACAGGGCGCACGTAACCATCAAACGCGCTCCACATGGTCCCACACCACGTCTTTCATAATGCATTCCCAACAAACCGGCCCCACGGAGTCCCACATGGCGCGGTCCCACACGTCAGCATAACATGTTCCTGACCAACTAGCCCCACGTGGTCCCACACCGCGTGGCCCCACACATCAGGCAATGTTTAACCTGACGACAGCTGCCATGCAAGCTCTTTGATAAGTTTCGTATAAGGAGATGAGCAAAAGTGAGAAAAAGTTAAACGGCTAGATAAAACTCAGTACAACTAACAAACCAGGGGCACAAAAATAAAAATCCCAAAAAGAAAGTATTTTCCTTGTGTGCCCTACTCCATCATGTGGTTGTCAAGTACAAGGTTTCGTATTAGTAAAACTAAAATAAATTATAAATAAATAAAATTAAAATAAATTTATGACTAGGCAAGAAAGTAAAAAACAATATGTTAAAGGTCTTTGTGGGTTTTTGTTTGTGTTTGATAATACTAAAAGTGTTTTGTGTTTTAATTGGTGCAGCAAATATAAAAGCAATGAAAGTAAATGAAAGGTTTTTTCTCATAATAAAAGTTGGACTGTGGTTTCATAAAGTTTAGTGGACATAAAAAATTCATAAGAAATACAACATGATAACAACTTCATTATGTGTATGATAAGCATTCACATGGGCATCACATCCTATCTTAAAGATGACGCAACACATCTCACTTATACTCGTCTAGAAAGGGAAACTCCAAGCAATCTAGAATTAAGAACAAACAGAGTATAGCCTAGGTACTTTAACATGATATTTACATAATGAATGTGCTATACCTTGAACAAACATGATCATCTGGGCTCTCACTAGATGATAATTACACATGTATTCACTTTATCCCTAGTGAGATAAAAAAATAAAGGTAAAAACAATAGTAGATCTTGAATTTTGCTGTCACTATCCAATCACCACCATCATGTTAGTCCAACTAATACACACGATCCCCAACACATGCCCACTTATACATGTTGGATCAAAACAAGTTATAATGAATGTGTGATACATTGCAAATGTATCTATAATTTTTGATGTTCCATGCTTGGTTTTATACACTTTCTTGTGTTTTGTTCCAACTTTGGAGTACTTTTCATATGATTTCTTGGACTAACCTATTAACAAGAGCCATAGTGCCAGCTGCCTGTTTTCTGCTGTTTTTGATTCCAGGAAAGTCAGAAAATGAATATTCTCGGAATTGGACGGGACAAAAGCCAAAGTGCCTATTTTTCCGGAGGGGATCAAGTGCCAAAATACGAGACGGAGAAGGGCCAGGGAGCTACCACACCACCTGGCCGCGCGGCCAGGCCTGACCCGCGCCAGGGGGTGGTGTGGCCGCTCTCGGCACCCCCTCGGCCTCTCCTTCCGCCTATAAGTTGCCCTCGGGACAAAAACCCTAAGTGCCCGATCAAAAATCTACGAAAGAGTCTGTAGCCGCCGTCATCTCCATACCTAGATCGGGAGGGATCTGAAGCTCTTCCCTGCACCCTGCCGGAGAGGGGAATTCACCCTGGAGGCCTTCTTCATCACCATGCAAGCCTCCGGTGTGATGCGTGAGTAGTTCATCCTTGGACTACAGATCCATGTAGTAGCTAGACGGCTGGTTTCTCCTCCTTTGTGCTTTCATGTTTAGATCTTGTGAGCTCCGTTCATGATCAAGATCATCTATTTGTAATCCATGCATATTGTGTTTGCGGGGATCCGATGGATATGGAGATGCTATTTCAAATTGATTATTGATTCTATCATGTCTTTGTTATTTGAGATCTTGCATGCTTTCCGTTGTTAGTAGCTATCTTGGCCAAGTAGATGCTAGCAACTCCAAGAGTTAGTATTTATGCTCGATAGTGGGTTCATGCCTCTGGTAATCTGGGGAAGTGACAAAAATCTCTAAGGTACTAGATGTGCTGTTGCTACTAGGGAGAAAACAACAATCCTTTGTTCATAGAACAATCGTATTGTTTACTTTACACGCAGTTCGTAAAGCAATAATCTGTTGCTTGCAACTTAATATTGGAGGTGGTTCAGATGATAACCTGAAGGTGGATTATTAGTCATAGATGCAGTTGGATGGCGGTCTATGTATTATGTTGTAATGCCCAATCAAGTCTCAGAGGAGTCAAGATGATTAGTATATGCATGTATTGCTTTCTCGGTGTTTTTCAATTGCCTCGCTGTAATTTGTTCACCCAGCATGTTATCTATCTAAGGAGAGCCACCTCTCTTGAACTATGGATCCCGGTCCTTTTACTTTACATACAATCTACAATCTTTTACTGCTTTGTGTTTACTTTCTGCAAACTTTTACTTCTTTCTATTCGATACGTTTAATCCTTTGTTTTCCGCAAAACACGGTGAGATTGACAACCTCATCACAAGTTGGGGACAAAGTTCTATGGTTGTGTTGTGTAGGTCTCGACGTTGCTACTAGCACCGGTAGTGCGCCCTGCCAAAGCTCAGCTAGTAACACCTTTGGGGTGTTTCCTTGCTCCTACTGGTTCGATTAAACCTTGGTTTCATAACTAAGGGAAAACTTGCTGCTATATTCATCGTACCTTCCTCTTGGGGTTCCCAACGAGCTCTACGTCGAAAGTCGAGCGCATCAAGATTTTCTAGCGCCGTTGCCGGGGAGTCAAGGACATCTTCACAAGGGGAGTCCCTCATAACCAATCTCTTTACTTTGTTATTTTTGTTTTGCTTAGTTTCTTTTTGCTTTGTTTGCTTGTTTTGTTCTTCAAAAACACAAAAAAAATTAGTTTTACTTCTTTGCTTTCTTATTTGAAAACCCAAAAAAATGACTACTCTTGAAAACACTAAGTTGTGTGACTTCACTAGCACCAACAACAATGATTTTATGAGCACTCCCATTGCTCCACCTATGGCTGAAAATACTTTCTTTGAGATAAAACCTGCTTTGCTCAAACTTGTTATGAGAGAACAATTTTCTGGTATTGGTAATGAAGATGCTGCTTCCCATCTGAATAACTTTGTTGAACTTTGTGAGATGCAAAAGCATAGGGATATAGATGGTGATATTATTAAGCTGAAATTGTTTCCTTTCTCTTTGAGAGGAAAAGCTAAAGAATGGTTGAATTCCTTAACTAGGAATATTATTGATTCTTGGACTAAGTGCAAAGATGCTTTTATTGGGAAATACTATCCTCCTGCTAAGATTATATCCATGAGAAGTGAAATAATGAAGTTTAAACAACTTGATAATGAGCATGTTGCTCAAGCTTGGGAAAGAATGAAATCTTTGGTAAAGAATTGCCCCACTCATGGACTGACTGGTTGGATGATCATCCAAATTTTTTATGCAGGATTGAACTATTCTTCAAGGAACCTATTGGATTCAGCTGCTGGAGGTACCTTTATGACCATCACTTTGGGTGCTGCAACAAAACTTCTGGACAATATGATGGTTAATTATTCTGAATGGCATATTGAGAGAGCTCCACAAGGTAAGAAGGTAAATTCTGTTGAGGAAACCTCCTCCTTGAGTGATAAGATTGATATGATTATGTCTATGCTTGTTAGTGGGAAAACCCATATTGATCTAAATAATGTTCCTTTAGCCTCTTTGGTTGCTCAAGAAGAGCAAGTTGATGTGAACTTCATAAGAAATAATAATTTTGGCAACAATGCTTATGGTAATAATGCTTATAGGAACAATTTTGGTAACAATAATTATAAGCCATATCCTCCCAATAATGGTAATGCTTATGGAAATTCTTACAACAATAATAAGAGTGCTCCCTCTGAACTTGAAGTTATGCTTAAAGAGTTTATTAGTAAACAAACTGCTTTCAACAAAACTATTGAGGAAAAACTCTCTAATGCTGAAAGAAATATAGCATCTTTGGCTGAAGCTCAATCTACTATGAATAAAATGGCTGCTAAACCTGAAACTAATGAGAATCCCTTTGCAGCTACTAATGCCATACAAGTAAGAATTGATGAAAATGTTAGACTATTAGCTGAATTACATGCTAAGTGGGAAAGAGAAGATGAAATTGCTAGAAACATTAGTGTTTCTACTATTACCACCACTAGTGTTGAGGCTAGCAATAGTTCTACTACTTTAGATGATAAAGTTGATTTTGATCTTGATGGTTGCAACATCTCTGAAGTTATTAAGTTCCTACAAAAGCTTGCTAAAAGTCCTAATGCTAGTGCTATGAATATGGCCTTTACAAAACACATTATCGATGCTCTCATAAAGATTAAGGAAGAAAAGATGAAACATAAAGCTTCTATTCCTATAAAACAAGAAGATGGTTGGGAACCCATCATTAATATGAAAGTGAATGACTTTGATTTCAAAGCTTTGTGTGATCTTGATAGTAGTGTTTCTATTATGCCTAGAAGGATTTATGATATGCTTGATTTGCCTCCTCTTGAAGATTGTTATTTGAATGTCCCACTTGATGCTAATGCTAAAAGCAAACTCATGGGGAGTCTTAATGATGTTCTCATTATGGTTAACGATTCCTATGTCCCCGTTGATTTCTATGTTTTGGATGTTGAATACAATGCTTCTTGTCCTATTACTTTGGGAAGACCTTTTCTTAGAACTGTTGGTGCCATCATTGATATGAAAGAAGGCACCATTAAATATCAACTCCCACTCAAGAAAGGTATAGAACACTTCCCCAAAAATAGAGAAAAGATTTCTTTTGCTTCTTGTAACATCCCAAAACTTTAATCCAAGCTTATCATGATCAAATCATCCAAAAATGGAGTTAACAAAAACTTTTCGAAATTTAAATTGAAAGCATTAATATATGTGTGCATTTAAAATAGGAGTTGTTTGAATTGCCATGAGTGATTGATCCAATGCTTGTAAAATGTTTCTTAGGTGATTTAAACATCATCTTCATCATTCCCAAACTTTTCCTAAAGAAAATCAAATCAAAAAGAATTGAAATGAAGGAATGGTCATTTTGACAAATTTAACTCTCATGCCTACTTTGGCTATTCCTAGTACTCATTTTTTAACAGAAACAATTCTTGATCTTTACACCCCTTGCTAGTACACATAATTAGGTACCAAGGCCCACCTTTGGATCCACTAAAACATTCTGTTAGCTATTTCAAAAGACAGTTTAAAATTGAATCTAATGCATATGCATAGATCACCCCTATTTCAAAAACCATCTATTTGAGCTCCATTTTCAAAACCCTTGCAACCAGAGACTACCTATCACTAGTGGAGATCACTCAAAAATTTTAACTCAAAATTCAAAACTTTTTCTCTTGCGGCCATTTAATCAAACACTTGGCAGGCATGCTTAAACCTAAATCCTAGCTCACTATTTTGAACAGGATTTTGCCCCCATTTGATCTCCATTTAACCTCTCTGTACCCTCTTGATCTAACCAAACCCCTAACACCCCTCTCCCTTGTCCCTAGTCCCCATGCCAGGCCATGCCGAGCCATGCCTAGCCGGGCAACCTTGCAACCACCGCAGCAGACCACCCCTCTCCCCCTCTCCATGTCTAGGAGGTAGCCAACACCTCGCTGCCCCTCTCTGTCCCTTGCCCGAGCCAAGAGCAGCCGTGGACCACCGAGGAGAAACTGCGCCCAGTGCCACCGCGCCATGCCGATGCCGCCCCAGAGCGCACACTGTCCCTGCTCGCATAGACCACCCCTTGGCACCAGCCCGTGCCCACCGCTCCGCCTCGACCTAGAGAACATCCCAGACACCCCCTTTCACCGCCCAAAGCCCCACAGCCACCGCTCGCCGTGGACACCACCGCCTCTGCCTCTCAGAGCGCCACCTCGCCCAGACCGCATACCACCGCCCCTACGGCCGCATTTAATTCCTAGAGCACCGCTAGGAGACCGCCCATCGATCGCCATCCCCAGCCATGCCCCTACCCCGCCGTAGCCATGTCGCCACCGTCGACCGCCCATCCCGTTCGGTCTCACCGTCGAGCCTATAAAAGGAGCCCTCCCTAGCCATTCCTCTCCACACCATTCCACTCCCCTCACCTCTCTGAACCTCACCCACCTCTCCCTGGAGCAAGTGGAGCAGCAGCTCGCCGGAATTGGAGCCGGAGCCGCCGCCTCGGGAGGAGAAGGGCGCCGTTGATTCCGACCACCCCAAGCTCCGCCGCAACCGCGCCTCGCCTCGCCGTCGTCTTCCACGTTGTTTGCCCGCCTCGCCGACCCCGCTGGAGCCCTGGTACACCCCTAGTAGACCCCCACCGAGCCGCTAGGGTTCGAGCTCGCCGACGACCTGTTCCTCGTCGACGACGACCCTCAGCCGTAGATCTAGCATCTAATCGCACGACCCACCGCGCGCGTACCGTTTCGCGTGTTAAGTTCCAGTGACAAGCAGGACCCTCTGTCAGCTGAGCCCCACGCCGCGTAGCGCCACTGGGCCGGCCCATTCCCTTTCCCGCGTTAGCCCACAGATTCAAATCTGGATTTTTCTTTTAGTTTGAATCTAGTTTCTGTCCACTAGTTTGAAAGTCAATTCAGAGAGTTTTAGAAATCCAAATGGCATGAAACCAACTTTGTCTGAAAGGTATTAAAATGATCTATCCAAGCCCGTTGGATTTAATTAAATTAGAGTTATAGATCTCTCCTAATAAAAATAAGAAGACAAAATCTTTTGCAACTTGAAACATTTTTATAAAATCAACCAAGTTAGCATTTGAGTTGATTCCAACTCTCAAAAATCACATTTCATCATATCTATCTAAATATGCAATAATATTAAGGTTTACATGCAGTGACTTTGGACTAGTACCAAAATAATGCTATATAGGCATTTCTAGTCACTTTAAATCATTAAATAATGAACTTAAACCAAAGTAATATTGATCCAACCTTTAAGTCTCATTCCCACATGTTAGAATATGTGGTGAGGACATGGGTCCACATGATCCCATATTTTGGTGGTGAATGTTAAATTTTAGTTAATATTTCAATGAGTAGAAATTACTTTTCCAAAATAAAAAGGTTGAAACTATTGAAATTAAACTTGTGATGCTTGGGATGATAATAGATCACCAATTGTGTGTTTTAGAATGTTACTTAGCCTAGTTAAGTATTGTTTGGTGATTGTATACTCCCTATGTATTTATAGACGCTAGTACCGACCAAGCTTTCGAGGAGGAGGCGTTCTACCAAGAAGAAGAAGAAGAAAACTTCAACCACTGCACCAACCAAGGCAAGCTATTAGTGGCAAGCTAACCCTTGCAAAGCATACTTTAGCAAGCTATTGTTAGCAAGCTAGAATAAAACTAGGTGGTTTAGCAAAGATGCCTTAAGCATGCTTTGATCACACCCCTTTAACTATTAGTACCCCAAGTCTTATTGACAAGTTTTACCTTCCTTACTTTACACAAAGTTCTTTATTTAATTTTGAAGGTTTCATTAAGAGTATAAAACTTGACCTACTTAGAAACCTTTAGATGTCATTATATGGCATGAGATTGATCCCATCTTTCCTCCTTAGTGAACCCTCTTAACTTAGTATTTTAGAATAGCTCAAAAACATGAGTCACTTTAGATGGGAACACTTGGTGAAAATGAATTGTGAAAACCTTGGAATGATGAGTCATTCTATTGAGATGTTTTGACATGTGTTGGGAAACACAAATGATTTATGATGATGAAAATGTTGAGGCATGAGCCTTCACCCTTTTATAAAACTGATGGTTGGATTCGGATGCGATACCATTCCAAATTTACCGTACAACCACATTACCTGAACTGGGTAAGGCTTAGCTGGAAATTTATATGCATTAGTATTAGTTCCCTCACGGGAGAGGTTTGAGCTGAGGCTACCTCTCAATGTTGTCCACCTATGCAGTGCCCAAGATGACTGATGGTCATGGTTGGGAGGCCATACTCATAGGAGAGGTGCTTGTACTAGGGTGTGTAAAGGGAAGGTTATGTTTGATTATCTGCATACTAAGTATGATGATTCAGGGTTATCCCTGACAGATGTATCGAATCTTGTGGTGAAAGTGTACCACCTCTGCAGAGTGTCAAACTATTCGAATAGCCGCGTCCGCGGTTATGGACAGCTGGAATGGCCATACTGTTTCGTTGTCAGATGTTTTTCTAAATAACTTGAAATGAATGATGAACTTTGACTTGACCACAACAGGGTTGTGTTGATGATAATAGCTTCCCCACTTAAGTGATTCTGGAACTTAATTTATCTTTCTTTGCTTCTGAACTTAGCTTAGGTTTCAAATTTAAATTGATAGTTAACTTAGATTCAGTACTTTGACTTAGAATTATACTCCTTGTTAGTAGTAGTTTGCGAGTACTTAAAGAGTACTCATGGCTTTTGTACCTGGATATTATCATGGCCAGACTATGAAGGAGATTATCAAGATGATGGTCAGCAGGACGACTATGATAACTAGGACTATCTGCCTTCGTCAGCATTGCCTGTGCCCCTGAAGATGGACCCCACCGCTACGCTATCATTTATTTCCGCTGCTTGTTGTATTAAAGACTGGATCATGAGATCCTTATTTGTGTAAAACCTTATGTATGGTTTGTAATGGATGATGTATTGTGATATTCAATCTGTTATGTCTCGCAAAAATGGTAATCCTGGGATTGCGAGGTATGGCATAACGGGCATCTGGGATTAAAAATCCGGGTGTTTACAAGTTGGTATCAGAGCCATCCTGACCATAGGAGACCCTAGTTAGAATGGACATCAAAACCCAAAAACTTGCTGTAGCATGACTTGTTATAAACAATTGAGATTGCTTAATGTGCCTTGGATGAATCATGCGTTGTTTTAGCATATTAAAGCATAGTATAGTGGTATTCTCCTTTGATGCTTTATTTGGGTTGACTTGGCACATGCTCACACCATGTTATGAGTATCTCAAGTCACCATAGCCTTTATGATCCTTTAGTTTTCAACTTGTAGTATCACTTTATGCTTTGATCAATGATGTTTTGTTGCTCTGCATTATTATGGCCATTATTGCTCTCTTAGTTTGTCGCTCCCAGTCTTTTGCTAGCCTCCGCAAGCAAGTATGAGTTCCACTCATGCATCCAACTCCCTAAACCAAGTTATTCCAAAGAGTCCACCATACCTACCTACTAGCTTATGCTATTCCAAGTATATTCATGCTTTTGTTTACTTTCCTCTTGTTATGAGAAAACTAGTGATTAAAGCTCTCACAAACTTGATGGCACACCTTACTTTACTTGCCTTTAATAAACTTGAACCATTGTGTCTTCTATGTTGTATATGCTTACACTTATTTGTTGGGAATTAGCAGAACCATGCTTTCATGGGGAGCGCTTTCAACATTGCACTTTGTACTTGTACCTAGTTGATATCATGCTCTTTTGTATATGGATGTCGTCGGTGTGAAATGAAAGGGGAGCTTGTAAGTCCATGGAGTTATGTATATGTGTTAGAGAAACGCCTGGGCCGCTGGTCTAATCCATGCTGACATTGTGGAAACCTGCAGCGTAACAATAATGAGCTGTCTATGAAGCATTCTTCTTATAAAAAAAGAGTCCTATATTGAGAAAAAAATAGAAAAGAAAATAAAAAAGAGATACTATGAAAAGAGGAAAGAGAGAAAAAGCACCATATTCCCATGGTAAATAAGAAGAATGCTGAGATGCTCGTTGTCTGCTTGCCTTGTCATTTTGATATGGGGATTCTTCCGTATCATCGGGCAAGGGGTACCCTGTTGGCGGTTCTCAATGATACACATGTACTTACGATGACAAGAACTTACCGGTGACTAAACTTGAGTAGCATGAGGAGCGACCCTCGTATACAAGGGACATGAGATTTCTGACTTATACTTCGTCAAGCATGTACACCTTAGTTTGTTCACTTTAACCTTAATCACTTCAAGATGCTTATGATAGGGGCAATGAGAGCTGAAAGCTATTAAGTACCATAATTTTTGGAAGCTCTTTATGAGACTTGAATCCCTACTTCCTTTTACAAAAGGCCTTTCTTCCACCATTATATGGAGTCTCCACCTTCTAACTTTATGCACCTACTTTGAGAGCATAGTGGCCATTCTTAGTTCTATGTGCATTGTCCCAAGACTAGTTGATTGATGCATAACTTGTTGCTTGTTTGAAACTATTGTATCTAGTCACTCTTATGAACTTTGAAGGTGTCCTATGCATTTATATTTGCTACTCTATTGAGGGACAAGCTGAATACTATTATGCTATATTTTCTTTATGTGAAACAAACAAACGTCTTGCAAAGCATTGTTATTCATGAATCTTTTGTTTGTGACTTTTGATGTTGCATCATAGTTTCTTTGCTTATTGATAGAACTTTGTCTTTCATGTTATGATTGAAGTACTATGATCCCAGCCTTGAATGTTTTGCAAATACTTTGATCAAGTCTTTGATGGTGCATGTCACCTCAAAAATTATTTCTTTTTATCACTTACCTACTCGAGGACGAGCAGGAGTTAAGCTTGGGGATGTTGATACATTGCAAATGTATCTATAATTTTTGATGTTCCATGCTTAGTTTTATCCACTTTCTTGTGTTTTGTTCCAACTTTGGAGTACTTTTCATATGATTTCTTGGACTAACCTATTAACAAGAGCCACAGTGCCAGCTGCCTATTTTCTCCTGTTTTTGGTTCCAGGAAAGTCAGAAAATGAATATTCTTGGAATTGGACGGGACAAAAGCCAAAGTGCCTATTTTTCCGGAGGGGATCAAGTGCCAGAATACGAGACGGAGAAGGGCCAGGGAGCCACCACACCACCTGGCCACGCAGCCAGGCCTGGCCCGTGCCAGGGGGGGTGTGGCCGCTCCTGGCACCCCCTCGGCCTCTCCTTCCGCCTATAAGTTGCCCTCGGGACAAAAACCCTAAGTGCCCGATCAAAAATCCACGAAAGAGTCTGTAGCCGCCGTCATCTCCATCCCTAGATCGGGAGGGATCTGAAGCTCTTCCCGGCACCCTACCAGAGAGGGGAATTCACCCTGGAGGCCTTCTTCATCACCATGCAAGCCTCCGGTGTGATGCGTGAGTAGTTCTGTAACTACCTCGGTGAATTACGCTCCTAGTTACAAGCCTGGATGAGCAGAAATGGTTGAAATAGTACGGTGGGGCCCAAATGCCACTCACGGGTAGACCTTTCGGCCGTCCCAACCATTTCCACACATCGGGACAAGAACGGGCGGCGTAATCGGCAGGTGAAGGGATCAACTACATACACAAATGAGTATGTATGAAAGCCACCATACAACAGTACATCAGAGCCATTCCATCTAGAAAGAAAGGAAATATAGCAACGCCATACGGCAAGATCCAAATATCCTAGATAGATATAATAGTTTAGGATATCTCCTCATACATCAAGCATCAGAGTATCAGGCGGAAGCGGAAGACAAAATCCGGGTACGGATAAGAAGCAAATCGGCATAAGATGCCCCATAAATAAGCAGATCCCGCCCACAGATCTCACGGATCCTCGTTCCCGGAATCTCTACACCGAATGATCGTTGCCCACATCGTCCGTCTCTTCCACCCAGTATCCATCTTGCGAGTGTACCTGTTCATCTGAACCAATAATTTATCATGTGAGACCCTAGGGGTACTCAGCAAGTCTTTATGCCTCTAAAGGGGACACAACCTGGGGGGACGCAATTGCAGCAAAAAAAAAATAAACCCTAGCAATTCTATAGATACTCGCTAACCATCCGCCTAACCAGAGATAGACGAATGTCCGTGAATTAATAACAACAGTTAAAACAGTTATAACGGTAATCTTAACAGATCCATCCTCCTCCTCGCTTACCGACGAGGAAGTGGACGAACAACCCCCCCCAACCGTTGGCAGTTTTATTATCCATTCCGTGAGTGTTGCACTATTTACTAGTCAGGTACCTAGTCTAGTCAAATGAAAAGCGGTACTTTAGTTATGCTTGTCTATGATCGAGAAACTGTGCTCCAAGTCGTCCATAACCGCGGACACGGCTTTCAGAAAGTTTTACCCTGTAGGGGTGCACAAATAGCAACACACACTCGATATGCCTCGGAAAAACCAAATCAAAACCCAACGAGGCAGTCACGACAAAGCAATTACAGGATTCAGAAATATTTCAGGGGGCCACCCCATTAAGCTACCCACAACGAAGCTGGCCGGCTACGAGACGGACTCAAGGTTTGTGTGGCCGGCTGTAAACGACTGGGAACCCAAAAGTGTGACTGGGCTTGTCGATACAGCGAAAACGGGTCACGGACCTAAACAGTACAGTGTGCAGTACCTTGCACAATTTAAATAAAGCAGTAAAGCATGGCATAAGTACAGGATAGTAAATAAAACCTCAAACTAGTTTGTGGCCCCAAGAAATAAGAATTAATCAAGCTCTGGCTCAGGGGGGTTCATAAGCCTCCCGGATGTGGATAGCGCGAATATTCAAGGAACAGGAATCAAGTACTCGGGGTCCTACGGGACACAAGTGAGCCTGAAAAACCAAATAGCGAATATGGCTCACCGATGCCACTTTCATTAGTTATCCCATTACTACTCAGGTTAAGTTGTTTAGGTACCTCGTTATCCAACAGACACTCACAAACCCTACACATGCTGTTCTACGACTCGCATGGCTCAACTAACTCCTGTAGTAATGGCTCATGGGATGGAGGAACAAGCTTCAGTGGGGTTTAAAAGTAAAGGCTATGCAATACTTGGGATTCAATTTAATGCAATCGCGACTCAATGATGCAAGAATAAGATAGAGGCAGTAGGTACTATATGTATGCAAGCATGTGGTAGTGCTTGCCTGGCAGCTCAGTTGAAGCGAGGGATGGATCTGGGTAGTGCTCCTGGTTCTCTTGATATATCCCCTGCTCAGCGTCTATTCGAAGAAGAACCAAACAAACAAGGGCCAACATAAATAAAGTGCACAAGCATATGAATAAAGTGCATCAAGCAAACAATCATGCCATGATGAATGATGCACAATTTGCATGGCAATAAGGTAGCATGGCATGGGTGAGGTGTGAAGTACAAGATTAAATCATTTTATTGAGTTTTGGCCCCATTTTATTCACAATTAAGTTGCTGTTCACTTTATATTTATATGCTGCATGCTGCAAATCAAACCATGGAATGCATAAACAGAAAGGTCTCGTCGAGCTAATCATTTTAGACATATTATTTGTTAAATTTGGACTTATAAATCAAAAGTTATTAATTAAATAAGGAAAAACGGCAATTTGTTGTAATTTAAGTAAACTTGGAATTTTGAATGTTCTAAATATATTTTGGATTGCATATTTGAAATCCTCACATTTTTCTGATTTGAAAACATATATTATTTGTATTATTTGGATTAATATTTGAAAAGTTATTTGAAAACAGAATTTAAATTGAATTTGAATTAATTTGAAGAATATTTGAATTTAAAACAGATTTGCAGAATTACTTTTCTCACACAAACAGTCCTAGCCACAGACGCTGTCCTGTGGGGCCACGGGCTGACTGGACCAAACGCGCGCAGAAAACTTCTGTTACCGCGAGCTCTTCTATCCCTAGCGGATGACAGGTGGGACCTGGGGGCTCCGCAGGCCCACGCGTCAGCGGGCGACCAAGGGGTGTGCCACGCGGCATAGCGAGGACTGCGGGTTGAGGGCTTAACACTGCGGGATCCTTTTTGCAAAAATGCCAGAGGCAGACAGGTGGGGTCAGCAGGAGCGCGGGTTACGGTAAACAAAACGGGAGGGGGTTTTCTGCAAAACGTCGCCGCGACATTGTGTTTCTTCTCCTTTCTCTGACGAAAAAGACAGCGGCAGCGCGCGCGGCACGGGGGTTCGATCCCGTGACCTAGGGCTCGGGCGCGGAGGCGGTGGCCACTGGGCTATGCGGGGGTAGCTGACAGGGAGGTGGCGAGGACTAGCTAGGGTTTTTCTGCGTCGCTACAGCGAGGAGAACGAATGCGCCGCCGGCGCACAGACGGCGTTCGACGGAAGTATCAGCGGCTCTAGACGGCTATGGCGCGTTTCCTCCTCGACGGTGTGTTCGGGGCGATGCAGGGGAGCCTCCTCGATCTTCCTCGACAACCAGCACGTCACGCCACCGGCTGGTTTAGGTAAGGGCGGTGGAGACCGAAGGTTTTCCGGCGAGGGGGGGGGGGGGGTAGACGGTGGCGATGGAGAAAGAGGGAGAGGGTGGAGGCTATGGGGCGGATCTGGGCGAGCAGAGGAGCGTCGTGAGGTGGTAGATAGGGACGGGGGAGGGAGGTGGTGCCGTGGGGGAGTGGTTGGGGGTAAAGGTGGCTCGGCCACCTTTATCTTCCCTCTCCTTCACGTGCTTGGGCAGGGGCAGGTAGGGCAGGGCAAGGGCGTACAGGTGGGGTAGGGTGAGGCCAGAGAGGTGGTAGGCTCGGTGGAGGGGCCCCCCATGCAGAGAGAGAGAGCTGAGAGAGAGGGGTGGCTCGGCTAGTGTTAGGGTCGGGTTAGGGTTAGGTTTGGCTCGGTGGAGCTAGGGTTTGGGGTGGGGTGGCAGCTAGGTGGGGCCAGGTGTGGCCAGCTGGTGAGAGAGAGGGGAAGGCCGAGAGAGAGAGAGGTGGTGGTTACTTAGGGTTAGGGTTTAGCTAGATGGGGGTGATGGGTTTAGATTAGGTGTGGGGGGTTATGGTGATGAAGGGTAGATGATGGTCTAGGGACTAAAGAGAGAGAGAGATGGAGTGGTTTTGCTAGGACAAGGTCAATCCAAGAACAACTAAGATCAAACCAAAACAAAACAAGAAAAGAGGGGGAGGTGGTGTAAGCATGATCAAATAAGTTCAAGCTAAAAGAGAGAGATGAGAGAGTGAGAGGATTCCCAAAAACCAACTAAAATCCAAATGACAAGCTTAAAGGGTACTTGCATGGCCCATGCAAAATATTTAATGCCGCGATAATTCTTGTGAAAACAATATTATTTCATGGCATTATTATTATGCAACCCAAAATATGGAGTAAGGCCCAAGCAAGGAATTTAGAAAGAATTCCAAGTGGAGTATGTGGAGATGATCACATTGGATTATATTTGGGACTTGCTAGGGTGTATATGCCACTAGGTATTTAATAAGCCCACAAAAATATCCCAACATGATGATAACCCCAGAACAACACATAAGGAAGCTAGGAAAAGGTTCCACTCACAGGGCATGCAAAAGTGGCCATGTGGCTCTCATGTTTCGATATTGTGGAAACAACATGATGCTAAGATGAGAGCAAGTGGAATAGAATTGGATCCATCCCAACCCACATGAGCTAGAGGTAAACTCAAATAAAGTACAAAGCTCATATTTAGTTGGATGGTGGAATTATAAGGTGGTGAAAGAAAGGTGGTGGAGTTAACAAAAGATATGCCCCCAACTCAACTTGGGCATTTGAACAATATATCAAGAAGCAAATACAATATCAAGAGGCAAATACACTTAATAATGCATATGAGATAAGAACCAAACAAGAAGGGGTTTGATATGATGCTCAAATGCAAGGAGGCATGATGACATGAGCATGATATATTTATGATGCAACAATTATATGTATGAAGGTAGCATCTATAAAGACTAGGCTAGTAGCATTGCAATTGTTAGACAATTGGGATGCTACAAGTTCATCCTTGGACTACGGATCCATGTAGTAGCTAGATGGCTGGTTTCTCCTCCTTTGTGCTTTGATGTTTAGATCTTGTGAGCTCCGTTCATGATCAAGTTCATCTATTTGTAATCCATACGTGTTGTGTTTGCGGGGATCCGATGGATATTGAGATGCTATTTCAGATTGATTATTGATTCTATCATGTCTTTGTTATTTGAGATCTTGCATGCTTTCCGTTGTTAGTAGCTATCTTTGCCAAGTAGATGCTAGCAACTCCAAGAGTTAGTATTTATGCTCGATAGTGGGTTCATGCCTCTGGTAATCTAGGGAAGTGACAGAAATCTATAAGGTGCTAGATGTGTTGTTGCTACTAGGGAGAAAACAACAATCCTTTGTTCATAGAACAATCGTATTGTTTACTTTACACGCAGATCGTAAAGCAATAATCTGTTGCTTGCAACTTAATACTGGAGGGGGTTCAGATGATAACCTAAAGGTGGATATTAGTCATAGATGCAGTTGGATGGCGGTCTATGTATTATGTTGTAGTGCCCAATCAAGTCTCAGAGGAGTCAAGATGATTAGTATATGCATGTATTGCTTTCTCGGTGTTTGTCAATTGCCTCTCTGTAATTTGTTCACCCAGCATGTTATCTATCTAAGGAAGCCACCTCTAGTGAACTATGGATCCCGGTCCTTTTACTTTACATACAATCTACAATCTTTTACTGTCGTGTTTACTTTCTGCAAACTTTTACTTCTTTCCATTCGATACGTTTAATCCTTTGTTTTCCGCAAAACACGGTGAGATTGACAACCTCATCGCAAGTTGGGGACAAAGTTCTGTGGTTGTGTTGTGCAGGTCTCCACGTTGCTACTAGCACCGGTAGTGCGCCCTGCCAAAGCTCAGCTAGTAACACCTTTGGGGTGTTTCCTTGCTCCTACTGGTTCGATTAAACCTTGGTTTCGTAACTGAGGGAAAACTTGCTGCTATATTCATCGTACCTTCCTCTTGGGGTTCCCAACGAGATCTACGTCGAAAGTCGAGCGCATCAATGTGCTGCATAATATGCATCTACTAATACATCTGACACATAATAGAAATCCAATCTCAAATACCAACTTATGAATAAATATTCACCATATAGGAATTACATAGATGACCATAATCATTGTTGGCAGCTCATATGGTACTAGAAAAACGATAGATCTGGACAGAAATAGATCAATCTACTGCCGCAAAACCCATAGTCCATATGTAGACTACTCCATCTTCATCATGGTGATGAAGCCGAAGATGTTGGAGAAGGTAGAGATCCCAGCGACGGTAACTCCCCCTCCAATCTTCTTTGATTCTCTCTCTATTTCGGTGTTTCTGTGTTTCTGCGCCGCCTCTTCTGAGATTGTCCCGAGATGTCCTTTTTATAGGCATTTTTAGGTCAAGACATCGAGGATGAGATGAAGATGGATGGCTGTGGAGGCTCGAGGTGGGAACAAGGTAGGGTGGCATAGCCCATAGTGGGGCTCATGCCACCTGGGATCGTTTGGGTCTCGGGCATCCTCTTATGGTTCTTGTGCTCTAGATGCTTCTCTACATGAAAAATACTCCTAAAATAATCCTCGGGTTATTTGACTTCATTTAGGTCCCTAAAACTTAGAAATAATGCAAAACACGGTTTTTCTGTCTTACAGAGTTATAAACCAAATAAAGGGGATCATTGGTAAATTCCCATAAATTAATATAAAACATGAATATAACATCATATAAGTTGTAAATATGTGGAAGCATGTATTAGTAAACTACAAAGTTCATGTATGTATTTTACATGCATCAACATTCCCAAGCTTAACCTATGCTCGTCCTTGAGCATGAACGTGATAAAACTAATATGGACTTTGGAGTTTGTTTATATTATAAAGCATAGGTCATGATCTTTGCTACAAGGTTACATGTCCATTTATTTTTAAAGAATAACAATAAAAAATGAGCTATGAAGTGATATCTCCTATGTACTTACATCTATGCTTAATAATATATTAATTTGTATAATAGAAAATTAATGTATTTTGAACCATTAAGTCTATAAAAACAAAAATAGTAAATCCTATGCTTGGTATTTCAGGCTCATTTTTATTCTTTTCAATTCTTACCTTTCTTCTTGTTCGTTCCATGAAACTTGAGTAACAGATAGTAAGCAGGGAATACATGTGATAGATCTTTGATCAAATAAAAAAATAAATGAAAGTAAAAGAAAGATATGTAGCCTATGTCAACAATAATCATAAGTGTGGGGTTCCAAACATCTTTTATATTTATGGTTAAAGTAAAGAAAAGTATAATTCATATACTTGATATCTTACAAGTTGAATGTCTCATGCCCATTGACCACAAGTACCAAGATCTTCATGATACTCAACTTAGGACTTTCGTCATAATATGCCTACAATTCCAAACAAGGTGGCACCAAGATACCTCTTGACCCATTGTACGAGGAGTCTTTCAGGGACTATCCACACTCAGATGACAAGACAAATAGACAAATGGGAATTCTCAGAAGTTATTCTTATTTATCATTTGCATAGCTTTTTATTTGAAGTGCTTCTTTGAATGCACATGCTATAAATTTCTACCATGATGCATAGCATGGCTTAGGTTAGCAGCTCAATGCTCCCTCTGACGCATATGCATACTTGAAAAGATAACTTGCTCCAACTTATTTTACATGGTAGGCATCCACAGCTAAAAGAAAACATGATATCATCAAATAGTGCAATGATGAATGCGTACCCCATGTCAACATGGTTCTACTAACATTCAAATTATAAGTTGTCAAATACATACCTGACATAATTCCAATCACAACAAGTCAGGTTTAATTATTATGCCTTATTTCAAGAAGTTGTGCACTAGTGGTTTCACCCCACATCTTACTTTTCCATGAGTTTTAAAATATAGATGATTTTGAAATATTCAATGGTATAGCACATATAATACACTTGTAATAGAAAATGATATATAGGTAGGTATGGTGGAACCTACTGGAGTAATAAGGTTTAAGGGATTTTGATACAAGTCTTAGCTTGTTTGAGAATTGGGGTTGGCTGATAAGAAGGTTGACATCTACATGCAAAAGTTTCATAGTACTACCCACTTTCTATTAGACAAAGTAACTTAAAGATAATCATCCATGTATGTAAATAAAAGGTAGTACTACATAAGGCACTTGTAAATTATCATCCCTTAAGGCATATGAAACATACAACAGCATGCATGGTTTGTATCTCAACTCTTACTTCCCCTTTCCATTATATTTAATGGCATCCAACTTAATATTTATATTATTCTAGTAGCTTTGTCATACTTATTTACCATAAATTCAAGTGGTGGTATCATTATTTAAAAGATAAACAATACAAAGGAAAACATAAAACTAGATAAAGATGGTCCAAGTTTATGCGTAAATCTTACGTTGCTCGAAAAACAAAGTTTAGAGGTTTGAAAACCTTGAGTGTAATAGGTCAAGTGGGGTTCCTTGGGATTCCCCAAGCTTATGGTTTTCACCATTCTTGGATAGCTCATAGTATGTTAGTTCCCTGTTCACTGTGAAAAAACTTCAACACAAACTTTTATTTCCATCTCTTTTCTGATAGGTGACATTAGTGGCACAAAGATATATTGCAAGATGCTATAGAACTACCAAATAAATTTTGATTTGAAATGTCCAGAGAGTATATTAAGTTTCCAGCATTAATATATATAAGATCAAAATATACATAAGAAATCATATTAAGACTCAAAACAATGGCTTAAACAACAAAATACAGAATCTGTCAAAAAAAGCAGATGCATAACATATTTTTTCGCCTACTTAAACATGTCAGGAACTTTTTTTTGATTTTTGTGAATAAAGATAATGAAAAGTTGCAACTACACTTTAAATATGAGCTTAATCAGAGTTATAGAACTCCATAGGTAATTGTTTCCGTAAGCAACATCATGTAGGAAACTATAACTCCAAATAGTTCTATCAACTTAATATCATCGAGATGGATAAAACTTGGTAGTTTACTCAAAACTATAGAAGGTAAACAAAAACAAAAACTCTCTTACTACAACACGAGTGCAAAACTAAAATCTAAAACAATAACAAACGGGTTGCCCGCCGAAAAACGCTTTTTTATAGCTATAGCTAGGCTTTACTTACTTGGTTTAAAATGAGTGGAGATCATGTGGTAGCTTGTACCTTGGTGTCTCCTTATTACTTGGAAAGTGTTCCATGCACTTCTTATGTAATAACTGAAACTTTATATCCCCTTCCTTTGAATCAATCACAACCCATATGGTTATGAAAAAGGCCTTCCGAAGATTATATGACAAGACATTTTACTCCCTGTTTTCATTATAATAAAATCAACAGTAACACAAGTCACATGCAATTAAACCATAACATCATTAACTCTATCTAAAGAATTCTTGGTAGAATCATCAGCAAGTAAAAGATCTATAGTGCATTTTTGCATACTTTTTAGTTCAAGCAAGTCATACAATTCTTTTGACAAAACTCAAATACTAGATCTTAGATCTAATATAGCATGGTGAGTTTCTTTGCCAATAGTGATTGATATCTTGGGAAGAAAACCATCCCCAAGCTTTGGTGATATCATAGCTTTATTATTGTATGTTTCTATCTTTTCTTTTATTACATAGTTTGCTATGCAATCCAAATCCTGCTTGATGGACATTAATAGAAGGATCATTAGATTTTTTTGTAATACATTAATGAGTTCATGCAAGCTACATCTATAAATATCAAGTAGATATTAGTTTACTTCATTAAGTATTTTAACTTCATGTACTTGCTTATCTTTGTTTTCTTCGTTAATCTCATACACTATCTTTCTTACTTTAATGCCTTTTTCATCACTTTCATCTTTCCAGAGTAGTTTACCAAGTCCTTAGCATAGCCTAAGAGATGTTCATAAAAGTTATCTTGTTATGAACATTGTTAATTAAGAACTCTTTATTTTTAATATGGTGTTCTACAACTTTCATTTTGTTGAAGAGCGCATTCAAACCACCATGAAGAGTTTTAAGATTTGTTCTTATGTGGGTGGATAATTTTTCATTGTGTCCTTACTAGGATATGTCTTAATGGACTCTTGTGAAATAGTGATGGCTTTTTAATGAATTCTTTAGTCATTGGAACTCAACTTCTTCTTTAGTTTTTCGAGGATTTCCAACTATGTTTATTAAAGCGAGAGTTGAGAAAATGGTTCCTCTGTGAGAAATGAGCATTTCATAAAGTGTTTAAGAATATTTTAGAAAGAAAATCTAGACCAACACAAAATTTTCTAATGATGACATATTGAGAGTAAGTGTTAGGACAATTTTTCCTAATCTCATGCATTCTATACCGGGCTTCCACTAATGATTCTCTAGGATATTGGTAAAAACCATTTATCTCATCTTTACTTGGAAATTCCTTTGATGTTAACATAGTGCACACTAATTTTTATGTAGTAGAAAGGGAACACATGACTAGAAGTAAAAAAAATAAAAGACAAAAAAACAAGACAAACAAAGTGCTTTGTAAATCTAAAAGAAAAAAAGCTCACAATGATGCAACCTCCACTAGTAGGAAAAGGCCTAGTGGCGGTGTTCGAAAAAGGGGGTTCGTGGCGTTTAAGCCGCACGTCACTAACCTCACGCCACTAGTAGGTCGTAGTGGTGGCGTGCAGGGTGAAAGCTAGTAATAAGTTAGGTACTAGTGGTGTGCGAACGGAACGCCACTAGTAAGCTAACCTATATTGGCGTTCGAGCCTTCCTGAAGGCCATTAACTGTAATTCGGAAATTAAAAAAATACTGAAAATCTTGATTATAGCAGCAATATCAAATTCCAGGATACAATAAATTAATACTAGATATCATTCAGAATACAACAATACAACAATTAATACTAGATATCATTCAGAATACAATGATACAACAACTAACTTAGAAGACTATTTAGCATGTTCTAGCTAAGGGCAAGGTATTCAAATTTAGAAGACTAGTTCTAACTAAGGAAATTATCTTCAAAGGCAGAAGACTCTGAGTCAGGGATCTCGTACGAGAAAAACATGACTTCACAAGTTTTGTCGAGGTAGATTATTAACCTCATCCCGGCATCCATCCCATACCTTTCTACCAATTCTGTCCAAAGTGGTCATGTAAAGTAAGTTCGGTTCGCCTCAATGACGACTAAAATCTTGTAGGTCTTATCGGGTATTGTATCTTCCACCAAGATGACCTCAAATTGTCCCTGCTGATTGACACGTCTATTCACATGGTTAAGAAAGTCCTTTCTTGCATGGCAAGGGATGGTATGAGAAAAAGTTATATGAAAACAATAGTTAATTAGTTTCGATCAAAATGCATGCAAGGTTGGAAATCATAATTAAGCTAAACATACCTCCATAGTCACAAAGTCTTCGGGAAGCACTATGATGAACTTCTTATCCTAACAACTTTCATGGCCATAGTTGATGCAGGGATGCATTTGTTGCATGTTCATCTAATATATTAAATATGTTCAAGTATCCATACCTATGTTTAAATATATTAGGAAACTCAAAAATAATGGCAAGAAAATGATCATACAAATGCAAGATGTCACAACTACACTAAAAGTAGGGCCTCATACTCGCATTGGACGCAAAATAATTTCAGAGATGGCATAAGCGAGCTAAGTAGGATGCACAAATTATTTATTTTTGCATCTCACAAGGCTCACCCACACCATCCCTGAGATCGCATCCTACCATTTTTAATCATCGTCCATATGGATGTAGAAACCAAAATAAACCTAAATTCATCTAGATTTTGTACCCCTACAATTATATAAATTGTCTATACATCTAAAATCATCTAGATTTGTACCCCTATAATAAAATCACCTAAAATTATCTAAATTTCTATACATCCAAAATCACCTAAAATCACTAAATTAAATACACTAACTAAGAGGGGGACGAGAGACTACCTGCGGCGGTGCGAGGTCAGGGGAGGCGTGGGTCGGCAGAGAGGAAGGGGCATAGATGACTAGTTCTAACTAAGGAAATGATCTTCAAAGGCAGAAGACTCCGAGTTAGGGATCTCATACGAGAAAAACATGACTCCACAAGTATTGCCGAGGTAGATTCTCAACCTCATCCCGGAATCCATCCCATACCTGCCTACCAATTCTGTCCAAAGTGGTCATGTAAAGTAAGTTCGGTTCTCCTCATCGACGACTAAAATCTTATAGGTCTTATCGGGTATTGTATCTTCCACCAAGATGACCTCAAATTGTCCCTGCTGATTGACATGTCTATTCACATGGTCAAGAAAGTCCTTTCTTGCGTTGCAAGGGATGGTATTAGAAAAAGTTATATGAAAACAATAGTTAATTAGTTTCGATCAACATGCATGCATGGCTGAAAATCATAATTAAGCTAAACATACCGCCATAGTCTCAAAGTCTTCTGGAAGCACCATGATGAACTTCTTATCCTAACAACTTTCATGGCCACAGTTTATGCAGGGATGCATTTGTTGCATGTTCATCTAATATATTAAATATGTTCAAGTATCCATAGCCATGTTTAAAAATATTAGGAAACTCAAACATAAAGGCAAGCAAATGATCTTACAAATGCAAGATGTCACAACTACACTAATAGTAGGGCCTCGTACTCGCATTGGATGCAAAATAATTTCAGGGTCGGCATAAGCGAGCTAAGTAGGATGCACAAATTATTTATTTGTGCATCTCACAAGGCTCGCTCACACCATTCCCGAGATCGCATCCTACCATTTTTAATCATCATCCATATGGATGTAGAAAACCAAAATAAACCTAAATTCATCGAGATTTTGTACCCCTACAATTATCTAAATTTTCTATACATCTAAAATCATCTAGATTTTGTACCCCTATAGTAAAATCACCTAAAATTACCTAAATTTTCTATACATACAAAATCACCTAAAATCACTAAATTAAATACACTAACTAAAAGGGGGACGGGAGTCTACCTGCGGCAGTGTGAGGTCAGGGGAGGCGCGGGTCAGCGGAGAGGAAGGGGGTAGATTTGATAGGGTCATCATAGGGCCGCTAGATCCGTCATGGCGCGGACCGATGCGGGGCTAGACTGGGTCAGCACGAGCGGCCGTGGCCGGGGATTGGCAGGTGACGAGGGGTAACCTCGGAAATTCCCATGGTGATGGACTTAGGATTTTGCGGAAAAGAGAACACTGGGGATTTCGTCAGATGTCAGGCAAACAAGGGAGTCGAAGTCACCTAATTTCTTGATGAACAACTCTATTACAGATCGTTTGGGGGTTTTTCGGTGTCTCCTTGTAGGCTTCTCCCATCCTATATATAATAGAATGGGTCTCAAATATGTATGTGGATAGTTTACATATGTATGAATACAACACCAACATAATGTCGGTTTATATTTCCTTTCCTAATACAACCAAGGCTTTCATCGGATGCTTCTTTTGCCATTATCTTGAATCTTCATGGGTTGTGAGCCTTTATGCAGCCAGAGTAACGAATCATAAGCACTCGAGTAATCGTACCCATATTAGTAGCCCTCGAGACTCTACCCGAACCATAGATTCTGGTTGAGTCTCAAAGATATTTTCAGTTTTTCATGTTCTGAGATTTTATGAATTGTTTCAATTTTTCTTATTTGATAGGGATTTGGTACAACAGACCTGATGCATCCGATGGATCGGGAATCAGTTAATTGCTCCTGGGCAAAAACACTGTAGACCTACATCAAATTCAAGTCCCTAGGCCCAAATTTGGAATTATAACTGGCGTAATTCAATTCAAGCCATTGAGGTCTTATCAAATACTGAATCCCAGTTCTATTTTATCGGGTACCCAACGCGTCTGTCGGGAGTTTTCATCGTATCATTGATACATATAGTTTACTAGCAGAGTGCATTCTTGTGTGATTACCAGACCACACAGGACGAATCCCGGGGTCTTACCTTCATGTCTTGGACACAACATTTGGAGTTTTGTCACGTTGGGTGCGATCCGAGATTTTTGTATAATTTTTATCGACTGCCTTGTTTGGCTGCTGGAATTTATGAAATTTATCAGACTTTTTGTTTTAATGATTTATAGAATCTCCCGATGGGAGTAACCTTTTGAGGACACAGCAAAGTAAAACTCATAGGTTTAGGTGATGATTGCCTTGATTTTGTATGCATAATTTGATTCGCATCGGGTGCGCGCCAGTGCTCCCGATGGGAGTAGCCCCCGAGGCTATGTTCGAATGCCTATACCTGGACATAGGATCATAATTGTTGTTAGTTTTATCAGAATTTTTTCACATAGAAATAGATATCTCCTGTTTTGTTGGAAAAAAGGTATAAATAAAGACTTAGAGTATGAAGAACTTACCTTTTATTTATATTGTGAAGCTGACGATACATTATTTGGTGGATTGCCACCTGGCCGTTGTCCTTAATATTCTATCTAATAAGCCAGGTCATAGGCCTTATTGTAATTAATATTGTGAGAAAACATAAATTCTAAGCGTAATAGCGCCTGTAGTTGTGCGACGTTCCATGGATTGGAGTATTTGACTCATGGATCAAGTCTTCTTGTCTTGTAGCTGATATGCTCCTCCAGAAATAACTTATGTAATAATGTAAGGTCCTTACCACGGTGAATCTAGTTTACGGTGGCCATCTTGCTTGAGGCGAAGAACTAGGTCCCCCTACAATGAAGGACCTAGGACGCAACCGTCGACTATGGTAGTTGTGCTAGTTTTGCTGATATATAGTAGCTCTTTGTAGGGAGGTATCGCGGGCTTCATCAAGTGCATCAACGTCATCTTCAAGTGCTTCTCTTTATTCCTCTTCATCATATGTAGCTAGTCGTGGAGATTCGTGCGATACTTCGACTGGAAGGACGACTTCAGCACCATGGACCAGAAAGAAGGGTGTTTCTTGTGTCGAATTATTTTGAGTAGTACGCAAACTCCACAAAAAAGATGGTAACTCATCCATCCATGCTCCTTTTTCCCTATCGAGTGGTGCTAGTAATCTTTTCGTGAGGCCAATAGTTACTAGGCCATTGTATTTTTCCAGTTATCTGTTAGTTTGTGGCTGGGCTACCGAGGCGTAGCTTACTTTTATACTCATCTCCTCGCAGTATTCCTTGAACTCATTGGAAATAAAATTAGTTCTATTATCAGTGATGATGCTATTTGGCACGCCGAACCGGAACACTATGGATTTGATAAAATTCATAGTCGAAGTTCCATCCTGACTGGTGACAGGCATTGCTTCAATCCATTTAGTAATTTTTCGACTGCTACTAGCATAAAGATGTGTCCTCCTGGAGATGATTTGTGAAGTTTACCCACCATATCGAGTCCCCACTGAGCTAAAGGCCAAACAAGAGGTATGGGATTTAACTCAGCGACAGGTGCACCAGATTTTGTTGCGAATCGCTGGCATGCCTCGCATGTTCTGACTATATCCTTTGCATCTTGTACTATTGTGAACCAATAGAATCCTATCCTGAATGCTTTGGCGGCAATTGCTCGACCACTAGCGTGATGGACGCTTACTCCTTCATGTATATCCTTTAGTATAATTTTTCCTTCGTCGAGTGTGATGCATCGCTGTAGCATACCTGAAATACTTCTTTTATATAAGTCGCCTTTGATGATTCTAAAGGCTTTTGATCTTCGATTGATTCACTGAGCATCTGTCACACATCTTTGGGTAGCTCCCCCGAGTCATATATGCTATGTATGGCTGCATCCATGTAGGCTCTATTATCATGACCTCATCAACTTCTGGTTCTTCTTCGAGGATTTCCTTTGTACTCGTGCTAGCTGGTGGAGCCCCCGAGTCCTTTCGTGGATTAAATCTTTTTCCCTGCCTTGGGCGCTATGACCTCAAAAATTCTCTTGGCCTTGATAGAGGGCTCTATTATTTCCTCCCAAAAAAACCCGAGTGGCACTGGTAGGCACAAGGACCCGATGTTTGCTAGATTATCGGCTTCTTCATTGCTTGCTTTTCCTCTGTGTGATACTTCACATCCATCAAACTGAGCCTCCATAATGCTATACAGATCACGGTAGGCAATCGTGTTATCGCTAATGGCGTCACACTTGTTCATTGCTTGCTGTGCTACAAGATTATAATCACCGAATATTTGGAGGTGAGTTGCACCACAAGATTTAGCCATATGCATACCGTGCAACAAGGCCTCATACTCGGCTTCGTTATTGGATGCGTTTGCGAAGCTCATTCGAAGTATATATCGCATTTTAGTGCCTTGTGGTGATACTAGTATGACTCCTGCCCTTGCTCCTTCCGTTCTTTTTGATCCATCAAAGTACATTGTCCACGCGCTAAAAATGTCTAGCGGGCCCACACATTGTAGTTCAGTCCATTAAGTGATAAAATCGGGCAGAACTTATGATTTTATTGCTTTGCGCTTCTCGTACATGATATCTCGAGGGGAAAGCTCAATGCCCCATAGAGAGACACGTCCAGTTGCTTCTGGATTGTTGAGGATATTGGATAAAGGTGCTTCGTTGACCACTATGATCGGGTGTTCTGAAAAATAGTGGTGCAACTTCCGTGCTGTCATAAACACTCCATATGCTAGCTTATGATATTGTAGGTACCTCTGTTTGGATGGCGAGAGGACTTTGCTCAAGAAATAAAACTGTCTCTGAACACCGTGGGTTTTCCCTTCTTTGGGTCGTTCTATGACCAAAACTGTGTTGACCACCTGATTAGTGGCAGCAATGTAAAGAAGTAATGGCTCTTTCTCGCGTGGAGACACGATGATGGGAGATGTCAAAAGTGTTCTTTTGAGATCTGCAAAGGCACGCTGAGCTTCTTCTGTCCATTCGAATTTATCTGATTTTCTCATGAGGGCGTAGAATGGTAGTGCGTTTTCTCCTAAATGAGAAATAAAGCGGCTGAGTGCAGCGACTCGCCCAGCCATCTGCTGTATGCCCCGAAGGTTTGTTGGCTTTTTCATTATTAGAGTTTCCTGTATTTTCTCGGGATTGGATTCGATTCCTCTTGCTGATACGAGGTGTCCTAGGAGTTACCCTGCTGGGACTCCAAAGGAGCACTTGGTCGGGTTAAGTTTGATGCAAAATTTGTCGAGGTTCTCAAATGTTTCTTGGAGATCTTTGATAAGTGAAGACCCTTGATTTATTGTAACTATGACGTTGTTAATATATACTTGCAAGTTTGTGCCAATTTGGTTTCCTAGGCAATTTTGCATCATCCTTTGATATGTTGCCCCGACATTTTTAAGGCTAAAGGGCATTGTTGTATAACAGAATACTCCATAGGGCGTGATAAATCTTGTTTTATCCCGATCTTCCTCCTTCATCCGAATTTGATGGTATCCTGAATACGTGTCCAGAAAGGAAAGACATTCGCACCCCATGGTTGCATCGATTATTTGATCAATTCTTGGAAGTGGGATGTGATCCTTTGAACAATATTTGTTCAGCACAGTGAAGTCAATGCACATCCGTAATTCTTCTGTATTTTTCTTTGGGACACATACTTGGTTTGCAACCCACTCTACTTTCTTTAATTCTTTGATGAATTTGGCATCAGTAAGGCGATGGAGATCCTTTCCAATGGCCTTACGTTCTAGTTCTGTGAAGCGACTATTTTACTCTCTTCACCTTTGGGTCCAAGTTTAATGCGTGCTCAGCGAGTTCCTAGGAATTCCCGGCATGTCAGAAGCTAGCCATGCGAAGATCTCCCAGTGGTCACGGAGGAACTCGATGAGCGCGCTTTCCTATGCGGGACCAAGATTGGAGGTTGCAAATGTGGTCTTCTTCGGGTCAGTAGGGTGGATCTGTACTTCCTTTGTATCTTTCACGGTGTCAAAAGCTTGGTCAGGATTGACACGTGCTATTTCCAGAGGTTCTGCGATTGCAGCCATTTTTAGCTGCTCAAATTCTGTTGCCATCCTGAATGATTCAGAGATTTTATCAAACTCCCGATCGCAATTGTCGGATCGTGTGAAGCTGCCCTTTAATGTTATGACTCCCTTTGGTGCTGGCATTTTCATAACTAGATATGCATAATGCGGGACTTCCATGAATCGTGCGAAGGCTGGTCGACCCAGGATCACGTGATACTGTGATGGCCAGTCCATGACTTTGAACTCGAGTTTTTATCGCCTAAAATTTTCATTGGATCCAAAAACAACATCAAGAAATATTTTACCTAAGGGAATTTTAGCTTTACCTGGTACTATGCTATGGAAGGATGTTTCTGTTGGTGCTAGATTTACCAAGGAGTAATTCATTGCTCTTAGTGTTTTCATGTAGATCAAATTTATGCTACTTCCTGCATCCATGAAGACTTTGCTCATGTCGAATCCTCCAACTTGCACTTCTACTATCAAGGCCGAATGGCCTGATCGTGGTACTCGAAGTGGGTGATCAGCTCTACTAAATGTGATTTCCTATTCTAACCAGTGGAGATACTTGTGTGTAGCTGGTGGAGCCATCTCGGCCATGTTGCCTTGTCTTGCAATTAGCTTCTGGATCTTGTTGGATGGGCACCCTTTCTGAATCATTGACATTGCTCCCTTTGACCTAGGATACTCACTACCTTGATTTATTGTGTTTTGCGGCTGCCTTGCTGGTGGGTGTACCGGCAGTGATGGTGGTGCGCCGATGGCTAACGTGCCAGGTGTAGTGGTGTATCCTCAGCTTGCTGCTTTGGTTGCTTTTGCGTTGCATAACTCTTGCACCTGTAAAAATGTTCGACAGTCTTCATGAGATGGTTGGATCGTCTTTTTCCCATTGAGTCGACGTAGAAGTGCATATTACAGGGTCCTTCCAGCATTTGCATTACAGACATAGGTGGTCTCTTGGTTAATATTGTTGTGTTGATTGACTTCCGCCGACATTGTCCCTGTTGTTGCGATGCCCACTGCTAGGATCATTATTTGTATGATTATCCTCTCCCGAGAAACTAGCTTCCACATAACTTAGTCCCGTGTGCCCGTCGTTGTTCCTCTGCATTCTTTCACCGTTGCGTTTGTCCCTATCTTCTTCGGGTGAACCTGTTCGTTTGTTGTGTAGTGCATTCTCTCCATCAGCCCATCGATTTGCTATGTCCATCAGCTGTGAAATTGTTTTGGGTTTGACCCGACCTAGTTCTTCTATGAACTCTCGGCGGTGGAGGCCATCATTGAAGGCGTCGATTGCCCTTTCATCGGATATGGCTTCGGCTGAGTTCTTGATTGTATTCCATCACTGAATGAAGGCTCTTATTGATTTCCCAAGTGTCTATTTGCACGCCAGCTGACATGGGAATACCCTACAGGTACTCGAGTTTGGCATATACGGTCCAGATACGGCAGAAGCCCACGGTGTTGCCAAGGCCCAATTGAGGATTCAGGTGACTCACGGAGACTCCGATTGCTTGCAGCGCAAGAAGAAGCTTAAGATAGAAAGTTCAAAGGGACGAACCCTAATCTGTAACCGACTCGACCTGCTACCTGAGACCTGGTCTATCTATATAAAGGCTAGGAGGGGTGGCGAGGAGGACAATCACAATCCTAGTTTCCACAACCATCGCCAGAATGCATCTGCGCACCCCTGTAACTTTCGACTCCCTCAATAATTCCAAGAGAAGACAAGCAGGAGTAGGGACCTCTACGAGGCCTGAACCTGGGTAAACCTTGCGTCCCTATGTGCTTGTTTGCTAGCCGATTGATGCCTCCAGTGCTCCCTCCTTCTCCAAATCCCAAGTCCATAACAATGGGCATTGACGAGTTAAACCCTCATCAATTGGCGCCATCTGTGGGAACTGGGAGTGCTGATGTTGCGGCTTCTTCGGCCCCATCAAGCGCGACCTACAATTCCGCAAAAGCGGAGATTCACCAACTCTTCGGTGCTTTCGACTTCACCGTCCACACGCCGGCCACTCGCCCGGCTTTCGAATCTGTGGGCGATGGGATCAGCCTGTCGATCGAGAGCTTCCGCTTCCAGGTCGGTCAACTAGGAACGTTTCGCCTACCTGACCAGCCGACGACACCCGCGATTGCTCCAGCATCGTGGTTCCCACCACCAATTGGCACCCTCAGCGATCTCAGCGCCTCGGCAATAGCTGGGAGCACAGACAGCGACAGCAGTCGCAAATCCGATATGGGTGGCCTAGCTACAGAAGATGGAGCCTACGGCTCCGGGTTTGAAAGTTGTGGGAGCAACAGCTTCCCAAACCACTTCATGTGCACTGTCGTCATCGCCGGTGAAACCAGCACCAATCGTGAAAACGCCGGTACCAACACTGGACCGACCAACAGCGGTATACCAGTCGCAAATGGTGGCCCCACAAACGGTGCACCCACCAACAACTGGATAGGAGGAGAACCGTACCTCACGACGAATGAGAACACCGGAGAGCGCGTGCTGATCCACCTCAATGACAATGAGTGGGCCTGCTGGCGAGAAGCTCTGCAGGGTAATCCTTTGCCCCCGAACTCACCGCAAGAGATGCTAATGGGTTACCATTGGTTTCTCAAGGAGGAGTACAAGCACTAACAACAGGTAATCGCACAACTGGAGGTGCGCAGAAAGGCAGCGGACGAGTCGAGCCTTAGGTGGGCTCAACTCTCCTCCCACGGAGGATCCTCCTCCGAAGGCAATGAGTATGTGGCCAACAAAAGACGATCTCGACTGGCCCACCTCACCAACGAGGAGCGTGTAGAAGCCACAAAAGTCCTCGAATTTGGCTCTATGACAGTGGATACACAGGGCAACGTGCTCCCGAAGACACCACAAGCAGCGGTAACAGCAGCTACCATGTACCTCCTCAACAACCAGCCACCGATTGGAGATCCGCGAGCTGCCATGCAGTGATCTACGACCGCGGGCCTGGGGCTAATCGAAGCTGCCCTCCATAAGGAGCCAACACCGGAGCCAAAGAAAAGCAAGGCTCTAGCCAATCGCTACTCCTCGCCCTCGTCCAGCGAGGATAGTCACGACCTGTCTCGAGGTTGTCGCTCACGGCGGCACGATCATGACTATGACGCACGTGATAACATCAGCAACGCAAAGTCAACAAAATGCACGCAAGACACGCTCGTTCGACTGACTCAGAGGAAGACGAAGTAGAGCTCTGTGGCGCTAGATGCTTTAGCATGGCCATCAGGCAGAAGCGAATGCCTAAAGGGTTCAAACTCCCATCGGAGAACTCGGAATTTGATGGCCTACAGGACCCAAAGATTTGGCTGGAGGATCACATCTCCTCCGTCAGGCTGCATGGCGGGAGTCGAATTACGGCCATGCAATGCTTGCTGCTGCAGTTGCAAGGCGCCGCTCGGGCATGGCTCAACAATCTCTCTCGCAGATCCATTCACAGCTGGGAAGAGCTAGTCTACGGCTTCATGCGCAACTTCAAGGGCACTTACAAGAAGCCCGCATCAATCGAAGAGCTGAGAGGCTGCCATCAGAGATCTAGCGAGTCGCTGCGCTCGTATATCCAGAGATGGTATATCATCAAGAACTCCACAGAAGACATCTCCGAGGACCGCGCAATCGACGCGTTCAATGGCGGCGTACGCTGTAGAGAGCTCAAGGAGGAGCTGGGCCGCTCGAAGCCCAAAACAATCGACCACCTGATGGAAATCGTGAATTGGTGGGCCGATGGAGAGGACTCGGTGAAAAACCGTGCCTACTCCGACGACGACGAGGACCTCGGGTGCAGACGCGACCGCCGAGGGAAATGTCAAATGCGCGAGGTACAAGGACCATGACGAAGTCGACATGATCACAGCTAGCTACACCGATAAACGCGATGACAACCGCAACAATGGATATCGCAGCGGTGGATACCGTGATGCTGGGAAAACCACGCAGTTGTGGCAACGCCGCATTCGTGAAGAGGAACCCACAACATCCATCCAGGACAAACTGTCCGGACCATGCAATGTGCACTTCTACATCGACAAGCACGCTGGCAAGAAAAAGTCCATCCACCTTCTAAAGGATTGCCGCGAGTTCCTCAAACTCCACGAGGGCCTGGCCCAGATGAATCGCGACACAATCAACCAGGGCTATGGAGCTGCCCCAGGTGTTGTGGCACATGGAGCTCCTCCACCACCATCCGGACCACCACCACCTGTGGCTGCACTAGACCACAACCATGGAGGCGAGGCGTACCCGCGACCACTGGGGAATATGGGGATGATCCAAAAGGGTCGCCCCTCAAATAGGGCATAGAAGGCAATCACTCGCCAAGACAATTTGGCGACAAACTCCCCGCCATTCACCACTCAGTACCTTAGTGGCAGCGAGTCCTGCATCACCTTTGACAAAAGCGACCACCCGCGTCAAGTACCTCGCCCAGGCCACTATCCCCTGGTACTCGAGGCACAGATCGGCGGGTTCGATATGAGTCGCGTCTTCATGGACAGTGGGAGCGGCCTTAACCTCATGTTCGCGAGTACCTTGCGAGCAATGCAGATCCCCCTGACATGTCTAGAAGTCTCCAATACGACTTTCCAGGGCATCGTTCTAGGGAAGGGAGTGTACCCCCTAGGCAAGATCAACCTTGACGTCATCTTCGGCATGCCACAAAATTTTCGGCGAGAGCGCATCGACTTTGAAGTCGTCGACTGGCCCTCACAGTACCACTGCATCCTTGGATGTGTCGCGTTCACGAGGTTCATGACAGTACCACATTACGCCTATCTGTAGATGAAGATGCCAGGACCAAACGACGTCATCACAATCAACGGAAGCATCGAGAGGTCAGACAACTGCGATAGGGAATTCAAAAGAATCTCCCAGTCCTTTGGCATGCAAGAGGAACTCGCAAAACTGAAGGAGTCGATAGACAATAGTCTGTCTCCCCTGAGCAGGACAAGTTCACCCAACCTGTCCTTCGATTCGTCGGTGCACACAAAGAAAGTCCAGGTCCACCCAACGGACCCGACCAAGATGGCCCTGATCGCCAACAACTTGAGTTCCACATAGGAACTCGTGCTCGTCGAGTTCCTCCGTGAGCACTGGGAAATCTTCGCCTGCTGTCCAGCGGACATGCCAGGAGTTCCCAGGGAATTCGCCAAGCACTCACTCAACATGAATCCAGACGCAAGGCCAGTCAAGCAGACAATATGGCGACTGTCTGAACCAAGAGCCAAAGCGGTCGGTATGGAGATCAATAGACTCCTCGATGCAAATTTCATACGCGAGATCAAGGAAAGCACCTGGCTCGCAAATACAGTGCTTGTGCCCAAAAAGGACACAGATATCCTTTGGATGTGCATGTACTTCACCTCCTTGAACAAGCACTGCCCAAAGGATCACTTCCCCTTGACATAGATTGATCAGATAATCGACTCCACCGTAGTATGCGAGAGCCTCTGCTTCCTCGATGCCTACTCAGGCTACAATCAGATTCGAATGAAGGAGGAAGACCAGGAGAAAACGGCGTTCACAACACCCTTTGGTGTTTTCTGCTACAACACGATGCCCTTCGGGCTAAAAAACGCGGGAGCCACCTATCAGCGGTGCATGCAGGCTTGCCTCAAGAACCAAATCAGTCGCAATATCCAAGTCTATGTTGACGACATCGTCATCAAAACCAAAGAGGAAGCTATGTTAATCAACAATCTCCACGAGACCTTCGCTAACCTCGACTCCTGACAAATGCACCTTTGGCGTACCATATGGGCAACTACTCCGGTATATCATCTCCGCGAGAGGGATTGAAGCAAACCCAAAGAAAATAAAGGCCATACTGGCCATGGAGAATCCGAAGAACGTAAAAGGCATCTAGCAGCTAGCTGGGCAAATTGCAGCGCTCAGTCGATTCATCAGTCAAATGGGTGAAAAGGCAATGCCCTTCTACCAACTCCTCCGCAAAGCTGACAAGTTCGAGTGGACAAATGAAGCACAAGAAGCATTCGAAGACCTCAAGTGTCTACTATCCACCTCGCCAGTACTGGTGACGCCTCGCAAAAAGGAACCGCTGCTACTATACATCTCCGCCACCAACTAGGTGGTCAGCACCGTGCTTGTTGTGGAGCGAGCCGAAGAAAATAAAGTCCACGTGGTCTAGCGCCCAGTATATTACCTCAGCGAGGTGCTCACGCCAACAAAGTAGCGGTACCCGCACTACCAGAAGCTACCGTATGGCATCTTCATGACAGCCAGGCGACTGCATCACTACTTCTAGGAGCACCCAATCGTGGTGGTAAACGACGCCCCGCTTGGGCATATACTCAATAATCCTGACACCACCGGACGAGTCACACTCTGGGGAATCGAACTATCTCCACGATACATCACATATGAGAAGCATGACGCGATCAAGTCGCAAGTTCTCTCAGACTTCCTCATGCACTGGATGGAGAACCAGCTCCCCGACAAACCAGATATGTCCTATCTCTGGACAATGCACTTCGACGGGTCCAAGCGAAAGGATGGAGCTAGAGCAAGTGTCATATTGACATCGCCCCAAGGAGACAAGATGAAGTATGTTCTGCGAATGCAGTTCACAGCCTCCAATAATGAAGCCGAGTACGAAGCCTTAATCCATGGAATGCGGATGGCGAAAGCCTGCGGTGCCAAGAGGCTCATCATCTACGGCGACTCCAAGCTGGTGGTCAACCAAACGATGCACGAGTGCGACGCACTGAGTGACAACATGATTGCCTATCGTGACCTCGTCACCCGCAGTTGCTCTAGAGATGCAGGTCGTTTGAATGTGGAGTGAAAATGTCGGATGAATTTGTCTTCAAGGTCGTTCCAGCTGCTAATGGAATTTTCGGGTAATTGCCTAAGCCATGACCATGCAACACCTTTTAAGTGTAGCTGCAGGCTTTGCAATGCGGTGGTTGTGGAGCCGCCCTGTAACTTGACAGTGGCTAAATAATCTGCTAGCCAAGCCTCGGGTTCCTATAGCCCATCATATTTTTGGCGGTCATGCGGAAGTATGAAGTCTTTAGGTACTGGGCTTTTACGAATCCGCTGGGTAAAGCAGCTAGCTCCGCATAACTCATAGTCATCTTCACTATTGAAAGGGAATTTCCTGCCCTAATCATGTTTTGATGTTTGGTGTCCATACAAGATAGTGTTTACTGTGTCCTAAGCCTTGCAGGTCCATCCATACGATTGCACAAGATAGTATTCTGGTATTCAAAGGGGAAGGGTGTTGGGCCACGCAGAGAAAAACAAAACTTTTTCCTACGCGGTGATCCCAAGATCCAGCTCAGGTAGAAGGCCACGAGGATTACCACTAGACGCGCAGTTGCGGAATTGATGAAGCACGTCGCTTGATGCAGTGCAGTCCTCGCGATCCATTCCGATTCCACGATCCACGATCCGTACTTTCTTCACGATCGTCGAAGTGCTGAACGTACAGCACCTCCGCCGGTATCCACACGTACGAGGAGGAGCGCCGGCGATGGACTGCTAGGTCCGGTACGGCGGCGACAGGACGGACTGGAGCTAGGGTTTCCAACACATGGAGTGACCTAACCTTGTGCTCTAAGCACCTGTGCCCCAGCTTATATAGGGAGTGAAAGTGGGCTCCACTCTTGTGGCCCATTCACTAAAAGGCCTATATTTGCCACTGCAAGTCTCACTTGCTGACTAAGTCCATGTCACTATTTGGGTCCAACCCAAATAGGTTTCCTGTTTGGGTCTAACCCAAACTGCTCCCGCTCTTAAGTGTGTGACCCGACAGGCTCATGGTAACCCGGACACGATTCCGAGTCTCACTCGTGATCGATCAGTTGGTAGCGGCTCGTAGCAGAACGTGCCAACTCCCAAGTACCAATAAGTCATGACGACATACCTTCCAATGCGAATTTTGTCTGAGTCCCTTTTGCCTCACGATATACCTTGTCGGACTATAGGCGAATGACCGTCATCCCTTAAATAGTCCGACTCTCTTTCTCGATCTGAGATAAGTGATTCATCCGACTAACTCTTAGTCGGCTGCCTTGGTTAACACTTAATCCGAGACACGCATGGCCATGCTTTCCGAATCATATCTTCTGAGAGGGCCCAGAGAATATCTCTCCGGATGGAGGGGCAAAATCCCATCTCGGTTATTCACATCACGCGGCTAGATTCTCAGTCGACCCGAACTCCACCTTTATAACTGCCCAGTGACGGAACAACGTTTGACAGAACCTAAGTCGGTGGTCCTCAACTCGGATTGTGCAATAACCTCAGGTCTAAGGATTACATTGATTGAGACATGCAAATGATGACTTGTTCGTTGTATCTCAATGTGGGTCAGTCTGACTCGCTAAACTCTTTAGCCAAATCCGTGTAAGTCGAAATAGCATCCCCATGCCCATGACAAGTGGAACCTAGTCATCTACCGACTTTCACATTGGTCTAAGTTGTGTGTCCAGCACAACCTCAATGACCAAGGACAATTAGTATGAACAACATGAATATATAGTTCCACAATCAAATCACATATTCGATGATACATATCAGCAGTTCATACATGGACCATAACCTTATGAATACATTGGGAATAACATCATACATGATTGCCTCTAGGGCATATTCCCAACAAAGGGTTCAAATTCTCTTGAAGAAATGGTGCCTTTTTGGAAGCTGTGTGTTCTGCCTCCCTGGGTCCGGAGACTCCGGGGTCCAGGCCCGGAGACTGGGGTCTGGGCCCGGAGACTCCGCCCAGGTCTCCGGGCAAGTCTCCGCCCCTTGGTGTGCTCTATGTCTCCTGGTCCAGAGTTGGACCCGGAGTCCTGTGGCCTCCCCGGAGATTCCAGCCGTGGTCACCGGAGACTCCATGGTTGGAGCCTGAAGACTCCGGGGATGTCTCCGGCCAGGACTCCGGGGTGGTGTAGTTTCCTTCCAGAACACCCCTCCGGAGTCCTGCCCGGAATCCTTCCTCTCGCACCGGAGACTCCGGCCCTGGAGCCCGGAGACTTCGGGGTTAGTGATGCTGCAACGACTAGATTTCTGGTGGGGGTATATATACCCCCTTCTTCTCCAAGAGCAAGCTGCAGCTTCTACTATCTCTCCTCCATTAATGCTGAACTCCAACCTCCTAGATCTCCCTCTCTATCCACTCAAACTTGTTGCCCTTCGGGGATTTGAGGGAGGAGACCTAGTCCTAGCTTTCCACCAAAGGAATTTGTGTTTCCCCACCATTTGTGTAAGTTGTTGTTGCTCTAGGGTTTGAGGAAACCCTAACTTGAAGAAGTCACCCTCCATAGCTCATTCTCGCGTGTAAGAGCTTCGAGGTCGTCTTGGGAGCCTCCAATTTAGTTGTGGAGAAGTGCCCCAAGGTTTTGTACAAGGTTTCGGTTGCCACCTTCAAGGTCACCGCATAGTAGATCGTGTGCTTGCCGCAAGGCGGGTGCTCAAGAGAATAGGATGAGGCCTTAGTGGCGCTGGTGGTCTTAGTACCGCTCACCCCTCCAACGGAGACGTACTTCCCCTTAAAAGGAAGGAACTTCGGGAAAACATCTTCGTGTTCCCTCTCGGTGATTTCTATCCTTTACTCCTTATTATTGTTATTTGTATGCTTGCTTGTCACTTAGGTTTTATCACTTAGTTGCACATCTAGAGAACCTACTTTGTGTCAAGCCTTAAATTGAAAAGTAACAAAAATTTGAGTAGCGCCTATTCACCCCCCTCTAGTCGCTTATACCGATCTTTCAATTGGTATCAGAGCAAGGTTCTCTTCTTTGGCTTAACCGCGTAAGAGAAGTATGATTGACTCAAGGGGGAGTGATACCACTCCCGATGTAAACCCCGTCACTAAGAGTGAGCTATCTGCTTCCATGGATATGATTCGACAAGAAATGAAATACTTGCTTGAATTATATCTTGGTAAAAAGGAAGTTGTGGTTGCCGATGCTATTGATAATCCATCAAGTGGCTCCAAACCAATGGAAGATCCCCTCAAGGAATCTCCCATTGATGAGGATGGCAACAAGGCTAAAAGCAATCACATGGGACACATGCCCCCACCATCTAGCTATAATAATGCCCCTCTCCCTATGCCACACATAAATCATCGTGGACCACCACCTAAGCTTGATGTATCTAATTTCGCCAATTGGCAATATCTCATGCGCTCTCACTTGAAAAGTTCTAGTGTTCATCTTTGGAAGGTTGTGGAGTTCGGCTTCTATCCGCACAACATCTACAACATGACACCCACCAAGGAAATCAATAATCAACTCAATGCCACCTCCATGGCCATTCTCCAAGATGCTTTAACTCATGAGAAAATGACTCACATTCATGCTTATGACACCGCCAAGGAGGCTTGGAATTCTCTTCAACGAGTCTATCTTGGCAATGAAAGCATTCAAAACTCCAAGTTTGAAGAAATGCACTATGAAGCCGATTCCTTTATTGGAAAGGAAGATGAGACTCCCAAAGATCTCTATCAAAAGGGTCATGGCCCTTTCGATTAGAATGATTGACCATGGTAGTAAGGATGTGGATGACAAGTGGATCAAGCGCAAGTTCTTGCAAGCCATCTTACCCTTCCATAGGGAAATGGCCAACAATATTCGCTCAAGGGCGGACTTCTATGCCATGACCTCCAATGAAGTGCTAAATGAGTTTGTGGCTCTTGGGATCATGAACAAGACCACCGATGACGCTCTTGCTCGGGCTCGAAGAATGGATTCGCCCACTCTTGCTTTGAAGGCCAAGGCTCATGTCTATGAAGTAGAAATTGACTCCTTGGGAATGATAGAAGGAGATGATGAAGACATCAAGTGTGCTCTTCATGAGTGATATGTTGCAAACATATCTATAATTTTTGATGTTCCATGCTTGGTTTTTATCTACTTTCTTATGTTTTGTCCACACTTTCGAGTACTTTTTATTGACTTTCTTGGACTAACCTATTAACAAGATGCCACAGTGCTAGTTGCCGGTTTTCTGCTATTTTTGGTTCCAGAAAGTTAGAAAATGAATATTATCGGAATTGGACCAGACAAAAGCCAAAGTCGATATTTTACCGGAAGACTCATGGAGCCAGAAGACGAGACGGAGAGGGGCCACAAGGAAGCCACACCATGTGGTGGTGCGGGCTAGCCCTAGCCGAGCCACCAGGTGGTGTGGGCCCCCTGGCCGCCCACCGACCTTGCCTCTTCGCCTATAAGATGCCTCCCGATGCAAAAACCCTAAATCGTCAATTAGAAATCCACGAAAAGTTCCGTAGCGCCGCCGCCACCGAAGGAGAGATTCGGGGGACAGAAAGTCTCTGTTCCGGCACCCTGCCGGGATGGGGAAGTGCCCCCGGAGCCATCTCCATCGATCTCCACCACCATCTCCATCATCGTTGCTGATTCCCATGATGAGGAGGGAGTAGTTCTCTCTCGAGGCTAAGGGTTTTATCGGTAGCTATGTGTTCATCTCTCTCTCTCTCTATGCATGATGTTATTGAGATCATGAGCTTGTAATCTATAGATCTACCTTGCTACTCAAGTGCTTTAATAGATCTCTGCTCTCCCCATGTGTGTGAAGTTGACAGTGTGCACACCATGGTGGCACTTAGGCTAGAGATTACAAATACTTGTTATGAGTTATATTTGGAGTTGGATGTCTTTATGAAATTGTGGTGCTTGTTGGAACCATCTAGTACTCAAGGTGACAGTGTGGGGTTATCTAGATGTGGAAAGCAAACTTTGAGGTGTGCTATTATAGCCCTACCATCGATTGGAGTGTCCAACCGGAGAGTAGTTAAGAGTAGTATCATAAAGAGAAGATATTTATATGAGAGTGTTCACTAGTGAAAGTATTGAAACACCGTTTGCAACTAGATCTGTTACATGTTTGCTTGCTTCCATCTATATTTCAGTTTGCCTTTAGTCTCTTCCACGCCATCAAGCTATTTGCTGGCACTGTTACTACTTATAATTATCCATACCACTTGTATTTCACTATCTCTTCACCGAACTAGTGCACATATACACCTGACAAGTGTATTGGGTGTGTTGGGGACACAAGAGAATTCTTGTATCTTGATTGCAGGGTTGCTTGAGAGGGAATACCTTTGACCACTTCCTCCCTGAGTTTGATAAACCTTGGGTGGTCCAATTAAGGGAAAACTTGGTGCTGTTCTACAAACCTCTGCACTTGGAGGCCCAACAACTGTCTACAAGAATAGAAGTGCGTAGACACCAAGCTATTTGCTGGCGCCGTTGCTGGGGAGGTAAGGTAAAAGGTACTCACATCCTCCGGTGTGAGTGCTCGAAGTTATTTCCTTTAGATTCTGCAATTATATCTTTTTGTTTCTTGTTTTCATTTTCACTAGTTAGGCTTAATGGAAAACAACAACAAAATTAGAGAGCTTTATAGTATTTATCTTGAGTTAGGACATGAAGTGTTTGAAGAGAAAATTAAAAAACCTATGGAACTTTATTTGCATGCTAATAGCAATGTTATTAGTATGAATTCTTTGAACACCATTATTGCTAATGCTATGGAAAAGTCTAAGCTTGGGGAAGCTAGTTTTGATGAGCATGATATTTTTAGTCCCCCAAGCACGGAGGAGAAAATTTACTTTGATGATACTATGCCTCCAATATATGATGATTACAATGATGATTATGATATTTTCAGTCGACCTACTATTTAGGAGAAAATTGATTATGATTACAATATGCCTCCTATATTTGATGATTATGGTGATGAGAATAATAATGATATCTATTTTGTTGAATTTGCTCCCACTACAATTAATAAGAATGACTATGCTTATGTGGAGAGTATTAATTATTTTATGCATGTGGCTCATGATAAGAATGTTTAATGTGATAGTTATACTGTTAATTTTGTTCATGATGCTACTGAAAGTTATTATGAGAGAGGGAAACATGGTTTTATGTGTCTCAACAATATTAAGTTTCCCCTCTTTATGTTGAAAATTTTGAAGTTGCACATGTTTTGCTTTACTATGCTTGTTGCTTTGTTCTTTCATGACTTGTTTATTTACAAGATTCCTATGCATAGGAAGTGGGTTAGACTAAAATGAGCTTTTAATTTGCTTCTTGATGCTTTCTTTTACTTCAATTCATATTTCTTATGTGAGCATCTTCTCAAGCTATCATGCCTAACTTAAAGGCTTTAAAGAAAAGTACTTATTGGGAGATAACCCAAAAGTTTTAGTTGAGTCTTGGAAGTTATTACCTCTGTAATAACTGCTCCTTATCATTTTTGTGTGGTTTTTGTGCCAAGAGTAACCTCTAATGAGAGAGAAGTAATGCTTGGGAAAGTTGCTGTCCCAAAACAGATTTTTGTGCTTCACTGTAAACATTCGTGTAAAATCTCTGTACGTTGTTTTGAGGCGTGACTTTTTGTGCTTCTGCCCCAGGTTGTTATATAACTTTTTTTAGTTCAACACTTTTCTGTTTGAGCAACATAAGGTCTTCGAAAAAATTGGGTTTTACCTGCTGGTCTGTTTTAACAAATTTCTGCCATTATTTGCATTTGCTTCTTGTTATTCCTTTTTGAGTTCTTTTTGGGGAATTGAGCTTTTTGAGGGAAGTGGTATAGTAGCTTGTGTTTTAATGGAAGTTTTATTAGTGTTGAACCTGAACCCAAAGACTTATTATCTTGAGTGCACTAATGTTGCTAATAAAGATTGTGTGATGTTTTGTATGTAGGAAAAATTTCATGTGTAAGGAAAGAATGATGTAATGAGATGAACAATGGACTAAATCTGAAGCTTGGGGATGTCACCCATTTCACCCCAAGAAATATCCAAGAAGTACAAGCGTCAAAGCTTGAGGATGCCCGAGGCATCCCCTTCTTCATCAATAAAAATCTTAGGTCTTTCTAGACACTTCGTTTTTATTGTTTCATGCACAGTTGTGTTGTTCTTAGAGTGTCTTCGTTTTTGTTTTTGGTTTTAGTTTGCTTAGTTTGCTTGAATAAATTGGTTGGACCCCTCATTCATACATTGGTTTTCAAAAAAGTTGGTTTGGATTGGAAAAGAGTAGGAAAAGTTCATGCTTAAGTGGTAAAAAGGAGTTCGTTTTTGACTGTGACCTATGCTTTGTCATGTCATGCTTGGTATTGTTTTGGCTTTATGCTTAGTGATTTTTGCTGTAGCATGACATGTTATAAACAATTGAGATTGCGTAATGTGCCTTAAAAGAATCATGCGTTGTTTTAGCATATTAAAGCATAGTATAGTGGTATTCTCCTTTGATGCTTTATTTGGGTTGATTTGGCACATGCTCACACCATGTTATGACTATCCAAAGTCACCATAGCCTCTATGATCATTTAGTTTTCGACTTGTAATATCACTTTATGCTTTAATTAATGATGTTTTGTCGCTTTGCATGATTATGGCCATTATTGCTCTCTTAGTTGGTCGCTCCCAGTCTTTTGCTATCCTCCATACCAAGTATGAGTTTCATTCATGCATCTAACTCCAAATAAAACCAAGTTATTCCAAAGAGTCCACCATACCTACCTATTAGCATTTGCTATTCCAAGTATATTCATGTTTTTATCTATCTTCCGAATTAAACTTGTTATGAGAAAACTAGTGATTAAAGCTCTCACGAACTTGATGGCACACTTTAATTTTATTTCCCTTAATAAACTTGAACCATTGTGTCATGTATGTTGTATATGCTTGCACTTATTTGTTGGGGATTAGCAGAACCATGCTGTCATGGGGAATGCTTTCAACATTGCACTTGTACTTTATACCTAGTTGATATCATGCTCTTTTGTCTATGGATGTCATCGGTGTGAAATGAAAGGGGAGCTTGTTAGTCCATGGAGTTATGTATGTGTGTTAGAGAAATGCCTGGGCCGCTGGTCTAATCCATGTTGTCATGGTGGAAACCTGAAGCGTAACCATAATGAGCTGTCTATGAAGCATTCTTCTTATAAAAAAAGAGTCAGATATTGAGAAAAAAGAGAAAAAGAAAAGATAAAAAAAGAGATATATGAAAAGAGGAAAGAGAGAAAAAAGCACCATTTTCCCATGGTAAATAAGAAGATTTCTGAGATGCTCGTTGTCTGCTTGCCTTGTCATTTTGATATGGGGATTCTTCCGTATCATCGGGCAAGGGGTACCCCGTTGGCGGTTCTCTATGATACACATGTACTTAGCATGACAAGAACTTACCGGTAACTAAACTTGAGTAGCATGAGGAGCGGTCCTCGTATTCAAGGGACATGAGATTTCCAACTTATACTTTGTCAAGCATATACTCCATAGTTTGTTCACTTTAACCTTAATCACTTCAAGATGCTTATAATAGGGGCAATGAGAGCTGAAAGCTAATAAGTACCATAATTTTTGGAAGCTCTTTATGAGACTTGAATCCCTGCTTCCTTCTATGAAGGCCTTTCTTTTACTTTTATGTTGAGTCTCCATCTTCTATCTTTATGCACCTATTAAGAGAGCATAGTGGCCAGTCTTAGTTTAATGTGCATTCTCCCAAGACTTGTTGATTGATGCATAACTTTGATATTGCTTGTTCTTAAACTACTTGTATCTAGTCACCCTTATGAACTTTGAAGGTGTCCTATGCATTTATGTTTTGCTACGCCATGAGGGACAAGCTGAATGCCACTATGCTATGTTTTCTATATGTGAAACAAACAAACGTCTTGCAAAGCATTGTTATTCATGAATCTTTTGTTTGTTCCTTTTCATGTTACAACATAGTTGCTATGTCTTATTGTTAGAACTTTATCTTTCATGCTATGTTGAAGTACTAGGATCCTAGCTATCAATGTTTTATGGGTTATATATTCGTTTGCCACTTGAGGCTTCTATGTACTCAGTTTTTCCACTAGAGCCAAATCGTCCTCAGTTTTACCACTGCCTCGCGCGCATCTGCTCTGGCGAGGCCAACCGGCCAGTTTTGGCCCGATTCCGTCTCGTGCCGTTATTGGCCTAGTGGGTCCAGATCTTACAGGTGGGACCGCGCAACGGTGCTCCCGCCCCTTTTCTCGCCCCTTGATCTTACAGGTGGGACCACGAGCACCATCGCCCCCTATTCTCGCTCTCGAACCACCCCTGCTCCCGCCACCACCAGGGCCGCCACCTGCGCCGCCACGACCGTCTGGCGTGTCCACCTGCTCCACCGCCCATTCCTCTGATGCCACCTGCTCCACCTCCACCTGCTCCGCCGCTACCGTCTTGAGACGCCATCGATAGGGCGCTTGTTTCCGCCAGTGCGCCTGCCACCTGCTCGACGAAATGGCGAGCGGCAGCGATGACCTTGACGAGGCAGGGGTCGGGCCGGAGACCCTCCGCATCCACGACTGGGTTCCCGAGGGGTAAGTATTGTTACCGTTGAGCTTTTTTGTGCATTGCAATAGTCGATTCCCCATGGTTTAATTAGTTTTTTGGTTGATTTTGGTATTGGTGTGCTAATTGTCTCTCTGTTTTTTGTGGGTTAGGATGGAGTTGCAGTTTGCTTTCTTGGTGAACATTAGAAGGGACCGGTACATCATGGATGCAAATGATAACAAGAAATTCCAAGGAGGGTTCGATTATCCATTGCCAATGGATTGTAATTGGAGTTTTAGATAGTTTGGGGAGGTAATTTGCAGTCCATATCCTTGGGGTTCGCATGATGAAGTGGAATCCAGATACTATGCTGGAGGAACTGAATGGGTGAAAGTTAGCAATGATGCAGAGCTCGCTACCATGTTTGCTAAGCATAAGGAGAAAGGAAAATTTCATGTGAGGCTGCAAAATGACGTGGTTGTGTTAGCACTTGGACCTTCTCGGGCAGAATCATGTAGTCGTAAAGGCAGCTCTAGCCAGAATAGTTCAGTTAGAGGACCTTCAGTTAGTGCACAACGACATGGTGGCTCGACAAGCATGGGCACCAGCATTAGGGTCCCCCGATAAGTGGAGCCTGACTACGTAGATGATGAAGAGAGGCTATATTCTGATGTTGTTCAGAATTTACGACGGGCATGTCATGCTGAAAACCAAGATGAGGCTGACAATGATGCTTCTGTAATTGATGACGAGGAGGGTGAGCAGGAAGACCTTCCACCTGTTCAATGGGACCCTGAGAACCCTCAGATGGAAGAAGGTTCCATTTTTTCATCCATGAGTGAGTGTAGAAATGCACTTGTGACATACTGCATCAAAGCAGAACATACATTCGTAGTTAACCATAGCGACACTATTCGTTATAGAGTGCACTGTCCGACTGATGATAGTCCATGGAGGATGCGCGCATATAAAATGCGAAATAGCATGAATATTTAGGTCAAAGTGAACCCTTCTAGGCACACATGCCTAGAATCAACCCTTAGAAAGGAAACAATTAGTAGAGCCAAGTCAAGATGGGTGGCTGATGAAGTAAAGCGGTGGGTGACAGAAAACCATCAGGTGGGTACAAAGGAGTTGCAGAAGAACCTCAAAGAAAATTTCAAGGTATAGATACCATACACGAGGGTGTTCAAAGGTAAACAACATGCTATGGAATCTATTTATGGTAATTGGCAGGAAAGTTTTAAAATGTTGTATTCATTCAAAGGTGAAGTGGAGAGGACCAGCCCAGGTAGTATTGTAGATATTGACCACTACTCCGTGGAGTACACGTTGAGGGGAGTGACAATGACCAAGGAATGCTTCAGGAGGGTTTTTGTCTGTTTTGAGGCTTGTCACCAGGGTTTTTTGGAAGGCTGTAGGCCTTATTTAGCTATTGATGCAACTTTCCTCACAGGGAGGTTTAAAGGACAGTTAGTAGCAGCTTGTGCAGTTGATGGACACAATTTTGTATTTCCAGTTGCTATGGTGTGCTAGAGACAGAGTCTGAGGAGAGCTGGACTTGGTTTTTGCAGAATCTGCGCCAGGCTATTGCACATCCCAATGGGTTGGTAATTCATACAGATGTCTGCAAGGGTTTAGAAGTGGCCGTGGACAATGTGTTCCCTGGAGTAGAGCATAGGGAACGCATGCGCCACCTTGCTACAAATTTTGGGAAGAAATTCAAAGGAAAGGTGTATGCCGACAAATTTGTGGCCAGCATCTTTGACTTGTAGTGTGAAGAAGCACAACTACCACATGAGGAAGCTATACAAGAATGAAAAAGTGAAGGAATACTTGGAAACACACCACTCCAAGTTATGGGCCAGAAGCCAATTCAGTGAACTGAGCAAAGTTGACTATGTGCACAATAATCTTGCAGAGTCTTTCAATGCAATGATCCGGAAACTAAAGGGTCTTTATTTGGTGGATTTGCTTGACAAGATAAGGATAGAATACATTAAGTAGTTTCATGTTCGTGCAGGAATAGCCGCGGCAAAATTCATGGGCCACATTATCATCCCTTCCGTGATGAATGAATTGAAGCACAAAACAAGAGGCTTGGAAATGGACATGGCTCTTTGCTCAGCCACCACAGCAGAGGTGTCATTTTTGGATAAAGAGAAGAGGGAATGGAGATATCTAGTGGATTTAGAAGCTAGAACTTGCACTTGTAGGCAATGGCAGATAATTGGGTTGCCATGCATTCATGCCTTGTTTTTCATCACAACTCTCTTTGGTCAAGCAGGGAACATACATCAGTATGTGCATGAATACTACTATGTTGCAAGGTTCAAAGCTACATATGCACATGCCTTACCTGCTCTGGAGGGAAAACAACAATGGGACATAGTGGACCCCGGTTTCAAACTTTGTGCTCCAGTTTTCAAGAGAGCAGCAGGTAGACCGAGGAAGAGTCGAATAAGACCTCGTAGCAAAGGAGATAGACTTGGAGCAAGGAAGCGTAAGTGCACAGGGTGTGGTGGGTTTGGTCATTTCGCAAAGTATTGTGATAACGCAGTAGATCCAGTGTTCGGAGAGTGTTTCAATGATGAAAATGATGGTCAGCAGCCGTTTGCAGACAATGATCAAAATGAGGCTCCAAATGATGATCAAAATGAGGCTTCAGATGATTATCAAACTGATGATCAAAATGATGATCAAATTGAGGCTCCAAATGATGATCCAATTGAGGCTCCAAATGATGATCAAATTGATGAGCAAAATAATGCTCCAACTGAGGCTCCAAATGATGATCAAATTGAGGCTCCAAATAATTATCAAACTGATGAGCAAAATAATGCTCCAACTGAGGCTCCAAATGATGATCAAATTGAGGCTCCAAATAATTATCAAACTGATGAGCAAAATAATGCTCCAACTGAGGCTCCAAATGATGGTGACCAACATTCTATGGTTGTGAGTTCTGCTTGGTATGTAAATCTTGCCAATACTATTTTACATTTATCACTTGACATGATCTCACAACCCTTTATGTTTAGGTTGTATAGCTCTGTGGTAGGTTTGAACAAAGTGGTGGCAGTGAGCTCTGAGGTACTTGAGGTGCCTCCAACAAAGAGGAGAAGAGTAGAAGAGAAGAGCACAAGGAGCACAAGGAGGAAAGTGGTTGCAATAAGCACAATGATCACAAGGAGCAAAGTGGTGGCAAGAAACACAAGGAGCAAAGTGGTGGCAAGAACCAAGTATAATGTTTGAAACATTATGAATGTTGTTGTATTTGTATTGAATAATGTTGGACCTATGTTATTTGGATGTTGCAATGCTTATTTGGACCAATGTTGTTATATTTGTGTTTCCAAGTATGTAGACTTTGTTTATATGACATAAGAAGACTATTTGGTCAAACCTAACTTTGTTTATATAAAGCTTTGGTGTGGTTTTTGAAACTTTTCATGGTCCAAACCTAAACCCCTTCTTCGAACCCTTGACTTCGTACAACAGAGTTCGAGATATCTCATATTGTACATGAACCTTATGTTTGAAACTATGTAGACCTTGTTTATCGACTTGAATCCTTAGTATATGACATAAGAAGACTATGTGCGCAGGTTTTTCATTTTTTTGATTTTTTTGAATATTTTATGCTCATTTCACTATTTGGTCATACCTAACTTTGACCAACATTTAAACAAGTTTTTCAAAAGAAAATGAAAAACTAAGCCTGGATCCTTCTTCGTCACTCCAAAATGAAGCTTTGGTGTGGTTTTTGAAACTTTTCATGATCCAAACCTAAATCCCTTCTCTGAACCCTTGACTTTATACAACAGAGTTCGAGATATCGCATATTGTACATGAACCTTCTCTTTGAAACTATGTAGATCTTGTTTATCGACTTGAATCCTTAGTATATGACATAAGAAGACTATGTGCGCAGGTTTTCATTTTTTGATTTTTTTTGAATTGTTTATGCTCATTTGACTATTTGATCAAACCTAACTTTGACCAACATTTAAACAAGTTTTTCAAAAGAAATGAAAAAATAAGCCTGGATCCTTCTTAGTCACTCCTAAATGAAGCTTTGGTGTGGTTTTTGAAACTTTTCATGATCCAAACCTAAACCCCTTCTCTGAACCCTTGACTTCGTACAACAGAGTTCGAGATATCGCATATTGTACATGAACCTTCTATTTGAAACTATGTAGACCTTGTTTATCAACTTGAATCCTTAGTATATGACATAAGAAGACTATGTGCGCAGGTTTTTCATTTTTTTGATTTTTTTGAATTGTTTATGCTCATTTGACTATTTGGTCAAACCTAACTTTGACCAACATTTAAACAAGTTTTTCAAAAGAAAATGAAAAACTAAGCCTGTATCCTTCTTAGTCACTCCAAAATGAAGCTTTGGTGTGGTTTTTGAAACTTAAAACTTTTTCAAACTCATTTGAGTATTTGGTCAAACCCTAGTCAAACTTGCTTCCAAACCCTGAACAATCTAACCCTAGCACTGAACAATGACCGTTGATGTAACCCTCAGGCTGAACTACAGCCGGCCGATCGTCCTTCTAGAAGGAATCTATGGGAAAGCTTGGGCGATCCGCGAGAAGCTCATTCTGCTATATGATTGGCTGGACGCTTTTTTTTCCGAGTGGGCACGCTAGATGGACCGTTGGGCCATGTCGCGGTCTGTGCTTGTGTCTGTTGTGCAATGCGCAGGCACGCTAGGTCTCAGTCTTTCCAGGCATGCGCGGGAAGCGACGATGTGGCCATGCATGCGCGGGAAGCGAGGACGTCGCCATGCATGCGCACCTCACCGCAGCGATTCGTCGCACTAGAGCCATTAAGTCGATTCAGATGTGCCATCCGTATGCATGCGCACCTCGCCGCAGTGACTCAGCCACCTCCTTGATTCAGATTCACGCGCTGCCGCCTGCTCGATTCAGTTCCATGCGTCGTCTCCTACTCGATTCAGTTCCACGCGCCGCGGCCTCCTCGATTCAGATGCACGGATACATACGTGTTCATACGCCCATCGTTTCATTGCCTAACCCTAACCCACTGTTTCTAGCCTATTTATACAACCATTTTCCTCTCCTACACACCACCCAAGCCAGAGCAGAAATCTCCACTCTAAACACCAAGCGAGCCCTCCATCCTCTCGCCCCAAGCACCACCGAAGATGCAGTACAACGGACCAACCTTTCACCGGCCGCCTACCGTGCCAGAGCTGCGCTACCCGGCGGGTGTCCTCGTGTAGAGCATGCTCCGTGTGTGGGCGCAGTCGCGGTGGAGGGGCTCCATCGAGCTCGCCCGCGGCTTCCTCACCGCCGGCTTTGCCCACCTCCCACGGGGATCACCAGTGATGTATCGCCTCAACGATGTTTATGATGGCGTCGCCCTCAAGTTGCTCACGGTCACCTTCGCCAACCCATTTGACGCGTACGCGCTGCTCGGCCAAGTCTTTTGGTGTGGCTGCGAGTTAATCTTCTTCATGACATACAACATCTTCACCAATATTGACTGCATCTTTCGGACCCCAAACCAGATGCACTGCCTCCCCTACGAGGAGGATGAGTGAAGTTGAAGACGGCAGTGGTGAAGGTGGCCAAGGTGTAATATGAAGGTGTTCGTGTTTGTAGTTTCATCGTGTTTATTGTGCTTTTCTATGTCGTGTGTCGTATCGTGTTCGTGGACTTATCTATGTAATGGTGATTGCATTTGCATCTTATTTATCTTGTGTAACCATTTGTGTGTTCAAAAGTGTTCGTGTTCGTGCCCAATGATCTCGTTATTATCTGTTGAAAATTTTCACATGGCTACCAAATGAGACTATATATTGGGTAACAACTAACAAGTAGTGGATATGTTAGGACGTTTATTACCAAGTTAGTCTACAAATAAACACTACCTTCATTACCAAGCTAGTCTACAAATAAACACTACCTTTATTACCAAGCTTGTCTAGAAATAAACACTACCTTTATTACCAAGCTAGTCTCATCATCAAGTTATTAGAATGAATGGTGTGTTAAAGTGCCCAAAGATAAATAAGTGGTGTGTTGAAAAATGTTTGTTCCCAAATGATCTTTATGTGTGTTGAAAAGTGGCAAACAATCATTTATCTGTGTATAAAAATACAGCATGCTCGTGAAAATCACAAACACGACATGTGTTTTAAAACCCTAAACCCAAGCACAATCTATAGGTAGCGTTCTTCTCTTTCTTTCTCAGCATCTTGCTATCTGTCCCACTAGTTACCAGCACAACCCTTCACACTACCAAACCACGCGGTCGTGAGTTCGAATCCTAGCCGCACCCCACCTTTTTTGTTTATTTTCTAACCCTTCTCATTTTCCCACTCCGAATGGGCCTAATTCGATGGAGTTGGCCCATTAGTCAAGCCGACACTGGCCTCTCGGCTCTACGATACTTTTTTTTACAGGAAGTTTTTTCCATTTCTTTTCCCTTACAAATGATAACAAGCCATTTCTTATTTCAAGCATTTTTCATACTATTTCAAGCTTAGAAATTCCTCCCAAATTCATGCCTTTTCATACAATTTCAACATTACACCCAGTGCAATTACCATACCACCTACAAATGCCCAAATGTAATTGCAAATTTGTGATTTCTCTTCGAGCTTCCTAATCTTCTGGTTCATCCTAATTATCTCAGTAATTACCTCCCTATCAATGAGTGCTCCATCCTCTATCTCCTCTGCCGGAGCTTGCACTGCGGCCGCTATCGTTTGTGGCAGGATTGGCAACCATTCTTCATGCTCTTCGACGAGCTCATTCATCAGCTTCTGCGCTAGAACATCAACCCAAAGGAAGAATCATTTCATCTGCAAGCATGCTAAACAGATCAACCCCCGTATTTCTCAAGGATCCCGGTAACAAAAATTGCGAAAATGCGCTTAATTCTCTTACCCAATTCATGCTGCACACGTAGAACAGATGATTGGTGTTCTTGGATATGCGTGAAAGCTTCCAATCAACGCCCGCCGGCACCGCGGATAGAGGAAGATCGGCATATCCACGCGCACTGAATTCTCGATCCGCGAGGTGGCGCGGGAGCTTGAGGAAGACATGGAGATTGATTCCTGCTCACCGCTGCAAGCTCCTACCCCGTCCCCCACCTCCAACCCTGTCCCCCGCCTCCAATTCCTCCTCAATGCTGTGATCTCCGCTGACGCATTCCGCCGGTTTTAACACGCGCGGCCAACGTTCTGCGGTCCCACAAGCGGCAACGGTCGTATTTTTGAAATGTGTCTCTACTCGGCCCCACGCGTGCGGTCCCACGGCAACAACTGAGTCAAGAACGTTGACCTGGCGAAAACGGCAGCAGCGACGGAACGAGTTCGGGTGCCCGAAGTGGCGGTAAAACTGAGGACGATTTGTCTCTAGTGGCAAAACTGAGTACATAGACACCTCAAGTGGTAAACGAATAAATAACCCATGTTTTATAAATACTTTGATCAAGTTTATGATGGTGCATGTCACCACAAAAATTATTCTTTCTTTTTATCACTTACCTACTCGAGGACGAGCATGAGTTAAGCTTGGGGATGTTGATACGTTGCAAACGTATCTATAATTTTTGATGTTCCATGCTTGGTTTTTATCTACTTTCTTATGTTTTGTCCACACTTTGGAGTAATTTTTATACACTTTCTTGGACTAACCTATTAACAAGATGCCATAGTGCCAGTTGCCTGTTTTCTGCTATTTTTGGTTCTAGAAAGTCAGAAAATGAATATTCTCAGAATTGGACCGGACAAAAGCTAAAGTAGATATTTTACCGGAAGACTCACGGAGCCAGAAGAAGAGACGGAGAGGGGCTACAGGGCGGCCACACCATGTGGTGGCGCGGGATAGCCCTTGCCGCGGCACCAGGTGGTGTGGGCCCCCTGGCAGCCCACCGACCTTGCCTCTTCGCCTATAAGATGCCTCCCGATGCAAAAAACCTAAATCGTCAATCATAAATCCACAAAAAGTTCCACAGCACCGCCGTCACCAAAGGGGAGATTCGGGGGATAGAAAGTCTCTGTTCCGGCACCCTGCCGGGATGGGGAAATGCCCCTGGAGCCATCTCCACCAACATCTCCATCATCGTTGCTGATTCCCATGATGAGGAGGGAGTAGTTCTCTCTCGAGGCTAAGGGTTCTACCGGTAGCTATGTGATACGTCCAAAACTTATCTACTTTCCCGAAAACTTTTGCTATTGTTTCTCCTATAAACTTATGTGATTTGGATGCAACTAACATGGACTGACACTGTTTTCAGCAGAATTGCCTTGGTGTCTACTTTTTATGCAGAAAACCAACTATCAGGAAAAAATCCGGAAAAATATGCCAAAAACCCTATTTCACCCGAAGACTCTAGAAGCCAGAATACGAGACGGAGAAGAGCCAGGGGGTGGCCACACCACCTACTGGCGCGGGCCAGGCCAGGCCGCGCCAGGGGGTGGTGTGGGCCCCCTAGGCACCCCCTCGGTCTCCCTCTTCGCCTATAAGGAGCCTTCTGACCTAAAAACTTCAGGGGGGTTCGATGTTTTTCCAGAAGGAGTTCCGCTCCGCCGCCACCACCAGATTCCATGAAACAACACCAGAAACTCCGTTCTGGCACCCTGCCGGGACAGGGAATTAGAGGAGATCATCGCCATCATCATCACCATTGCTTCTCCATCGACCATCCATGTTTCCCCCATCTATGAGTGAGTAATCCCCCACTATAGGCTATGGGGCTGGTACGAATTGGATGAGATCGTTCATCTAATGGCATCAGATTGTTAGGGCATGGTTCCTAGTATCTTCTATTAGTGCTTTATGAATTTTTTGCGACTTGTTGTGCCTAATGCTTGTCACTAGGGCCCAAGTGCCATGATTTCAGATCTGAACTTGTTATTGATTCATTATGATAGTATTGTTTTTGGTCTTATCTACAAGTTGTATACACACGTTCTTGTTCGGAACCAATGGCCCCGAAGTGACAGAAATCGGGATAACCAGAGGGAATGGCTTTGATGTGAGGATCATATGTGTTCACAGAGTGTTAATGCTTTGCTCCGGTGCTCTATTAAAAGGAGCACCTTAATTGCCAGTAGTTCCCTCGAGGTCCCGCTGCAAACGGGCTGGCAGGACAAAAGATGTTGTGCAAGTTCTCATTGCGAGCACGTATGACTATATATGGAACACATGCCTAGGATTATCTAGTACTTGGATGCTTTATCTTATTTATTTGCAATTGCCCTATGTTCTGATTGCTATGTGAATTGTCTTGTCCATGCAACGCCCGTCCATCCATCCCTATGCCTACCGCACTCGAATCCCACTGTTTACTGCTATTGTTACTGCTGTCTTTGCTTTACTACTGCTGTTACTTTGCTATTCCTACTACAAAACTGTTGCTACTGATAAATTGCTGTGAGCAAGATTGTTTCCAGGTGCAGCTGGATTGACAACTCAGTTGTTAAGGCTTATAAATATTCTTTGGCTCCCCTTGTGTCGAATCAATAAATTGGGTTTCACTTCCCTCGAAAATACTATGATACACCCCCTATACTTGTGGGTCATCAAGACTATTTTCTAGCGCCGTTGCCGGGGAGCATAGCTTTATTTATCAAGTTCACTTGGATTCTCTATTGTTCGCTGCTATCCATCCATCATGGGTAAGTCTCGTGATGGCAAGTTTCCTATTTTACCATCCACTACAAGAAGAGGTACGGTTCTGAACACCTCTGCTGCTCTTGATTCACCATCTGTTATAAGTAAGCTCGTTACACCACCACATACACATGCTACTACTGCTGAATTTGAAACTTCTGATGCTGCTTCTACTGTGCTTGATAAGATAGGTTCATTAGGTCCTTTCCTAGATGCTACCATTGCTAGAACTATAGTGGAAATACCGAAACTCCTAATGAAGACACTACCACACCTGTTAGTTCACCTGAGTCGTGTGAAAGTTATGATATTGAAGATGGTTACGTTGAGATGACCGATGAATTTATTAAAGAATGTAAAAACACCCATGATAGGAGCGCTGCTAAGAGTATCCTTGAGAGGCGTACTATTAGACCCAAATTGTCTCCTATTGCTAAGTTTGCTGCTTCTCGCATAAACATTACAGATAAAGACTACGATTTATCTCTCGATCTATCTTACATAGCTATTGTTGAGAAAGAACCTTTTTGTGGGACTAAGAATGAAAGTGCGATAACACATATCAATGAACTTTCTACCATGAGTGGCTTGTTTTCTGATAATATTAAGATGCGTACTTACTTTGTTGCCAAGATTTTCCCCTTTTCACTGAAAGGAGAAGCTAAAACTTGGTTTAGTAATTTACCTCCTGGATCTATTGATAGCCCCGAGTGCTTGATTAGTACTTTCCTGTAGAAATATTTTCCTCCTAGTGTTAGACATGCTATTTTGTAGGAACTTTTTGATTTTAAACAAGGAGAAAAAGAGGCATTGCCTAAAAGTCCATTACCTAAGAATGAGCTTCTTGATATATTTTATAATGGACTAACCGAAGAATCTAGGACATACCTAGATAGTTGTGCTGATTGTGTTTTTAGGAATAGGACTCCCAAGGAAGCTGAGGAATTAATGGCTAAAATAAGTAAGAACTATGAAGATTGGACTCCTCCTGAACAAGCTATACCTGAAGTAATTGTACCTGAACCTACTATACCAGTGCCTATTCCAGCATCAAAGAAGAGGGGAGTTATTGAATTAAATGATGAAGTGATGAAGGAAGCTAAGAAATGTCTTAAGGAGAAAGGAATTAAAGCTGCAGATGTCAAGAATTTACCTCCTATAGAAGAATTATGTAAGCCTATTCCCTACTCCTCCACTATTGAGGTACACTCTGTCCAACACTTTGATGAAGGTGATATCCCTTACTCTAAACCCCCTGATCAATGCTTCGAAGAATTCGATATCTTTGTTGTTAAGCCATATAACTTTAACAAAAGGGTGCAAAATCATCTAATGGAAAACACTAGAGCTATTGTTGAGTTGAAAGATATTGTGGAAAGAACCTCTAATGATGTTAAAATGATTGTTAAACACTTTCAAATGGTTCAAACTCAAATAGATCAACTCGTTAAAGTGCAAAATGACTTGCTAGTTAATGCTGCTAAAGAAAAACATGCTTATGAAATTAGAACTAGAAGTGGAGCTCCTACCCAGGATCCTCTATATCCTGAGGGGCATCCCAAAAGAATTGAGCAGGATTCTCAACAAACTGAAAATAGTGGTTCTACTCATAAGAAAAGGAAAAAGAAACATAAAACTGTTGTAGAACCCTCTGAACCTGCTATAGATCCTAATAGTATATCTATCTCTGATGCCAAAGCTGAAAGTGCTAATGAAGAAAATGAAGTTTCTAATGAAGAAAAAGTTGAAGAAGAACCTGAAAACCACACTAAGAATACTAAATACACCAAAGAAGATTTTATTGCTAAGAAACATGGTAGTGAAATAGAGCCTTGGGTCCAAAAACCTATGCCTTTCCCTGATAAGAACCACAAGTCAAAGGAAGATGAACACTATAATAAGTTTTGTGAGTGGATGAAACCTTTATTCCTGCAAATTCCTTTGACTGATGCTATTAAATTGCCTCTGTACTCAAAGTATATGAAGGATATTGTTGCGAATAAAAGGAAGATCCCTAATGAAGAAATTTCTACTTTGCTTGATAATTATTCCTTCAATGGTAAGGTTCCTAAGAAACTTGGAGACCCAGGGATTCCAACTATCCCTTTCTCTATTAAGAACAATTATGTTAGAACTGCTTTGTGTGATTTGGGAGCTGGAGTTAGTGTTATGCCTTTCTCTCTCTATAAGAGGCTTCAACTTGAAAAATTAATACCAACTGATATATCTTTGCAAATGGCTGATAAATATACCACTATCCCTGTGGGTATATGTGAGGATGTACCTGTTCAAGTGGCTCATAATTGCCTGATATTAACTGATTTTGTTGTGCTTGAAATGCCTGAAGATGATAATATGTCTATTATTCTTGGGAGACCTTTTCTTAATACTGCAGGAGCTGTTATTAATTGTAATCAAGGAAAGGTGACTTTCAATGTTAATGACAAGGAACATACTGTCTATTTCCCCAAGAAGATTGAAAGGACTTATGGTTTGAATACAATTGAACATGTTGAAGGCATTCAAGTTGGAGAAATATATTGTCCCATACCAAGAGAAAAATTTGAAACTAATATGATTGGGACCATTGCTATCAAGGTTGAGGTAACATAATCATTAGTGGAATACAAAGTTTTGTCTCATATGGAATTGTTTTGGTAGCAAGACTTGATCAACCTTGTTAACAAAAGAATTTCATTGAACAAAACAATGTTTTCATTATGATTATCTCCGTTTATTTCTATCCTTTGCATTTTAGTTTTTGCTTTCGTTTAGCTTTCTTTTTGTTGTTAGTTGCTTCCATGTTAGAGTGTCTTAGAACTTCTATAGTTCTAGCTTTGTTTTGTCCTTGCATCATGTTTCCAAAAGAAAAAAAATCTGTCTGTCAGAAAAATCATTCTTCTATCTCTGAAAAATGCCCAAAAATAAAGTGTCTCGAAAAATTCCAGAAAATTCATATTAAATTTTTACGTGAAAAAAGGGGCAGAGGAGTACCTGGGAGGTACCAGGGGGACCCACCAGGCAGGCACACCACATGGTGGCGCGTCCAGCCCTGGGTGGCGCCATGCCCTGGTGTCGGCCACCCCTGGCCCCCTACTAGCTCTTTCACCTGCCACTTTCTTCTCTCTCCCGAGTAAGCTCCAGTTCATTGCTCAAAATCGTGTTCTTGCTATGCTTGCTCTCGATTTTTTAGATCTCCTTGCTCAGCCCATCTTTCTTGCTGAAATTTGGAGCATTTGTCCCCTGGTATGTGACTCCTCCCCTTGTCCAAGTAGATTTGTGTTTAGTGGATTATATATGGAGTATTTTGCTGCTGTAGGTGACTGGTTATGAGAGCTTGGAAGCTTGTTTAATGCTTAGAGATATAGTTTTGATGCATGTTTAGGCCTCTTACAAGTCCCTATGAGTAGAACCCTTCATTATATTCACTTTGCAATCACTTGTTTAATAGGTGTTTAAATTTCAGAATATCAAGAATGAACAACCATACTTTTGGAGAGATTTTTGAGAGTGATGCACCTAGGAGGTCGAGGCCCTCAAGATCAGCCTCTCAGGCTAGGCCATCATACAATGAAGATCTCATTGCAACTCGTATTGGTATTGAAAGCGATGATGGGGATGCTCACCCATCCTCTTTTCCTTGTTTTACTTTCTTACAAGCTACAAGTACTCTTGATGATTTCTTGCTACTGATTTAGAGGGTTGGTTTGACCTCATATATGCAAGATGAGAGTGTGCAATACGCTATGCTCACCAAAACTTTTGTTGAGAGCTTCACGTTTACTAACACATCCTATCAGTCGACTGTCTCTTTTAAAATCTATAATCTGCCCTTCACCATGCCTTTGGAGGGATTTTGCAGTATTGTAGGTGTACGCATGATAGGGACCGTGAAGAAAATTCAAGGGCGACCCACTGATTTTTGGAGCTTTACCGATGGGTGACCAATGATGATGACCGCGTGGCGCAACGCGGAAAGATAAGAAATATCCAACTCCCCGCTCTTAGATACTTTGCGTATTATCTTGCTACTAGTGTACTGGGTAGGGAGAACACAAGTAATATCTCCAACTATCATTTATCCTTCCTTGCTGCTGCGCTTAACAATGATACTCGGTACAATCTTGGCTCGCTTATTGCTCGCCGCGTAGCTGCTAGGGGGCCTATCTATGGGGGCATCATTGCCTCGCGTATAGTCAATGAATTAGGTCTTTTAGTGGATCCCAATGATACTATGATGGCACCACAGAGGCTTGACCTTGTTGCTATGAAAACTCGTCACTTTGTCACTGCTACTTCTGATTTGGACAGTCTAGTATATAGGATGCTTTTCACTGACGGGGACGAAAGGGAGATCCTTTTGCCATAGCCTTCTTTGTTTAGTGTTCACAGGACCATGGTCACGCTCCAAGGAGGAGGTGGACGAGCAGCTTCGCTTGCTGGGTTTCCACGAGCAGCACCAGGAGGATGTGTCCTCCTATGATTACTCCGCGCATTACGGAGGGACGTACTCGAGCTCGCACCAAGATGAGGGGACCTCCTCATCATACAACGGTGACACATCATCCTGGCCGGCTTGGGATTGATACCTACTTAGGCCAAAAGCCTAAGCTTGGGGGAGGTACGCCGGCACCGCACTCGTCTCCTTATCATGTTGCGTCGGTACTTTGTATATTCATGTTTTTGTTCTATTTCTAGTTTTCGTTCTTCTTTGCTTTTGCTTTCTAAAACACAAAAAGACCAAAAATATTTATGTTGCTTCTCTTTGGTTTGCTTCTTATTTTTGCCTTGGTTTGTTTTTTTCCCTTTTTGCTATGTTTGAACTATTTGAAAACGCCAAAAAGATTTTGCTTTGCTTGTTTTTACTCTTTGGTTCTTGTTTAAAAAATCGAAAACAACAAAAATATTTGTCGTTCTTCCTTGGTTTTTGTGAGTTTTCTACAGGGTTCAGCAGTCCTTAGTGGATTATTGGTTTCATATTATTATTCAAGCCACACAAGTGAAGAGCAATAATGAGGATTAATGACAACTTGAGGCGTGGTAAGAGGCTGGTAACGAACTCTATTGGTTTTCATTTTTGTACATATACTCATCACTGTGGGCATGCTTAGTCCATTCATGTAGAGTGTATGTTATCTTTGGATGCTTAGTAGTTCTTGCTTTCTTATGATTAGCTCCAGCTCGTTAATGGTTTGTAGCATGTCTTATGAATGTTTGCTTGCATTGCTCTATTCATAAATTGGTATGACACCGTGGTATCCTCCTCTGAATGTTTCATTTGAATTGACTTGGCACATGCTCACGCATGCACATGACTATGATAATCAGTTAAGCCTTGATGAATTATTTTGCCTTGAGGATCTTGAATCACTTTCATGCCATGAGTAGTCCTATTTTGTTGCAAGCATGATAATGACAGCTATTGCTCTCTCGTTTGTCGCTCCCTTACAATTGCTAGCCTTCACTTTTACTGAGTATGTTTTACTCATGTTTCCAACTCCCTTAAACCAAATATTGCCAAGGTGTCCACCATACCTACCTATTAGCATTATTTGCTACTTCTGTACATATTCAATATGCCTTGTTTTCTTCTGAAAAAAATGTTTGCTTGTTATGAGAAAGTTAGTTAGTAAAGCTCTCACGAACTTGATGGCACACTTTATTTCCTGCACTTAATAAACCTGAACCATTGTGAACTCTCCATGAAAGTTATATGCTTGCCAATTATAGGCTGGGGATTAGCAGAACCGTGCTGTCACGGGGAACGCTTTCAACACTTGTAAATATATACCCAGTTGATACCATGCTCTTTTGTTTGCGGATGTCGTCGGTATGAAATAAAAGGGGAGCTTGTAAGTCCATGGAGTTATGTATGTGTGTTAGAGAAACGCCTGGGCCGCTGGTCTAATCCATGCTGACATGGTGGAAACCTGCAGCATAACCATAATGATATCTATGAAGCATTCTTCTTACAAAAAAAAGAGAGAGATAGCTATTGAGAAAAAGAAAAAAAAGATATTTATGAAAAGAGGAAAGAGAGAAAAAAGCACCATTTTCCCATGGTAAATAAGAAGATTGATGAGATACTCATTGTCTGCTTGCCTTGTCATTTTGATATGGGGATTCTTCCGTATCATCGGGCAAGGGGTACCTCGTTGGCGGTTCTCAATGATACACACATATTTACGATGACAAGAACTTACCGGTAACTAAAGTTGAGTAGCATGAGGAGCGGCCCTCGTACTCAAGGGACATGGGATTTTTAGTTTATAGTCTGTCAAGCATATAACTCAGACTGGACCTCACTTTCACCTTAACCACATTAAAGATGCTTATGATAGGGGAAATGAGATCTCAAAGCTAACAAGTACCTTACTTTCAGCATTTGGAAGCCTTTCAAATTATTCAAAACCTTTTCCTTTACTTGTTGAGTCTCCACATATTCTTTGAGCACCTTCTTGAGAGCATAGTTGTCATTCTTTGTGCTTGTCTCATTACTTGATTATTTGTGTTATGACTTTGATGCTTGTATCCTTGATATCTTTACTTCTAGTCATCACTTGAATTTTAGAGGTGCCTTGATATTCATAATCAAAATCAAGCGAGATACCACTCTATCATACCTTTTTATGAGCATTGAAATGTTGCTTACGTTTATACTTCATGCTACTTATTATTCTTGAGTTGGAATCTCTTCATAGCTTGCAATGCCTATTAAGTAAACTTAGTTGCATACTCTTTATTATGAATTGTCTAAGTAGTTGATTATATTGCTGAGAATATTTACATCATATGAAGCAAATGTGTTCGTGAAAGTTCTTTTATCGCACTCAGTTTTCAACTGAATTCCGTGAGGACAAGCAATAAGCTAAGCTTGGGGGAGTTGATACGTCCAAAACGTATCTACTTTCCCAAACACTTTTGCTATTGTTTCTCCTCTAAACTTGTGTGATTTGGATGCAACTAACACGGACTGACGATGTTTTCAGCAGAATTGCCTTGGTGTCTACTTTTTATGCAGAAAACCAACTATTAGGAAAAATCCAGGAAAATATGCCAAAAACCCTATTTCACCCGAAGACTCCAGGAGCTAGAATACGAGACGGAGAAGAGCCAGGGGTGGCCACACCACCTGCTGGCGCGGGCCAGGCCAGGCCGCGCCAGGGGGTGGTGTGGGCCCCCAAGGCACCCCCTCGGTCTCCCTCTTCGCCTATAAGGAGCCTTCTGACCTAAAAACTTTGGGGGGTTCGACGTTTTTCCAAAAGGAGTTCCGCTCTGCCGCCACCACCAGATTCCATGAAACAGCATCAAAAACTCCGTTCTGGCACCCTGCCGGGACGGGGAATTGGAGGAGATCATCGCCATCATCACCATCGCTTCTCCATCGACCATCCATGTTTCCCCCATCTATGAGTGAGTAATCCCCTACTATAGGCTATGGGGATGGTAGGGATTGGATGAGATCGTTCATGTAATGGCATCAGATTGTTAGCGCATGGTGCCTAGTGCTTTATGACTTTGTTGCGACTTGTTGTGATTAATGCTTGTCACTAGGGCCCGAGCGCCATGATTTCAGATCTGAACTTGTTATTGATTCATTATGATAGTATTGTTTTTGGTCTTATCTACAAGTTGTATACACATGTTGTTGTCCGGAACCAATGGCCCCGAAGTTACAGAAATCGGGATAACCAGAGGGAATGGCTTTGATGTGAGGATCACATGTGTTCACAGACTGTTAATGCTTTGCTCCGGTGGTCTATTAAAAGGAGCACCTTAATTGCCAGTAGTTCCCTCGAGGTCCCGCTGCAAACGGGCTGGCAGGACAAAAGATGTTGCGCAAGTTCTCATTGCGAGCACATATGACTATATATGGAACACATGCCTAGGATTATCTAGTACTTGGATGCTTTATCTTTTTTATCTGCAATTGCCCTATGTTCTGATTGCTATGTGAATTGTCTTGTCCATGCAATGCCCGTCCATCCATCCCTATGCCTACCGCACTCGAATCCCACTGTTTACTGTTATTGTTACTTCTGTCTTTGCTTTACTACTGCTGTTACTTTGCTATTCCTACTACAAAACTATTGCTACTGATAAATTGCTATGAGCAAGATTGTTTCCAGGTGAAGCTGAATTGACAACTCAGTTGTTAAGGCTTATAAATATTCTTTGGCTCCCCTAGTGTCGAATCAATAAATTGGGTTTCACTTCCCTCGAAAATACTGCGATACACCCCCTATACTTGTGTGTCATCACTATGCGTTCATCTCTCTCTCTATGCATGATCTTATTGAGATCATGAGCTTGTAATCTATAGATCTACGTTGCTACTCAAGTTCTTTAATATATCTCTGCTCTCCCCATGTGTGTGAAGTTGACAGTGTGCACACCATGGTGGCACTTAGGCTAGAGATTACAAATACTTGTTATGAGTTATATTTGGAGTTGGATGTCTTTATGAAATTGTGGTTTTTGTTGGAACCATCTAGTACTCAAGGTGACAGTGTGGGGTTATCTAGATGCGGAAAGTGAACTTTGAGGTGTGCTGTTATAGCCCTACCATTGATTAGAATGTCCAACCGAAGAGTAGTGAAGAGTAGTATCATAAAGAGAAGATATTTATATGAGAGTGTTCACTAGTGAAAGTATGATCTGTAGGCCTTGTTTCTAAGCATTGAAACACTGTTTGCAACTAGATCTGTTACATGTTTTCTTGCTTCCATCTTTATTTCAGTTTTCCTTTAGTCTCTTCCACGCCATCAAGCTATTTGCTGGCACTGTTACCACTTATAATTATCCATACCACTTGTATTTCACTATCTCTTCGCCGAACTAGTGCACCTATACACCTGACAAGTGTATTGGGTGTGTTGGGGACACAAGAGACTTCTTGTATCTTGATTGCAGGGTTGCTTGAGAGGGAATACATTTGACCACTTCCTCCTTGAGTTCGATAAACCTTGGGTGATCCACTTAAGGGAAAACTTGCTGCTGTTATACAAACCTCTGCACTTGGAGGCCCAACAACTGTCTACAAAAATAGAAGTGCGTAGACATCAATGAGCAATTGGCATTAGTCTCTAGAAGGTTTTGGAAGAATCAAGGGAAGGGAAATCCATCAAGAACTACCACAACTAGTGCAAGACCCAAGTTGAGATCATGCTACAACTGTGGAGAATCTAACCACTTCATCGCCGAATGCCCATATGAGAAGAGAGAAGATCACGGTTGAAGACTCATCCTTAAATCCAAGTTCATGCCTACTCCAAACAAGAACTTCGGAAAAAAGAACTTCCCAAACAAGAAGGAGCCACAAAAATATGTGTTGGTGGCTCGTGAAGAATATGAAGAGAACAATGAAAATGATAGTGATGATGAAGATGATGGAGAGATTGTGGGAGTGGCCACCATTGCCACAATTGCCACCACCTCTGCTACTACTACCACAACCTCTTAACCAACATTGCTCTTTGACTCTAGTAATGAGACCAAGCATGCCACCAAGTCTACATGTCTAGTGGCCACTACCTCTTCAACCGCATCACCGACATCTCTCTTTGACTCTCCAAATGAGAGCAAGCTCGTCACCAACCCCACATGTCTCATGGCCAAAGCCTCCACGGTAACTCCTCCACCCACTACTCCTCCTTCTACTATTGCATCATCCTATGATGGTGAAATGAGTCTCAAGATTAAGAAGGAAATAGTGGAATCCACTAGTTGTTTGGATAACTTGGTAGGAGAAGCCAAGGTATGTGTTGAGGCTCTCTTGAGTCAACTAGGTTAAGCACGCTATATCATCGACGAGAGAGATGAATCCATCTCGGAGATGCTTGGTCATGCTAGGGAGGCCGCCATGGAAGTAGTCGCCTTGACAGATGCTCTTGAGGAAGAGCAAAGTAAAAGAGTTACCTTAGAAGAGAATTATATTGTGCATGAAGAATCTTTTAACTTGAACATCTCTAAACTAGCTAAAGAACGTGACCATGCTCTTACTTTAACTAGTGTGATTAAAAAGGAAAAGCTCGAGTTTGGGGTTGGTCATGAGAGACTAAATGAAAGTTTTGAGAAACTCAAAAAGGAACATGAGTCCTTGTTGAGAAAATTCTCTACTCTCTCAAAGTCACATGAACAACTTCAAACTCAAGTGATGAAAGATATCTCTTCCATGACAACTAGTAATGCTTCATGTTCTACTAACCCTTGTTGTGAGCATGAAAATCTTCTCAAGGAGAACAAGAAGTTGAAAGCTACAATTGAGAAAGTCCTTATCTCATGCATTCAAGGTGAGAAGAGTCTAAATGCCCTTTTGAGTAATCAAAGGGACTATGTGACTAAGGAAGGACTTGGGTTTTCCTCCAAGTCAAAGAAGAAGAGCAAGGGTAAGAAAAAGAAGAAGAACTTGTCCTCTCCCCCTTCCAAAATGATTACTTTTGTGAAGGAGGGGGAGATGGAAAAAAACAAGGAACCAATTGTCACTAGGAATGGTGATGAACCATCTCATAATGATTTTGCGAGAAAATATAACCCATCCTATGTTCTTATGAAATCCTATGATGGTCATGTGTATGCTAAATATGTAGGAACCTCGTATGGAGATGATTATCATTGGGCCATTTGGGTTCCCAAGATTCTTGTGACTAACAAACGGGGACCCATTCAACAATGGGTACCTAAAAACAAGCATTGATTTCTTGTAGGGCTATGCTTCCGGTGGAAGAAAATGGGTGGTTGACAGTGGTTCCACTAGTCATATGACCGGAAGCAAAGAGATACTTGACGAAACGAGACCTAATACTTCCAATATGTGTCTCACTTATGGAGATGGATTAACCTCTAAGGTATTGGGTTTGGGTAAGGTAGTGGTCACACAGGATGTATCCATTGTGGACATTATGCTTGTCAAAACCCTTTCATACAATTTACTTTCTGTTCATCAACTCACACTTATGGGCTTTAATGCCTACTTTACTCCTAAGGTTGTTGTCCTCATGTGGAGCAAGACTGTCTCTATAGCCTTTGTTGGGTACGCCGAGAACGGTTTGTATGTGGTAGATTTCGATAAGAAACCCACACCTGCCGCGACGTGCCTAATGGCTAAAGGTGATGTGGGATGTTTTTGGCATCACCGTCTTGCCCACGTCAACATGAGGTCTTTGCAAAGCCTCCACATGGGAGGCCACATCCTTGGTCTAAAATATAATGTGTGTTTTGTCAAAGATCGTGTGTGTAGGGCATGCATTGAAGGGAAGCTCCATGAGACGGCACACCCCCCCAACTACCACCATATATTCTGATGGAATCTTGGAGCTCCTTCACATGGATCTCTTTGGTCCTCCATCCTTTGATAGTCTTGGGGGGAAGAAGTATTGTTTGGTTATTGTTGATGACTACTCAAGATACACATGGGTATATTTCTTCAGGAAGAAGAGTGAGACCCAATAAACCATCATCAACTTTGCCAATGAAGTGCAACGTCAACATAATAAGAAGATCTGGGCCATTAGGAGTGACAATGGGACCGAGTTTAGGAACTACACCCTTGATGAGTTTTTTGGTGATGTGGGGATCAAGCACCAATATTCCGCTCGTTATACCCCTCAACAAAATGGTGTGGCGGACAGGAAGAAGCGGACTCTTATGGATATGGCTAGAACCTTGATTGTGGAATTCAAGTCTCCATATAACTTTTGGGCCGAAGCTATCTCTACCACTTGTCACATTGCCAACCGGGTGTATATTCACAAGCATTTGGATATGACTCCTTATGAGATACTCACCGGCAAGAAGCCAAGTATTCACTACCTTCGGGTGTTTGGGTGCAAGTGCTACATTCTCAAGAAAGGTAACTGGTTATCTAAGTTTGAGACTCGCACTATTGAAGGTATCTTTGTGGGCTATGCATCGGACTCTCACGCTTATAGCATCTATAACAAGTCCACCGAACAAGTTATAGTATCCTCTAATGTGAAGTTTGATGAGCATAATGGCTCCAAGTGGGGCAAATTGATCTTGGTGATGTAGGTGATGAAATTCCTCCTCAAGCCATAAGAAGAATGGGTGTGGGATTCTTCCGCCCATTAAGGAACCCCTTGTGGTGGAAGGAGAAGGACAATGCTCTACTCAAGTGGAGCCCTCACCTACTCAAGATCTACATCAAATCAATAGCCATCAAGATGCCATCATTGAATAGGTAGCTCATGATCAAGGTCAAGTTCAAGCAAATGATGGGTGTTCTTCACCCCATAATGACCAAGGTCAAGCTAACTTGAACGGTCAAATTCAAAATGTCGAGCAAGCTTAAGAAGAGGAGCAAGCTCAATTTGAAGGTCAAGACGAGGATCAAAATAATGGTGATGACCAAGTAGCTTCTCAAGAATCCATTGAGGAAGCTCATGCTTATCGTGAATCAAGAAGGATCGCCAAGCTCATCCGTGAAGGAATTAATCTTGAAAATGTTGTCGGTGATCTTGAAAAGGGCATTTCTACTCATAAACAAGTGGCTAACTTTGTTTGCCACACTAGTTTCATTTCTTGTGTAGAGCCCCAAAAGGTGTATGAGGCGCTTGAAGACCCGGATTGGCTTGATGCTATGAATGAAGAACTTCACAACTTCAAGCGAAACAAAGTTTGGTCACTGGTGGAGAGACCCAAGGAGTGCCATAATGTCATCAGAACAAAGTGGATCTTCAAGAACAAGCAAGATGCAAATGGGATGGTTATTCGCAACAAGGCAAGATTGGTGGCTCAAGGCGTCTCCCAAGTCAAGGGTATCGACTATGGTGAAACTTTCGCCCCCATTGCCCGTCTTGAATCCATTCGTATCTTGCTTGCATAATCATCTCATCATAACTTTAAACTACAACAAATGGATGTTAAAAGTTCTTTTCTTAATGGTCCCTTAAATGAGTTGATGTATGTCAAGCAACCTCCGGGTTTTGAGGATCCCAAGTTTCCAAACCATGTCTACAAACTTGATAAGGCTCTCTGTGGCCTTAAACAAGCCCCACGTGCGTTGTATGAGCACCTTAGAAAGTTGTTGGTAGATCGTGGTTTCGAAGTTGGTCTAATCGACCCCACTCTTTTTACTAAGAGAGTTGGAGGAAACTTCTTCATATGTCAAATTTATGTTGATGATATCATTTTTGGCTCTCCTAATAAAGCTTTCAATGATGTTTTTGCTAAGTTAATGATCGATAAGTTTGAAATGTCTATGATAGGGGAGTTGTAATTCTTTCTTGGTTTTGAAGTAAAGCAAGTTATTGGAGGTATATTCATCAATCAAGCCAAATACATTCAAGATATGCTAAAGAGGTTCAAGTTGACGGATTTAAATGGAGCCAAGACTCCCATGCCTCTGAAGTGTGATCTCACTCTTGATACTAAGGGTAAAGATGTGGATCAAAAGGTATACCGTTCGATGAATGTTTATTTGCTCTATCTTTGTGCATCTAGACCGGATATCATGTTGAGTGTAGGTATTTGTGCATGGTTTCAAGCCGCCCCAAAAGAAAGCCACCTCGTGGCGGTCAAGCAAATCTTTCGATATTTAGTTGATACCCCAAACTTTTGCCTATGGTATCCCAAAGGTTCTAGCTTTGTTCTTCATGGTTTCATGAATTTGGATTGGGCGGGAGACAAAGTTGGAAGGAAATCAACCTCTGGGGCTTGCCAATTCCTTGGTAGATCCTTGGTGTGTTGGTCATCAAAGAAATAAAATTGTGTCTGATTGTCTTCCGCCGAAGACGAGTATATTGCGGCCGCTAGTTGCTGTGCTCAATTGTTATTGATGAGGCAAACTTTAAAGGATTACGGTGTCACTTGTGACAAAGTGCCTCTTCTTTGTGATAATGAAAGTACAATCAAGATCGCTGATGTCTACGCACTTCTATTCTTGTAGACAGTTGTTGGGCCTCCAAGTGCAGAGGTTTGTAGAACAGCAGCAAGTTTTCTCTTAAGTGGATCACCCAAGGTTTATCGAACTCAGGGAGGAAGTGGTCAAAGGTATTCCCTCTCAAGCAACCCTGCAATCAAGATACAAGAAGTCTCTTGTGTCCCCAACACACCCAATACACTTGTCAGGTGTATAGGTGCACTAGTTCGGCGAAGAGATAGTGAAATACAAGTGGTATAGATAATTATAAGTGGTAACGGTGATAGAAAATAGCTTTATGGCGTGGAAAAGACTAAACTAAAACTGAAATAAAGATAGAAGCAAGCAAAAATGTAACAGATCTAGTTGCAAATGGTGTAGGGATCGTAGTTTCACTAGTGAACACTCTCATATAAATATATTCTTCTTTATGATACTACGCTGAACTACTCTCCGGTTGAACACTCTAATCCATGGTAGGGCTATAACAGCACACCTCAAAGTAAGCCTTTCCCATCTAGGTAACCCCACACTGTCACCTTGATCACTAGATGGTTCCAACGAACACCACAATTTAATAAAGACATCCAACTCCAAATTAACTCATAACAAGTATTTGTAATCTCTAGCCTAAGTGCCACCATGGTGTGCACGCTGTCACTTTCACACACATGGGGAGAGCAGAGATCTATTAAAGCACTTGAGTAGCAAGGTAGATCTATAGATTACAAGCTCATGATCTCAATAAGATCATGCATAGAGAGAGATATGAACACATAGCTACCGGTAGAACCCTTAGCCTCGAGGAAGAACAACTCCCTCCTCACCATGGGAATCAGCAATGGTGATGGAGATGGCAGTGGAGATCGATGGAGATGGCTCGGGGGGGCACTTCGCCATCCTGGCAGGGTGCCGAAACAGAGACTTTCTGTCCCCCGAATCTCCCCTTCGGTGGCAGCGACGCTGTGGAACTTTTCGTGGATTTCTGATTGACTATCTAGGGTTTTTGCCTCGGGAGGAATATATAGGCGAAGGAGGCAAGGTCGGTGGCCAGCCAGGGGGCCCACACCATGCCCTGACGCGACCAAGGGGGACCCGTGCCTAGGGGTGGTGTGGCCACCCTATGGCCCCCCTTCGTGTCTCCTTCTAGCTCCATGAATCTTCCAGGAAAATATCAACTTTGGCTTTTGTCCGGTCCAATTCCGAGAATATTGATTTTCTGACTTTCCTTGAACCAAAAACAGCAGAAAATAGGCAACTGGCACTGTGGCATCTTGTTAATAGGTTAGTCCAAGAAATCATATGAAAAGTACTCCAAAGTTGGAACGAAACACAAGAAAGAAGATAAAACCAAGCATGTAACATCAAAAATTATAGATACATTTGCAATGTATCAACATCCCCAAGCTTAACTCCAGCTCATCCTCGAGTAGGTAAGTGATAAAAAGAAAGAATAATTTTTGAGGTGACATGCAGCATCATAAACTTGATCAAAGTACTTGTAAAACAATGATAGCTAGGATCATAGTACTTCAATCATAACATGAAAGACAAAGTTCTAGCAATAAGACAAAGAAACTATGTTGCAACATGAAAAGGCACAAACAAAAGATTCATGAATAACAACGCTTTGCAAGACGTTTGTTTGTTTCACATGAAGAAAACATAGCATAGTAGCATTCAGCTTGTCCCTCATAGAGTAGCAAATATAAATGCATAGGACACCTTCAAAGTTTATAAGAGTGACTAGATACAAATAGTTTAAAACAAGCAATATCAAGTTATGCATCAATCAACTAGTCTTGGGACAATGCACATAGAACTAAGAATGGCCACTATGCTCTCAAAGTAGGTGCATAAAGGTAGAAGGTGGAGACTCAATATAAAAGTAAAAGAAAGGCCCTCATAGAAGGAATTAGGGATTCAAGTTTCATAAAGAGCTTCCAAAAATTATGGTACTTAATAACTTTTAGCTCTCATTGCCCCTATCATAAGCATCTTGAAGTGATTAAGGTTAAAGTGAAAAAACTATGGTGTACATGCTTGACGAAGTATAAGTTAGAAATCTCATGTCCCTTGAATACGAGGGTCCCTCCTCATGCTACTCAAGTTTAGTCACCGGTAAGTTCTTGTCATCGTAAGTACATGTGTATCATACAGAACCGCCAACGGGGTACCCCGTGCCCGATGATACGGAAGAATCCCCATATCAAAATGACAAGGCAAGCAGACAACAAGCATCTCAACAATCTTCTTATTTACCATGGGAATGTGGTGCTTTTTTATCTCTTTCCTCTTTTCATGATCTCTTTTTTTTCTTTTTCTCAATATCAGACTCTTTTTTTATAAGAAGAATGCTTCATAGATAGCTCATTATGGTTACGCTGCAGGTTTCCACCATGTCAGCATGGATTAGACCAGCGGCGCAGGTGTTTCTCTAACACATATACATAACTCCATGGACTTACAAGCTCCCCTTTCATTTCACACCGACGACATCCTTAGACAAAAGAGCATGATATCAACTAGGTACAAAGTACAAGTGCAATGTTCAAAGCGTTCCCATGACAGCATGGTTCTGCTAATTCCCAACAAATAAGTGCAAGCATGTACAACATAGACGACACAATGGTTCAAGTTTATTAAGGGCAAGAAAGATAAAGTGTCCCATCAAGTTTGTGAGAGCTTTAATCACTAGTTTTATCATAACAAGTTTAATTCAGAAGGTAGATAAAAACATGAATATACTTGGAATAGCATATGCTAATAGGTAGGTATGATGGACTCTTTGGAATAACTTTGTTTAAGCAGTTGGATGCATGAGTGGAACTCATACTTGGTTGCGGAGGCTAGCAAAAGACTGGGAGCGACAAACTAAGAGAGCAATAATGGCCATAATCATGTAGAGCGACAAAACATCATTGATCAAAGCATAAAGTGATACTACAAGTTGAAAACTAAAGGATCATAAAGGCTATGGTGACTTGGGATAGTCATAACATGGTGTGAGCATGCGCCAAGTCAATCCAAATAAAGCATCAAAGGAGAATACCACAATACTATGCTTTAATATGCTAAAACAACGCATGATCCTTCCAAGGCACATTAATCTATCTCAATTGTCTATAACATGTCATGCTACAGCAAAGAATACTAAGCATAAAGCCAAATCAATATCAAGCATGGCATGACAAAGCATAGGCCACAGTCAAAAACAAGCTCCCGTTACCACTTAAGCATGAACTTTCCTACTCTTATCCAAACCAAACCAAACTATTTGAAAACCAATGTATGAAAGAGGGGGTACAACCAATTTATTCAGCAAACTAAGCAAACAAAGCAAACGAAAACCAAAAATAAAAAACGAAGACGCTCCAAGAACAACACAACTCTGCATGAAACAATAAAAATGAAGTGTTTGGAAGAAACCTGAGATTTTTATTGATAAAGAAGGGGATGCCTTGGGCATCCCCAAGCTTTGACACTTGTACTTCTTAGATATTTCTTGGGTGACACGTGTGGAATCCCCAAGCTTGAGCTTTAGTCCATTCTTCATCTCATTATTCATTCCTTGCATACACCTGAAATTTTTCCTTCATACAAAACTTCACACAATCTTTATTAGCAACATTAGTGCACTCAAGATAATAAGTCTTTTAGGTTCAGTTATAACACCAATAAAACTTCCAATTAAACACAAGCTACTGGAGAACTTCCCTCAAAAAGCTTGATTCCCCAAAAGAACTCAAAAAGAAACCAACAAGAAGCAAATGCAAATAATGGCAGAAATCTGTCAAAACAGACCAGCAGGTAAATACGAATTTTTTCAAAGACATTCTGTTGCTCAAATCAAAAAGTGTTGAACTAACGAAAGTTAGATAACAACCTGGGGCAGAAGCACAAAAATTCACGCCTCAAAAGGACGTGCAGAGATTTTACAAAAAAATTTACGGTGAAGCACAGAAATCTGTTTCAGGACAGCAACTTTCCCAATCATTACTTCTCTCTCATTAGATGTTACTCTTGGCACAAAAAGCAAATAAAAAGGATAAGGAGAGGTTATTACTAAAGTAATAACTTCCAAGACTCATCTAAAACTTTTGTGTTATCTACCAATAAGTACTTTTCTTTAACGCCTTTAAGTTAGGCGTGATAGTTTAAGAAGATGCTCACATAAGAAATACGAATTGAAGTAAAAGAGAGCATCAAGAAGAAAATTCAAAGAACATTTAAGTCTAACCCACTTCCTATGCATAGGAATCTTGTAAATAAACAAGTCATGAAAGCACAAAGCAACAAGCATAGGAAAGCAAAACAAGTGCAACTTCAAGACTTTCAACATAAAGAGGGGAAACTTAATATTATTGAGATACATAAAACCATGTTTCCCTCTCTCATAATAACTTTTAGTAGCATCATGAATGAAATTAAAAATATAACTATCACAAGAAACATTCTTATCATGATCCACATGCATAAAAGAATTAATATTCCCCACATAAACATAGTCATTCTTATTAATTGTAGTGGGAGCAAATTCAACAAAATAGCTATCATTATTATTTTCATCACCATAGTCATCAAATATAGGAGGCATATTGTAATCATTATTAATTTTCTCCTCAATAGTAGGTGGACTGAAAATATCATACTCATCATTGTAATCATCATATATGGGAGGTTTTGTATCATCATAAGCAATAGAATAGCTATCTTCCAAAGTTGGGGAACTAAAAAGATCATTTTCATAAAAACTAGCTTCCCCAAGCTTAGACTTTTCCATAGCATTACCAATAATGGTGTCCAAAGAATTCATACTAACAACATTGCTATTAGCATGCGAATAAAGTTCCATAGGTTTTTTAATTTTCTCTTCAAACACTTCATGTCCTAACTCAAGATAAATACTATAAAGATCTCTAATTTTGTTGTTGTTTTCCATTAAGCCTAACTAGTGAAAACAAGAAACAAAAAGACAAAATTGCAGAATCTAAAGGAAATAACTTCGAGCACTCACACCGGAGGATGTGAGTACCTTTTACCTTACCTCGCCGGCAAAGACGCCAGAAAATAGGCTTTTGCCATGGGAGGTTCTTCTTCTTTAATCCTCCGGTGTGAATACCTTTTACCTTACCTCCCCGGCAACGGCGCCAGAAAAGAGCTTGATGTCTACGCACTTCTATTCTTGTAGGCTGTTGTTGGGCCTCCAAGTGTAGAGGTTTATAGATTAGCAGCAAGTTTTCCCTTAAGTGGATCTCCCAAGGTTTATCGATCTCAGGGAGGAAGTGGTCAAAGGTATTCCCTCTCAAGCAACCATGCAATCAAGATACAAGAAGTCTCTTGTTTCCCCAACACACCCAATACACTTGTCAGGTGTATAGGTGCACTAGTTCGGCGAAGAGATAGTGAAATACAAGTGGTATAGATAATTATAAGTGGTAACGGTGATAGAAAATAGCTTGATGGCGTGGAAAAGACTAAACTAAAACTGAAATAAAGATAGAAGCAAGCAAACATGTAACATATCTAGTTGCAAATGGTGTTTCAATGCATAGAAACAAGGCCTAGGGATCATACTTTCACTAGTGAACACTCTCATATAAATATATTGTTCTTAATGATACTACGTTGGACTACTCTCCAGTTGGACACTCTAATCCATGGTAGGGCTATAACAGCACACCTCAAAGTAAGCCTTTCCCATCTAGGTAACCCCACACTGTCACCTTGAGCACTAGATGGTTCCAACAAACACCACAATTTCATAAAGACATCCAACTCCAAATATAACTCATAACAAGTATTTGTAATCTCTAGCCTAAGTGCCACCATGGTGTGCACGCTATCACTTTCACACAGATGGGAGAGCAGAGATCTATTAAAGCACTTGAGTAGCAAGGTAGATCTATAGATTACAATCTCATGATCTCAATAAGATCATGCATAGAGAGAGAGATGAACACATAGATACCGGTAGAACCCTTAGCCTCGAGGAAGAACTACTCCCTCCTCATCATGGGAATCAGCAATAGTGATGGAGATGGCGGTGGAGATCGATGGAGATGGCTCCGGGGGCACTTCCCTGTCCCGGCAGGGTGCCGGAACAGAGACTTTCTGTCCCCCGAATCTCCCCTTCGGTGTCGGCGGTGCTGTGGAACTTTTTGTGGATTTCTGATTGACTATCTAGGGTTTTTGCCTCGGGAGGAATATATAGGCGAAGGAGGTAAGGTCGGTGGTCAGCTAGGGGCCCACACCATGCCCTGGCATGGCCAAGGGGGACCCGCACCTAGGGGTGGTGTGGCCACCCTGTGGCCCCCTTCGTGTCTCCTTTTGGCTCCGTGAATCTTCTGGGAAAATATCAACTTTCGCTTTTATCCGGTCCAATTATGAGAATATTGATTTTCTGACTTTCCTGGAACCAAAAACAGCAGAAAACAGGCAACTGGCTCTATGGCATCTTGTTAATAGGTTAGTCCAAGAAATCATATGAAAAGTACTCCAAAGTTGGAACAAAACACAAGAAAGTAGATAAAACCAAGCATGGAACATCAAAAATTATAGATACATTTGCAATGTATCAATCGCCTACAATCTAGTGCAACACACAAGGACCAAGCATATTGATATTCGTCATCACTTCATCTAGGAGCATGTGAAAAATGGAGATATTGAACTACCTTATGTTTGCACCGAGAAGAATCTTGCGGACTTATTCACCAAGCCCCTTGATGAGAAGAGATTCCGAGAGTTAAGGCATGAGCTAAATATCATTGATTCGAGCAATGTGGCTTGAGACCATGCACCCATACCCCTGCATTCATATGTTATCCTTTCTAGATGTAGGCATGGACATAGGGGGAGTGCGGTCCTAATTGGTTGGGCCATCCCTCCCCCATTATGCCCAAAGTAAGAAAATAATTCTCTTTATATCATTTTGTGATATGTGAGCTTAAATGACGAGTTTTGGTAATGGACCCAAGATACATCTTCGCGGTGCCAAGCCAAGTATACTCAAACATGGTGCCCTCGGCCACCGACCCACACGTTTGCATTTGGTTTGGTGTTTTTGCCTTCTTGATGGTTATCTCCTTCATCTCTGGTTTTATGTGTCTTCTTTGGATCTTCCTCTGGCTGCCTTACGTCTTTGTGCTTGAGTTTTGCAAATCCTACTTATTCTGGCGTTTCCTGGCAGTTGAGGTCGGAGACTCCGGGGGTTCAGAGACTCCGGCCCTTTGTCCCGGAGACTCCGGCCGAGCGGGTTCTTGCATTTTGAAGAGGTGGGTCGGGGTGGGGTAACTCCCGGTTACTCCTCTACACCCCCGACCCCTGCTCTCTTCCCAAAATCACCCGCCCCCTGATCTTTCACCCTCTCCTCTAGTCGCTTATATTGAGAAGTAACCAAAATTTGTGTAGTGCCTATTCACCCTCTCCTCTAGTCGCTTATACTGATCTTTCAACTATCCCTGTTGTAGTATCTTCGGCTGCGGCCTTCGCCCCCTGATCCGCTGTTTCTACGATGCATGTTGTCATTTCTTGTGTTGTTTCATGGCTTGGACCCTGAAAAGCGCACCCGATGTGGTGACCTATATCTTTGGGTGTGCCCCACCTGTCGAGGGCTGCTGCGATGGCGTGGGGATCTGTCAGGTTGATGCATGATTCCTGTTCTGCTTGCACGAGGGTTGCTCCCACCATGCCGAGGTTCATTAGAGCTTAATGATGGAGAGCTGCTCGTGGATCGTCGGATGTGGGTTGAGTTGTAAGTAGATAGGTTTGTGCGGCTACAGTTGCTGCTTAGGCTGTTTTCACTGTCATGTATCCCGTTGGATCTACTGTCATGAACGACATGTCAAGATCTCGAGTTAGTTCGTTTCTTTCAACTTCGAGGATGTTCTGTAGCCGTGATGCTCCTCTTCTTGGCGGTGCTCCCCCCATTATGCTCCCTGATCCTCGGGTAGAGCTTAGTTGTGCCCGTCTTAGGCTGGATTTCTCGGCTAGCCTTTTTCTTTTGTCGAGTTGTCTTTGCATCCTTACAAAATATCTCTTTTTGTGATGAATCAGGTATTGGTATGCTAGTAAATATTCGTGTCTGGCATTGTCTGTCATTGGCACTGCACCCAAAATTGCCTCCCTTGCTTTTTGCCATGCTTCTACTAGTAATTAGAGAGTTCGCCTCTCGCCTCCGCGTGGTTCTCGTCCTCCTTGGATTATGCGGTTTTCCATCGGGTCTCCTTCATTTCCGAGGTTCCCTTTGTTGCTGTGATTCCCGGCATTGTCATCTAATAGAATATTGTCAGGGTTGAGAATAGGGTTACCGTTAGAGTCGTGATGTGTCGAAGGTTCCCTGATGATCTCGCACACTTGGTGGCGTGTTATGTATGGACTAGTGACATTGTTGTTAGATCCGAAGGAGACACTGTCTGGGAGACCAGTGAATTCCAGTAGTTTCTGTTCTGGGTAGATCTCAGCCTTTCTAATTCTGAAGTCGATACATTCTCATCTTTCTTCGGGTTCTGTGTTTACCAAGCTTGATCCTCGTGGTGGAATTTACTGGACGCCACATCTAAGGGAGAGATCGCCATAGAGACCATTAAGGTCCCATAGATCTGTTGTGTTTTGATTGTTTTCGTCGGCTTTCTCTGCCTGGAGCATGGCTTTCGCAGATGATCTGGTGGATGATGCAGGTATCACCATAGGCGCAGATTTTTTGACCGATGGTCCCGATATGATCGGAGCCAAGAGGTGCGGGTTTTGGGATCTTCTACTTGAAAGTGGAAACTTCCGATGATGAGATCGGATCCGTCGTTGAAATATGTGGGTACCGAAACAGTGGTGGGTGGTAGTGATGCCGCTTCTGTTGGATTGTTCCTTGATGAAAAGGGGTTCACCGAATCCATGACTCCAGCACTCAGATTTGCCACAAACGGTGCCAATTGATGAGGGGCTTGTTCGTCTGCGGTACCAAAGTTGGCAGGCCAGCGCATGGCGGTACCTAAGTTGCCTGAAATTACCGCGTTTCAAAAAGTTGGGCCACCAACTACTGAGAGGGGCCATTTCGAGGCAAACTCATCTCACCCCTGCCAAATACAAACATTCCATTAAACCGCCCCGTGAAGTAGATGGTCGAGACCCACATGTCGGTTATGTGTCCGTGACACGGGCGCCAACGCGGCAACCTCTTAGGCAAATTGAGCAGCTAATTGGATTGGATGCATTGACCAATTTCACAAATCCATTCCCAGCTTTCCCCTAGCACCGACGGCGTCGGAATCCACCCTCCAGGCAGGACGATCCCTTCGGACATTTGACTTCCGGGGCCAACTTGTTGCGCCTAGTTGTTGTGCCCAGTCGCTGATATCGAGCTCCAATGGAGCATGCCATAGCCGCCGTTGCGAGGCTCTAGCCCGCCTCCGCCGCTGATGAGCCGAGCAGTTCAGAGGATGGCAGATCCTACTATCAAGGAAGAAGAAGTTCTGCCTACAAGCGGGTGAGCTACCCTTCTCTTTGCTATTCGCACTAATTACAACTGCTAGCTGGCTACTGAACCTCAAATTGTTCGTTAGCCCCACACTAACAAACATATTTTGTCCAAAGTTTTTTGTCAAGTGGGATCTACGCGAACCCCCTTACCTGGTTACGGTAGTCCTCTACAGGTACGACTCCAAGGGCAAGTGGTATGGAAGCCATTGTTTCACGATGGAAGAAGCGCCTGCGCAGATCTGCACTATATATGGTATGGTTGCTGCTCTGTGTAATCATGTTGAAGTATGGCCGAAGCAGACTGCAAAGTTCAGCTTATGGATGAACGTGGCATCCATGTTCCTATATCGTGTGACAGTCAGCTAATTGGGTTGATGAAAAGGTATGCTTGGGATTGCATGTTTGAGCTGAATTGTGATGTACTAGATGTGGAAGCTGCTGCAACTGGGAGTCGCCCTTCTATTCTTGGACAGGGTGGTTGCTCGAACGCAATTAGCTCCTGGTAAGCAAAGGTCGCTTGGGGTTCGCATGTTTGTGCTGAATTGTAATTTTTGTTTTATTTACTCTGTAGATATTGGGCAGTTATGCAACAATCTTGTTTCTTTGATAGGAAGCGCCGCAAGGTTAGAAACATGACTGCCGGGTCACTCATTTTGCTGCCCAAAGAAATTAAAAACGAGTGGAAAGATGATGCTGGACACGATTCTGGTGCCCATTGTCCCGGCGATGCAGAATACGTGAAGCTATGAAAATTGGCACCGAGGAAGAGGAAGAAGCCAGGAAATGAAGAAGCCGTTGGACGTGAAGGCTTGGCACCCAGGCTACGGAAGAAGGCTACTGGCAATGAAGATGCATAGTAATGTGTTGAACTTGAACCTATATATGTAATTCTGTTAAATTCTGATTGCTCTGTGTGTGGCATGTTGCTGGACGAAACAATCTACCCATGTTCTCTGAGTAAAATGTACCGCGACTTAGGGTTTGGAAACGCCCGAGTCAGTAGTTGAATCCGAAATTGTGATTGTGCCACTGCTATCTGAAAACAATGATCCTCCGGTTCCATGATTGCTGAGGGGCAGGAGGTCTCCAAATACGACAGAATGTAAGTGGCACATAAATAAATGATTTAAGCTGCCACACTCCATGAAGCAGCAACTTATTTCAGATGTTGCACAACGGCGTGGCAACATAAACAGCAATGTTCTCACCGATAATTCCCAGATGAGGAGGAAATGGGTACCACTTTCTGGCCTAATCTTGAGCCCGTCTATCTCACCGCCTCTCTGCTCCTGCATCCCCTACATCTGGCGAAGCTCCCGGATCTCCAGTAACCGGGTGTACGTGCTTCCACTTTATAATTGTGGTTGTGCCATTTGTATGCGGCACAATCCACGTAGATTACGTTTAAACAAACCACCAGTGTCAGAATACACTACTCCCTCCGACCCATATTAGTTGACTTGGATTTATCTAAATTCGGATGTATCTAGTACTAAAATATGTCTAGATACATCTGAATCTAGACAAATTCAAGTCAACTAATATGGGTCGGAGGGAGTAGTAGAAAAGGTTTCTTTGGTCCACGGTTACGTTCCCAATCCAGGACAGAGATCTAAATCGAGGCAGAAATTGATCTAAATCACAAATTCTTCCACAAATTAATCGAGACAGAGATCTAAATCGAGGCATTTCATTAATTCAACCACAAATTCTTCTAAACAAAGGTGCGATTTCACATCCTACATTAATTCAACCAACTAGTCAACAATTTCACTTCCGTTGCCGCTGTCCTCCGAGCCGCCGGCTTCCTCGTCTTCGTCGGACGGAACCTCCACGATTTCCGCATTGTACGTGAGACGGAGCACCTCTTCGCGGTGAGCGGCAGCGATGACGCTGAACTTGGTTCGTCCAGGGACGGACCAGAACCTCTCCCGCCCTTCTTAGTTGCGGAGATCCCGGTGCACCACGCGCCCGTAAACGATGCGGTTGCCAATCTTGGCCTTCCGCTCCTTCTTGAACAGCGCCGGCCAGTACGGGCTGGCCGCCGCGTATCGGGGCAGCGCCCGCTTCCAAGCGAGCATCTGGCGGTGGCGCGCCGCGATTTCGCTCTCCATCACAGCTTCGCCGGGGAAGAGGAGCGGAGCCACCGGCACCCCCGCATAGCTGATGCGCCATCTGTGGGGCACCGTCGCGGCCGGCGGTGCGAGGATGTCGAAGTGCGAGAACATCACCGCCTCATAGAAGTTCAGCGAGGGCATCTCCATGGCGGCGCGGTGGAGATTGGAGAGGGAGCGAGGGGGTGGACGACACGGTGGAGATTAGAGAGGGCGAGGGGATGGGCGACGAAGCGACGAGCTGTGGCGCCTCCTATTTGTACACGAGGACGACGAAGCGACGGGCGGAATATCCAAGGGGCATTGGTCAGACAAAAGGAAGTAATGCAGCGTTAAGACAGATTAACGGGCGACCAATTTTTTTACTCCCAGGACTCTGGGGCCAATAGTTCAGACCGCTAGGTCAACAAGTACAACTATTACAACTTAAAAAAGGCACGAGGCTTAAGCTAAATAGAACTAGTTAACACACATCTCCTTGATCTTCCTAATCTTAGCCCTATGCGCATCTTCCTACGAGAGCAAGGATCGAATCGTATGCTCCTTCCTTTTAGCATCTTCCTTGCACAGCTTCAATTGTTTCTCTACATCTTTCCTCATGCACTTGTCAATGCTCGTAGTTGTGAACTGCAGGACTTTGGCCCGGTGAAGATCCTTCCTTGCTTGAGTCAGTTCTTGCTCTGCTTTAGCCTTTAGGGCCAACACCGCGTCCCTCTCCTTCTCGACTTTGCTAACCTTGTCTTCCACCCCCATGAGATCTCGCTTATGCTTGGTCGTGTCAACTGGTTCCCACAGCTTCATCTCAACACTGTCAAGAAGTGAGCTGAATGCGGATTATTTCAACTCAACAGTCATTTCCCATAGTTTGTCCAGCGTTTTCTGCATCGATTTGGGCCACTCTGGATCTACCCATTTGACAACACCGCAACTTCCGCCTCGCATCATTGCACGATGTCCTTGACACCGTAGAAACCTCCTGCCTGCGTTTCGTCCTTCGAACGCTACAAATTTAGCGGGCACATATCCATGTTTACATAGCAGAGGACTGTCTTCATCCGCTAAACCATGATAGTCGGCGTCATACATCGTCTGGTTGGCCTAACACATCATACGCGCATGAGTAAACAGAGTAGACCTGGCTCAAAAAATAGATAACTGGCCACGGATGATAGAGATAGAGATGAGACGACTCACATCGAAATCACCGTCCCTATCATCACGACGCGTTTCCTCGTTGTCTCCCCTTGAACCCATGGCGAGAGGGGAGGGGGGGTGGCTGCCGGAGCGGGGATTGGGATGGCGGCACCGTCAGCTTGTGGCTACGGCAGGATGGGAGTGAACTGGGGAATGTGGCTTCGAGGGGAAGGAAGAGAAGTACGGGGAGGAAGAGAAGTAATGGGGACGTGACACTGGGATATGGACCGCTCAACTCGTGAGTCGTGACACTCGCAACAGGGGAGCCCCCGGTGTTGTCAGTTTGTCAAGAGCAAGCGTGGCCAATCATGCCGCAGAACAGACTACTCGTGGATCAATCTCACAAAAACCATCCCAATCGTCCAAGCGCCCCGATCGGACGGTATGTAACAATCGACAAGCAGAACAACTGTGTTAGGGCATGCCTTCTAGAAGACTTGTTCTATCGCTAAGGTTAGGGCTCTCCTAAGGTTAATTAGTATCCATATGCGGTTTGTGAAAAGAACATGCATCCAATGACACGGGTGGATCTAGCTGTGGTTAACGAGAAGAACAGACATGCAATGACACTGGTGATATGTGGTTTGTGGGAAGAACACACATGCAATGACTCTGGTGATATGTGGTTTGTGAGAAGAACACACATGCAATGACTCTAGCTGTGGTTCATGAGAATAGCAGACATGCAATGACACCACTGGATCCATGTGTGGTTCATGGGAAGAACAGACATGCAATGACACAGGTGATATGTGGTCTGTGAGAAGAACACACATGCAATGACTCTAGTTGTGGTTAATGAAAAGAGCAGACATGCAATGACACCGGTGGATCCATGTGTTGTTCATGGGAAGAACACACATGTAACGACACTGGGTGTGGTTCATGATATGGTCTGTGAGAAGAACACACATGCAATGACTCTAGTTGTGGTTTGTGAAAAGAGCACACATGCGATGACTCTAGCTGTGGTTCATGGGAAGAGCAGACATACAATGACACTGGTGGATCCATGTGTGGTTCATGGGAAGAACACACACGCAACGACACCGGTGGATCCATGTGTGGTCTGTGGGAAGGACACACATGCAATGACACTGGTGGATCCATGTGTGGTTCATGGGAAGAACACACATGCAATGACACAGGTGATATGTGGTCCGTGAGAAGAACACACATGCAATGACTCTAGCTGTGGTTAATGAAAATAGCACACATGCAATGACACCGGTGGATCCATGTGTGGTTCATGGGAAGAACACACATGCAATGACACTGGGTGTGGTTCATTATATGGTCTGTGAGAAGAACACACATGCAATGACACTGGTGGATCCATGTGTCATCTGTGAGAAGAACACACATGCAAATACACTGGGTGTGGTTCATGATATGGTTTGTGAGAAGAACACACGTGCAATGACACTGGTGGATCCATGTGTGGTCTTGGGAAGAACACACATGCAATGACACTGGTGATATGTGGTCTATGAGCAGAACACACATCCAATGACTCTAGTTGTGGTTCATGAAAAGAGCAGACATGCAATGACACTGGTGGATCCATGTGTGGTTCATGGGAAGAACACACATGCAATGACACTGGTGGATCCATGTGTGGTCTGTGGGAAGAACACACATGCAATGACACTGGTGGATCCATGTGTGGTTCATGGGAAGAACACACATGCAATGACACTGGGTGTGCTTCATGATATGGTTTGTGAGAAGAACACACATGGAATGACACTGGGTGTGGGTCATGATATGGTTTGTGAGAAGAACACACATGCAATGACACTGGTGGATCCATGTGTGGTCTTTGGGAAGAACACACATGCAATGACACTAGTCATATGTGGTCTGTGAGAAGAACACACATCCAATGACTCTAGCTGTGGTTCATGAAAAGAGCAGACATGCAATGACACTGGTGGATCCATGTGTGGTTCATGGGAAGAACACACATGCGATGACACTGGGTGGATCCATGTGTGGTTTGTGAGAAGAACACACATGCAATGACACCGGTGGATCCGTGTGTGGTTCATGGGAAGAACACACATGCAATTACTCTGGTGATATGTGGTTTGTGAAAAGAGCAGACATGCAATGACTCTAGTTGTGGTTAATGAGAAGAGCAGACATGCAATGACACCGGTGGATCCATGTGTGGTTTGTGAGAAGAACACACATGCAATGACACTGGGTGTGGTTCATGATATGGTTTGTAAGAAGAACACACATGCAATGACTCTAGCTGTGGTTTGTGAAAAGAGCACGCATGCGATGACTCTAGCTGTGGTTCATGGGAAAAGCAGACATACAATGACACCGGTGGATCCATGTGTGGTTCATGGGAAGAACACACATGCAATGACACTGGTGTTCCATGTGTGGTCTGTGGGAAGAACACACATGCAATGATGTTGGTGGATCCATGTGTGGTCTTTGGGAAGAACACACATGCAATCACTCCGGTGATATGTGGTTTGTAAGAAGAACACACATGCAATGACTCTAGCTGTGGTTAATGAAAAGGGCAGACATGCAATGACACCGGTGGATCCATGTGTGGTTGATGGGAAGAACACACATGCAATGACACTGGGTGTGGTTCATGATATGGTTTATGAGAACAACACACATGCAATGCCACTGGTGGATCCATGTGTGGTCTGTGAGAAGAACACACATGCAATGACACAGGTGATATGTGGTCTGTGAGAAGAACACACATGCAATGACTCTGGTGATATGTGGTTTGTGAAAAGTGCACACATGCAATGACTCTAGCTGTGGTTAATGAAAAGAGAAGACATGCAATGACACCGGTGGATCCATGTGGGGTTAATGAGAAGAACACACATGCGATGACACTAGGTGTGGTTCATGGGAAAAACACACATGCAATGACTCTGGTGATATGTGGTTTGTGAAAAGAACAGACATGCAATGACTCTAGCTGTGGTTAATGAGAAGAGCAGACATGCAATGACACCGGTGGATCCATGTGTGGTTTGTGGGAAGAACACACATGCACTGGCACTGGTCGATCCATGTGTGGTTCATGGGAAGAACACACATGCATAGACACCGGTGATACGTGGTATGTGAGAAGAACACACATGCAATGACTCTAGCTGTGGTTAATGAAAAGAGCATACATGCAATGACATTGGTGGATCCATGTGTGGTTCATGGGAAGAACACACATGCAATGACACAGGGTGTGGTTCATGATATGGCTTGTGAGAAGAACACACATGCAATGACACTGGTGGATCCATGTGTGGTCTATGAGAAGAACACACATGCAATGACACTGGGTGTGGTTGATGATATGGTTTGTGAGAAGAGCACAGATGCAATGACACTAGTGGATCCATGTGTGGTCTTTGGGCAGAGCACACATGCAATGACACTGGTGATATGTGGTCTGTGAGAAGAACACACATCCAATGACTCTAGCTGTGGTTCATGAAAAGAGCAGACATGCAATGACACTGGTGGATCCATGTGTGGTTCATGGGAAGAACACACATGCGATGACACTGGGTGGATCCATGTGTGGGTTGTGAGAACAACACACATGCAATGACACCGGTGGATCCATGTGTGGTTCATGGGAAGAACACACGTGCAATGACTCTGATGATATGTGGTTTGTGAAAAGAATAGACATGCAATGACTCTAGCTGTGGTTAATGAGAAGAGCAGACATGCAATGACACCGGTGGATCCATGTGTGGTTTGTGAGAAGAACACACATGCAATGACACTAGGTGTGGTTCATGATATGGTTTGTAAGAAGAACACACATACAATGACTCTAGATGTGGTTTGTGAAAAGAGCACGCATGCGATGACTCTAGTTGTGGTTCATGGGAAGAGCAGACATACAATGACACCGGTTGATCCATGTGTGGTTCATGGGAAGAATACATATGCAATGACTCTGGTGGATCCATGTGTGGTATGTGGGAAGAACACACATGCAATGACACTGGTGGATCCATGTGTGGTCTTTGGGAAGAACACACATGCAATGACTTCGGTGATATGTGGTTTGTGAGAAGAACACACATGCAATGACTGTAGTTGTGGTTAATGAAAAGAGCAGACATGCAATGACACTGGTGGATCCATGTGTGGTTCATGGGAAGAACACACATGCAATGACACTAGGTGTGGTTCATGATATGGTCTGTGAGAAGAACACACATGCAATGACACTGGTGGATCCATGTGTAGTCTGTGATAAGAACACACATGCAATGACACTGGGTGTGGTTCATGATATGGTTTGTGAGAAGAACACACATGTAATGACGCTGGTGGATCCATGTGTGGTCTTTGGGAAGAACACACATGCAATAACACTGGTGATATGTGGTCTGTGAGAAGAACACACATCCAATGACTCTAGCTGTGGTTCATGAAAAGAGCAGACATGCAATGACACTGGTGGATCCATGTGTGGTCTTTGGGTAGAACACACATGCAATGAAACGGGTGGATCCATGTGTGGTCTGTGGGAAGAACACATATGCAATGACACTGGTGGATCCATGTGTGGTTCATGGGAAGAACACACATGCAATGACACTGGGTGTGGTTCATGATATGGTTTGTGAGAAGAACACACATGCAATGACACTGGTGGATCCATGTGTGGTTGATGGAAGAACACACACGCAACGACACCGGTGGATCCATGTGTGGTCTGTGGGAAGAACACACATGCAATGACACTGGTGGATCCATGTGTGGTTCATGGGAAGAACACACATGCAATGACACAGGTGATATGTGGTCTGTGAGAAGAACACACATGCAATGACTCTAGCTGTGGTTAATGAAAAGAGCAGACATGCAATGACACCGGTGGATCCATGTGTGGTTCATGGGAAGAACACACATGCAATGACACTGGGTGTGGTTCATGATATGGTCTGTGAGAAGAACACACATGCAATGACACTGGTGGATCCATGTGTGGTCTGTGAGAAGAACACACATGCAATGACACTCGGTGTGGTTCATGATATGGTTTGTGAGAAGAACACACGTGCAATGACACCGATGGATCCATGTGTGGTTGATGGGAAGAACACACATGCAATGACACTGGGTGTGGTTCATGATATGGTCTGTGAGAAGAACACACATGCAATGACACTAGGTGTGGATCCATGTGTGGTCTGTGAGAAGAACACACATGCAATGACACAGGTGATATGTGGTCTGTGAGAAGAACACACATGCAATGACTCTGGTGATATGTGGTTTGTGAAAAGTGCACACATGCAATGACTCTAGTTGTGGTTAATGAAAAGAGCAGACATGCAATGACACCGGTGGATCCATGTGGGGTTAATGAGAACAACACACATGTAATGACACTTGGTGTGGTTCATGGGAAGAACACACATGCAATGACTCTGGTGATATGTGGCTTGTGAAAAGAACAGACATGCAATGACTCTAGCTGTGGTTAATGAGAAGAGCAGACATGCAATGACACCGGTGGATCCATGTGTGGTCTGTGGGAAGAACACACATGCAATGGCACTGGTGGATCCATGTGTGGCTCATGAGAAGAACACACATGCATAGACACCGGTGATACGTGGTTTGTGAGAAGAACACACATGCAATGACTTTAGCTGTGGTTAATGAAAAGAGCAGACATGCAATGACACTGGTGGATCCATGTATGGTTCATGGGAATAACACACATGAAACGACACTGGGTGTGGTTCATGATATGGTTTGTGAGAAGAACACACATGCAATGACACTGGTGGATCCATGTGTGGTCTATGAGAAGAACACACATGCAATGACACTGGGTGTGGTTCATGATATGGTTTGTGAGAAGAACACACATGCAATGACACTAGTGGATCCATGTGTGGTCTTTGGGAAGAACACACATGCAATGACACTGGTGATATGTGGTCTGTGAGAATAACACACATCCAATGACTCTAGCTGTGGTTCATGAAAAGAGCAGACATGCAATGACACTGGTGGATCCATGTGTGGTTCATGGGAAGAACACACATGCGATGACACTGGGTGGATCCATGTGTGGGTTGTGAGAAGAACACACATGCAATGACACCGGTGGATCCATGTGTGGTTCATGGGAAGAACACACGTGAAATGACTCTGGTGATATGTGGTTTGTGAAAAGAACAGACATGCAATGACTCTAGCTGTGGTTAATGAGAAGAGCAGACATGCAATGACACCGGTGGATCCATGTGTGGTTTGTGAGAAGAACACACATGCAATGACACTTGGTGTGGTTCATGATATGGTTTGTAAGAAGAACACACATCCAATGACTCTAGCTGTGGTTTGTGAAAAGGGCACGCATGCGATGACTCTAGCTGTGGTTCATGGGAAGAGCAGACATATAATGATACTGGTGGATCCATGTGTGGTTCATGGGAAGAACACATATGCAATGACACTGGTGGATCCATGTGTGGTATGTGGGAAGAACACACATGCAATGACACTGGTGGATCCATGTGTGGTCTTTGGGAAGAACACACATGCAATGACTTCGGTGATATGTGGTTTGTGAGAAGAACACACATGCAATGACTCTAGCTGTGGTTAATGAAAAGAGCAGACATGCAATGACACTTGTGGATCCATGTGTGGTTCATGGGAAGAACACACATGCAATGACACTGGGTGTGGTTCATGATATGGTCTGTGAGAAGAACACACATGCAATGACACTGGTGGATCCATGTGTAGTCTGTGATAAGAACACACATGCAATGACACTGGGTGTGGTTCATGATATGGTTTGTGAGAAGAACACACATGTAATGACGCTGGTGGATCCATGTGTGGTCTTTGGGAAGAACACACATGCAATAACACTGGTGATATGTGGTCTGTGAGAAGAACACACATCCAATGACTCTAGCTGTGGTTCATGAAAAGAGCAGACATGCAATGACACTGGTGGATCCATGTGTGGTCTTTGGGTAGAACACACATGCAATGAAACGGGTGGATCCATGTGTGGTCTGTGGGAAGAACACATATGCAATGACACTGGTGGATCCATGTGTGGTTCATGGGAAGAACACACATGCAATGACACTGGGTGTGGTTCATGATATGGTTTGTGAGAAGAACACACATGCAATGACACTGGTGGATCCATGTGTGGTTGATGGAAGAACACACACGCAACGACACCGGTGGATCCATGTGTGGTCTGTGGGAAGAACACACATGCAATGACACTGGTGGATCCATGTGTGGTTCATGGGAAGAACACACATGCAATGACACAGGTGATATGTGGTCTGTGAGAAGAACACACATGCAATGACTCTAGCTGTGGTTAATGAAAAGAGCAGACATGCAATGACACCGGTGGATCCATGTGTGGTTCATGGGAAGAACACACATGCAATGACACTGGGTGTGGTTCATGATATGGTCTGTGAGAAGAACACACATGCAATGACACTGGTGGATCCATGTGTGGTCTGTGAGAAGAACACACATGCAATGACACTCGGTGTGGTTCATGATATGGTTTGTGAGAAGAACACACGTGCAATGACACCGATGGATCCATGTGTGGTTGATGGGAAGAACACACATGCAATGACACTGGGTGTGGTTCATGATATGGTCTGTGAGAAGAACACACATGCAATGACACTAGGTGTGGATCCATGTGTGGTCTGTGAGAAGAACACACATGCAATGACACAGGTGATATGTGGTCTGTGAGAAGAACACACATGCAATGACTCTGGTGATATGTGGTTTGTGAAAAGTGCACACATGCAATGACTCTAGTTGTGGTTAATGAAAAGAGCAGACATGCAATGACACCGGTGGATCCATGTGGGGTTAATGAGAACAACACACATGTAATGACACTTGGTGTGGTTCATGGGAAGAACACACATGCAATGACTCTGGTGATATGTGGCTTGTGAAAAGAACAGACATGCAATGACTCTAGCTGTGGTTAATGAGAAGAGCAGACATGCAATGACACCGGTGGATCCATGTGTGGTCTGTGGGAAGAACACACATGCAATGGCACTGGTGGATCCATGTGTGGCTCATGAGAAGAACACACATGCATAGACACCGGTGATACGTGGTTTGTGAGAAGAACACACATGCAATGACTTTAGCTGTGGTTAATGAAAAGAGCAGACATGCAATGACACTGGTGGATCCATGTATGGTTCATGGGAATAACACACATGAAACGACACTGGGTGTGGTTCATGATATGGTTTGTGAGAAGAACACACATGCAATGACACTGGTGGATCCATGTGTGGTCTATGAGAAGAACACACATGCAATGACACTGGGTGTGGTTCATGATATGGTTTGTGAGAAGAACACACATGCAATGACACTAGTGGATCCATGTGTGGTCTTTGGGAAGAACACACATGCAATGACACTGGTGATATGTGGTCTGTGAGAATAACACACATCCAATGACTCTAGCTGTGGTTCATGAAAAGAGCAGACATGCAATGACACTGGTGGATCCATGTGTGGTTCATGGGAAGAACACACATGCGATGACACTGGGTGGATCCATGTGTGGGTTGTGAGAAGAACACACATGCAATGACACCGGTGGATCCATGTGTGGTTCATGGGAAGAACACACATGAAATGACTCTGGTGATATGTGGTTTGTGAAAAGAACAGACATGCAATGACTCTAGCTGTGGTTAATGAGAAGAGCAGACATGCAATGACACCGGTGGATCCATGTGTGGTTTGTGAGAAGAACACACATGCAATGACACTTGGTGTGGTTCATGATATGGTTTGTAAGAAGAACACACATCCAATGACTCTAGCTGTGGTTTGTGAAAAGGGCACGCATGCGATGACTCTAGCTGTGGTTCATGGGAAGAGCAGACATATAATGATACTGGTGGATCCATGTGTGGTTCATGGGAAGAACACATATGCAATGACACTGGTGGATCCATGTGTGGTATGTGGGAAGAACACACATGCAATGACACTGGTGGATCCATGTGTGGTCTTTGGGAAGAACACACATGCAATGACTTCGGTGATATGTGGTTTGTGAGAAGAACACACATGCAATGACTCTAGCTGTGGTTAATGAAAAGAGCAGACATGCAATGACACTTGTGGATCCATGTGTGGTTCATGGGAAGAACACACATGCAATGACACTGGGTGTGGTTCATGATATGGTCTGTGAGAAGAACACACATGCAATGACACTGGTGGATCCATGTGTAGTCTGTGATAAGAACACACATGCAATGACACTGGGTGTGGTTCATGATATGGTTTGTGAGAAGAACACACATGTAATGACGCTGGTGGATCCATGTGTGGTCTTTGGGAAGAACACACATGCAATAACACTGGTGATATGTGGTCTGTGAGAAGAACACACATCCAATGACTCTAGCTGTGGTTCATGAAAAGAGCAGACATGCAATGACACTGGTGGATCCATGTGTGGTCTTTGGGTAGAACACACATGCAATGAAACGGGTGGATCCATGTGTGGTCTGTGGGAAGAACACATATGCAATGACACTGGTGGATCCATGTGTGGTTCATGGGAAGAACACACATGCAATGACACTGGGTGTGGTTCATGATATGGTTTGTGAGAAGAACACACATGCAATGACACTGGTGGATCCATGTGTGGTTGATGGAAGAACACACACGCAACGACACCGGTGGATCCATGTGTGGTCTGTGGGAAGAACACACATGCAATGACACTGGTGGATCCATGTGTGGTTCATGGGAAGAACACACATGCAATGACACAGGTGATATGTGGTCTGTGAGAAGAACACACATGCAATGACTCTAGCTGTGGTTAATGAAAAGAGCAGACATGCAATGACACCGGTGGATCCATGTGTGGTTCATGGGAAGAACACACATGCAATGACACTGGGTGTGGTTCATGATATGGTCTGTGAGAAGAACACACATGCAATGACACTGGTGGATCCATGTGTGGTCTGTGAGAAGAACACACATGCAATGACACTCGGTGTGGTTCATGATATGGTTTGTGAGAAGAACACACGTGCAATGACACCGATGGATCCATGTGTGGTTGATGGGAAGAACACACATGCAATGACACTGGGTGTGGTTCATGATATGGTCTGTGAGAAGAACACACATGCAATGACACTAGGTGTGGATCCATGTGTGGTCTGTGAGAAGAACACACATGCAATGACACAGGTGATATGTGGTCTGTGAGAAGAACACACATGCAATGACTCTGGTGATATGTGGTTTGTGAAAAGTGCACACATGCAATGACTCTAGTTGTGGTTAATGAAAAGAGCAGACATGCAATGACACCGGTGGATCCATGTGGGGTTAATGAGAACAACACACATGTAATGACACTTGGTGTGGTTCATGGGAAGAACACACATGCAATGACTCTGGTGATATGTGGCTTGTGAAAAGAACAGACATGCAATGACTCTAGCTGTGGTTAATGAGAAGAGCAGACATGCAATGACACCGGTGGATCCATGTGTGGTCTGTGGGAAGAACACACATGCAATGGCACTGGTGGATCCATGTGTGGCTCATGAGAAGAACACACATGCATAGACACCGGTGATACGTGGTTTGTGAGAAGAACACACATGCAATGACTTTAGCTGTGGTTAATGAAAAGAGCAGACATGCAATGACACTGGTGGATCCATGTATGGTTCATGGGAATAACACACATGAAACGACACTGGGTGTGGTTCATGATATGGTTTGTGAGAAGAACACACATGCAATGACACTGGTGGATCCATGTGTGGTCTATGAGAAGAACACACATGCAATGACACTGGGTGTGGTTCATGATATGGTTTGTGAGAAGAACACACATGCAATGACACTAGTGGATCCATGTGTGGTCTTTGGGAAGAACACACATGCAATGACACTGGTGATATGTGGTCTGTGAGAATAACACACATCCAATGACTCTAGCTGTGGTTCATGAAAAGAGCAGACATGCAATGACACTGGTGGATCCATGTGTGGTTCATGGGAAGAACACACATGCGATGACACTGGGTGGATCCATGTGTGGGTTGTGAGAAGAACACACATGCAATGACACCGGTGGATCCATGTGTGGTTCATGGGAAGAACACACATGAAATGACTCTGGTGATATGTGGTTTGTGAAAAGAACAGACATGCAATGACTCTAGCTGTGGTTAATGAGAAGAGCAGACATGCAATGACACCGGTGGATCCATGTGTGGTTTGTGAGAAGAACACACATGCAATGACACTTGGTGTGGTTCATGATATGGTTTGTAAGAAGAACACACATCCAATGACTCTAGCTGTGGTTTGTGAAAAGGGCACGCATGCGATGACTCTAGCTGTGGTTCATGGGAAGAGCAGACATATAATGATACTGGTGGATCCATGTGTGGTTCATGGGAAGAACACATATGCAATGACACTGGTGGATCCATGTGTGGTATGTGGGAAGAACACACATGCAATGACACTGGTGGATCCATGTGTGGTCTTTGGGAAGAACACACATGCAATGACTTCGGTGATATGTGGTTTGTGAGAAGAACACACATGCAATGACTCTAGCTGTGGTTAATGAAAAGAGCAGACATGCAATGACACTTGTGGATCCATGTGTGGTTCATGGGAAGAACACACATGCAATGACACTAGGTGTGGTTCATGATATGGTCTGTGAGAAGAACACACATCCAATGACTCTAGCTGTGGTTCATGAAAAGAGCAGACATGCAATGACACTGGTGGATCCATGTGTGGTCTTTGGGAAGAACACACATGCAATGAAACGGGTGGATCCATGTGTGGTCTGTGGGAAGAACACACATGCAATGACACTGGTGGATCCATGTGTGGTTCATGGGAAGAACACACATGCAATGACACTGGGTGTGGTTCATGATATGGTTTGTGAGAAGAACACACATGCAATGACACTGGTGGATCCATGTGTGGTTGATGGGAAGAACACACACGCAACGACACCGGTGGATCCATGTGTGGTCTGTGGGAAGAACACACATGCAATGACACTGGTGGATCCATGTGTGGTTCATGGGAAGAACACACATGCAATGAAACAGGTGATATGTGGTCTGTGAGAAGAACACACATGCAATGACTCTAGATGTGGTTAGTGAAAAGAGCAGACATGCAATCACACCGGTGGATCCATGTGTTGTTCATGGGAAGAACACACATGCAATGACACTGGGAGTGGTTCATGATATGGTCTGTGAGAAGAACACACATGCAATGAGACTGGTGGATCCATGTGTGGTCTGTGAGAAGAACACACATGCAATGACACTCGGTGTGGTTCATGATATGGTTTGTGAGAAGAACACACGTGCAATGACACCGGTGGATCCATGTGTGGTTGATGGGAAGAACACACATGCAATGACACTGGGTGTGGTTCATGATATGGTCTGTGAGAAGAACACACATGCAATGACACTAGGTGTGGATCCATGTGTGGTCTGTGAGAAGAACACACATGCAATGAAACAGGTGATATGTGGTCTGTGAGAAGAACACACATGCAATGACTCTGGTGATATGTGGTTTGTGAAAAGTGCACACATGCAATGACTCTAGTTGTGGTTAATGAAAAGAGCAGACATGCAATGACACCGGTGGATCCATGTGGGGTTAATGAGAAAAACACACATGCAATGACACTGGGTGTGGTTCATGGGACGAACACACATGCAATGACTCTGGTGATATGTGGCTTGTGAAAAGGACAGACATGCAATGACTCTAGCTATAGTTAATGAGAAGAGCTGACATGCAATGACACCGGTGGATCCATGTGTGGTCTGTGGGAAGAACACACATGCAATGGCACTGGTGGATCCATGTGTGGCTCATGAGAAGAACACACATGCATAGACACCGGTGATACGTGGTTTGTGAGAAGAACACACATGCAATGACTTTAGCTGTGGTTAATGAAAAGAGCAGATATGCAATGACACTGGTGGATCCATGTGTGGTTCATGGGAAGAACACACGTGCAATGACACTGGGTGTGGTTCATGATATGGTTTGTGAGAAGAACACACATGCAATGACACTGGTGGATCCATGTGTGGTGTATGAGAAGAACACACATGCAATGACACTGGTGTGGTTCATGATATGGTTTGTGAGAAGAACACACATGCAATGACACTGGTGGATCCATGTGTGGTCTTTGGCAATAACACACATGCAATGACACTGGTGATATGTGGTCTGTGAGAAGAACACACATCCAATGACTCTAGCTGTGGTTCATGAAAAGAGCAGACATGCAATGACACTGGTGGATCCATGTGTGGTTCATGGGAAGAACACACATGCGATGACACTGGGTGGATCCATGTGTGGGTTGTGAGAAGAACACACATGCAATGACACCGGTGGATCCATGTGTGGTTCATGGGAAGAACACACATGCAATGACTCTGGTGATATGTGGTTTGTGAAAAGAACAGACATGCAATGACTCTAGCTGTGGTTAATGAGAAGAGCAGACATGCAATGACACCCGTGGATCCATGTGTGGTTTGTGAGAAGAACACACATGCAATGACACTGGGTGTGGTTCATGATATGGTTTGTAAGAAGAACACACATGCAATGACTCTAGCTGTGGTTTGTGAAAAGGGCACGCATGCGATGACTCTAGCTGTGGTTCATGGGAAGAGCAGACATATAATGATACCGGTGGATCCATGTGTGGTTCATGGGAAGAACACATATGCAATGACACTGGTGGATCCATGTGTGGTATGTGGGAAGAACACACATGCAATGACACTGGTGGATCCATGTGTGGTCTTTGGGAAGAACACACATGCAATGACTTCGATGATATGTGGTTTGTGAGAAGAACACACATGCAATGACTCTAGCTGTGGTTAATGAAAAGAGCAGACATGCAATGACACTGGTGGATCCATGTGTGGTTCATGGGAAGAACACACATGCAATGACACTAGGTCTGGTTCATGATATGGTCTGTGAGAAGAACACACATCCAATGACTCTAGCTGTGGTTCATGAAAAGAGCAGACATGCAATGACACTGGTGGATCCATGTGTGGTCTTTGGGAAGAACACACATGCAATGACACTGGGTGTGGTTCATGATATGGTTTGTGAGAAGAACACACATGCAATGACACTGGTGGATCCATGTGTGGTCTTTGGGAAGAACACACATGCAATAACACTGGTGATATGTGGTCTGTGAGAAGAACACACATCCAATGACTCTAGCTGTGGTTAATGAGAAGAGCAGACATGCAATGACACTGGTGGATCCATGTGTGGTCCACGGGAAGAACACACATGCAATGACACTGGTGGATCCATGTGTGGTCCGTCGGAAGAACACACATGCAAGGACACTGGTGGATCCATGTGTGGTTCATGGGAAGAACACACATGCAATGACACTGGGTGTGGTTCATGATATGGTTTGTGAGAAGAACACACATGCAATGACACTGGTGGATCCATGTGTGGTTCATGGGAAGAACACACACGCAACGACACCGGTGGATCCATGTGTGGTCTGTGGGAAGAACACACATGCAATGACACTGGTGGATCCATGTGTGGTTCATGGGAAGACCACACATGCAATGACACAGGTGATATGTGGTCCGTGAGAAGAACACACATGCAATGACTCTAGCTGTGGTTAATGAAAAGAGCAGACATGCAATGACACCGGTGGATCCATGTGTGGTTCATGGGAAGAACACACATGCAATAACACTGGGTGTGGTTCATGATATGGTCTCTGAGAAGAACACACATGCAATCACACTTGTGGATCCATGTGTGGTCTGTGAGAAGAACACACATGCAATGACACTGGGTGTGGTTCATGATATGGTTTGTGAGAAGAACACACGTGCAATGACAACGGTGGATCCATGTGTGGTTGATGGGAAGAACACACATGCAATGACACTGGGTGTGGTTCATGATATGGTCTGTGAGAAGAACACACATGCAATGCCACTGGTGGATCCATGTGTGGTCTGTGAGAAGAACACACATGCAATGACACAGGTGATATGTGGTCTATGAGAAGAACACACATGCAATGACTCTAGTGATATGTGGTTTGTGAAAAGTGCACACATGCAATGACTCTAGCTGTGGTTAATGAAAAGAGCAGACATGCAATGACACCGGTGGATCCATGTGGGTTTAATGAGAAGAACACACATGCAATGACACTTGGTGTGGTTCATGGGAAGAACACACATGCAATGACTCTGGTGATATGTGGTTTGTGAAAAGAACAGACATGCAATGACTCTAGCTATGGTTAATGAGAAGAGCAGACATGCAATGACACCGGTGGATCCATGTGTGGTCTGTGGGAAGAACACACATGCAATATCACTGGTGGATCCATGTGTGGTTCATGAGAAGAACACACATGCATAGACACCGGTGATACGTGGTTTGTGAGAAGAACACACATGCAATGACTCTAGCTGTGGTTAATGAAAAGAGTAGACATGCAATGACACTGGTGGATCCATGTGTGGTTCATGGGAAGAACACACATGCAATGACACTGGGTGTAGTTCATGATATGGTTTGTGAGAAGAACACACATGCAATGACACTGGTGGATCCATGTGTGGTCTATGAGAAGAACACACATGCAATGACACTGGGTGTGGTTCATGATATGGTTTGTGAGAAGAACACACATGCAATGACACTGGTGGATCCATGTGTGGTCTTTGGGAAGAACACACATGCAATGACACTGGTGATATGTGGTCTGTGAGAAGAACACACATCCAATGACTCTAGCTATGGTTCATGAAACGAGCAGACATGCAATGACACTGGTGGATCCATGTGTGGTTCATGGGAAGAACACACATGCAATGACACTGGTGGATCCATGTGTGGTCTGTGGGAAGAACACACATGCAATGACTCTGGTGATATGTGGTTTGTGAAAAGAACAGACATGCAATGACTCTAGCTGTGGTTAATGAGAAGAGCAGACATGCAATGACACCGGTGGATCCATGTGTGGTTTGGGAGAAGAACACACATGCAATGACACTGGGTGTGGTTCATGATATGGTTTGTAAGAAGAACACACATGCAATGACTCTAGCTGTGGTTTGTGAAAAGAGCACGCATGCGATGACTCTAGCTGTGGTTCATGGGAAGAGCAGACATATAATGATACCGGTGGATCCATGTGTGGTTCATGGGAAGAACACATATGCAATGACACTGGTGGATCCATGTGTGGTATGTGGGAAGAACACACATGCAATGACACTGGTGGATCCATGTGTGGTATGTGGGAAGAACACACATGCAATGACACTGGTGGATCCATGTGTGGTCTTTGGGAAGAACACAGATGCAATGACTTCGGTGATATGTGGTTTGTGAGAAGAACACACATGCAATGACTCTACCTGTGGTTAATGAAAAGATCAGACATGCAATGACACTGGTGGATCCATGTGTGGTTCATGGGAAGAACACACATGCAATGACACTAGGTGTGGTTCATGATATGGTCTGTGAGAAGAACACACATGCAATGACACTGGTGGATCCATGTGTAGTCTGTTAGAAGAACACACATGCAATGACACTAGGTGTGGTTCATGATATGGTCTGTGAGAAGAACACACATGCAATGACACTGGTGGATCCATGTGTGGTCTTTGGGAAGAACACACATGCAATGACTCTAGTGATATGTGGTTTGTGAAAAGAACATACATGCAATGACTCTAGCTGTGGTTAATGAGAAGAGCAGACATGCAATGACACCGGTGGATCCATGTGTGGTTTGTAAGAAGAACACAGATGCAATGACACTGGGTGTGGTTCATGATATGGTTTTTTAGAAGAACACACATCCAATGACTCTAGCTGTGGTTCATGAAAAGAGCACGCATGCGATGACTCTAGCTATGGTTCATGGGAAGAGCAGACATACAATGACACCGGTGGATCCATGTGTGGTTCATGGGAAGAACACACATGCAATGACACCGGTGGATCCATGTGGCATCCCGCAAAAACCACTACTAGAAAATCGTTGTGTTTTTGTGCCTTGCATCATCATGACCACATGCTCATGTCATCATGCCACCTTACATTTGAGCATCGTCATCATCATGCATCTGTTTGTCTAAAACTATTTTCGAAAAGCCTGGTTCTGTTTTCTGAACGCCCCGTATTTTATTCAAACTATAAACACCAGTCTCTGGATTATTTTGTTTTGTCTAAAACGGTTTACAAAAGCCCCGTTTTAAATAAACAAAATTTATATTATTTTTGTAGGAGGCAGCGAGCCAGGCCCGAAAGCCCAGCCGGCCACCTCCAAATAAAACCCTAGCCTAACCCTATCCTAACCAACTCCCTCCTTTTCCTTCCTGCCTCGCGCCTGCCTTCTTTCCCGCCCAGCCGCACACCACCCCGCGCGCAGTGACCCAACCCCTGCCGCCACCGGGGGTGCTCTCCACCTCACTCCCTCCAACCCCTGTGCACCACCTCAGCCCACCTGTACCACTCCCCATCTACCTGGCCCCTGCCCTGTCCAAACCCATGTGACACACACGCACGCACACACGCCGCATCACCCCACCAACCCCGCGCGAGCCCCACCCACCCAACGATGGACAGACCACCCCGGTCCCCGCGCCGTGGCCCCACCACTCCGTGTCCCCTCCACGCGACCCCCATCTCCCTCGATCCCCAACCCGTCTCCTCTCTCCTCCCCACTCGTTGTACCCCGCCGCCTCTTCCGGCGACCTCGCCGCCAGCTCCGGTCTCCCCCTCCTCTAGCACTTCCCGAGCACCTCCCCTTCCCCTTCGCGGCAGGTCGTCGCCGCCTCCCTCGCCGGCCACCACCTCGCCTGATGCCCTGCAGGCGCGTCTCCGTCGCCGTCCTTGACTGCCGCCACCGGCCCGAGCTACCTCATCGCCGGCCCTCGTCCCTCGCCTCTCTCCTCCGTCAACCGCCCTCCTTCCCCGTCATGGCGCTGCCGCAACGACTTGGTCCCCGTCATCTGTCCCTGCATCGAGCCTGCCGCCGCCTGCGTGTCCTCCTCCTCGCCCGGCGTGGCTCCGCTTCCTCCGTGCCGCTCGGATGGTGCAGTCCTGCAAGCCACTGCCGAACCACGTGGCTCCCTCTCCTCCGAGCCGTTGCCCTGCTGGTGCCTCGCCCGTGTTCTCTCTTCCGCGGCGGTGCCCTGGAGCCTGTTGTCGCCGTCAGTCTCGCGTCGGGCTTGGTCTCCTCCGTTTCTGCGCTACGTGCAAGCTCTTTTGCTAGGACCCCGACCCTGTCACCGCTTGTCTCTGTTCGGACAAGTCTGTTTTGACCCTGCGCTGTTGTAGTACCCTGGGTGCCGATGTTTGCGTCTGTGGGTGTTTTGTTGTTCTGTTGCTTCCATGATCTGTAGTGGGATGCGAAGTTTCCATGGGGTCGGTCTCTGCCCGAGACCGGAACATGAACAATATCTCGTGCGAGGTTAATATGCCAAGACCATCTTCTCGACAAGATCTTCCCTGATTTGAGGCCATGCCTCACACGCCAAGATCTGATGCCGTTCCGTCGACCCGACGCCTTTCTTCCTCTCGGCCCTCAAGTACTCCATCATGGATCCGATGCCGAGGACTCCTACCCGGAGCGACAAGATCGCCACATGTACGCCAAGTTGGCCGAGACCGTGAAGATATCTCTTTCATGGGACTAGTGAAGTCGGATACGCCAAGTACTTCCTCGAGGACGCCAAGTTCTTCACCCCGAACGCCAAGACCGACCCGATACGAGGACCCGTCAAGATCTTCGTGACGACAAGAGTGACATCGACCAGGGCGAATCCGATGCGCCCCGACGCCAAACCAAGTCCTTCTTCCCGGAACGCCAAGCTCTCCTTCCGTTGTCCAAAAACGATCCCCGTCGAACCCTGCCGAACCCCGAAACCCCGGAACCCAAGATCTGCCGAACCTAGATGTGTGAACCTTTTCCAAGCCCCTATTTTATAAATGCTATATATAAAACCTATTGCATAATAATTGTTCATCTCGCATGCATATCATAAGCATGCCGGATCTTCTGCCGTAGTATTAAATATTGCATCCGGTGTTTCTTCTAGTGTTTGCTTCTTCGCGGATTAGGCCAATGAGTTGATGCGAGTACCGACAAGTTCTCTAAATATGATCCTTCGGCAGTGTTTTCCTAGGCGAGCATCCCTTCCCCTTCTACCTATTTTTTATTTATAGTCTTTATTTCCTCCTGTTGATCTATTGCTATCCGTGTCGCGATGCTTTAGTTTCCTTGCACCAGTTATATCCTGTGCAACCTCTATATTGCCATGGACACCTCCTAATACCTATTGTTTGGTAGATAGCTGGCCTTGCGAGTCGTAGTTGCTTGCTCAGGTGCGATCTCGTGTTGTCGAGTACCACAGTTGTTGGAATGCTGGGAGATGTTTATGGTGGAGATGCTTAATGGTGGAGATGATCATGTCTTTAGTAACAACTATTAAATTGCTAGATATAACTAATGCAGAGGCATCGGTGGGCAATAGATGTTATTTGGTTCTTCCACGCTCACTTGTGTCCCGTAGGGCCCCGAGTACTTGATACCTGTTTCTTGATTTTTCGCACTATCCACATCCGGGAGGCCTTATGGACCCCCCTGGGCCAGAGCTTGATTCATTTCTATTTCTTGGGGCCACAAACTAGTTTGGGGCTTTATTACTATCCTGTACTTATGCCATGCTTTACTGCTTTATTTACGATTGTGCGTGGAGCACCTGTACTGTTTAGGACCGTGACACGTTTTCGCTGTATCGACAAGCCCAGTCACACTTTCGGGTTCCCAGTCGTTTACCGCCGTCCACACAAACCCTGGGTCCATTCCGGAGCCGGCCAACTTCGTTGCGGGTAGCTTAGTGGGGTGGCCCCCTGAAATATTTTATGAATCCTGTGATCGCTTTGTCGTGAAAGCCTCATTGGGTTTTGAGTTGGTTTTTCCGAGGTTGATCTAGTGTGTGTTGCTATTTGTGCATCCCTGCAGGGTAAAACTTTCTGAAAGCCGTGTCTGCGGTTATGGACGACTTGGAGCACATTATCTCGATCATAGACAAGCATAACTAAAGTAGTGCTATAAATTTGACTTAATATGTGACTAGTAATCAGCTTCACTATAATGGAATGGATAATAAAAGTGCCAACAACTGGTGGATCTGGGGTTGTTTTGTGACATGCTGTACCTGCCTAGTAAGTATTGCAACTTCAACGGAATGTGATAAAAGTGCCAACAACTGCTGGGTTTTTGGGATTCCTCGGGACAATTATATCTGACTAGTAAATGTTCCAACTACCACGGAATGTTAATTAAAACTGCCCACTACTTATGCTTCAGGATGACTCATGCTATCTATATCTGATTAGTAAGTGCTGCAACTATAACGGAAAGAGTAAAATTGCCAACTGTGTGAGTTCCTCGGTCCGACTTCCTTGTTTGGTCTCGAGGGGGAAATACCAGGATGGGTTTGTTTGGTGTTAGCTTTAGGTTGGATACGCATAGGTCTTTCTTATCCCTCTCTGATAACCGCCAGTTGTATCGAGTCTCTACAGGTTGTTTATTGCTGCTGCGCTACCGCTTCAGTCCACCAAACCTATGTAGGCGAGAGCCGCCGAATTCTAGCCTCGCCGTGTACTGGCCTCAGTACTGAGGCTCCTCTTTTTCCTTTGCCCTTTGTCGGCACCCCTTTTGTTTTAGCAGGTTTGAGATCGACGTCGTTAGCAGGGTTACCCTTCCGGCTTGGCCTGGGCAGGGTTATGGACGCCATTGGTTATTCTTCAGGGCTCTTAGCCCCATTTGCACCTTGTCCGTACTCAGATGCTGTATCGTTTTCAAGGTGATTTGGATCTTTGTAGTGTATATCTATATTCTTGACTCTTGGAGTCGTGCTGTATATATATATCTATTCTGTGGGTCCCATCGAGGACTGTTGTGTAATGGTATTACTTTGTTTTTCCACCCGCACGAAAGTGCCTGGTGGGCGTCCTTGAATCGTTTCTATGCGGGTTTGGCGGAAAGGGCTAAAACTTGCATAGGGCCGATTCGAGGGTGTTACAATCCATGTGTGGTCTGTGGGAAGAACACACATGCAATGACACCGGTGGATCCATGTGTGGTCTTTGGGAAGAACACACATGGAATGACACAGGTGATATGTGGTTTGTGAGAAGAGCACACATGCAATGATTCTGGTGATATGTGGTTTGTGAAAAGTGCAGACATGCAATGACTCTAGCTGTGGTTAATGAAAAGAGCAGACATGCAATGACACCGGTGGATCCATGTGGGGTTAATGAGAAGAACACACATCCAATGACACTAGGTGTGGTTCATGGGAAGAACACACATGCAATGACTCTGGTGATATGTGGTTTGTGAAAAGAACAGACATGCAATAACTCTAAATGTGGTTAATGAGAAGAGAAAACATGCAATGACACCGGTGGATCCATGTGTGGTTTGTGGGAAGAACACACATGCAATGATACTGGTGGATCCATGTGTGGTTCGATGGAAGAAAACACATGCATAGACACCGGTGATACGTGGTTTGTGAGAAGAACACACATGCAATGACTCTAGTTGTGGTTAATGAAAAGAGCAGACATGCAATGACACTGGTGGATCCATGTGTGGTTCATGGGAAGAACACCCATGCAATGTCACTGGGTGTGATTCATGATATGGTTTGTGAGAAGAACACACATGCAATGACACTGGTGGATCCATGTGTGGTCTGTGAGAAGAACACACATGCAATGACACTGGGTGTGGTTCATGATATGGTTTTTGAGAAGAACACACATGCAATGACACTGGTGGATCCATGTGTGGTGTTTGGGAAGAACACACATGCAATGACACTGGTGATATGTGGTCTGTGAGAAGAACACACATCTAATGACTCTAGTTGTGGTTCATGAAAAGAGAAGACATGCAATGACACTGGTGGATCCATGTGTGGTTCATGGGAAGAACACATATGCGATGACACTGGGTGGATCTATGTGTGGTTCGTGAGAAGAACACACTTGCAATGACACCGGTGGATCCATGTGTGGTTCATGGGAAGAACACACATGCAATGACTCTGGTGATATGTGGTTTGTGAAAAGAACAGACATGCAATGACTCTAGCTGTGGTTAATGAGAAGAGCAGACATGCAATGACACCGGTGGATCCATGCGTGGTTTGTGAGAAGAACACACCTGCAATGACACTGGGTGTGGTTCATGATATGGTTTGTAAGAAGAAAACACATGCAATGACTCTAGCTGTGGTTTGTGAAAAGAGCACGCATGCGATGACTCTAGTTGTGGTTCATGGGAAGAGCAGACATACAATGACACTGGTGGATCCATGTGTGGTTCATGGGAAGAACACACATGCAATGACACTGGTGGATCCATGTGTGGTCTGTGGGAAGAACACACATGCAATGACACTGGGTGTGGTTCATGATATGGTTTGTGAGAAGAACACACATGCAATGACACTGGTGGATCCATGTGTGGTCTTTGGGAAGAACACACATGCAATGACCCTTGGTGTGGTTCATGATATGGTTTGTGATAAGAACACACATGCAATGACACTGGTGGATTCATGTGTGGTCTTGGGAAGAACACACATGCAATGACACTGGTGATATGTGGTCTGTGAGAATAACACACATCCAATGACTCTAGCTGTGGTTCATGAAAAGAGCAGACATGCAATGACACTGGTGGATCCATGTGTGGTCCATGTGAAGAACACACATGCAATGACACTGGAGGATCCATGTGTGGTCTGTGGGAAGAACACACATGCAATGACTCTAGCTGTGGTTCATGAAAAGAGCAGACATGTGATGACACTGGTGGATCCATGTGTGGTTTGTGAGAAGAACACACATGCAATTACACCGGTGGATCCATGTGTGGTCTGTGAGAAGAACACACATGCAATGACACTAGTGATATGTGGTTTGTGAGAAGAACACACTCCAATGACTCTAGTGGATCCTTACGTGGTTTATGAGTGGTTTATGAGAAGAACACACATCCAATGAACTCTTGTGGATCTATCTTGGCATAATTTGATGTATGCCACGATGTATTCCATTGTGCAAGACACTCACTTTCCATTTTTATACTACTCAGTATCGCCCTTGGTTTTATGTGGTAATACTCAGTTTTGCCCCCCACCTCTCTATCTTTCGTAGAAGCACAAATCAGTGCGCACCCTGTCTGCTACTCCCTGATTGGTTATCACAGTTGTCACGCGGATCGTGCGCACCAACCATTGATTCTGTGCGATCCAACGATGATCGTTGCACACGTCGTGCCCTTCATGGTACAGCGTGAGACAGCACGGACGTCTCCCTCAGCGAGACTTCTACAAGAAGGAACACGATGCCGTCCATGGAAAAAGTCATCGAGCGGTCATGTCATGTTTAATCAAGTCTGGAAATCCTACTACTGCTACTACTATGGCACAACGCATGCGTCATCGAGTGCACGGTCGTCGATGGACAGCTGCAATTTATTGCCACTTGATTTTAATAAGACATATCCCATTTTTTATGCAGCGGCTCTCAATCGCCAATTTTAGGGCCGTGTCAAACTTCGTACATAGAAATTGTATGTGCGCCCTTTGCATGCGGCTCAATACAGAACTTCCATGCATGGCTCGGGAAAAAACGTGATGTACCGTGCGCGTGTCGCGGTGCACGGTGCAGTCGACTGCACGGCGCGTTGCACAGTGGTGCAACGAAACGTGCCTTGCTTCTATCCACCTTAGCTACAGAGCCCCTCTCCGCACACCCACTCCCACTCTCGCTCACTGTCCCCACACAACCCTCTCCACTGTCCCACCAGCATCCGCAAACTCCCGAGAATACCCCGTCCACACCGGTGATGGCCGAGGAGGATAAGGTGGCCATCGTCGCCTCCATGGCCGCCGGCGAGGAGGCCCCCGTCTCCTCACCGGTCCCCCTCGACGCGTTGAAAGCAGCCGATGTCCCTGTCCAGGCCCCGGTGGAGGCATCGATGGCAGCGGCCGTTCCCGTCCAGGCCCCCGTCCCAACTACCGACGGAGCCATCGAAGAGGAGGCCCCCGCCTGTCACAAGCAGATCACGCACTTCTTGGGCACCTACGATCCAGATAAGTACATCGCTCCGCTGAACCCCTACGACACCGGCATCGACGACCTATGGTTGGAGGTAACTTGGGTTTGCTCCCCTCCCCTGGTTCTTCTACCATTTGTTAGAAATAATGGGCTAATCTATTTAAAATTTAGCTGGTATTGTCATGTTTAATATTCTGGAATTAATCATGGAAATCGTGCCTAATTATACAACATCGTTCCCATCGTTGGATGCTAGATCTTGGTTTATTAGGATTCGCTTGTTCGCATTTCGATTGCTCGATCTTCTTACACCATCTACTCCCCCATTTTCCCTTTCTTCCAATAGGTTTCCGGCAGCGATGTCTGCAGCGATGATGACTCCATTCACACCAAGGCTCGTCAGGTGCTGAGGAGGCTGTGGGCCGGCAAGTACGACGGCTTCCTCAGGGACCCTACAACTGCTCCTTCCGCAAGGGGGCGTCTACTTCTTGACGAGTCGCGCCGGCAGCGGAACCGTCTTGAACACCTTACTGAAGCATGCAGAGGCCATGGGCTCCGGCATCCACAAAAGCGGCAAGCCTGAGCCCATGAACATCAACACCTACATCGCTGAACACCGTGCTCTCTGCATTCACCTTCGAAACCTCCAGCAGGTGGCCATCAAAGAGGGTCGCATGCCTCCAATCAGGCCCAAGGCCCCCAAGTCCAAGAAACTGGGCAACAAGAAGTGGCGGAAGCACCAGAGGAGATGTCGGAGGTGCAGGCGCTTGCAGGATGTGCCTGCAGCTGCCCCTGCTGCCCAGCAGCTCCTTTCTAGCTATATCCTATTTCTGGCTGAATGCATCGAACCTTGTTAAGCAACCTACTTTCTATCGCTATATCCTATTTAGCTACACATAACTATATATACATTTGTTTTGTTTTCTAAATGAATGTATTCTGCCTGGTGTGATTTGCTGCTCTAGATTTGCTACTTGTTCGGAGGCAAAAAGAGGTCCAAAAGGGAACGAAATATCGAAGTGAGAATCTTCTCTAGATTTGCTACCAATTTGGGCAAAATGAAACATATATGTTTAGCGAGAGAGGAAAAGCGCACTGTTTCAAACTGCCAGTTAAGAAGCTACCATCTTGACAAGCTACAAGACACATACATAAACATAACACAACGAGGGTTAAATTTATTTTACTAGTATCACTTGATGCGCTAGACATCTTGGCAAGCTAACTGAGTTCCACAAAACAGAAACATAACACTTACAAGTAAAATTTAACTCACTCCTCATCAGACCACTTGACGCGCTTGCCATCATTACAGGTACTCCACATCCGACGAACTGCTTTGTCCCAAATGGCATCTGACTTGGCTTTCCTATCTTCAGTGTCCTGCAGAACAATTAGCGGTGCATCACAGGCCTGATTGTTGCCGCTAGAAGATGTCGCCTCTCTGTTTGCCGCTTCAGCTGCAGCCTCTCTGTCAGTTGCTTCTTCAGCTGCAAGCTCACTTTCAGCTGCTTCTACAGCCTCTCTGTCAGCTCCTTCAGATGCAGCCAATTTCTTTGCATATTCAACTTCAAACTCAGCTATTCGGCATTTTCTACAAAGGGATCCCCTAAGCTCGTCTTCCCTCTTGCAAATAGGGCAAAACACGAGGTAACGTTGAAAAAAATGGAACTTCTTGTACAACTGGTAGGTCACGTAAGCATCTATGGCTGCATACTTCAGGTTTATATCAGACAATGGCCACTCGTTCCAGAAATTGTGCCTATCCGTAGAGAAATCTTCCTTCATTGTGACGTACGACTCATCGAGGATTCTAGTTCCGAGTGATGCCATTCCATCCTTCTTCCTGCCCCCTAGGATCTTGACAAGATGCTGAATATCGATCCAGTTGTGCGCAGGAATTATAATTTCCTCTTGATACAATTTCAAAAAATCAGTTGTTGTTTCAAGGAACTGGCGCAGCGCCGGACATTTCCTGTCAGTCCTGAAAGTATGTAGTTTGTCATCACCAAAATTTGTATCTACAAATATTTTGTCAATGCAAGATCATCATCTCAATATAATTTTGAAAAGTTTAGTAAATGCAAGATCAAGACTCTCAACATTGTATTGTCATAATTTATTCGGTTTTGCTATTTCTCAGTCGACTGAACAAGTTGCACATTTCTTTTAACTACGGTTGCACTTTTCTTAGGTGATTGAGACTAAAGAAAATCTGAGTCGATTGAGACATAGGCAAACCCTAATTTATTTGGTCCTAAATAAAATCCAGTAGTTGCAAGATGAGCAAGTGGATAAAGAACAAGAGGACAAAACCCTAAAAGCGGTTAGCTACAGAGAGCAGATCTACAAACCGGGAGAGGTGGTAGACGAGGACGTGTTTCCGCATGGCCAATTGAACGACGCCGGCTTCACTCCCTTCATATGGGTGCTCCGGGGTGTACTCGAGGTCCAATCCCACATACTTGTCCTCGTCTATCCCAAGCCAACCCTCATACATCCTCAGGACACACACCACTGTCTCCTTCTCGTTGGTGTAGACAACGCCTATCTTCTTGTTGTCATGGGTAGTGAAGCTTGTCTCTAGCACTGGTAGAAAGAGGGTCTTTGGTCCAGCGCACAAATTCCATTGGTCCTGGTTCGTTTCCATAATCGGGACCATGCCAGGAACCGGGACCAAAAACCCCGCAACGGTCAGCAGTCCAGGACAATTAATGTAAATTAATTCAGGGCAGAAATTAATTCGAGGTAGAAATTGAATTGATCAGTATTTTTGAAAAAATATTTCACAAATTAATCGAGACAAAGGTCTAAATTGAGACATTTTATTATTCGACCACAAATTTTTCCATACAAAGATGCGACTTTACAAATTTTCCTAGTCGACAACACTTCCGCTGCCGCTGTCCTCCGAGCCGTCGGCTTCCGTGTCGTCGTCGGACGAAATCTCCACGATTTTGGCGTTGTTCAGGAGACGGAGCTCCTCTGCGCGGCTAGCAGCGTCGATGGCGGTGTAGATGGTCTGTCCAGGGATGGACCAGAACATCTTCCGCCCTTCTTGGTTGCGGTGATCCGGGTGCACCAGGCGCCCGTCCACGATACGGTTGCCAAGCTTGGCCTTCCGCTCCTTCTTGAATAGCCGGGGCTAGTACTCGCTGGCTGCCGCATACGGGCAACGCCCTCATCCACACGGGCAGCTGATGGCGACACTCCGCGATGACACACTCCATCTCGTATCCGTGGGGGTTGAGGAGCGGAGCCACCGGCACACGCGCCTCGCTGATGCGAAATCCGGCGGGCACGGTCGCGCATGGCGGTGCGAGGATGCCGTAGTACACAAACATCATCGCCTCGTAGTGGTTGAGCGTGGGCACCTCCATGGCGGCGCGGTGGATATTGGAGAGGGAGGGGAGGCGAGACGACGGCACGGTGGAGAGGCGATGGCTAAAGGGTTGGGGTGGAGATGGACTGCAGAGAGGCCGAGGCGATGGCGAAAGCGAGCGCTATGGCCTCATATTTATAGAGTGCGTAGACCTTCCATGGCGGAAAGGAGAAGACAGGAAGAAGATAGTTGATGACAGGAAGAAGAACAGTGGTTTCTGCGAGGTAGGGGAACGGTGGAACAGTCAATGCGCTTTTATGGTAGGGGTTAACGATTGGGACGGAAGTCCAAGGAGAGATGCGTGGCGGTGGCTGTTCCAGCTTCTGAGTAAACAAAAAATAATTATAACGCCGATACATGGGCCCTGCTTTGTCACGTCAATACACTGGTAGGGGGTATTGTCCTATCCACTGTGTCAACGTTGCAAGCCTACGTGACAGCCACCCCGCCTAAGCGACGGGAGCGACATAACGACGAGAACTGACAGGGGGGGGGGCAACTTGACGCCCGTTAGCCTGATTTTTTGTATTGAAACGTAAAGTTGAATTCGTGCCGAAAAAAACCCTCTGAGTATTTGGCACACCAACTGTAGTCATCCCAGCTGATTTCAGGAAACTTGGGTACCGCGTTGCCTGTACACCCCAACTCTCGGGCCGAAAAATGATATTCTCATTTATGAGGGGTAACCTCGACAATGCCCATGGTTATGGACTTAGGGTTTGGCGGAAAAGAGAACACTGGGTATTTCGTCGGATGTCAGGTAAATAAGGGAGTTGAAGTTGCCTGATTTCTTGATGAACAACTCTATTACAGATCACTTGGGGGGTTTTCAGTGTCCCCTCGTAGGCTTCTCCCGTCCTATATATAATAGGCTGGGTATCAAAGTCGTATACGGATAGGTTACATATGTACAATTACAACACCAACATAATGTCGGTTCATATTTCCTTTACTAATACAATTAAGATTTTCATCGGATGCTTCTTGGGCCATTCTCTTGAATCTTCATGGGTCGTGAGCCTTTATGCAGCCAGGGAAACGAATCATAAGCACCCAATTAATCGTACCCATGTCAGCAGGCTGTGGCGATTTTGGGGGAGGCATGGGTGGGTGGAGGCGGGGCAGGGCTGGACCGGTGCGGGGTTGGGCGGCGGGGCTGGAGAGGGGTAGGGCGGCGTGGGCGGCGGCGGGAGGGGGTGGGCAGACAACGGCGATTTTGGGGGGACGAGCATGATGAAGGGTGAGGTGCGAACTGAAAATAGATGCAGGAAGGGCAGTGCCTTTAAGAAAATTTTGGACAGCACAGTGGTGGCGTCTATGATATACCGAACGCCACCATTAAATCGTAGTTGCGGTGTTCGAAGGTAGCGAACGCCTAGGGATTATTGGTCCCGGCTCATCTCGTGGTCCCCACATAGTGCCGGCATTCACCGTTTCTCGAACGCCATGACTAAGTGACGGTGTTTGACCTTCTGCGAATGCCATCACTATTTTGCCTTTAAGTAGTGGCGCATGATGGCTCAGTGTTGATGTGGAGCTTGTTGGGGAACCCCAAGAGGAAGGTATGATGAGCACAGCAGTAAGTTTCCCTTAGTTATGAAACCAAGGTTTAATCGAACCAGTAGGAGCAAGGAAACACCCCAAAGGTATTGCTAGCTGAGCCTTGGTAGGGCACACTACCGGTGCTAGTAGCAACGTGGAGACCTGCACAACACAACCACAGAACTTTGCCCCCAACTTGCGAAGAGGTTGTCAATCTCACCGGTTTTGCTAAAAACAAAGGATTAAACGTATCGAATGTAAAGAAGTAATAGTTTGCAGAAAGTAAACACAATACAGTAAACAGTTTGTAGATTGTATGTAAAAGAAAGGACCGGGGTCCATAGTTCACTAGAGGTGGCTCTTCTTAAGATAGATAACATGCTGGGTGAACAAATTACAGCAGGGCAATTGACAAACATCAAGAAAGCATACAAGCATATACTAATCATCTTGACTCCTTTGGAACTTGATTGGGCATTACAACATTATACATAGACCGCCATCCAACTACATCTATTAAAAATAATTCACCTTCAGGTTATCATCTGAACCCCCTCTAATATTAAGTTGCAAGCAACAAATTATTGCTTTACGAATTGCGTGTAATGTAAACAATACGATTGTTCTATGAACAAAGGATTGTTGTTTTCTCCCTAGTAGCAACAACACATCTAGTACCTTAGAGATTTCTGTCACTTCCCCAGATTACCAGAGGCATGAACCCACTATCGAGCATAAATACTAACTCTTGGAGTTGCTAGCATCTACTTGGCCAAGATAGCTACTAACAACGGAAAGCATGCAAGATCACAAATAACAAAGACATGATAGAATCAATAATCAATCTGAAATAGCATCTCAATATCCATCGGATCCCCACAAACACAACATGCAGAATTACAAATAGATGATCTTGATCATGAACGGAGCTCACAAGATCTAGACATGAAAGCACAAAGGAGGAGAACCAGCCATCTAGCTACTACATGGACCCGTAGTCCAGAGATGAACTACTCACGCATCACACCGCAGGCTTGCATGATGATGAAGAAGGCCTCCAGGGTGAATTCCCCTCTCCGGCAGGGTGTCGGGAAGAGCTTCAGATCCCTCCCGATCTAGGGATGGAGATGACGGTGGCTACAGACTCTTTCATGGATTTTTGATCGGGTACTTAGGGTTTTGGTCCTGAGGGCAATAGATAGGCGGAAGGAGAGGCCGAGGCGGTGCTGGGGTCAGCCAGACCACCCCCTAGCGCGGGCCAGGCCTGGCCGCACGGCCAGGTGGTGTTGGCCGGCCCCCAGCCCTTTTTCGTCTCGTATTCTGGCTCCAGATGTCTTCTGGAAAAATAGGCACTTTGGCTTTTCTCCCGTCCAATTCCGAGAATATTCATTTTCTGACTTTCCTGGAACCAAAAACAGCAGAAAACAGGCAGTTGGCAAAGTGCTCCAAGAAATCATATGAAAAGTACTCCAAAGTGTGGACAAAACACAAGAAAGTAGATAAAACCAAGCACGGAGCATCAAAAATTATAGATACATTTGCAATGTATCAACATCCCCAAGCTTAACTCCTGCTCGTCCTCGAGTAGGTAAGTGATAAAAAGAAAGAATAATTTTTGAGGTGACATGCACCATCATAAAATTGATCAAAGTACTTGTAAAACATGCAAAGCTGGGATCATAGTACTTCAATCATAACATGAAAGACAAAGTTCTAGCAATAAGACAAAGAAACTATGATGCAACATGAAAAGGCACAAACAAAAGATTCATGAATAACAATGCTTTGCAAGATGTTTGTTTGTTTCACATAAAGAAAACATAGCATAATAGCATTCAGCCTGTCCCTCATAGAGTAGAAAATATAAATGCATAGGACACCTTCAAAGTTTATAAGAGTGACTAGATACGAATAGTTTAAAGCAAGCAATATCAAGTTATGCATCAATCAACTAGTCTTGGGACAATGCACATAGAACTAAGAATGGCCACTATGCTCTCAAAGTAAGTGCATAAAGATAGAAAGTGGAGACTCAATATAATGGTGGGAGAAAGGCCTTCATAGAAGGAAGTAGGGATTCAAGTCACATAAAGAGCTTCCAAAAATTATGGTACTTATAGCTTTCAGCTCTCATTGCCCCTATCATAAGCATCTTAAAGGTGATTAAGGTTAAAGTGGTACAACTAAGAGAATATGCTTGACAAGTTATAAACCGAAATCTCATGCCCCTTACTTACGAAGACCGATCCTCATGCTACTCAACTTTAGTCACAAGTAAGCTCTTGTCATTGTAAGTACATATGTATCATAAAGAACCACCAACGGGGCACCCCTTGCACATGATACAAGAGCTATCCCATAATCAAAATGACAAGGCAAGCAGACAATGAGCATCTCAGCGATCTTTTTATTTGCTATTTGCATAGGTTTTTATTGAGGATGCTTCATAGAGTGCTCATTATGATGATGCTGCAAGTTTCCACCATGATTAGGCATGGCTTAGGCTAGCGGCCCAGACGTTTCTCTAACACACATACAAACTCCCTGATATTACAAGTTCCACTTTTATTTCACACCGCCGGGATCCGTAAGCAAAAGAACATGATATCAACGGGGTACAAAGTACAAGTGCAATGTTGAAAGTGTTCCCCATGATACATGGTTCTGCTAACTTCAACTTATAAAGCGCAAGCATATACGCAACAAAGAAGGACCCAATGGTTCAAGTTTATTAGATGCAAAAAAGTAAAGTGTGCCATCAAGTTCGTGAGAGCTTTAATCACTAGTTTTATCATAACAAGTTTAATTTGGAAGATAAACAAAAGCATGAATATACTTGGAATAGCATGAGCTAGTAGGTAGGTATGGTGGACTCTTTGGAATAACTTGGTTTAGGGAGTTGGATGCATGAGTGGAACTCATACTTGGTTGTGGAGGCTAGCAAAAGACTGGGAGCGATAAACTAAGAGAGCAATAATGGCCATAATCATGCAGAGCGACAAAACATCATTGATCAAAGCATAAAGTGATACTAAAAGTTGAAAACTAAAGGATCATAAAGGCTTATGGTGACTTTGGATAGTCATAACATGGTGTGAGCATGTGCCAAATCAACCCAAATAAAGCATCAAGGGAGAATACCACTATATTATGCTTTAATATGCTAAAACAACGCATGATTCATCCAAGGCACATTAAGCAATCTCAATTGTTTATAACAAGTCATGCTACAGAAAAGAATACTAAGCATAAAGCCAAAACAATATCAAGCATGGCATGACAAAGCATAGGCCACAGTCAAAAACAAGCTCTTTTTACCACTTAAGCATGAACTTTCCTACTCTTTTCCAAACCAAACCAAACTATTTGAAAACCAATGTATGAAAGAGGGGGTCTAACCAATTTATTCAGCAAACTAAGCAAACCAAGCAAACGAAAAACCAAAACGAAAAACAAAAAATAAGATGCTGCAAGAACAACACAATTGTGCATGAAACAATAAAAATGAAGCGTTTGGAAGAAACCTGGGATTTTTATTGATGAAGAAGGGGATGCTTTGGGTATCCCCAAGCTTTCACGCTTTTACTTCTTGGATATTTCTTGGGGTGACACGCGTGGCATCCCCAAGCTTGAGCTTTAGTCCATCCTTCATCTCATTACTCATTCCTTCCATACACCTGAAATTTTTCCTTCATACAAAACTTCACACAATCTTTATTAGCAACATTAGTGCACTCAATATAATAGGTCTTAAGGTTCATTTCTAACACAAATAAACTTCCATTAGAACACTAGCTACTGAATCAATTCCCTCAAAAAGCTCAATTCCCCAAAAGAACTCAAAGAGGAACCAATAAGAAGCAAATGCAAAAATTGGCAGAAATCTGTCAAAACAGATCAGCAGGTAAAGAATAATGTTTTCGAAGACCTTATGTTGCTCAAATAATAAAGTGTTGAACTAACGAAAGTTATATAACAACCTGGGGAAGAAGCACAAAAATTCACGCCTCAAAAAGACGTTCAGAGATTTTACACGAATTTTTACGGTGAAGCACAGAAATATGTTTTGGGACAGCAACTTTCCCAATCTTTACTTCTCTCTCATTAGAGGTTACTCTTGGCACAAAAAGCAAATAAAAAGGATAAGGAGCGGTTATTACTGAAGTAATAACTTCCAAGACTCATCTAAAACTTTTGGGTTATCTCCCAATAAGTACTTTTCTTTAACGCCTTTAAGTTAGGCATAAGAAGCAAGAAAAAGAATCAAGTGTTCTCAAATGAAGAAGCATTAAGACCAAATTCTGTTTTCATAGGAGAAGCAAAAGAAAACTTCTCTCTCTTCTTAGGGAAGTGTTCTATACCTTTCTTGAGTGGGAGTTGATATTTAATGGTGCCTTCTTTCATATCAATAATGGTACCAACAGTTCTAAGAAAAGGTCTTCCCAAAGTAATAGGACAAGAAGCATTGTATTCAACATCCAAAACATAGAATTCAACAGGGACATAGGCATTGTTAACCATAATAAGAACATCATTAATACTCCCCATGAGTTTCTTTTTAGCATTATCATCAAGTGGGACATTCAAATAACAATCTTCAAGTGGAGGCAAATCAAGCATATCATAAATCCTTCTAGGCATAATAGAAACACTACTATCAAGATCACATAAAGCTTTAAAATCAAAATCATTCACTTTCATATTAATGATGGGTTCCCAACCATCTTCTTGTTTTATAGGAATAGAAGCTTTATGTTTCATATTTTCTTCTTTAATCTTTATGAGAGCATCAGTAATGTGTTTTGTAAAGGCCATGTTCATAGCACTAGCATTAGGACTTTTAGCAAGCTTTTGTAGGAACTTAATAACTTCAGAGATATTGCAACCATCAAGATCAAAACCATATGTATCATTTAAAGTAGTAAAACTAACTAGCCTCAACACTAGTGGTAGTGATAGTAGAAACACTAATGTTTCTAGCAATTTCATCTTCTCTTTCCCACTTAGCATGTAATTCAGCTAATAGTCTAACATTTTCATCAATTCTTACTTGTATAGCATTAGTGGCTGCAAATGGATTATCATTAATTTCAGGTTTAGCAGCCATTTTATTCAAAGAAGATTGAGCTTCAGCCAAAGATGCTATATTTCTTTCAGCATTAGAGATTTTTTCCTCAATAGTTTTATTGAAAGCAGTTTGCTTACTAATAAAGTCTTTAAGCATAACTTCAAGTTCAGAGGGAACACTCATATTATTGTTGTAGGAATTTCCGCAAGCATTACCATTATTGGGAGGATATGGCTTATAATTGTTGTTACCAAATTATTCTTGTAGGCATTGTTGCTAAAATTGTTATTTCTTATGAAGTTCACATCAGCTTGCTCTTCTTGAGCAACCAAAGAGGCCAAAGAACATTATTTGGATCAATATGGGCTTTCCCATTAACAAGCATACACATAATAATATCAATCTTATCACTCAAGGAGGAGGTTTCCTCAACAGAATTTACCTTCTTACCTTGTGGTGCTCTTTCAGTATGCCATTCAGAATAGTTAACCATCATATTATCTAGAAGCTTTGTTGTAGCACCCAAAGTAATGGTCATAAAGGTACCTCCAGCAGCAGAGTCCAATAGGTTCCTTGATGAATAGTTCAATCCTGCATAAAAGGTTCGGATGATCATTCAAGCAGTCAGTCTATGAGTGGGACAATTCTTTACCAAAGATTTCATTCTTTCCCAAGCTTGAGCAACATGTTCATTATCAGATTGTTTGAACTTCATTATTTCACTTCTCATAGATATAATCTTAGCACGAGGATAGTATTTGCCAATGAAAGCATCTTTGCACTTAGTCCAAGAATCAATACTATTCCTAGTTAAGGAATTCAACCATTCTTTAGCTTTTCCTCTCAAAGAGAAAGGAACCATCTATATCCCTATGCTTTTGCATCTCACAAAGTTCAACAAAGTTATTTAGATGGGCAGCATCATCTTCATTACCAATACCAGAATATTGTTCTCTCATAACAAGATTGAGTAAAGCAGGTTTTATCTCAAAGAAAGTAGCTTCATGCACAGGTGGAGCAATAGGTGTGCTCATAAAATCATTGTTGTTGGTGCTAGTGAAGTCACACAACTTAGTATTTTCAAGAGTAGTCATTTTTTTGTGTGTTTTCAATAAAGAAAGCAAACTTGTAAAACTAATTTTTTTATGTTTTTGATAAAGAAACAAGCAAACAAAGCAAAACAAACTAAGCAAAACAAAAATAACAAAGTAAAGAGATTGGTTATGAGGGACTCCCCTTGTGAAGATGTCCTTGACTCCCCGGCAACGGCGCTAGAAAAATACTTGATGGCTCAGTGTTGATGTGGAGCTCGTTGGGGAACCCCAAGAGGAAGGTATGATGAGCACAACAGTAAGTTTCCCTCAGTTATGAAACCAAGGTTTAATCGAACCAGTAGGAGCAAGGAAACACCCCAAAGGTGTTGCTAGTTGAGCCTTGGAAGGGGGCACTACCGGTGCTAGTAGCAACGTGGAGACCTGCACAACACAACCACAGAACTTTCCCCCCAACTTGCGATGAGGTTGTCAATCTCACCGGTTTTGCTGAAAACAAAGGATTAAACGTATCAAATGGAGGGAAGTAATAGTTTGCAGAAAGTAAACATAAAACAGTAAATGGTTTGTAGATTGTATGTAAAATAAAGGACCGGGGTCCATAGTTCACTAGAGGTGGCTCTCCCTAAGATAGATAACATGCTAGGTGAACAAATTACAGCGGGGCAATTGACAAACATCGAGAAAGCATACAAGCATATACTAATCATCCTGACTCCTTTGGAACTTGATTGAGCATTACAACATTATACATAGACCGCCATACAACTGCATCTATGACTAATAATACACCTTCAGGTTATCATCCGAACCCCCTCCAGTATTAAGTTGCAAGCAACAGATTATTCCTTTACGAATTGCGTGTAATATAAACAATACGATTGTTTTATGAACAAAGGATTGCAGTTTTCTCCCTAGTAGCAACAACACATCTAGTACCTTAGAGATTTCTATCACTTCCCCAGATTACTAGAGGAATGAACCCACTATCGAGCATAAATACTAACTCTTGGAGTTGCTAGCATCTACTTGGCCAAGATAGCTACTAACAATGGAAAGCATGCAAGATCACAAATAACAAAGACATGATAGAATCAATAATCAATCTGAAATAGCATCTCAATATCCATCGGATCCCCGCAAACACAATATGCAGAATTACAAATAGATGATCTTGATCATGAACGGAGCTCACAAGATCTAGACATGAAAGCACAAAGGAGGAGAACTAGCCATCTAGCTACTACATGGACCCGTAGTCCAAAGATGAACTACTCACGCATCACACCGGAGGCTTGCATGATGATGAAGAAGGCCTCCATGGTGAATTCCCCTCTCCGGCAGGGTGCCGGGAAGAGCTTCAGATCCCTCCCGATCTAGGGATGGAGATGACGGTGGCTACATACTCTTTCATGGATTTTTGATCGGGTACTTAGGGTTTTGGTCCCGAGGGCAATATATAGGCGGAAGGAGAGGCCGAGGGGGTGCTGGGGTCGGCTAGACCACCCCCTGGCGCATGACAGGCCTGGCCGCGCGGCCAGGTGGTGTGGCCGGCCCCTAGCCCTTCTTCATCTCGTATTCTGGCTCCAGATGTCTTCCGGAAAAATAGGCATTTTGGCTTTTGTCCCGTCCAATTCTGAGAATATTCATTTTCTGACTTTCCTGGAACCAAAAACAGCAAAAACCAGGCAGCTGGCACTATGGCTCTTGTTAATAGGTTAGTCCAAGAAATCATATGAAAAGTACTCCAAAGTGTGGACAAAACACAACAAAGTAGATAAAACCAAGCATGGAGCATCAAAAATTATAGATACATTTGCAATGTATCAGCGCACATTTTATATCAGACGCCATTAAGTAGTGGCGCACATTTTATATCAGATGCTATTAGAAAAATGACTGCTATAAGCCTTTCCTACTAGTGCTCCCCAAGCTTGGGTGTTTGCACAAGTTGATGAAGATGGTGCCAGAAAATGTCCTAGCAGTTGTTGTGCTCCCACACATGGTGAAGACGCTACTGTGATTTGTCTCTTACAACTCCCTGGCAACAACGCCAGAAAATGTTCTTGATGGCAACAACTCCATGTGTACCAACTCGTTAGGACTCCAATTGCAGAGTGTTGTAGCAAGCGTCTTTTCCCCACAAGGGTGACTCGAGGGTTTATATAGAACTCTGAGCAAATTGTCTTAGAGAGTTCTCTTGTTTTATTCTTCATACAACCTACAAAACAAAGTATTTTGCTTGTGTCCTCCACTCACTGTGTGGTTGTCAAGCACAAGGTTCATATTAGTAAAACTAAAATAAACTATAAATAAATAAAAGTAAAAGCAATCTGTGACTAGACAAGAAAGTAAGAAAATAAGGTAAAGGTCATTTTGGGTTTTTGTTTATGTTTGCTAATATTAAAAGTTTTTTTTATTTTAATATTTAATTGGTACAGCAATTATATGAGCAATGAAAGTAAATGGAAGGTTGCTTCTTATAATAAAAGTTGGACTAGATTTCATGGGTTCACTTATAATCTCTCATAAAGTGTAGTGGACATGAAACAATTCGTAAGGAATACAACATTGATAAAAACTTCATTATGTGTATGATAAGCATTCATATGGGCATCCAATCCTATCTTAAAGATGATGTAACACAACTCACTTATAGTCCTCTAGAAAGGGAAACTCAAAGGAATCTAGAATTAAGAACAAATAGAGTATAGCCTTAGATACTTTGACATGATGTTTAAATAACAAATATGCTACCTTGAACAAACAATATCATATGGGATTTCACTAGATGATAATGATACATGCATTCACTTTACCCCTAGTGAGGTAACAAAAGAAAGGTAAAAACCATAGTAGATCTTGAATTTTGCTATCACTATCAAATCACAACCACCATGTTACTCCAACTAATACACACTTTCCCCCCACACATGCCCTCTCATACATGTTGGATGAAAACAAGCAATAAAAACAGGGTACATAATATGCATCTACTAATACATATCACACATAATAGAAATCCAATCTCAAATACCAACTTATAGAATAAATATCCACCACATAAGAATTACATTGATGACCATAATCATGTTGGACAGCTCATATGGTACTAGAGCAATAATAGATCAAGAGGGAAATATATTAAGCTACTGCCATAAACCCATAGTCGAGAGGTGGACTACTCCCTCTTCATCATGGTGACGAAGCCGGTGACGTTGGCGAAGGTAGAGATCCCACCAACGGTGGCTCCCTCTCCAACCTTCATTGGTTCTTTCTTTTTTTTGTTTCTACGCCTCCTCATCTGAGATCGTCACAAAGGGTATTTTTATAGCGTTTTTAGGTCAAGACTTCGAGGCTAAGATGAAGATGGACGGCTGCGAAGGCTCGAGGAGGGAACAATGTTGGGTGGTGTGGCCTAGGGTGGGGACTACACTACCTGGGCTTATATGGGACTTGGGCCTCCTCTCCCATGGTTTTTGTGCTCCAGATACTTCTCTTCGTGAAAAAATACTCCTCGAAAAATACCCGGGTCATTTGACTTTGTTTAGGTCCTTGAAACTTAAAAATACACAAAGTAGGGTTTTTTCTGTCCTATAGAGTTATAAACTAAATAAAAGGATCATTGGTAAATCCTCATAAATCAATGTAAAACATGAATATAACATCATATAAGTTATAAATATGTGGAAACATGTATCAATAAACTATAAAGTTCATGTATGCATTTTACATGTATCAACTACTGCCAACATGTGTACTAGGAAGACGACCACCTCTATAAGTCATAGATGGAGTAACTATTGAGAATAGATCACCCCATCTATCTGTCTTGTAGGAGTAAACACTTGCGATGATGACAACATGGCCACCAAGAAAACTTTCAAAGGGCTCCAGTGCCAGAAGCCGTGCACGTGGCCCTCATCGTTGTCATCACACAACACAATTTAGTGGCGGTAGACAACATTTTGAGTGTGGAACTCCTAACGAACGTCCATGGTGGAGAAATTTTCAGTTATGGGATCCTAGGATGTACCGATGCTTCTCCTAGTGATCAAAGAGTGTGCGTCCATGGCGGCCGTCGACCAGGTCCCAACCCTAGAAGTGATAGTCATGTCGCAAAAAGAAGCGATCCACATGGATCTTTTATGTTGCAGGTTGGATTCGAAAGAGATTTTCTGGGGCTTATTCCTGTAGCCACGGAGAAGGCCGATGAGGGGAGGCTTACGGTGGTGGATGCGGAAGCTTTGATGGAAATTATGGTCAGCGGTGATGCTTCACTGGCGCTCGGAGACAATGAAGGCGAGTAGGAGGCAGGGCGGCTGCGAGGAGAGACTGAGAAGGATATCGCGGGGGCTTCATGGTTTTCGAGTGTATTCTCAAGCGTCGGCGGCGGTGCCAACGAGGAGGGTCGGCGGCAGCAGCGGAGGCTGCTGGGCCGGTCATAGCGCCTGAATTGTGGAGTGGAACCGTCGGAGTGGATCTCTAGAACGACAAATGGTACGAGAGTTGGGAGTTGAAGTGTAGTCCTAAATAATTTCTTGAGAACGGTTGGTTTTACTTTGATATCACCGGTCCTCTTAATTGCGCAACAATACAACTTGATCTAGCTGCCCGACCGTATTAGGCGCGGCAACTACGACTACAAAATCGCGGTGGCAAACTAAAAGAGAAGTGTTAGGCATCGGCACCTACAAACAAAATCGAGTGACGAGCAATATATTTATTTATCACCGATATATCTGCCAAGTCGACAAAGCGCCAATAATCCAAGATAATCCAAATATCATTAGTAACCTTGAGATTCAAAAGACGAATTTATAAATCGGATCATCAGCGTTAAGCTATAACTAGTGACATGCAACTAGTGTTCGGTACAAACCCAATGACAATTTTTTTTACTTTACCTCATCGTATGCACTAGACCCGTGACGAACTTAAAATATCCCTCTGCCATCGTTTTTGGGCCCCACGTCCGTCCACGGAACACGTAGTAATGATGGATTTCTTTTACTTGTCAGCGGTAAGGTCTAAGTCTTTTTTACTTATCAGAGATTCGATTTTCGTTTTTCCGCCCCTAAGGCCCTTGTTGTGCTAAGACTATCCAGTAGCACGGTCCGGCAGACATCATCACCTCTAGCAATTTTATTACTCCCTTCGTCTAAAAATAACTGACTTAGCTTTATCTAGATTCAAATGTATCTATACACTAAAATATATCTAGATACATGTGAATTTAGACAAATCCAAGTCACTTATTTTCTAGACGGAGGGAATAGTAAAGATATGTCACAATATCTAGTGACTTGGGCTGTGTTGTGTGCTGTAATAGCACTTGAGTTGTGCTTAAGCTGGAGCACTGTATGTCGTAGACATTTGTTTCCATTGCCCTCTTTGATGGCAACACTGATGTAGTGCCCCGAGGAAGATACAAATGCATTGTGCTTGTCATCGGATGTCATGATTCAAGCCGAGCAATCTAATACAACCTTCTGTTTTTCCCTAAGAATTGAACAAGGGCATACTGTCGGTGTGACAACTCCAGCAGATAATAACAATTGTCCTCCTTCCGATCAAAATTAATGTTCTCAGATTTGTCTAGATTCTAATGTATCTAGCATTAAAATTTGACTAAATACATCCGAATCTAATAAATTTGAGAATATTAATATGGATCAGAGGGAGTAGAAGGATGTACGTGGCATGCTAGCCAGTGGTGATCTTATTTGGTGTGTGGCATGCACAGACAGAGACGTGCCCGTCTTCCAGATGATGGCAGCCCATAGAGATAGATAGGAACGCTCTAGCCCCAACGTTAAGTCTGGAAATCTATCTATAATATAAGCTCACAGCGGTTTCTAGTTCTAGGAAAAAAGGCCACTCCTGCGAGCCTGCAACGCGGCGACCATCGACCACTCTAGGCTCTCTCTCCGTCCATGGACAACGGGTAGCCTGGCACGGGCGCCACGCCCCTTCAGGAGCACGCGCCGGCTGTCAAAGCGGACGGAGGCTTCCCCATCGCCGAGGTGAAGCGGCTGTTGCGGCTCGCCGGGCCGATCATCTTCAGCTGCCTTCTCATGAACCTCGTTAACGTGGTGCCCATCATGGTCGTCGGCCACCTCGGCGAGCTCCCACTCGCCGGCGTGTCGCTCGCTAGCTCCTTCGCCCAAGTCACCGGTTACATCGTCCTCGTACGTGTCTCTGCCTCGTCGATCCTCTTCTGGTCCGTGATTGATAAATCGTACGTATCCATGACTGCGCGTGCACGCAGACCGGCATGGCGATGGCGCTGGACACGCTGTGCGGGCAGGCGTTCGGCGCGGGGCAGCACGGCCTGCTCGGCGCCTACAAGCAGCGGGCCATGGTCGTGCTCGCGCTCGCCTGCGTACCGATCGTCGCCCTCTGGGCCAACGCCGAGCGGATCCTGGTGTTCCTCGGCCAGGACCATGCCATCACGGCGGTGGCCGGCGAGTACGCGCGGTGGCTGATCCCGTCGCTCTTGGCGTACGTACCGCTTCTGTGCCACGTGCGCTTCCTGCAGACGCAGAGCCTCGTGCTGCCCGTGCTGGCCAGCTCCGGCGCCGCCGTGCTCTGCCACGCTCCCGTGTGCTGGGCCATGGTGTACAAGGCCGGCATGGGGACCAAGGGCGCCGCGCTGAGCAGCGCCATCTCCTACGGTGTCAACGTGGCTTTACTGGCGGTGTACGTGAGGCTATCGAACAGCTGCAAGAACACCTGGACTGGGTTCTCCAGGGAGGCGTTCAAGGGGCTAGGCCAGTTCGCCAAGCTCGCCATGCCGTCGGCCATGATGATCTGGTGAGGTCACCGACTCACCGGCCGAGAAGAAGGAAGTGCTCATCTCCGTTCATACATACAGCTAGTCTGACATAATAATGTTTAATTTTCTGTACATGAAGCCTGGAGTGGTGGGCATTTGAAGTTCTTGTCATTCTATCTGGACTTCTGCCGAATCCACAGCTTGAGACGTCAGTGATGTCCATATGGTGAGCAATACACTTATTGTTTCTGCATCCATGTTTTCTGCCGAATCAACAACAACTTTTCCCTTTCAGAAGATACCTAATTTATTATGTTCCATATTTCAGTCTTAACACGGCGGCTATGCTTTACATGATCCCACTGGGTCTTTGTTATTCTATAAGGTATACTCCATCCCTTTCAAATATAAGATGTTTTATCTTTCACAAAGATAAAACATCTTATACTTTGAAACGGAGGGAGTACATATATATAACTTCAATGTCTGCTTCATTTTTTATCTAGTAGTAATTAACTTTCGTGTAGTAATATATTTTCTTGCCTTCTTTGCTGTAGCACCATTGTCTCCAACGAGCTTGGCGCTGGGAAGCCCCAACGAGCCAAGCTAGCTGTGAGAGTTGTCATGTACACGGCCATCTCCGAAGGACTTGTGATAGCCCTCACCTTTTTCTTGCTTCGACATGTTTGGGGTTATCTATACAGCGACAAGCAAGAAGTCGTGTCTTACACTGCCAGAATTACACCCATCCTCGGTATAGCCTTCTTCATGGGTGGACTCCACAGTTCTCTTACAGGCAAGAAAGATTATAACATTACTCTACACACATTTGAGTACATAGTACCCCCTTTGTCCCAAGATGTTAGGCGTGTACGAATAGTTAAGAGGCGTTGTTTTCTAAGTTTAACCAAGTTTATCTTAAAATATATCAACATCTACAATATTAAGTCAATATTAATAGATTAACTATAAAGTATAATTTTTCAATGTATCAATTCAATATTGTAGACGCATATATTCTTTTCTAAACTAGCATGGTGGCCCTCGCGTTTGCGAGGGCAGCTCTTTATTGTATTGAATTGTATATTGTAGGATTATATGGTAACATATATGTTGTCGTAAATAAATACCCCATAATGGAATAGATTTAATAAATTGTAAAATAGTAGTAAATAGTATTACTTACCATATATGTCATCGTTACACGATGTTAAATTACTTTCTATAATAAAGTTTAGACCGTAAGATGGATGATACTTATTTTGCCATCTTGAATAACCACGAGTTGCTGCTGAGTCACCATCATGAAATATAAAGCTACACACTTCTATTTTTGTTTCGTCTGAGTAATAATTCTAGGTCTACTTGAGTAATAGCCGCATGTTGTTTAGATGATATTTAGAATATGAAAATAAATTTTCATATTGAAATAACTTATCATTATTAACCGCTAGACCAACCGAATAGTAAGAAATTACTTCCTTTGGCCAGATCTCTCAATTCTCACTTACCTAGTAGTTCTTAAATACATGACATTTTCTTATTCTCTTCCAAAATCTAGCCATCTAGACGGTGGACATATTCAATCTGAAATTTTGAACATTGCATTGGTTATGATTAATGTCGTGGGTTGTTTCTTTGAGAGACCGTTTCGTCCCTGCCCGCTCCTGCGAGTGGCAGGGCGAAACCCTAGTGCGTGACAGCGCCCAGGCTTCCCTCGCGCTCCCCCTCCCTCGCCACGGACGGAGGTCGTCACCGGGCAAAGCCCCGGATGCGGCGGCAGCGGCGGGGCTCCTCTTCTCCCTCGTTCGGTGGCAGCGGCGTGGGCCGTAGCGGCCGATGGGGGCGCGGTGTTGGCCGAGGGCCACAACAGCGGCGCAGCGACCTCGCCGGCGTGCGGCCCCGCAGTGGCGACATCGTGGTGCGGTCCAGAGGCGGGGGCCATGAGCTGGAGCTCCGTCGTCGGGTGACGGCCGGGAGTTGGCTGTGAGGGTTAGGGGCGGCGTTCGGTGGCGGTGTGCGGCATGCCGATTGGGCCGGGGCAAGGCCTCTAGCCCACTCAAGCCCATTCCCCCTCCTAGATCTGGCGTTCTCCTCTAACAGGGCGCCGATCTAGCCGGTGTCGGGGCGCGCGTGGCACAACGGTGTTGTGAAGACGTGGCGGCGTGGTCAGGGATGGGTAGGGCGGCCGGCTTTGGCCGCTTCGAGCTCGGGCCGGAGCAGGGGCTCCGGGACCTTTCGAGCTCATCTCCCTCTCGTAGATCCTTGACGGCTGCAGCCATGTTGGCTGGAGGGTGTCGATCTGGGGGCCTCTCTCGCCGTCTTGCCGTTCTTCGGGCCCTGCATGGTGAAGTCATGTCCTTCTTTGCGATCTTCGAAGCTTCTGCTTGGGAGCCGGGGCGGCGGCCCTGGGTGGTGGGGGCCTATTTGGCGTGCGGGCGAGCCAAGGGCCCAGATGTTGACCGGTGACCATGGTCCATGTAGGCGGCGTGGCGATCGGGGAGTTGTTCATCGTGGCGATGGTGCAGTTTCCATCTTGGTGGCAGTCTGTCCCTCGTGTTGGAGGCAGAAGGCTTTGCCGAGGGGAAACTCTGTCCTTTGGGCCGTGACGGTGGCGTCTACGGGCAGCGTTCCCTTGGTGAAGGCGTCGCTACGGTGCTTTCGGTCCCCCTCATGCTCCGGGTGAAAACCCTGATCCTCTGATCGGGCGGTGGCGCTTTGGTGTCATGCTCTTCTTAAAGACGCCGTCTTGGAGCCCTCGACGTGTGGCTCACCGGTGGAGTTTTGGCGGAGCTGCGGTGTCTTTGGACTGTTGGAGTTGCGACGTGTCTCCCTCGGCAAGGCTTTTTGCGGATCTGCTCCCCCTCTCCTTGGGGCTCCCTCGATGCGGCCTAGGGCCTGCGGGCAGCCTGTTTTGGTTCCTGGAGGTGGTCGGCTTCTGATGGCGTTGCTGCAGCGGTGGCGCGATATAAATGGCGCGTGTGAAAATGACTCGTCCTCTGGAGGAGCTCCGGCCCGACACTGTAGACGTCTTGAGCTCGCCTTCCGCTTTTGTAGTAACTGTAATGGCCTTGCGCTTTCGAGTGAGCTTCGTGGTTTGGCTTCTTGTGTGGGTGGGTTGCTCTTTCGTGTAAGCTGGGTGCAGTACCTTGTATCCTTTCGCCGTTTGGCGTTATTAATTTAACGTCGGGCCTTTGGCCTATATCTAAAAAAAATGATTAATGCCGTGGTCACCATTTAAAAAAAAACACTTGATAAAATGAAATAGAGACAATATTTGTATATTGCTTGTCAAGGTTAGAGAACTCAGATTGCAAGTTTTCCAGAACCCTACATATTGTTAAGATGGTGCTAATATTTTTCTTTGCCTCTCTACGTGCTATGGTCAACAATTGAACCCACATTTCTCCTCCACTACCGCTCAGATGCATGTGTCGTGTCATTTAATATTATTGCATTGTCATGGATGATATAATTTCGGATAATGAGTCATTTAAATTAATTTGTATGATAAAATTTTAGAAACCATGGCACGTAAAAAAATGTTGCGTGTTTGATTACATAGTTGAAAAGAATAGTAACTAAGGACCTATATACTTTTTTTCAATGTTTACACTGGAAGAAACTTTTCTTTCAAAATTGATTGGCGATCCAAAAAAACGTAGTATGTAAGTTCACACTAAGAAAATCTAGAATATTTTCAAATTCTTTTGAGGAAAGTGTTGCATCCGTGTTACCAATCATGAGGAGGAAATTCTTTATTGGCACTTGGCAGCAAATAATAGAAAACCATGTTAATTGTTATTTATATTTTTTAGAAATAATTTTTATATACACATGATTAGAAAACATAGAAATTGAAAGCATATAGTTGCAGTGGCACGCCATCTAGTTATAAACTGTAAGCATATTATCACCATGTGTTAGTAAGCTCACAATCGTGTGGACGATCACCCAGTGCGTGATTAAACATTTGTGGTCAAGATTTATAGTTAAAACATATACTCATTTTTATAAACTTGGTCAAATTTATATACTCCCTCCGATCTGTCGCTGAAATGGATGTATCTAGACAAGTTTTAGTGCTATATACATCTATTTCGGCGATAATTAATATGGATCAGAGAGAGTAGTTAGAAACATTCATGAACTATCTCCGGTTGTTTCTATAAAGTTAGTGAAATTACCTGATTTGGCTTTTGTAAAAATTTACATGCCCGAGGAATTTGTAATGTGTATATTCATTTTTAGCGAATAAATAAGCTGAACATTTGCATAGTCGAACCATCTAAATAGACGTTTAGTGTTGTTTATATCATTCCGAAACATTATCGCACATCAAAGCATGTAACACAGTTATTAGTTTTTGGTTAAATCACAGCCTTTTTAATTATATACCTAAGGATTTTTATTTCTTTCGAAAATAGTCCAGGTCCAACTTGTTATGTAACTTGTGCACGCCAAAGCATGTAACACGATTATTAATTTTCGGTTAATCACGATCATTAACTATATATATATCTCACAGCCACCATCTCCATCCTTGACTATAAGTGCTTTATCTTTTTGACATATCCTTGCCGGAATCCTGGTGACCACGGGCTCCCGTCTTCTTTTTCCTTTTTAAACTGGACGTTGTGTCCTTGCCAATTTGAATCGTGTGTCATGTTAACTTCTCATATGTGATACCGTTGACTTTTTTTTTGTACCAACCAGTTTTACATAACTTTTAAGTATCTTTATATCCTAGCCGCAAATAGTAGATCTAATGGTTAATATAATTTAGGTAATGTGGATTAACATAATGCCTAAAAAACACACTTATATTGCTTTTAGTATATAATAGTATTTGGTCAAAGTTATTATGATTTGACTTTTAACTACTCTTAGACGCCTTACATTTTAGAACGGTGAGATTAAGTAATAATTCGAGTATGATGCTTGCACGAACTTGATTATAGGCGTGCTTACGGGCTGCGGGAAGCAGAAGGTTGGCGCAGGTTTAAATCTCGGCGCGTTCTACTTGTTGGGTATCCCAGTTGCTGTCCTTCTTGCATTTGTCTTCCACCTGAATGGAATGGTAAATTTTATGAAGCTCAAAAATTCCGCTTCAATGTTTGAGTGAAATTACATGGAAATCTATGAGCGCACTAAGTCTAGTTCGCTTCTAATAGGGACTCTGGCTTGGCGTCGTCTTCGGCACCTTTGTGAAACTGGTGGTGCTTCTATGTGTCGCCTGGCGCATAGATTGGGAAAAGGAGGTAAATATGGCATATCTACCAAGCTCCACTACATGGTCCGGAGTCTCAAGAGGACAATGTGATATTTGTTTGTTTTGATCTCTCTATATTTTTTTTTCAATTCCAGGCACTCAAGGCTAAGGACATGGTCTTTAGTTCATCTCTCACATAAGCATGACAATGTGACTAAGCATGCAGTAAATTGAGTTCTGTCTTATCTATTCAGCTTGGCAACCTTGCTATATAGCTAGAAGATCGTCTTCGTGCACCTTGCTGCAAGTTTCCACAATTTGCAGACCTCAAATCATTTCAGTAGCTTAATTTGAAGACAATCAATATTACTATGTTGTGAAATTTATATACCAGTGTAGCTAGAAGTTAGCAATCTTTGAATGTGTACATGTTTAAATATCAAATTTTAAGTTTATGGATGTGTATGCAATTTGGTTGAATTATACTATTTAACATAATTGAATGAATCTAATCTGTTATATACTAAGAGAATATAAGAATGAAAAAGGAGCCACCACATGCATCTACATGTGCTAAATAATCCGATCCATTAACTTTTCGTTAAATTTGAAAATTAATGGTGGCGATTAAAAATTATGTCCGTACCAAAGATGTTTCAGTACCGGCAATGTGTTGTGTATGAGGTTTGCTGTGGAGGGAGATCTTCTCGTCCGTCTAAGATTTGGTCACTGCCGTGGCCATGGATCGCAACGTCGGTCTCGACGTCACCCTCCTACTTCTTCTCCACCACCACCCCTTACAACTTCTCCTCAGCATCCCTCCTCCGTTGCTAACTTTCTATTGTCGGAGTGGGACTAGATGTCATCCCGGATGCGGAATGCGGCGTGGAGCATGACGTCGGGGACATTGGCGGAGAGTGCTAAGAGGATGTTGGTGGTGCTGAGGTCAGCGAGGAAAAGCGTGTCATAGGAGGTTGCATATGGCACTGACGGTGGTGGCATCGGTGTAAAGTGAAGTTTCAAGATTACTCCCACCCGATGAAAACATCAATATTACTTCAACTACCCGATGAAAACATCAACATTACTTCAATGAAGTATCAACTTTAGCCATTCCAATAGCCAAACAAGGCAGTTGATAAAAAAACTTCGAGTTCTCAAACCTAGTTCGTCGTGATAACATGTTTGAATGTCGTGTCTACGACATGAAGATAAGAACCCAGGATCTGTCATGCTGGCCTAGTAATCGCACACGAATACGCTCTGCTAGTAATTTTCCGTATATAGGATACAATGAAATATCCCGATGAACATGTTAGATACCCGAAATATAAAACTGGAATTTAGTATTCGATAACATTCCGTGGAATGAACTGAGTTGCACCAGTATATACTAGGTTCGAGTCCGAGGACTTAAGCTTGAGAAGATTCACGGTGTTTTTACCCAATCGCAATTAAACTGGTTCCCGATCCGTCAGATGCACCAAACTTGTTATACCAAAATCCTCATGATATTTATTGAACACACAGTTATCTTACTCGAAAAAACACTTTGGGTACGATACATGCTCGAAATGTCTTGTAGATTCAACCCAAATCTACGATTAGAGTGGAGCCTCGGTGGATACTGACATGAGTATGACTTATCAGATTCCCATTATTGGTCTATCTGGTGTGGACCTAAGTTATTGCCCATAAGGTCCATAGAGAGATGAAGTGGACCTAAGTTAAGGCCCATAAGGTCCATAGAGAGATGAAGGATCCTGAAAACATCCTAAACCCGTGAAGTAGACATACCGATCAAGATAAAAGCCCAAAACGGCATAGTCATAGAGTTGTATTTTAAACTTGTAACCAATCTATATGTGACTCTGAGACCCAGCGTCTCATATAAAAGGCTGGAAGGAGCCGGTGGAGAGGGGACCTAACTTTTGATTTACCACAATCTGTTGTAACACAAATAGGAAAAGGCTTATATCAGCCATTTTTCTAGTGGCATCTGATAAAAAGAAGGCGCCACCACTGTTAGGAAAAATAGTAGCGGCGTGCATAAAAACGCGAACGCCACCATTATGTTGTAGTCCTAGCATTTGCGAAAGGGCGAACGCCGCCACTAAGTGGGGACCACAATGTGAGCCGGGACCAACATAGTCACGGCGTTTGACTTTACTGAACGCCACGAATAGTCTAATTACCGATAGTGTTTAAATGAATTGAACGCCACGGAAAGTTTAGACGGGGACCAGTTTTGTCCATGGATAGTGGCGGTGTTTACACCAATGCGAACACCGTTGTTATTCTGCGTGGCGGCGTTCGGATATTTCGAGTGCCACTAGTTGTGTCGCATCCACTATTTGCCATGTGACCTTCCTTTTCTTCCTCTTCTCCTCAGTTTCCACATTCTCTCTTGTTCTTGATTCCACACTCTCCCACTCCCTCACAGTCTCACTCTCCAAATTATCTAGATCTAGCCAATAAATTAGTCTTAATTATGGATCCTCTTATCCACACCACTCTCATCCACCCCTAGCTAATTAGCTCACTCTCTCATGCGTTAAATTAATCATTCTCCTTGATTAGTGAGATAAAGTCTTCATACACTAACTTCTTCACTTTTCATTTTCTCTTCACCACGTGATGGATCGACTCGAGCTAGCGAATCTACGTGGCCCTCGAGCTTCAAAGGTGAGGATAAAATTCGGTGGCTTATGGTGATTATGTGTTGCATGCATATGCATGCATATATGTGATTTTGTGTGCCTAGTGTGATGGCTTCGACCATTGTTTTGCTCGGGAACATGGCGCGTGTTGTGTTTGTTCTTGCAGGTACACGAGACTGCCAAATTTATTGGTGAAATGTTGATTAATTTTCATTTCGTCAAATTTGGCTTATATATGTCCAATATTTAGCTAAGTTCATGCCGAAATTTTCTTATATGTTGTAGGCATCGACTTCCATATGGATCTAAGCCCACAAGGCTTCTTGTCGTTCGCGACGGCGCATATGTATAAAAAGTGTGCCAAGAGATGTCCATGTGGAAAATGTAAGAACAATGTTATGTTCGAACCATTAAATATAACTATTTGATGCACTTGATTAGAAATAATTTCATGCCTAGTTACACACGTTGGAAACTTCACGATGAGGAAGAGGAAGAGGAGGATGAGGCTGTTGATTTTGAGGAGGACCATCCGAAAGAGGGAGGGATTGGAGGAGGGTATGAAGATGAGGATGAGGATGAGATGCCCGAAGATGATCATGAAGAGTAAGAGCACAAACAAGATGAGGTGCAAGGCACACAAGAGTTATCTTTGGCTGGCATGGTGGGCGACCCTCATTATAAAGAGGTGTTTCAAAAGAAGACCAATACGGAAAGGGCTGTATCTAAAGAGAGAGCAAAGTTGGAGCAACTGGAGGAAGATGTGAAAACTCCATTATATATCGGTTGCAATCCAGAGCACACTTGTTTATACATCATGCTAAATCTTCTGGATCTTAAGGAAAAATACAAATGCAACGACACATTCTTTGATAAGAAACTAGAGTACCTACATGAGTTTCTTCCCAATGGGAACACATTGCCTACACGAGTATATATGAGGCCAAGAAAATCATATGCCCTCTTGATTTGCTGGTCAAAAAATACCACGCGTGCCTATATGATTGCATCGTTTATCGAAATGAGTATGCAAACTTGGAAGAGTGTCCAGTGTGCATGACATCCCGATACAAACTAGGAAGGAAAGCTCCTCATAAGGTTGTATGGTACTTCTCACTCATTCCACGTCTACATCGGTATTTTGCAGACCCAAAGGAAGCAAAGGTCATGCGTGTTCACAAGGATAGAGGAAATTCATGCTATGAAGTGCTAACACACTCTGCCGATGGTAACCAATGGAAATTACTCGACCTTGTTTTCCTAGAATTTGTGGGTGATGCAAGAAACCTGGGGTTGGGTATGAGTACAGATGGAATAAATCCATTTCGCAACCAAAGCACCAATCATAGCACTTGGCCCGTGTTTTATGGATGTACAACCTACCGCCCTGAATATGCATGAATAATAAGTATATACACATGGTTATACTAATAAAAGGACCAAAACAACCAGGAAATGATATTAACGTGCATCTTAAGATATTTAGGGAGGAGTTCCAAATACTGTGGAGTAAGCCAGGGGTCAACACTTGGGACACTAGCATACTAAAACATTTCCCAATGAGAGGTCTGATGATCATCACTTTCCAAGACTATCTCAGTTATGGGTATATCTCTGGTCAGCAGTGCCACATACACAATGGGTGTGTTAAGTGTATGGATCAAAAACCTCATCTGTAGCTACCAACAGATAGATCTCGGAAAACCATGTACACCGGGGCTCGAATGTGGCTTCCGCAAGATGATGAGTGGAGAAGGCAGGGACATATTTTCGATGGTAATGAGGAGCACCTGCCAAAGCCAACGATGAGAAAAGAAATCAACATCAAGAACATGTTGGATGAGCATTCATTACCTGAGTCAGGAAAGAAGCCGAAGCCCTTGTAGCCGGGAGAGAAGCGAAAGGGAGATCTGCTTGAAATATGGAAAATGAGGTTTGTTTTCTAGGACTTGGAATTACTGGACGTTTCTTGAGACGCCTCCTTGTCTCGACCTCATGCATATCACAAAGAATGTGTGTGAGAGTTTGCTTGCTACAATGTTCAACATGCTAGACAAGACAAAATATGGACCTAAGGCAAGGAGAGATTTGATCTGGTTGAATATAAGGACAGATCTTCATGGAGGTTGTGAGAAGGAAAGCACAACAAAGGGCAAAAAATTTAGCACCAACACTTACCCCGCCTCTTGCTTCACTTTAACTCTGAATGACCTGTACAACTGTTCAAGTGCCTTGTTGGTATAAAAGTTAGTTCTAGTTACTATGGGCTCATAAAAAGATTTCTAGACGTGAAGAAACAAAGGTTCTACGAGATGAAGTCTCATGACTGTCACCTGATGCTGATGCAGTTACTTCCAATTACACTTCGAGGGGTAATGGACAATCCTGTTCGTGAAACACTGCTTGACTTCTGTAATATTTTCGACGTCATATCGAGAAATTCGATCAGCCTGAAGCGTCTCGAAAGGCTAAGGGAAGAGATCATTGTCGTACTTTGTGTTTGAGATCTACTTTCCTCCAGCATTCTTTGATGTTATGCTGCATCTATTGCTCCATATTGTCGATCAGATCAAAGACTTGGGCCCGCTATTCTTGCTATCAATGATGCCATTCAAAAGGATGAAAGGGCACGTCAAGCATTTCGTCCGTAATAGGGCCCATCTGGATTGAAGCATCATCCATGCACATCTGACCGAGGAGTGTGTCTCATTCTGCAATAATTATATGAAAGTCGACACATCTCTTGGTATGCCCATTAATAAGCACTTTGGAAGGCTTCTAGGAGTAGGTCATTCCACTTTGATGAGAGAATTTGATACGTTGCAAACATATCTATAATTTTTTATGTTCCATGCTTGTTTTATATCAACTTTCGTATGTTTTGTCCACACTTTGGAGTACATTTATACACTTTCTTGGACTAACCTATTAACAAGATGCCACAATGTCAGCTGCCTATTTTCTGCTGTTTTTGGTTCTAGGAAAATCAGAAAATGAATATTCTCGGAATTGGACGAGACAAAAGCCAAAGTCAATATATCAACGAGGGGGACACGGAGCCAGAATACAAGACGGAGAGGGGCCAGAGGCCAGCCACACCACCTGGCCATGCAGCCAGGCCTGGCCCGCGCCAGGGGGTGGTGCGGCCGCCTAGGGAACCCCCTCGGCCTCCCATTTCGCCTATATATTGCCTCCGATATAGAAACCCTAAGTACCCGATCAAAAAAATCCACAAAAGAGTCTATAGCCGCCGTCTTCTCCATCCCTAGATCGGGAGGGATCTGAACCTCTTCCTGGCACCCTGTCGGAGGGGAGAATTCACCCTAGATGCCTTCTTCATCACCATGCAAGCCTCCGGTGTGATGCGTGAGTAGTTCATCCATGGACTACGGGTCCATGTAGTAGCTAGATGGTTGGTTCTCTTCCTTTGTGCTATCATGTTTAGAACTTGTGAGCTCCGTTCATGATCAAGATCATCTATTTGTAATCATACATGTTGTGTTTGCAGGGATCCGATAGATATTGAGATGCTATTTCAGATTGATTATTGATTCTATCATGTCTTTGTTATTTGTGATCTTGCATGCTCTCTATTGTTAGTAGATATCTTGGACGAGTAGATGCTAGCAACTCCAAGAGGGAGTATTTATGCTCGATAGTGGGTTCATGCCTATAGTAATCTGGGGAAGTGACAGAAATCTCTAAGGTACTAGATGTGCTGTTGCTACTAGGGACAAAACAGCAATCCATTGTTCATAGAACAATCATATTGTTTACTTTACACGCAATGCTTAATGCAATTATCTGTTGCTTGCAACTTAATACTGGAGGGGGTTCGGATGATAACCTGAAGGTGGATTATTAGTCATAGATGCAGTTGGATTACGGTCTATGTATAATATTGTAATGCCCAATCAAATCTCAAAGGAGTCAAAGATGAGTAGTATATATGCATATTGCTTTCTCGATGTTTGTCAATTGCCCCGCTGTAATTTGTTCACCCAACATGTCATCTATCTTAAGGAGAATCACCACTAGTGAACTATGGACCCCGATCCTTTCTTTTACCATCAATCTACAACTGATTACCGTTTTCTGTTTACTTTCTGCAAGCTATTCATATCTTCCACACAATACGTTTAATCCTTTGTTTTCAGCAAAACCGGTGAGATTCACAACCTCACTGTAAGTTGGGGACAAAGTTCTTTGGTTGTGTTGTGCAGGATTCCAAGTTGGAAACAGCACCTTGGAGGTGTTTGATACGTCCAAAACGTATCTACTTTCCCGAACACTTTCGCTATTATTTCTCCTCTAAACTTCTATGATTTGGATACAACTAACACGGACTGACGCTATTTTCAGCAGAATTACTTTGGTGTCTACTTTTTGTGCAGAAAATCAACTATCAGGAAAATCCTGGAAAATATGTCAAAAATCCTATTTCACCAGAAGACTCCCGGAGCCAGAATACGAGACGGAGGGGGGTTGGGTCCAGGCCATACCACCTGGCCGCGCCAAGGGGTGTTCTGGCCGCCCCAGGCACCCCCTCGGTCTCCCTCTTCGCCTATAAGAAGCCTTCTGACCTAAAAACTCTAGGGGGGTTCGACGTTTTTCCAGAAGGAATACCGCTCCGCTGCCACCACCAGATTCCACGAAACAGCACCAGAAACTCCATTCTGGCACCCTGCCGGGATGGGGAATTGGAGGAGATCATCGCCATCATCATCACCATCGCTTCTCCATCGACCATCCATGTTTCCCCCATCTATGAGTGAGTAATCCCCTGCTGTAGGCTATGGGGATGGAAGGGATTGGATGAGATCGTTCATGTAATGGCATCAGATTGTTAGGGCATCGTGCCTAGTATCTTCTATTAGTGCTTTATGACTTTGTTACGACTTGTTATGCTTACTGCTTGTCATTAGGGCCCGAGTGCCATGATTTCAGATCTGAACATGTTATTGATTCATTATGATAGTATTGTTTTTGGTCTTACCTGCAAGTTGTATACACACGTTGTTGTCCGGAACCAATGGCCCCGAAGTGACAGAAATCGGGATAACCGGAGGGAATGGCTTTGATGTGAGGATCACATGTGTTCACGGAGTGTTAATGCTTTGCTCCAGTGTTCTATTAAAAGGAGCACCTTAATTGCCAGTAGTTCCCTTGAGGCCCCGCTGCAAACGGGCTGACAGGACAAAAGATGTTGTACAAGTTCCCATTGCGAGCACGTATGACTATATATGGAACACATCCTAGGATTATCTAGTACTTGGATGCTTTATCTTATTTATCTGCAATTGCCCTATGTTCTGATTGCCATGTGAATTGTCTTGTCCATGCAACGCCCGTCCATCCATCCCTATGCCTATTACGCTCCAATCCTACTATTTGCTGCTATTGTTACTACTGTCTTTACTTTACTACTGCTATTACTTTACTATTCCTACTACAAAACTGTTGCTACTAATAAACTGCTATGAGCAAGATTGTTTCTAGGTGCAGCTGAATTGACAACTCAGTTGTCATGGCTTATAAATATTCTTTGGCTCCCCTTGTGTCGAATCAATAAATTGGGTTTCACTTCCCTCGAAAATACTGCGATACACCCCCTATACTTGTGGGTCATCAAGACTATTTTCTGGCGCCGTTGTCGGGGAGCATAGCTTTATTTATCAAGTTCACTTGGATTCTCTGTTGTTCACTGATATCCATCCATCATGGGTAAGTCTCGTGATGGCAAGGTTCCTATTTTACCATCCACTACAAGGAGAGGTATGATTCTGAACACCTCTGTTGCTCTTGATTCACCATCTGTTATGAGTAAGCTCGTTACACCACCACATATACATTCTACACACACTGCTACTACTGCTGAATCTAAAACTTTGGATGCTTATGATGCTGCTTCTACTGTGCTTGATAAGAGTGGTTCATTAGGTCCTTTCCTAGATGCTACGATTGATAGAACTATAGCTGGAAATACTGAAACTCCTAATGAAGACACTACTACACCTGTTAGTTTACCTGAGTCTAGTGAGTGTTATGATATTGAAGATGGTTATGTTGAGATCACCGATGAATTTATTAAAGAATGTAAAAACACCCATGATAGGAGCGCTGCTAAGAGTCTCCTTGAGAGGCGTACTATTAGACCCAAATTGTCTCCTATTGCTAAGTTTGCTGCTTCTCCCAAAAACATTAAAGATAAAGATTATGATTTCTCTCTTGATCTATCTTACATAGCTATTGTTGAGAAAGAACCTTTTTGTGGGACTAAGAATGAAAGTGCGGTAGCACATATGAATGAAATTTCTACCATGAGTGGCTTGTTTTCTGATGATATTAAGATGCGTACTTACTTTGTTACCAAGATTTTCCCCTTTTCACTAAAAGGAGAAGCTAAAACTTGGTTTATTAATTTACCTCCTGGATCTACGATAGCCCTGATTGCTTGATTAGTACTTTCCTGCAAAAATATTTTCCTCCTAGTGCTAGACATGCTATTTTGGAGGAACTTTTTGATTTTAAACAGGGAGAAAAAGAGATATTGCCTGAATCATGGGCAAGGTTTTGTGCTTTGATTCATGCACAGGCTGGAAGTCCATTACCTAAGAATGAGCTTCTTGATATATTTTATAATGGACTAACTGGGACATACCTAGATAGTTGTGCTGATTGTGTTTTCAGGAATAGGACTCCCAAGGAAGCTGAGGAATTAATGGCTAAAATAAGCAAGAACTATGAAGACTGGACTCCTCCTGAACCAGCTATACCTGAAGTAATCATACCTAAATCAACTATTCATGTACCTATTCCAACATCAAAGAAGAGGGGAGTTATTGAATTAAATGATGAAGTGATGAAGGAAGCTAAGAAATGTCTTAAGGAGAAGGGAATTAAAGCTGTAGATGTTAAGAATTTACCTCCTATTGAAGAATTATGTAAGCCTATTCCATACTCATCCACTATTGAGGTACACTCTCTCCAACACTTCGATGAAGATGATATCCCTTACTCTAAACCTCTTGATCAATGCTTAGAAGAATTCGATATCTTTATTGTTAAGCAAGATAATTTTAATAAAAGGGTGCAAAATCATCTAATGGAAAACACTAGAGCTATTGTTGAGTTAAAATATATTGTGGAAAGAACCTCTAATGATGTTAAAATGATTGTCAAACACTTTCAAATGGTCCAAACTCAAATAGATCAACTCATTAAAGTGCAAAAAGACTTGCCAGTCAACGCTGCTAAAGAAAAACATGCTTATGAAATTACAACTAGAAGTGGTGCTGCTACCCAGGATCCTCTATATCCTGAGGGGCATCCCAAAAGAATTGAGCAGGATTCTCAACAAGCTGAAAATAGTGGCTCTACTCGTAAGAAAAGGAAAAAGAAACATAAAACTGTTGTAGAACCCTCTAAACCTGCTATAGATCCTAATAGTATATCTATTTCTGATGCTGAAACTGAAAGCGGTAATGAAGAAAATGATGTTCTTGATAAAGAAAAAGTTGAAGAAGAACCTGAAAACCACACTAAGAATACTAAATACACTAAAGAAGACTTTGTTGCTAAGAAACATGGTAGTGAAAGGGAGCCTTGGGTCCAAAAACCTATGCCTTTCCCTGATAAGAAACACAAGTCAAAGGAAGATGAACACTATAATAAGTTTTGTGAGTGGATGAAACCTTTATTCTTGCAAATTCCTTTGACTGATGCTATTAAATTGCCTCCTTATTCAAAGTATATGAGGGATATTGTCTCGAATAAAAGGAAGATCCCTAATGAAGAAATTTCTACTTTGCTTGCTAATTATTCCTTTAATGGTAAGGTTCCTAAGAAACTTGGAGACCCAGGGATTCCAACTATCCCTTGCTCTATTAAGAATAGTTATGTTAGAACTGCTTTGTGTGATTTGGGAGCTGGAGTTAGTGTTATGCCTTTCTCTCTCTATAAGAGACTTCAACTTGAAAAAATGATACCAACTGATATATCTTTGCAAATGGCTGATAAATCTACCACTATTCCTGTTGGTATATGTGAGGATGTACCTGTTCAAGTGGCTCACAATTGCTTGATATTAACTGATTTTGTTGTGCTTGAAATGCCTAAAGATGATAATATGTCTATTATTCTTGGGAGACCTTTTCTTAATACTGCAGGAGCTGTTATTAATTGTAATCAAGAAAAGGTGACCTTTAATGTGAATGACAAGGAACATACTGTCTATTTCCCCAAGAAAATTGAAAGGACTTATGGTTTGAATTCAATTGAACATGTTGAGGGCATTCAAGTTGGAGAAATATATTGTCCCACACCAAGAGAAAAACTTGAAACTATTATGATTGGGACCATTGCTATCAAAGTTGAGGTAACATAATTATTAGTGGAATACAAAGTTTTGTCTCATATGAAATTGTTTTGGTAACAAGACCTGATCAACCTTGTTAACAAAAGGATTTCATTGAACAAAACAATGTTTTCACCATGATTATCTCCGCTTACTTCTATTCTAGCTATTTTAGGTTTTGCTTTTGTTTAGTTTTCTTTTCTGTTGTTTGTTGCTTGCATTTTAGAGTGTCTTAGAACTTCTGTAGCTTTTGTTTTGTTTTGCATTGCATCATTTCCAAAAAAATCTTTTTCTGTCAGAAAATCATTCATCTATACCTGAAAATGCCCAAAAATAAAGTGTCTCAAAAAATTCCAAAAAATTCATATTAAATTTTTACGTGAAAAAAGGGGCAGAGGAGTGCCTGGAAGGTACCAGGAGGACCCACCAGGTAGGCGCACCACTTGGTGGCGCGGCCTGCCCTGGGTGGCGCCATGCCATGGTGTGGGCCACCCCTGGCCCTCCACTCACTCTCTCACTTGCCACTTTCTTCTCTCTCGCGAGTAAGCTCCAATTCATTGCTCAAAATCGCGTTCTTGCTGTGCTTGCCCTTGATTTTTCGATCTCCTTGCTCAGCCCATCCTTGTTGCTGAAATTTGGAGCATTTGTTCTCTGGTATGTGACTCCTCCGCTTGTCCAAGTAGATTTGTGTTTAGTGGATTATATCTTGAGTATTTTGCTGCTGTAGGTGACAGGTTATGAGAGCTTGCAAGCTTGTTTGTTACTTAGAGATATAGTTTTGATGCATGTTTAGGCCTCTTACAAGTCCCTATGAGTAGTACCCTTCATTATATTCACTTTGCAATCACTTGTTTAATAGGTGTTCAAATTTCAGATTAGAAGATGAATGAGCATCAACTAAACTAGCATGAACTATGGGTGCCTAAGGTTATGAAGGTCCACTGGGAGGAGGAAGTTTTTCCTTCCATTTCTCCATGCTCTGAGTTCATGAGAGCTGCAGGAATTCTCCAAGATTTCCACACTTTGGTTTCTAATGCAGGATTGGAGCACTTTTTGGAAGATGAACCTTGTCAATTTGTGAAGCTAACCATGTCTATGGTGCAGGACTTTCAATTTAGTTACTCTTTGCCTAACCCCATGGTCCACTACAAAATTTACAATATTGTTGTCGACCTTTCTCGTGATGACTTTTGTGCAGCTATTAAGGTACCTCAGTGGCGATCACGTGGAAGGATTAAAGAGTGACCTGCGCCACTCATGGATTTATACGCAGCAATTTGCCAAGGGAGCAGCTTCTCGAAGGAGAGTGGAAAAATCCGTAACATTCATCTCCCCTCCATTCGCTACTTTGCCTACTTTATTGCCAAGTGTGTTCTTGCTAGGAAAACTGCCAATAAGTTATCCTCTTATGATCTAGCATTCATCTCTGCTGCTCTTAAACGAGATAGGTCTTACAACTTGGGTGCTTTGATAGCTTTCCGTCTTGCTGCTAACCGCGAGAACGGTGGAATTTGTGGGGGCCTCATTGCTTCTCGTTTACTAGAATTGCATGGTTTAGTGCCTCATCATGTAGACCTACAGTTTCCCATAGAAAGGTTTGATCTTAATTCCATGATACAACATAAATTTGTTTCCTTGTGGGCTAGTTTGAGTGAGTTGTCTTATGAAATAACCTTTCTCAAAGCTGGTTGGAGAAGGAGCAAGTCCGAGCATGTTGTTCTTTTGCCCGCACCTGCTTTGTTTAACCTTGATAATAGGGTAGGATGGTCTCTCATGGAGGAGGAATTTGATACGTATTTGGGAGAGCTCTCCCAGCAGGAGCAGGATACTAGAAGGGAGGTCACGGATGATTCGGTCCAGCCCTCGAATGAGGGGGAGTCTTCATATCAGCAGCCTGCTTATGATTGGGGAGCTTCTTCTTCTTCCCACGGGCCCAACTACGATCATTCTTATCATGACCCGCCTGCTTGGAGCCCTTATTTGTACATGGATTGATACCCACTTAGGCCAAAAGCCTAAGCTTGGGGGGAGGTACGCTGACATCGCACTCATCTCCATATCATTTTGCATCGGTACTTTGTATATTCATGTTTCGTTCTCTTTTTAGTTTTCGTTATTTCTTCGCTTTTGCTTTCTAAAACACAAAAAGACCAAAAATATTTCTGTTGTTTCTCTTTGGTTTCCTTTTTCCTTTTTGCCTTGGTTTTCTTTTTCCTTTTTGTTTTGTTTGAACTATTCAAAAAACCCAAAAATATTTTGCTTTGCTTGTCTTCCCTTTTTGTTCTTGTTTAAAAAATTGAAAACACCAAAAATATTTGTTGTTCTTCTTTGGCTTTGTGAGTTTGTTGCAGGGTTCAGCAGTCCTCAGTGGATATTGGTTTCATGTTATTATTCAAGCCACAAAAGTGAAGAGCAATAATGAGGATTAATGACAACTTGAGGCGTGGTAAGAGGCTGGTAACGAACTCTATTTGTTTTCATTTTTGTACATATACTCATCATTGTGGGCATGCTTAGCCTGTTCGTGTAGGGTGTATGTTATTTACGGATGCTTAGTAGTCCTTGCTTTCATATGATTAGTTCCAGCTTGCTAATAGTTTGTAGCATGTCTTATGAATGCTTGCTTGCATTACTCTATTCATAACTTGGTATGACACCGTGGCATCCTCCTCTGAATTTTTCATTTGAATTGACTTGGCACATGCTCACGCATGCATATGACTGAAATAATCAGTTAAGCCTCGATGAATTATTTTTCCTTGAGGGTCTTGAATCACTTTCATGCCATGATTAGTCATGTTTTGTTGTAATCATGATTATGACAGCTATTGCTCCCTCGTTTGTCGCTCCCTTACTATTGCTAGCCTTCACTTTCACTGAGTATGTTTTACTCATGTTTCCAACTCCCTAAAACCAAATGTTGCCAAAGTGTCCACCATACCTACCTATTAGCATCATTTGCTATTTCCGTGCATATTCAATATGCCTTGTTTTCTTCCGAATAAAATGTTTGCTTGTTATGATAAAGTTAGTTAGTAAAGCTCTCACGAACTTGATGGCAACCATTGTGACTGTCCATGAAAGTTATCTGCTTGCAAATTATAGGCTGGGGATTAGCAGAACCATGCTGTCACGAGGAACACTTTCAACACATGTAAATATATACCCAGTTGATACCATGCTCTTTTGTTTGTGGATGTCGTCGGTGTGCAATAAAAGGGGAGCTTGTAAGTCCATGGAGTTATGTATGTGTGTTAGAGAAACGCCTGGGCCGCCGGTCTAATCCATGCCATCATGGTGGAAACCTGCAGCGTAACCATAATGATATCTATGAAGCATTCTTCTTATAAAAAAGAGAGAGATAGCCATTGAGAAAAAGAAAAGAAAAAAAGAGATTTGAGAAAAGAGGAAAGAGAGAAAAAAGCACCATCTTCCCATGGTAAATAAGAAGATTGTTGAGATACTCATTGTCTGCTTGCCTTGTCATTTTGATATGGGGATTCTTCCGTATAATCAGGCAAGGGGTACCCCGTTGGCGGTTCTCTATGATACACACGTATTTACGATGACAAGAACTTACTGATGGCTCGGTGTTGATGTAGAGATCGTTGGGGAACCCCAAGAGGAAGGTATGATGAGCACAACAGCAAGTTTCCTCAGTTATGAAACCAAGGTTTAATCGAACCAGTAGGAGCAAGGAAACACCCCAAAGGTTTTGCTAGCTGAGCCTTGGCAGGGCGCACTACCGGTGCTAGTAGCAACGTGGAGACCTGCACAACACAACCACAGAACTTTGTCCCCAAGTTGCGATGAGGTTGTCAATCTCACCGGTTTTTGCTGAAAACAAAGGATTAAATGTATCGAATGGAAGGAAGTAAAAGGTTGCAGAAAGTAAACACAAAGCAGTAAACAGTTTGTAGATTGTATGTAAAAGAAAGGACCGGGATCTATAGTTCACTAGAGGTGGCTCTCCTTAAGATAGATAACATGCTGGGTGAACAAATTACAGCGGGGCAATTGACAAACACCGAGAAAGCAATACATGCATATACTAATCATCTTGACTCGTTTGGAACTTGATTGGGCATTACAACATTATACATAAACCGCCATCCAACTGCATCTATGACTAATAATCCACCTTCAGGTTATCATCCAAACCACCTCCAGTATTAAGTTGCAAGCAACAGATTATTGCTTTACAAATTGCGTGTAAAGTAAACAATACGATTGTTCTATGAACAAAGGATTGTTGTTTTCTCCCTAGTAGCAACATCACATCTAGTACCTTAGAGATTTCTGTCACTTCCCCAGATTACCAGAGGCATGAACCCACTATCGAGCATAAATACTAACTCTTGGAGTTGCTAGCATCTACTTGGCCAAGATAGCTACTAACAACGGAAAGCATGCAAGATCACAAATAACAAAGACATGATAGAATCAATAATCAATCTGAAATAGCATCTCAATATCCATCGGATCCCCGCAAACACAACATGCAGAATTACAAATAGATGATCTTGATCATGAACGAAGCTCACAAGATCTAGACATGAAAGCACAAAGGAGGAGAACCAGCCGTCTAGCTACTACATGGATCCGTAGTCCAAAGATGAACTACTCACGCATCACACAGGAGGCTTGCATGGTGATGAAAAAGGCCTCCTAGGTGAATTCCCCTCTCCGGTAGGGCGCGGCCAGGTGGTGTGGCCGGTCGCCAGCCCTTCTCCGTCTCGTATTCTGGCATCTGATGACTTCCGGAAAAATAGGCACTTTGGCTTTTGTCCCGTCCAATTCTGAGAATATTCATTTTCTGACTTTCCTGGAACCAAAAACAACAGAAAATAGGCAGGTGGCACTGTGGCTCTTGTTAATAGGTTAGTCTACGAAATCATATGAAAAGTACTCCAAAGTGTGGACAAAACACAAGAAAGTGGATAAAACCAAGCATGGAACATCAAAAATTATAGATACTTTTGCAATGTATCACTTACTGGTAACTAAAGTTGAGTATCATGAGGAGCGGCCCTTGTACTCAAGGGACATGGGATTTCCGGTTTATAGTCTATCAAGCATATAACTCAGATTGGACCTCACTTTCACCTTAACCATATTAAAGATGCCTATGATAGGGGCAATGAGAGCTCAAAGCTAATGAGTACCATACTTTCAGCATTTGGAAGCCTTTCAAACTATTCAAAACCTTTTCATTTACTTGTTGAATCTCCACTTATTCTATGAGCACTTTCTTAAGAGCATAGTTGTCATTCTTTGTGCTTGTCTCATTACTTGATTATTTGTGTTATGACTTTGATGCTTGTATCTTTGATATCTTTACTTCTAGTCTTCACCTGAACTTCAGAGGTGCCTTGGCATTCATAATCAAAGGCAAGCGAGATACCACTCTATCATACCTTGTTATGAGCATTGTAATGTTGCTTATATTTATACTTCATGCTACTTATTATTTTTAAGTTGGAATCTCTTCATAGCTTGCAATGCCTATTAAGTAAACTTAGTTGCATACTCATTATTATGAATTGTCTAAGTAGTTGATCACATGCTGATAATATATACATTATATGAAACAAATGTGTTCGTGAAAGTTCTTTTATCGCACTCAGTTTTCAACTGAATTCCTTGAGGACAAGCAATAAGCTAAGATTGGGGGGAGTTGATACGTCCAAAACGTATCTACTTTCCCGAACACTTTTGCTATTATTTCTCCTCTAAACTTGTGTGATTTGGATACAACTAACACGCACTGACGCTATTTTCAGCATAATTGCTTTGGTGTCTACTTTTTGTGAAGAAAATCAACTATCAGGAAAAATCCCGGAAAATATGCCAAAAATCCTATTTCACCAGAAGACACCCGGAGCCAGAATACGAGACGGAGGGGGGCTGGGTCCAGGGCACACCACCTGGCCACGCAGGCTAGGCCTGGCCGCGCCAGGGGGTGGTCTGGCCATCCCAGGCACCCCCTCGGTCTCCCTCTTCGCCTATAAGAAGCCTTCTGACCTAAAAACTCTGGGGCGTCGACGTTTTTCCAGAAGGAGTTCCGCTCCGCCGCCACCACCAAATTCCATGAAACAGCACCAGAAACTCCGTTCTGGCACCCTGCCGGGACAAGGAATTGGAGGAGATCATCGCCATCATCATCACCATCGCTTCTCCATCGACCATCCATGTTTCCCCCATCTATGAGTGAGTAATCCCCCGCTGTAGACTATGGGGATGGTAGAGATTGGATGAGATCGTTCATGTAATGGCATCAGATTGTTAGGGCATGGTGCCTAGTATCTTCTATTAGTGCTTTATGACTTTGTTGCGACTTATTATGCTTAATGCTTGTCACTAGGGCCCGAGTGCCATGATTTCAGATCTCAACATGTTATTGATTCATTATGATAGTATTGTTTTTGGTCTTACCTGCAAGTTGTATACACACGTTGTTGTCTGGAACCAATGGCCCCGAAGTGACAGAAATCGGGATAACCGGAGGGAATGGCTTTGATGTGAGGATCACATGTGTTCACGAGGTGTTAATGCTTTGCTCCGGTGTTTTATTAAAAGGAGCACCTTAATTGCCAGTAGTTCCCTTGAGGCCCCGCTGCAAACGGGCTGGCAGGACAAAAGATGTTGTGCAAGTTCTCATTGCGATCACGTATGACTATATATGGAACACATGCCTAGGATTATCTAGTACTTGGATGCTTTATCTTATTTATCTGCAATTGTCCTATGTTCTGATTGCCATGTGAATTGTCTTGTTCATGCAACGCCCGTCCATCCATCCCTATGCCTACCGCGCTCCAATCCTACTGTTTGCTGCTATTGTTACTACTGTCTTTACTTTACTAGTGTTGTTACTTTACTATTCCTACTACAAAACTGTTGCTACAGATAAACTGTTGTGAGCAAGATTGTTTCCAGGTGCAGCTGAATTGACAACTCAGTTGTTAAGGCTTATAAATATTCTTTGGCTCCCCTTGTGTCGAATCAATAAAATGGGTTTTACTTCCCTCAAAAATACTGCGATACACCCCCTATACTTGTGGGTCATCAATGTTTCCTTGCTCCTACTGGTTCAATAACCTTGGTTTCACAACTAAGGAAAAATTTGCTATTGTGCTCATCATACCTTCCTCTTGGGGTTCCCAACGAGCTCATCATATCTTGAACCAACAAGCATCTTTCTGGCGCCGTTGTCGTGGATTGAAGGAACAAGCACCCACGTCAACCACGCGCCAGCAGAATTGCATGTGGACATTGATAAACCAAGCCGACATAAAGATTTCGATAGATCACACCTAGCTGTGCTACAACACTTAAGAATTATCGATCCTTGGTTGAATCAGCACAAATGTTGATTAAGAGTGTGTTCAAACCAACTCCTAAAAAGAAGACGATCAACGATGACTAAGTCACTAGAGAGAACAACGCTAAGTTCACGACTTGGTTCAAAGAAAAGCTTACGAATGAACCATTGGCACCGTGTGCTCAGAATGCAAAGATCATATTTTCCTTAGCAAATGGCCCCGCATGCACCTCGCAACCTATCATGCATACGACATCTAAGGGTACACATTCTATATGAAGAACAAAAACAAAACTAGTGATTACCAGAACTCAGGGGTGACAATGATGTCTATGAACGAGAAAGGTACTAGAAAGATGGGATTCTATGAAAGGATAGAAGAGATTTGGGAACTAAATTACTAATGATTATACAAGACAACAATGTTCCGTGTTAGATGGACAAATGATGTCAAAGATGAACACTATTATTTCACTTCCATGGTCATACCTCCATCGACACACAAACTCACCTCCCAAAATGAACCTTGGGTATTTTCTAAAGACGTGGACTCTTCGTAACCGATCTGATAAGGCCAAGTCGTGTTATCATGAGAAAAAGGCAAAAAGGAAATTGTTTGAATGGATGGAGTTGCCATGGATGAAGACTTTGATCAATACGACCACACACAAGAAGAAGAAAATATAGATAATGGTCAACCATATGTTAGCACAAGGATCAGAACTACCTTACCTATGGCGACCACAACTGGTGACCTTCCATTCAAAAAAAAGAGTCACAATATGAAGATATGCAAGGATCCCTACCAAGAACATGAAGACTACAAAGAAGATTGTCAAGCACTGAATGAGATGATGATGATCTATTATATTTATGTATATAGTCAAGATGATACGCGCGCGTTTTGTAGTATACTATCGCGAGATCGATAAATGAACGAATTTAGGATGCCTTTTGTACTATCATGTTATTAATAAGATGCTTTTTACTTGAAAGTCTGTATAATATATAGATTACACATACTAGTGGCGTCCACGCGAAGTTGAGCGCCACTACTGGATTCACTAGAGGCGTTCAACGCAGTACAAACACCACTACTAAAGTCATAGTACCGACACCTTTATTATACGAATGCCACTACTATAGGAAAGTGGATATCATATAAACATTATGGATCCGGATCGAACCATTTTCCCCCACCTTGCCAACGCGTCCGCCGTCTCCTCCGCCCCACATCACCGACCTCGTCCGCGTCGCCACCTCCCCGACCCCGTCCGTGCCGGACCGGGCGGTCCCGCCATCTCCCCCGACACCGATTTCGCGCCTTCACCATCCGCGCTGCCACGATGGTCCCACGCCGCCAGCTCCCCGACCCCATCCGCGCCTCCACCTCCCTGACCCCATCCACGCCGGACCGGGCGGTCCCGCCATCTCCCCCGACGCTGATTCCGCGCCTCCACCTTCCCATCCGTTCAGCGCCCGGCCACAGCGCCACCTCATCGATTCCTTCCCACCTCCTCGATGCCTCCGCGGCCTCCCCGACGCCCCACATGCCACCTCACCGATGTCTCCACCTCGACAATGCTCGTGTTGGTGAGTTCGCCGCTTCTCGACCCGACGCCGGCGGGATTCCGGTGACCAAAAAGTGCCGGCACCGCTAGTTTTTTGCATGTGAAGAGTACCTCCTTTTATTGTAGGTGTGATGTATATATGTGTTTGCTATACTCTTACAAAAATTGTCTATGCAACTTTATATTTAGATCGATGATGGCCAAGAAAAAAATGGTATGCAGTATGGCGATGAGAGGTTCTAGGAGTTTACGATTCATGGGGTGAATGTAGTAAACAAGTTGTAGGCTATCCCAACAACTCCTTCAAAGGGTTTCCAACAAAAGAGATGTCGGAAGAGGAGTACTTCAACTCCCTTAAGCCGGAGGAAAAGAGAAGCAACTATGAAGTTGAAAAGCAAGTGGCCGGGTCTACTAGCTTCAAGAACTAATAATTCTTGTCCAATATATCGTTATTGTGTACTTGTTCATATTCATGTTATGTGATAGCATCTTTTGTGTTCATCTTGTAAGTAGTTGAAACCATCTCCTTTGTAGTCATGCATTAGTTGATCCAATTAGTTCTTACGTAAGACAATTTTCATTGTGTTATGAATAGATGAACTAACTAGCTCTATTGACTGTTGTAATTAAGTATTTCGATTGTGACCTCAAAATATTTGAATGCGGCAGCGGCAATGAATTTAATTTTTTTTACCCTAAAATAATCAGTCACAACATTTGATAATAAGAAAATGCCGCTAGAAATTATATCATTGGTGGCGCTCCGCGTGAACGCCACCATTATTCCGATAGTAAAAGCGTGTATGCCGAACGCCGGTTCTACTGGTGACGTTCGGTGGAGACGCCACCACTAGGACCTACCAGTGACGCGAGGTTAGTGGCGTGCGGGTTCAATGCCACTTACACACTAGCTTTTTTCCTACTAGTGTGTAAGATAGATTGCATATTACGGCTGAGCGACTTTGTACTCTTTATCAATAAAGACCGGACAAGTAAGAATAGGGTTTTCTCTACGAGGACTTGAACTCGAGTAAATCTCGTCTTCTTTGTTTATCTGATAAGTCGATGAAATTGTCGCGCTCCTTTTCCTCTAAAGGCCAAGCTCATAACAATGATGAGATCACCCATGAAAAAAGGTGGGGCCGCTGGACACCCTGAACCAAACGGACAGTGGCCATTTTTCTATCCATGGACCAAGTCAAATGGAACAAAACAGACACATCCCACGTTTACAATGTGGCTGGTGCGCTGGAGATACTCTTAGAGAAGTATTTTACTACGTGGTGTGCTAGCCAGTGTGATCTCGTTTTCCACTATTTGATGTGTGGCATGCACAGATAGAGACGTGCCTTCTTCAAGATGATGGCAGCCCACAGAGATAGAAAGAAACGGTCTAGCCCCAAGGTCTACTCTGCAAAACCATCTATAAGCTCACGGCTGTTTCTTGGAAAAAAATGTCATTCATCGCGCCGACGCGGCAGCTCCGATCCTTCTACACCACCGATAGATTCTCTCGTCCTCTGCACCCATTCCGAGTCGTCGTCCCTCGGTCGACCTCTGTAGACTCTCCATTACAGAAATCCGTGGATGGACCACCTGGAGCCTCACACGGGCGCCACACCCCTCCAGGAGCACGCGCTCGCGGTGCAGTCTACTGGTACGGAGGCCGGCACCGCCGGGCGGCACCTCGCCATAGCGCAGGCGAAGCGCCTGTTGCGGCTCGGCTGTCCGATCATCTTCAGCTGCCTCCTCATGAACCTCGTTACCGTGGTGTCCATCATGGTCGTCGGCCACCTCGGCGAGGTTCCCCTCGCCGGCGTCTCGCTTGGCACCTCCTTCACCAACGTCACCGGCTACATCGTGCTCGTACGTCTCTCTGACCCTTCGATCCTCGTCCGGTCCGTGATTGAGAAATGTGTTGCGTGCATGCAGACCGGCATGGCGATGGCGCTGGACACGCTGTGCGGGCAGGCGTTCGGCGCGGGGCAGCACGGCCTGCTCGGCGCCTACAAGCAGCGGGCCATGGTCGTGATGGCGGTCGCCTGCGTGCCGATCGTCGCCCTGTGGGCCAACGCCGCGCGGATCCTGGTGTTCCTCGGCCAGGACCGGGCCATCGCGGCCGTGGCCGGCGAGTTCGCGTGGTGGATGATCCCGTCGCTCGCCATGTACGTGCCGCTTCTGTGCCACTGGCGCTTCCTGCAGGCGCAGAGCCTCGTGCTGCCCGTCACGGCCAGCTCCGGCGCCGCCATACTCTGCCACGTTCCCGTGTGCTGGGCCATGGTGTACAAGTCCGGCATGGGGACCAACGGCGCCGCGCTGAGCTACACCATCTCCTGTGGTGTCAACTTGGCCATACTGGCGCTGTACGTCAGGCTATCCAGCAGCTGCAAGAACACGTGGACTGGGTTCTCAGGAGAGGCGTTCAAGGGTCTAGGCCAGTTCGCCAAGCTGGCCGTGCCGTCTGCCATGATGATCTGGTGGGCAAATTCACTTCGTTCATACACATACATACAGCTACATACTCTGACCTAATCTCTAGTATCAATTTACTGTGCATCAAGCCTGGAGTGGTGGTCACTTGAAATTCTCGTCATTCTATCTGGACTTCTGCCGAATCCACAGGTTGAGACATCAGTGCTGGCAGTATGGTGAGCACACTTTCTAGCTCTTCCTCTCACACGAGCCGTAGCTGCATGCTTTGATTCTCAAACCTGGATAGACTGTAGTGTTGTGCTAGATTGCGTGCACTTCTCTGCCGTTGATATCTGTTGATTGCTGCTTTACGATTTGGGTTGCACGGTTTCATTAAGTTTTATCATGTTTTAGAAATCTGTGTCAAATTGAATTAAAGCGAAACAGAGTAAAACATTGCACGTAATCTAGCATGCATGCCAGAATCACGTTTTTGTACTTACCATGATGCTTCATATAGTATGGACTATGGGGACGATCACGAGGCTTTTGTCAACTGGAAGACCATATTTGCCGTCCTAAGCATCTTGGGGCTCTGGGTATAGCGCCGCTATAGCTGTTTGAGATGTACGGAGTAGCTGCCAAATAAAATCAAGTAGTACAAGTATCTGCTATAGCCTCATTTAGCCCGCCTATTAATCAAGTACAATTATATGCTCTAACTGTTTTGGACGGCTAGCTGCTGCTATTTGCCATAGCCAGCTCCCCAAAACTTATGGTTAAATCTGGAAGCGCGAATATCGGCATCATTTGGAATGTTTGGAAGGAGCATAGTAGGCGTAGTTTAACACAGGCCCCCAAACTATTTGTTTCAAGTATGAGGACATTAGTGGAGTAGTTCGCATGCTGCCTTCCTTACTTACTTTAAATGAAAATAAACACATCCTAGTCACCTTTTTCTCAATGAATATGCAGCTCTGTTGCGAGCTCTCCCCAAAAAGGTATTGTAACATATTACATATGTCCCCTTTCAAAAGACAACTAATTTTGTATGTTCAATATTTGACAGTCTGAACACAGCGGCTCAGCTGTACATGATCCCATTGGGTCTTGGCTATTCTATATGGTACTACCAACTATTATACCATGTAATTTCAATGTCTTCTTTCATTTTGTTTCCTGTAAGTTTAGTATGCAATAAATTTCCTTGCCATCTTTGTTGTAGCACCGTCGTCTCAAACGAACTTGGTGCTGGGAAGCCCCAGCAAGCCAAGCTAGCTGTGAGAGTGGTCATGTACATGGCCTTCTCCGAAGGACTTGTGATAGCCCTGACCATATTCTTGCTTCGACATGTTTGGGGTTACATGTTCAGCGACAAGCAAGAGGTCGTGTCTTATATTGCAAGAATGATACCTATCCTCGGTATATCTTTCTTCATGGATGGACTTCACACTTCTCTCTCAGGTAAACTTACAATGTTGCCCTACACATTCCAGCAGTTTTATTTTAATGTGGAGCTATGTCCCAACCTCGGCATTAATTGATGCACACAACCTTTCTTTATTGCATATTTCAATTGATGCACACATTTGAGCAGTAATTCATATTTTGAGTATGGTGCTTGTGTTAACATGATACACAGGTGTGCTTACGGGCTGCGGCAAGCAGAAGATTGGCGCAAGCGTAAATCTCGGCGCGTTCTACTTGTTGGGCATCCCAGCTGCCGCGGTGCTTGCATTTGTCTTCCACCTGAATGGAATGGTAAATTGTATAGGATGTTGATAAAATGCACGCTAATTGTTTGACTGAAATTATGTGGAAATCTCTGAGCATTAAATCTGGTTCATTTGCAAATAGGGACTCTGGCTTGGCATCGTGTGTGGCAGCTTCGTGAAACTGGTAGTGCTTCTGTGTATCGCCTCGTGCATAAGCTGGCAAAATGAGGTAAAATATCACACACACCTACAAAAATCTACAACACGGTCTATCCACAAGACAATGTGACATATTTTCTTAATCTTTTTTCGATTCTAGGCACTCAAGGCAAAGGACATGGTCTGTATATCATCTGTGGCAGAAGCATGACAATGTGTCCGACACATGAAGTAAATTGAGTTCTCTCATCTGCTCAGGTTGGCGACGTTGCTAGTAGGTCGTCTACCTTGAACTGACCACAGGTTGCAACCACTTGCCGAGCTCAAGACATTTGTGTAGCTTAATTTGAAAACAACTCATTCTTCGTCTATCCTGAATCTTATATACCAATGTAGCTAGATATTAGGAGCTTCATATGTGTAAAGTCAATACTTAATTTAAAATCTATGTATGTGTTTTGCAATTTGGTTAAGGTAAATTACTGACAATAAGTTAATTAATGATTGCAATTCAACACAATTATCAATCATTAGAACTTTTCTGTGAGGCATTTATCATCTGCCGGGAAAAGATGCTGACATGATTAGAAGATAATGACAGATAAAAATTTGGGCAAGCTTCCCTGCCAGGAAAAAGCTATCCGCTGGGGAAACCGACAACAGCCGGTTTCTCCCTCCGTTTCAAAATATAAGATGTTTTAGCTTTGTAAAAGGAGTGTATCTACACCCCTTTAATGTGTAGGTTCACTTCAAACATAGATGAATCTACACACTAAAAGGAGTCTAGATACATCTATTCACAAAGCTAAAACATCTTATATTTTGAAACGGAGGGAGTATTTGTCAAGGGTGCACAACAATCTTTCATGAATTAAAAAAAATACTTCATTCGTCCCATAATGCTATTACAAATTATTGCGCTTTAAACGGTGCCTAACACTCACACAATGGATCCGTCTAGTCGATGGACTCGACTCGTCAATACGTTTGACCGGGTAACGTATAAGGTCTTGCTCGAGTGAGTAGGAGAGCAAGGGTGATGCACCTCATTGCGTTCCCAGGAGACCGATTTTACGGCGCGATACACTGAGTTAGTCTTGGTTTCGCAGGAGGGAACCCGTGTGATATTCCAGCGACTATTGACTGAGTTAGTCGGCCTGACTGTCCTAATTCGGTTGTCGATCCCAAACGTAAAGCCACCGAAGAAACGGAAACAGGGACAAGGGTGGAGTAGTTGAAAGTAATAGGGAAAAGTAGTGCGAAAAGTAGATTGTATTGATTTATCGATTGTATGCTGAAGGTCAATCGGCCATCACCCCTCACAGTATATATGAGGCGGCTAGTCTTTCCATGTAAGCCTAGTAGACTGCTACACACGAGTACATTGCGTACTCCTTAGTAGGAAAGTAAACCTAAACTAGACAACTCACGCTAGCTTCATACTAGATCCGGTCTTCAATCGTCCGCTCAACCATCTTCAGAATCTCTTTCCTTCCGTATTGGAATAGTTGTCTTGGTCTTCAAGTATTTTTGCCAACTAAATCATGTGTCCGAGCGTGAATCCAACGGCATTTAGAATCTTCTCTCATAGTAGGCCTCTACGTGTGTAACCTGTTTTTGGGCCGACTTTCATTAACCGACTTAGAGTCGATCGGGTCTATTGACTAAATCTCGGTGACTGGAAAAATGCATCCATCTTATGCTCACCTTGTCCGACCTTCATTGTTGTAATTTTAATTGGCCCAGAACGGGTGCTAATAGATGCCTCTATTTCCTGGTAAAGCTTGTGTGCCAGAAAATACTCATTGTAAGTTGCGAAGGGCAATGCTGTAATTCATCGGCAACGTGTCATGTGAGGGCGATATTCGGATATCGGCCATAGCTCAACACCGTTTAGACTGATTGCCACATGCTAGGGTGGAATTTCTTTAGTTATCGTCCATTGAGAGATCGAAGAAGTAATCCTCCCTCCATTGTTTCCACGAGATATGAGTTACCCGGTACCAATGTTGTGACTCGGTAAGGGCCTTCCCAATTCGGTGACCATTTACCAAATTTGCGGTTTCATGAACTCACAGGTAATACAGCCTTCCAGACTAAATCGCCGACTTGGAAATCCTTTAACCTAACTTTCCAGTTGTAGACTTTTGACACCTATAACTTATGCTTCTCGGTATCTTTAAGAGCATCTAATCGTTTATCGGCTATTTCATCAAGGTTTTCCATCGTTAGTTGATAATAGTCTTTAGCCGATAATCCATTCTTCCTAGTGATTCTCAAAGCAGCCAGATTAACCTCTACGGGTAAAATGGCCTCTTGTCCGTATGTTAACTCGAAGGGAGCCACCTTAGTCGCTCCATGCCTTGAGATCCTACGAACCCATAGTGCTTTCGGTAGCACTTCATGACATCGCTTGGGATGATCCTAAATCTTCTTCTTGATTAACTTGATCAATATCTTATTAGTCGATTCGGCTTGTCCATTAGCTTGGGTATAGTAGGGAGAAAAAATGAGCATCTTAATCCCCAATTATTTGGAAAACTGTTTCACCTCCTTGGCCATAAAAGACGTACATTGGTCTATGGTGAGAGTTTGAGGTATGCCTAACCTGTGAACAATATGCTTAGTGATAAATTGGATTACCTTCCTCTAAGTCATATTCCTGAGAAGTACTGCTTCAGACCATTTGGTGAAATATTCGGTAGTAACTAGCACAAACCGATGCCCTTTGACGATGTCAGATGAATCATACCAACAAAGTCTAGCTCCCATCCTCAAAAATGCCACAGTTTAATAACCGGCTGAAGATTTGAAGCTAGTGCCAACTTTATGTCTTCGAACTTTTTACAAGCTTCGCATTCTTTGTAGTACTTGAAGCAATCATGTAACATAGTCGTCAGTAAAATCCTACTCTTTTTAGCATCCTATTAATCTTCGGAGCCGACTGATGTGTCCCACATAAGCCTTCCTGAACTTCACCCATGGCGACTTTGGCTTGCTCCTCTCCTAGGCACTTTAGGAGAAGACAGTCTATGGTTCGGCGGTACAACTCATCATCGACTAAGCATTATTTCAAAGCTAGTTGTCAAATAACCCTTTGCGTTCTTTGGCTCGGATATCGCAAATAGCTGATGATAGAATTTCTCCAATTGGTTTTGCAATTGTCTTCGACTTTTATTGCGTTAGCCGATTCAATGTGAACACTGGCTTCAATTGAGCTGGCCATGCACACGTAAGCAGCAAGGTACATCGGTTGTTCTGAAATTAATGTAAAACATCCCTCGGCTTACATGATAACCTAAACCTTGTTTTGCTAACTCATTGGCCAACCAATTTTCATGCCTAGGTACATGAGATATCTTAAAATAAGTTAGAGTAAATATTATGTCTAGGCATTTATCGAGGTATAAATTGGGTGGTCCTTCATTGCACTGGAAGATCCCAAGAACTTGTTATACGACTAACAAGGAATTGTCAAAGGCCTCGATACAGCAAACTCATGCGGCAATTAAGAACTCTAAACCGAATAGAAAAGCTTAATATTCGGCTTAATTATGAGTGCAATCATACCATAGTCGGCATGATGATTCATATACAACCCGTAATGGTGATATACAAATAATCCCGACTCCTTGGCCATTGCTACACACTGAACCATCAAAGTACAACTTCCATGGTAATGCGGACATAACCTGTAAGTCGGCATCATCTTGGATCCGATGTCCGACTATGAAATAGGCTACAATCTAACCCTTCATAGATTAGAGAGGTTCATCCGTAATATCATATTCGATTAATCCATAGGCCCACTTGCCAAATCATCAAGTTCGATTAATCCACATAACATAGAGGTTCATACAATCTGACAGTTAGGATCGGTCTTTGAGTCATATGTTTAATGACATCGGCTTGACAAGCTACTATGCACTCACTAGACAAACATAATGACGAATCTTGGTGCATGCACATTAAAGAGATAATCATATTTGCTCAACGAAACTATATCTGGTTTCGAAAACTAGTAACCGCCGGCTAAGATAAGCAATAGCACATTCCTTACCACCGGTTACCTAAGTAAGGGCATCACCAATGATACCTGATCCGGTGGTTATTGCAGTGACCTAGCACACCACTACATGATATAGTACACTATATTCATTGACATAACACCAATGAAACATCATTCCACTAGTATTATATCCCTCAGAGTGGAACAATAGAAACATCGCGGTCTAAGACATGACTATAGATTACAACTCGACTCTTTACACAAGATCCAGAGAATACTCTAAGTTAAAGAGGAAGAAAACAACTTATTACAAAAAAGAACCAGAAATAACAACTCATACTATCATACTCATAAGACTAATATCTAAACTATCTGACTTGCAATTACTGCTATTGGAATGCTCTACAGAAGTAGGTTCTCTGGCTAGAAAGTATACTCCTATCTAATCAGGAACTTCGCCTTCACTTCAGTTGAGGTATATGTTGACTCCATTGAATTCATTAAAGAACTTGAGCTTTCAGTGATGATTCCTTTGAGTAACAGTTGGTGTTGATGACGTCTTCATCGGCTTTAGAATCTATCAAGGGTTAAGAAGGTACGGTTGAGTACGAGCATACTCAGCAAGTTCAGTAAAAATGAGTGTCTAATGCACTATCTACAGCCACAAACCATAGGTCATAGGCTATGCAGGTTTTCCTAAACATTTCTTCAAAGGTTGCTTTTTTTCTGAAAAGCTATGTCCCTCATCCTTTACACATTTACCAGAACTTCGTGGAGTTCCTTTCCTGCCGCGTTCGTAGCTCATTCTCGGAACAGGGAGTAACATAACACATTTTTATACACTATGCAGAGGTGCGTTGCTTTACCCATAAGAGATCCTTATCCATGTTGCACATCAAAGACATGACCTTGACGATACTTCCTTGGTATGGGGCCCGGTATAAGGACCCTAAAAACTACCCTCAATGGTAGCCCAAGCTTCATGAGAGGTTTTGGAAAACATAATCATGTTGCCAACCTCGGTGGATGATGAAGACAGAAAAGCGGACATAATCACTTGATCTTGTTGTACCCAAGCGGCATATGATTGATTAATCTGTTGCACAGCCGTAGCTCCCTCTCTCTCAATGACAGAGATGTGAGAGGCAGGACACGGGAAGGTCCCCTCCACGTAGCCATGGAGGAGATTTCTCCGAAGGAGGGACAACACATGTGCACGCCATAACAGATGGTTGGTGTCACTCAGCTTTAGGGTGATCTCGTTTCCAAAGTGGATGGGCGATGTGAAACTCGAGGAGGAGGCACCGGTGGAGACCGACATGGCTGACATGGGAAGAAGGGCGGAGAGCTCCGAGGTTGCGGAAGCAGAGGACGAGCCCTTCGCGATTTAGAGTTTAGGATTAGATTTTGGCTGAAACCATGTACGATAACAGAAAAACTGTTTTGGGGAAAGTCCACAACGCATCAAGCGTGGGACTTGGCTAGTATATATATATATATATATATATATATATATATATATATGACAAAGTTCCAAAGGATTACAATCGGGATCGGAGAGACCTACCTCTATACAAATAAATGTACAGTTAGAATAGAATACGTTACATAGTACGTACTTTATCAAAGAGCTTTGCCATCGGTGCATGTGTCAGAGCTGAGCCGATGGCAATGAAGTTGATGCCGTCACTTCGCTGATACGTCCAGGGCCCTAAGCCGATGGCCCAGTCTACGCCGATGGCAAATCTAAGCCGACGGTTAGTTTGCTCGGCGCCTCGCCTGATGCAGCCCGTCCTACGGATGTCCCTACATCTCCACCACCAAGTCCTCCAAGTCGATCACTGACTCATGCCCGAGCTAAACTCCTACAAGCTAAGGTTAACTCGCTCCTCTCCTATATTCTTGGATGGTTTGCTACTTCATGCAACTATTCTATGCATTATCAGCTATGAAGCCCCAACGCACCACCAAACCCTCATAGGTGGAGTACAAGGAGCAGGGGGTGAAGATGAAGCTGCTGGCGCTGAACACACCGGAGTCTCCAGCCTAGAAGACCGGAATCTCCGGACCGAGACACCGGAGCCTCCGGCTATCTCCGAACCAGCCTCCCGACCGAGCCCGAGGACAGTTTGATCCCCCTCTAGAGACATACCGGAGATAGACCAAAATCTCCGATCCACACCAGAGTCTCCGGTCCGCTACACCGGAGTCTGCGGACTGTGCGTTGTCAGACATGTAAAATCCTTTGGGCCTTCGGCCCATGTATCCCTTAGTCCATCGAGAACTTATCTTTTATCCCCAAAGGACCCTTGAACTAGTGGCTGGCCTATATATAGTCCCCCACCTCTATTGTAAACCCTATACTTGATATTTGGAATTAGAAGACATCCCCTTTGTGGATCTATCTAGTTCTTGCCTCATGCTCCTTGATTAAGGAGCACCAAATATCACAAACCTCGTTGGAGTTTGCATTGTGCCTCCCTCGTTACACAAGGCCTTAGCATCGGAGCCCCTTGCCAAGACATCAAGATATCACCAAGCCTCCCCCTCGCCATGCCGGTTCGAGAGAGAGATCCTTACCCGACATCGATTCTAGGGATTGCGCCGGACCGGTTGCCGCCGGCGTGAGCTATTGGCTTGTATCATGTCTTCGTTGTCAGGGGATGATCCCCGGATACCCCACCCGAATAAGAAACAGGACAGTCGGATCTCGGCCGGCTGACCAGATGCAGCCGGACAGGGTAGGATGGACCGACTACCACCCGGTAGCCGGACCATGAAGAGGTAGCCGGATACAACAACATAGCCGGATCCAATCAGAGGGACAGGACGACGTGCGTATCAGTGCATTGTACGCCCTGTACGACGACAAGACGGGCAACCACCCGCCCATACCGAAGACTTGGTGTGGCTGACGGGGGAACAGTGGCCTGTGCTGACGACGGGCTCGCACGGCGTCCACTGTGCCTACGACAGCCATACCGCTCATACACCGATGTGACATACCATGCCGGGTACTGTAGATGACTAGTCGGCTGGGACCCGCCTGTGGGGCCCGCCAGTCGGATTAGCCAGTGAGACCCTTGCCTCTCGTCCTATATAAGGAGAGGGAGGGCCTCAGTAGAAAGGGTTGGTCTCAGTTCATTTAAGGCAGTAGCTAAAGAATACAGCTCGAGGAGCACTTGTAGCTCGTATATTCCACATAGTCAGATCAGGCAGGAGTAGGGGCTTTACCTCACCACGAGGGCGCCGAACCTGGATACTTCTTGCGTCCCGCCACGCTCGCTCGTATCCAATCTCGCCTACGGACGCCGTCGATAGCTTTCCTGCTAGTCCCCACACCTCTATCTAACCTTTTTAGGTAGTGCCGTTCCCAATACAACGACAGTTGGCGCCCACCGTGGGGCTAATGGCTTCGACCGGAGTCACGTTTCGCACGGGACCCCGCACTTCAGCCGGTGAGCGTGTGGCCTCCGGCCTGGTGCTCACGCTCGGCAAGTTCGACTGCGTCATCGACAATGCCTCCTGCTTCGCCGGAACTTCCTTCCTGGCAAACGGCACCGTTCTGCTATTCGGCGATCTCCCCGTCTACATCGCCATCATCCCGGAGCGTTTCCCTAGGGAAATCGTCTCTGTCACGGAGCCGCTATGCTCAAGCGGCAGCACCTCCGCCGCACCTTGCGGTGTGGAGGTCATGATGGCCGGATCCAGCTCCCAGCCCCGCCGGCCGCGGGAGCGAGGCATGGACGAGGTCGGAACTTCCGCTCCCTCGCAGCCTCAGAACCCGGTCGAGGATGCCATTGATCGGCTCCTGACGCCGGTTACCCTCGGGGACAACCCGGAGGAGAAGGAGGCCAACTTCACCATGGAGAGACAGATCCTCCTCTAGGAGGCCATGGAGCTGGCAGCAGCCCGCAAGCAGCTGGAGATAGCTAGGCGCGAGTATGACCGCGCGCATGGCCTCACCCCGGCTACCGTGGAGCCGAGCCGGCGCGGCCAGGTACGACGTCGGGATGGTGAGCTAGGCGGCAGGATGGAGAAGGACGGAGAACCAGATCCCGCGCCTGCCCCTACACGGCCCACCTACAACACGCCCATCAAGAACTTGCGCGCGGCACGAGCCGCAGCAGAAGAACTACCCGGCCTGGAGGGCGAGGAGCGAGCCCGCCAGCACGCTCGCGTCCAGGAGCTCCTCCGCGTCGCGAACGAGCAGGCCGGCGCCAACCGGCAGATGCAGGAGGACCTTAGCTACTCTAGAGGAAGCAGGCTACCCGCCAACAGCAGGGGCGCACCACGTGACACGCAGCAGGCATCCTCCCCTCAGCCGGCTAGGGCCCGCAGTAGGCGTTGCAGCTCTGGCAATAGGGGCCAGCCGCGCCAGGAGCAGACGGTCAACAGCAATCCGCCACCTCCACCCCCACCAGCTGGAGCACCCAGACCAGCCGGTTCCCGCCTCTCGGGCCGGGTGGGCGCGCCCAACCCGGATTGTCCGGATGCCCGCGACCGCATCGAGCTGCTCGCTCAAGCGCGCGTCACGGAGGAGGAAGATTCTACCGGACCAGTTTGTTTCGGACCCCGCATCCGGAACGAGCCGTTTTCGGATAAATTCTCCCTGCCCAGGGACACCCCCAAGTACGACAGCAGCATGAAGCCGGAAGACTGGTTGACCGACTATGCCACGGCAGTCGGCATCGCCCACGGGAATAAGGGCACAGCCGTGCGTTACGTCCCTCTCATGCTAACCGGGTCGGCAAGGACCTGGCTCAATAGCCTCGCGCCCAACAGCATCAACGCCTGGCCCGATTTCGAGAAGGTTTTCATCCGCAACTTCAACGACACATACAAGCGTCCAGGGCGCCCACGCGACCTGGCCTTGTGGACGGAGCTCCGCAACACTTGCAAGGGCATCCTGGAGAGCCAAGCCATCGGTTTCTTCATCTAAGGATGCCAAGAGGGCACCATGCTTCGCCACCGGCTACTGTGTGACGAGCCGAAAACCATGGCGGAGCTCATGACGGTTGCCGACCAGTACGCCACGGCAGATGCCGCCATGAAGAAGCCCCTCCGAGTAAACACGGAAGGCCGTCCGACTCCCACGGAGCCGGCTCGCGACCGTCCGAGCAATCCGGCTGGTGAAGCCGGATCCTCCAGACGCCACGGCAACGACAACCGGTTCCACGGGGACTGCCAGGACAGGCAACAGAAGCCTCGCTACCACGCGCGGCAGGTCAATGCCGTAGAGGGTGCGCCCGACGCACCGGCTAACGACACAAGAAGGCAGAAGCCCCGGCTCACCTTCGACTAGATGATCGACGGCCCGTGCAAGTGGCATAGCGGTCCCTTCAAACTGGCTACGCACATCACCCGGAACTGCAGCTGGACTCGCCAGCTAAAGGACCAGGGCAACCAGCCTCGTCTCCCGCCTCCCCCACTGGGTGGACCCCCCCACCGGCTAGGGGAGCCGGTAATGATGGTAACGGCGGCAACAGCGGCAACAACAACAACGGCTACCCTAGCCGCACGCCGCCTACCACATCTTCGAGACGGAGAAGGACGACAAGCACAGCCGCAGGCGACGCTCTAAGGAGGTCAACGCCATCGTTTTTCCGGTCCCCCAGTACCTGAACTGGTCGGAAACCCCCATCACCTGGAGCCGGGCAGATCAACCTGAGGATCTGCCGACTCCCGGGGGCTACGCCATGGTACTCGACCCCCTCATCGTCTCCAACACGCGCGCCTGCCGATTTTCGCGCGTCCTCATCGACGGAGGCAGCAGCCTCAACCTCCTCTACCAGTCCTCGCTGGAGAAGCTAGGCATTCGCGAAAGCGACCTGCGCCCGACTACCACGACGTTCCACGGTGTACTGCCGGTGCCAGCCTGCGCTCCGCTGGGAAAAATCCAGCTGAACGTCATCTTCGGGACCGAGGAGAACTTCCGCCGCGAACCAATCTGTTTCGAGGTGGTAAATTTGACGAGCTCCTACCACGCTCTCCTCGGGCGCCCCGCCCTCGCCAAGTTCATGGCCGTCCCCCACTACGCATACCTCAAGACGAAGATGCCAGGACCCCACGGCGTGATCATCGTCGCCGGCTGCTTCAGGCGATCGATGGAGTGCGCCTCAACCGGTTCCAAACTAGCAGAGGCCCTCATCATAGCCGAAGAAAAGTGCGCGATCATGCGCAATGTGGCAATGGCCCAGCAGGACGTCTCGGCTAGCAGCAAACCGGCTGGAGAAGAAGCCTTCCAACCGGCAAAGGAGACGAAGAGGATCCTGCTTGACCCCTCCGACCCGACTAAGTTCGTCACCATTGGTGCCGGCTTAGACAGCAAATAGGAAGGCGCGCTCGTCGACTTCCTCCGTGAGAATCGGGACATCTTCGCATGGTCTCCCAAAGACATGCCGGGTGTGCCGAGGGAGTTCGCCGAGCACTCACTTCATGTGCGTCCGGATGCCAAGCCGGTAAAGCAACCTCTGGGACGGTTCATAGAAGAGAAGAGAAAGATAATCGGTGACGAGATCACCCGGCTCCTCGCAGCCGGGTTCATCATGGAAGTGTACCACCCGGACTGGCTAGCGAACCCAGTCCTGGTGTTGAAAAAGAACAAGACCTGGCGCATGTGTATCGACTACACCAGCCTGAACAAAGCGTGCCTGAAAGACCCCTTCGCCTTGCCCTGTATCGATCAAGTCATCGATTCCACGACCGGCTGTGATTTGTTGTCTTTTCTAGATTGTTATTCCGGATACAATCAGATCCGGCTAAACCTGGCTGATCAGATTAAGACATCATTTATCACCCCCTACGGGGTTTTCTGCTATGTAACCATGCCTTTCGGCCTAAAGAACGCAGGCGCCACCTATCAGCGATGTATGCAGAAATGCTTGCACTCGCAGATAGGCTGAAACGTGCACGCTTATGTGGATGATGTGGTCATCAAGACCAAGGAAAAGCGCACCCTCCTCGAGGATCTGGAAGAAACATTTGGCAACCTCTGCCAGTACCAGATGAAGCTGAACCCGGAAAAATGCGTCTTCGGAGTACCATCCGGCCAGCTACTCGGTTTCCTCGTATCTCAGCGAGGCATCGAGGCAAATCTGGAAAAGATCGCGGCCATCGAAAGGATGCAACCGCCCAAGAACCTGCTTGGAATCCAGAAGTTCACCGGATACCTGGCTTCCCTCAGTCGTCTCGTCAGCCGGCTGGGAGAGAAGGCACTTCCGTTGTACCAGCTGATGAAAAAGATGGACAAGTTCTCCTGGACCTCGCAGGCCGACACCGCGTTTCACGACCTCAAGCGCATGCTGTCCACAGCGCCGATTCTAGCCACACCGGCTAGCAAGGAGCCGATGTTGCTCTATATAGCAGCCACCAGCCGGGTCGTCAGCGTCGTCCTGGTGGTGGAGCGCCCCGAGGAAGGCAAGGCTTAGCAAGTTCAGAGACCCGTCTACTACCTCAGCGAGGTTCTCTCCCTCTCCAAGCAGAACTACCCCCACTACCAAAAGATGTGCTACGGCGTGTACCTAGCATGCAAGAAGCTCAAGAACTACTTCCAGGAGCACCCGATCAAGGTCGTGTGCACTGCACCCCTTTCAGAAATCATCGGCAACAAGGACGCCACCGGCCGGGTCGCCAAATGGGCCATCGAGCTCGCCGCCTACTCCATCCAGTACGAGCCCCGACTCACAATCAAGTCACATGCGATGGCAGACTTCCTCGTCGACTGGGCCGAGACCCAGTATCTCCCACCGGTTTCGGATTCGGACCACTGGAGGATGCACTTCGACGAGTCGAAGATGCTCGGGGGCTTGGGAGCCGGCATCGTGCTCACCTCGCCCAAGGGAGACCGGCTGGAGTACGTGTTGCAGATCCACTTCAAGGCCTCCAACAACGTAGCCGAATACGAGGCACTGGCGCACGGGCTCCAGCTGGCCAAAGAAATCGGCGTCAACCGGATCCTGTGCTTCGGCGATTCGGACTTGGTGGTACAACAGGTATCCGGGGAATGGGACGCCAGAGATGCCAACATGGCCCTCTACCGGTTCCATATCCAGAAGCTCAGCTCCTCCTTTGACGGGTGCGAATTTCATCACGTGCCCCGCACCAACAACGGCGCAGCCGACGCGCTCTCCAAGATAGGGTCCACCAGGCAGGCCATCCCACCAGGGGTCTCCCTGGAGCACCTACGAAAGCCATCCATCAACCCGTCGCTGGAATCAGATTCCATCATCTGGGCGGGGAGCGTCCCGGCAGCCGGGGCAGCGGAGGCGGAGCCGACGGAGCCACCAAAGAAGAAAACTCGTGCCAACTCCGACCAGGCGGTGCCCCCCGGCTCGCAGGACCCAGGGGCTACCGGCTCGCCCAGTGGCTCATGGGCTGCTGCCCCGGATATCCCACCCGGACGGCCCACCGACACCCGACAGCCGGAGGACAGGAGCGTCCTCGTCATCCGGGAAGTGCCATCCTGGGTGCAACCCTTCATGAACTACATCGCCAACAGCGAACTCCCGGATGACGAGGTGGAGGCCAGACAAATCCGACACCGCACGCATACATACACCATCATAAACGGCGAGCTATACAAGCGCAGTGTATCCAGTATCTTCCAAAGATGTGTCGACGTAGACACAGGCTACCGGCTACTCAAGGACATCCACCAGGGCGAGTGTGGGCACCACGCTTTGTCAAGGGCGATAGTTGCCAAGGCGTTTCGTCATGGCTTCTATTGGCCCACCGCCCTCGAGGATGCCGAGCAGCTGGTCCGCGCGTGCAATGGGTGCCAACGCTTCCGGCAGCTCAGGCACATGCCAACCTCGGTGCTCAAGACCATACCGATCACTTGGCCCTTCGCGGTTTGGGGCCTCGACATGGTCGGGCCCTTCAAGCAAGCTCGTGCGGGAATGACCCACCTGCTGGTAGCGGTGGACAAGTTCACAAAGTGGATCGAGGCCAAGCCTATCCGAAAGCTGGATGGGCGACGGTTGTTACCTTCTTCACCGACATCATCAACCGCTTCGGCTACCCCAATAGCATCATCACCGACAACGGCACGAACTTCGCCAAGGGGGCCTTCGCCCGGTTCTGCAGCAACAAGGGCATCCGGCTAGACCTCACCTCAGTTGCACATCCCCAGTCCAACGGGCAGGTCGAACGAGCAAACGGCTTGGTGCTAGCCGACATCAAACCACGTCTCATCGAGCCGTTGGAGCGGTCACCCAGATGCTGGATCGAAGAACTTCCAGCTGTGTTGTGGAGCCTCCACACCACACCGAATAGGTCCACCGGCTACACGCCATTCTTCCTGGTCTACGGATCGGAAGCCGTCCTCTCCGCCGACATCGAATTCGACTCCCCCCGCAAGCTCCTCTATGACGAGCAGGCCAACAAGGAAGCGCGGGAGGACGGGGTAGATCTCCTGGAGGAGGCCCACGAGCTGGCCCTGTCCAGATCTGCCCTGTACCAGCAGCGACTACGCCGCTACCATTCTAGCCGGATTCGATCAGTCGCATTCCGTGAGGGTGACCTGGTTCTCCGGTTGGTGCAAGACACGAAGGGCATGCACAAGCTATCACCACCCTGGGAGGGCCCCTTCATCATCAGTTGGGCGTTACCCAACGACTCTTACTACCTCATCGACGCACAGCAGCCGCGCAAGAACAAGATGGACAAATCGGACGAGGAGACCGAACGTCCTTGGAACGCGGCCCTGCTGCGCCTGTTTTACACCTAGTCGCCAAACAGTGTATGTATCCCGAAAACCTCGTAAATGAAAATGCGGACTCCCACGAGAATCTCGGGGGCTCCTTCTAGAAATGTGTGTGTACCTGTTCTCCGATTAAAATTTTCCGTCTCCGGCTACCCCTACCCGGGGCTCGCTGGCTGGCCCGGCCTGTTAAGCCAACAAACCGACTGAGTAGTGTGCGATGATGTCAGAGGCCCACTCTTCGTCTCAGCTACAGACCGCAACCCGGCTGTCCGGCTAGCAAGATTAAAAGCCCGAGGCATCCCACATGAAAAATGGGGAAGAGGCGTGACAGATCGGGCGTCCCGGCCCGCAACTAGCTCAAACCAATCCAGCCGCTAGTACCGTGCGTAATGTACTGTCAGCTCCCTTTGATTCCGGCTATAGACCGCAACCCGGCTGTCCAGCAAGGACGCAGCAAAAACAACAGAACACACGAGAAAGAGACTAAGTGCCTAGAAAGGAGCAAGCCAGTTTTTGAAAAAATAAGCTGTTTTCCGGCTACGATTTGACGGACTAACCTATTAACCTATGAAGATGTATGTGTATGCATATGTGCATTCTTGTCCGACTACTCCGAGTCAGAATTCAGGAGAAGGAAAGAAGATTCGAAGCCCTTACCTTCATAAAGCGCTCCGAATCTCGGGGGCTACACCCACTGGGTGCGCTCACGCGCCCCCAGTGGAATCTTGTAGTTCCTGGCCGACTAAGGGCGTTTAGCCGGCAGTTCGGAGCCCAGGTTAGGGCAAGGGCGGGAGCAATAAAAGACAAGAAAGATTCGAAGCACCTGGCTACGCCAGCTACTCCGAATCTCGGGGGCTACACCCAGTGGGTGCGCTCGCGCGCCCCCACTGGAATGTTGGTTCCCCCGGCTGAAGGCGTCCAGCCGACGAAAGCAGCCGACTGGGGCGAGGCCAGTCGAATAAAGTTACAAGAACAGGGAAGAACAAGGAAGATTCGAAGCACCTGGCTACGCCAGCTACTCCTAATCTCGGGGGCTACACCCAGTGGGTGCGCTCGCGCGCCCCTACTGGAATGTTGGTTCCCCCGGCTGAAGGTGTACAACAGACGAAAGCAGCCGACTGGGGCGAGGCCAGTCGGATAAAGTTAGAAGAACGGGGAAGAACAAGGAAGATTCGAAGCACCTGGCTATGCCAGCTACTCCGAATCTCGGGGGCTACACCAAGTGGGTGCGCTCGCGCGCCTCCACTGGAGGTGTAGTTCGTCCGGCTAAAAGTGTGTAGCCGGGCTAGGTCAGCCGGGCGAAGTGGGCTGGCAAAGATATCAAAAGAAAAATCAAGACACAAGCAAAGGAAGACTCAAGAATTTAATATTAACAAGCAAAAGGGAGATGAAGCTCCCGAGAGTTACCCGGCATCAAAGATAGCCGATACAGACAGACAAGTTCCACGATAACCTAAAAACAAGACAAATACACCCGACATCCCGGGGCAATAGCTAAACGGCAGGTCCTTTACCGTGGTGGGGTTCCTGGCTGGCAGATGCTGGAGGCGGGGGCGGAGCTGCAGTGCTCGTTCCGGCTCCAGCGCTGGCAGGCGGCGACACCGAGGACTCCGCATCCGGAGTGTCAGGGGACTCCGAGACGGTGAGCACCTCGTCCGGATCCACGTAGTCGGCGATCTTGATGGCGGACCTGCGAAGCTCCGGATGGGCTTGGCGGATGGCGGCAAGATCGGCTCCGGCGTGGAAGCCCCCATCGATCTTCTCGACGTGAGCATCCTTGTACCAGGAAAGCATCAGCGCCAAGGCCATCTCCGCTCCACCCCGCGCCGCCAGTCCCGCAGCCGGTCCACCGCAGCCGGCACCTCTCCCACCTTCGCCGCCAGCTGCGCCATCGTCTCCGGAACCGGAGCCTCCGGCCACATAAAGGAGAAGATGTCCCGCGCCGCCTGACGAAGCTTCGCGGCCTCCTCGCCAAGAAGGACGACGAGCTCCTGAGCCGTCGGCTGCGCTCCCGGCTAGTTCTCCTGCAACCGGTTGTAGGCCAGCAGGTCTATGCCGGGGTAAAAGGCTGTCAGAAAAGAGGAGTCAAATCCAGTTACCGGATCCGGAAAGAAAAGAAGACGGAAGAAAGAACTCACCTTTGGCAGTGTGGTCGACTTGCATCAGCTCCTCCACCAGCGCCTTCTCCTTGACCGCTATCCCTTTTATCTCCTTCTCTTGGTCCTTGTTCTGGGCCTCAAGAAGGGAGAAGGCTTCGGCCCGGCTAGCGAGCGAGCGTCGCGCTCCTTGACGGTAGCCTCTAAGCCGTCTACTCGCGCGTGCCAGTCCTTGTTCTGCAAGCGTAGCGTGGAGTTGGACCTGCTTAGCCGGTTGTTCGCTTTCTTCAAGCGATCGATCTCGCGCTGGGCGCACATGAGGACAGCTGCAACGAAGCCGACTATTAAAAAAAAGAGCCAGACGGATAAGGCGGACTTACTCTAGGAGGTCCCGTTGGCTGCAGCAAGCTTCTGCTCCAGCGTCCGGTTCCCACCGGCTATGGCCTCAAGCAGCCGGATCTCCTTCACCACCAGCTCGAGCGTGGCGGCAAGATCTGACAGCAAAGCGGCGGAAGAGGCATCGTCGTCCACGGCGTTGACGACCAAGGACTCCTTCGCCGCGAGCACCGCTGTCTGCCACTCCTCCCCGAGCGCCTCGTCGGAGTTGTCGTCGCCAACCACGACAAGCTCCTTGCCAGTAGCCCCCCACGCGCCCGCGGAGGAACCTTCCGGCTGGAAGCGAGTCGCTTCCGGCTGGGAGGGGGCAGCCGACTCGGCTTGAGGAGAAGAAGGAGGCTGCGGCTCAGAGGAAGGGGAGGCGCCGGTTGGATCAGTCGGGGCGCGAGGCGGCGACCCGGCTGGCGTCCGAGCCGGGCTCGCGGCGCCGAAAGAAACCAGTGCGCTAAAGGGAAAGAGGAACAGACAAGAGCAAAACATGCTAAAGTCAGAAAAACAAGGACAAGGAAAAACAAACAGAAAGCACCGAGGGGGGGGAGGGAGAAAAGCATATCCCGGCACAACCGGGGGCGGCCCTTTCTTCTGGCCAAGACGGCTTGGTGGCAGGGCGCTAGTCCGGCCCCTCTTCGGAGCCGGCTCCTCCGCCGCAGGCTGGCGGGAGCCGGAATGGCCGGAGCCGCTCCCGCCTGCTTCGCCGTCCGCCGCGGAGCGCGTCGCCGGCTCCGCGGTCGGCCCGGCCTCCTCCTCCTCCTCGTGCACCTCCGCGTGCGGGTCGGCGACCGGCTCGTCGTTCCGGCTGGGGAAGGCATCACCGTCCCCATCCGATTCCTCGCCGGATCGCCGAGCGCGCGGCTCGAGCAAGTCCGGCACGAACACCTTGAGAGGAGCGTCGCCCTCCTTGCGAAGGATGCAGGGGAAGATCTGGCGAATGCAAAAGGGTCAGACAGACAGAGCAAGGAGATAACAGAGGGAATAAGCAAAAATTCCGGCTACAAGAAATTACCCGGGGCGCGCGGTTCTCCCGGCTGTAGGGCGCCAGGCTGAACTTCCAGTTCTCCGGCAGCCGCTCTTTGCTGATCGTCCACAACCACTCCTTCAAGTTGTGGTAGCGGGGATCGCGGCGTGACAACCGGGTCGGGTCCAGCCGGCCGGAGTAGAAGCACATCTTGTGCGCCCGCTGCTGGAGCGACATCATCAGCCGGGACATCCAGCTAAGGGTGATGTCCCGACCAGTTAGCTGGCAGGTGACAAGGGAGCGCATGCATGCCAGCATCGCGTCCGTCTCCGCCTTGTCGCCGTAGACCTTCAGGTCCCAGTTTTGCTGGCTGGACTCGACGTCTTGGAAGGCCGGCAGGTTTATCCGGTCGACGTCGGTGACGTTTTTGACATAAAAGTACGACTGCTGCCATAGCCGTACCGTGTCCTGGAGCAAGAACTTCGGGTAGCCGGATTGGGAGCCGGAGTATATGGAGGCGCCGCCGCAAACGACTAGCAGGCCCTTCGTGTACTGGACCTACGGCCGAACTCGGAAGAGCCGGCAGAAGAGCCCGAGATCTGGCTGGATCCCAAGGTAACTCTCGCAGAACGCCATGAAGTGCGCCAGCGTTCCGATGGCGTTGGCGCCGAGGTGGTGGAGGTCGAAGAAAGCCAGAAAGGTCAGAAAGAAGGGGTGGAGCGGCAGCGCAAACCCCCGCGCCAGATGCGAGAGGAAGATAACGCGCTCCCCCTCCGCCGGATGCGGCGACACTTCCCCCACCGGCGCCAACCGCACCGCCACCTCCTCCGCCGGCGGGAGGACGCGGGTCGCGCGATACTTCGCGATCTGATCCTCGGTGACGGAGGAGCCGCACCAGGCTCCGTGGTCAGCGGCCATTTCCGGCTGAGGAGAAGGGGCGACAACGGAGGAGTGACGGTGGCCCGTAACATCGACGGCGGCGAGCGGGCGGCGCAGAAGGCAAGAGCACAGGAGCAGCAGCACGCGAGGGAGAAGGAGATTGCAGCGAGGGAGCAAAGAAAAAGAACTACCTCCCCCGCGGCGTCCCTTTAAAGGACCGGAAGGGCAACCTTCGGCGGGGCCACGTGGCACGCATCCGGGCAACCCACATCCCAACCGCCGCCCAGATCCTGTGTGCCGGGACAAGATGCGCAGAAGATCCTGGAACAAGAACCGAATCGCTGACAAGCAGTTCCCCGAGGCGACGTGCGACGGGATGTTACCCTGCCCGCCGTAGAGCAATGATGGCGCGTGCGCGCGTGGCCGGCGTCAGCACTGACGTCACGGGTAGCGCAACCGCCAGTGCTGACGCCGGCCAAGTGCGGAATCCACACGCGCTCGGGGGCTAGTGTCAGGGGGATGATCCCCGGATACCCCACCTGAATAAGAAACAGGACAGTCGGATCTCGGACGGCTGACCAGATGCAGCTGGACTAGGTAGGATGGACCGGCCACCACCCGGTAGCCGGACCATGAAGAGGTAGCCGGATACAACAACATAGCCGGATCCAATCAGAGGGACAGGACGACGTGCGTATCAGTGCACGGTACGCCCTGTACGACGACAAGACGGGCAACCACCCGCCCATACCGAAGACTTGGTGTGGATGACGGGGGAACAGTGGCCTGTGCTGACGACGGGCTCGCATGGCGTCCACTGTGCCTATGACAGCCATACCGCTCATACACCGATGTGACATACCATGCCGGGTATTGTAGATGACTAGTCGGCTGGGACCCGCCTGTGGGGCCCGCCAGTCGGATTAGCCAGTGAGACCGTTGCCTCTCTTCCTATATAAGGAGAGGGAGGGCCTCAGTAGAAAGGGTTGGTCTCAGTTCATTTAAGGCAGTAGCTGTAGAATACAGCTCGAGGAGCACTTGTAGCTCGTATATTCCACATAGTCAGATCAGGCAGGAGTAGGGGCTTTACCTCACCACGAGGGCCCCGAACCTGGGTACTTCTTGCATCCCGCCACGCTCGCTCGTATCCAATCTCGCCTGTGGACGCCGTCGATAGCTTTCTTGCTAGTCCCCACACCTCTATCTAACCTTTTTAGGTACTGCCGTTCCCAATACAACGACATTCATGGTGTGTGTGAGTTCATCGTGTTCTTCGTGTGTGAGTTCACGAGTCTCGCTCTCTCCCTCTTCCCCCACTCACTCTGCCCTGATTTCCAAGGGATTTGTGAAAGATCAGGCCATCCCCGAGGTTAGCTCTCAACACCGCCATCCCCTCAAAATTTTCTTCTATCCACCATAAATTCGAAATCCCCCAAAAAAAGAGCCCCAAAATTTCCTTTGGATCGATCTCTTGATTTGGAGTGTTATTTGTGGTTTTGATTCGAGCAAATCTTATCTTAGGTGTTGGTACAACTTTATCCTGTGTTTACCTAGCCTAATTTGGCCAATTTTTTGCGGATTTGAGGACCCAAGGCGTGGATTTCCACTCAAGAACACGAGAAGTTCAAGCTCTATCTTAGACTGGAGTTTCCGGACCTACAGACCAGAGTCTCCGGCCCATATCATAGTTTCTAGCCTAACCACACCGGAGTTTTCGGCCCGAGACACCGGAGTCTCTGGCCTTGACGCCTATTTTTGACCCTTTTCCTCTTATTTCACATTGGCTAATTTATCTCCTTGTTTGTTTGTGTCCCGTGGGCATGGCCTAAACTAACAACAAGCTTCCGCATCGACAACAACCGCGCTCATTTACACCACAGCACCGAACTTCATCCCGCACCACCGACGGCAAGTTCGTCATCACCAAGAAGGTATAACTTGCGTCACTTTGTTAACCCTATCTTCCTTTGTGTGTACCTATCCCACGAGAGTGGATCATCTTGTGTTCGCTTGAGCATTGTGCATAATGAGAGTGTTGGGGATATACTTTCCGGGTATCCTCACAGTTCCTCACTGACCAGGGTGGCCCACTTCGGGTTAGAGCTTTGCTTCACGGGCGGCCCAGTCAGGGAGAGAAGACGGAGTCCAATCTGGCTACGGAAAGGCCCAGAAGACTTACCGACTTAGGCCCATAATGTTACTTGTAGTTCAAGATGTACTCTGTAACAGACTCTTAGTCGTAGTCGGATAGATCTCTCCTGTAAACCCTAGGACGGATATCTATATAAGCCGTCCTAGGGAGAGACTTTAGGGCACCAGATAACACTCAATACTTTAGACCCTCAACTCGCACAGGCGAAACCCTTGTAACCCATATTCCGGCTCTGCCGTATTACTGGATTGCTAGCAGGAGTAGGATCCGTCCAAAGCCAGCGGATTCGAACCTGGGTAAACTTGTGTGCTCACCGTTCCGGAATACCGTACGTCTCACCCCCTCTCTTCCGCACGCCTCGAGGACCCCCTCATGGCGTACTTGTCATCAATCCGACGATAGTTGGCGCCCACCGTGGGGCAAGTGAGCTATGGATCTGTGTTCCGAGCGAAATCTGCAAGAATCGGAATCAGCGAGACCATCGCCGTCAGTCGCATCATCTACGCCAGCGACGTCCCTCTCATCGTTCTCGACGAGACTTGGATTCCGGCAAGGGAGGCCATGACTGCCTACACAATCATGTCTTTTGGCGAGATCGATGTTTACATCGGTTTCGCTGAACCTGCCCAACCCACCCCAGCGGTGATGATAGAGGCAGAAGAATTTTCTGGGTCCCCTTTGTCCATGGAGGCGGCAGAGTTCCGGATCTCAGAAAACCCTAATCCCACCCAGCCCGCACCAGTTGCAGAGATAGTGGAGAAACCCGAACCTGAAGAAGACCTAGTGGTCAACGTCGAATCTGGAATGGATCTCCCCGGAGGAGCAGAATCCCAGATCGACCCACCCGTGGAAGTCGAAATCCGGGAGGAGCATATCAACGACACTGATTCCGGCTCTGATGATGCCGGAACAGACAGGCCTTTCCTAAGGTACACACTAAAAAATATGATATTGCAAGGCGAAAGCGCAGATGCAATCCTCGAGACCATCAAAAGTTTTGATATGGCTGATCGCGAAAGCCGCAGGTACCTCAGGAAGCACGTGTCGCACTTTGTCGGATACGTGGGATCCGGACCCGGCTCTGCCGATGCTGGAGAAAACACCGACTCGGTGCTGGAGGCAATTGGAACAAACGCCGACGTACCCGCATCCTCGGATGAGTCGATGACGTCAGCAGATTTCCAAAAGTTCTCCGCGGAATATGAAGAGGAGTACAACTCCAAAGCTGCAGAAGAAGGAGAAGCCATGGATGAAGGATCCGGGGAACACTCTCCCAAAGCGCAGGATGACATGGACGTCGGAGATAATCCCGAAGTCCAAATGTCCAAAAGTACCGATCAAAGCTTGACTCCGGGAAACGGACCTAAAGCTGTCTTTGCTACCGGTGCTGCCAAGAAGGCAAAGAAGAAGAACAAGAAAAACAAGACCCCGGCAAAAGACCCTCTGACAGAGGAGGTGATTGCTGAGGAATACGAAGAAGACTCGGATGGAGCACTTATCCCAAACAAGCTGAAAAACCAAGCATCGGTGGATGGACATGTGATCACTAAAGGTGCACGTAAACTCATCGATGCCGCATTAACCACACCTATCCCTACAGCTGCAGAACTTACTGCAGATGAGCTAGATGAAAGGGCCCAGGCCCTCGAACCGCGTCGTCAACAACTCCTTGATGAAGCCAAAAACATCGAGGTGGAGAAGAAGCGCATGTCAAACAAGGAGTACATGTCTCGTCTGCATTAGAGGACACGGAAGCGTCACATAGATGACAACCAATTCCCACGTGTCCGTGCCGTCCTTTTTGGAGACGAGATGGGGAAGCCACGGAAAGATAGCAACGGAGATTGGGTATACCCAACACCAGTACAAAATACCGTGGCAACCCGAGAAATTCTATCGGCTAATCCAAGACCAGAGGAGATCCGTTTGGGTATCAAGCTACTCAACAAGGGACTGGAGTAGCAAAAGGTCGCCATGTCCGGAAGTCAAAAACTGGTCTCAGATGCTGACCAATGTCGCACGGATCCGGCATGGGCTGGCGTAAGACCCCATTATGTTCCGGAGCAGTATTATCACCCCAAACGCAGGGAAGACAATCATTCAAGAACCGGATCATCGGGATATCATCGCAGAACTACACATAACTGGAGCAACGTCGCTCCGGTAGCCGAGAAAGACACGATCGCTGCACTAAATCCGAAGAATCCTCCCCGAAGGGGAGAAGATAAAGAGAAACGTCGGGAGGAGGATCATCAAAGGATGCCACCTGCTAGACATGATAACCATTCGACTGAGCCTCACCATGGTGGGAACGACGGACGAAGGAACGACGGAAACCATGCTAGCACAAGCCGGCAGGGGGCTCGTCGTAGTCAAGACCCTCCCTGGAATCGGAATAATGACGTTCCGGAAGGAGGCCGGCGATCAGCCGGAAACTACCCCGCTGCACCACCCTCTCCACCACACAGTTATCACAACGGCCCCCACAGAGGTCAAGGAGGACATGGCGGAGGAGGTGGTGGCAGAAGGCAAAGTCCAGCTCCAAGGCACCGCAGCCACAGCCGGCATTCGGGACGATCCCTATCCCCGAACGATGCAAGGCATAGGATCAACTCCAACATAGAGGCTCGGCGCTACGAAAACGATGACGTGTACATGGGCCCAAAGTGCTTCGGACCACGCATCAGAGCTACAAAGTTTCCGGAAGGATTTGCTATCTCAAGACATATTCAAGCCTACGACGGCATTGCTCGGCCAGACACCTGGTTACAGGATTTCTTCCAAGCTTGCTGCATCACCAAAGGCGAAAATAGCCTGGTCGCAACTCGATATCTCCCACTCATGCTGAGGAAGACGGCACGATCATGGCTCAATGAGCTTCCGGCGAACACCATCCACAGCTGGTATGATTTACAAAGTGCGTTCTTTCGGAATTTCGAAGGCACATATCGGAGGCCCTGTATGGTTGGAGACCTACAGCGTTGCACCCAGAAAGCCCGAGAAACTTGCCAGGATTACCTCGGACGATGGATTGACACTAAAAACTCCTGCGAAGGAGTAAACGATCAAACTGCGATTGAAGCTTTCATCGCAGGTCTCCCAATTGGTTTACTGCGCCATCGCTTGAAGTGTGACAAGGTTACTGATCTGGGAGAAATGATAGAAACAGCGAGCAAGTATACAGATGCTGACGACGATGCAGAGGGATTACTCAATGCCCTGGTTGTGCCTCAGTCGGCAAAACAACCAAAGCAACAGGATCAGAAGCGCAAAAATACCTCGGAAGAAAAACCCAACGCGGAGACAGCGGTAGTCACTACTGTTTCCGGGTCTGGAGGACGAGGAGGACGTGGCGGAGGCCGCGGGCATGGCCATGGGACATCAAGGGTCCAAGGTAGAGGAGAGCAACAACCAGGCAAAACCTACACTTGGGCCGACATCGCCAATAACCCATGTGTGCATCATTTGGACGCCAATGGGGGCTCATCCCACACCAACGCTGAATGTCGTTTTAACGACGACATCAAGAGAGATGATACCGCGGGCTACAAAGCTAAGCGGAAGAAGGGAAAGAAAAATCCCGAAAAAGACAAAGAGACCAAGGAAGATTCCGACATGGAGGAAGCCGACGCTTCAAATCCCAAGTCGGAAGGGAAGAAAACTTTTCCCACCAAGAAGGACACTTACGTCACCTTCCTCGGATCTCAACCAGCAAAGGTCAAAAAAGCTATTCTCCACGAGCTCAACGCAACAATTCCGGCTGTCCCTCAGTATCTGACCTGGTCGGAAGTAGCAATAACGTTTGACCGTGCTGATCATCCGCCTAAGCTACATAGGCGAGGAAAATACGCCTTAATCGTCAATCCACTTATTGATGGTTATGGTTTCTCCAAGACCCTCATGGACGGTGGTAGCAGCATCAATATTCTCTATGTCAAAATGCTACGCCGGATGAGGATCTCGGAAACACAGCTGAACCACAGCTCTGTGATCTTTCCCGGAGTTGTCCCAGGAAGATAGGCTAATTCCCTAGGAGAGATCACTTTGGATGTTACTTTTGGAACACCAAAGAATTATCGGACGGAGGCACTTTCCTTCGAAGTGGTCCTGTTCAAGAGAGCATACCACGCTATATTCGAACGTCCGGCTTACTGGGCTTTTATGGCTCGTCCGTGTTACATTTACAATATGATGAAAATTCCAGGTCCCAACGGCATAATCACCATCAGGGGAGACCCGAAGAAGGCGCGAGAGTGCGAGGATGGAAATGTCGCCTTTGCCGAAGCCATGCTGCACGCCCAGGAGTACCAGGAGATCAAGAAGAGGACAGATCCGTCCGAGATGCCTGCGACGAAGAAGGAGGTGACAAAGCCAAATCCGGAGTTCAAGGCATCAGAAGAGACGAAGACGACGTCGTTGAAGGATGACGACCCCTCCAAGGTGACCCAGATAGGCGTAGGCCTATGTAGCGCATAGGAAAGCACGGTCATCAAGTTCCTCCAAGCAAATCAAGATATCTTCGCATGGCAGCCATCTGACATGACCGGAGTACCTAGGGAACTTGCCGAGCACTCTCTAAATGTAAACCCGAACGCTAAACCCGTCAAATAGTCCTTACGACGGTTTGGTGATGAAAAGCGTAAGGAAATAGCTAAGGAACTAGCGCGCTCGAGTTAGCCGGATTCATAGAAGAGGTCATCCATACTGATTGGTCGGCCAACCCTGTAATGGTCCCTAAAAAGGACACCACTGATTTAAGAATGTGTGTTGATTATACTGCCTTGAACAAGGCTTGTCCAAAAGATCCGCTCGCTCTGCCTAGAATTGATCAAGTTATCGATTCTACGGCAGGCTCGGAACTCCTCTGGTTTCTCGACGCATATTCCGGTTATCACCAAATACGGATGAAGGAATCTGACAAAGTCAAGACTTCATTCATAACCCCTTTCGGAACCTTCTGTTTTGTTACAATGCCCTTTGGGCTGAAGAACGCAAGAGCTACGTACCAGCGCACGATGCAGCGTTGCCTCCACGACCAACTCGGACGCAATGTACATGCATACGTGGATGATATCGCAGTCATGTCCAAAAAGAAGGAAACTTTGATTTCTGACTTGGAGGAGACGTTCGCCAATCTACGAAAATACAACATCATGCTTAACCCGAAGAAATGCTTCTTTGGAACACCAGCCGGAAAATTGTTAGGTTTCATCGTGTCTCAAAGAGGCATAGAGGTGAACCGCGACAAGATCAAGGCTATTCTCAATATTTCCAGGCCAACTCGCCTGAAGGACGTACACAGATTAACTGGTTGCATTGCTGCGGTCAGTCGATTTGTAAGTCGGCTCGGTGAAAGAGCTGCACCATTATACATACTCCTGAAGAAGACCAAAGATTTTGTCTGGACTGACGAAGCTGAAGCTGCACTACAAGACCTGAAAAAAGTACTCTCATCTGCTCCTATCCTTGTAGCGTCGGAACCTCAGTAACCAATGTTGCTTTATATTGCTGCGACAAATAAGGTCGTTAGTATCGTCATGGTGGTGGAGAGACCAGAGGAAAATCAGGAACACCTGCTATAGCGTCCGACTTATTTTGTCAGCGAGGTCTTAACAGAATCAAAACAGCGATATCCGCACTATCAAAAGTTGGCTTACGGTGTTTTCCTAGCATCTCATAAGTTATGACACTATTTTCAGGAGCATGCAATTACCGTGGTGAGCAAAGCTCCCATGAGATACATAATCAACAACAGCGACGCCACAGGACGTGTCGCCAAATGGGGCATAGAGCTCTCAGCTTTCGATATTGAGTATAAACCTCGGACAACAATCAAATCCCAGATCCTTGCTGACTTTGTCGCTGATTGGACAGAGATGAAGGAGAACATGGTCCTCCCTGAGTCGGAATACTGGACCCTCTTTTTTGATGGGTCTAAGGCTCGAGGGGGCTCGGGGGCTGGCGTGCTGCTCAAATCACCCCAAGGAGATAAACTATTATACGTGTTGCAGATCCACTTCACAGTGACAAACAATATTGCCGAGTATGAAGCACTGCTGCATGGAATCCGGATTGCTAAGGATATTGGCATCCGACGTTTGATGTGTTACAGAAATTCGGATCTTGTTGCTCAGCAAGTCTCGGATATTTGTAATGCAAATAAGCACATGGCATCATATAAAGCTGTCGTGGATGATCTATCTAAATTGTTCGAAGGGTTTGAAGGTCAACACATCCCTCGAGCAGAAAATGAGGAAGCAGATGCACTATCTCGAATAGGCTCTGCGCGGAAAGAGGTCCCAGATGGCGCATTTTTAGAGCACCTCAAAGTTCCCTCGATAAAGGGAGTAGATGAGGAATATCCGGCCAAATCCGACTCACCTTTAATAGCAGTTCTGGCTATAATTCCCAGCTGGACTCAACCCTACCTTGATTACTTGGTAGATGGAAAATTACCCGAAGACGAGGTGCTGAGCCGGCAGATTATCCGACGAGCAAAAGCCTATACTATTGTTAAAGGTGAGCTCCATAAACGGAGTGTTTCTGGGGTTTTTCAGCGCTGTGTATCTCTAGAAGAAGGAGTGGAGATCTTAGGAGAAATCCACGAAGGCGAGTGTGGTCACCACGCTGCAGCCAAATCTTTAGTGGCAAAAGCTTTTCGACATGGATTTTTCTGGCTTACAGCTCAGGCAGATGCCGAACGATTAGTCAAGACATGCAAAGGCTGCCAAAAGTACGCCAAGCAAGCTCATGTTCCGGCCGAGCAACTGCGAACAATACCTATAACATGGCCTTTTGCGGTCTGGGAGCTTGATATGGTAGGACCCTTTAAACGAGCACCAAGTGGATTCATGCACCTCTTAGTGATGGTGGACAAATTCACAAAGTGGATCGAGGCTAAACCTGTCACTAGTTGTGACGGAGCAATAGCCAAAAGATTTGTCGAGAATGTTATAATCCAGTATGGTTATCCGCATAGCATTATCACGGACAACGGGAGTAACTTTTCTATGGGAGAACTGACTGAATTCTGCGATGAGCAAAATATCCGTCTTGACATTGCGTCAGTCGCACATCCACGGGCTAACGGACAAGTCGAAAGAGCAAATGGTTTAATTCTACAAGGCTTGAAACTGAGACTCGAAGCACCACTGAGACGTGCTGCGGGGGCTTGGGCAGAGGAACTACCCTCTGTAATTTGGAGTTTGCGAACAACTCAGAACAGGTCAACAGGATACACACCTTTCTTCTTGGTCTATGGCGCAGAAGCAGTTCTTCCTACTGATTTAATTCATACTTCTCCTAGAGTGGCCGCGTATATCGAAGAGGATGCCAAGATTTCTCGACAAAATGATCTCGACTTAGTCGAAGAAGTTCGCGTCGTTGCTGAAATGAGATCTACAGCCTATCAGCAGAAGTTACGCAAGTATCATAGCTAGAGAGTCCGAACTAGATCTTTTAATAAAGGTGATTTGGTTCTCCGGCTTGTGCAACAAAGAAAGCACAAACTTTCCACAGTATTGGAAGGGCCCTTTTTAGTTAGTCGAGTATTGCACAATGGATCGTACTACTTAACTGACATGAGGCCAGTCAAAGAAAGACCAGCTTCTAAGAAGAGAAAGAGAGCTGGAGGCAGTACAAATCCGGATGAGTTAGACATACCATGGAATATTGCTCAGCTACGTCCCTTTTATTCTTAGTTTATCCTTCTTTGTAATCATACATATGTACATGTTCTGTGAGAAATAAAAGTTTTGGTTACCTCAAAGTTTCCTGAGAAGTTTTTACCATCTTATTTCCTAATGATCATGTCATAGTAGAAAATCCCAGAATGCTTGAAAGTACTTTATGCTCATGTACGTTCTGGTTTAGATTTCCGACTCTAAAAACTGCTACCTTTGGGTATAACTCTAAAAAATTCTAGTCTTTACTTAGGTTATTTGTCTGATTGCTGGATGCGGGTATTTTCTGAGTAGTGAATTGTTGGTACTGGAAGCTGGCTTTGTTTCTGAGTTTAAACTGGTTTAGCAATTGAGCTCCGTTGCTCGGCAAAGTTTCCGGCTGAAGGTTTAGCCGGCTCATGAAAGGGACGAGGCGGAAAGCCAGATAAACGATAAGTAGAGACGAAAAATTCTAAGTGCTTGTGCAAACATTTCAAGCACACAAAAAGTTTAAAACAAAAGTGCTGAATAGATATAAAAAAAACTTAGCACTAGCAAAAGTCACAGTACTTCATATTTACAAAACGCATCATGTTCTTTCATAGAATAATACATAAGTTTGTGGTCTATGATGCAGGAGGAGATGAATGATCTACTGGCTCGCTGGTCACTCCGTCTTGGTATCGTTCCGAGATGTCCGGATCCGAGGTGGTCCGTTCATCGTCGGAAACTTCTTCGGCATCTTCTGGAGGAGGTGGTGGAGTATCCACGCGGGTGAAGAAGGGCACCTCGTAGCTGGTCAGGTCAGCTACGTGGCACCCATATCCGGCGCAGGAGTGCATGATGGCTTGAAGGTCCTGCTCCTGGCCGTCTTCATCTACCTTGCAGTACCCTTTAGTCACTTGCCATATTTCCATGTTTCCATGGTGGCTCATGACCATGGAGAGGGCATTCTGCGTGGCAGTCCGCGCGTAGGACATGTTATAGTCCCGAACGAGCTGCGGCATCTCCTTGGCCTTCTCCCGCACCTGGAAGTCCGACATGCTTGGCATGTCCGGAATCCTGAGAGACTCGCCAATATCCTCAAGGGATTGGCGGTAGTCATGAAGAAGATCACCGACTTGGGTAAGCCGGTGAGTGCGGGGCTCAGACGAGGAGGAGTCCGTCAAGTTCAGAGGACCTATACACAAAATGAAGATAAGGAAAAACCGACATTTATAAAAGTCGAGGAAATGATAAGTCAGATAGATGGAACTTACCAAGATGACGTCGTCAATCTTGGCTTTCTCCTCCCGGAAACTCTGGAGTTCAGCCCAGAGTGCTTGGGAGATATCCTTCTCTCTGTCAACCTCATTCTTGAGGTCCGAGATAACTTTATCTTGAGCGGCAATCTTGCGATCGCGCTCCTCAGTGGCCATGGAGGAGGATTCCAGGACTTGATCTATGCTCGTTTCATGATCCACCTTGAGCTTTTCCAGCTCTTGGAGAAGTCCTTTGTTCTCCACCACCAAGGTCTTGAGGTTCTCGGCCTCTTCAATCATAGCGATGGATTGTTTCATCAACGCTGTAAGTAAAAAAAGAACAACAGTTCAGAAAAATTCGACATTAAAAAGCAAAAGGCAAGGTTTGAATCTCGAAATGTTTACCTTCAGCTTCATCCTTGGCTACCTTGAGCTCAGCATTTTTAAGCCGGAGAGCTTTGATCTCTCTCCGCTTATTACATACATTGCACAATAATTCCTGGTTATAGGAACATACTTTCTGTAAGTCAGAATACCCAAAGTCAGAAATCTACTTAAGACTTGGGCTAATATTTTTACTAAATATCAGCACGAGCCTTGGGGGCTACACTAGTTCGTTCTTTGGCATCCTAATGAAAGCATAAACTCGGATTCTATATCCTACTTCATGCTTGGGGGCTAGAGGATATGATATAACATAATGTAAAAACAAGAGTTGGAATTCCGACTTACATATTGCTCGCGGGTGAGTTTGTCTAAACCCGCGTTCACTTCAGCTGCCACCTTCTCGGCGAGAGTAAGAGGGATCACTGGAGCTGTTGGAAGCTCGCCAGTCCTGATCCTCTCGTCGCGAAGGCGGACTTGAGTGAGAAGGTCGGAGAACTTGACGTCCTTTGCTTCTTGCGCCTCCTCTTCGAGGGATAAATGGCTTTTGTCCAGGACTTGCCTGGCCAGCCGCTGGATCTCCTCTGCAGATTTCCGGGTCAGGCCAAATTTGGCAAGACCCGGATTGTTGAGGAGGTTATCGGCGAATACTTCAGCCGAGGGATCATTACCCGAAGAGGGTTCACCGTTATCTTGAGCTGACGCACTGGTGGTGACATCAGTATGCGACCCAAGGATCGTCGGCTCCGCTTGAGGAGCCGGATCTTCTGCAATCACCAGAGAAGGGATGATCACCGGAGTTGTAGAAGGTTGAGGGACCGGGGTCGGAGGAGCCACGTCAGGGGAAGCTATTGTAAGCTTCGTCTGGCGCAAGGGCTTCCAAGAAGTCCCCTTCCCCTTGCCCTTGATGATTGATTTTGCTCTGAGAGAGTAGTAAAGTCGGAAATATTACATCTCGGAAAGAAACTTGAGTAAACAACAAAGGCGGAAAAGTTGTGACAGAACGTTACCTCTTCACGATTGGCACCTCCTTTGTGCCAACTGCTACTGTCGGAGCTTTGCGCTTCCTGAGCGCAAGATCCGGCAGTGGAACCACTTCCACCTCCTGAGAGAACTCCGGAGGGTATCCTTCGAGCGGAGCAAGTTCCGACTCGAGGATGTCAGCAAGCTAAAAACAAGTTCCGACTCGAGCGGAGCAAGTTCCGACTTCGAGCGGAGCATTGCAATGTAACTCAAAGATGGAAACACATAAAATATGTGATGATAAAAGCTTACCGGAACCACGGGGTTTTCTGCCGTGTGCATGTCCAGAGAAACCTCTAGAATCCGCCTCTCGATCCGCTCCTTGATCATCCACTTGATCTGGGTTATGTAGCCCTGAGTGGTGTAGGCTTTGAGGCTGATGCGGAGGGAGTCGGTCAGGGAAGACGTGACGGAATGCATCAGTCTATCCCCGTGGTACTGAAGTGGCTGGATCTGGCGTGATACCCAGCACTGGACCAAGTCGGATCCCTTCAGACCCTTGTGCTTGATCAGATATTTGATCCACCTCTTAGCAAGGATCAGATCATCCGTGAGAGCCGGAGCAGCCTCGTCCCAGGAAGGTTGGGCCGTGGCGGCTCCGTCGACAAAAGCCGGCAAAGCAGTAGCTTTGCCGGGAGCCGGAATATCCCGATGATAGAAAAAAGTGGCTGGCCATTGTTTGACCGAGTCACTGGCAGAAATTTTGGGATATGCCCGGTCTCGTCTAAGAGAAAAACTAATGGTGCCGATGATGTAAGGAACACCGGTAGTGATGGAATTCCTCCGGACATGAAAGTAAAACCGGAAGAGAAGCAAACTCGGCCTAATGCCGAGAAAGCCCTTGCAAAGTGCAGCGTATGCGCTCATCTCTAGAAGGGAGTTGGGAGGAAGATTGTGGAGTTGAACTCCATAGTGGTCAATCACCTCGGAGAAGAACTCCGAGGGAGGAAAGGACAAACCTCGGTCCAGATGGGTGCCGAAGTGGACGCGCTCGCCCTCGTGCGGATTGGGGACGGTCTCGCCGGAGCCGCTCCGCCAGTTGCCGGCGGCGAGGATCTCCTCCTTCTCCACGTTCTTAAGGCCTGCTTCGTCGAGAGCGCAGGGGATCCAGATTCCCCTATAGTTTTCTTTATCTGCTGCTGCTTCTGCCTTCGTTGCCGCCGCTGCCGCCGCCAAACTGGAGGAAGAAGATGAAGCCATTTTCTCCGGTGGAAGGGTGACCTTAAAGGGGCGGCGCTAGAAGCTTTGTGGAGGGAGAACGAGGAGGCTCTATGCACGCAGGAGGATTGGGAGGAAAGAAACGGCAAGGGACTGGTGGAAAGGAGAAGAAGAAATCTAAACCCCTTATATCCACCTACCTGTGCCAAGATTCGTGCAAATGCTACAGTGTAACCGCCACGCGTCGTGGAAAGAACTGGGAAGGGCCCGCGTGATGATTGCGTCGCCTCGATCTCCACGCACACATTGAAACGGCGCCTCAGTTCCGCGGACCGCGGACCCACCAACGGTCGTGCTGACGAAACGTCTGTCAGATGACGTGACTTGACCATGCTTGTGTCAGGTGGCGTTAGAGACCAAATTCCGGCTTAGTATAAAAGCGAGCTAGAAAATCCGAGTAACCAATTACAAGGTCCGACTTATTTTTAAGAGCCGGATCGTATCTTTTTGTTGTGAAGTTTCAGTAACCCTTCAAGATTCTGCAAGCCGAAGATCAAGCTAGACGATGATAAAATCCGACTTTGGATCTTGGAGGCCTCTGGGGGCTGCTGTTGGGGATATACTTTCCGGGTATCCTCATAGTTCCTCACTGACCAGGGTGGCCCACTTCGGGTTAGAGCTTTGCTTCACGGGCGGCCCAGTCAGGAGAGAAGACGGAGTCCAATCCGGCTACAGGAAGGCCCAGAAGACTTACCGACTTAGGCCCATAATGTTACTTGTAGTTCAAGATGTACTCTATAACAGACTCTTAGTCGTAGCCGGATAGATCTCTCCTGTAAACCCTAGGCCGGATATCTATTTAAGCCGTCCTAGGGAGAGCCTTTAGGCACCAGATAACACTCAATACTTTAGACCCTCAACTCGCACAGGCGAAACCCTTGTAACCCATATTCCGGCTCTGCTGTATTACTGGATTGCTAGCAGGAGTAGGATCCGTTCAAAGCTGGCGGATTTGAACCTGGGTAAACTTGTGTGCTCACCGTCCCGGAATACCGTACGTCTCACCCCCCGTCTCTTCCGCACGCCTCGAGGACCCCCTCATGGCGTACTTGTCATCAATCCGACGACAGAGAGTGCAAAAGCAATAGCTAGAGTGACTTTGTAGCATCAAGGGAGAGCAAAAGAGATACAAAAGAAAAAGATACAAAGAAAAAGAAAAATAGTCTCCCATAGCAAAAGAGTGTCTCAAAGCTTGTAACCAAGAGAGAAAGAAAGAGCACCCAAGGCAAGTGCACAAATTCGTTGCTCATTTTTTCTCTTTGCAAACGAGCCACCGTGTCTCCTTGCATTTGCATGACACCGAGAGTAGTCTTCATTAGGACATTTTGTTTGCTCATTTTCATAGTCGTGTCAATCCCAATAATCTCCCCGTGTGTGTATATAGTTGTAGGTTCCCCTCCCCCCTTTTGAGTTGTCCACTTTGCCTTTGACTTGAGTTTTGTTAGATTTTACCAACTTTTGACTATCCCTTTTTTTGGTTGGTTCTTTGGCATTCCACAATCCTAACCTACCACCAACAAGCTTTAGATAGTTAGTTATTTCTTTAGTGCGAGGTTTCTTTGTGATTTCACTTTGCAAGTTAATAGATCTTAATTGTGGTTTCTAGTTTGGTTCAATCCCCAAAGTGAGGTTGAAGGCTTCCCCCACCACATATTGCTTTCTGTATACAATATGTGTGTGTTTTGCATGATGGATAGGCATGGTGAGTCGATCCAACCACCTCCTCAAGAAGAAGAACAAGGACCATACATGACGCACGCAAGCCACTACATCATCCGACATGAGTTCCTTGATCGTTGCCAAGATCTTGAGACGTGACAAGATGACCAATTTGGTGAGATGCAAGATGAGTTCGAGAGCATCGACAACCGCTTAGATGGCCTCGAAAGGAAAATGCATGCAATGCAACACAACTTTGGACATCAAAGTGAAGCGCTTTAATGCTTTGTCGCCGAAACAAATGACAAGCTTTGCCTCCTCATTGACGGAATGACAAACAACGCAAGACCGCGCTCTCGCGCATCAAGCTTGTCAAGCTCGTCGCGTCATCATTCTCCTCTTAGTCAAGATCCTCATCCAAGTGCTCCAAGACGCAATAACACCCCCATGGTTGAAGATGGAAGATCTTCGCACTTTGTACCTTCCCCACGGCATGCCGCAACGTCAAGCTATGATGGTGATTCTCCTAAAGGCCACAAGCAAGGCGAGAAGGACACCATCATCATGCAAGGGCCCTAGTAATCCAACAAGACCAACCATGAGTGGAACCTCAAGTACCACCTCCACTACATCGACATTGTCGACGCGACATTCTTGCGACTACAAGTGATGACTCCAACTTGGAGGATGAAAATCGCCTTCGACATGAAGCTCTCCCAGATCCTCATCTTCATCATCACCGTCATGAACGTCCACACTGACACCATGGTCACCATGATGAGCCTCCTCCAAAACACCAAGACTTGGTGCATCAAGTGGTACATATTGAGTGACACCCACCATGCCATGAGGCTCAAGACCATGATCTTCGTTGTGAGGCCCATGCGCCTAATCCACATCACCAACCGAGGAATGAGCCTCCCCTTTGTCAAAAACCGCGTCAAGAGGCTACACATCCTCAACACCCTTATGAGGCCCAAGCGCCTCAACCTCGTCAACCACCGCACCAAGAGAAATAGCAAGCTTCACAACAAGGTCGTGAGAACCAAGTTCCACCTCCTCAACCACAAGTACAACAACAAGGTCACTAAGCACATCACAATGAACACATGGAAGATGAAGACCGTCTGAAAGAGCATGTGGGCCCCCATGTGTGGTTTTGGTAATTAATGATAATATTTATGGACTAATGTTTGTATTAAGTTGCACTTGTAGGATTTGTCCATTGGCATCTATTGGAGCATGTGTTGGCTTCAAGGTAGATGAAATGAAGAAGAAGATGTGTTGTGCAAACTCAAAATGCGTCATCCCTAGAAGATCTCATGTTTGATGCTTGCCATCCTCGGTGATCATGGATCGATGAAGACAAGGTCGAAGTATGCTCAAGGCAAAGGTATTCTTGATAGGTTTACCCTTTTTCCGGTCTCGTATCGGTAGTTGATAGACCGGGTTTAGGATAGATAGCCGTACTATCGAGAGGGGCTCTTGATTGAGTAACTCGATCATATCGTTAGGAGAGAGCTCAAACCTTTGCATTCTTAGCATCATCTTTATTGGTTGTTTGTGGACCCTATCCATGTGAGGATATAGAGCTTGTGGTTATCTTCATAACAAGCTCTTGTTCATCAAAATAGGATCTCCCTTTTATATCTTGTTGTGATTTTGATCTTTGAGGTTTTCCAGATGCTCACCGAGTGAGGTATCTCACATTACAATACTTCATACTTTCTCACTTGGTGATATCCAAGAATTCTTAGTTGGGTAGCTCCTATTGTCCTCTTTCCAACGCAATTGGATTCGGGTCAATCGGAGTTACCAAACTAAAGTTATGATCATTTGAATATTTGCCTTTTGTTTTAAATTGAAAAAGAAAAAAGAAAAAAGGGTTTTCGTTTTTGGGCCGGCGGTACTACAGCTCAGCGCTACGAGGCCGTCCTGCATGCGTGCACCACCCTCTGTCCCGCGCGGTAGCAATGCCGGCCCAGCCGGTAGTACCGGCCCATGCGGTACTACCGCCCGGCCGCGGTACTACCGGGTCGCCTCGCCTAGCTCCCAGGCCTAGCTTGCGCCTTGATTTGCTTCACTCGATCCTGCACCTGGCCGTGCTCCCGCTCCCTGCTTGCACTCTCCCCCAATCCCCTATCGCAACTTCTCTCGCTCGCACGCTCAGCGCTCTCCCCCGATCCCCTGCTGGATTGATCGCCCCAGGCCACTGCTGCCTCGCTGCGGCCCAGCTCGCTGCCACTCACGCGCTGGCCCGGTGCAGCCGCTGCTCCCGCGTGCCTCGCCCCGCCAGCCTGGATCGCTCGCCTCACTCTACCGCTTCTCCCGATCCCGTTTCCTAGTCGCTCGCTCGCGAGCCTGCATCTCGCGTTGGTTCACCTGCTTCGATCACTGGGTCCGGTAGTATCGGGCCTCAGTGCTACTACATGCCCAGTCTGGAAATATGGTCCCAACAGGCAGAAATCAGCCCCTCCTTTAAATAGTTCTCAATCCCTCTTGACTATTTGCCTCACATCTCTTGAGCTTGATTAATCTCTACCCCTCTAATGATTCTTGCCCATATTTGAGGGGAAGATAGAGGAGATCTAGATCTAATTTTTGACCAAAACAAATAACCTCTTTGTAAGTGAATCTTTGGGATCTAGATCTTTGGGGCATTTTGTGTTCTTCCTGTCTTGTTCCCCCAATTGGTTTAGTATCCTTGTTGGAACTTGAGACTGAAGATTTGGGGCATCTTTGTGGTGTTCTTGCCATTTGTATTAGGTGCATCGGTTTGTGTTCTCTCCGGAGGATTTGGTTGGTGATATTCATTGAAGATTGTCCCTCTTGGGTTCTTCGAACCCTAGACGGTTGTGTGGCCTTTGTAGAGTGTTCTTGGGGTCTTCAATTAAGTTGTGAAGCTCCCCCAAGATTGAGGCCTTGGTGGCGATTATTGGGAGCCTCCAATTAAGTTGTGGAGATAGCCCCAATCTTGTATGGGCTTTGTGACCACCCTCAAGTGTCCCATAGTGGAACGGGTGCTTGCCCACGTGGTGGGTGCTCGGGAGAATAGGGTGAGGCCTTTGTGGCATTGGTGGTCTTATTACCGCCCACCCCTCCAACACGACGTACTCCCTTGTTGGGAGGAACTCGATAAAATGTCATTATCCCCACGTGCCTCTGTTATCTCTATACCCAGCTCTTTACTTATGCACTTTACATTGTGATAGCCATCTTGCTTGAAGTAATTATATTGCTATCGTATTGTTGCTTGTCTCGCTTAGCATAAGTTGTTGGTGCACATAGGTGAATCTTAGGATATCTAGGATTTGTGCTTAACAAAAGAAAACACTAGTTTTATTCCGCCATTGTTAAGCCCATCTCGTAGAAGTTTGTAATTGCCTATTCACCCCCCTCTAGGCGACATCCATGATCTTTCAATTGGTATCAGAGCAAGGTCTCTCACTTTTAGGCTTCACCGCCTTGAGAGTAAAGATGTCGTCTAGTGGAGTAGTGCACGATTCCTATTATATATTCGATGGCACAAATTATGATTTGTGGAAATATCGCATGCTAGATTATTTTCAGGACATTCACCAATCTATTGAGGGAATTCTATATATGGTTTTGTCTTCTACTATGGATCCCCAAAACGAATCTTTAGAGGAGAATATGAACTCTTAAATAGATGCTCAAGCTACTAAAATGCTTTTACTTGTTGTGAACAATGTAGTTATTTCTTCAATCATGCCTTATCGGAGTGCTCATGATATTTAGACAAAGCTTCAAGATAAATATAGTGCGTCCAACATTATTAAGGATGGTTGTATTCCCTCCACCTCCGGTCGTGGTGATTTCTCACCTTCTTCCACTTCACCAACATGTGATTGTTCACAAGGTAATGACATGGTGAGTGGTGATAGAAAGTGCAATATGGATGGTGAACTTACTATAGATAATCCTTCATCTCTATCTAGTTGCAATGGTCTAACTTTGGACTCTAACACTTGTATCACTCAAAACTCCTCATATGCTAGTGTTGGTTGTCCTTGCATATCATGTAGAAATGGCTTGAATAATTCACATGATGATGTGCTTGCTTTGTCTTATGGCCATGATAAAAATGCTTCTATTTCCTCTAATTCTTGTGTTGCTAACCATGTAGAGGAAACCGAATATTTTTTGGATCAAGACAAGGTTTTGGATGGAGCTTCAAGTTTAATCTCACCTTCATCTTCTTCTGGTTCTCAGATATGCCTTATGTCTAAGGGAACTAAGGTAACCTCTTTGGATCCCATGGATCTCATAATGATGATGATGATGTTGTGGATGATGATAGTGAGGAAGAAAAGTATGAGATTGCCTCTTTAGATGAAAAGGGTGAGCTTCTTTATCATGTTCTTGTTAATAATATTATTTCTTTCTCTAACTTCGTTGAAATCTTGACCTTTGCATTGGAGAGCAAGAAAATTATTGAGCAATTGCAAGCTCAAGATGAGGAGCAAGAGCACACTATTGAAAAACTTCAAAGTCTCTCTAATGATCTAAGAAAGCCTTTTTAGAGGAACAAACCATCAATGAGTCTCTTGAGGAAACCTTTGCTCTAGAATTATCTAGAGTAAAGGAAAACCATGATAGATATCTTGTGGTGGCAAGTGCTCTCAAAACTAAAAATTATGAATTTGTAGTTGCCCATGATAAACTCGTTGAGGATTTTAAGCACCTTGAAAATGGCTCTCGTGTCATTAAGAGTGAGCTCATCAAAGTCATCGAGTCACATGAGCAACTTAAAGCTTCATATTCAAAAGAGCTTGCAAAGTTGCCCTCACCTATTTCTATTAGTGATGATGCTTGTTCTAGTAACTCTATTTCTTGTGAAGCATCTATGTTAAAGGAGAGTGTTGATCTCAAGGCTTAACTTGCTTTGCTAACTAGCAAATATGGGAAATTGGAAGAAAGCCATGTGAATCTCTCAAGCTAGCATGATGATCTTCTAGTCTCCCATGATAGGCTAAAGTTAGATCATGAGCCATTATGTCAAAGGTAACATCTAGTGGGCCTCATGTGAACATTAGCACTACTTCTACTCATAATGTGATATTGCCATGTGTTAGTCCTTATAGATCATCCACTCATGATAATGCTACATCTTGTGATGAATTACATTCTTTGCCTTGTTGCTCTAACAATCAAGAATCTACTTAATCTAGTATTATTGTTGATACTAACCTTGTAGAGGAAATCAAAAAGCTCAAGGCTCAAGTCAGTTCTTTGAGAATGACTTGAACATAGGTCATAAAGGGAAGGCCACACCCAACCACATCTCGAGTGTGCAAAAATCCCCCAATGGCAATAGTGGAATTGGATTCAACTCCAATAACAAGAACATGTCCAATAACATGTTGAAGCACAAGAGCAACAAGAAGAATGGCCAAGTTCAAGTGAAGTATCCAGCCAACATTATTTGCTTCAAGTGCAAGAAAGAAGGGCATCATGATAGATCTTGCCTATTAAATAAGAAGCCTCTTGGTGTGAAGCAACAAAGGAAGCGGCCTCAAGCTCTACCTCAAGTTGTATATGGGCCTCTCCCTAAGAGGACTACTCGAGCTCTTCATCAAGTTGTGGCATCACCTAAGAAGAAATCTAGCAAGACAAGAACTTGCTACATTTTTCGTGACAAGGGGCACATTTCTTCCTCATGCACTAGTGGTATCTCCTCATCCAACCCTATCTTGATTGGCAATGATTATTCTCTTGGTAAGGATGAGGTTGGCAATGTGTTTGCCAAATTTGTTGGTACTCAATGTGGTGTCAAGAAAAGAACCATTTGGGTTGCCAAGCCTATTATGACTAACTTCTTAGGACCCAACTTGGTTGGGGACCAACAAGCCAAAACTTGATCAATAGGTGTTTTGGAGAACAATGGCGACTTGGTTTCATTATGAAGAATTGAGGGATCTTCATCTATTATATTTGTCAAGCCAAGTCATGTGGATTATATTGCCTCTATTATATTTCCAATGTTCCTCCTTGCGGTAACATGTGATTAACTCATTACATTGAAAGTTACTTGCCCCTTGTGCATGTGTTGGTTTTGTACCTTGCATGTTTTTTATATATGTTGTGCTTACCATTTTCTTATCTTGAGTTATCAAGTATTTGTGTTTGTTGGTTTGCACACCATGTATGAGTGTTTCTTGTGTTGGAGCTATTATTGAATTATATTTGGTATCTTATGTGGCTCTTGTGAGAGATTAATGGACTATCCCATTTTGGGGGAGTGTTATGCCTGGGCATTTCACAATCCTAAAATGTGTGTATATGAGGAATACCACCTAGTATTGATAGTGCAATATTATCTAGTCTCTATGTGGTATGTGTCTCATGAGAAATTCATGTTCTATAATGTCCATTAATTATCTCTATATGGTTCCTTTGCCTCATGTTGAGATTTATTGTGTATCCTTTATGGGGGAGTCATATGCTTAGTGAGTATTACAAGCCTAGAAAATGTAGAATTGATATTGATACTTATCTAGATCCTAAGTGACACATTTGCTCAAACAAGTTCAATGCCTTTATTGCTCATCTTTCAGATCTTGTTTGTGAGAGTGTTTCTTGGTATGTGTTTCCTCATATTTAGATCTCTATATCCCCTTGGAAACCATTAGCTTCAAGTTACTCTAATCACTAGTGATTGTGTGACTATTGGAAGCTACCAAGAATCTCTTTCGGAGCATCAAGCTTAATTCTTATACATGTTATATGCTTCTTTGTGTGAATATGATCTCGGATGTCCTTGTGAACTACCTCGGGAAGATTATTCCCAATACTTCTTGTCCTTGGACAATTGGTACTAGATTTATGGTAGAATCGTTTGATCATATTCACTTTGGCCTTGGTTTATTTTTGTTCTATCTTTGGCCAAGAAAATATTTTGTGTTTCTCCTAAGCTTTCCTTGCCTCTTATGGATCTTCTTATTTTATTGGTATCCTCTTGTGTATTATTTAATGTTGGTTGTAGTGATGATCTCATTTGTGCGCATTTTGCATTCAAAAGCAAAATTCTATATAATGTACTACTTATGGGTGAGCTCTCCTATATTATTTAGAACACTCCTATTTATGCTTCTTTCTTTGATCCATATCATTCTTTATGTGCTTGGAAGTTCAATCTTTTTGTTTTGGTATTTTGTGCCATCATGAAAAGTATTGATAGTTTGGTTTATGTGTTGGAACATTGCTCTTTTGGGAGTTGGTTTTGTCTCATTTATTATTTCATGTTTTGACCCTTTTAGAATAAGACAAATCCTTGAGCATGTGTGTTTTTATCTATCTTTGCTCTTTGGCTTTTGCTAGTTCATTTGTTGAACTTTGTGTTCTTTCATGTGTTGATTTGGTTCTTTGATACAATTTGGACACCGTTTGTCATGTCACACTCTTGTGTGTGCCATCTCGATTTACTTGGTGTTTGTGTTCAAATTGTGTCTCCTTTTGGCTCTTGGAAGTCTTGCATGCATAGTTACTATGTGTATATATTATGGCATGCTTTAATTTCTTAATCCAATATATAGGGGAAACTCCACCAAATCCTTATTGGCTAAGTTGTGCATGAAATTCAATTTCATATCAATTTGCACATATTTATGTGGAGTCTCTCCTATGTATTGTAGTTTTACTAACTACCTTGGGCCCAATATGTTTGGGGACCATTTTGTACTTAATGTGGTTTAGGTACATTGGAGATATATTGGATGCTTGTCTCTCAAAGTTTGAAGAAGTGATGCGTTCATGGGAATTGAAGGCAAGCTATAGGATGATCAAAGAATTCATATCCTCTTCATCCTACCAATTATATCTCGGTAACAAGTATCCCGTTCTCATGCTCATATTTCTTCATTACAACCATTTGTGGGTTGCCTTCTAGCATGATCTCTTGTATTTGTATTTGTTGTGGTTCAAGCTTTGGTTTTAAGAGAACTCCCTATTGCAAATATGTGTTAGTTGATATGAGTGCACATAATTGGGACTATACAAAATCATGCATATCACTCACCAATCCCAAATATGTCAATATAGCAATTTTATTGCCTATCCTTTCCTTAACTCCTCTCATGTGCAATAGTGAGATTTTGTTAGTTGATTTTTCTTTGTGATACTTGTTGCTTTTCTCCATATATTCCAACCATCTCCTTTTCCCTTGGTGATTGTTGTAATATATGTAGTATGTTGATGTTTGAAGTTCTTTTATGAATAATAAGATAAAATTGTGCCTTTGTCCATGCTTACAAGCAAAAATCTTATTGGTATATGTTATGACTTCATTTTGGTTTTCATGTGCTTTCTTGGGTATCTTGTTTATGTGTGTATGTTTATTTGTGGACATATGTCTTTATGATGAATTCCACTTAGAAACTTATACACATAAGAGAAGATAATTTTAGTTGAATTGTTTTATTCCTTGGATACCACCTTTTATTCCTTTCAAATTCTTCGATGGCTTCCAAATTTATTTTCCTATGAGTGCTTGTTCCTTTTGTTTCCACCTTCGGGCACTCATATTTGTTCTCTCATGCCTTGTATTGTTAAATTAATTTGGATGAGTGAGGATTCCATGATTATGCACTTTGTTCCCCAAATACAAATTATCATAATTAGTGCATAATCTTTGGAGAGCTCCTCTAATTCATTTAAGAATGCTCATTTGTCTTCTTTCTCATTTGTTGTGTTTTAAATGCTTATGGGGGGAGCGAGGATTCCATATTTGTGCATGATATATTCAAATGCAACTATTCTATTTGTGCACAAATCTTGGGGAGCTTTTATATTTTCATTTAAAACACACCTTTGATCTTATCATAATATCTTGTTATGTACATTTGGTATCATTTGTTGTTTTCATTTGGTTCTTTTGGATCTTGTGATTGCTTGTGTCATTTATTGATGCTTCTTTTATTTTATTCCTTTGGCAATCTTCAGGTCCTCAATATAGTTATACTCCCTCCCAAGTATTCATCATTGGATATGTGCGAAGGCACACCTTTGGAGGAATTATCACTATACTGACCTTCTAGAACTTGTCACCCATTTCGGCAATCGATGCCAATGGGGGAGAAGTTTTAGAAGGTTTAAGGGAAGTTAGTTCTTGCTTTGAGTTTGTTCTTAAGCATTTGCCTTTCATGCTCTTGCATCTTTGTGTTGCTTAGCATGTGGTATATATAGAGGAAACTCCACCAATGATAATGATTGGCAATATATGCAATGAAATTCAAGTTCATCACACATGCATAGATTGTGGGGGGAGTTTGCTCTATATATGGTGGTGGTACCAATATCACATAATTGTGTAGTATTTGATATTGGGGCTACCATTTTATTCGTTAAATTCATTATATAAACCATCTCAAAGGGATTGTCATCAATTACCAAAATGGGGGAGATTGAGGGAGCATGTGGACCCCATTGTGTGGTTTTGGTAATTAATTACAATCTTTATGGACTAATGTTTGTATTAAGTTGCACTTGTAGGATTTGTCCATTGGCATCTCTTGGCGCATGTGTTGGCTTCAAGGTAGATGAAATAAATAAGAAGATGTGTTGTGCAAGCTCAAAATGCGTCATCCCTAGAAGATCTCATGTTTGATGCTTGCCATCGTCGGTGATCATGGATCAATGAAGAGAAGGTCGAAGTATGCTCAAGGAAACGGTATTCTTATTAGGTTTTCCCTTTTTCAGGTCTCGTGTTGGTAGTTGAGAGACCAGGTTTAGGATAGATAGTCGTACTATCAAGAGAGGCTCTCGATTGAGTAACTCGATCATATCATTCAGAGAGAGCTCAAACCTTTGCATTCTTAGCATCAACTTTATTGGTTTGTTGTGGACCCTATTCATGTGAGGATATAGAGCTTGTGGTTATCTTCATAACAAGTTGTTGTTCATCAAAATAGGATTTCCCTTTTATATATTGTTGTGATTTTGATCTTTGATGTTTTCTGGATGCTCACCGAGCGAGGTATCTCACATTATAATACTTGATACTTTCTCACTTGGTGATATCCAATATTTCTCAGTTGGGTAGCTCTTGTTGTCTTATTTCCAACGCAATTGGATTCGGGTCAATCGGAGTTACCAAACTAAAGTTATGATCATTTGAATATTTGCCTTTTGTTTTAAATTGAAAAAAGAGAAAAGAAAAAAGGGTTTTCGTTTTCGGGCCGGTGGTGCTACCGCTCAGCACTACCGGGCCATCCCGCGCATGTGTCACCCCTGTCCCGCGTGATAGCAATGCTGGCCCAGGCTGGTAGTAACGACCCATGCGATACTACCGCCCGGCCGCGGTACTACTGCTCCGCCTCGCCCAGCTCCCAGGCCCAGCTCGCGCCAATATTTGCTTCGCTCGATCCCGCACTTGGTCGCGCTCCCGCTCCCTGCTTGCGCTCTCCCCTGATCCCCTACCGCTGCTTCTCTCGCTCGTGCGCTCAGCGCTCTCCCTCGATCCCCTGCTAGATTGATCTCCCCAGGCCGTTGTGCCTCGCTGCGAGCTACCTTGCTGCCGCTCACGCGCTGGCCCCGCGCAGCCTCTGCTCCCGCGTGCCTCGCCCTACCATCCTAGGTTGCTCCCCTCGCTTTGCCGCTTCTCCCGATCACCTTTTCCAGTCGCTCGCTCGCCAGCCTGCAGCTCGCGTTGGTTTGCCTGCTTCGATCGCTGGGTCCGGTAGTACCGGGCCTCAGCAATACTATCGGCCTAGTTAGGCAATATGGCCCCAACAGGCAGAAATCAACCCCTCCTTTAAATAGTTCTCCTTTATCTTTTTATGGGTTGGTTCTTCCTCTATTTTTCTCAAGCCATCTTGACTATTTGTCTCACATCTCTTGAGCTTGATTAATCACTCCCCCTCCAATGATTCTTTCCCATATTTGAGGGAAAGATAGAGGAGATCTAGATCTACATTTTGACCAAACCAAATCACCTCTTTGTGAGCGAATCTTTGGGATCTAGATCTTTGGGGCATTTTGTGTTCTTCCTCTCTTGCTCCTCCAATTGCTTTAGTAACCTTGTTGGAACTTGAGAGTGAAGATTTGGGGCTTCTTTGTGGTGTTCTTGCCATTTGTATTAGGTGCATCGGTTTGTGTTCTCTCCGAAGGATTTGGTTGGTGATATTCATTAACGCTTGTTCCTCTTGGGTTCTTGGAACCCTAGACGGTTGTGTGGCCTTTGTGGCGTGTTCTTGGGGTCTTCAGTTAAGTTGTGAAGCTCCCACAAGATTGAGGCCTTGGTGGCGATTATTGGGAGCCTCCAATTAAGTTGTGGAGATAGCCCCAATCTTGTACGAGTTTGGTGACCACCCTCAAGTGTCCCATAGTGGAACAGGTGCTTTCCCGCGCGGTGGTTTCTCTGGAGAATAGGGTGAGGCCTTTGTGGCATTGGTGGTCTTAGTACCGCCCACCCCTCCAACGAGGCGTACTCCCTTGTTGGGAGGAACTCGGTAAAATATCGTCGTCCCCGCGTGCCTCGATTATGTCTATACCCGAGCTATTTACTTATGCACTTTACATTGTGATAACCATCGTGCTTGAAGTAATTATATTGCTATCGTATTGTTTCTTGTCTTGCTTAGCATAAGTTGTTGGTGCACATAGGTGAACCTTAGTATATCTAGGCTTTGTGCTTAACAAAAGAAAATGCTAGTTTTATTCCGCCATTGTTAAGCCCATCTCGTAGAAGTTTTTAATCGCCTATTCACCCCCTCTAGGCAACATCCATGATCTTTCACCGTCCACACCATGTCAACAACCGCTACCGTGACCGCAATGATGAAAAAACTTTTGGCAAGCTCAAGTTCACAATGCCCAAGTTCACCGGATCAAATGACCCCGAAGAATACCTCTCATGGGCGCTTAAAGTCAACAAGATCTTCCGTATGCACAATTATAGCAATGAGAAGATGGTCGCCATGGCTGCACTTGAGTTTGATGACTACGCCAACCTTTGGTGGGAACAAATCCAAGTTGCTCGTGACACAAGAGAAGAACCACCAATCACAACTTGGCATTATATGAAGGCTCATATGAGATCCCGCTTTTGTTCCTACGCACTACACGCGTGACCTCTTCAAAAAGTTGCAATCACTGAGTTAAGGGACAAATACCGTGGAAGAGTACTTCAAGCAAATGGAACTCAACATGATGCGCACCAACATTGATGAGCACGAGGAGCAAACAATGGCACGTTTCCTCATTGGCTTGAACCATCCAATCAAGCGCATCATCGAGTTACAAAAGTACAACGACATGGTTGAGCTTGTGCACATTGCAACAAAGGCCGAGCATCAAGTGCAAGAGGACATCAAGTACAACAAGCCCAAGACGTACTTCACCTACAATCAAGCTTCAACCCCTACACCAACCACCTTCAATGGAAGCTCCTCAAGTACCCCCAAGCTTTCCTTCAAGCCCACACTTCCTCAAGAAAATCCGCTCCATAGCGTGTGACGCTAGTGGAATTGGCATTAGAGGAGTACTCATGCAAAATGGATGTCATGTTGCTTAACAGAGCGAGAAACTTCATGGTGCATTCCTCAATTATCCGATTTATGACAAAGATCTTTTTACATTAGTTCGTGTTCTTAAAGTTTGGCAACACTACCTTTGGCCTAAGGAATTTATCATACATTCTGACCATGAGTCGTTGAAATATCTCAAAGGCCAAGCCAACTTGAGCAAGAGACAAGCTAAATGGGTTGAGTTTATGGAGTCTTTTCCGTACACTGTCAAGTACAAGAAGGCCAAAGATAATGTAGTCACGGGCTCTTTGTCTCGCAAGAACACAAGCCTTCTTAGTCGACTAGAAATAAACATGTTGGGTCTTGATGAAATCAAAACTTTGTACGCTTCTGACCCGTTATTTGAACCAATTTCCTCAAAGTGCTCCATTGAAAAAGGAGTTGAGGATTTGTATTTGCATAAGGGCTTTCTCTTTAAACAAAACAAGCTTTGAATTCCAAAGTTGTGTCTCCAACTTTTGCTTCTCCAAGAATCACATGGTGGAGGCCTCATGGGTCAATTTGGCTGTGACAAGACATTGGACATGCTCTCCAATCACTACTTTTGGCCCAAGATGAAGCGCGACGTGGAGCGCTACATCCAATGATGCATCACATGCTTACAAGCTAAGTCGCAAGCTAACCCTTATGGTCTTTATATGCCATTGCCTATTCCTTATGCACCTTGGTCCGACATTAGTATGGATTTTGTGTTAGGATTGCCTAGGTCTAAGCATGGTCACGATTCTATATTTGTTGTCGTGGATCGCTTTTCAAAAATGGCACACTTCATACAGTTCCATAAGAGTGACGATGCTTCACATGTTGCAAATTTGTTTTTCAGGGAAATCGTCCATGTTCACGGTGTGCCAAGAACAATCGTCTCTGGCCGCAACGTCAAATTCATGAGCTACTTGTGGAAGACGCTCTGGTCCAAGCTCGGCGTCAAGATACTCTTCTCTTCCGCATCGCACCCACAAACCGATGGCCAAACCGAGGTCGTTAATCGAAGCCTCGGTACTCTCCTTCGTATGTTGATCAAGAAGAACTTGAAGGACTGGGAGGAATGCATTCCCCATGCCTAGTTCGCCTACAATCGTGCCAATCACTCTACAACACAACAGAGCCCCTTCATGGTCGTCTATGGTTTCGAGCCCCCAGCGCGCTCGACATACTACCACTTCCTCTACATGAGCGCACCAACATGGACGTCAACAAGCGCGCCCACGCTATGAAGAAACTCCATGAAGAGACAAGAGCCACAATCGAGAAACAAGTTCACCGCTGAGCATCGTGGATAAACAAGGACATGAAAGAGTTGATCCTCGAAGAAGGTGATCTTGTGTGGATACACCTAAGCAAAGACCGCTTCCCTAAGGAACGCGACTCCAAGCTCAAGCCAAGGGGAGATGGTCCCTTCAAGGTCCTTAAGAGAATCAATAACATATCATACATCATCGACATCCCGACCTCCAAGTACCTTCTGAGCAATACGTTCAACGTCAAGGGCCTTTCGCCTTTCCACGATGATATTCAAGATGATAACCATGAAGAGTCGAGGACGACTCTTTCCCAAGGGGGAGGGAGCTGATGCTGCCCGTCCTAAGGACGTCCCTACATCTCCACCACCAAGTACCCCAAGTGGACCAATGACTCGTGCTCGAGCTAAACTCCTACAAGCTAAGGTTAAATCGCTCCTCTCCTCGTGTGACTTTGATACATCCTTGGATGGTTTGCTACTTCATGCAACTACTCTATGCATTATCAGCTATGAAGCTCCAACACACCACCAAGCCCTCATGGGAGGAGTAAAAGGAGCAGGGCATGAAGAATAAGCTGCTGGCGCTGAACACACCGGAGTCTTCCACCTAGAAGACCGGTATCTCTAGACCGAGACATCGGAGTTTCCGGCCCGTCTCTTGACCAGCCTCCCGACCAAGCCTGGGGACAGTCTGATCTGCACTCCGGAGATAGACTAGAATCTCCGGCCCACACCGGAGTCTCCGGTCCGCTACACCGGAGTCTCCGGACCGCGTGTCGTTAGGCATGTAAAAGCTTGTGGGCCTTCGGCCCATGTACCCCTTAGTCCGTCTAGAACTTATCTTTTATCCCCAAAGTACCCTTGAACTAGTGTCTGGCCTATATATAGTCCTCCACCTCTATTTTCAACCCTAGGCTTGATATTTGGAATTAGAAGACACCCCCTTTGTGGATCTAACTAGTTCTTGCCTCATGCTGTTGATTAAAGAGCACCAAATATCACAAACCTCGTTGGAGTTTGCATCGTGCCTCCCTCATTGTACAAGGCCTTGGCATCGGAGCCCCTTGCCAAGACGTCAAGATCTCACCAAACCTCCCTCTTGCCATGCCGTTTCGAGAGAGAGAGATCCTTACCCGACATCGATCCTAGGGATTGCGCCGGATCGGTTGCTGCCGGCGTGAGCCATTGGCTTGTATCATGTCTTCGTGGTGTGTGTGAGTTAATCGTGTTCTTCGTGCGTGAGTTCACGGGTCTCGCTCTCTCCCTGTTCCCCCACTAACTCCGCCCCGATTTACAAGGGATTCGTGAAAGATCGGGCCATCCCCGAGGTTAGCCCTCAACACCGCCTTAGGGCCTACATCGACCGCCCTGACAAATAGCCATCAGCGTAGCCTGCTGTCTATGCGTAGAGCTGTTTGGAGCATTTTTTGGTCGAACAAGCACTACCGCAGACTAGTTCTCTGCCGTGTGGGTATCCGCACACGGCAAAGAGTCCCTAGAACACAAGCAAGTATTCGCCATGGCAAAGAGTCTTTGCCATGTGTCTTTCTGGCTACACGGCAAAGAAAAGTGACTTGACGGATTGGGGTGGAGATGACGGTATGTGGGTTTTGCCGTGGTGGTTTCTTTGCCGTGTTTCAAAGACATGTTTTATCTAAAAAAATCCCAAACTGGTCAGTTCGAGATTCGAACCTGAGAGCAAGGTAAAGAAAGCGTGCAAGTCTTGCCACTGGGCTGAGTGTTCGTCTTTTGAGTTGAGAAGAAATCCAGTCTTTGCCGTGCGACTCTGGAAATATACACGGCAAAGCTGGTCTTTGCCGTGTACGCTCTAATACCAGACACGGCAAAGAAGTCACCGTCAGCGCTGCTCCGATGTGCGACGGGAGGGCCACGGTCCCACCTCTCCGCCGTCGAAGTTTCTTTGGCGTGTGTTTGCGTACTGCTTTGCCCTGTATAGTATATCTTTGGCGTGTTCCTTCGTTTCTTTTGCCGTCGTGTCTTCCTTTGGCGTGTGATTTGTGTCTACCTACACGGGTGTGTTCCGGGGCCACTTGGCACACGGCAAAGCATAAATACACAGTAATGAGAAATTTTGCGGTAGTGAAGACAGTTTTAGGCCATTTGGTCTTGGATCGATTCACCGGAGGAACTGCGCAGGTGAATACGGTGCCCTCGAAAGTACTGGAGCTGCAAGTCTGCAACTGCGAGCTTATCAACTGCATCGTGTGCTGATGGTGCCCGGGCGAGAATGATCCATGCATGACCACGTTCTGCATCAAGTACCATAGCTTAAACGATTTCTCCTCCGGTGTACGGCGAGAGAGTGATACAGGACCTCGTCCTCATCGTTCGCCGGCGATGAGAGAGTCAAGAGTCGGCCATCTCCGGCCAACCCTAAATCTCCTCCACTATTTCCCCTCCTAGAAATTTGCTATGTCCTCTAGCAACCTGATCGAATATCCTGCCGTTTCTTTGATAATCTTCGTCGCCCCATGTAGCAGTCCGGATAATAACCAGATCCGATACGTGTAACAAATTCCGAATCCGACTTTCGCTCTTGTAACTATACTGGCAAGTGTCTATACATACACGCAACGCGCAGACAAGGAAAAATCAAGGGCCCGCGGATCGAAAACCCTAGAATAACAGACTTGTCCCGAGTCCCGACCAGGTAGCCATGCAACCGGAACTGGAGGTCACGTTTCTAGCCTACTGGTTCGGACTCCGGCGTCCCGGCAGTAACCGGCTGACAGGCCTGCTCATCTTCGATCGCACGGGCGTATACTCCACGGCGCGCCGACGTTACATCCGCAAGTCGCGCTACCACCGCTACCGGGCCATGACCATGGATCTCGTTCCGGTCGTCAAAGCCTACCGCTCGCTGCAAAAGCTCGGGATGAAGAGATGGCCTGAGCACGACAAGGCAGCAAGGAAGGAGATCACGTGGTGGAAGCACAGGATCATGGACTTGTACTGGGATGGCATGCCCGAAAAGCACAGGGCGAGAGCTATGGAAAGGTATTTCAGGGCGCGGTACCAGCGCGGGGAGCTCTATCCTATGCTGGGGTGTGGACTCGTGGTCATAGTCCGCAGCTGTCTGTTGCGGCTGAAGCAGGTCGGAAGGTTCGACCTCGGCTTCCTGTTGGTGTTCCTTGTCACCTGCTTGCTTATATGGTTTCTCGTGGTCGCGTACGAGCTATATGTCACAGCTAGGTGGGACCTCTCCAGCTCCGATGTACATGACGTTCTAGAATTTGAGTTGACAAGGGTAACATATTTTGCCTCCTGGGGAGAGCATTTAACACTTAGGTCATGTGTGTACTCTAGACTCTAGAGAAAGATAGATTGTTAGAGGTGGTGTGCTCTTTTTGTAAGTTGGAGGTCCTCCGCGTTAAAAATAATCTAGATGCATGGATATGCACGCCTTTGTCGTGTCGTCTACGGCCCTAGACGTGGTCCGTGCACAATTATTTTCAGCCTTGGATGGACATGCGCACGCTTTGCCGTGTGATGGTATTATGGTTTGAATGATACGTAATAATCTATTTGGTCTTGTAGATTAGTGCGAGTAATATATACACCTCGAAACAAACATATGCCCATCTATATCAATATAGCAACCAACTTGAGACCGGTACTGGACCAGACAACACAACGCCCAAAAGAAAGAACAAAGAAAAAAAAGAGAAAACGAAGAAGAAAAGAAGAGAAAACAAGGCCGATAACAACGGCTCGACGAAAACGAGGGTGACCCGCCACCGCTGCACCCTCCGGAGAATGTCCACCACTAGCCTAGCGCTCTAAAGCATAGCGTACCAAGCAGCACCTCCAAGAAGGAAAGCGACGACACCGACGCTGATGCCCGGACGGATCCTAGGGTTCCCCCCGATACGCCGCGGGAGGTGGGGAAGAGGTACCCTCAACGCCCTTCAGGAAGGACGGCAACACCCATAGGCGTTACCGCGTCGATGTCAAGACGACAAGGATATCTCCCGACCCCTTATAAAAACCACACTCCCGGACGCTCCGGATTGCTCCACCACTCTTGCCGCCCACCAGCACGCGCCACCACGGTCTTGCAACCACCACCGTCGTCGCACCATGGCCCACTCTGCGAGGTCGGACAGTCTGAAAGGAGAGGACTTCAGCGAGGGTCGACGCTATAGAAGCACGCGGGAGGGAACTGCCTCGGTAACCGACCGGATGCAGCAACAAGGGCAAACCAAGCCCTCTCTGGCCTAGCCGAGCCCGAATGGGCCCGTGAAGCCCCGCCGCCGCACTGCACAGCAAGGGTGCCACTGACAACGCCAAACCTAGCCCTAGTCCCTACTCCTCCAACCACCAGTAGATCTGTCGCCACTACAAATCTCTGCCACCAAGCAGCAGCACAGTTGCCACCGTGCTCACCCGAGCTAGCCGGACCGCCACCGATCCGTGAGACACTAACGCAAGCCACCTCCTGAAGCCGCCTCCGCGAGAGGAATGCCCGCGAAGACCACCTTCTAGGGCCGCCACCCCGGCATCTGCATGCTCGAACCTCTAGATTTTTAGAGGTGGTGTGCTCTTTTTGTAAGTTGGAGGTCCTCCGCATTAAAATAAACTAGATGGATATGCACTCTTTATCGTGCCGTCCACAGTGTGTCCTAGCCTTCCATTGTTGTCGCCATGATCCTAGACGTGGTCCGTGCACAATTAGTTTCAGCCATGGATGGACATGCGCAAGCTTTGCCGTGTGATGGTATTATGGTTTGAATGATACGTAATAATCTATTTGGTCTTGCCGATAAGTGCGAGTAATAGATACACAATATATCTATTAATGGTGATGCGCAATTTTGATATATAGTGCAAATGAGACCATGTCTCATTATTTCATCCAAAATATTACTAACGATGGTATTTCTCACGAGATAAGCAACATCACTCTGCTTTAAACACTAAAAAAATATTCGCATCAAGGAGAAAAGGTAAGCCAATAGATTTCTCAGAATCCATAAGCGTGCGTACATTTCAGTTGGTTCTCATACATGTCATCCAAATAACCGAATATTTGTAAATTACAGATTTCAATCTGCTCTAACATTCCCTTTCCTTTTCAAAGTAATGACTCAGATTCCAAACTTTACCAGTTATACTGCAATCACATATCGTACGGCCATGGGTGTAAGCGAATTTCTAAGAATCACTACCCAGAATTCTAAGAGCAACATAAATTGATAAAAAATAAACATGAAACTATCTTTAGTATGATAGCATCGCATCACTGCCCAAACACCCATTGTATGATCAAATGAACAACAAAGCCCTAGAATCAGAATGCAAGATGCAGAAGAATGTAAGATTAGGATACTCACTCAGCATCCACAAATAACTAGTATCTCCAATAGAATATAAATAACAAAGAGACTTAGGTATAAGTACTGCATCACGAAATCATAAGAAGCTTGAACGATGGAAGCAAAGTATGGCAATGACAGGAAGATGCAGTTGTGTACACACCTCTAAATAGTACATCAGAGGTTGTGCAAGACATTAATAAAATGGGGCTTGATGGTAGGTGATGTGCTCGTCGTTCGACGTAGAGCTCATTGGAAACCCCAAGAGAAAGGTATGATGAGCACAGTAGTAAGTTTTCCCTCAGTTATGAAACCAAGGTTTAATCGAACCAGTAGGAGCAAGGAAACACTCCTAAATGTGTTACTAGCTGAGCTTTGGCAGGACGCACTACCGGTGCTAGTAGCAACGTGGAGACCTGCACAACACAACCACAGAACTTTGTCCCCCAACTTGCGATGAGGTTGTCAATCTCACTGTGTTTTGCGGAAAACAAAGGATTAAACGTACCGAATGGAAAGAACTAAAAGTTTGTAGAAAGTAAACACAAAGCAGTAAATAGTTGTAGATTGTATGTAAAAGACAAGGACCGGGATCCATAGTTCACTAGAGGTGGCTCTCCTTAGATAGATAACATGCTGGGTGAACAAATTACAGCGGGGCAATTGACAAACACCGAGAAAGCAATACATGCATATACTAATCATCTTGACTCCTTTGAGACTTGATTGAGCATTACAACATAATACATAGACCACCATCCAACTGCATCTATGACTAATAATCAACCTTCAGGTTATCATCCGAACCCCCTCCAGTATTAAGTTGCAAGCAACAGATTATTACTTTACGAACTGCGTATAAAGTAAACAATACGATTGTTTTATGAATAAAGGATTGTTGTTTTCTCCCTAGTAGCAACAACACATCTAGTACCTTAGAGATTTCTGCCACTTCCCCAGATTACCAGAGGCATGAACCCACTATCGAGCATAAATACTAACTCTTGGAGTTGCTAGCATCTACTTGGCCAAGATAGCTATTAATAACAGAAAACATGCAAGATCACAGATAACAAAGACATGATAGAATCAATAATCAATCTGAAATAGCATCTCAATATCCATCGGATCCCCGCAAACACAACATGTATGAATACAAATAGATGATCTTGATCATGAACGGAGCTCACAAGATCTAAACATGAAAGCACAAAGGAGGAGAACCAGCCATCTAGCTACTACATGGATCCGTAGTCCAAGGATGAACTACTCACGCATCACACCAGAGGCTTGCATGGTGATGAAGAAGGCCTCCAGGGTGAATTCCCCTCTCCGACAGGGTGCCGGGAAGAGAGTTTCAGATCCCTCCCGATCTAGGGATGGAGATGACGGCGGCTATAGACTCTTTCGTGGATTTTTGATTGGGTACTTAGGGTTTTCGTCCCGAGGGCAATATATAGGCGGAAGGAGAGGCCGAGGGGGGTGCCTAGGCTGGCCACACCACTCCCTAGCGCGGGCCAGGCCTGGCCGCGCGGCCAGGTGGTGTGGTAGCTCCTTGGCCCTCCTCCGTCTCATATTCTGGCACTTGATCCCTTCCAGAAAAATAGGCAATTTGGCTTTTGTCCCGTCCAGTTCCGAGAATATTCATTTTCTAACTTTCCTGGAACCAAAAACAGCAGAAAACAGGCAGCTAGCACTGTGGCTCTTGTTAATAGGTTAGTCCAAGAAATCATATGAAAAGTACTCCAAAGTTGGAACAAAACACAAGAAAGTGGATAAAACCAAGCATGGAACATCAAAAATTATAGATACATTTGCAATGTATCAACATCCCCAAGCTTAACTCCTGCTTGTCCTCGAGTAGGTAAGTGATAAAAAGAAAGAATAATTTTTGAGGTGACATGCACCATCAAAGATTTGATCAAAGTATTTGTAAAACATTCAAAGCTGGGATCATAGTACTTCAATCATAACATGAAAGACAAAGTTCTAGCAATAAGCAAAGAAACTATGATGCAACATGAAAATGCACAAACAAAAGATTCATGAATAACAATGCTTTGCAAGACGTTTGTTTGTTTCACATAAAGAAAACATAGCATAATAGTATTCAGCTTGTCCCTCAATAGAGTAGCAAATATAAATGCATAGGACACCTTCAAAGTTCATAAGAGTGACTAGATACAATAGTTTAAAACAAGCAATATCAAGTTATGCATCAATCAACTAGTCTTGGGACAATGCACATAGAACTAAGAATGGTCACTATGCTCTCAAAGTAGGTGCATAAAGATAGAAGATGGAGACTCAATATAATGGTGGAAGAAGGGCCTTTTGTATAAAAGGAAATAGGGATTCAAGTCCCATAAAGAGCTTCCAAAAATTATGGTACTTATAGCTTTCAGCTCTCATTGCCCCTATCATAAGCATCTTGAAGTGATTAAGGTTAAAGTGAACAAACTATGGTGTACATGCTTGACGAAGTATAAGTCAGAAATCTCATGTCCCTTGTATACGAGGGCCGCTCCTCATGCTACTCAAGTTTAGTCACCTGTAAGTTCTTGTCATCGTAAGTACATGTGTATCATTGAGAACCGCCAACGGGGTACCCCTTGCCCGATGATACGGAAGAATCCCCATATCAAAATGACAAGGCAAGCAGACAACGAGCATCTCAGCATTCTTCTTATTTACCATGGGAATATGGTGCTTTTTTCTCTCTTTCCTCTTTTCATAGTATCTTTTTTTTCTTTTCTTTTTTTTCTCAATATAGGACTCTTTTTTTATAAGAAGAATGCTACATAGACAGCTCATTATGGTTACGCTGCAGGTTTCCACCATGTCAGCATGGATTAGACCAGCGGCCCAGACGTTTCTCTAACACATATACATAACTCCATGGACTTACAAGCTCCCCTTTCATTTCACACCGACGACATCCATATACAAAAGAGCATGATATCAACTAGGTACAAGTACCAAGTGCAATGTTGAAAGCGTTTCCCATGAAAGCATGGTTCTGCTAATTCCCAACAAATAAGTGCAAGCATATACAACATAGATGACACAATGGTTCAAGTTTATTAAGGGCAAGTAAAGTAAAGTATGCCATCAAGTTCGTAAGAGCTTTAATCACTAGTTTTCTCATAACGAGTTTAATTTGGAAGGTAAACAAAAGCATGAATATACTTGGAATAGCATAAGCTAGTAGGTAGGTATGGTGGAATCTTTTGGAATAACTTGGTTTAGGGAGTTGGATGCATGAGTGGAACTCATACTTGGTTGTGGACGCTAGCATAAGACTGGGAGCGACAAACTAAGAGGGCAATAATGGCCATAATCATGCAGAGCGACAAAACATCATTGATCAAAGCATAAAGTGATACTACAAGTTGAAAACTAAAGGATCATAAAGGCTATGGTGACTTGAGATAGTCATAACATGGTGTGAGCATGCGCCAAGTCAACCCAAATAAAGCATCAACGGAGAATACCACTATACTATGCTTTAATATGCTAAAACAACGCATGATTCATCCAAGGCACATTAATCAATCTCAGTTGTTTATAACAAGTCATGCTACAACAAAGAATACTAAGCATAAATCCAAAACAATATCAAGCATGGCATGACAAAGCATAGGCCACAGTAAAAAACGAGCTCGTTTTACCACATAAGTATGAACTTTCCTACTCTTTTCCAAACCAAACCAAACTATTTGCAAACCAATGTATGAAAGAGGGGGTCCAACCAATTTATTCAGAAAACTAAGAAAACCAAGCAAACTAAAAACCAAAACAAAAACAAAAAAGAAGACGCTCCAAGAACAACACAACTGTGCATCAAACAATAAAAATAAAGCGTTTGGAAGAAAGCTGAGATTTTTATTGATGAAGAAGGGGATGCCTTGGGCATCCCCAAGCTTTGACGCTTGTACTTCTTGGATATTTCTTGGGGTGACACGCGTGGCATCCCCAAGCTTGAGCTTTAGTCCATCCTTCATCTCATTACTCATTCCTTCCATACACCTGAAAATTTTCCTTCATACAAAACTTCACACAATCTCATTAGCAACATTAGTGCACTTAAGATAAATAAGTCTTAAGGTTCAGTTATAACACCAAATAAACTTCCATTAGAACACTAGCTACTGTAGCACTTCTTTCAAAAAGCTCAATTCCCCAAAAGAACTCAAAAAGGAACCCACAAGAAGCAAATGCAGAAAATGGCAGAAATCTATCAAAACAAACCAGCAGGTAAAGACGAATTGTTTCGAAGACCTTCTGTTGCTCAAATCAAAAAGTGTTGAACTAACGAAAGTTAGATAACAACCTGGGTCAGAAGAAAAAAAATTACAGCTCAATCCTATATACATATCTCTCTCACAAATTTTTACGGTGAAGCACAAGAATCTGTTTCGGGATAGCAACTTTCCCAATCATTACTTCACTCTCATTAGAGGTTACTCTTGGCACAAAAAGCAAATAAAAAGGATAAGAAGAGGTTATTACTGAGGTAATAACTTCCAAGACTCATCTAAAACTTTTGGGTTATCTCCCAATAAGTACTTTTCTTTAACGCCTTTAAGTTAGGGATAAGAAACAAAGAAAGAATCAAGTGTTCTCAAATGAAGAAGCATTAAAACCCACTTTCTTGCCCTTACCTCTCTTATTTTTATTCTTATCCTTTGGGAAAATGTGATTGTTTGGTGGAGAAGAAAGGTGCATGGTCCCCTTTCCCACATCTATTATTGCTGCAAGGAGTTCTAATAGGGACCTTCCAAGTGTAATTTGTCCTTTTCCTGCACATTCAATAACAAGATAATCAGTAGAAATCATTTTTCCCAAGGATCTTTGTAAACACTCCTTCAGCTATTCCAATAGGTAAAATGGTAGCATTATTAGCAAGAGATATTTCTTTTCCTCCTTCAGTAAGCCCCCAAAGATTCAAAGATTCATAAATAGCTTTGGGCATAAGACAAAATTCAGACATGATATCACAGCGGGCTTGAAAAGTTTCAGTGTTTATCTCAATCTTTACTGTAGGGAGCCACTTTGATGGTTTGGAATTTATTGGAACATAATTGTGATGCTCCCTAAGCGTATTATAGCAATCTTTTAAGCTAGTAGTGCTAGTCTCAAGAGTGTTCAACCTAGCAAATATTTTTGCGAAAGAAATATCAGTTTGGCTAGGCATGTTGTAAGTGAGGATCAATTTCTTTATAGAATTTATAGCATTATCCTCATTACATTGGAGGAAATCTTCTCCCACAACAGCATCTAAAGCATATCTATAGCAAAGAGCAATCCCAAGGTAAAAACTGTTAAGGAACAAGCTTTGAGTCATTTTAGGCTCAGTTTTTTCATGTAGATCAGAGATTCTAGACCAAGCTTCCTTAAAACTTTCCTCAATTCCTTGTTTAAAAGTGAAAAGCATTTCCTCGGGTGACATAGTGATTGGAGCAAGGCTAGACATAGTGGCAACTCAAGATAGGAACTAATTTTTTTGTGTTTTTTGAAATAAGAAAGCAAACTAGTAAAACTATTTTTTTTGTGTTTTTGAAAGAACAAAACAAGCAAACAAAGCAAAAAGAAAACTAAGCAAAACAAAAACAACAAAGTAAAGAGATTGGTTATGAGGGACTCCCCTTGTGAAGATGTCCTTGACTCCCCGACAACGGCGCCAGAAAAGATCATGATGTGCTCGTCGTTCGACGTAGAGCTTGTTGGGAACCCCAAGAGGAAGGTATGATGAGCACATCAGTAAGTTTTCCCTCAGTTATGAAACCAAGGTTTAATCGAACGAGTAGGAGCAAGGAAACACCCCAAAGGTGTTACTAGCTGAGCTTTGGCAGGGCGCACTACCGGTGCTAGTAGCAATGTGGAGACCTGCACAACACAACCACAGAACTTTGTCCCCAACTTGCGATGAGGTTGTCAATCTCATCGTGTTTTGTGGAAAACAAAGGATTAAACGTATCGAATGGAAAGAAGTAAAAGTTTGCAAAAAGTAAACACAAAGCAATAAACAGTTGTAGATTGTATGTAAAAGACAAGGACCGAGATCCATAGTTCACTAGAGGTGGCTCTCCTTAGATAGATAACATGCTGGGTGAACAAATTACAGCGGGGCAATTGACAAACACCGAGAAAGCAATAAATGCATATACTAATCATCTTGACTCCTTTGAGACTTGATTGGGCATTACAACATAATATATAGACCGCCATCCAACTGCATCTATGACTAATAATCCACCTTCAGGTTATCATCCGAACCCCCTCCAGTATTAAGTTGCAAGCAACAGATTATTGCTTTACGAACTGCGTGTAAAGTAAAAAATACGATTGTTCTATGAACAAAGGATTGTTGTTTTCTCCCTAGTAGGAACATCACATGTAGTACCTTATAGATTTCTGTAACTTCCCCAGATTACTAGAGGCATGAACCCACTATCAAGCATAAATACTAACTCTTGGAGTTGCTAGCATCTACTTGGCCAAGATAGCTACTAACAACGGAAATCACAAATAACAAAGACATGATAGGATCAATAATCAATTTTAAATAGCATCTCAATATCCATCGGATCCCCGCAAACACAACATGTATGAATACAAATAGATGATCTTGATCATGAACGGAGCTGACAAGATCTAAACATGAAAGCACAAAGGAGGAGAACCAGCCATCTAGCTACTACATGGATCCGTAGTCCAAGGATGAACTACTCACGCATCACACAGGAGGCTTGCATGGTGATGAAGAAGGCCTCCAGGGTGAATTCCCCTCTCCGGCAGGGTGCCAGGAAGAGCTTCAGATCCCTCCCGATCTAGGGATGGATATGACGGCGTCTACAGACTCTTTCGTGGATTTTTGATCGGGTACTTAGGGTTTTCGTACCGAGGTCAATATATAGGCGGAAGGAGAGGCCGAGGGGGGTGCCTGAGCTGGCCACACCACCCCCTGGTGCGGGCCAGGCCTGGCCGCACAGCCAGGTGGTGTGGTAGCTCCCTGGCCCTTCTCCGTCTCGTATTCTGGAACTTGATCCCTTCCGGAAAAATAGGCACTTTGGCTTTTGTCCCGTCCAATTTCGAGAATATTCATTTTCTGACTTTCTTGGAACCAAAAATAGCAGAAAACAGGCAGCTGGCACTGTGGCTCTTGTTAATAGGTTATTCCAAGAAATCATATGAAAAGTACTCCAAAGTTGGAACAAAACACAAGAAAGTGGATAAAACCAAGCATGGAATATCAAAAATTATAGATGCATTTGCAATGTATCAGTAGGTATGTAGCTTAGGTTAAAAGAAATTTCCACCAATCCAAATGTATGTCCCCAGATTGCTTTTATGCCATATATGATGGCTGAGAACACATCCTACCGGAAGGCCCAGAGAACTGCAAGTGATTAAACTAACATATAATTGAAGGGAATATAAATACCATGTAATACCATACTTTTAGTCCCATAAAAGGATGCCTCCAATCTAATCAAAGGCACCCTTTATGGAATCACCACATTGTGAAAAACCTAACAAAACTGAAGGAGGTACTCTCTTGTCATCATATTGCCATGATCATGTTAAGATACAAACATCTAGTGTCCCTTGCTACCTATGGGTACAATCGGATTGATGAAAAAGACATGTTTGTGATATCATTTTTCTTAGGAAAGTGAACTTCATGTGCAACAATGACAATGATAAGTATTGAATCCTATACACATGTGCAAGGAAAGAAAAATAAATGTAATTAATTTGAGCAACGAAATAATCTAGGTGTAACAACAATATAAGAACAAAAATGAGAAATAGGAAAACTTTAAAGATTTTCTCTCTAATAGTTTTTCTCTGTAGTACATGATATATTATTAAGTTAGCTAGCCAAGAAAGAAACACTGGTTTCATTAATGATACATTGGTAATGAATATGCAACAAATAGTTGATGTTATAGAAATTACCAGAGCTAGAAAGAGTGGCCCGATTGAGTCATGTAATTTATCCATAGCACCACACAAATGAGCAATGTAATCATAATTTATCCATATTAACATAATCATATGATATATCCCAAATCATAGGGTGCAAAAAAATGATGTCAAGCATGATACCAGAGTTCAACCACCAAATCTAAATGTTAGATTGTATACTTGCATCTTTCTCACATAAAAGTGGCTCTTAGCTATAAGTAATTCGTGGATGCGCATAAAATTAGAAGTTAGCTATAAATAACCATAGTGATGATAACAATCAACTCAACCTCTATTTACTAATGATAGTGGCAAAGTAGGTTTTGTACCTCCAAACCTCTTCTTGCGGGGCATGACACTAGTGTTAAATAACATAGTTGAATCCTAAAATGATCAATTATTCGCTGAGGAGTTAATAGTATAATCTGATCAAAATGTAATCCTATGATGCATCAAGGAATTTAATAGATGGTCGTGCAACATCCTATAAATGAAGCGAAACATCATAAGAAAAACTCACAACTCAAAAATACATCTAATAGAGTAACATTACACAACTAATCTGATTTCTAGAATTATTTTAAGTAAACATAAATCTCCCTAATCTGGTTATAGGTTGGTGAAAGGTGATTATACATGCTCTTACTCAAATAATCCCTTCTACTAACCAAACAACACACATGGAACTGCTGTTGGGTTCGCAGCATAGAAAACAAAAAATTCCTACGATGAGAACTATACGCTAAGATCTATGTACTAGATACAAGCAACAGATGGATATACATCTATGGAGAACTTACCCTCGAAGACAACAAGTCTTTGTTAACGAGTTGGAACTCGTGGATGATGTAGTCGAACGCTTGTCAATCTCAAGATCGTGTGGAAGTCCTGCCGCCACAAATCAGCAACACATCCGTCCTCGCACACATGTTCAGGCCACCGAACAACCTCCACCTACTCGCTCTAGCGAATCAGCGGAAGCAACAACCCCTTCCAGACGAAATGCCACCGAGAACATGTATCTCGCTAATCCGAGACCATGGGGAATATATCTAGAGGGGGAGAGGTATCCTTCACGAGGAGGTGTGCTTTGTGAGGAAAGAGAGGGGGCCTTTTATAGGAGAGGGGGCTCCTCCCCTCCCATGGCCAGCGCCCATGGGGGGTGCCCCCATCTCTTCCTCATTCATGTGGTGGAAGATCCACTCACATCAATTTAGCCTCCACTCAAAGTTCCACTCACATGCATTAAATTTCCACCAAATTTAATGCAAACTCTCATTTAATAAAAATCTTTTATTTATTTTATTCAGAATTTTGTTAATTACTTTAATTAACAAACATTCACATAAAACCCCTTGCAACATTTCAATATCACATGCAGAACTAGTTTCTGCAATTTCACCCAAAACAATTTCGGTTTTCATCGAAATGATTCCTGCGCTTTGCAGTTCTTTTGTCTGAAACATATGTGCTCCAAATGGTGTTTGGCAACCCTTAAGTGTGTCACCCTACGGTTCGCGAATAATGCAGACATGATTGAGACTCCTCTCAGATCAATAATCAGAAGCGGGACCTGGAGATCCATTCTGACTCTTGCACATTCAATGATGACTTCTGTGATCGTGAGAACCTTTAACGCTAGTAACTTAATCCCTTTGTCTCACGATATATTACATGTCTGAGATTCGATCATCGGTATCTGAATACCTAGTTTGATCTCGTTACCGACATGTACTCTTTTCTTGTTCCCGTGATATAACATTCTAGTGGTCACATCACTTGCTTGCAAGCTATCTTAATGTGATATCACCGGGAGGGTCCAGAGTATATCTATCCGTCATCGGGATTGACAAATTACACTCTTGATACATGAGCCTCAACATAACACCTTCGGAGTGTCTGAACCCACCTTTATAGTCACCCTTTTACGGTGTGACGTTTGATGTTATCAAGTCACTCTTCCGATGTTAGCAATTAACATGATCTCATGGTCTAAGGACTAAGATTACTTCGTATGATGTTATAGCAATATAAACATAATGATTTTGATCGTAATGCTATACGTTGGATGAATGTTCGTCACATCATTTAACAAATGTTGTGACCTCATTATTAACAACATCCAATGTTCTTGATAAGGAAACCTTGATCATCTTGTTAATCAAAAAGATAGTCTATAAGAGAGCATAACTAGGGACCTTTTATTTGTTTATTAAACACACATGTATTGACGTTTCCAATCAGTACAATTATAGCATACAAAATAAACATCTATCATATACAAGGAATACATAATGACAACTTTATTATTGTCTCTCAGGGCATATTTCCTTCAACTGCATTTGTCGCAACCTTTATTTTTCTGCATAGCATCCTAAATTCCGAATGACATGCTATAACCAAATTTTTATCTAGCTTAAGGATATCATTATAATCACAAAAACTTGCATTTATAAACAATAAATATCCTCTCAGCAAAGAACTGTACGATTGTAACCAGTTCCTTCAAACTGGACTTGACCAAGAGAGTTGCATCTAACATATCAATTAACTTGGTAGAGTATTTGAACATGGGATACTTACTAAGTTAGTCACATATCATTACAGCACCGAGAAAATTTGGGAGTTACTTAAATGAAAACCAAGGTGAATATTCACACGTAAATACATATCTTAATCTCGTTATATAACTTATTTCCGGTTTCTACAAGTTCTCCCTCCTCCAACATCCAACTTTTCACGTCTATTCCCTGAATTTAGGAATGCAGTTGATGATACTATCAGAGACGGAACTACTTTTAAATACCAATAGCGACTAGTGACACTAGGTAATTGTAATATATGAAGATTGTTTAAAGAAAAAATAGCTCCCTATAACATGAATAAAGGATAGTAAACTAATGAGAATCTACGTAAATTCTTGAAATGAAACTACAAATAGCTCACCATGGTGCGGACACCCAAACTGCATTTGGTGGAACAAACAGCACCCTGCATTCTCAGAAGAATTCCAGTGAGCAGGCACATAAGATGGTATGTTATGATGTGTTGTCTCGCCATGATTCCCATGGAAACTAATCCCTTATTGACAACACAGTTTTCCATTGTATTGTCTTGGACAATGCTACTGCTCAGGTTGCTAGCCCATCAAAATCCATTTACTGGTACAGTCTTTCTTTTTGGTAATTACTATTGATGCAAAACAGGTGGGGTTTCAATTAATCTGTCCGCCTATAAAACTCTATGGTGGCACGAAACAACGATGTAATTTGTAATGAACTAAGAAGAATTATACTAAGAAGTTCGTCATTTCTATAATCTACGACGAATTAGTATGTCATCTGCATCATCTAAAATTAAATTTAATGTACGTCATATCTACGAATTAGAATAGGTGTGATCCGTGAGGTGAGATCGGAAGTGTTAGGCAGATCGGCTAGTCATGGTTCCGGTCGAGCGTGCAGCAGAAAGCGCTGGTAGCCAAGTCTTGAGGAAGTCTTGCAATTTGAGACAACGAGTGGTCCTATGATACCCTACCATGGCGGCGATGGTAATCAATCGTGTGGAAAGGGATAGCCACAACTAGGGAATACCTTATCAGTGGCGCACGACATTTCATATTCTGTGGCGCATATAGTATGCGTCACTGCTACGTCGCCACTAAATTTTACTTTTGTGGCACATATCGATATGCGCCACAAAATTCTGAGATTTCAGTGGCGCATTTTGCCATATGCGCTACAGAACTAGTTTCAGTGGCGCATATCCCTCCATGCGCCACAGAAATGAATTGCACCACAGAAATGTTTAAAGTATATAGAATCAAGTATTTACATAGATCACTAGAAACAGTACATTTCACATAGTATGTGAAAACCGATATATAATACAAACACAAGTATAATATCATCACACTTAGAGCCCGATCAAGATAAATATATAGTGCCAAGTGCCGAATTTTTCTACAAGTGCCGAATACAAATTTCATATCATCTCACATTACATATGAAGTGGTCACCGCCTACACTAGGATCAAATAGAATACCACTATGATGACGTTGAGCAAGAGCAGGAACCCGACCAATATCTTCATCCGGTTCTTCTTCCACAGGTGGTTCCTCCACTTGGCCACCGCCTTCTCTCTAGTCGCGTATCCTTTGTAGATGTTGCTAGTGAACTTATTCACTTGTTTCTGACAGTCCTCCCACTCCTCGTAGACTCCTGGAACCCAACCCTTATACACCACATACCACTTCTCCGTCTCTATAGACAAAGCATATTAGTAAATCATGCAACATAATGAATTAAAGGGTTCACATGCATATTGTTCACAAAATTGAAGCAAAGGATTCATAAACCTAAAAGATACACTACTAGGGAAAACCCTACACGAGGCACACCAAAAAGCCTATCCGAGGCGCATATGATATGTGCCTCTTGCGTCGCGCCTCTAGTATTTGTTATGCGAGGCGCACATCATATGTGCCTCCCATACTCAGAATATGCGAGGCGCATATTGATACAAATGCACCTCCTATATTATGCATATACGAGGCGCATATTGATCCGAATGCGCCTCGGATATTATTTTTGAATTTCAAAAAAAAATGGTGGCCAGATCTGGATCTGGACGGAATTTCGTCGGAGCTCGTTCTGGCCGGAATTTCGTCGGAGCTCGTCGGAGGCCGTGCCCATGGTCACAACCTAACAGTGCAGGCAAGTGCGGGAGGCCATGGCCATGGGGGTCACCGGAGATGGTGGAGGAGGATGAGGCCACCGAAGGTGGAGGAGGAGGAGGTGGTCGGTGTGGTTGTGGAGGCCATGGCCGAAGTGATCACCGGAGGAGGAGGAGGAGGTCACCGTAGGAAGAGGAGGAGGATGCCACCGGAGGTGGAGGACGAGGTCGCCGGAGGAAGAGGAGAAGAAGGTCATCGGAGGAAGAGGAGGAGGATGCCACCGGAGGTGGTGGTGGAGGAGGAGGAGGAGGAGGAGGAGGAGAAGGGGAGAAGGAGGAGAAGGAGGAGAGGTGGATGAGAAAGAGAAGGAGGCGGAGAGGTGGAGGAGAAGGAGAAGGAGGAGAGGTGGAGGAGAAGGATAAGGAGAAGAAGAAGGATAGGTGGAGGGGAAGGAGAAGGAGGAGAGGTGGAGGAGAAGGAGAGGTGGTAGGTGTGGTAGGTGAGATATTCGAATTTGAATCAGGCTCTACTTATGCGAGGCACATATCATATCGAATAGTTTTTTTATTTTTTTGAATTAAAAAATCTTCTTTGTGCCATAACTTTTTACTCTTTTCGAATTTGGGGATTCTGTAAAATCTAGAACGACCATAAGTATTTGAATTAAAATAGGAAATTTCGAGACGATCGTTTTGATAGGTTAAAGATTTTTTTTCGATATCGTATGCAAAAGTTATAGCCGTTTTACCGTGCCATGACCTATTTTTGCAAAATACATCAAAATTCATGTTTTTCAATTTTGTCTAGATCTATACCCTAAAATCTAACTACAACTCAAAGGAATTATTTTTTTGAAGTTTCTATCATTTTTGTTTATTTTTTACAAAACTGAAAAGACTATCCAGAGGGGGGGTGTGTGTGTGTGGGATCTGCCAGGTTATAGGAAGCGCATATGGAAATATGCGCCTTGCATATTATCAAGTATAGGAGGCGCATATTGCCATATGCACCTCACATATTCGAGCACAGATATCCTCCTAGGCCCATGCAACTTATGCGAGGCGCATTCTTCTTATATGCGCCTCGCCTATCTAATATATTGGAGGCACATATTATCAAAATGTGCCTCACATAATATGGGGGTGCAAGATTTTGTCCGTACAGAGACTAGCGGAGGCGTATCCTACAAATATGCGTCTCGCCTATTTTAATACTAGAGGCGCATGTCTGGCTGGTGCGCCTCGCCTATTTTATCAGAGGCGCATATAGTATAAATGCGCCTCTAATGTGCATGTCTCCTATAGCCTTTTTTCTAGTAGTGATAGCATCGCAATCATCATAGAAGTAATAAGTTCAACGATATCATGACCACAATATAGTTAAGTCCAACAACAACGACCGTTTCGATCTAGGCAAGTTAAGTTTAGGACACACTATGCACGTCCATCGATACACACACTCATGAAGATAGTAAAGTTTATGACACACACACTACATGCATCCATCGAGAATATACACACACTCGATCATGATAGGCACATATCAATCATGAAGACTTCTTCTCGCTCGGCTTCGGGAATGGTTGACAGCCCTCTTTCGTCATCCATGTCCTGGTGTCACCCTGCTTATGGAGGCGTTCTTCGATCTCCCTCTTAGTTAACCCTCTAGCTTGTTGTAGGGCCCCCCGTGTGTTGGCATCTTTAAGGATGATTTCCGATAACTTCATATGGGTGCGATGGAAGTATTCTCTAAGGTCATCATAGTGGGATGAAGCGGCCCGGACTAACTTTACATATCGTCGCACATGAGACCAGTTCCATGCTTGACATGCAACTAGTTTTGCATAAGTGGCTAGCGGGTGTATGTCTCTCCTACTATAGTCAATATCGATTTACAACAAGTTGCTAATAATTTAGTTATCATCGTTGTGGTTCCATGTTTGTAGATAAGACTGGTTCTATCTTTGAAAGCCCTAAGACTCGTAAAACTTGCAATGGATAAATTAGAAGCATCTAGTTTAGATTGTTGCTGGGTTGGTGTCATGATATGGTAATGTTGTAAGTTGATGTATAGTTGATACTCTTACAACACACCCAACGTGTAAGTTCCATAGACCTTAGCCTTACACATAAAGGAATGATAAAGATCAAACCACGATACACATGATATTGATCAAATACAAAAACCATATCATTTCACTTTACACATATGCTGTTTGCATCTTATATTGCTTGTTTGGCATTTTAGTAGCATTATAAAATAATCCCTCATTTGGATATCAAGATAAAAATTTGTTCTTCCTTAGGTACGCACCGTTTTATGTTTCGTCGCTTCAAGACATCACGTGATGATCGGGTGTACTTGCATCCACGTTCGTATAACGGGTGTAAGACAATTTGACACACGTGAGTACTAAGGTTCTTACTTGGCGAGCCTAGCATGTATAGACATGGCCTCGGAATACGGACCGAAAGGTTAAGCATGAGTCAGATAGTTGATATGATGCCCATATAGATGCTCACCTTTGAAGCTACACCGACTCACGTGATGATCGGACTTGGTGTAGTGGATTTGGTTCATGTAATGACCAAAAAGACACGAGGGATGTTGTTTTTGAGTGAGAGTTCATTCATAATTTGGGTTAGTTGAACTAGATATCATAAACTTAGTCTAAACTTTACAAATTCTATTGTAGATGGCACCACCTGCTTTTAATTTCAATGTGTTGATGGAGAAAGAGAAACTTGCGGCAAATGTTAGCAACTTTACCAAGTGGGCCATGAATTTTAGGATTCTCCTCACTGCTGCACAAAAGCAATATGTGCTACAAGCGGCGCTAGGCCCCCCACCAGCTCTTGATGCCCCTGATGACGAAAAGAACGTCTATTCACTAAAAGAATCTGGATGATCTGTGACGTTTTTAGGACACGACCTAAAAACGTCGCAGATTCCTGACGTTCTAGAACGTTTCGTCACAATGAGCTCCAACCCCCTCTAGTCCGATTATCCATGATGTTCCTTGGTTTCGTAGTGGTAAATTCGTTGCAAATTTCGTTCCAGGCCCCGAAGCCTAGTTTGCCATTTTGTCTTGTGCCAAATTCGTCGTGGATTTCGTCACGGCACATGTTCGACTCTTTTTTCCCATCGACCGTCTCCTTAGTGCTTCAACCCCAGTTGTTAGCACACTATGAACGGTAGCACTTCATGGAATCTAGGGGTGATTTTTTAGCCGGTCCCATATGTCAGTCTGTTTGATCAAAACTTGCATACAGTGTATGGCTAGTTCACGCGCTAGTTCCGAAAAAAGCCCGTTGATCCAAACATGAAGTGGCAGTTCCGCTTCTTCTCCCTCATCTCCTCGTCTCCTCATAGTAGCAGTTCCGCTTCGTTTTCCTCGTCTCTTCTCCTCTTCTTCTTCTCCTTGTCTCTCCCTGTTCTTCTTTCTTCCTCGATCAAAACATACCCGCACTTAAGCCATGGCCAGCAACAGGATGAAGAAGAACCGGTCCAATCTCCTGGCCGACCCACTTCGCAAGATCGCCGACTACCTGCTAGAGAAAGAGGAGTACATCGACACCTATGCTGCTTGTCGGGAAGTCTGCACCGATTGGCGCCGCACTTTATAAGAGCCCAAATTCCATCTCAACAACTGGATCATGACAGATCACACACTTCCAGACGTCGGCGGCTTCACCTTCCTCAACCTCGCCACTGATCGTTGCTTTAGGACGAATCTAATGGATGTCCATAGCAGGTTCACATTCACATCCGATATATATATATAACATTCATTTATTTGTATTTTCCACTGTAAACATCTTAGTGCTGACTGGTGTCCTCTTCTTCCAAAAATTCTACTCCGTCCGTGTTTCCCGTGGCATTATCGTGCTTGCTCAGAGGGTGGAGCCGTACAAGATTTGGCTTCTGAACCCAATCACTCATAAGTCCAACATTGAGTTTCAAGCACACATACCATCTGATCTTCTGCAATCTGTCATCGTGTCGAAGTCCCCAACAATTTGAACAGATTATCCCGATATTATTGCATGGCCCGATAAGAGCACCCCAACTAGGCAAATCAATGAATCATTTGGAGAAGGAATGTATTCGCCACCACCTGATATGTTTCTGGTCTGCATGACGGCATTCCGAGGGGAAGTATATGCATTACTTCAGAGCAGCACACAAGCACTATCACGATGGGCAAAATAATTGCAGCCCCAGTCTTTGAACATGTATGCGGAACCTACAATTTTTACCTTGTGGAGTCAGATGGTGATATCCTTCTTGTGTTGAACGGGGATTTTGCCAAGGGGCAACCGGTGTTATACCAGGTGGACACGGAGAACCGCTCTCTCGAGGCCATCAGTGACATTAGAAGTTGTTCCCTCTTTGTTGATTACCATTGGTCTATCTCCATTGACACCAGGTTACACCCCATAGTCAAACCTAGTTGCATATACTACAAGAATTATATTAGACTGTACGATCATGAGTTTGAAGCCTAGCAAGAGGAACCAACAATGGTATTGTATGGCTTAAGTATGGAATGTAAATTGAGGCCTTACCCTCTGTATGAGATAGTGGCAGCACATTGTAGATGGAGAGAGTTCTCTGAGCATGTGTTGCAGCACGCGGGAGCCTCCGACAACAAAAAAATATAGGGGAGAATGAATCCTATATTCATCCTAGGTTATTTGCTAGTATTTCATGTCTATTTCGAAGTAGAAATTTGTACTGTGTTTATATTATTTTGATCAACAATATGCATATTACCTTTGAGATAAAATTGTAATGTATTTAATTTTAGTACTTTCGGAATTCAAAGTATTTATTTTTAGTAGCTTCTTTCAGAATTCTCTATGTTTGCTTTCAGAATTATGTGCAAGTACTATCTTTCAACTTTTACAATCATAGTACTCAAGTTGTAATTACTGATTCAAAAAATCTAACGGAGATCAGAGTCTCATGTAAATCTCTCAAACTCGCGACGAGGGACCCTCTCGCGAGCAGCCCAAACGACTGGACTGCATGTGGACAGGAAATCTTTCAGAACTCTTTTGTACTAGTAGCTTTCATATAATTCTTTGTAGTAGCTTCCGGTTCACACAATCATAACCATACCCGGCAAAATCTTCCAAAAGTAGACTAAATAGGAAAATATATTATATATCACCTAGGTTTCAAATGACTAATTAACTATTTCAGACTAAGTCGTACTTGTTAAACTTAACAGTTCCCAACCACAACTACACTCTAGATGGTCTCGAACACAAACTTCACATCCAACATCTCTTATGTGGTCTTCCTGCAAGTGATTAGCATGGCTTGTCCAACCTTTAGATCATCTTCACTCTGGTGGAATTTCTTCCACCCTTGATTGCTGAAGATGGCATGACCATCTGGGTCAGTCTTATATGCAATTGGAGTGATGTCAAAATCTCCTAGCCGTACTCTAGCCACACCATCATCAGGGGTGTCAATGGAGGAAACCACTTTTGTAGGTAATCTCAGCGATGTCGCGCCGTGGATTAAAAAGAAGAAGTAATCATGTCAGACGACGACCACCACAAGTTATATATGGAGCCATACAAGGAACAAAAAAAGGTAGTTGCCATACCATCTTATGTTGGACAAGATTTGTCCTTGTCAAACGGGTCAAAAATGGAACCTCGATGAAGGAGTTGATTGGCGGTAGGGTAGCTAGGAGGTGTTCCTTCTCATCATAGGTAAGGTGCCATCTTTGGGTGACAACCATATATTCATATACATCTTCCTTGCCACCAAGACCAAAATATAGATAACAGTTATCCTCGGCACAGGTCCTGTCAAAGAAAAAGATAACATTTCTTCCCCGGTAAGATAGTTCTGTGTAATGAATTGCTTCCATCCTTCACCTCCCATGATAGTCATGTTCTTTCTTTTCTCGAGGTCAATCTTGTAGGTGCACCCAAGCACCTTGATGGGCACACTCTCACATTCAGTTGTGGCTAGATTGAACATGAACCTTGAATTGCATGGCATAGTCTGTCCACCAAAAACAAAAGAATCAGACATTAAACAAACGATTATAGACTTACAATGTAGTTTGAAAGAAAATTGCTTGTTATGACTTACCACTGAGTTCTGGAACCCCTCTGACTCTCATAAGTAGATACAAAAGGACATGCCCGATGACAACCGGGATTCGCAATTGCTCTTGCATACTAGACACGACGCTAGATCCTGTTAGGAAAAAATGATGAATGTATAAATGATATATGGAACTAAACTCCCAAAATAAATAGACTGTATATATATAAATTAAACGTATTATAGTTTAAACACCTGAGTTGGGATCCTTGTTTTCTTAGCTTTGGCGATTCTAACAACCACAACATTAGGTGCTCTGAACCTCGCTTTCTTAGGTCTCTTAACTAGTTACTTCACATCATCATCATATGTTGTGAACCTCGCTTTCTTAGGTCTCTTGACTAAAGGTTGCTTCACATCATAATCATCATCATCATCATCATCATCGGATGTGACATCAATTAAGCCAGCGTTGGTTTTAAAAACCTAAATGGATGTTTCAGTAATTAGAATGTTTTGTTTTGCTGCTGTATAGTAGGTTTAACTACTATCTTAGAATTAGTAGCAACAATTTTAAAACCTGCATTTCGATGCTATGTTGTACAGTAGGCACCTTCTGCATCAGCCCTTTCATTTTGTAGTATTCACAGTTTCTACAGGCGCCTCTTTCTAATTCTTCCGTTAACAGTGCAATCATTTGTAGACTTGCTAACTAGAAGAATCAAATAATAATTAGTGAACTAAAAAACTCAAATTTAAAAGCATATGGTTTTGTCACAACTATAAGCATCGTCCAATGAGATGAATCTGTATATACCAAGGAGCATGTGCAACCATAGTGGCCATGCAAAGACAGTAAGTAGATGCCTATCATCCCATCAATAGTCAAAATGCCACATTTTCATCATTGACCAGTTGTAGACAGTGAAAACCATAAGATTATCCTTTAGCACTAACATAGCGATGAAAAACATCAATTTGGGCCTCATACAAACAAAGCACACCTAAATCTATGAGATAATCAAACATATAGCAAGAAGCATGCACAACAAATGTGTTTGTACATAACACATGCTAGATGCACATTATCCGATGCACACAGATAGTGCCACCCTTTAATCATTGGCCAAATGCATGTGAAGAGAATACAATGACCTAAATCAATATATAATGTGGGCTCCATAGTAAGATAGCACACACCAGTCATTGAGATGAATCTGTATCTACCAAGGAGATGTAGAGCCATAGTGGTTGTACAAAGACACTAAGTAGATGGAGATCATCCCATCAACCTGCTAAGTGCCACATATTAGCCATTGGCCAGTTGTAAACAGTTAATATCATAAGATTATCCATCAACACTAACATATAGCTATGAAAAACATCAATTTTGTGGGCCTCATACTAACAAAGCATACATACATCAATGAGACAATCAAACATATAGCAAGAAGCATGCACACAAATTGTGTTTGTACAGAACACATGCTATATGCACATTATCCCATGGACACAGATAGTGCCACCCTTTAATCATTGGCCAAATGAATGTGAAGAGAATACAATGACCTACATCAATATATAATGTGGGCTCCATAGTAAGATAGCACACACAAGTCAATGAGATGAATCTGTATCTACCAAGGAGATGTAGAGCCATAGTGGTTGTACAAAGACACTCAGTAGATAGAGATCATCCCATCAACCTGCTAAGTGGCACATATTAGTCATTGGCTAGTTGTAAACAGTTAATATCATAATATTATCCATCACCACTAACATATAGCTATGAAAAACATCAATTTGGTGGGACTCATACTAACAAAGCACACATAAATCAATGAGATAATCGAGCATATAGAAAGAAGCATGCACAACAAATGTGTTTATACAGAACACGTGCTATATGCACATTATTCCATGGACACAGATAGTGCCACACTTTAATCATTGGCCAAATGCATGTGAAGAGAAGACAATGACCTACATCAATATATAATGTGGGCTCCATAGTAAGATAGCACACACAAGTTAATGGGAAGAATCTGTATCTACCAAGGAGATGTAGAGCCATAGTGGTTGTACAACGACACTAAGTAGATGGAGATCATCCCATCAACATGCTAAGTGCCACATATTAGTCATTGGCCAGTTGTAAATAGTTAATATCCTAAGATTATCCATCAGCAATAACATACAACTATGAAAAACAACAATTTGGGGCATTAATTTGTTGACTACTTCAAGATCATCTAGTGACATAGACAGCAATGCTGCTACTCTGCCCTAGAATGAGGTGGTGACACTGAAGCCAAGATCCATCGTCGGTGACCTAGATGGAGCACTGACGCGGTGAACCTAGAACGAGGAGGCGACACAGTGAAGGGAAGTAGGTCGAGGAGCACTTATGTTGCAACCGTCATTGCTAGGGAGGGGAGGGTGGTTGGTCATAGCCGGGAAGGGGAGGGGAGGTTATTTGGCCGTCGCAGGGAGGGGAGGGGATTTGTTCATTATCGGGGAGGGGAGGGTGGTTGGTCGTCGCCGGGAAGGGGAGGGGAGGTGATTTGGCCGTCATAGGGGACAAGAGGGGAGGGGATTTGGTCGTCGCAGGGGGGTACGAGAGGAGAGGGGATTTGTCCGCCACCGGGGAGGGGAGGGGAGGGGATTTGTCTGTTATCGGGAGGGCCGGGGAGGGGATTCGGCTGTTGCCATAGAGGGTTTTTCAGCTGGGAGGTGAGTGGATTTGGGCAAGTGTGGAAGGGACCCGTAATACCCAACGACGGGTGGGGCCCACGCTAGAGCTGACTGGTGGGGCCCACTCTAGAGATGACGAGTGGCCCATAACAAGCCATTGCCCCGACCGCACTACACCAGACTGCACCTTACCAGACTACACGGCACCGCACCGCGCCGTGCCGCAACGCACAGCCATCGTCGCTGCCACATTCCATTGGGATGTGTGAGTCAATAGGAGAGGGCGACGTTGTGGACCAGGTAAATTAGATCTTGCTCCGTCCCTAAATCTGTTCTAGCTAGGGTTCTACCAGTTAGGGGAATTTAAGAGTTTCCATGACTTGTTCTACAGTGTTGGGTTGGAATCGATGGGGAGCTACCAATTTCTATCCTGGATCAAGAGATTGGTGGGAAGGAGCTATATCCTAGTTGGAGATGCTAGTGCAACCATGTTCCTGCTAGGAAGGTTGCCTCCTATGGTGCAGAAATTGGTAGAAATATTTTAGGTTGTCCAGATGAGGTGTGTTGTTACTTGTACTGGATGGACAACCCATGGCCATCATAGACTCATAGGATGATTTCCCAGCTATGTGAGAAGGCAGATGATAAGATGATGATTGAGATGAGGCTGGCAGATAGAGACACGGATCTACAGATATCTAAACTGAGGTTGAAGAAAATGAGAAAGGAAATGGAATGCAAGCATGTTTGGTTCACGATGATGCTTAGTGTGGCAATGAGTTTAGGGTGTGTTCTTTTTTTGTTGGCAATTGTGGAAATAAGTATTGAATTATGGACGTATTCTGCTTCCTTTTGGTTTTGAGATTTTAGAAATTAGTATGAGAAATGAGTTTGTAGCCAGTTTGGAAGTTCAAATATCGATCCCACAGGGAGCCCAAAGGTAAGTGTTTATTGATGAAGTCTCTATCACACCCAAATTTGTCACAGGTCTTCGAGTGAATTGACTGCAAGTGTTGAAATAAGAATGGGATTTTGATTAAATGCGATAGATGTAAATAGAACTTAAAAAATGTAAACTTTAAAAATGTAAAGCATAAAAGTAAAGAACGGCTTTGCTTGTTTGTTGTTTCCTGTAGATGACGAAAGAAGGCGCGGGAAAATTCAGTTCATGGTGATAGTGAATGTGCTAGGTGGATGAATGGTGAATGTAACAATTATAATCTTATAGAATATATGTGTAGGAGAGTAACCCATAATTATCCGGAACTCCTCTTGGTAGATTTCATCCAAACTTCAATAATCCTACTAGCCTGCTACCAAAACCATGGTCAGACACTAGATGATTAAGACCCTTCAGGTTGCTTAGTGATTAAGGTCCTTGGATCGGACTAATGCAATAAGCACAGTGGTTACTCGTTATCCTCGAGTCAACTAGCTTTCCATTGATATCCCTGTGTCACCCAGGGTCGCCGGTCCACTAGCGTACAAGACCTTATCTATGTAGAAAAAGGTATCATGTTGTCTGGGCTCTTAATTGGACAATAAGAATTAGGCATCCCACAGATAGTCAAGCACACATATTCTAGTATTTAGAATCAATCACAAACCAATGGAATATATGAAGGCACATCACATATCACCAATCCCCTACATCTCCCACGCCTAAGGGAATTACTCACACATGAGAGAAGAACAGATCATCAATATAATTGAATAAAGGGAATTCGTCTTGGGATTACCATGGAGATCCACAATAAGAATAGAAAAATATCCAACACAATTAAAGATGGGAAGAAACAATATCAAACCCTAGTCTTGCGAGGTGGAGATCCCTCTCTCTCTCTCAAGTACAAGTAGTGGCTATGGAGGTGTATTGGCTAGGAGGTCGAAGATCGTGGAGAGAGATGAAGAACGTCTCCTCCTTCTCCCCCTTCTCCTCCGGATCTCTTCTTTCTCCATTCTGGATGGTGTGGCGGCTGCTGTGTTCTGTTTTCATCCGCCGTCCCTTCATGGAAGTTGTCCCTTTTGATAAAACAGATGTGGCAGCAACTAGACGGTGGGAACTATACGACCATTCCTACCATATAGTTGGCTGTTACACCGTCTGTGAGCTTCCCTCGCGTGCTTCCAAAGTGGGACTTGCTTGTTTTCTCCAGAATATTGTATTTCTCTAGTTAAATCCTTCTGTTGATGTTCAGAACCTGAAACACACATTAAAACCCAACTTTTCTTTGCTACTGAAGTATTAGTGTTAGGTAAAGCTAGAAAACAATCAAATTCGGGAGAAAACCGTCAAGAAATGCCATAACAAATGTGTCAAGTCTCACAGCTATCAACTCCCCCAAGCTTAGATGTTGCTCGCCCTCAAGTGACAAGGAAATAAGGAAGAATAGCAAAGATTCGAGACTGAAAGTAAAGGAACTTACAAGTTCGAAGTGGTTTCAAATTCTTTTCTTCTCAATCCCTGCAATCTTAACTATGATCATACAAGTATTCACGAGATTGCACATAGTCCACTTACTAACCACGTATATCTTGCTAGCAAATAAATCATATTCCTAAGCAAGTGTCGGAAGTTTTATCTAGGAAGGTGAGACAAGTTCTTTTGGTGCCTCTCTTTGTTGAGAGATGAAAACTTTTTGTTCTTGCTTATTTAACCAATTAAGAGTACTCAAGTTGGCATCAAAATATTTAATTTAAGAACAACTCATCTACTCCCATGTCAAAATTTCAGGATTCTCAAAGCACCTTTTTCTTTCTGTTATCTTTCAAAAACTTCAGCTCTTTCATAGAGAAATCATGCCACTATGTTAATTGGGCTATGTTATGCTCTCGTGACCATGCCAATAAATAATGTTGAGCAATAATTGGCCAGAGGAGTACTACAACTTCACTTGGAACGTGAAACCATGAGGATACTAAAAAAATTTACACATCATAGCATTGCTGCTATAGACGTTTACATAACTCAATAGCCGACATATAGATCATTCATTGGCCAGCGGAGTTAATAGTTCCCCATGGAGCACGATAGAGTTGTAATGACACACGTAAAGCAATATCTTATGGTAATTATTAGAAAAAGTAGTGGGATAATTTATACTAATTCGAAGCATTCATTTAATCAAACAATTTTAATCAAGGGTACTATCGAGTCTATTTATGTTAAGCACAATTGGGATGGAGTAGTTCCAAAATCAAATTCTTTGAGCTAAGCATGGACTCAAGTCATATTTTAGATGCTTTTTCTTGTTGTAAAAATGTAGGAAGTATTTTAACCAAGTTCATTGCTTATTGTTTCAAAGCTAAAAAGGAGACACTAGCAAAGGAATAGAATTTGTAGGATAACAAGCTAAGTGGGAAGGGACTCCAGTGCAAGTAAGTAAATAATTGTTGGATCAATTTAAGGTTGCAAGCAGCGTGATGAAAGGAAAGTGATACCTCCTCTTGCTTCCTTTGTTCTTGTATTCGAGTCGAACCTATCCCATATTTCCATATTGCCAAATCACCAGAAATCAAGCAATCTCCAAGAGAACACTACAAGAAAAGTTTCCTTCCGCAATGACTTGTCCCGACCATTGTCGTAGAAGGCGCGTCTTCCACGACGAAATTCTCGGCTCGGCCATGGCCGATGGGAAACTTTTTTCCAGTTTTGCGGCTCTCTACTACGACAAATTTGCTAAAAACATGGAGGAAGCTCGGCCAGCGCGTGGCAGAAGCAAGATTTTCGTTTCCTCGCGCGATGTTGACTCGCCGAAGTCTTTTGAGGCGTGTGGATCCCGAACGTCAGTGTCTCTAGCGGACCATACTTTTTGGTCGAGCCTCCCTGATTTGAACTCGATAACGTTGCTCGAGGCGTCTGCCGTTTAGTCAGGCTGCTAGGTCCCACATGTCAGCCTCTCATTAGAAGGATCGTGTGTATGATGGAATGTTTTTTTCCTTCGCTCGCGCTACCCTGTTCCGATATTGATAGCACTGCTCCATGCATCTAACGTTTAATCAACCTCCTGGGACCCACATGTCATCCTTTCATTAGAGAAACGTGTGTATGATGTAATTTTTTTTCCTTCGCTGGCGCTACCCCGTTCCGAAGTTGATAGCGCTGCTCGACGGATCTACCGTTTAACCAACCTCCTGAGACCCACATGTCATCCTCTCATTAGAAGAAACGTGTGTATGATGGATTTTTTTGCTTCGCTCGTGCTACCATGTTCCGTACTTGATAGCGCTGTTTGATGCATCTACCGTTTAATCACGATGCTAAGCCCCACATGTCATCCTCTCATTAGAAGAAATTTGTGTATGATGGATTTTTTACACTCTGTCGCGGCTTCGTGTTCCGAACTTGATAGTGTTGGTCGCTGCTTCAGCCGTTTATACAGGCTGGTGGGCCTGACATGTCAGCTTCCTATGTGCAGGAAACATATGCATGCTAGACTTTTTTTTGTAGGGGTTCCACGCATAAAAACAATAAATTTTACTCTACGTCCCTGAACCCCTGAAGTTGCCAGGACCTATCTATTAGTAATACAGTAATGGGAGGGGCTTTTCACGAACTTACCCTTGAAGACCGAAAAGCGTTGTCAACGCTCAGGAGAGCGTGGTTGATGTAGACGAGCCGAAGCCGACCTCAAGGTCGTGATGAAGTCCTTGCGCTCCTTCTGGCTCCAACGACTTGAGTGCCTCAAGTGCGACACCTCGCGGGGAGTTACACACGTCCGGTGCCTGACGATGACTCCTGTGTCCCCAATCCAGCAGCAGTTGCGGAAGTAGAGCTCCCGGATCCGAATCCCGCAACACGATGGCGCTCCGCGGTGAAGATGTCTCTCGCTCGCGCAATCCAGACTTGGGACCACTGTCACAAGAGAGAGAGGGGGGAGAGAAAATATCAATTAGAGGTCCTCCCAAAAGTGGGGAGACCTTTATTGGTTATTGGTTGTATTTTTCTAGGCCAAATACCCCACTATATATATAGGGGGAGGGGAGGTAATACCTCCCCTAAAGTCCCGGGGTAGGACTAAAGGAGAGAAGGGGGGAGGAGGTGGCCGCCGGCCACCTAGTGGGCCCCGCGCGGGGGGGGGGGGGGGGGGGGTAGGCCCAGCCGGCCTCCCCCGTGGCCCCTCTCCCTCTCTCCTTTCCCCTAATGGGCCCTCTCCCTCCGGAATTGGCCCATTAAGCTTTTTTTGACCTTTTAATTGATTTTATCTTTATTAAATAATTATGAATAAATGATTAAATCAATATATAACATTCATTCATACATTATGTAATCTCCGTGGTCATGGAACATCTTCCACCTCCACTCCGGACATCCTCCGGACTTACCGAAACCCTTCCTGTTTTCTCCCTTCTTTTCTTCGGCAATTTTACCGATCCTATAAACACCCTCTAAGCATCATCAAGCCCTTTAGCGTGATACCCCATGGTTCGGGAACACTCCAGACATGGTTGGGACACTCCCGCACCAATGATCGATAGAGGGACCTGGATGGCCATGTGACCCCTGTGCGGTCCACGAAGATCTTTCGTTGTTTGAATCGGGACAGTCGTGTCTTATTCCCTTTTTCATTCGATACTTACATTGCCCGAGATCTGATCAATGACATCACCATGTCGGGTTCAATCTCGTTACTGAAATATGCTACTTAACTCGTTCCGACAAGTGATATCCCCGTGATCTAATCACACGCTGCGATAACTTCTCTAAGTGGGCCCTTGAGTATCTTTCTGCCACATGGACGGACAAATCCCGCTCTTGACATATATTGCCTATACGGTTTCCTCCGAATACCTAAACACACCTTTATAACCACCGTTTTACTAGATAGCGTTTGATGCTATCTAAGCATTCTCGGGAGACAGTGATTGATATAGCCTCACGGTCTAAGGAATAGTCTACGAAGATCCATTTCTAATCATCGTAACTTGAACTTCGTGACATGATCGGGTCACGATGTTTAGGTTGGGTATTGGTTCATCATCTCATTCTCCAAATGATATGACCTCATTTCCAACTAGCATAAATGCCACATGATCAGGAAACATGATCATCTATTGACCAATGAACCAGTGACTAGAGTTTCACTAGGAACCCCTGGTTGTTTGTATATCACACATGTATTGATGTTTCCACTCAATATAGTTATGGCATGATATAAAACTTAATCATAAACTATATGAAATATGATAATAGTCCTTACTACTATTTGTCTCTAGGGCATATTTCCAACAGTCTCCCACTTGCACTAGAGTACAAATACACTAGCTGCATTTGTTCTAAATCATTGGCACCATATACCCGGTACCCTCAACATGCTTGCTCATGGAAGAGGTTGAGTCTTGGGTCTGTACTTTGCAGTCCCAAATCCTTTGCAACTTACTAATGTCACCTTGATTGACATTAGTACTTTATCATCACATGGTAGCATTTGCGTGTATGCATCATCGCTATGGCAATAGAACGAGGCCTGATTCCAGGAGCCTACAGTGACGTTAGATCAACCTCGAGGGCTTTCTCATGGGTATTGTGCCCTGGGACACATCATTCTATGTTAGAAGTGAACTAGCCCCGCCATAACATTATACAACACTTTAGATGGTACCCTTATCTATTATTATAAATGTATTCATTGAAACTCCCGTGCACACTGTGCAACTTTTGATGTTATGTTCACCTCGCTTCCTACTTGACTTAAATTGGTATCTACAGGAGTTTCCAACATATTCCCTTATAACATAACTCTTTATGCTTTAAGATATGTCATCCTTTATGGATTTGGAAAATATATCCATAGTTTTCTACTAGACACTGCGGGAAAACTTAGCTCAAACATTATGTGATTTGAACTTAATCACTTTTAAATGTTCCTTATTTGGATCACATATTATGCTAAGTTATCATCATGGTTTCTAAGATAGAACCTATGTCTCAACATAGTTGATGACGATCATCCTTTTCTTTCTTTCAACCATTGATGTTAAACTTAATACTATTCCTAATTTGAGTTATTAAGGATCAGTTCCTTAATTAACTTCTATTCTGAAACACTTTTCAGAATCCCTTAAGGAATACTACATAATATCATAATACGGTTATTATCAACTTCTACATCTTATAAATCATTATTTATAAGTATTTGTGCATATTGCATATCTCCTTACTGCTCCCACTCAATTTTATGCAAATTGCATATCTCCTTACTGTTTTGAATAACTTCAAAATCTTTTGATCAAATATCAAACTTGGAGATTTACTATGAGATACTAGTACTTTACTAGTTTTAAATCCACTAGACATTTAGCACACATGAATCAAATTCATTTAAATTTGTCCAATACTTGACAAATTGTGCTTTAGTCATTTACCCCTTTTTCCACTATGGCTTTGCAGTCATTTGGGAAAATTCCAAGTAACCCCTTTTACTTGTGAGATTCAGCAACGAATTGCTTTCTACTCTCAAGGGAAGTTTGCTTCTAGGATTTCTCATAATTCAGTTTACCATTATTTCCTTAGTAGTTCGTACGTATGTCACATTTCAAAAATCATGATAAGTGGTTCACAAATGTCTCCATACAAGATATGGATTTATATTTTGAATCCTACTTGATGTAGTGAAAAATAATAGTGGAGGGAAAAAACACAATGATCAAAATCATTGATTCTTTCCTTCTGTGAAGAGAATCATTCAGGAATGCTATCCGTTGCGCTTCTCAACACTCTGATGCAGAGTTTTGAATCCTCATCGTGTTTTACACTATTTTCCATTTGCTCCATAATTGAGAAACATCACTAGAAGTGAGCTTTCTCAAGAATGCACCAAAATCCAAGCAATACAAGTTTTGCTTTCCTTTTGGTTTCAGCTATGGATTTCGTATTCAAAGTTTCCAATGAATACACTACAAGGCCTTATTCGCTATTGTTTTGGTTATATCGGATAATCCCAAATTTTCGCGAATTCAAATGGTTTACTAATTCAAATTGAGTGCTAACTATTTCTAAACTAATGGTCTCTACATATACACTACAACAATTTATTTGGTCCCTTCTATTCAACCCCTTTTGATATCTAATATCACATTTTGATGCTTTGCATTTTGACGTTTCAAAACACTTTGCATTCCACAATTACTTTTATGCCATTCTTATAAAGTTGAATTTCATTGCTATTGATCAAATCACAGCAATTTGATTCTCTTTTACATTTATACCCTTTGTTGATGAAACACTTTGATCAAAGCAAATAGTTTCATATTCATGTTTCCTTTGGTAAATTACTTTACACATTTAAACAATCATGTAATGATAATTACCATTTTCGTTAACACACAATACATCGAATATGTATTCTATTTAACAATTCATCAAACACTTTGTATTCAAGTAATACACGGTGTTCAAGTTATTTTGCCGAACTTAGGCATGATTTATATGTGATAAGAAATCGAATGACTTTCACATATTATCACATAACTTTGAATCCAAACAATTGTTTTTCATTCATTAATGAACATATCATTAAGTTGGGTATTTCAAACAAGGCATTTTAATGTTTTACAAATGTTCATGCATTATCAATGAGTTTCAAACAACAAGGATAATTCACACATAATCAAACAAGATATGAACACGAATAGAAATCATTCATAAAAGCAGAACAACTGTTTGTTACAAACTCGTATGAATAACCGTCTCACGAAGTGTGAGACACACTAAAGAAGTTCAAATCTCTCGATTACATTAATCATCCTAAAACACAAACTAAATGATAAATATTGAGGGAGAGTGTCGTCGGCCATCATCATCATGCTCGCCATCAACACGCAACGTCACCTCCTCTCTAGCAAGCACCTCTATGCAGAAGGACCTGTTTTCATCAAAACAGAACAAGTATCAAATATACTTAACACTGCAATGTGTTTGGAAGATTATAACATTTATAAAACTGTATATCAAATATACACCTTTGTCATTGACGACTCCAGCGACATTGGGTTCATCTATCACATTTCTAAATGTGATATGAACTCAAGGAAATCCAGTGTTTCCGTGTCGCCTCTCATAACGCAGATCCTGACTTATGCTTGGAAGCTTGTTGAAAGTGACCGTAGCACAACTCCCATCGCGTATGAGCTTGAGTACCAGTTGTCCAGGTAGTATGCCAGACTCATATACGCATCGTAGAGGCGCAATAAGTGCTCATCCAGTGAGGAGCCCTCCTCCATCTTTATGGAGAGGAAGTCCCCCATTAGCTCATACTCCCACATGCGCACTTGTTCCACGAAATGTGCTCTCAATGACCATTCGGGGCTTGAGACTCCTCACCATTGGCCATACCCCATCCTCCATTCCGAGGCGCATGGTCACTGATATAAATGTGGCCATCACACGATGACGATAACGCAGATCCCGCTGCTCCAGGGTCTCATGAGAATAGGGTGGCTCTAGATACATCTCGTAGGTCATGTAGTCAGCTACATTGTTCTCCCCAAGGAGATCAAATAGGCGTATGAACCATGCAGAAAAGTTGGATCCATCTATCTTGAGCTTTTCTCCTTTTAACCAATCGTCGATAGGAAAGGTAACCTCGGGAAGAACCATTTTCTACATTTATAATTGCAAAAGGAATTTAGACTAAGTTTATAGTTAAATGAGTTAATAATAACTCCACTCATAAACACCTATCCTCAAAAGGGTTCCTAGTGATAACACGACCCCTATCAGCCACATCTCCCCCGATCATCACGGCCATCAATGTGGGTTCAAGGGTGGACACTAAACGTCGGTCACATCATTCATGCGACTCATGCTCGATCTTTCGAACATCCGCGTTCCGAGGCCATGTCTGTACATGCTAGGCTCGCCAACTCAACCTTAGTGTATTCGCTGTGCAACATGGCTTACACCCACTGTATGCGAACGTAGATATGTCTGACACCCAGGCCTATAACCCTGGATCGCCTCATACCGAAGAACTTTCTTGGTGGTGCACACTAAGGGGGAACACAATCGTTGGTAATTTTTAACAGGGATCATCTTATTAGGCTACCGTCGAGTATCTAATACTAGCACAAAATAAGACATACAAACAATAACATTGAATGTAAATGCTATGTGATATGGTCCTTCACGTCGTGATCTCCATCCGCCGTCACCGGGTTCCGGCGCCAGGGTTCCGACGCCGTAGACACCAGGGTACCGGTGTGATTCCGACATGGTAGTTTGTCATTACCGTGACTATGTAATACTATGCAACAAAAGGTAATCACTTTACCTTTGCCACAACCATATCATAAAGCAACGCCCCCTACAAAACAAAGTTAGACGCCTCTACTTTATCTTTGCATGTTTTACGTGGCTGAATGGGCTTTCGCACAAGAACCGTTCTTACCTACGAACTTTCAGCACAACATTGATCAAATAGTTGTCTATACTACACCCCTTTCGAGGCTCTCCGTTGCAAATGGTATACCAACTAATGCGAGAGAGACAGACACCCCCCTAAGCCACTTTATACGGTACAAACCATATGTCAAGCGTGGACCAGTCTCGCGAATAAACGCGTAAAGTCGGTTGGGGGCCGCTTCATCAAGCATTACTGCGGTATGCACAAGTACACATGGGAGGGTAACAACTAAAAGATCAATGCCCACACGCTACATCTCGTGTGTTCTACCCGTACTAGCATTACTACGCATAGATCTAGCTCTGATACCACTGTAGGGGTTCCGCGCATAAAAACAATAAATTTTACTCTACACCCCTGAACCCCTGAAGCTGCCAGGACCTATCTATTAGTAATATAGTAACGGGAGGGGCTTTTCGCGAACTTACCCTTGAAGACCAAAAAGCGTTGTCAACGCTCAGGAGAGCATGGTTGATGTAGACGAGCCGAAGTCGACCTCAAGGTCGTGATGAAGTCCTTGCGCTCCTTCTGGCTCCAACAACTTGAGAGCCTCAAGTGCGACACCTCGCGGGGAGTTACACATGTCCGGTGCCTAATGATGACTCCCGCTTCCCCGATCCAGCAGCAGTTGCGGAAGTAGAGCTCTCGGATCCGAATCCCGCAGCGCGATGGCGCTCCGCGGTGAAGATGTCTCTCGCTCGTGCAGTCTAGACTTGGGACCACGGTCACGAGAGAGAGAGAGAGGGGGAGAGAGAAAATATCAATTAGAGGTCCTCCCAAAAGTGGGGAGACCTTTATTGATTATTGGTTGTATTTTTCTAGGCCAAATACCCCACTATATATAGGGGGAGGGGAGGTACTACCTCCCGTAAAGTCCCGGGGTGGGACTAAAGGAGAGGAGGGGGGAGGAGTTGGCTGCCGGCCACCTAGTGGTCCCCGCGTAGGGGGGCTAGGCCCAGCCGGCCTCCCCCTTGGCCCCTCTCCCTCTCTCCTTTCCCCTAATGGGCCCTCTCCCTCCGGAATTGGCCCATTAAGCTTTTTTTGACCTTTTAATTGATTTTCTCTTTATTAAATAATTATGAATAAATGATTAAATTAATATTTAACATTCATTCATACATTATCTAATCTCTGTGGTCATGGAACACCTTCCACCTCCACTCGGGACATCCTCCGGACTTACCGAAACCCTTCCGGTTTTCTCCCTTCTTTTCTTCGGCGATTCTACCGATCCTATAAACATTCTCTAAGCATCATCAAGCCCTTAAGCGTGATACCCCACGGTTCGGGAACACTCCAGACATGGTCGGGACACTCCCGCACCAATGATCGACAGAGGGACCTGTATGGCCATGATCGACAGAGGGATCTTTCGTCGTTTGAACCGGGACAGTCGTGTCTTATTCCCTTTGTCATTCGATACTTGCATTGCCCGAGATCTGATCAATGACATCACCATGTCGGGTTCAATCTCGTTACTGAACAATGCTACTTAACTCGTTCCGACAAGTGATATCCCAGTGATCTAATCACACGCTATGCAGCTATTGGATATAACTTCTCCGAGTGGGCCCTTGAGTATCTTTCCGTCACATGGACGGAAAAATCCCGCTCTTGACATATATTGCCTCTACGGTTTCCTCCAAATACCTGAACACACCTTTATAACCGCCATTTTACCAGATGGCGTTTGATGCTATCTAAGCATTCTCGGGAGACAGTGATTGATATAGCCTCACGGGCTAAGGAATAGTCTACGAGGATCCATTTCTAATCATCATAACTTGAACTTCGTGCCATGATCGGGTCACGATGTTTAGGTTGGGTATTGGTTCATCATCTCATTCTCCGAATGAGATGACCTCATTTCCAACTGGCTTAAATGCCACATGATCAGGAAACATGATCATCTGTTAACCAATGAACCAGTGACTAGAGTTTCACTGGGAACCCCTGGTTGCTTGTATATCACACGTGTATTGATGTTTCCACTCAATACAGTTATAGCATGATAGAAAAATTAATCATAAACTATATGAAATATGATAATAGTCCTTACTACTATTTGTCTCTAGGGCATATTTCCAACATTTTTTTCTTCTGTCGCGCCTCCCCGTTTGGAAGTTGGCAACGTTGCTCGATACAACACCCGTATAATGTATCCCTGATGGGTCCACATGTTAGCCGCCTATATAGAGGAAACGTGTGTATGTTGGACATTTTTTTGGTCGCGTCTGCCGGTTTGACCTTGGTAATGTTGTTCCATGCGGCAGGCATATATGGTCTAGTTGTTGGGACCCACATGTCAGCCTCTCTCGACAAGAAACGTGTCGATCTTGGTCTTCTTTTTTCCGGTCATTACTGTTGTACAAGTACTTTTTAAACGCGCTCGTTAAACTTGATCTCTTGTATGGTAAGGTTGATGGACACTAGCTGCAGGCAGGTGGGTCGGCCATGCCAGCCTCTTAGTACAAAAATATTGTTATAGATAAACTGCATGCCTTGCCACTACACAAGATTTTTTTATCCTTTTATAAAACCTAAAAAATGTATACTAACATCGTATATAACTTATTTATTTTTCTTCTTAAAAAATTTCTTGTCCATCTGCTATGCGTGATTGCTAACAGCTCAACTACGAGGAGGTGTGCTTTGTGAGGGAGGAGAGGGGGCTCCTCCCCTCCCATGGCCGGCACCCATGCGGGGTTCCCCCACCTCTTCCTCATTCATGTGGTGTAAGCTCCACTCACATCAATTTAGCCTCCACCCAAAGTTCCACTCACATGCATTAAATTTCCATCAAATTTAATGCAACTCTCATTTAATGCAACTCTTTTATTTATTTTATTCAGAATTTTGTTTATTACTTTAATTAAGAAACATTCACATAAAACCCCTTGCAACATTTCAATATCACATTCGGAACTAGTTTCTGCAATTTCACCCGAAACAATTCCGGTTTCTATCGAAATGATTCTAGCCCTTTGCAATTCTTTCGTTTGAAACACATATGCTCCAAATGGTGTTTGGCAACCCTCAAGTGTGTCGCCCTATGGTTCACGAATAATTCAGACATGATTGAGACTCCTCTCAGATCTCTCAGATCAATAATCAGAAACGGGACCTGAAGATCCATTCTGACTCCTACACATTCAACGATGACTTCTATGATCGTGAGAACCTTTAACACTAGTAACTTAATCCCCTTGTCACATGATATATTACATGTCCGATATTCGATCATCGGTATCCAAATACCCAGTTTGATCTTGTTACCGACATCCACTCGTTTCTCGTTCCCGTGATATAACATTCTAGTGATCACATCACTTGCTTGCAAGATATTATCAATGTGATATCACCGAGAGGGCCCAGAGTATATCTATCCGTCATCGGGATGGAAAAATCCCACTCTTGATCCATGAGCCTCTACATATCACCTTCGTAGCACTGAACCCATCTTTATAGTCATCCTTTTACGGTGTGATGTTTGATGTTATCAAGATACTCCTCTGGTGTTAGTGATTAACATGATCTCATGGTCTAAGGACTAGGATTACTTCGTATGATGTTATAGCAATATAAACTCAATGACTTTGATCATAATTCTATACTTCGGATGAATGTTCATCACATCATTGCCCCAATGTTATGCTGGTTATTAATGACATCCAATGTCCATGATCGGGAAACTTTGATCATCTTGTTAATCAACGAGCTAGTTTAAATAGAGGCATAACTAGGAACTTTACATTTGTTTATTAAACACACATGTATTAACGTTTCCGTATTAATACAATTATAGCATTTAACATAAACATCTATCATATACTTGGAATACACATAATAACAACTCTATTGTTGCCTCTCAGGGCATATTCCCTTCAGTCTCCCACTTGTTAGAGACAATAATCTAGTTACATAGTGATAAATCTAACACCCATGGAGTTCTGGGGTTGATCATGTTTTGCCCTAGGGAGAACTTTAGTCAATGGATCAGCAACATTGAGATCTGTGTGTACTTTACAAATCTTTATACCTCCATCCTTAACATGCTCTCGGATGGAGTGAAACCGACACTTAATATGCCTGGAATTCTTGCGAGACCTTGGTTCCTTGTCGTTGGCTATGGCTCCATTGTTTTCACAATAGATAACCATTGGGTCCAACGCACTAGGAACAACACCTAGTTCGGTTATGAACTCCTTCATCCAAACTGCTTCCTGCGCCGCTTCTGCAGCAGCAACATATTCCGCCTCCGTCGTTGATCCTGCCACCACAGGTTGTTTGGAACTCGTCTAACTAACTGCTGCTCCTTTCAAGAGAAATACGTATCCGGATTGAGACTTAGAGTCATCCGGATCGGTGTCAAAGCTAGCATCGACATAACACTTGGTAACAAGCTCTTCTTCACCTCCGTATAGAAGAAACATATGCTTAGTTCTTCTTAAGTACTTAAGGATATTCTTGACCGCTATCTAGTGTTCTGTACCTGGATCAGATTGTTACCTACTAGTTAAACTAATAGCATGTGCCATATCCGATCTTGTACATAACATGGCATACATTATAGAGCCTATAGCTGAAGCATAGGGGATTTTATCCATTATCTCTCTTTCTTCCACCATAGCCGGACTTTGAGTCTTACTCAATGTCTTGCCTTGCAACATTGGTAAGAACCCCTTCTTACTTCCGTCCATTTTAAACTTCTTTAAAATCTTATCAAGGTATGTACTTTGTGATATCCCTATCAGGAGCCTTGATCTATCTCTATAGATCTTTATGCCTAATATGTATGACGCTTCACCTAGGTGCTTCATCGAAAATTTGCTGTTTAGATAACTTTTAACAATGTTTAAAAGATCTATATCATTTCCAATCAATAATATGTCGTCCACATATAATATTAGAAATGTCACATTGCTCCCACTCACTTTCTTGTAAATACAAGCCTTTCCATAAGTTTGGATAAATCCAAACTCTTTGATCACCTCATCAAAGCGAACATTCCAAGTCCGTGATGCTTGCTTCAGTCCATAGATGGATTGTTGAAGCTTGCACACCTTGTTAGCATCCTTAGGATTAACAAAACCCTTTGGTTGTATCATATACAATTCTTCCTCAATGTTTCCATTGAGGAATGCAGTCTTGACAACCATCTGCCATATCTCATAATCAAAATAAGCAGCAATTGCTAACATAATCCTAACTGACTATAGCATCGCTATGGGAGAGAATGTCTGATCGTAGTCAACCCCTTGAATGTGTCGAAACCCCTTTGCGACAAGTCGAGCTTTATAGACGGTTACATTACCATCAGCATTAGTTTTCCTTTTGAAAATCCATTTATTCTCAACGGCCTTTCGGTCTTGAGGTAAGTCCACCAAGGTCCAAACCTGGTTTTTGTACATGGATTCCATCTCGGATTTCATGGCTTCTAGCCATTTTTTGGAATCTGGGCTCATCATCACTTCTTCATACGTTGTGGGGTCATCCATTTCATTGACCATGAAATTCATAACAGGATTGCCGTACAGTTCAGGAGCTGCACATATCCTGCTCGACCTGCGAGGTTTGGTAGTGTCCTCTTTTGGAGTTTCATGATCATTATCATTACTTCCCTCTTCATTCGGTGAAGTCAACTCCGGAACAATTTCCGGTGCTGCGCTAGTCGCCGTTGCATGAAGAGAAGGTTCAATGACCTCTCCGAGTTCTACCTTCCGACTACACACGCCTTTCGCGACAAACTCTTTCTCTAGAAAGGATCCATTCTTGGCAACGAAAACCTTGAATTTGGATATGTGATAGAAGGAATAGCCAATAGTTTCCTTAGGGTATCCTATGAAGATGCATTTTTCCGCTTTGGGTTCGAGTTTATCCGATTGAAGTTTCTTCAAATAAACATCGCAACCCCAAACTTTAAGAAACGATAGCTTAGGTTTATTTCCAAAAGTGTCTTTTCAACGGATTTAGATGGTGCCCGATGTAGAGTGAATGCAGTAGTTTCCAGTGCATAGCCCCAAAATGACAGTGGCAAGTCAGTCAGAGACATCATAGATCGAACGATATCTAATAAAGTACGATTATGATGTTCCGACACACCATTACGTTGTGGTGTTCCGGCAGGTGTGAGTTGTGAAACTATTCCACACTCTTTCATATGTGTGCTAAACTCGTAACTTAGATACTCACCTCCACGGTCAGACCATAGAAATTTGATCTTTCTATTACGATGATTTTCCACTTCATCTGAAATTCCTTGAACTTTTCAAAGGTTTCAGATTTGTGTTTCATCAAATAAATATACCCGTATCTACTCAAATCATCCATGAAAGTAACAAAATAACGATAAACACCATGCGTGGACACACTCATTGGACCGCATACATCAGTATGTATGATTTACAATAAATCTATCGCCCGTTCCATTGAACCGGAAAACGACATTCTAGCCATCTTGCCCATAAGGCATGGCTCACATGTATCAAATGATTCAAAGTAAAGTGATTCCAAAAGTCCATCAGAATGGAGTTTCTTCATGCGTTTAACACCAATATGACCTAAACGGCAGTGCCACATATATGCAAATATATCGTCATCAAGTTTAATTCTTTTAGCATCAACATTATGAATATGTATAACACTATTATCGAGATCTAATAGAAATAAACCATTCATCACAGATGCATGACCATAAAAGATATCATTCATATAAATCGAACAACCATTGTTTTCAGATTTAAACGAATAACCACATCGCATTAAACAAGATCCGGATATAATGTTCATGCTTAGTGTAGGCACCAAATAACAATTATTGAAGTTTATAACTAATCCCGATGGTAGGTGGAGAGGCAACGTTCTGAGGGCAATCACATCGACTCTTGATCCATTGTCGACACGCATCTTGACCTTACCCCTTGCTAGTGGTCGCTTGTTCTGCAACCCTTGATTCGAGTTACATATATTAGCAACCGATCCAGTATCAAATACCCAGGTGCTACTACGAGTTCTAGTCATGTACAAATCAATAACATGTATATCATATATACCTTTGTTTGCCTTGCCAGCCTTCTTGTCTGCCAAGTACTTGGGGCAGTTGCGCTTCCAATGGCCAGTCCCCCTGCAACAGTAGCACTTAGTATCAGACTTAGGGCCAGCTCGGGATTTCTTTTCAGGTGTGGCAGCAAATCTGCCGCCCTTCCTTCCCTTTTGTGTAGCCTTCCTGTCTTTCTTGAAACCGGTGGTCTTATTGATCATCAACACTTGATGTTCTTTCTTGATCTCCACCTATACAGTCTTAAGCATTGACAGAAGCTCGGGGAGAGACTTCTTCATGCCCTGCATATTGTAGTTCATCACGAAGCTCTTCTAGATAGGTGGGAGAGATTGGAGAACACGATGTATTCCTAAGTCAATGGGAATCATTATTCCCAAGGACACAAGCCTATCGGCATACCTAGACATTTTGAGTACGTGCTCGCTAACGGAGCTGTTATCTTCCATCATGCAGCTAAAGAAATTTTCAGAAGCATTATAACTCTCTACGGCAGCATGGGTATCGAAAATCATTTTCAATTCACCCATGGTATCAAAGGCTTTGCTGTTTTCGAAACGCGTTCGAAGTTCTGGCTCTAGACCATGTAGTATGCCGCAATGAACTAATTACTGGTCCTCTTGACGAGTCAGATAAACATTATTTTCCTCGTCAGGGGCAGTAGGAGCTGGTGGGGGGCCTAGCGGTGCTTCTAGCACATACAGCTTGTGTGCTGCATTGAGGAGAATCCTCAAGTTCATGGCCCAGTCGGTAAAGTTGCTACCATTCGGTGCAAGTTTCTCTTTCTCCATGACCACATTGAAATTAAAAGCAGGTGGTGCCATCTACAACAGAATTTATAAAGTTTAGACTAAGTTTATGATAGATCGAGTTCAAACAATCCAAATTACAAATGAACTCCTACTCAAAAACAACATCCCTCGTGTCTTTTTGGTGATTACATGAACCAAATCCACTACACCAAGTCCGATCATCACGTGAGTCAGTGTAGTTTCAAAGGCGAGCATCAATATGGGCATCATATCAATTATATGACTCATGCTTAACCTTTTGGTCAGTGTTCCGGGGCCATGTCTGTACATGCTAGGCTCGCCAAGTAAGAACCTTAGTACTCGCGTGTGTAAAACTATCTTACGCCCGAAATATGATCGTGGATTCAAGTACACCCAATTATCACGTGATGTCTTCAAGCGGCAAAATATAAATGGTGCATACTTAAGGAAGAACACATTTTTATCTTGATATCTAAATGAGGGATCATCTTATAATGCTACTAAAAGTGCGAAACTAGCAATATAAGATGCGAACATCATATGTGTAAAGTGGGATGATATGGTCCATGCACTTGATCACCATCATATGCATCATGGTATGATCTCTATCATTCCTTTGTGTGTAAGGCCAAGGTCTATGGAACTTACACGTTAAGTGTGTTGTAAGGGTATCTACCATACATCAACTTACAACATTACCATATCATGACACTATCCCAGCAACAATCTAAACTAGACGCCTCTAATTTATCCATTGCAAGTTTTACGTGGCTTAGGGCTTTCGGAGATAGAATCGGTCTTACCTATGAACATGGAACCACAACGATGATAACTAAGTTATTAGCAACTCGTTGCAAATCGGATATTGACTATAGTAGGAGAGACAGACACCCGCCAACCACTTATGCAAAAATAGTTGCATGTCAGTCGTGGAACCGGTCTCATGTGCGATGACATGTAAAGTTGGTCCGGGCCGCTTCATCCCACTATGCCACCAATATCCAGAATACATGAAAGAAGAAATAACATGATCATCATCACCCACATATAAACATATGTGTACTACCCGTGCAAAGCACCTACGCATAGATTAGACTCTAATACCACTGTAGGGTTCGCAACATAGAAAACAAAAAAATCCTACGATGGGAACTATACACCAAGATATATCTACTAGATACAAGCAACAGGTGGATATACATCCATGGAGAACTTACCCTCGAAGACAACAAAGCTTCATTAACAAGTTGGAACTCGTGGATGATGTAATCGAATGCTTGCCGATCTCAAGACCGTGTGGAAGTCCTAGCACCACAAATCAGCAGCGCATTCATCCTCGCACACATGTTCAGGCCACCGAACAACCTCCAAATCCTTGCTCCAGCGAATCAGCGAAAGCCCCAACTCCTTCCATATGAAAAGCCACCGAGAACATGTATCTCGCTAATCCAAGACCATGGGGAATATATCTAGAGGGGGAGAGAGATCCTTCACGAGGAGGTGTGCTTTGTGAGGGAGGAGAGGGGGCTCCTCCCTTCCCATGGCCAGCGCCCATGGGGGGTGCCCCCACCTCTTCCTCATTTATGTGGTGGAAGCTCCACTCACATCAATTTAGGCTCCACTCACATGCATTAAATTTCCACAAAATTTAATGCAACTCTCATTTAATAAAACTCTTTTATTTATTTTATTCAGAATTTTGTTAATTACTTTAATTAAGAAACATTCACATAAAACCCCATACAATATTTCAATATCACATGCAGAACTAGTTTCTGCAATTTCACCTGAAACAATTCCGGTTTCTATCGAAATGATTCCAGCGCTTTGCAATTCTTTCGTCTGAAACATATATGATCCAAGTGGTGTTTGGAAACCCTTAAGTGTGTCACCCTATGGTTCACGAATAATGCACACATGATTGAGACTCCTCTCAGATCAATAATCAGAAGTGGGACCTAGAGATTCATTCTGACTCCTGCACATTCAATGATGACTTCTGTGATCGCGAGAATGTTTAACACTAGTAACTTAATCCCTTTGTCTCACGATATATTTCATGTCCGAGATTCGATCATTGGTATCCAAATACCTAGTTTGATCTCGTTACTGACTTGCACTCTTTTCTTGTTCCCGTGATATAACATTCTAGTGATCACATAACTTGCTTGCAACCTATTCTCAATTTGATATCACCGAGAGGGACCAGAGTATATCTATCCATCATAGGGATGGAAAAATCCCACTCTTGATCCATGAGCCTCTACATAACACCTTCATAGCACTGAACCCATCTTTATATTCACCCTTTTACGGTGTGACGTTTGATGTTATCAAGATACTCCTCCGGTGTTAGTGATTAACATGATCTCATGGTCTAAGGACTAGGATTACTTCGTATGATGTTATAGCAATATAAACTCAATGACTTTGATCGTAATGCTATACTTTGGATGAATGTTCATCACATCATTTCCCCAATGTTGTGACCTCGTTATTAATGACATCTAATGTCCATGATCAGGAAACTTTGATCATCTTGTTAATCAATGAGCTAGTTTAAAGAGAGGCATAACTAGGAACTTTCCATTTGTTTATTAAACACACATGTATTACTTTTCTGTATTAATACAATTATAGAATGTAAAATAAACATCTATCATATACTTGGAATATACATAATAACAACTTTATTATTGCCTCTCAGGGCATATTCCCTTCAGCTACTGATAGTAGTACTCTAGCTAGCTTCATCGAGTTCTCTGGTACTCCTACTAGTAGAACTTTACTACTACTACTAGGTAGAAAAGGAGTACCTGTTCAGAAGAAGAAAAAAACTAGACTAGCACACCGTCGTACAATATTGCCTTGTGAGATCACTGGTGATGCCATGATGAGAGACATGTTTTTACTAGTAAACTTGGAAACGTCGTGTTCCTTCCACCGCGTGCAGTTTATGAGCGAAGTACTTACCAACACATCCAACTTAGGCTAACAGGACCCAAACTGCAGTGAAAAAGAAACAAAACTACGGACCTCCAAGGAGTAATACTAATAGTACTACTATTATACAACATTCTGGAAGAAATTATGTATGGAATAGTAGTAGTAGAGTACAACTGTAATCCTAATAAGGTTCTTTTACAAGATTTGTGGAATATACATACTGGAGAAACTACCAAGTGTACAAAAGGGGTTTTTGGTCATACGGAGTATTTTACAAGCCAGACCGGGTGCAAAACTAAATGCTGAGTACTCGTACATCAGCTAAAAACCAGCCAAAAGAAAGAGTTCAACAGAAGGCCGAGACCAAATGAGCTATCCTTGAATAGGCTCGTTCCGCTCCAAGGCGTTTGAGAAGATTGGGATGAACCAAAATGGAGTCTCCAACCATGTCCAGCGAGTGTTGGTGTGGAAACCAACAATTGTGTCACCATTCAGACTGAAGCGGCAGATTTCAGGATGCGGCCTATACTCGTAGCCAATTTCTTGGTGTTATGTGTAAACACAGTTCCTTCTCGTCAGATGTCCTGGCGGATCATTTGCATCGCCTACTACAATGATAATCAGATAGTTCATGCCAAGGAAAAGAGAATATGATCCAAGGCCAGTAACCCTTTTCCATTGGTTAGCTGTAGTTAACTGGATTGTGTCCATCGAGAACACCATGCACTTAAACCCAAAAGGATAGGTGTGAACGGTGCGACCATAGTGAACAACACTAGTATCATCAACAATTGCATTGCCTAAGATACCATGTGTATAGACTAGAAGAACTCTTGAACCACCGGCAGATCTTGCTAACCACCACCTACCAGGATCATTCTCCTCATCGTCCTCAACAAACCCATGTGTCAGGTACAGCACATCGCATGGAGACAGGATAAGGATAGGACCTTCAAAGGGGAAGGAAATGTAACATGGAAATAATATTGATATTGATCTGACATTGTAGAAGTTGATATACAGTACTATTTTCAAAAATCTTGATTATACTTAAGATGTTTGATTGCATAAAAAAATGCCAACCTAGTGAGATGCTATGGAAATTCTAATTCGTTTCGAAATGGGTATATGCTATGGAAATTCTCGTAGAGACACGGTTTGATTCATGGGATTAAATGAAATAGGAAATAATCCTATAGGATCTTGAATGTAAAGTTCATAGGGAAAAAAGCAAGGTTGGATCCTACAAGATTTTGGTGTCTTATATACTAAAAAAAAGCCAACAAGGATTATTTCTAGGAGGTTTAATATCTTATCTTACCACTATGTAGTGTATGAATAACTTTGAATATTCACTGTTGGATCAGGACTTGCGAATCCCAACATTGCCAGTAGTTGGATATTCTTTTCCATTCTATCATCTACTTGAAGATTCTATTGATAGTCTTTAGCACAATGAACGCTATGCACAATCCTCAAAACACACTTCTCCATCATTCTAGAATCTTCTACTTCATTTCTCAAGACCATGTTAACAAATTTACAAGTACTAGTACCTAATAAACGTTGACTTCTACATGATAGAAAATACAAGAACTAAATATGCGGCCATACTTTATAGATGTCGATCAAATTTCAATTTTTTTTGAGCTTTACCTAGTACTATAATTCTATATATCTATGATATGTCATATGTCTAGTATCTGAGTCTCACTTAAATACTACTAGTAGATACCATATTTTCCATGTATGTACTAGTACTAGGAGACAAGGAAATATAATCAGCAGAACTCAATCTTATGAATAAAATTACTTATATGTAAGAAACTCAGTAAGGATTGCATTCCTTTGAAATTCCTAGGGAATTTGTACGAATCAAAGAGGCTAAAATTCCTATGAAATTCCTACTAACCAAAGAAATTTCAGAAAAAATAACTTACATTGATTCAGGAATAATATCTAGGTCTCACATAAGTACTTACTACTACGTAGTAGATACCATATTTTCCGTGGGATGTACTAGGAGACGAAGCAATACTATCATCAGAACTCAATCATATGAAACAAACTACTTATATGTAAGAAAACCTCCTAGAGATTGCATTCCTCTGGAATTCCTTCAAATCAAAGAAACTAAAATTTTAATGGAATTCTTACTAACCAATGAAAGTTCAGAAAAAATAGCTTGCATCAATTCAGGAACAAAGCCAATAAAATATGTAGGGAGGAGAATTTACCAAGTTCCAGAGACTTCCATCCATAAACACAGCCGTTCACGGTCAAGGCGAACACACGATCGTGTTGGATAATAGCATTGCAGTATCTGAAGTAGCCCTAGAACTTGTTCACATAAACTAACCATCCATGACTATCATTACCGTTGATGACAGCAATCTTGAATTCGAAAATGGCGACTAGAGAGAAATCTGTGTATCCCCCAGCAGCTGCCGGACCTTCATCAGCATCATCCTGAAATGTAGGTGCAGAACCTTCGGTCGGTTCAAACCCCGACACTTGCAGAATAACAATCTTGCGACGAGTGTACACATTGACAAGGTCCCACATGAAATTGGGCCCAACCGTGATGATCCAATCTTCATTGTCGCCTGCTCGCTGCTCATCAAAACCATTTGGCATCACAACATCGGAGGAGAACCTATCCAGCGGCGTCAGCTTGCACGGGCTGCCCGCCACTTCGAAGCAGTCTTTGGATTCCCACGGTCTCACCGTCGGGTGAGAACGAAGAACACATGGGAGGCCAAATGGATGAGAATAAGGCGTAGTTCCGCTCTCTTTTTCTGATTGAAGAATATTTTTGGGACGAACCGACGAGGCTCGCGGCAGTGGTGGCGTCGCAATGGTTGATGAGTACTATTGGAGATATGCCCAAGAGGCAATAATAAAAGTAGTTATTATTATATCTTTGTGTTTATGATGAATGTTTACATCCCATGCTATAATTGTATTATTAGGAAACACTAATACTTGTGTGTTTTGTAAACATAAAAGAGTCCCTAGTAAGCCTCTTGTTGAACTAGCTTGTTGATTGATTGATGATCATGGTTTCCTGATCATAGACATTGGATGTGATTAATAACAATATTATATCATTAGGAGAATGATATGATGGACACATACCCATAGTAAGCGTAGCATAAGATCAAGTCATTAAGTTCGTATTGTTGTAAGCTTTGAAATACATAGTAACCTAATCCTTCGACCATGAGGTTATGTTAATCACCATCACCGGATGGGTACTTTGATGACATCAAACGCCGCTTCGTAACTGGGCGGTTATAAAGGTGTCATTGGGTATTCTGAAAGTATGTGTTGAAGCGCATAGACCAAGATTGGGATTTGTCCATCCATATGACGGATAGATATACTCTGGGCCCTCTCGGTGGAATGTCATCTAGATAGCTTGCATGCATGTGACTGGGTCACAAGGGATGACATAACATGGAACGAGTAAAGAGTACTTATCAGTAACGAGGAAGAACTAGGTATGAAGATACTGACGATCAAACCTCGGATAAGTAAAATGTCGCGAGACAAAGGGAATTGGTTTCGTATGTTAAATGGTTCAATCGATCACGAAGTAATCGTTGAGTATGTGGGAGCCATTATGGATCTCCAGATCCCGCTGATGGTTATTGATCGGAGAGGTGTCTTCATCATGACTGCATATTCACGAACCGTAGGGTGACACACTTAAGGTTCGAAGTTGTTTTAAGTAGATATGGAATTTGCGTTGGAGACCGAATGTTGTTCAGAGTCTCGGAATGGATCCGGGACATCACGAGGAGATCCGGAATGGTCCGGAGAATAAGATTCATATATTGGGGATCATTTTCTAAGTTAGGAAATGTTCCGGAGTGTTTGTATGGAGATTCTAGAAGGTTCCGGAATGTTCTAGAAGGTTCTAGAGGGTTCCTTGGAGTTTACTTGAAAACCAAGAAAGGGATCAAGGAGACCAAGTGGGGCACTACACGGATTCGTGGGGGAGGAGGACTCCTCCCCCCAACCCGCCAGCCCAAGGAAGTGGGGAGTCCTACTAGGACTCCCCCTCCCCAGGCGCGCCTCCCTCCCTTAAATAGAAAGGGAGGGGGCGCCCCCTCTTGCCCCTCCTCTCATAACAATCTCTCTCAGCCGCCTCTCTCCTCCACGTTTCTTCTGCACAGGCATAGGCGAAGCCCTGCAGAATTCTCATCTCCACCACCACCACCACGCCGTCGTGCTGCTGGGATTCCGTGGAGAAGATCTACTACCTCCGCTGCTCGCTGGAACAGGGAGAGGAAGGTCTACTTCGACTCCGCACGTGTGACCATCTGCGGAAGCGCTGCCGAAATGCGGCGCCGGAAGGATCGTCCACACGATCTTGAGATCGGCAAGTGAACGACTACATCAACCACGAGATCCGTTCTCGAACAAGGCTTTGGAATCTTTGAGGGTTAGTACCGATCTATCTCGTTGCTCATGTCTAATAGATTAGATCTTGGCTTTTGTTCGTTCTTGCGGTGGAAATTTTTTGTTTTCCATGCTACGAACCCATCAGTGGTATTAGAGCCTTGTCTATGCGTAGATCTGTTGCACGAGTAGAACACAATGAGGTTGTGGGCGTTGGTGCTCGTGCCGTCTTTTGCTATATGTGTACTTTGCATCTTGCGGTATGGTGGGATGAAGCGGCTCGGGCTAATATTACATGTCATCGTACGTGAGACTTGCTCCACGCTTGATGTGCAACTTGCTTTGCACAAGTGGCTTTGCGGGTGTCTGTCTCTCCCATCATAGTATAGATCAAATCTACACTTTGCACTTGATAGCACTTGTATCAATGTTGTGGTTCAGTTTCGTAGGTAAGATGCGTTCTTAGTCAAAAGCCCAAGCCACGTAAAACTTGCAAAGAAAATTAGAGGCGTCTAACTTGTTTTTGCAGGGGTTTTGTGATGTGATATGGCCTACATGTGATTGTGATTGTATTTGATGTATGCAATGATCCTTGTTGTAATATGGCAACCGGCAGGAGCCTAATGGTTGTCTTTAATTCTGTTAAGACCTGCGTGTCTATTCATCTTGTAATAGCTTTGTTCCAAGTAGTTGTAATAGTTGCTAGTAAAGATGAACAACCATGAAGCGGCGCCACGGACCTTGACGCAATGCTGGTGATGATGGAGATCATGTCCGTGCTTTGGAGATGGAGATCAAAGGCATAAGAAGAAAGGGCCATATCATATCACACTAATTATGAATTGCCTGTGATGTTAATCCTTTATGCATCTTGTATTGCTTAGATCGTGACAGTAGCATCATAAGATGATCCCTCTCACTAAATATCAAGTAATAAAGTGTTCGTCCTTAGTTGGCACCGTTGCTAAGACTCGTCGTTTCGAAGCATCTCGTGATGATCGGGTGTGATAGACTCTACATGTGCATACAACGGGTGCAAGCCAGATTTGCACATGCGGAAACTAAGGTTAATCTTGACGAGCCTAGCATGTACAGACATGGTCTCGGAACACGGAATACCAAAAGGTAGAGCATGAGTCATATGATTGATATGATGAACATGAAGATTGTTCGCCGATGAAGCTACATCATCGGACTTGGTGTAGTGGATTTGGTTCGTGTAATCACTAAAACAACTCGAGGGATGTTGTTTTGAGTGGGAGTTCACCTAGTTAATTTAAGAATTAAATTTGAACACTATTTATCATAAACTTAGTCTAAACTACTTGCAAATTTGTTGTAGATTATGGCGAATGTTTCCATCAATTTCAATGCGTTCCTAGAGAAAGAAAAGCTTAAGAACAATGGAAGAAATTTCACGGACTAGTTCCGTGGACTGAAGATCGTCCTCAGGGCTGGTCAGTTGACCTATGTGCTCGAAGCACCGCTAGGTGACCCACCTGCAGATGATGCCACCGATGACGTAAAGAATGTTTATGCCACTCGGAAACATCACTACTCCACAGTTCAGTGTGCCATCCTGTACGGTTTAGAATCGGAGCTTCAAAAATGTTTTGAGCACCATGACCCGTTTGAGATCATTAAGGAGCTCAAACTCATTTTTGAGACTCGCGTGGCCATGGAAAGCTATGAAGCTTCCGAGAAGTTCTTTACCTGCAAGATGGAAGAGGGTAGCTCCGTTAGCGAGCATGTGCTCACCATGTCTGGGCACGCAAACAAACTCCGAGAGTTGGGGATACCGATTCCTAATGAATTGGGGATTCACCGTGTCCTCCAATCACTGCCACCAAGTTACAAGGACTTTGTGATGAACTACAATATGCACTGCATGAACAAGAAGTTGCCTGAACTATCGTCCATGCTGAAAACTGCTGAAGTGGAGATCATGAAGGAGCACCAAGTGTTGATGGTCAATAAGACCACCAATTTCAAGAAACGGGGCAAGCCTAAGAACAAGGGCAACTTCAAGAAGGACGGCAAGAAAGCTGCCGCACCTGCTAAGAAGCCCAAGGCTGGTCCTAAACCGGAAACTGAGTGCTTCTACTGCAAGGGTGCTGGTCACTGGAAGCATAACTGCCCCAAATACCTGGCGGATCTGAAGAACGGCAACATCAAGAAGAAAGGTATATTCGATATACATGTTATAGACGTGTATCTTACTAGTAATCGTAGTAGTGCATGGGTATTTGATACTGGTTCGGTTGCTCATATTTGTAACTGAAAACAGGAGCTGCGGAATAAACGAAGACTGGCAAGAGACGAGGTGACGATGCGCATTGGAAATGGCTCCAAGTTGATGTGATCGCAGTCGGCACGCTCCCTCTACATCTACCTTCAGGATTGGTTTTAAATTTAAATAATTGTTATTTGGTGCCTGCGTTAAGCATGAACATTATATCTGGTTCTTGTTTATTGCGAGACAGTTACTCTTTTAAGTCTGAGAATAAAGGTTGTTCGATTTATATGAGTAATATCTTTTATGGTTATGCACCTGAGATGAATGGTTTATTCTTATTGAATCTCGATAGTAGTGATACACATGTTCACAACATAGATGCTAAACAAATAAAATTGAATGATAATTCTACATACATGTGGCACTGTCATCTTGGTCACATTGGAGTGAAGCGTATGAAGAAACTCCATTCTGATGGACTTCTTGAATCACTTGATTTTGAATCACTTGAAAGATGTGAAGCATGTCTAATGGGAAAAATGACTAAGACTCCATTTTCTGGAATAATGGAGCGAGCTACGAATTTATTGGAAATAATACATACCGATGTGTGCGGTCCAATGAGTGTAGCATCGCGTGGTGGATATCGTTATGTTCTCACTTTCACGGATGACTTGAGTAGATATGGGTATGTCTACTTTATGAAACATAAATCCGAAACTTTCGAGAAGTTTAAGGAATTTCAAAGTGAAGTGGAAAATCATCGTAACAAGAAGATTAAGTTTCTACGTTCTAACCGCGGAGGTGAATATCTGAGTTATGAGTTTGGCATGCATTTAAAGAAATGTGGAATACTTTCACAGTTGACACCGCCGGGAACACCACAGCGTAATGGTGTGTCCGAACGTCGTAATCAAACTCTCTTAGATATGGTTCGGTCTATGATGTCTCTTACAGATTTACCGTTATCATTTTGGGGCTATGCATTAGAGACAGCCGCATTCACTTTAAATAGGGCACCATCTAAATCCGTTGAAACGACACCGTACGAATTGTGGTTTGGAAAGAAACCTAAGTTGTCGTTCCTTAAAGTTTGGGGTTGCGAAGCATATGTAAAGAAGTTACAGCCTGATAAGCTTGAACCCAAAGCGGAGAAATGCGTCTTCATAGGATACCCTAAAGAAACAATTGGGTATACCTTCTATCATAGATCCGAAGGCAAAGTTTTCGTTGCTAAGAATGGATCCTTTCTGGAGAAGGAATTTCTCTCGAAAGAAGTGACTGGAAGGAAAGTAGAACTCGACGAGGTTATTGAACCTTCTTTCGGAGTTAAGAGTAGCGCAACACCGGAAGATGTTTCTGTGCCGCCTGCACCAACTGGAGAGGAAGCTAATGATGATGATCATGAAACTTCGAACGAAGTTACTACTGAACCTCGCAGGTCAACGAGGGTCCGTACCACTCCTGAGTGGTATGATTCTGCCTTGAACATCATGTTAGTGGACAACACGGATGACCCTGCGACGTATGAAAAAGCTATGGTGAGCTCAGATTCCGACAAATGGCTAGAAGCCATGAAATCCGAAATGGGATCCATGTACGAAAACCAAGTATGGACTTTGGTGGACTTACCGGATGGCCGTAAGGCTATCGAGAACAAATTGATTTTCAAAAGAAAAACAGATGCTGATGGTAATGTTACCGTCTATAAAGCTCAACTTGTCACGAAAGGGTTCCGACAAATTCAAGGAGTTGACTATGATGAGACTTTCTCACCAGTAGCAAAGCTAAAGTCTGTGAGGATTATGTTAGCAATCGCTGCATATTTCGATTATGAAATTTGGCAGATGGATGTCAAAACAGTGTTCCTTAATGGTGACATTGAGGAAGAGTTGTATATGGTACAACCCAAGGGTTTTGTCGATCCTAAAGATGCTGACAAGGTATGCAAACTTCAGCGCTCCATTTATGGACTGAAGCAAGCATCCTGGAGTTGGAATCAACGTTTTGATAAAGTAATCAAAAACTTTGGATTTATACAAACTTATGGAGAAGCTTGTATTTACAAGAAAGTGAGTGGGAGCTCTGTAGCATTCCTAGTACTATATGTAGATGACATATTGTTGATTGGGAATGATATAGAACTTCTTAATAGCGTCAAAACCTATTTGAATAATAGTTTTCCGATGAAGGATCTTGGCGAAGCGGCATATATTCTAGGTATCAAGATTTATAGAGATAGATCAAGACGCCTAATAGCGCTTTCACAAAGTACATACTTAGACAAAGTTCTAAAGAAGTTTAGAATGGAAGAGAGCAAGAAAGGGTTCGTGCCCATGTTGTCAGGTAAGACCTTGAGTAAAACTCAAAGTCCGGCTATGGCAGAAGATAGAGAAAAGATGAATAAAATTCCCTATGCCTCGGCCATAGGTTCTGTCATGTATGCCATGCTGTGTACAAGACCGGATATAGCACATGTTGTTAGTTTGACTAGCAGATATCAAAGTGATCCTGGAATGGAACACTGGACAGCGGTCAAGAATATCCTAAAGTACCTGAATAGGACTAAGGATATGGTTCTTTCTTATGGAGGTGATGAACAGCTTGTTGTAGATGGTTACATTGATGCTAGTTGGAACACCGATCCAGATGACTCGAAGTCACAGTCTGGATACATATTTATTTTGAATGGTGCTGCAGTGAGCTGGAGGAGTGCCAAGCAGAGCGTTGTGGCGAAATCTTCAACTGAATCGGAATACATAGCTGCTTCGGAGGCTGCACAAGAAGGCATATGGATGAAGGAGTTCATTACTGAACCTGGCGTGGTTCCCAGTGCGTTAGACCCGATGGCCATCTACTGTGACAGCACAGGTGCCATAGCTAATGCACAGGAGCCAAGGTCACATAGCAAGCTGAAGCACATCAAGCTACGTTTTCATGCTATTCGCGAGTATGTCCAAGATGGTGACATAAAGATTTGCAAAGTACACACTGATCTGAATGTAGCAGATCCGTTGACTAAACCTCTCCCTAGAGCAAAGCCTGACCAACACCAGAACGCCATGGGTGTTCGGTATATTACCATGTAATCTAGATTATTGACTCTAGTGCAAGTGGGAGACTGTTGGAGATATGCCCAAGAGGCAATAATAAAAGTATTTATTATTACATCTTTGTGTTTATGATGAATGTTTACATCCCATGCTATAATTGTATTATTAGGAAACACTAATACTTGTGTGTTTTGTAAACATAAAAGAGTCCGTAGTAAGCCTCTTGTTGAACTAGCTTATTGATTGATTGATGATCATGGTTTCCTGATCATAGACATTGGATGTGATTAATAACAAGATTATATAATTAGGAGAATGATATGATGGACACACACCCATAGTAAGCGTAGCATAAGATAAAGTCATTAAGTTCGTATTGATGTAAGCTTTGAAATAAATAGTAACCTAATCCTTTGACCATGAGGTTATGTTAATCACCATCACCGGATGGGTAGTTTGATGACATCAAACGCCGCTTTGTAACTGGGCGGTTATAAAGGTGTCATTGGGTATTCTGAAAGTATGTGTTGAAGCACATAGACCAAGATTGGGATTTGTCCATCCATATGACGGATAGATATACTGTAGGCCCTCTCGGTGGAATGTCATCTAGATAGCTTGCAAGCATCTGACTGGGTCACAAGGGATGACATAACATGGAACGAGTAAAGAGTACTTATCAGTAACGAGGAAGAACTAGGTATGAAGATACTGACGATCAAACCTCGGATAAGTAGAATGTCGCGAGACAAAGGGAATTGGTTTCGTATGTTAAATGGTTCAATCGATCACGAAGTAATCGTTGAGTATGTGGGAGCTGTTATGGATCTCCAGATCCTGCTGATGGTTATTGATCGGAGAGGTGTCTTCATCATGACTGCATATTCACGAACCGTAGGGTGACACACTTAAGGTTCGAAGTTGTTTTAAGTAGATATGGAATTTGCGTTGGAGACCGAATGTTGTTCGGAGTCTCGGAATGGATCCGGGACATCACGAGGAGATCCGAAATGGTCCGGAGAATAAGATTCATATATTGGGGATCATTTTCTAAGTTAGGAAATGTTCCGGAGTGTTTGTATGGAGATTCTAGAAGGTTCCGGAATGTTCTGGAAGGTTCTAGAGGGTTTCTTGGAGTTTACTTGAAAACCAAGAAAGGGATCAAGGAGACCAAGTGGGGCACTACACGGATTCGTGGGGGAGGAGGACTCCTCCCCCCAACCCGGCGGCCCAAGGAAGTGGGGTGTCCTACTAGGACTCCCCCTCCCCAGGCGCGCCTCCCTCCCTTAAATAGAAGGGAGGGGGCGCCCCCTCTTGCCCCTCCTCTCATAACAATCTCTCTTAGCCGCCTCTCTCCTCCACGTTTCTTCTACACAGGCATAGGCGAAGCCCTGCAGAATTCTCATCTCCACCACCACCACCATGCCGTCGTGCTGCTGGGATTCCGTGGAGAAGATCTACTACCTCCGCTGCTCGCTGGAACGGGGAGAGGAAGGTCTACTTCGACTCCGCACGTGTGACCGTCTGCGGAAGCGCTGCGGGAACGCGGCGCCGGAAGGATCGTCCACACGATCTTGAGATCGGCAAGTGATCGACTACATCAACCATGAGATCCGGTCTCGAACAAGGCTTTGGAATCTTCGAGGGTTAGTACCGATCTATCTCGTTGCTCATGTCTAATAGATTAGATCTTGGCTTTTGTTTGTTCTTGCGGTAGAATTTTTTTGTTTTCAATGCTATGAACCCATCACGTACTTGAAGAGAGCCTTCGGTGAACACCTTCTGAAATTGCTCAGGATCTTTACAGACCTTGTTCGATCTCACCATGGAAGGAGGCTGCAGATGGTGTTTTGGGGGCTTTCTTTGGTGTGGGGTGGGGTGGGGTTGGGGAGGGAGGGAAGATCGTTGACGTGAGCTGGCGGCCGGGGTGCGATGGAGAAGACAAAGGCTGATGGTGCGTAGTAGTACTCTACTACTAGTAGTACTGAAGAAGGTGGGCGAGTGGGGGGGGGGGTGGGGCTCCAATTGAGGGTAGTTGCACAAACCTCCAACAATTGGAGCCGTAGATGCAAAAAGCTCCAACTTTTGATCCCCGGGTATGTAAGAAATAATGTTAAGAGAACTAATCGAGAATTTTGTGCTATGTGCAGCATTTGTACACAAAAGTAATTGTAGTACAGTAGTTCTTGCAACTAGACTATCCTGATTATCTAGAGTTCCCTGCAATTTCAAATCCAATTATTGGAGGTTGTGCAATTCCCACCCTCCTCGTGTTCCGAGGAAGCTCTATGACCCTATGTTCAAACAAAAAAATGATCAAAGACAAACAAAAAAAGAAAGACCATCTCTTAGGGCTCATTTCATTTGCAGGATTCTCAAAACATAAGAAGAGGAAATTATAGGAATTTGGATCAAGTATGTGTTTGAATCACAGGGAAAGCAAAGCAATTATACCACGAGGTTGGAGTGGACGGAAATTTTCCTAAAAATAGAGGGAAAAGGAATACTTTGAAGGAATCTCAATTCCCGTGTTTTTGCCTATTCCTATATTTTTCCTATCCGGCGTTCCAAACGGGACATAATTCCTACATATTGGAATCCTACGAATCAAACAAAACAACATAGGATTATTTCCTAAGGGACAAGATCCTTCACAAAACCTTTGAATTTTCTTTGTATCAAAGAAGGAATAAAAAAAGGTTTCCTCTCTCAGGAAAAAAAGGAACTCCACCTCTTGGAGAAAAAAGGGAACTCCACCTCTTGGACATTTCACTGTGACAAGAATAGCTACTAAAGTCTATGTCTAGTACTAGATATAGGGCCCAACTGTAGCACGTTATTTACTACTAGTAGTATACTAGTAGAGTACAATATCAGTCTTTGTATGTGCCTCGAAGGAAACAAAATAAAGCTCTGCAGGTAATAAATGGCCATGGCAATTTCCAAGATACGCAATCTTTTGCTTGTTCATTTTGATCTGGGAGACAGCCAGAGGATAGAGGAGTACTAGTTGCTTCGTGTCTTGAGCCATCAAGCTGGAGTAGAAATTTGGATATCTAAAAACCTGAATTGTCCTGTCAAACCAATGCTCATTGCATGCAGCTTGACAAAACAGACTTACTGCACTACTTTACTGCGCTTCCGAAAAACTAGGGAGTATAAGAAGTACTAGTATAGTAATGTTACACAGAGAGTTTTTTTAACGGACACAGAGAGTTCCACATTCATCTTGTAGCGCCAAAAATAGAAGTTGTGCCAATATAGTACTGTAATAGTCACGTCCAGGTTGCCTTATAGGAAAAAAATAGTACGATGAGCAACAAGATCTATCTATTTTTGTACTCCTATTTGCTAGTAGTACTATTATGTACTCAGGAATGACACGAGTGTGTGCTCTACTAGTGCGCCTTCGAACGTAGGGTAATCCAGTATAGAGTAGATCACCACTGCATGGTCACGTGATTATTATGCAATGGTCCATGCTCTAGTCATGGGCATGTGCCGTAGCAGTAAAAATTTGTGAAAAATAGATTACTCATAAATAATTACTCCCTCCATCCTAAACTAGTAGTTACTGACTTGGCTTTGTCTAGATACGCATGTATTTCGATGTATTTTAGTACTTAGATGCTCCCTCATTTCCAAATTAGAAAGCATACTAGGTTCTGTGGAAGTCAATATTTATAAAGTTTGACTAACTTACATAATGTCAAACGCATATAATATGAAAACATGGTTCGTGATGATTCTGATAACATTGAGTTGATGTCGTATATGTCCATATTATTTTATAGATATTTAGGCAAAATTCCAGGGCATCCTATCCTGCACGCTGGACCCACGTTGATGCGTCGTCCACACCAGCGCAATTTTGACGGAAATCTTGGTTCAAGACATAAATCAAGTCGAATTGACAAGTTTGGGCATAAAAATTCGTAATCACTCAGTTAGATGACTAAAATCAAAGCACCGTAAGAACGGTTAGTATGTTTATCTCTGGTCCATATCGTAGAAGTGAACAATTATATAAAAGTCGTACTAAAACCCTAAATACTCCGTAATAACGTTAGTAGAAAACTTAGTTTACATCCAAAATGCATCCTTCCTAGTACCAAAAGAGAACCTACATGCGACTACTACTAATAAACTGGAGTAGTAAAATAGTACTAGTAGTAGTACTATTTAGCTGCTAGTACACTATTACAGTCTTGATCATTAGTCGTAGTTTAAGATCATTTTTTTCCGTCGATGTAAATCCAGAAAGATACATGGGTGGACTGTCCAACCTTCATCAAGAACCGCAGCAGCACCCCGAGGTACGTCCTGAGCTTGTCGGACGGGAAGTTGGCCGGCGACGAGCTGCTCGTCAGCTCGATTACCACATTAAGGCTCTCGACCATCGACAAGTCCGCTGACCCCGGCGGGCCAGGCGCACATAGTTTGACCATGTACCGCGGCCACAAGCACTTGTCCTGTCTGATGCACACCAAGGACATGATGTTGGCCGGGCCGAGCGTGCTGATGGTTAGGCCGAACATGGCACCGTCATCCCTGCAGAGGAAGCGCGTGAATCCCCTCGTGCTTATTGGTGGTGGAGTCGGGATGAGGCAAAAGAAGGCGCTGTCGTAGATGGCCCTGGTTATTATGACCCCGTGGGCGTCCTTCATGTGGGGAAGGAGCCCTGCTGGCGAGGCAATGAAATCACAGGCGGAATCAATGCAGGAGCACGGGCCGTGCGAGCACGTGATCTTATGCTCGTCGAGCTTGTCGAAGGCGACCAATCTAAAGTAGCCATCATAGGGGCACTCAATCATCACCTCAGACTGGACGGCTTCCATAGTAGCTGGCTCACGGTCGAATCTGCCGACGTGGTACACAAACTTGTGCGAGTGGTTACAGAGAGAAGATCGGTTCACCGATGTAGTGCCCACCGGCCAGAAACCCGTGTTGGGTGGGTATACTAAAGAGTATACTGATTGAGTTTCGTACTGTACTAGTACGATTGAATAGGAATATGCTAGGCATGGGCACACCGGTGGCAGCTGCACTTGGCCACTTTTTTCTTAGACAGTGTCCACATGTTGTACATGCTTCGTCAAAACAAAAAGGCTGCAGAAAGTTGATAGGTGAGTAATAAAACAGGTGTCACGCTATACTGTACCAGACAGTACAGTACAGACAGAGGGAGAGACCAAGGCAAGAAGTTCCAGGTGAGTGAGAGGCAAGAAGATCTACTCCTGGAGAGAGACGAAAAGCATGTGGCCTGCTGCAGGGTGTATAGTGCTGCAAGGAAGGGACTGAGGACTGCATGTATATCTTCGACACCAACCTGTAATTAACTTTTTTGGTCTTATCAAATTTAAATGGCCTTAATAATCCCAAACAGAGGGAGTACTAGTAATAGTAGTAGTACTACATCTTAGAACAAATCAGACAAACTAGTACTGCATTTATTGGTGGTACTTTTTTTGAGAAATTATAATTAGTAGCAGTACTTAGATATGTGAAAAACTAATCCAGGTTACTACTCCAATTGAGAGTACGATCACTCTATTTTATGGATTATTGTTTACTATACATACTAGTAGTAAAAGCTAGAATGTAGATTATTTCAGAATAAATTTTAGCTCTACAATATCTAGCATACGCGCAAACCTCAAAAGACACTTCATTGCTTAGTTTCAGGGATATTGTGCTAAATGCATGGACTTGAATGTAATTTTCATTTTTATGAGGTCCTTGATGTAACTTGTACTTCCACTGACCGCGTGTTAACTAGTAAAGCACCTCGCTCCTACAGGACCTACCACAATTAAAAAATAATTACACTGCCCGATTAGCAGACAAAGTGGAAAATGGTTTCTTATAATTCCAAAGTTTTTAGAAATAGGATGTATCAAGCTTACTAGCTAACTTTGCACACTTTAGTGACTTTTTGCTGATTAACGAAATTAGGTCAAACATTTGCTACACAAGTAAGGGCAATTTATTGCTATTTAATTAAATGTATTATTAGAGGTAGATGGGTGATGTAGTAAACAATGTCGTCGGTGTTAGTTTTCAACTATCACGAAAGAACATTTAATTCTCAATTTTTCGAGTGATGACGAGATTGTTGTTTTACGTAAACAAACTCTGAAGAATATGGATCTGAATACCACAAGACAAGTTTTCAGACATAAAGAGTGGACCAACATGCTGTACTGATGATACCCATGTTTTATGAGCTTTCAAACTTCCAAGCTAACTCCGCCAACTTGAATGACTTTATACCAATTATTTATCGACTTTAGGTCAAATTTGAACTACAAGTAAATTGTAGGTTGTTTTGAAAGTTTTATGAAAACTCTTCTGGAGGTACCTATTCAGGGGACAATTAATATATCATAAACCACCGAGAGTTTTGACGGCACGTTCAACTTCATGCTAAGATTTTACATCTTGAAAGTTTAGCAAAATTAGGTCAAACTTGAGCTACAAGTAAGCGCAAAAGATCACTCTTGAATTAAATGTTTGTCGATATTTGAATGACTTCCTAGCTAACTCTGCCCATTCGAATGACATTATGTCGATTTATCAAAATTAGGTCAAATTTGAAACTACAAGTTAATTGTAGGTTGGTTTGAAAGTTCTACAAAAAATCTTTTGGGGGCACCCATCGAGGGGTCACAATCAATATGTTAGAAACCACCAAGAGTTTTGACGATAGTTTCAACTTCTTGCTAAGATTTTTCATCCTGATTATTTAACGAAATTAGGTCAAACTTGAGCTACAAGCAAGTAAGCGCGGTAGATTTCTCTTGAATTAAATGTCTTTTCTAGGGTAGATGGGTGCATCTTCTCGTAGTAAACAATGTTGTCAGTGTGAGTTTCCAACTATAGGGAAAGAACATTCTCAATTTTTCGAGTGATATCAAGATTATTCTCTCCTATAAAGGAAGTCCGAAGAATAAGGATCTGCATGCCACAAGCCAAGTTTTCACACATATATAGTGGACCAACATATTGTACTTATGATTTCCCTTGTTTTATGAGTTCTCAAATTTCCTATAGCTTATCGCTCTGCCCACTTGAATGACTTTATATATCGATTAATCAAAATTAGGTCAAATTTTAACTATATACTACAGGTTTTGTAGGTTGCTCTGAAAGTTATACGAAAAAGCTTTTGGAGGTACCCTTCAGGGGGTCAAAATCAATATATGAGAAACAACCGAGAATTTTGACAACTGGTTTGACTCTATGCTAAGATTTTGCATCATGACACTATTTAAGGAAATTGGGTCAAACTTGAGCTACAAAGTAAGCACGATAGATTTCTCTTGAAATATATGAATTTTCAAAGCTAGATGGGTGTATTTTCTTGTAGTAAATAGTGTCATCGGTGTGATTTTCTCACTATCAGGAAAGAACATTCAATTCTCAATTTTTTGAGTGATAACGAGTGAGGTTGTTCTTTTCTATAAAGAAATGTCCGTAGAATATTGGATCCGAATGCCAAAAGCCAAGTTTACCGACATATATAGTGGACCAACATGTTGTACCAACGATTCCCATGTTTTATGAGTTTTCAAAATTCCTAGCAAACTCTGCCCATTTGACCGAATGACTTTATGTCGATGTATCGAAATTACGTCAAATTTGAAACTTCAAGTACATTATAGGTTGCTTTGGATGTTTTACAAAAAACCTTTTGGAGGCACCCATCAACAGGTCACAATTAATATATCATAAAACACCGAGAGTTTTGATGATAGGTTCAACTTCTTGCTAAGATTTTGCATCTTGACAATTTAACGAAATTAGGTCAAACCTTAGCTACAAGTAATTAACCACGATAGATTGCTCTTGAAATTAAATGTATTTTCATAGGTAGATCGGTGCATCTTATTATAGTAAACAATGCCGTCAATCTGAGTTCCAACTGTTAGGAAAGAACATTCAATTCTGCATTTTTCAAGTGAAGACGAGCGAGGTTGTTCTTTTTCGTAAGAAGTCCGTAGAATATTGGATGTGAATGCCATGCCAAGTTTACAGACATATATAGTGGATCAACATGTTGTACCAACGATTCCCATGTTTTATTTATGAGTTTTCAAACTTCCTAGCTAACTCTGCCCATTTGAACGAATGACTATATGTCGATTTATCGACATTAGGTCAAATTTGAAACTACAAGTAAATTGTAGGTTGCTTTGAAAGTTTTAAGAAAAATCTTTTGAAGGTACCCATCAAGGGGTCACAATTAATATATCTAAAAACAATGAGAGTTTTGACGATAGGTTCAACTTCTTGCTAAGATTTTGCATCTTAACAATCTAAAAAAATTAATTAGGTCAAACTTGGGCTACAAGTAAGTGCGATAGATAGCTCTTGAATTAAATGTCATTTCAGAGGTAGATGGGTGCATTTTCTAGTAGTAAGAAGTGTCGTTGGTGTGAGTGTCCAACTACCAGGAAAGAACATTGAATTCTATGTTTTCCGAGTGAAGATGAACGAGGTTAGTCGTTCTTTTCCATCAAGAGAAGACCAAACAATATTGGATGTGGATGCCACAAGCCAAGTTAACAGACATATATATAGTGGATCGACAACATGTTGTACTTGTGATTCCCATGTTTTATGGGTTTTGAAGCTTCCTATACTTAACCCAGCACATTTGTATAACTTTATGTCGATATCTCGGAATAAGGTCAAATTTACGAAAAAGTAAATTGTAGGTTTTGCTTTGATAGATTTACAAAAAAGCTTTTGGACGTAGCCAACGAGGGTTCAAAATTAATATACCAGAAACCAGCGAGAGTTTCGACGATATGTTCAAATTCTTGCTAAGACTTTGCATATTGATAATTTAATGAAATTAGGTCAAACTTGAGCTAGCTACAAGTAAACGCCATAGATTGCTCTTAAATTAAATGTCCTTTTCATATGTATATCATCGGTGCATCTTCTTGTAGTATACAGTGTCATCGGTGTGAGTTTCCAACTATCAAGAAAGAACATTCAATTCTACATTTTCCGAGTGAAGAATACGAGCGAGGTTGTTCTTTTTCCTAAAGAAAAGTCCGAAGAATATTGGATCTAAATGCCATAAGCCAAGTTTACATACATATATATTGGACCAACATGTTGTACCAATGATTCCCATGTTTTATGAGTTTTTAAATTTCCCAGCTAACTCTGCCCATTAGAATAACTTTATGTCGATTTATCGAAATTAGGTCAAATTTGAAACTACAAGTACTAGTAAATTGCACGTGCCCTGCACGTGAGACTCAAATCATAGACATCTAGCATATCCTCACTATATAAAATTATAATAGGTACAACAGAAAAAATATAATAGGTAAAATTTGAACTACTACAAGTAAACTGTGTAGGTTGCTTTGAAAGTTTTACAGAAAAACTCTTAGAGGTACCCATCGGAGGGGGCTCACGCCGGGGGAGGGGGCCAATTAATATACTACCAGAAACCAAAAGAGAGTTCTGATGACAGGTTCATTTTCTTGCTAAGATTTAAGTCTTGACAGTTTAATGAAATTAGGTCAAACTTGAGCTACAACTAAGTGCGATAGATTGCTCTTGAATTTAATGAAATTAGGTCAAACTTGAACTACAAGTAATAAATTGTAGGTTGCTTTGAAAGTTTTATGAAAAAATATTTTGGAGGTACCATCGAGCAGTTAATTAATATATCAGAAACCATAGAGAGTTTTGACGAGTGGTTCGACTTCTAGCTAAGATTTTGCATGATGAAAATTTTGAACACCCACTACAAGAAAAGTTGGCTTTTACAATGGACGATTTTCGTGGTTGAAGGCCCGTTTTTCGTGGCGAAAGAGTCTTGCGCGACGGATGGCCTTCGTGGTAAAAGCCCTATCACAAATGAATTAACCAAGGTTTTTTAGCCCGTGGCGGATCACACCCTTCAGCCATGAAAACTTGTTCCATCGTAGATCTGTTCGCCGACCATGCTTACGACTGACATCATGCAAACTTGTTAATAAAATTGAAGGTACCTGGGTACTAAAACAAGGGAGAAACAGGAAGAGTTCCTTGAGATTCAAGCGTTGTTTGGTTGGGCTCGAATTTTGGGTTTTGATTTTTGGCTTATAAAGCTACGAACGTGTTTTTGGCTTTGTTTTTTTAGCTTTTACTCTGACATAGTGGAATGATTTGTTTTACTTTGTTTTTTGTCTTATAAAGCCAGGTTGGATGATTTTATCTCGGTTTAGCAAAAAATGTTCGAATTTTGAACAACAAGCGATGGGAATCTCTACTTCCCGTAATTCTAGCTCACTGACATGTTGGTCACTTGCATAGTGGGTCCAAAAGTTGGAGTACGTCGGAGTGGGCAGGTAGGTATATATTGAAGAAGGGCTGGGAAACGTGGATGGGGTGATGCACTTGGGAGAACACAAATTTACCACCTATATCCCTCTGGTATTGCAGTGCTCCCTCGGATTCTTGTTTCCGGAGCAGGGATAGAAGAAGAATTTTGCATTCTAGAAAGAGGTGAAGAATATTTGAATGGATGCGTGGGATATTTTAATGGATGGGTGCGATGTTTGGGCTCCGTACCAAATTTTGAGGTCGAAGCTTCTAGCATACGCTACTCCGGCCTGGGGCGTCTTAGACACGCTGGCACCATCTTGGCCCACACGCCTGCGTGAGTTGCTTCCCAACATTTAAACGAGTTTCTAGGCATTTGCTGAAATTTTCAAACAATTTAAGGCTTTCAAGAAGATGACCATCATCCAAAAAAAGGTTACCAAGGTCATGGAAATAGTTTATGATGACGTGTCCGTATTTGGTAGATTGGTGCATCTTTGCAAATCAACCAATATGTTTGCTTCCAAATTTGAAGTTTGTTTTCGAATTTCCAAGTAACAACAATGTGTTTTGTTGTGAAGCAACTAAAAAGATGATGGCTCAAAATGCCACTGCCCCCTTTTTTCATACAATGTATAACGCCCTTTCAAGCTTCCAGGATAAATTTGTGCAATAAAATAATTTTTGTGGCTGGATGTTTGAATGGATGGGAGGGATGTTTGAAGGGGTAGGCGGGATATTTCGGCGCTCTGCCGAAATTTTAAATTTGAAGCTTCTAAGGTACGCTACTCCCACTTGGGATGTTGTCCCCGTCAGATAGATCCACAGGCCTATATGCTTTCTGATACGTTGCTAACGTGTCCATAATTTTTGATGTTCTATGCTTGGTTTTATCTACTTTCCTATGTTTTGTTCCAACTTTGGAGTACTTTTCATACGCTTTCTTGGACTAACCTATTAAAAATATGCCACAATGCCAGCTACCTGTTTTCTGCGGTATTTGGTTCCAGGAAGACAGAAAATGAATATTCTCGGAATTGGACGGGACAAAAGCCAAAGTCAGTTTTTCACCGAGGAGGACACGGAGCCAGAATATGAGACGGAGAGGGGACAGGGGCCGCCACACCACCTGTCCACGTGGCCTAGCCTGGCCCGTGCTAGGGGGTGGTCTAGCCGCCCCAGGCACCCCCTCGGCCTCCCCTACCGACTATAAGATGCCTCCGATACATAAAACCTAAGCACCTGATCAAAATTCCACGAAAGAGTCTGTAGCCACTTTTATCTCTATCCCTAGATCGGGAGGGATCTGAAGCTCTTCCTGGCACCCTGCCGGAGAGGGTAATTCACCCTAGAGGCCTTCTTCATCACCATGCAAGCCTCCGGTGTGATGCGTGAGTAGTTCATCATTGGACTACGGGTCCATGTAGTAGCTAGATGGATGGTTCTTCTCCTTTTTTGCTACCATGTTTGGATCTTGTGAGCTCCGTTCATGAACAAGATCATCTATTTGTAATCATACATGTTGTGTTTGCGGGGATCCGATGGATATTGAGATGCTATGTCAGATTGATTATTGATTCTATCATGTCTTTGTTATTAGCTATCTTGGCCATTGTTAGTAGCTATCTTGCATGCTTTCCATTGTTAGTAGCTATCTTGTCCAAGTAGATGCTAGCAACTCCAAGAGTTAGTATTTATGCTCAATAGTGGGTTCATGCCTCTACTAATCTGGGGAAGTGACAGAAATCTCTGAGGTACTAGATGTGATGTTGCTACTAGGGAGAAAACAACAATCCTTTGTTCATAGAACAATCGTATTGTTTACTTTACATGCAATGCGTAATGCAATCTGTTGCTTGCAACTTAATACTGGAGGGGGTTCGTATGATAACCTGAAGGTGGATTATTAGTCATAGATGTAGTTGGATGGCGGTCTATGTATAATGTTGTAATGCCCAATCAAATCTCAAAGGATTCAAGATGATTAGTATATGCATGTATGCTTTCTCATTGTTTGTCAATTGCCCCGTTATATTTTGTTCACCCAACATGTTATCTATGTTAAGGAGAACCACCACTAGTGAACTATGGACCCCGGTCCTTTCTTTTACCATCAATCTACAACTGTTTACTGTTTTCTGTTTACTTTCTTCCACTCGATACGTTTAATCCTTTGTTTTCAGCAAAATCGATGAGATTGACAACCTCATTGCAAGTTGGGGGCAAAGTTCTATGGTTGTATTGTGTAGGATTCCACGTTGCTGCTAGCACCGGTAGTGCGCCCTACCAAAGCTCAGCTAGCAACACCTTGGAGGTGTTTCCTTGCTCCTACTGGTTCGATAACCTTGGTTACATAACTGAGGGAAACTTACTACTGTGCTCATCATACCTTCCTCTTGGGGTTCCCCAACGAGCTCGATATCAAGCATGAGCCAGCAAGTATTTTTCTGGCGCCGTTGCTGGGGAGTCAAGGACATATTCACAAGGGGAGTCCCTCATAACCAATGTCTTTACTTTGTTGTTTTTGTTTTGCTTAGTTTATTCTTGCTTTGTTTGCTTTTTCTTTATCAAAAACACAGAAAAAATTAGTTCCTACTATAGTGGTTATTTTCATTGATCTATTATTATCTGGCATTATCATGCTTTCTATCAATGGTTGGTTTCTTTGAAACTGAATCTAATTGGCAAGGTGGGTTCACGGAAGAACAAAATACTATTATAAGGAACACCGCTTGTCACAAAAAGGGGAAACTCTTATGGGAACAAATTGATAAATTGAATACCATTGCTAGAAACGTGTGCTCTACTTATAATGTTACTTATTGCGTTGATAAATCTTGTTCCTGTAGGATATATAAACACCTCCCTTTTCAATGTGAGTATAATGATAATGTTACCATATCTTCTTATGTTAAAGGAAATTATGACTTTCATGATGTGGAACAAATTGAAGAATTTATTGCTTGGAAGGGTGCATTTGAACTTGCTAGTTTGCTTAAAAATACTGATGATTCACCTTATAAATATGAGGTTTATGATATACTTAAATTTTGCTTTGATAATTACAAGGAAGAAAATGGCTACATTCTTGAATATATTAATAGATGCTTTCCACAAACGGAAGAGACTAATGCCTTGCAGGAGCTTATGGAAGAAGAAATTGGTAAACCGGGAAGCTCATTAGATGAAAAAGAGGAGGAGAGTGATGAACAAAAGGAGGAAGAATGGATTAGCTACCCATGCCTACCTTCTAATGAGAGTAACTCTTTATCCCTTACACTATTTGATTGTCCCCCATGCTTACCAAAGGAGGATGAATGTTATGCTCATGTTATCTGTGATAATCCTTTATTTGTGCCTAACTTCAAAATACATTGTACTAAAGAGTTTTGCTTAGAAAATGTTTATGACAAAGCTCTAGACGATGGTCCTATATTGAATGATCAGTCATCTTGTTATAGAATTGTTAAAAGTGGGTTTGAAGGTTTTAACCCCACTATTTTTGAGCTAGATAAAAATTATGTGTTTGTAGATCATGAAAAGCATACTTTATGTGATAGTTATATTGTTGAGTTTATTCATGAGGCTACTGAAAATTATTATGAGAGAGGAAAATATGGTTGTAAAAGTTTTCATGGTACTGAAACACCTCTCTATTTGCTGAAAGTTTTGAAGTTACTCTCGTTTTATCTTCCTATGCCTATCACTTTGTTCTTTGTAAATTTATTTGCATATAAGATTCCTATGCATAGTAAGTGGGTTAGACTTAAATGTGTTTTGCATTTGCTTCTTGATGCTCTCTTTTACTTCAATTCATATTTCTTATGTGAGCATCATCAAAATTATCATGCCTAACTTAAAGGCGTTAAAGAAAAGTACTTATTGGGAGATAACCCAAAAGTTTTAGATGAGTCCTGGAAGTTATAACTTCTGTAATATACGCTCCTTTTCCTTTTTATTTGCTTTTTGTGCCAAGAGTAACCTCTAATGAGAGAGAAGTAATGCTTGGGAAAGTTGTTGTCCCGAAACAGATTTCTGTTCTTCACCATAAATATTCGTGTAAAATCTCTGTACGTATTTTTGAGGAGTGAATTTTTGTGCTTCTGCCCCAGGGTGTTATCTAACTTTCCTTAGTTCAACACATTTCGATTTGAGCAAGAGAAGGTGCTCGAAAAAATTCGTTTTTACCTGCTAGTCTGTTTGACAGATTTCTACCATTATTTGCATTTGCTTCTTGTTGGTTCCTTTTTGAGTTCTTTCGGGGAATTGAGCCTTTTGAGGGAAGTACTACAGTAGCTTCTGTTTTAATGGAAATTTTATTGGTGTAGAAACTGAACTCAAAGACTTATTATCTTGAGTGCACTAATGTTGCTAATAAAGATTGTGTGAAGTTTGGTATCAAGGAAAAATTTTAGGTGTATGGAAGGAATGAGTAATGAGATGAAGAATGGACTAAATCTCAAGCTTGGGGATGTCATGCGTGTCACCCCAAGAAATATCCTAGAAGTACAAGCGTCAAAGCTTGGGGATGCCCAAGGCATCCCCTTCATCATCAATAAAAATCCCAGGTTTCTTCCAAACACTTCATTTTTATTGTTCCATGCACAGTTCTCTTGTTCTTGGAGCGTCTTCTTTTTCGTTTTCATTTTGGTTTTGGTTTTCTTGGTCTTCTTAGTTTGCTGAATAAATTGTTTGGACCCCCTCTTTCATACATTAGTTTTCAAATAGTTTGGTTGGATTTGAAAAGAGTAGGAAAGTTCATGCTTAAGTGGTAAAGAGAGGTTGTTTTTGACTGTGGCCTATGCTTCGTCATGCCATGCTTGATATTGTTTTGGCTTTATGCTTAGTGATTATTGCTGTAGCATGACTTGTTATAAACAGTTGAGATTGCTTAATGTGCCTTGGAAGGATCATGCGTTGTTTTAGCATATTAAAGCATAGTATTGTGGTATTCTCCTTTAATGCTTTATTTGGGTTGACTTGGCGCATGCTCACACCATGTTATGACTATCCAAAGTCACCATAGCCTTGATGATCCTTTAGTTTTCAACTTGTAATATCGCTTTATGCTTTAATCAATGATGTTTTGTCGCTCTGCATGATTATGGCCATTATTGCTCTCTTAGTTTGTCGCTCCCAGTCTTTTGCTAGCCTCCGTAACCAAGTGTGAGTTCCACTCATGCATCCAACTCCTTAAACCAAGTAATTCCAAAGAGTCCACCATACCTACCTATTAGCAATTGCTATTCCAAGTATATTCATGTTTTTATCTACCTTCTGAATTAAACTTGTTATTTAAAAATTAGTGATTAAAGCTCTCACGAACTTGATGGCACACTTTACTTTTCTTGCATTCAATAAACTTGAACCATTGTGTCCATATTTGTTGCGTATATGCTTGCGCTTTATAAGTTGAAACTAGCAGAACCATGTATCATGGGGAATGCTTTCAACATTGCACTTGTACTTTGTACCCCGTTGATATCATGTTCTTTTGCTTATGGATCCCAGCGGTGTGAAATAAATGTGGAACTTGTAAGATCATGGAGTTTGTATGTGTGTTAGAGAAACGCCTGGGCCGCTAGCCTAAGCCATGCTTAATCATGGTGGAAACTTGCAGAATCACCATAATGAACACTCTATGAAGCATCCTCAATAAAAACCTTTGCAAATAGCAAATAAAAAGATCGATGAGATGCTCATTGTCTGCTTGACTTGTCATTTTGATTATGGGATAGCTCCTGTATCATGTGCAAGGGGTACCCTGTTGGCGGTTATTTATGATACACATGTACTTACAATGACAAGAGCTTACTTGTGACTAATGTTGAGTAGCATGAGGTTCGGTCTTCGTAAGTAAGGGGCATGAGATTTCGGCTTATAACTTGTCAAGCATATCCTCTTAGTTGTGTCACTTTAACCTTAATCACCTTAAAGATGCTTATTATAGGGGCAATGAGAGATGAAAGCTAACAAGTACCATAATTTTTGGAAGCTCTTTACAAAACTTGAATCTCTACTTCCTTCTATGAAGGTCTTTCTTTTACTTTTATGTTGAGTCCCCACCTTCTATCTTTATGTACCTACTTTGAGAGCATAGTGGCCATTCTTAGTTCTATGTGCATTGTCCCAAGACTTGTTGATTGATGCATAACTTGATATTGCTTGTTCTTAAACTACTTGTATCTAGTCACTCTTATGAACTTTGAAGGTGTCCTATGCACTCTATGAGGGACAAGCTAAATGCCACTATGCTATGTTTTCTTTATGTGAAACAAACAAACGTCTTGCAAAGAATTGTTATTCATGAATCTTTTGTTTGTGCCTTTTCATGTTACAACATAGTTGTTATGTCTTATTGTTAGAACTTTATATTTCATGCTATGTTGAAGTACTATGATCCCATCTTTCAATGTTTTACAAATACTTTGATCAAGTTTATGATGGTGCATGTCACCTCAAAAATTATTCTTTCTTTTTATCACTTACCTACTCGAGGACGAGCAGGGGTTAAGCTTGGGGATGTTGATACGTTGCTAACATATCCATAATTTTTTATGTTCCATGCTTGGTTTTATCTACTTTCTTACGTTTTGTTCCAACTTTGGAGTACTTTTCATACACTTTCTTGGACTAACCTATTAACAACATGCCACAGTGCCAGCTGCATGTTTTCTGCTGTTTTTGGTTCCAGGAAGTCAGAAAATGAATATTCTCGGAATTGGACGGGACAAAATCCAAAGTCAGTTTTTCACCGAGGACACAGAGCCAGAATACAAGACGGAGAGGGGCCAGGGGGCCGCCACACCACCTGGCTGCGTGGCCTAGCCTGGCCCACCCCAGGGGGTGGTATGGCTGCCCAAGCACCCCCTCGGCCTCCCCTTCCGACTATTAGATGCCTCTGATATAGAAACCCTAAGCACCTGATCAAAATTCCACGAAAGAGTCTGTAGTCGCCGTCATCTCCATCCCTAGATCGAGAGGGATCTGAAGCTCTTCTCGGCACCCTGCCGGAGAGGGGAATTCACCCTGGAGGCCTTCTTCATCACCATGCAAGCCTCCGGTGTGATGCATGAGTAGTTCATCCTTGGACTACGGATCCATGTAGTAGCTAGATGGCTGGTTCTCCTCCTTTGTGCTATCATGTTTAGATCTTGTGAGCTCCGTTCATGATCAAGATCATCTATTTGTAATCATACATGTTGTGTTTGCGGGGATCCGATGGATATTGAGATGCTATTTCAGATTGATTATTGATTCTATCATGTCTTTGTTATTTGTGATCTTGCATGCTTTCCGTTGTTAGTAGTTATCTTGGCCAAGTAGATGATAGCAACTCCAAGAGTTAGTATTTATGCTCGATAGTGGGTTCATGCCTCTAGTAATCTGGGGAAGTGACTGTTGGGTCTGCAGCATAGAAAACAAAAATTTTCCTACGGTGTGAACTACACGCCAAGATCTATCTACTAGGTACAAAGCAAACGGGTGGACATACATCCATAGAGAACTTACCCTCGAAGACAACGAGCTTTGTTAACGAGTAGGAACTCGTGGTTAATGTAGTCGTACACTTGCCGATCTCAAGATCGTGAGGAAGTCCGAGCGCCGCAACTCAGCAGCGCATCCGCACTCGCACACACGTTCAAGCCACCAGACAACCTCCACCCCCTCGCTCCAGCGATCCAGCGGAAGCAGCAACTCCTTCCAGACGAAATGCCACCGGGAACATGTATCTCGCTAATCCGAGACCATGGGGGAATAATTCTAGAGGGGGAGAGAGATCCTTCACAAGGAGGTGTGAGGATGAAGGAGGGAATGGGTGGCCTTTTATAGGAGGAGGGGGGTGCCCCCTCTCTCCATGGCCGGCGCATGGGGGGGTGACCCCTCACCTCCCCCATTCATGTGGTGGTAACTCCTCCACATTAAAATGCCTCTTCACATTCCCTTTTAAAGTCTCCACTTTAAATGCATTAAGTTTCTCCAAATTTAATGCTCTCTCATTTAATAAAACTCATTTATTAAATTTTAATTACTTTAATTAACAAACATTCACATATAGCCCCTTGCAATATTTCAATATCACATGCAGAACCACCTTCTGCAATTTCACCCGAAACAATTTCCGGTTTCTATTGAAACAATTCCCGCACTTTGCAATTCTTTCGTCTGAAACATATGTGCTCCAAAATGGTGTCCGGTAACTCTTAAGTATGCCACCCTATGGTTCGCGAATAATGCAAACATGATCGAGACCCTTCTCCGATCAATAATCAGCAGCGGGACCTGGAGATCCGTACTGAGTCCTACACATTCAACGATGACTCCTGTGATCGTGAGAACCTTTAACGCTTGTAACTAAATCCCTTTGTCTCTCGATATATTACATGTCCGAGATTCGATCATCGGTATCTCCATACCTAGTTTGATCCCGTTACCGACATGCACTCTTTTCTCGTTCCCGTGATATAACATTCTAGTGATCACATCACTTGCTTGCAAGCTATGCTCATGTGATATCATCGAGAGGGCTCAGAGTATATCTATCCGTCATCTGGATTGACAAATTCCACTCTTGATCCATGAGCCTCAACATAACACCTTCGTAGCACTGAACCCATCTTTATAGTCACCCTGTTACGGTGTGACGTTTGATGTTATCAAGATACTCTTCCGGTGTTAGCAATTAACATGATCTCATGGTCTAAGGATAAAGATTACTTCGTATGATGTTATAGAAATATAAACACAATGACTTGATCGTAATGCTATACTTCGGATGAATGTTCATCACATCATTCCACCAATGGTGTGACCTTGTTATTAACAACATCCAATGTCCATGATCAGGAACCCTTTTTGTTTATTAAACACACATGTATTGATGTTTCTGAATCAATACATTTCTAGCATGTAAAATAAACATCTATCATGTATAAGGAATATATAATAACAACTTTATTATTGCCTCTCAGGGCATATTTCCTTCAGTCTCCCACTTGCACTAGAGACAATGATCTAGTTCACATAGTGATAAATCTAACACCCTTAGAGTTCTGGTGTTGATCATGTTTTGCCCTAGGGAGTACTTTAGTCAACGGATCTGCTACATTCAGGTCCGTGTGCACTTTACAAATCTTTATATCTCCATCCTTGACATGCTCGCGGATGGAGTGAAACTGGCGCTTAATATGCTTGGAATTCTTGTGAGACCTTGGTTCCTTTGAGTTGGCTATGGCTCCATTGTTGTCACAATAGATCACCATCGGGTTCAACGCACTGGAAACCACACCCAGTTCCGTAATGAACTCCTTCATCCAAACCACTTCCTGCGCTGCTTCTGAAGCAGCAACATATTCCGCCTCCGTTGTTGATCTAGCTACCACAGGTTGTTTGGAGCTCCTCCAACTAACTGCTGCTCCGTTCAAGAGAAATACGTATCCGGATTGAGACTTAGAGTCATCCGGATCAGTGTCAAAACTAGCATCGACATAACACTTAGTGACTAGCTCTTCTTCACCTCCGTATATAAGAAACACATCCTTAGTTCTTCTCAAGTACTTGAGGATGTTTTTTACCGCTATCCAGTGTTCCGAACCTAGATCCGATTGGTACCTACTAGTCAAACTAATAACATGTGCCACATCCGGTCTTGTACATAGCATGGCATACATTATAGAGCCTATGGCTGAGGCATAGGGGATCTTATCCATTATCTCTCTTTCTTCCGCCGTAGCCGGACTTTGAGTCTTACTCAATGTCTTGCCTTGCAACATAGGTAAGAACCCCTTCTTACTTCCGTCCATATTAAACTTCTTTAATATCTTATCAAGGTATGTACTCTGCAATAGCCCAATTAGGCGTGATCTATCTCTATAGATTTTAATGCCTAATATATATGAAGCTTCACCAAGGTCCTTCATCGAAAATTTGCTGTTTAGATAACTTTTAACACTGTTTAAAAGATCTAAATCATTTCCAATCAATAATATGTCATCCACATATAATATCAGAAATGCCACATTGCTCCCACTTACTTTCTTGTAAATACAAGCCTCTCCATAAGTTTGGACAAATCCAAACTCTTTGATCACCTCATCAAAGCGGAGATTCCAACTTCGTGATGCTTGCTTCAGTCCATAGATGGATCGCTGTGGTTTGCACACCTTATTAGCATCCTTAGGATCGACAAAACCCTTAGGTTGTATCATATACATCTCTTCTTCAATCTTACCATTGAGGAACGCAGTTTTGACATCCATCTGCCATATTTCATAATCGAAATATGCAGCAATTGCTAACATAATCCTAACCGACTTAAGCATCGCTACGGGAGAGAATGTCTCATCGTAGTCAACTCCTTGAATTTGTCGAAACCCCTTTGTGACAAGTCGAGCCTTATAGATGGTCACATTACCTTCAGCATCAGTTTTCCTTTTGAAAATCCATTTATTCTCAACGGTCTCTCGGTCGTGAGGTAAGTCCACCAAGTTCCAAACTTGGTTCTCGTACTTGGATTCCATCTCGGATTTCATGGCTTCTAGCCATTTGTTGGAATCCGGGCTCATCATCGCTTCTTCATACGTCACAGGTTCATCCATTTCATCAACCATGAAATTCACAACAAGATTGCCGTACAGTTCAGGAGCTACACGTGTCCTGCTTGACCTGCGAGGTTCGGTAGTGTCCTCTTTCGGAGTTTCATGATCAATATCATTAGCTGTCTCTTCATTAGGTGAAGTCAACTCCGAAACAACTTCCGGTGCTGCGCCACTCTCCATTCCATGAAGAGAAGGTTCAATAACCTCTTCGAGTTCTACCTTCCGACTACTCACACCTTTCGCGAGAAACTCCTTCTCAAGAAAGGATCCATTCTTGGCAAGAAAGACCTTGCCCTCGGATCTGTGATAGAAGGTATACCCAATCGTTTCCTTAGGGTATCCTATGAAGACGCATTTTTCCGCTTTGGGTTCGAGTTTATCCGGTTGAAGTTTCTTCACATAAACATCGTATCCCCAAACCTTAAGAAATGACAGCTTAGGTTTGTTTCCAAACCATAATTCATATGGTGCCGTTTCAACGGATTTAGATGGTGCCCGATTTAAAGTGAATGCAGCTGTTTCCAGTGCATAACCCCAAAATGACAGTGGCAAGTCAGTCAGAGACATCATATATCGAACCATATCCAATAAGGTATGATTACGACGCTCTGACACACCATTACGTTGTGGTGTTCCGGCAGGCATGAGTTGTGAAACTATTCCACACTCTTTCATGTGTGTGCTAAACTCGTAACTTAGATACTCTCCTCCACGGTCAGACTGTAGAAATTTGATCTTTCTATTATGATGATTTTCCACTTCATTCTGAAATTCTTTGAACTTTTCAAAAGTTTCAGACTTGTGTTTCATCAAATAGATATACCCATATCTACTCAAATCATTCGTGAAAGTAACAAAATAACGATATCCACCTTGCGCCGACACACTCATTGGTCCACACACATCAGTATGTATGATTTCCAATAGATCTGTCGCCCGTTCCATTGAGCCGGAAAATGGCGTTCTAGTCATCTTGCCCATAAGGCATGGCTCACATGTATCAAATGATTCAAAATCAAGTGATTCCAAAAATCCATCAGAATGGAGTTTCTTCATGCGTTTAACGCCAATATGACCTAGATGGCAGTGCCACATATATGTAGATATATCATTATCAAGTTTAATTCTTTTAGCATCAACATTATGAATATGCGTAATACCGCTATCAAGATCCAACAGAAATAAACCATTCAACATAGGTGCATGACCATAAAAGATATTATTCATATAAATCGAACAACCATTGTTTTCAGACTTAAATGAATAACCACTTTGCATCAAACACGATCCAGATACAATGTTCATGCTCAGTGCAGGCACCAAATAACAATTATTTAGGTTTATAACTAATCTCGATGGCATATGGAGAGGCAGCGTTCCGACGGCGATCACATCAACTCTTGATCCATTGCCGACCCGCATCGTGACCTTATCCCTTGCTAGTTGTCGCTTGTTCTGCAGCCCCTGAACCGAGTTACATATATTAGCAAACGATCCGGTATCAAATACCTAGGTGCTACTGCGAGTACTAGTCAAGTACACATCAATAACATGTATATCACATATACCTTTGTTTGCCTTGCTGGACTTCTTGTCCACCAAATACTTGGGGCAGTTGCGCTTCCAATGGCCAGTCCCCTTGCAATAGTAGCACTCGGTGTCAGACTTAGGGCCAGCTCGGGGTTTCTTTTCAGGCGTGGCAATAGACTTGCCACCCTTCTTTCCCTTGTGCTTGCCTTTCTTGTCCTTCTTGAAACCGGTGGTCCTATTGATCATCAACACTTGATGTTCTTTCCTAATCTCCACTTCTGCAGTCTTAAGCATTGACAGAAGCTCGGGAAGAGACTTCTTCATGCCCTGCATATTATAGTTCATCACGAAGCTCTTGTAGCTAGGTGGCAGAGATTGGAGAACACGATGTATGCCTAAGTCAATGGGAATCGTTATTCCCAAGGACACAAGCTTATCGGCGTGCCCAGATATTTTGAGTACGTGCTCACTAACGGAGCTGTTTTCCTCCATCATGCAGCTAAAGAACTTTTCTGTAGCATTATAACTCTCTACGGCCACATGGGTATCGAAAATCATTTTCAATTCTCCCATGGTATCATTTTCAAAGTTCTGGCTCTAGCCCATACAGTATGCCGCAATGAACTAAGTTGTGGTCCTCCTGACGAGTTATATAGACGTTCTTTTCCTCGTCAGGGGCATCAGGAGATGGTGGGGGGCCTAGCGGCGCATCTACCACATATTGCTTTTGTGCAGCAGTGAGGAGAATCCTCAAATTCATAGCCCAGTTTGTTAAATTGCTACCATTCGCAGCAAGTTTCTCTTTCTCCATGAACACATTGAAATTAAAAGCAGGTGGTGCCATCTACAACAGAATTTGTAAAGTATATTTAGACTAAGTTTATGATAGATTGAGTTCAACTAATCCAAATTACTAATGAACTCCCACTCAAAAACGACATCCCTCGTGTCCTTTTGGTGATTACATGAACCAAATCCACTACACCAAGTCCGATCATCACGTGAGTCGGTGTAGCTTCAAAGGCGAGCATCTATATGGGCATCATATCAACTATATGACTCATGCTTAACCTTTCGGTCCGTGTTCCGAGGCCATGTCTGTACATCCTAGGCTCGTCAAGTAAGAACCTTAGTATTTGCGTGTGTAAAACTGTCTTACACCCGTTGTATGAAAGTGTAGAGTTGAAAACACCCGATCATCACGTGATGCCTCAAAACACGATCCACAAAACGGTGCATACTTAAGGAAGAACACATTTTATCTTGATATCTAAATGAGGGATCATCTTATAATGCTACCAAACGCGCCAAACTAGCAGTATAAGATGCTAACATCTAATGTGTGAAGTGAGATGATATGGTCCATGCATTTGATCTCTATCACTTGCATCATGGTATGATCTCTATCATTCCTTTGTGTGTAAGGCCAAGGTCTATGGAACTTACACGTTAAGTGAGTTGTAAGAGTATCTATCATACATCTACTTACAACAATACCATATCAAAACACTAGCCCAGCAACGATCTAAACTAGACGCCTCTAATTTATCAATTGCAAGTTTTACGTGGCTTAGGGCTTTCGGAGATAGAACCTGTCTAACCTACGAACATGAACCACAACGAGCATAACCAAGTTATTAGCAACTCGTTGTAAATCAGATATTGACTATAGTAGGAGAGACAGACACTCGCCAGCCACTTATGCAAAACAAGTTGCATGTCAGTCGTGGAACCGGTCTCATGTACGATGACATGTAAGGTTGGTCCGGGCCGCTTCATCCCACTATGCCACCAATATCAAAAATACATAGAAGATGCAATAACATGATCATAATCGCCCACATATCAACCATATGTGTACTACCCGTGCTAAGCACCTACGCATAGATCAGGCTCTGATACCACTGTTGGGTCCGCAGCATAGAAAACAAAAATTTTCCTACGGTGTGAACTACACGCCAAGATCTATCTACTAGGTACAAAGCAAACGGGTGGACATACATCCATAGAGAACTTACCCTCGAAGACAACGAGCTTTGTTAACGAGTAGGAACTCGTGGTTGATGTAGTCGTACACTTGCCGATCTCAAGATCGTGAGGAAGTCCGAGCGCCGCAACTCAGCAGCGCATCCGCACTCGCACACACGTTCAAGCCACCGGACAACCTCCACCTCCTCGCTCCAGCGATCCAGCGGAAGCAGCAACTCCTTCCAGACGAAATACCACCGGGAACATGTATCTCGCTAATCTGAGACCATGGGGGAATAATTCTAGAGGGGGAGAGAGATCCTTCACAAGGAGGTGTGAGGATGAAGGAGGGAATGGGTGGCCTTTTATAGGAGGAGGGGGGGTGCCCCCTCTCTCCATGGTCGGCGCATGGGGGGGTGACCCCTCATCTCCCCCATTCATGTGGTGGTAACTCCTCCACATTAAAATGCCTCTTCACATTCCCTTTTAAAGTCTCCACTTTAAATGCATTAAGTTTCTCCAAATTTAATGCTCTCATTTAATAAAACTCTTTTATTAAATTTATTCAGAATTTTGTGAATTACTTTAATTAACAAACATTCACATATAGCCCCTTGCAATATTTCAATACCGCATGCAGAACCACCTTCTGCAATTTCACCCGAAACAATTTCCGGTTTCTATTGAAACAATTCCTGCGCTTTGCAATTCTTTCTTCTGAAACATATGTGCTCCAAAATGGTGTCCGGTAACTCTTAAGTGTGCCACCCTACGGTTTGCGAATAATGCAGACATGATCGAGACCCTTCTCCGATCAATAATCAGTAGCGGGACCTCGAGATCCGTACTGACTCCTACACATTCAACGATGACTCCTGTGATCGTGAGAACCTTTAACACTTGTAACTAAATCCCTTTGTCTCTCGATATATTACATGTCCGAGATTCGATCATCGGTATCTCCATACCTAGTTTGATCCTGTTACCGACATGCACTCTTTTCTCGTTCCCGTGATATAACATTCTAGTGATCACATCACTTGCTTGCAAGCTATCCTAATGTGATATCACCGAGAGGGCCCAGAGTATATCTATCCATCATCTGGATTGAAAAATTCCACTCTTGATCCATGAGCCTCAACATAACACCTTCGTAGCACTGAACTCATCTTTATAGTCACCCCATTACGGTGTGACGTTTGATGTTATCAAGATACTCTTCCGTGTTAGCAATTAACATGATTTCATGGTCTAAGGATAAAGATTACTTCGTATGGTTCTATAGCAATATAAACACAATGACTTGATCGTAATGCTATACTTCGGATGAATGTTCATCACATCATTCCACCAATGGTGTGACCTTGTTATTAACAACATCCAATGTCCATGATCAGGAAACCTTGATCATCCTGTTAATCAACAAGCTAGTCTATAAGAGAGGCATGACTAGGAACCCTTTTTGTTTATTAAACACACATGTATTGATGTTTCCGAATCAATACATTTCTAGCATGTAAAATAAACATCTATCATGTATAAGGAATATATAATAACAACTTTATTATTGCCTATCAGGGCATATTTCCTTCAGTGACATCAATCTCTAAGGTACTAGATGTGTTGTTGCTACTAGGGAGAAAAAAACAATCCTTTGTTCATAGAACAATCGTATTGTTTACTTTATACGCAATGCGTAATGCAATTATTTGTTGCTTGCAACTTAATACTGAGGGGGTTCGGATGATAACCTGAAGGTGGATTATTAGTCATAGATGCAGTTGGATGGTGGTCTATGTATAATGTTGTAATGCCCAATCAAATCTCAATGGAGTCAATATGATTAGTATATGCATGTATGCTTTCTCGATGTTTGTCAATTGCCCTGCTATAATTGGTTCACCCAACATGTTATCTATCTGAAGGAGAACCACCACTAGTGAACTATGGACCCCGGTCCTTCCTTTTACCATCAATCTACAATTGTTTACTGTTTTCTGTTTACTTTCTGCAAGCTTTTACTTTCTTCCACTCGATACGTTTAATCCTTTGTTTTCAGCAAAACCGGTGAGATTGACAACCTCATCGCAAGTTGGGGGAAAGTTCTATGGTTGTGTTGTGTAGGATTCCACGTTGCTGCTAGCACCGGTAGTGCTCCCTACCAAAGCTCAGCTAGCAACACCTTGGAGGTGTTTCCTTGCTCCTACTGGTTCGTTAACCTTGGTTTCATAACTGAGGGAAACTTACTACTATGCTCATCATACCTTCCTCTTGGGGTTCCCCAACAAGCTTGATATCAACCACGAGCCAACACTTTCCAGAATTTAATGAGTTTATAGAGATCTACCGAAATTAATGAACATTAATTCAAGGCTTTCAAACAAGAGTAGCAAGGTCACAGCCATAGTTTCTGTACCTTTTTCATCTTTTGCACTACTCCATACATTGAAGTATCTTTGCCAACCAAGCTTACAAACCTGGACATATTTGGTAGATCGGTGCATCTTAGTATTTCTTGCAATTGATTACAAAGGAGATTCCAGATTTGATGGATAATGCCCTACTTTCATGAGTTTCCAAGCTTCCTAGCTAAAGATGCTGAAATTAAATAACGTTTTGACATAAAGACATTCGTTCACAAAGTGCAATGCTATGTGCATTAGTTTCCATGGTAAAACATAAACTTGTATTTTGACAAGTTTTGGATCAATTTTGATCCATGGTGACTGGCAGGTGGGCCCCGTATATGGTGGTGCCGAAAGCAGGGTAGGTCAGAATTTCCAAAGTTATCCCTCTGCACCCCAACATGCTATGTATTAACTTCCACCCTTCGCCGCCTAGGCCTCACCCCCTTCCCCACAAAACAGACGTGCTTACGGCCGCTCCTCATCACCAACATGCATGAAGAAGCTTTCCCTACCTATCGGTCTTCTTGAGACGCACCGGTGGGCACGCCGATCCTATGGTAGTTGTCAACACCCGGATTTTTATTCCCAGATGCCAGTTATGCCATACATCGCAATCCCATGATTACCATTTTTGCGAGATATAACAGATTGGATATCATAGTACATCATCCATTACAAACCATAATAAGATCTTACACAAATAAAGGATCTCATGATCTAGTCTTAATACAAACAAGCAGCGAAATAATAAGCATAGTAGTGGGCTCCATCTCCAGGGTCACAGGCAATGCTGACGATGGGAGATGATCCTAGTTGTCATAGCCGTCCTTCTATCCATCTTCTTGATAGTCCTCCTCATAGTCTGGCCACGGGAATAGCCAGGGACAAAGCCATGAGTACTATTTAAGTACTCACAAACTATCACTAACAAGTAAGGTAGTTCTAGCAGGAACCTTAAGCTCTAGGTTTATTTGCAAAAAGCCAGGTTTATCTAAACCGAGTTTAGAAGTAAACAAAACTAATTTAACGTTCTAAAATCACCTAAGTGGGAACTTAGTTTTCATGTTCACAACCCTGTTGTGGTCAAGTCCAAGTCACAATTCATTTCACAAGTCATTTTGAAAACATCTAGCGAGGGAACAGTATGGCCACTCCAACTGTCCATAACCGTGGACACGGCTATTCGAATAGTTTGACACTCTACAAAGGTGGTACACTTTTAGCACAAAATTCGATACATTCGTTAGAGATAACCCTGAATCATCATACTTAGTATGCGGATAATCAATCATAACCTTTCAATTACACACCCTTGTATAGGCACCTCCCCTATGAGCTTGGCCTCCCAGCCATGGCCATCTGCATTTCTGGGCACTGCATAGGTGGACATCATCAAGAGGTATCCTCAGCTCAAACCTCTCCCAGGAGGGAACCCATACTAATGCATATAAACTTCCAGCTAAGCCCTACCCAATTCAGGTATTGTGGTTATACAGTAAAATTGGAATGGTATCACATCCGAACCCAAACATCAGTTTTTATAAAGGGCTAAGGCTCATGCCTCAACATTTTAATCAGCAAACCATTGTGTTTCTCAACACATGTCAACACATGTCAAAACATCTCAATAGCATGAAGCATCATTCCAAGGTTTTCATAATCATTTTCACCAAGTATTCCCATCTAAAGTGATCAAGTTTTTATGCTTAGCACTAGCCACTAAGTTAAGAGTGTTCACTAATGAGGGGTGCTAATCTTCAATCGCATGCCATAGAGTGACATCTAAGTATCACTAGATAGGCCTAGTTTTATAATCTTTATGCTATCTATCCTAAAGGTAAAGAACTTTGGTAAAGTAAAGGAATAAAGCTTGCGAGTAAAACTTGGGATTGGTAGAAATCAAAGGTATATAACCGAAGCAGGCCTAGTGCATCTTGCTTAGGTTATCCTGCAATTAGTGATGGCTTGCATGGTTAACTTGTATAATGCTAGCTTCCCTTGGTTGCTGTAGTGATTGAAGTTTTCTTCATCTTCTTCGGGGTAGAACTCCTCCTCCTCGTATCCTTGGTTGGTACTATCGTCTATAAATGAATACTGGGTACACAATCACCAAATAATACTTAATTACTTCTATTTAGCACACTAAGGCTCACACTTGATGATCTAGCATCATCACAAGCATCACATGGAATAAAGAACTAGTTTTATTCATTTTATTTTAGAAAAGTAATTTCTACTCATTGAAATTAATTAAGATTTAATATTATCCAATTAAAATATGGGATCATGTTAACATATGTCATCACCACATATTCTAAAACATGGGAATGTGATTTAAAGTGTTGGTCACATTTTATAAAGTTTAAGTTTATCATTTAATATATTTAAAGTGACTAGAAATGCCCTAATATCATTATTTGGTACTAGTCCAATGTTGCTGCATGTAAACCTAGATATTTTTACATATTCAGATAGATATGGTCAAATGTGATTTTTGAGAGTTGGAATCAACTCAAAAGCTATTATGGTTGACTTTTGAAAAATGTTTGAAGTTGCAAAATTCTCTGTCCTGATATTTTTTCTAGAGATGATCTATAACTCCAATTGATTTAAATCAAACGGTCTTGGATAGATATTTTAATTAACTTTCTAACAAAATTTGGATCATGCAATTTGGTTCAATGAAACTCTCTCAATTGTTTTTTGAATCTGTGGACAAAAACTAGTTTAAACTAAAATAGAAAAAACAATATTTGAATTTCCAGGCCAGTGCGGGAAGTTAAATGGCCTAGCCTTGTTACACTATGCGGCGTAGAGGGCTGCTGACAGTGCGGACCCACTGGTCAGCGGGACTGACTATGCGAAGTGGTATGGGCGAATCTGAGCTGTGCGATCTTATTCTAATCCAACGACCGTGGCTCATCATCGATGACGAACTACTCCGGCGAGGAATTTACCCTATCGTGGCGGTGAGGGTCTCACGGGCTCACATGGGCTCCAGCTAGGGTCGGCGACGTGGGTAATCGACGTGGTAGACGACGGCGAGGCCAGGCGCGGTCACAGTAGGGCTTGGGGTGGTCGGAATCGCTGGCGCCCTTCTCCTCCAGCAGCGGCAGACTCTGGTGAAATTCCAGCACGGTGGTGCTTGCCTTGCTCCGGGGAGAGGTGGGGAAGGTCAGTGAGAGGTGGGGAGTGGATTGGTGTGAAGAATGGAGGCGGGGGTGGCCTCCTTTTATAGCGCGGCGAGGGGACCGAGCGGTGCGGCGGTGAGCTCGACGGTGGCATCGCTACAGGTAGCTAATGGCATGGGCGAGGGCGTAGGACAGTGTGGTTCTCCTTGGCGGTCCTTATGCGCATAATGGCATGGCGTGGGGCGATGCAGTTCAGTCGGGAGCATGCGGTGTTCTGAGCGGAGGCAGAAGTGTTTGCGGCGGCGTGCGGCAACTGCGGGTGGCGCGGCGGTGAACAGGGGTGTCTGCCTGGTTGGCGTGACCATGGCAAGGCTGTGCGTGCGCGGTGAGGGCGAGGCGTGAGCTGGGCGAGCTGGTCGGGCACAGCGCTCTGGTGCGCACTGGACATGGCGTAGAGGCACGGTGCACGGTGCGACTAGGGTGGTCTAGGGCTTGGCTTTGACCGTGGGGTGGTCAGGGGTGGTGGTAGAGTGCGACGTAGCTCCTGGACATCTTGGATGGGCGCAGGACGGTCTGTTGCGAGCTGGCCGTGGTCGGCCGACGATGACCACAAACGGGCGGCGCTACACTGTGCTAGCTGTTAAGGGGGGTGGTGGTCTGGGGCTTGGTTAGATGCTAGGGAGACAGGGGAGTGGAAAGGGGACCAAATGGTCGATCATTACTGTGCACAACAGTGAAGTTAGGCAGAGTGTTAATCTGTGTCAGCATGGTGTTTGTGTTAATGGCCGCATGAACTTGTTTTGGAATTTTTGATTCAAAATTTTTGAGTGATCTTAAGTCAAGCTTGAGAGTCTATGTTTGCTTGGAAAGGTCAAGGTGAATTGGTTTGATGGGTTTTTGAAAAAGTGTGATCTTAACACATACACTTGATTCAATTTTTAAATGTCCTTTAAAATGATTTGCTAGATGTTTTTGTAAGTTTGTAAAGTGGGCCTTGATACACTTTTACTTGGTCTAGCAAGGGGTGAAAAGAGTTGGAAATGTTTCTGTTAGAAATCTTCTTCTAGGAACACACAAAGTGGCCTACTGGTCGATTTTGGTCAAAACGACATTTGCTTTATTTATTCATTTTTGATTTCTTTTTCTTTTGCTTTTGTTTGTAAATGGTCTAGATGATGTAGCATTCATCTTTAAACCATTTCACATCATTTAGAAAAATCAAGCATGGCATATACACTCCATTCTACACTAATGCAAACACACATGCATTCATATTCATTTTATTTAATAAAGTTTTTGTTAACCCTAAATTGGGGTGATTATAACTTGATTATAAGTTTTGGGGTGTTACAGTAGTCCTTCTATCTCTAGCTCGATCTGGTTCGTATTTTTGTTGCCCTTTCAAATACTCCCACGTAGTTTAATTTGTCCTCAATCTGCATGGTCATAGTTTATTCTGCGCTGGATCTGTGTTCCTAAATACCTTCGATGATTTTTGTTGTCAATATGATTGCTGAAACACATAGGCAAATATAGTTTTTGTACTTCATCTATATATTTTCGTGCTTTTCTTTTAATAATAACCAACCCTGTATGTCATAATTAAACAAATGGGCAGATTTTGGATAGAGATTGCTCCATTAGGCAGCTCTAAACGTATCCTCGATGTTCTACGATTGATGGGATTTGTTAGAGATCATTGTCACAACTCAAAAGTACATTGCCCCTGTCTGTTGTGTGTGAATCATAGGGTGCTGCCTCAAAGTATAGTGGAAGACAATATTTTTACATTGGGGATGCTTAGCACATATGTTAGATGGGTATTTCATGGTGAACCATATGATCCTCCATAAGAACCGGGGGAAGCACATCTTTATCATCAATATCAAGTAGGGGAAGCAGATGTTGATCAACTAGATCAACTGACAGAGGCAACTCTTGAGCATCTAGATCAACTTGTTGAAGGGGGAGGAGAGAAAAAGCGCAAGCTGCATGAAATCGGTTTCATTTCTGGTACTACTGCTATGCCAGATGACAAGGTATATCTGTAGAACGACAAATGTTCAGGTTGTGTGTCTTTGATGTTTGTCTATAAACGTATTTGTTAATCTACTAATCACAGAAGTAGACAACCGAAGAGGACTTTTATGGTAATGACGATGACTTGTTCATTGATGAGCCTGTACCTGAGGTTGTGGATCGGGTACACTGTGTCTAGATGGATTTGATGCAGGGCTGCTGATCATCAAGGGTGTACTTTTGGTGCCGTTCATGACCTCTAGCCCAGCTGCAAAACTCCTGGGGTGTAGACCTATCCCAAGATTGGTTTGCTACTGTTGTAGTTCTGTAATATGGAGCTACCTTATTATGATTTCTAGGCATTTGTTAGCACAACCGTAATTGGAAACTATTCCATATATTAGTATATACAGAGTGTATGTGTGTTTGTGTGTGTTTCTAGTCTGAAATCCGAGCTTATCATTTTATCGGTTCCTAAACTGTTTTTGAGGCCCCGCACTGGTGCCCTATGCTGCAACTACCACCGTCTTGTCCACTGCTCCGTGAGACAAATCAGCAGAAGGATAATAAGCTGGGACCAATTTGATTCGAAGAGGGGCAATTTTCTCTGTCCTTGGAGAGGAACCCGGGAGAACTAGTACTGGTACCAAGGGAAGGAGGATGTTGGCTCAGTCAATTATCTCACCTACTTGATGTGGCACCTACTTTAATTCACCCCTGACGTGGGTCCCGCTTGAAACAGCCGTAGGCCACCACGTGATAGCTAGGATAAAAAATTAGGGATTCTCTCCCGGCAAAATGTTCCCACCACTGCCACTTAAAAATACTTACTATAGGAAAAAGTGTACTGCCCAGCCCTACTACTAGTACTACTACTCCCCTGCCCATGCCTTTCCACCGACGACAAGACAATAAACCATCACTAGCTAGCTCACATCCAGCAAGCAACTATTAGAACTGGTGCAACCTCCGATTGGGGAGTTCTTGTTGAAATAGGTGGGTTTATTTGCTCACCTCGAAATCCGGCTTTGCATAATTTGGTTCCGATTATTGGGCCATTGGTGGTACTATTAGTACTAGGAGTAGTAGTATTCGGTATTCTTTGATTGTGGAGTTCTTGCTTATTGCTCACCTCGGAATCACCTAATGAGGATATTTTTCCTCTTCTCTAATCGATTGCGTCATTTGGGTGGGGTGGTGGTAGTGGTGGGGATGGGGGTGGGGGTGGTGGGAGGTGGTACTGATTTCGTATGGATTCCGGATCAGGGCATGGTCACCATTGTTCTGATTGGGGCATTTGGCCGGGTTCGATTTCGGTGTTCTTCACTTCTATAACTTTTAGTTGCTACTCGTAATGTGCAATGGATTTTGTGTTAGATTCTGTATGGAGAACTATGGGTCAGTGGCGCGCACAGCCACTACGGACAGGGATGGTCCCGTCAGTTCCCTTAAAAGTTGCCTAAAAAAGGCAATGTAGCAATATATTCGTTGCATTCTTCCATTCTTTCCAATGCTGAAAGTGGTTGGCTGCAACCTAGATGTATCCCTGTGCTAAACGTTGTCTCTATCTGCATCCTGTTTTTGTGGAAGGCTCCGTGACACCATCTATTCTTCATTTATTGTAGCACGGTGGTACATACCTGCGAACATGTGGTGCTCCAGGTGTGGCAAACAGGATGGTACCCCCACATGCCGCAGGATCTGGTGAGTACCACTACTCACCAAAAAACAAGCACAAGGCCACCGACTAGCTAGGAGGGCCCAGCTTAAAGAGAAAGGTATTTGTTCTTAATACCCTTATTACCATGGTGCAAATAGATTTAAGTATTACCTACTTGGTGTGATGCATGCTTATCAGATGTTCAGAAAGATATGCGTGATTTTATTAATTTTGGCAGTGTGGTTTATGTGAATCCAGATCTGGATATGTTAGACTGTCTCATACAGTCAGTATATGACTACTATGTACTATACTCCCTTCGTCCCAAGGCTTAGGCATATACTGTATTTTTTGGAAAGTCAAGAGACGGAAAGTTTGACCAAACTTTACATAGTATTGAACTGTTGAGCTCTGTTGCTATTTATGCAGATTGAAGGTGTTGTTGTGGAGGCTGAGGCTATTGTAGAGGCTACTAGATTTCTGATGCCCGCACCAAAAGAGGACATCCTCTACACAACGAGGAAGCGCCAACACAGTACCCAGGTGGGCAGTGACCTCTCTAAGAAGTGGGTATAATTTGGAAATCCACAATTTCACATGTTATGATTTTCCATGTTATTTTTATTAGCTAGTACTATATGTTTACGCTCATTAGAAGTTCACAAAAATAAAATATGTTTGCTTTATAGGAAATGGTTTTGTCTTATATTGTTAGGTTTACTTGCTCTTTACATAATTTAACCTTTCCACTTAATTTCAATCAGTACCACGCAACAGCTACTCAGCCCTTTCCGATACCCTCCTCTTGCAAGCTTGTGGATTGAAAGGGGGCCCCTATATGCCATTCCAAAGGCACAGGGATGAAAAATGGTGCATGGCCACCCTTCGCAAAGGGTACCCATGGTATCAGGTATGAATTCCAAGTGGTTTAGACCGACTTGATGTAAGATCTTGTATCTCACTTTTTTTCCTATCGCCTTACTTCTCTATCATATTTCTCATGAAGTATGTCCCTTACGTCGCTCGCCCCATTATAAACAAGATGTTCGGAAACGACAAGTTTCTAACTCTGTATAGCAAGGGCCCTAAAGGCATGCGACAACTATATGATGTGGATATCTCCCAGACGATGGCCACCACCTATTTGGGTGGCCGAGGTTGGTCGAAGCATGTCCGTGAGAATGGTCTGAAGCAGGGGGACGAGGTAACATTCGATTTTAGCAAGCCTGGGCAGATACTTGCACACCATCGTACACATGTTAACCGACGGACCAAGAACAGAGGTAGTACTAATTAATTTGATTATGTATTCATCACAACCTCTAATGATTTTCTTGCGACTAACTATTCTGCACCATTGACTTTACTCATCATATGACCCTGAGCACTTCTGCAGTCTGCTTCCCCTTATGTACCACCCAAAAGGGTGCCAGCATCAATATGCTAGCACCGGCCCTAGTTCCTGCAACGGCACCTGTTGACCTCAGTAGGAGAAAGAATAGAGGTAGTAACTTAATTCACTTCTATACTCTCATCTCTGTCTAGGAGTTACTGTTGTATAAGAAACCATTTTGCTTGTCCACATCTCATATGCCTTTCTGACCACTCCTGCAGTCCCCTTACCTACCCCTCAGAAGGTAACCAACACCAAGTTGCTGGCACCCCCAATGACACTGGCCCTAGTTCTTGCTTCGGCACCTGTTGACCTAAGTATAAAGAATGGAGGTTGTAACTTAATTTGCTTGTATACTCATCATATCCTCTGATCACTGTCTTTTGAGTAATTGTTGTATAAGATACCATTTTGCTTGTACACTACTCATCTGCCTCTACCATCCCTGCAGTCAGCTTAGCTACCCCTCAGAAGGAATCTAGCATCAAGCTGCTGGCGTCGGCACCGGTTATGGCCTTCTGGCTCCTCCACCAGCCCCTCTACAATTAGTGGCACCATCTCCTACACCTGCACGACCCCAGCATAGGCACCGGCAGAAGCTCCTTCATCACCCCAGGAAGCACCTTGTCAGACCATATACTACACATGTTTCATCACAAGGTCGCCCAAGATTATGTTTGTGAGTATATGGTGGGAGATAAACTGTTCTGAATGTCTTCTCAAGTTTCACATGATTTAGTGCATCGCTCTTAGTAATTATGCGTCTATCTCTTGCTTTGACTCAGAAATTGCCTAAGAGTGCCACAAAGCAACTCCAGGCCAGACGAAAGGGCACAATAGTCTTCATGATGCAGAGAGAAGGATTGCTTATCAAGGGACGCTACGCCATTAACTCGACTGATGGGCGCTGGGTAGCTACTTCTAGGTGGATCAAGTTCCGGAAAGCAGCCAAACTTACTATTGGAAGAACGGTCAAGGTCGATGTATCTCTCTGCCCTGAATGTGGCATGCTGTTCATGAAATCCTAGCTGTCTAGCTCTTTGGCCGCATGCTATTGTAATTAATTATGTGGTTGTCTTATCTCCACTGATCATATATGGGTGGTAAAACCGTGATAACCTTTTGCTGGATTGGAGCTATGACTAGTACGTACTGATATGGTATATCTGTATCTATATCACGGTTCCCTATATGAGCAAATATTATGACAATGATTGTGTTCCAGTGATCGAGTGTATTTGGAAAAAAAGGAAAACTGATCACGTGGCATGGTTTTTAGATCTGAAACAAGAACTGTCTCTCTCTATACCAGCATGTGGGACCAAGTATCACGGCCTTATACAGGTTCTGCCTCGAGTGATGTTGCCAAATTCCAAACAGGGAGGCGCGAGCGAGAAAAAAGTCCAGCATGCACACCTTTCTTCTACTGAGAGGCTCACATGGGGGACTCAGTAGCCTAGAAAAACGGATGATGCATGGAGCAACGCTATCAAGTTCGAAACACGGAGGCGCGACCGAGAGAAAAAATGCCATCATACACACGTTTCTTCTAATGTGTGTATGACATGTGGGAGTGGGGCCATGCATCATGATTAAACGGTAGACGCAGCAAGCAACGCTATCAAGTTCGGAACACGGAGGCGCGACCGAGGGAAAAAATTCTATCATACACACGTTTCTTCTAATGAGAGGATGACATGTGGGGTCTAGGAGTTTGATTAAACGGCTGATGCAGCGAGCAACACTATCAAGTTCGGAACACGAAGGTGCGATAGAGGATAAAAATTCCATCATACACACGTTTCTTCTAATGAGAGGATGACATGTGGGGCTCAGGAGGTTGGTTAAACGGTAGATGCGTTGAGCATCGCTATCAACTTGAAATGGGGTAGCACCAGCGAAGGAAAAAATTCCATCATACACATGTTTCTTCTAATGAGAGGATGACATGTGGGTCCCAGGAGGTTGATTAGACGGTAGATGCATCGAACATCGCTATCAACTTCGGAACAGGGTAGCGCAAGCGACGGAAAAATTTCCATCATACACATGATCCTTCTAATGAGAGGCTGACATGTGGGACCTAGCAGCCTGACTAAAAGGCAGACACCTCAAGCAATGTTATCGAGTTCAAATTAGGGAGGCACGACCCAAAAGTATGGTCCGCTAGAGACACAGACGTCCAGGACCCACACGCCTCAAAATACTTCGGCGAGTCAACATCATGCAAGGAAACGAAAATCTTGCTTCTACCATGCGCCAGCCGAGCTTCCTCCATGTTTTTAGTCGATCCGCCGTAGTAGAGGGCCACGAAACCGGAAAAAAAGTTTTCCATCAGCCACGGTCGAGCGGAGGTTTTCATCGCGGAAGACGCACCTTCAACAATGACCGTCAGGCCAAATCGTTGTAGAAGGAAACTTTTCTTGTAGTGACCTTTTTAAAACGATCAGATGAAATAGGGATAGAGGGGAAATGATATTTCTATTCTCTATGGGCAACCCACAAGCTTGAGGTGCACCTTAGTCTTAAAGATAACTTAATTTTTTCTAGTATGTATAAGGTGACCTTAGCGGATGCCACATAGTAGGCCATATTTTTTTTGAAAGGGTAGTAGGCCATATTAAGGTGTGATTTTTTACACAATGCGGGATTAGTATATTTCTTTGCTTAGACAAATGGTCACCTCTATACACGCGCTGTACATGCTGAGAGAATAAAATGTTGGCAGGGGAAGAGGGTAGCAGCAAAGAGAACTTGAAGGCGGTTTCATGTCACAGCAAAGTTATGATGGGTTTCTGACATGAGATACTCCTGCGGCCTTAAAGTGTATTACTACACTATGCCAGTACTAGTAAATTTCAGGACCTATGCACGCAAAACAATTGTGTGTTTTCTCTCTCCTTCGCTACCTCTCACCATCCATCCTTCCTCTCTACTACGCTTTTCCCTCGCGCACCGGCCCGGCTGATCACTCGCCTGTCCCCAGCACGGTGGTGCGCACATGTGCCTTGGTACGGCGACTCTGTGTCTTTGGCGTGTTCGGCGGCCGTGTTGGTGTGGAGTAGGGACGAGGAGTACATAGGAAGGAAACCACTTTGCTCCTTGGCGGCAAAAAATTAAAACTTTTCCGGTTTTCGAAATTTTCACTTGCTTCCAAAACATCGGAGGGAAGGTTACTAAAAAGATCGGCCATTCGTAGTACTTCTTATCTTATCTTTATCTTGTCCTATGTCTTACAATACCATACCATACCACTGTATAGTGTACGGATAACTTTGAACATTGACCGTTGGATCAAGACTGGCAAATCCAAACATTGCTAACCGTTGGATCTTATTTTTCCATTCTTAGCATCTACAAAGATTCTACTGATAGTCTTTAGCACGATGAACGCTAGTATGCGCAAACCTCAAAACACACACTTTATTGCTCAGTTTCAGGGTACTTGTGCTACATGCATGGACTTCAGTGCAATTTTCATTTTTATAAGGTCCTTGATGTAGCTTGTACTTCCACCGACCGTGTTAAATCTCAAGCACCTCGCTCCTACGAGACCTACCACAGTTAAAAGAAAATACAACCCCCGCAATTATCAAACAAACTAGACCACAGTTTCTCATACGTAATAGCCGAGTTTTTAGTACTAGGATTTTCAAGCTTCCTAGCTAACTTCGCACACTTCAGTGACTTCTTGTCGATTAACAAAATTAGGTCAAACTTGAGCTACAAGTAAGCGCGATAAATTGCTCTTGAATTAAATGTATTTTCGGAGGTAGATGGGTGCATCTTCTTGTAGTAAACAATGTCGTCAGTGTGAGTTTCCAACTATCAGGAAATAAAATTCTCATTTTTCCGAGTGATGATGAGATGGTTCTTTTCCATAAAGAAAGCTCGAAGGAGAATATGGATCTCAATGCCATAAGCCAAGCTTCTAGACATATTAAGCGGACCAACATGTTTTACTTATGATTCCCATATGTTTTTTGAGTTTTCAAACTCCCTAGCTAATTAACTCCGCCCACTTGAATGACTACATGTCGATTTATCTAAATTAGGTCAAACTTGAACTATAACTAAATTGTAGGTTGCTCTGGAAGTTTTACGAAAAAGCTTTTGGAGGTACCGTACCGATCGGGGGGTGTCACAATCAATATATGAGAAACAACCGAGAGTTTTGACAACAAGTTTGACTTCTTACTAAGATTTTCCATCGCATGACACTATTTAACGAAATTGGGTCAAACTTGAGCTACAAGTAAGCACGATAGATTGCTATTGAAATATATGACTTTTCAGAGAGGTAGATGGGTGTATTTTCTTGTAGTAAATAGTGTCGTCGGTACAGTGTGATTTTTTAACTATATCAGTAAAGAAGATTCAATTATGCTCAATTTTCCAAGTGATGATGAGCGAGGTTGTTCTTTTCCATCAAGAAATGTCCGAAGAATAATATTAGATCTGAGTGCCAGAAGACAAGTTTACCGACATATATAGTGGACCAACATGTTGTACCAACGATTCCCATGTTTTATTTATGAGTTTTAAAACTTCCTAGATAGCTCTGCCCATTTGACGAGATGATTTTATGTCAATTTATTGAAAATAGGTCAAATTTGAAACTACAAGTAAATTTTAGGTTGCTTTGAAAGTTTAAAAAAAAATCTTTTGGAGGTACCCATCGAGGGATCACAATTAATATACCATAAAACACCGAGAGTTTTGACGATATGTTCAACTTTTTAATAAGATTTTGCATCTTGACGATTTAACGAAATTAGGTCAAACCTGAGCTACAAATAGGCGCGATAGATTGCTCTTGAATTAAATGTATATTCAGAGGCAGATCGATGCACCTTGTTGTAGTAAACAATGCCGTCAGTGTGAGTTTCCAACTATTAGGAAAGAACATTCAATTCTACATTTTCTGAGTGAAGACGAGCAAGGCTAGTTGTTATTTTCTATAAAGAGAAGTCCCAATAATATTGGATGTGGATGCCACATGCCAGGTTAACAGACATATATAGTCGATCGATAACATGTTGTACATGCGATTCCCAAGTTTTACGAGCTTTCAAACTTCCCAGCTAACTCTGCCATTTTAATGACTTTAAGTCGATTTATATAAATTAGGTCAAATTTGAAACTACAAATAAATTGTTGGTTTTGCTTTGTAATTTTTACGAAAAAGCTTTTAATTTGGAGGTACCCATCGAGGGGTCACAATTAATATATCGGAAAACAACGAGAGTTATGACGATAGGTTTAACTTCTTGCTAAGATTTTGCATCTTGACAATGTAACAAAATTAATTAGGTCAAACTTGAGCTATAAGTAAGTGCAATAGATATCCCTTGAATTAAATGTCATTTCAGAGGTAGATGGGTGCATTTTCTAGTAGTAAGAAGTGCCATGGGTGTGAGTGTCCAACTACCAGGAAAGAAAATTGAATTCTACGTTTTCCGAGTGAAGACGAACGAGGTTAGTTGTTCTTTTTCGTAAAAAGAAGTCCAAAGAATATTGGATATGGATGCCACAAGCCAAGTTGACAGATATATATATATATATAGTGGATCGACAACATGTTGTACTTGCGATTCCCATGTATTATGGGTTTTAAAGCTTCCTATAGCTAACCTCGCACATTTGAATACCTTTATGTCGATATATCGGAATTAGGTCAAATTTGAAACTACAAGTAAATTGTAGGTTTTGCTTTGCTAGATTTACGAAAAAGCTTTTGGACATACCCATTGAGGGTTACAAATTAATATACCAGAAACCAGCGAGAGTTTTGACGATAGGTTCAACTTCTTGCTAAGACTTTGCATATTGATAATTTAACGAAATTAGGTCAAACTTGAGCTAGCTACAAGTAAATGCCATAGATTGCTCTTGAATTAAATGTGTTTACATAGGTAGATCATCGGTGCATCTTCTTGTAGTAAACAGTGTTATCGGTGTGAGTTTCCAACTATCAAGAAAGAACGTTCAATTCTACATTTTCCGAGTGAAGAATACGAGCGAGGTAGTTCTTTTTCCTAAAGAAAATTCCGAAGAATATTGGATCTGAATGCCACAAGCACTGTTTACATACATATATATTGGACCAACATGTTGTACCATCAATTCCCATGTTTTATGAGTTTTCAAACTTCCTAGCTAACTCTGCCCATTAGAATGACTTTATGTCGATTTATCAAAATTAGGTCAAATTTGAAACTACAGGTACTAGTAAATTGCACGTGAGACTAAGATAATAGACATCTGGCATATCATCACTATATATAATTATAATACACAAAGTGTAAAAAATATAATAGGTAAAATTTGAACTACTACAAGTAAACTGTGTAGGTTGCTTTGAAAGTTTTACGGAAAAGCTCTTAGAGGTACCCATCAGAGGGGGCGCCTGGGGGGGTCAATTAATATACTATCAGAAACCAAAAGAGAGTTCTGACGACAGGTTCATCTTCTTGCTAAGATTTTGCATCTTGACAGTTTAATGAAATTAGGTCAAACTTGAGCTACAACTAAGTGCGATAGATAGCTCTTGAATTTAATGAAATTAGGTCAAACTTAAACTACAAGTAATAAATTGTAGGTTGCTTTGAAAGTTCTATAAAAAGCTTTTGGAGGTACCCATCGAGTGGTTAATTAATATACCAGAAACCACAGAGAGTTCTGACGAGTGGTTCGACTTCTAGCTAAGATTTTGCATCATGAAAATTTTGAACACCTTTTGAAAACGATCAGATTAAATAGGGAGAGAGGGGAAATGATATTTCTATTCTCTATGGGTAACCCACAAGCTTGAGGTGCACTTTAGTCTTAAAGATAACTTTATTTTTTCTACTATGTATAAGGTGAACCTTAGCGGATGCCACATAGTAGGCCATATTTGTTTTGAACGGGTAGTAGGCCATCTTAAGGTGTGCTTTTTTACATAATGCGTGAGTAGTATATTTCTTTGCTTAGACATATGGTCACCTCTTTCCACGCGCTGTACATGCTCAGAGAATAAAACGTTGGCAGGGGAAGAGGGCAGCAGCGAAGAGAAGTTGAAGGCGGTTCCATGTCAGAGCAAAGTTATGATGGGTTTACGAGATGAGGTACTCCTACAGCCTTACAGTGTACTACTACACTATGCCAGTACTAGTAAATTTAAGGACCTATGCACGCAAAACAAATTGTGTGTTTTCTCTCTCCTTTGCTGCCTCTCACCATCCATCCTCCTTCTCTCCTACCCTTTCCCCTCGTGCACCGGCCTGGGTGATCTCTCCCTCGTCCACAGCGTGGTGCTGCGCACGTGTGCCTTGGTATGGAGGTTTTGTGTCTCTGGCGTGTTTGGCAGCCGCGTTGGTGTGGAGTAGGGACGAGGAGTACATAGGAATGAAACCACTTTGGTCCTAGGCGGCAAAAAAATTCAAACTTTTCCAGTTTTCGAAATTTTCACTTGCTTCCTATACATAGGGAGGGAAGGTTAATCAAAAGAACGGCCATTCGCAGTACTTCTTATCTTATCTTTATCTTGTCTTATCTCTTAGAATACCATACCATTCCACTTTATAGTGTACAGATAACTTCAAACATTGACCGTTGGATCAAGACCAACAAATCCAAACATTGCTAACCGTTGGATCTTCTTTGCCATTCTTATCATCTACAAAGATTCTACTAATAGTCTTTAGCACGATGAACGCTAGTATGCGCAAACCTCAAAACACACACTTCATTGCTCAGTTTCAGGGTCCTTGTGCTAAATGCATGGACTTGGGTGCAATTTTCATTTTTATGAGGTCCCTGATGTAACTTGTACTTCCACCGACCGTGTTAACTCTCAAGCACCTCGCTCCTACGAGACCTACCACAGTTAAAAAAATGCAATCACCCCAATTATCAAACAAACTAGACCACAGTTTCTTATACGTAATACCCAAGTTTTTAGTACTAGGATTCTTCAAGCTTCCTAGCTAACTTCACACACTTCAGTGACTTCTTGTCGATTAACAAAATTAGGTCAAACTTGAGCTACAAGTAAGCACGATAGAACCCTAAAAAAAGTAAGCGCGGTAGATTGCTCTTGAATTAAATGTATTTTTGGAAGTAGATGGGTGCATCTTCTCGTAGTAAACAATGTCATCAGTGTGAGTTTCCAACTATCAGGAAATAAAATTCTTAGTTTTCCGAGTGATGACGAGATGGTTCTTTTCCATAAAGAAAGCTCGAAGCAGAATATGGATCTTAGTGCCATAAGCCAAGCTTCTAGACATATTAAGTGGACCAACGTGTTTTACTTACGATTCCCATATGTTTTTAGAGTTTTCAAACTCCCTAGCTAATTAACTCCGCCCACTTGAATGACTACAAGTTGATTTATCTAAATTAGGTCAAACTTCAACTATAACTAAATTGTAGGTTACTCTAAAAGTTTTACGAAATAGCTTTTGGAGGTACCGTACCGATCGGGGGGGTCACAATCAATATATGAGAAACAACCGAGAGTTTTAACAACAGGTTTGACTTCTTGCTAAGATTTTGCATCGCATGACACTATTTAATGAAATTGGGTCAAACTTGAGCTACAAGTAAGCGTGATATATTGCTATTAAAGTATATGACTTTTCAGAGAGGTAGATGGGTGCATTTTCTTGTAGTAAACAGTTCCGTCGGTACAGTGTTATTTTTGAACTATATCAGGAAATACGATTCAATTATTCTCAATTTTTCGAGTGATGACGAGCGAGGTTGTTGTTTTCTGTAAAGAAATGTCCGAAGAATAATATGGGATCTGAATGCCAGAAGCCAAGTTTACCGACATATATAGTGGACCAAAATATTGTATCAATGATTCCCATGTTTTATTTATTAGTTTCAAACTTCCTAGCTAACTCTGCCCATTTGACCGGATGACTTTATGGCTATTTATCGAAATTAGGTAAAATTTGAAACTACAAGTAAATTGTAGGTTGCTTTGAAAGTTTTACAAAAAATCTTTTGGAGGTACCCATCGAGGGGTCACAATTAATATATCATAAAACAACAAGAGTTTTGATGATATGTTCAACTTCTTGCTAAATTTTGCATCTTCACAATTTAACGAAATTAGGTCAAACTTGAGTTACAACTAAGTGCGATAGATTGCTCTTGAATTAAATGTATTTTCAGAGGTAGATCGATGCACCTTGTAGTAAACAATACCGTCAGTGTGAGTTTCCAACTATTAGGAAAGAACATTCAATTCTACATTTTCCGAGTGAAGACGAGAGAGGCTAGTTGTTATTTTCCGTAAAGAGAAGTCCAAAGAATATTGGATGTGGATGCCACAAGCCAAGTTGACAGACATATATAGTCGATCAAAAACATGTTGTACTTGCGATTCCCATGTTTTATGAGCTTTCAAACTTCCTAGTTAACTCTGCCCATTTTAATGACTTTAAGTCGATTTATCAAAATTAGGTCAAATTTGAAACTACAAGTAAATTGTAGGTTTTGCTTTGTAATTTTTATGAAAAAGCTTTTAATTTGGAGGTACCCATCGAGGGGTCACAATTAATATATCTAAAAACAACGAGAGTTTTGACGATAGGTTCAACTTCTTGCTAATATTTTGCATCTTAACAATTTAACGAAATTAATTAGGTCAAACTTGAGCTAAAGTAAGGGCGATAGATGACTCTTGAATTAAATGTCATTTCAGAGGTAGATGGGTGAATTTTCTAGTAGTAAGCAGTGCCGTGGGTGTGAGTGTCCAACTACCAGGAAAGAATATTGAATTCTACGTTTTCTAAGTGAAGATGAAATAGGTTAGTTGTTCTTTTCCGTATATAGAATTTCAAAGAATATTGGATGTGGATGCGACAATCCAAGTTGATAGACATATATATATATAGTGGATCGATGATACGTCCATTTTACATCACTATTCTATGTCTTAATTCACTATTATTCATTGATATATTTCGTATTGAGAGGTGATACTTATGTTATTTCATCTATTTTTGCATGGTTGATGACTTTTAGAGCATGGACCGCTGCAGTCAGGATTCTGATGGAAAAGTTGCTGTTTCGAGGCAAAATTCGTGAAGATCAGAAAATCCGGGAAAATATACAGAAAATCCTATTTTTCCAGAAGACTAAGGATGCCAGAAGATGGAGTGGAGGTGGGCCACAGGGGGCCCACACCACCCCATGGCGCGGGAAGGCCTAGGCCGCGCCTAGAGGTGGTGTGGTCGCCCTGGCCCACTCCAGCCTCTCCCTCTGGCGTATATCATCCCCACGAAACCCTAAGACTCGGGGAGCAACCACAGAAAGGTTCCGCCGCCTCTGCGGGGCGGAAAACACCAAGAGAGAAAGATCTCTCCGGCAGACATATTTCTGCCGGGGAATTCCTTCCCGGAGAGGGGAGATCGTCGCCATCAACACCACCATCAAGCTGGACTTCATCGGGATCATCATCATCATCATCACCGCCATCATCACCATCAGCACCCTCATCACCATCTCCATATTGATGTAACAATTGCGTTGAATCTTGCTATAGTTCATAGGGGAAACTTTCCCGGTGTTGATTACTCTTTGTAGTTGATGCTATTGAGTGAACCATTGAATTATTGTTTATGTTCAGATTGTTATACATCATTATTCCATCTCTGATCATACTCCATATGATGTCTTGTGAGTAGTTCGTTTTGTTCTTGAGGACATGGGAGAAGTCTTGTTGTTAGTAGTGGAGTTGCGTTGAGAAAGATTCAATAGATTGTTATTTAAGTTGTGGTGTACTTCTTCTAGTGGTGTCATGTGAACATCGACTACATGACACCTCACCTATATGGGCCTAGGGGAATGCATTGTGTATTTGTCTACTAATCGTAGGGGTTGCCGGAGTGACAGAAACCTGAACCCCTGTTAGGAAACCATTGCACAAGGGACGTAAGGGTCTTAGAGTTTAAAGCTGTGGTTAGGTTTGTACCTTAATTACTTTCTTGTACTTACGGATGTTTGCAAGGGGTATAATCAAAAGTATGTATTAGTCTTGGATGGGGAGGTACATTAGCACAGGTTCACCCACACAACACTTAGCAAGCTAGAAAAGATTAATCGACTATATGAAGCGAAAGCACTTGACAGTCTTCCCATGTGTCCTCGAGAACGTTTGGTCATCTTAAGAAATACAACCGGCTTGTCCTTTGCTGCATAAAGGATTGGACCACTTGCTGCATTTATTCCTACTGTCTTTTATTTACTCGTACTTTGTTTACTTGCTTTATCGAAAACCCCTAAAAATCCATTTGCTAAGTATTTGCAGAGAATTCCTGATCCATACCACTAGCCAGCACCTTCTGCTCCTTGTTGGGTTCGACACTCTTACTTATCGAAAATACTGCGATACAGCCCCTATACTAGTGGGTCATCAAGACTATTTTTTGGCGCCATTGCCGGGGAGTGAAGCGCTATTGGAGAGTGGAACTGGTAAAGGAAAACTTCTACTGTGAGTATTGGTTACTTCTGCTAGTTGCTTTATTTTTGTTATGGATAATTCGCTGAGTTTGTTATTTGGTAATGCTACTACCACTGCTAAGGTAGTAGATAAGCCACCACCTGCTGAGAAAGATGTTTTCAAAATACCTACAAGAATTATTGATCGTGTTATGGATAACTACTATGTTGGGGATGGAACTGTCCATCCCGGTGATCATTTATGCCTCTCTTTTATTCAAAGTTTTATCCTCCTGGTGAGATTCATAAAGATCGGAATCAAATATACAACTTTTGGCCTCTTGATGGAGACAGTACAGCTCAAGCTTGGGGAGATTGAAGTTACTAATGCTCAAATGTCCCATTCATGAGCTCCCCAACAATTTTATTATCAATAACTTCTATGCAAGGCTCCCTCTACATGATAAAGATTTATTGGATGCTTCTTGTGCTGGATCATTCACTCGTATGGAAGAAGAAGCTAAATGGGACCTTCTAGATCATATTCAAGACAATGCTGAAGCTTGGGAGAATGACAAAGGTAGAAAGTCAGGGATAAATTATGATTATGAATGCATAGAATCTTTTATGCGAACTGATGACTTTCAAAATATTAGTAATATTTATGGTCTTTATTTGCAAGTTATTACGAATTGCTTTAAGGCTTTTGCTTCCTACATTAAAGTGCCTAAAAAGAAGTGGAATAAGTATCATGAACCTTATAAAGATGTTGCTAAGAGTGTTCCTGCAAGAAATACTGAAGTTTATACTGCTAACCATGTCTTCCTAAACCTTATATTGAGAAAATGCCTTTCCCAGTTAAGGTAAAGGAACATTCTATGATAGCTAGTATGGTTAATGAAAGTATGAATAAGGCTGTTGAACCTGATAAACAAATGGTTGATGAACATATAGTAGAAAATGTGAAAGATTAGTTGCTAAATATGAAAAAGAGGGACACACTATCCTTTGTAAGGATACCTCTAATATTGTTTCACAAAGTAGTGTTATGAGAGCTAGTATTCCTGTGTTTTCTGTTAGAATAAGTGATCATTGCTATGATAGTCCTTGTGATAGCTATATTGTTAAGTTTATGCATGATACTGAAAGTTATTATGAGAGAGGGAAAAGTGTTCTTATGCATCTTAATAATATCAAGTTTCCTCGTTTTATGCTGAAAGTTTTTATGTTGCACTTCTTTTGCCTTCTTATGCAAGTTGCCTTTGGTTTCAATAACTTGTTTGTTTACAAAATCCCGTTGCATAGGAAGTGGGTTAGACTTAAATGTGAGTGTGTTTTTTCTTTTTAATGCTCTCTTTCACTTCAATTCATATCCCTATGAGAGCTTCTCCAAAATCATTATGCCCATCTTAATGGCTATAAAGAAAGAGCTTTATGGGAGACAACACAATTTGTTTTTGCTTTCTGTTTGTTTTTGTTTCTTTGAGTTTTGGAAGTTATTACTTCTGTAATAACTGCTCCTTATCCATTTTGTTTGGTTTTTGTGTCAAGATCAACCTCTATTGAGAGAGAAGTAATATTTGGGAAAGTTGCTGTCCCAAAAAAGATTTTTGTGCTTCACCGTAAAAATTTGTGAGAGACCTCTGTCTGTCGGATTGAGCTGTAATTGTTTGTGCTTCTGCCCCAGGTTGTTATTTAACTTTCGTTAGTTTTGCACTTTTTGATTTGAGCAACATAAGATTTTCGAAAAAGTTAATCTTTACCTGCTGGTCTGTTTTGACATATTTTGCCAATCTTGCATTTGCTTCTTTATTCGATTTCCTTTTTGAATTCTTTTTGGGTTTTCGGAAGGAGTTGCTACAGTAGATTTTGTTTTGATGGTTTTCAGTTGAAAGTTGAACTCAGAAGGTTTTATCACTTCACTTATACTAATGTTGCTACTAAGAATTGTGTGAAGTTTTTTGTGAAAGAAATTTCCAGGAAGTGGAGATAATGGTGTAATAAGGAAGAGAGGGGTTTTATGACTCAAGTAATAAGTGTATGAAGATGAAGATATTTATTTTATTCAAGTGGTGACCCCGGAAGGATCCACTAAATACCAAATTCAGAGACCTGCAGAGTCTATTTTCAAATAGGTAACAGTTCTGGTAAGAAAAGTTTCACGAAAATACAATCCAACTATATTTTTGCAGTTTTCAGTCGATAAGGAAAGCTACGAAGCGAAACAGGGACGGAAATGGAGCCAGGGTGGCTCACAACACCCTGTGGCGTGGGCTCACCCCTGGCCGCGCCACCAGGTGGTGAGTCCACCCCGGACTCCGCCTCCGACTCGTTTTCTCCCAGTACCTTCCTTTTCATATGAAACTTCATAATATATAACCCCTGGATCCCCCGAGGTTCGTATATCATGTTTTCATCGTGTTTTTGTTTCGATCTGTTTCTGCCAGGACATACTCTTTGAAGGTTTAGAAGCACAATGGTGTCTGCCAAGGATAAAGGGAAGGAGCCCATGGAGAAAGACCTCCAAGACCCCGGGAAGGAGAAGGAGATCAAGAGTGAAGGTGAAGAGGAGCAAGGCTAACGCCCGCACACCGGCTCTACCATTGCAAGCATTGGAGTGGTGAAACCTGCCAGGGTCAGGAGGACGGCACGGATGCAGACTGGGGGGAAGCTCCCCGTCACAGTTTGGCTCCAAGGTCACTTCCTCTATGCACCAAGAATCCTTTCCATACCTTCATCCATAACCATGCAGGAAAAGAAGACTTCAAGGAGGAAGAACGCAAAAAGAATCACGAGAGTTGGGATCCACAAACTGAAATGATCATGAGCCGCATTGAGCACAACTCGGAATTGATTCGTACTCTCACCTTCGAGATTGAGGACTTTGGGAAACTAATCAGAGAGCTCATCGAGAGGACACCACCACCACCTAAGGAGTAATTCGTCATCAGGTTTGGCATCCCCTTAGTTTGTTCCAAGCTTGGGGGAGTGCCGCGGTATCATATCACTATCTTCTATCTTTTTACCTTATTAGTATAGTCATATCATGAATAGAGGAGTTATTATGTAGTATGGTTTGCATTATGGTAGTGCCCCCTCTCTCATTAGATATGTATCCCTTGGTGTGAGTTTCCGTTATGGAATATTAATGAGAACTTCTATCATTCACTCTTTTGCATAGCTTATTCTAGTTTTCAATTCGTGGTTATATGATTGATCTTGTTGTTAGTATTGGTATCACTTTGGGATCATTGAGTTAATTTAGTTGGTTTTGGCAAACCTGGCTCGGTCAGTAGCAACACCTTTTTGAGAGTTGAAAAGAAAAAGATAGAAGTATTCTAAAGAAAAATAATTTCATCATATTTCTTTCTTGATTTGCTCATAAGTCTAGTATTCTCTAGTTAAGATCGTTTGTGCTTCCAAGGAAGATTGCATGTTTGTCTTTATCACTTGTATGTTTGTTTGTTTCCTTCAACTCTTATACTTGCTACCCAGCCATGCTAGCCAAAAACCTGTACTGAGAGGGAATTCTTCTCGTTCATCCATCTCCTTTAAACTAGAACCTTTGCCATTTGCGTCCACCATACCTACCTAGTAGCATTATTGCTATTCCAAGTAAATTCTTGTTTTATCTACCTCCCAAATTAAACTTGTTATGTCAAAATTAGTGTTTAAAGCTCTCACGAACTTGATGGCACACTTTACTTTCTTGCATTTAATAAACTTGAACCATTGTGCTCACATATGTTGCGTATATGCTTGCGCTTTGTAAGTTGTGAATTAGCAGAACCATGCTGTCATGGGGAACGCTTTCAACATTGCACTGGTACTTTGTACCAAGTTGATATCATGTTCTTTTGTCTATGGATATCATCGGTGTGAAATGAAAGGGGAGCTTGTAAGTCCATGGAGTTATGCATGTGTGTTAGAGAAACGCCTAGGCCGCTGGTCTAATCCATGCTGACATGGTGGAAACCCGCAGCGTAACCATAACGAGTATCTATGAAGCATTCTTCTTATAAAAAAGGGTCCGATATTGAGAAAAAAAAGAAAAGAAAAAAAGAGATATTATGAAAAGAGTAAAGAGAGAAAAAAGCACCATATTCCCATGGTAAATAAGAAGATTGCTGAGATGCTTGTTTCTGCTTGCCTTGTCATTTTGATATGGGGATTCTTCCGTATCATCAGGCAAGGGATATCCCGTTGGCGGTTCTCAATGATACACATATGCTTACGATGACAAGAACTTACCGGTGACTAAACTTGAGTAGCATGAGGAGCATCCCTCGTATTCAAGGGACATGAGATTCTCAACTTACAACTTGTCAATGCATATCCTCATATTTGATCACTTTAACCTTAATCACCTAAAGATGCCTATGATAGGGGCAATGAGAGCTGAAAGCTAATAAGTATCATAATTTTTGGGAGCTCTTTATGAGACTTGCAATCCCTACTTCTGTCTTTGAAGGGCCTTTCTTTTACTTTGTAGTTGAGTCAGTAAACCTATTCCCTTCTATCTCAGCAAGTATTTTGAGTTGATGTGTTTCATTCATTCATATGATGATTTATGCAATCATGTTTCTTATGTTCCGTGCTTTGCACGTTGCTCTTATCTTGAAGTTTACTACTTTTAAAGCTATCATTGAAAAGCCAGCTATTTGTGAACTCCAGCAAAATTATCAACTATTCTTCGACCAAGAGCTAAGTTTGCCATTACCAATTACGATTCACTTTATGTATCTTTATTGTGTTTCCTTTACTCATTGCAAGTTGAGTTGTATAATAGTGAGTTGTCTTCTATTATGATCTATGTATTTGATGAATGTGATGCTTCTTGTCCGTATTCCTTTATCGACTCTTCACTCCATAAACCTGGGGCCATGTTTATTGAGCTCAGTTTCACTTGGGGACAAGCGAAGTCTAAGCTTGGGGGGAGTTGATACGTCCATTTTGCATCACTATTCTATATCTTAATTCACTATTATTCATTGATATATTTCGTATTGAGAGGTGATACTTATGTTATTTCATCTATTTTTGCATGGTTGATGACTTTTGGAGCATGGACCGCTGCAGTCAGGATTCTGATGGAAAAGGTGATGTTTGGAGGCAAAATTCGCGAAGATCAGAAAATCCGGGAAAATATACGGAAAATCCTATTTTTCCAGAAGACTAAGGATGCCAGAAGATGGAGCGGAGGTGGGCCACAGGGGGCCCACACCACACCATGGAGCGGGCAGGCCTAGGTCGCGCCTGGAGGTGGTGTGGCCGCCCTGGCCCACTCCAGCCTCTCCCCTCTGGCGTATATCATCCCCATGAAACCCTAAGACTCGAGGAGCGACCAGAGAAAGATTCTGCCGCCTCTACGGGGCGGAAAACACCGAGAGAGAAAGATCTCTCCGGCAGACAGATTTCTGCCGGGGGAATTCCTTCCCGGAGAGGGGAGATCATCATCATCAACACCACCATTAAGCTGGACTTCATAGGGATCGTCATCATCATCATCATCACCACCATCATCACCATCAGCACCCTCATCACCATCTCCATATGCTGTAACAATTGCGTTGAATCTTGCTATAGTTCATAGGGAAAACATTCCTGGTGTCGATTACTCTTTGTAGTTGATACTATTAAGTGAACCATGGAATTATTGTTTATGTTCAGATTGTTATACATCATTATTCCATCTCTGATCATGATCCATATGATGTCTTGTGAGTAGTTCGTTTAGTTCCTGAGGACATGGGAGAAGTCTTGCTGTTAGTAGTGGAGTTGCGTTGAGAAAGATTCAATAGATTGTTATTTAAGTTGTGGTGTTCTTCTTCTAGTGGTGTCATGTGAACATCGACTACATGACACTTCACCTATATGGGCCTAGGGGAATGCATTGTGTATTTGGGTACTAATCGTAGGGGTTGCCGGAGTGACAAAAACCTGAACCCCCGTTTGGAAACCATTGCACAAGGGACGTAAGGGTCTTAGAGTTTAAAGTTGTGGTTTTCTACCTTAATTACTTTCTTGTACTTACGGATGTTTGCAATGCGTATAATCACAAGTATGTATTAGTCTTGGATGGGGCGGTACATTAGCACAGGTTCACCCACACAACACTTTGTAAGCTAGAGAAGATTAATCGACTATATGAAGCGAAAGCACTTGACAGTCTTCCCATGTGTCCTCGAGAACGTTTGGTCATCTTAAGAAATACAACCGGCTTGTCCTTTGCTGCATAAAGGATTGGGCCACTTGCTGCATTTATTCCTACTGTTTTTTATTTACTCGTACTTTGTTTACTTGCTTTATCCCCCTAAAAATCCATTTGCTAAGTATTTGCAGAGAATTCCTGATCCATACCACTAGCCAACACCTTCTGCTCCTCGTTGGGTTTGACACTCTTACTTATCGAAAATACTGCGATACACCGCCTATACTTGTGGGTCATCAATCGATAACATGTTGTACTTGCGATTCCCATGTTTTATGGGTTTTGAAGCTTCCTATAGCTAATCCCGCACATTTGAATAACTTTATGTCGATATCTCGGAATTAGGTCAAATTTGAAGCTACAAGTAAATTGTAGGTTTTTCTTTGGTAGATTTATGAAAAAGCTTTAGGACGTACCCATCGAGGGTGCAAAATTAATATACCAGAAACCAGCGAGAGTTTCGACGATAGGTTCAACTTCTTGCTAGGACTTTGCATATTGATAATTTAATGAAATTAGGTCAAACTTGAGCTAGCTACAAGTAAACACCATAGATTGCTCTTGAATTAAATATATTTTCATAGGTAGAACATCGGTGCATCTTGTTGTAGTTAACAGTGTCGTCGGTGTGAGTTTCCAACTATTAAGAAAGAACATTCAATACTACATTTTTCGAGTGAAGAATATGATCGAGGTTGTTCTTTTTCCTAAAGAAAAGTGCAAAGAATATTGGATCTGAATGCCACAAGCCAAGTTTACATACATATATATTGCACCAACAGGTTGTACCAATGATTCCCATGTTTTATGAGTTTTCAAACTTCCCAGCTAACTCTGCCCATTAGAAAGACTTTATGTCGATTTATCGAAATTAGGTCAAATTTGAAACTACAAGTACTAGTAAATTGCACGTGTCCTGCACGTGAGACTCAGATAATAGACATCTAGCATATCATCACTATATAAAATTATAATAGGCAAAGCGGAAAAAATATAATAGGTAAAATTTTAACGACTACAAGTAAACTGTGTGGGGTTGCTTTGAAAGTTTTACGGAAAAGCTCTTAGAGGTACCCATAGGAGGGGGAATGTGGGGGGCAATTAATATACTATCAGAAACCAAAAGAGAGTTCTGACGACAGGTTCATCTTCTTGCTAAGATTTTGCGTCTTGACAGTTTAATGAAATTAGGTCAAACTTGAGTTATAACTAAGTGCGACAGATTGCTCTTGAATTTAATGAAATTAGGTCAAACTTAAACTACAAGTAATAAATTGTAGGTTGCTTTGAATGTTTTATGAAAAAAGCTTTTGGAGGTACCCATCGAGTGGTTAATTAATATATCAAAAACCACAGAGAGTTTTGACGAGTGGTTCGACTTCTAGCTAAGATTTTGCATCATGAAAATTTTGAACACCTTTTGAAAACGATCAGATGAAATAGTGAGAGAGCGGATATGAAATTTCTATTCTCTATGGGCAACCCACAAGCTTGAGGTGCACCTTAGTCTTAAAGATAACTTTATTTTTTCCACTATGTATGAGGCGAACCTTAGCGGATGCCACATAGTAGGCCATATTTTTTTTGAACGGGTAGTAGGCCATATTAAGGTGTGCTTTTTTACACAATGCGAGATTAGTATATTTCTTTGCTTAGAAATATGGTCACCTCTGTCCATGCATTGTACATGCTGAGAGAATAAAACGTTGGCAGGGGAAGAGGGCAGCAGTGAAGAGAAGTTGAAGGCGGTTCCATGTCAGAGAAAAGTTATGATGGGTTTCTGACACGAGGTACTCCTACAGCCTTACAGTGTACTACTACACTATGCTAGTACTAGTAAATTTCAGGACCTATGCACGCAAAACAAATTGTGTGTTTACTCTCTCCTTCGCTGCCTCTCACCATCCATCCTCCCTCTCTCCTACCCTTTCCCCTCGCGCACCGGCCCAGGTGATCTCTCCCTCGTCCACAGCTTGGTGTTGCGCACGTGTGCCTTGGTACGGCAGCTCTATGTCTCTGGCGTGTTCGGCAGCCGCGTTGGTGTGGAGTAGGGATGAGGAGTACATAGGAAGGAAACCACTTTGGTCCTTGGCAGCAAAAAAATTCAAACTTTTCCGGTTTTCGAATTTGCACTTGCTTCCCAAACATAGGGAGGGAAGGTTACTCAAAAGATCGACCATTCGCAGTACTTCTTATCTTATATTTATCTTGTCTTATCTCTTACAATACCATACCATAGCACTGTATAGTGTAAAGATAATTTTGAACATTGACCGTTGGATCTAGACCGGCAAATCCAAAAATTGCTAACTGTTGGATCTTCTTTTCCATTCTTAGCATCTACAAAGATTCTACTGATAGTATTTAGCACGATGAACGCTACTATGCGCAAACCTCAAAACACACACTTCATTGCTCAGTTTCAAGGTCCTTGTGCTAAATGCATGGACTTAGGTGCAATTTTCATTTTTATGAGGTCCTTGATGTAACTTGTACTTCCACCGACCGTGTTAACTCTCAAGAACCACTCTCCTACAAGACCTACCACAGTTAAAAGAAAATGCAACCGCCCCAATTATCAAACAAATTGGACCACAGTTTCTTATACGTAATACCCATGTTTTTAGTACTAGGATTTTTCAAGATTCCTAGCTAACTTCGCACACTTCAGTGAGTTCTTGTCGATTAACAAAATTAGGTCAAACTTGAGCTACAAGTAAGCGCGATAGAACCCTAAAAAAAGTAAGCGTGATAGATTGCTCTTGAATTAAATGTATTTTCGGAGGTAGATGGGTGCATCTTATTGTAGTGAACAATGTCGTCAGTGTGAGTTTCCAACTATTAGGAAATATAATTCACAGTTTTCCTAGTGATGACGAGATGGTTCTTTTCCGTAAAGAAAGCTCGAAGCAGAATATGGATCTCAATGCCATAAGCCAAGCTTCTAGACATATTAAGTGTACCAACGTGTTTTACTTACGATTCCCATATGTTTTTGAGTTTTCAAACTCCCTAGCTAATTAACTCCGCCCACTTGAATGAATACAAGTCGATTTATCTAAATTAGGTCAAACTTGAACTATAACTAAATTGTAGGTTGCTCTGAAAGTTTTACGACATAGCTTTTGGAGGTACCGTACCGATAGGGGGGTGTCACATTGAATATATGAGAAACAACCGAGAGTTTTGACAACATGTTTGACTTCTTGCTAAGATTTTGCATTGCATGACACTATTTAATGAAATTGGGTCAAACTTGAGCTACAAGTAAGCGCGATAGATTGCTATTAAAATATATGACTTTTCAGAGAGGTAGATGGGTGCATTTTCTTGAAGTAAACAATGCCGTCGGTACGGTGTGATTTTTGAACTATATCAGGAAAGAAGATTCAATTATTCTCAATTTTCCAAGTGATGACGAGCAAGGTTGTTCTTTTCCGTAAAGAAATGTCCGAAGAATAATATTGGATATGAATGCAAGAAGCCAAGTTTACCAACATATATAGTGGACCAACATGTTGTACCAATGATTCCCATGTTTTATTTATGAGTTTTCAAACTTCCTAGTTAACTACAAGTAAATTCGAAAAATCTTTTGGAGGTACCCATCTAGGGGTCACAAATAATATATCATAAAACACCGAGAGTTTTGACTATATGTTCAATTTCTTGTTAAGATTTTGCATCTTGACAATTTAACGAAATTAGGTCAATTAGAGACAATATCCTTCATATATTTTGAATAAGGAGGTAATTTAATAGCATCAGTCATAGGAATTTGCAAAAATAAAGGTTTCATCCACTCACAAAACTTATTATAGTGTTCGTCTTCCTTTGACTTGTGTTTCTTATCAGGGAAAGGCATAGGTTTTTGGACCCAAGGCTCTCTTTCACTACCATATTTCTTAGCAACAAAATTTTCTTTAGTGTATTTAATATTCTTAGTGTGTCTTTCCGGTTCTTCTTCAACTTTTTCTTTATCTGGAGCATCATTTTCCTCATCACCACTTTCAGTTTCAGCATCAGAGATAGATATACTATTAGGATCTTTAGCAGGTTCAGAAGATTCTACAATAGTTTTATGTTTTTTTTTCCATTTCTTAGGAGCAGCACCACTATTTTCAATTTGTTGAGAATCTTGCTCAATTATTTTAGGATGCCCCACAGGATATAGAGGATCCTGATTGGCAGCACCACTTCTAGTTCTAATTTCATAAGCATGTTTTTCTTTAGAAGCATTAACTATCAAATCTTTTTGTACTTTAATAAGATGATCAATTTCAGTTTGAACCATTTGGAAATGTTTAACAAACATTTTAACATAATTAGAGGTTCTATCAAAAATATCCTCAACTCAATAATAGCTCTAGTGTTTTCCATTAAATGATTCTGCACTCTTTTATTAAAATTATCTTGCTTAACCATAAAAACATCAAATTCTTCCAAGCATTGATCAGGGGTTTTAGAGTAAGGAATATCACCTTCATCAAAATGTTGGAGAGTGTACCTTAATAGTGGATGAGTGGGAGATTGGCTTACATAATTCTTCTATAGGAGGTAAATTCTTCACATCTTCAGCTTTATTACCCTTCTCCTTAAGACATTTCTTAGCTTCCTTCATCACTTCATCATTTAGTTCAATAACTCCCCTCTTCTTTGATGTTGGTGTCAGCGCAGGCACATTTAACTCAGGTGTAGCTGTGTTAGGTGTAATTGTCTCAGATGGAGTCTAGTCATCATAATTCTTGCTTATTTTAGCCATTAATTCCTCAGCTTCTTTGGGAGTTCTATTCCTGAAAACATAATCAACACAACTATCTAGGTATGTCCAAGATTCTTCAGTTAGTCCATTATACTATATATCAAGAAGCTCATTCTTAGGTAATGGACAAAACCTTGCCCATGATTCAAGCAATACCTCTTTTTCTCCCTGTTTAAATCAAAAAGTTCCTGCAAAATGGCATGTCTAGCACTAGGAGGGAAATATTTCTGAAGGAAGGTACAAATCAAGCAATCAGGGCTATCAATAGATCCAGGAGGTAAATTATTGAACCAAGTTTTATCTTCTCCTTTCAGTGAAAAAGGGAAAAATATAGCAATAAAGTAGGTGCGCATCTTAATATCATCAGAAAATAGACCACTCATGGTAGAAAGCTCAGTCATATGTGCTACAACACTTTCATTCTTAGTTCCACAAAAAGGTTCTTTCTCAACAATAGTTATGTAAGATAAATCAAGAGAGAAATCATAATCCTTATCTTTAATGTTTATGGGAGATGTAGCAAACTCAGCATTAGGAGATAATTTAGGTCTAACGGTATGTTTCTCAAGGAGACTCTTAATAGCACTTTTACCATGAGTGTTTTGACATTCATTAATAATTTCATCATTCATTACTATATATCCGTCTTCAATATCATAGCTCTCTATAGACTTAGGTGAACTGACAGGTGTAGTAGTGTCTTCATTAGGAGTTTCGATATTTCCAGCTATAGGTGTAGCAATCATAGCATCTAGGAAAGGACCTAATGAACAACTATTATCAAGCAAAGTAGAAGAAGCATCATAAGTATCAGAAGTTTCAGATTCAGCAGTAGTAGCAGTATGTGTAGCATGTGTATGGGGTGGTGTAAGGAGCTTACTCAACACAGATGGCGAATCAAGAGCAACAGAGGTGTTCAGAACCATACCTCTCCTTGTAGTGGATGGTAAAATAGGAACCTTGCCATCACGAGACTTACCCAGGATGGATGGATGGTAGCGAACAATAGTGATTCCAAGTGAACTTGATAAATAGAGTTATGATCCCTGGCAACGGTGCCAGAAAATAGTCTTGATGACCCACAAGTATAGGGGTGTATCGCAGTATTTTCGAGGGAAGTGAAACCCAATTTATTGATTCGACACAAGGGGAACCAACGAATATTTATAAGCCTTAACAACTGAGTTGTCAATTTAGCTTCACTTAGAAACAATCTTGCTCATAGCAGTTTATCAGTAGCAAAAGTTTTGTAATAGCAATAGCAAAGTAATACCAGTAGTAACAATTGCAGTAAACAGTAGGATTAAAGAGCGGTAGGCATAGGGATGGATGGAAGGGTGTTGCACGAACAAGACAATTCATATAGCAATCAAGACATAGGGCATTTGCAGATAAATAAGATAAAGCATCCAAGTACTAAATAATCATAGGCATGTGTTCCATATATAGTCGTTGCTGGCGCGTGGTTGACGTGGGAGCTTCTTCTTCTACAATCCCCGACAACAGCGCCAGAAAATAGCTTGCTGTCTACGCACTTCTATTTTTGTAGAAAGTTGTTGGGCATCCAAGTGTGTAACACCCTCGAATCGACCCTATGCATGTTTTAGCGCTTCCCGCCAAACCCGCATAGAAACGATTCAAGGATGCCCACCAGGCACTTGCGTGCGGGTGGAGAACGAAGTAATACCATTACACATTAGTCCACGATGGAACCCACAGAACATATATATACAACAACGACTCCATGAGTCAAGAATACAGATATAATATATAAAGATCCAAATCACCTTGAAAACGATAGAGCGTCCAACTACGGACAAGATGCAAATGGGGCTAAGAGCCCTGAAGAATAACCAATGGCGTCCATAACCCTGCCCAGGCCAAGCCGGAAGGGTAACCCTGCTAACGACGTCGATCTCAAACCTGCTAAAACAAAAGGGGTGCCGACAAAGGGCAAAGGAAAAAGAGGAGCGTCAGTACTGAGGCCAGTACACGGCGAGGCTAGAATTCGGCGGCTCTCGCCTACATAGGTATGGTGGACTGAAGCGGCAGCACAGCATGCACTAAACAACCTATAGAGACTCGAAACCACTATTGGCTATTAGAGAGGGATAAGAAAGACCTACTCGGGACCAACCTGATACTAACACCAATCATACCCATCCTGGTATTCCCCCTTGAGACCAAATGAGGAAGTCAATCCGAGGAACCCACACAGTTGGCAGTTTTATTCATTCTATTATAGTTGCAGCACTTACTAGTCAGATATAGATAGCACGAGTCATCCTGATAGCATAAGTAGTGGGAAGTTTTAGTTAACCATTCAGTTGTAGTTGCAGTACTTACTAGTCAGATACAATTAGCATGTGACATCCCAAACCCAGCAGTTGTTGGCACTTTTATTTCATTCCATTGGAGTTGCGATACTACTAGGCAGGTATAACATGACACGATACAACACAGCTCCACCAGTGGTTTGCACTTTTATTATCCATTCCATTGTAGTAAAGCTGATTACTAGTCACATATTAAGTCAAATTTATAGCACTACTTTAGTTATGCTTGTCTATGATCGAGATACTATGCTCCAAGTCGTCCATAACCGCGGACACGGCTTTCAGAAAGATTTACCCTACAGGGGTGCACAAATAGCAACACACACACGATCAACCTCGGAAAAACCAAATCAAAACCCAACGAGGCTTTCATGACAAAGCAATCACAGGATTCATAAAATATTTCAGGGGGCCACCCCACTAAGCTACCCGCAACGAAGTTGGCCGGCTCCAAGACGGACCCAGGGTTTGTGACAATGGTTGTAAACGACTGGGAACCCGAAAGTGTGAATAGGCTTGTCGATACCGCGAACACATTCCACGTTCCAAAATAGTACAGGTGCTCCACGCACAATCATGAATAAAGCACTAAAGCATGGCATAGGTACATGATAGTAATAAAGCCCCTAACTAGTTTGTGGCCCCAAGAAATAAGAAATGAATCAAGCTCTGGCTAAGGGGGATTCATAGACTCTCCCGTATGTGGATAGTGCGAATAGTCAAGGAACAGGTATCAAGTACTCAGGGCCTACGGGACACAAGTGGACATGAAAAACCAAATAGCATATATTGCCCACCGGTGCCTCTTTCATTAGTTATCCGAGCAGTTTAATTATCAAGTTGTAATTAAAGTCATGATCACCTCCACTATTAAGCATCACCACCATTAAGCATGTGCCAACTTGCCGTCAACGGTGGAACAACAACGACGCGAAGCAAAACATAAGCAAGCAACTACAACTCGCAAGGCCGACTATCTATCAAACAACAGGCAATAGGATGTGTCCATGGCATATAGGGGCTGCAAGGAGTATAAATGGTGCACGGAAACTAAAGCATCGCAACACGGATAGCAATAGATCAACAGGAGGAAATAAAGAGTATAAAAGCAAAATAGGTAGAAAGGGGGAGAATGCTCGCGTGGGAAGCACTGCCGGAGATACATTATCCGAAGAACTTGTCGATACTCGCATCAACTCAGCGGCCTAATTGGTGAAGAAGTAGAGCACTAAAAGAAACACCGAATACACTATTTAATACTACGGCAGAAGATCGAGCATGATCCATGTATGATGCATGACATGGCAAAGATGCGATGCAATTAGACAATGTTAAGCGGAACCGGGGTCCCGACAATTAATTAGGAGGTTCATGTTGTTTAACTACCCCGCAAATTAAATGTGGAATTAACAAGGCAAAGCATGGCATCGATTCGCTACGCAATTTTAAATGGAGACAATATAAGATTAGAAAAGCCCGCATATAGTCTCCATATTTAATTATTAGGTGAGTCGACAAAGTACCACCAAACAAATAAACATGTATGCGAGTATGAATGATTTAATATGCAACAAGTATATGTCATATATTATAAAAATAGGGGTCTAGGAAAAGGGGATCACACATCTCGGTTCGGAGATCTTGGGGTTCAGAGGGGGTCGGGTTCGGTCTCCGGGGTCGACGGGATCGATCTTCGGGTCCGGTATCGAGGTCTCGCGCATCGAATCCGTGTTGGAGAACTTGTCGTCTTGGGTAGGCAACCTTCGGGTACGGTCTTCAGATCCGTGAAGGAGAACATGGCGTTCCGCGTAGATGATCTCGGGGTGCGGCGTTAGATTGGTCTTCTCGTTTGAAGAATAACACGAACACCTCGCGGTCATAGATACAACAGTGAGAGACGAGCTCTTTCGAGTGGCCTCCCGACGCCAGGTACAAAAGACGTAGAGCTGGTCCGCTGCACAAAAGAAAAAGGACGGTGAGGTCCAGGTCAGAGCAGAGGACCTCGGGGACGAGCCAGGCTTCCACCGCGACCAAGATGCGCGTTCACACGGGCAGAGATGCAGCCAGACCTTCAGGGCACACGGAGAACAACGCGGGGAGGGAGCAGGGAAGTCGGGGGCAGCAGCACGCTCAGGAAAAGGGCGGCGCTCAGGCTCGACGAGGACCACGGGACGACGATGTGCGAAGCCCGATGCGGCGGCGCCATGGGGACGAGCAAAGAGTGGCGTGGCCTCGCTAGGACGAGGGCGTCCGCGACAGTACGATGGCCATGAGGACGACGGAGAGACGATGGAGAGGCCCGCGGCAGTGCGAGGCTTCCAGCGGCCGGAGGAGGCAGCTAGCAGCGGGGTCCCATGAGGAGAGGCGTCGGCGGCTAGTCCTCTGGAGGGCTGGACAGCCGCGGCGGTCATGGAGGGCTCAAAGGCCGAGGTGGCACAGCGGCCTGCGACGGCGGACAGGAAGCAAGGGAGGCGGCAGCGCCAAGGAGGACCGGTGGCGGAGGCGCGGCGGACAGAGCCTCGCGGGGCAGAGGAGCTGGACGGTGAGGCCGGGCCGACGAGGGCCGTGGGTGGAGCACGGGGCACCCTGGCGGGGCTCCTGGGTGACGGCGCACTCACGAGGTGGGGATCGGCAGCGCTCCACGGTTGCAGAGGAGGCGAGGCAAGGAGAGAGGAGAGGCGCGAGGTGCAGGGGTTGGTGAGCGACGAGGGGAGCGGGCGCGTGGTGGGGCCAGGCCGATGCAGGGTGGGGGTTCACGACGATGGCGGGTTGTGTCCGCGTCTGCGTGCGGTGCACTATGGTACATGGCGAGCAGGTGGGGCACTGGGTGGGATGGTGGCTCGCGTGGTGGCTCGGTTGGTCGGCTGCGCAGGGTGGTGCGCTGCGGGTTAGGTCGCTCGTAGCGGCGTGTGGTGTGCGGCGGCGGGTTGGGACTAGGTGGTTTAGGCTAGGGATTAGGGTTAGGGTTTGGAGGTGGCTGACTGGGCTTTTGGGCCAGGCTGGCTGCCTCCCAAAAATAATATAAATTTTGGTTATTATTTTAAGAGGCGTTTGTAATTTATTTTTAGACAAACAAAATATCCAGGAGAGACCGGGGTTTTGATTTGAATAAAGACAGGGGATATTTTAGAAAACAAAACTAGGCTTTTAGAAAATAGTTTTCGACAAAACATATGCATGATGATGACGATGCTCAAATGCAATGTGGCATGATGACATGAGCATGTGGTCATGATGATGCACAAAATAAAAATAACACGCGATTTTCTAGTAGTGGTTTTACCGGGGTGCTACAAAGTGCAAAGGTTTGTAGAACAGCAGCAAGTTTCCCTTAAGTGGATTACCCAAGGTTTATCGAACTCAGGGAGAAAGTGGTCAAAGGTATCCCTCTCAAGCAATCCTGCAATCAAGATACAAGAAGTCTCTTGTGTCCCCAACACACCCAATACACTTGTCAGGTGTATAGGTGCACTAGTTTGGTGAAGAGATGGTGAAATACAATTGGTATGGATAATTATAAGCAGTAACAGTACCAGAAAAGAGCTTGACAGGTAGGAAGAGACTAAAGACAATCTGAAATAAAGATGAAAGCAAGCAAACATGTAACAGATCTAGTTACAAATGGTGTTTCAATGATTATAAACAAGGCCTAGGGATCATACTTTCAGTAGTGAACACTCTCATATAAATATCTTCTCTTTATGATACTACTTTGAACTACTATCCGGTTGGACACTCTAATCCATGGTAGGGCTATAACAGCACACATCAAAGTTCCTTTTCCCCATCTAGATAACCCCACACTGTCACCTAGATGGTTCCAACAAACACCACAATTTCATAGAGACATCCAACTCCAAATATAACTGATAACAAGTATTTGTAATCTCTAGCCTAAGTGCCACCACGGTGTGCACACTGTCACTTTCACACACATGGGGAGAGCAGAGATCTATTAAAGCACCTGAGTAGCAAGGTAGATCTACTTGATTACAAAGCTCATGATCACAATATGATCATGCATATAGAGAGAGATGAACACATAGCTACCGGTAGAACCCTTAGCCTCGAGAGAGAACTACTCATCCTCATCATGGGAGTCAGCAATGGTGATGGATATGGTGGTGGAGATCGATGGAGATGGCTCCGGGGGCACTTCCCCGTCCCGGCAGGGTGCCGGAACAGAGACTTTCTGTCCCCCGAATCTCCCCTTCGGTGGTGGCGGCGCTGCGGAACTTTTCGTGGTTGGAGGCTGTTTGATTTAGTTTTTTTGCATCGGGGGCTTCTTATAGTCGGAAGGGGAGGCCGAGGGGGTGACTAGGGCGGCCAGACCACCCCCTGGCGCGGTCCAGGATAGGCCACGCGGCCAGGTGGTGTGGCGGCCCCCTGGCCCCTCTCCGTATCGTATTCTAGCTCCGTGTCCTCCTCGGTGAAAAACTGACTTTTGCTTTTGTCCCGTCCAATTCCGAGAATATTCATTTTCTGACTTCCTGGAACCAAAAACAGCATAAAACAGACAGCTGGCACTGTAGCATATTGTCAATAGGTTAGTCCAAGAAAGTGTATAAAAATACTCCAAAGTGTGGCAAAACATAAGAAAGTAGATATAAACCAAGCATGGAACATCAAAAATTATAGATACGTTAGCAACATATCAACATCCCCAAGCTTAACTCCTACTCGTCCTCGACTAGGTAAGTGATAAAAAGAAAGAATAAATTTTGAGGTGACATGCACCATCATAAACTTGATCAAAGTATTTGTAAAACATTGAAAGCTGGGATCATAGTACTTCAACATAGCATGAAAGATAAAGTTCTAACAATAGGACATAGAAACTATGTTGCAACATGAAAAGCTACAAACAAAAGATTCATGAATAACAATACTTTGCAAGAAGTTTGTTTGTTTCACATAAAGAAAACATAGCATAGTGGCATTCATCTTGTCCCTCATAGATTAGCAAATATAAATGCATAGGACACCTTCAAAGTTCATAAGAGTGACTAGATACAAGTAGTTTAAAGTAGGTGCATCAAGTTATGCATCAATCAACAAGTCTTGGGACAATGCACATAGAACTTAGAATGGCCACTATGCTCTCAAAGTAGGTTCATAAAGGTAGAAGGTGGGGACTCAACATAAAAGTAAAAGAAAGGCCTTCATAGAAGGAAGTAGAGATTCAAGTTTCATAAAGAGCTTCCAAAAAATATGGTACTTGTTAGCTTTCATCTCTCATTGCCCCTATCATAAGCATCTTTAAGGTGATTAAGGTTAAAGTGACACAACTAAGAGGATATGCTTCACAAGTTATAAGCCGAAATCTCATTCCCCTTACTTACGAAGACCGAACCTCATGCTACACAAATTTAGTCACAAGTAAGACCTTGTCATTGTAAGTACATATGTATCATAAAGAATCGCCAATAGGGTACCCCTTGCACATGATACAGGAGCTATCCCATCATCAAAATGACAAGGCAAGCAGACAATGAGCATCTCAGCAATCTTTTTATTTGCTATTTGCATAGGTTTTTATTGAGGATGCTTCATAGAGTGCTCATTATGGTTATGCTGCAAGTTTCCACCATGATTAGGCATGGCTTAGGCTAGCGGCCCATGCGTTTCTCTAACACACATACAAACTCCATGATCTTACAAGTTCCATTTTTATTTCACACCGCCGGGATCCATAAGCAAAAGAACATGATATCAACGGGGTACAAAGTACAAGTGCAATGTTGAAAGCATTCCCCGTATTACATGGTTCTGCTAATTTCAACTTATAAAGCGCAAGCATATACGCAACAAAGATGGACACAATGATTCAAGTTTATTAAATGCAAGAAAGTAAAGTGTGCCATCAAGTTTGTGAGAGCTTTAATCACTAATTTTCACATAACAAGTTTAATTCGGAAGGTAGATAAAAACATGAATATACTTGGAATAGCAATTGCTAATAGGTAGGTATGGTGGACTCTTAGGAATAACTTAGTTTTAGGAGTTGGATGCATGAGTGGGACTCATACTTGATTACGGAGGCTAGCAAAAGACTAGGAGCGACCAACTAAGAGAGCAATAATGGCCATAATCATGCAGAGCGACAAAACATCATTGATTAAAGAATAAAGTAATATTACAAGTTGAAAACTAAAGGATCATCAAGGCTATGGTGACTTTGGATAGTCATAACATGGTGTGATCATGCATCAAGTCAACCCAAATAAAGCATCAAAGGAGAATACCATAATACTATGCTTTAATATGCTAAAACAACGCATGATTCTTTCAAGGCACATTAAGAAATCTCAATTGTTTATAACATGTCATGCTACGGCAATAATCACTGAGCATAAAGCCAAAACAATATAAAGCATGACATGACAAAGCATAGGCCACAGTCAAAAACAAGCTCCTTTTACCACTTAAGCATGAACTTTTCCTACTCTTTTCCAATCCAAACCAACTTATTTGAAAGAAATCACAAAGATAATAATAAATAAAGATCAGTGAGCTTGTCTCACAAATCCAAAAGGAAGAAGTAAAAAGTTCTAAGCTGAAAGGACAACAAAACTAAGGCTAAACCCAGTGCTAGCAAAAGAGAACACCCACAAAACAATAAGAATGAAAACTAGAGTGTTCTAAACAATGAAAGCAGAGTGTGTCTCTCTCCAAAAGAAGTGTTGGGATCCAACCAACTTATTCAAGAAAACTAAGCAAACAAAGCAAATGAAAACTAAAAAACAAAGACGAAGACGATCCAAGAACAACACAACTGTGGATGAAACAATAAAATGAAGTGTTTGGAAGAACCCGAGATTTTTATTGATGAAGAAGGGGATGCCTTTGTCATCCCTAAGTTTTGAAGTTTGTACCTCTTGAATATTTCTTGGGGTGGCACGCGTGGCATCCCCAATCTTGAGCTTTAGTCCATTCTTCATCTCATTACTCATTCCTTCCATACTCCTGAAATTTTTCCTTCATACAAAACTTCACACAATCTTTATTAGCAACATTAGTGCACTCAAGATAATAAGTCTGTGGGTTCAGTTTCAACACCAATAAAACTTCCATTAAAACACAAGCTACTGTAGTACTTCCCTCAAAAAGCCCAATTCCCCAAAAGAACTCAAAAATGAACCAACAAGAAGCAAATGCAAATAATGGCAGAAATGTGTCAAAACAGACCAGCAGGTAAAAACCAATTTTTTAGAACACCTTCTGTTGCTCAAATATAAAAGTGTTGAACTAACGGAAGTTAGATAACAACCTGGGGCAGAATCACAAAAAATCACAGCTCAAACCGACCTATATATATTTTACACGAATTTTTACAGTGAAGAACAAAAATCTGTTTCAGGACAGCAACTTTCCCAAGCATTACTTCTCTCTCATTAGAGGTTAGTCTTGGCACAAAAACCACACAAAAATGATAAGGAGTGGTTATTACAGAGGTAATAACTTCCAAGACTCAACTAAAACTGTTGGGTTATCTCCCAATAAGTACTTTTTTTAACACCTTTAAGTTAGGCATGATAGTTTGAGAAGATGCTCACATAAGAAATATGAATTGAAGTAAAAGAGAGGATGAAGAAGCAAATATGGAACAAATTTAAGTCTAACGCACTTCCTATGAAAAATAATCTTGTAAAGAAACAAGTCATGAAAGCACAAAGCAACAAGCATAGGAAAGCAAAACAAGTGCAACTTCAAAAATTTCAACATAAAGAGGGGAAACTTAATATTGTTGAGATACATAAAACCATGTTTCCCTCTCTCATAATAACTTTTAGTAGTATCATGAATAAAATTAACAATATAAATATCACATAAAACATTCTTATCATGAGCCACATGCATATAATCATTATTACTCTCCACATAAGCATAGTTATTCTTATTAATTGTAGTGGGAGCAAATTCAATAAAATAGCTATCATTATTATTCTCATCACCATAATCATGAAATATAGGAGGCATATTGTAATCATAATTAATTTTCTCCTCAATAGTAGGGGACTGAAAATATCATATTCATCATTGTAATCATGATATATTGGAGGTTTTGTATCATCATAAGCAATTGAATAGATATCTTCCAAAGCCGGGGAACTAAAAAGATCATTTTCATAAAAACTAGCTTCCCCAAGCTTAGACTTTTCCATAGCATTAGCAATAATGGTGTCCAAAGAATTCATACTAACAACATTGTTATTATCATGCAAATAAAGTTCCATAGGTTTTTTAATTTTCTCTTCAAACACTTCATGTTCTACATTAGGAAAAATACTAAAAAGCTCTCTAATTTTGTTGTTGTTTTCCATTAAGCCTAACTAGTGAAAACAAGAAACAAAAAGATAAAATTGCAGAATCTAAAGGAAATAACTTCGAACACTCACATCGGAGGATGTGAGTACCTTTTACCTTACCTCCCCGGCAACGGCGCCAGAAAATACTTGCTGGCGCGTGGTCGACGTGGGAGCCTCTTCTTATGCAATCCCCGACAACAGGGCTATAAAATTAATTGATGTCTACGCACTTCTATTATTGTAGACAGTTGTTGGGCCTCCAAGCGCAGAGGTTTGTAGTACAACAGCAAGTTTCCCTTAAGTGGATTACCCAAGGTTTATCGAACTCAGGGAGGAAGTGGTCAAAGGTATCCCTCTCAAGCAATCCTGCAATCAAGATACAAGAAGTCTCTTGTGTCCCCAACAAACCCAATACACTTGTCAGGTGTATAGGTGCACTAGTTTGGTGAAGAGATGGTGAAATACAAGTGGTATGGATAATTATAAGTTGTAGCGGTACCAGAAAAGAGCTTGATGGGAAGGAAGAGACTAAAGGCAATCTGAATCAAAGATGAAAGCAAGTAAACATGTAACATATCTAGTTGCAAACGGTGTTTCAATGCTTAGAAACAAGGCCTAGGGATCATACTTTCACTAGTGAACACTCTCATATAAATATCTTCTCTTTATGATACTACTCTGAACTACTCTCCGGTTGGACACTCTAATCCATGGTAGGTCTATAACAGCACACTTCAAAGTCCGTTTTCCCCATCTAGATAACCCCACACTATTACCTTGATCACTAGATGGTTCCAACAAACACCACAATTTCATAGAGACATCCAACTCCAAATATAACTGATAACAAGTATTTGTAATCTCTAGCCTAAGTGCCACCATGGTGTGCATGTTGTCACTTTCACACACATGGGGAGAGCAGAGATCTATTAAAGCACTTGAGTAGCAAGGTAGATCTACTTGATTACAAAGCTCATGGTCACAATATGATCATGCATATAGAGAGAGATGAACACATAGCTACTGGTAGAACCCTTAGCCTTAGGAGAGAACTACTCCCTCCTCATCATGGGAGTCAGCAATGGTGATGGAGATGGTGGTGGAGATCGATGGAGATGGCTCTAGGGGCACTTCCTCGTCCCGGCAGGGTGCCGGAACAGATACTTTCTATCCCCCAAATCTCCCCTTCGGTGGCGGTGGCGTTGTGGAACTTTGCGTGGCTGGAGGCTATTCGATTTAGGGTTTTTGCATCGGGGGCTTCTTATAGTCGGAAGGGGAGGCCGAGGTGGTGCCTGGGGCGGCCAGACCACCCCCTGGAGCGGGCGAGGCTAGGCCACGTGGCCAGGTGGTGTGGCAGCCCCCTGGCCCCTCTCCGTCTCGTATTCTGGCTCCGTGTCCTCCTCGGTGAAAAACTGACTTTGGCTTTTGTCCCGTCCAAGAAAGTGTATAAAAATATTCCAAAGTGTGGACAAAACATAAGAAAGTAGATATAAACCAAGCATGGAACATCAAAAATTATAGATATGTTAGCAACGTATCAGTCATACGTGCTCGCAATGAGAACTTGCACAACATGTTTTGTCCTGCCAGCCCATTTGCAGCGGGGCCTCAAGGGAACTACTGGCAATTAAGGTGCTCCTTTTAATAGAGCACCGAAGCAAAGCATTAACACTCCGTGAACACATGTGATCCTCACATCAAAGCCATTCCCTCTAGTTATCCTGATTATTGTCATTTCGAGGCCTTTGGTTCCGAACAGCAATGTGTGTATACAACTTGCGGGTAAGACCATAAACAATACTATCATAATGAATCAATAACATGGTCAGATCTGAAATCATGGCACTCTGGCCCTAGTGACAAGCATTAAGCATAACAAGTTGTAACAAAGTCAAAAAGCACTAATAATAGATAATAGGCACCATGCCATAATAATTTGATGACATTACATGAACGATCTCATCCAATCCCTGCCATCCGCATAGCCTACAGCGGTGAATTACTCATAGAAGGGAGAATCATGGATGATCGATGGAGAAGCGATGGTGAAGATGATGGCGGTGATCTCCTCCAATTCCCCGTCCTGGCAGGGTGCTAGAACAGAGTTTCTAGTTCTGATTCGTGGAATCTGGTGGTGGCGGCATAGCGGAACTCTTTCTGGAAAAACATCGAACCCCCCTAGGTTTTTAGGTCAAGAGGTATCTTATAGGCGAAGAGGAAGGCCGAGGGGCTAACCGAGGCGGTCACACCACTCCCTGGCGCGACCAGGCCTAGCTCGCGCGGCCAGGTGGTGTGGGCCCCTCGTGGCCCTCCTCCGTCTCGTCTAATGGCTCCGTGAGTCTTCTGGTGAAATAGGATTTTTGACATATTTTCCTGGATTTTTCCTAACAGTTGATTTTCTGCATAAAAACTAGACACCAAGGTAATTCAGCTGAAAACAACGTCAGTCTGTGTTAGTTGTATCCAAATAACACAAGTTAAGAGGAGAAACAATAGCAAAAAGTGTTCGGGAAAGTAGATACGTTTTGGACGTATCACACCGCAGGAGCATTTTAGTCCCATATTTTCCAAACTGAGCAACACTAGCCCCACAACTTGTAACCAAGAACATTTTAGTCCAATTCAATCAAATTTCTGTGATTTTGTCTGAATTCGTCGTAACTAATTCTAGAAGTGACATGTGGCATCATAATTTTTACAAAATGACCCCTGTGTATTTTTTGCCTGGCAGTTGTGACCTTGGTACGACATGACTAGAGGATCTGAATAAGAAAACAAATAAGAAAAACTACTAATGCATTGTAGGGTATTGAATTAATTACCTACACTACTGAAGAAATCAACCTTGCCACTACAACATGCACACAGAAGTGATTAACTAAAGAGAGCTCTGGATGATGTGTTCTTTATTGTGGATATTCAAAAATATGTGTTGTTGGCTACAATAACAACTAAACTTTATTCCTTTTCATTTTTGCGAATAAGAAAAAACTCAAGTCTATTCTAGATACTGCAGCAAGCTACTAGGTTAATGACAAAGCTATACAATTGATATTATGGACCGTGCCAACATAGACGTGAGCATTTTTTGCGTTTGTATGTGATTTTTTATTGTATAAATAATTACATCCCCCAAGTACTCCTTGTTTGGCATAATTACGTCCTCTCAAGTACTCCTCGTCTCACATGAGTAGTCGTGGGCATCTACCGGCATAGTGGCTTGTGGGTGTGTGCATCGTTGTGCAAAAGTGTTAAGTTTGAATCCATTCTCCTCTTAGAGATTTAACTATTTCATTTGTACGTCTATTAACAGGTGGCCGACTTCTCAGTCTGCATAGGGACACAAATGACATAAAAATATATAGAGGGGTCATTTAAAAAAATCAACGTCATTTGTCGACAAATTAAGTCAAATTCACTGAAATTCCATTAAATTGGACTAAAATGCTCTCGAGATATAAGTTGAGGGACTAGTATTGCTCATTTCTCAATATGTGGCACTAAAACGCTCTCGCGGTGCAATATGTGGGACTAAAGGTATATATACCTCTTAATTATTTTATAGCCTCAATTGCTAGGCCAGAGGACCAATTAATGCTCCTAGTTTTGCTCAATTACTCCTCTAGTTGACCATAAAATATGAACCACCACGTCATGTAATGCTCCTGGCCGATCATGTTGTTAAAATGGGAGTGTATCCATTGGCTTGCATGTTTTCAATTAGATGCGGTGGCCACGTGCATTGGCTGGATTTTAGGATTACTACTACATGCAATAACTAGCTATAAAGCGAGTAGGTGAAGTTAATTCTCCGAACTAGTACTACTTCGGCCTAGTAATACCAAACAGTAACACCCTCGAATCGGCCCTATGCAAATTTTAGCGATTCCCGCCAAATCCACATAGAAAGGATTCAAAGATGCCCACCAGGCACTTGCGTGCGGGAGGAAAACGAAGTAATACCATTACACAATAGTTCACGAAGGAACCCAAAGAAACATTTATATACAACAACGACTCAAAGAGTCAAGGATACAGATATACAGTACAAAGATCCAAATCACCTTGAAAACAATACAACATCCAAGTACGGATAAGATGCAAATGGGACTAAGATCCCTGAAGAATAACCAATGGCGTCCATAACCCTGCCAAGGCCAAGCCGGAAGGGTAACCCTGCTAACGACGTCGATCTCAAACCTGCTAAAACAAAAGGGGTGCCGACAAAGGGCAAAGGAAAAACAGGAGCGTCAGTACTGAGGCCAGTACACGGCGAGGCTAGAATTCGGCGGCTCTCGCCTACATAGGTATGGTGGACTGAAGTGGCAGCAAAGCATACACTAGACAACCTCTAGAGACTCAATAAACTGTCAGCTATTAGAGAGAGATAAGAAAGAACTATTCGGAACCAACCTTATACTAACACCAATAATACCCATCCTTGTATTCCCCCTCGAGACCAAACGAGGAAGTCAAACCGAGGAACTCACACAGTTGACAGTTTTATTCATTCGATTATAGTTGCAGCACTTACTAGTCAGATATAGATAACACGAGTCATCCTGATAGCATAAGTAGTGGGCAGTTTTAGTTAACCATTCAGTTGTAGTTGCGGTACTTACTAGTCATATACAATTAGCATGTGACATCCCAAACCCAGCAGTTGTTGGCACTTTTATCTCATTCCATTGGAGTTGCGATACTTACTAGGCAGATATAGCATGTGATGATACACCCCAGTTCCACCAGTTGTTGGCATTTTTATTATCCATTTCGTTGTAGTCAAGCTGATTACTAGTCACATATTAAGTCAAATTTATAGCACTACTTTAGTTATGCTTGTCTATGATCGAGATACTGTGCTCCAAGTCATCCATAACCGCGGACACGGCTTTCAGAAAGATTTACCCTGCAGGGGTGCACAAATAGCAACACACACACGATCAACCTCGGAAAAACCAAATCAAAACCCAATGAGGCTTTTACGACAAAGCAATCACAGGATTCATAAAATATTTCAGGGGGCCACCCCACTAAGCTACCCGCTATGAAGTTGGCCGGCTCCGAGATGGACCCAGGGTTTGTGAAAATGGCTGTAAACGACTGGGAACCTGAAAGTGTGCCTGGGCTTGTCGATACCGCGAAAACATTCCACGTTCCAAAACAGTACAGGTGCTCGATGCACAATCGTAAATAAAGCAGTAAAGCATGGCATAAGTACAGGATATTAATAAAGCCCCAAACTACTTTGTGGCCCCAAGAAATAAGAAATGAATCAAGCTCTGGCTAAGGGGGATTCATAGAGTCTCCCGTATGTGGATAGTGCGAATAGTCAAGGAACAGGTAACAAGTACTCGGGGCCTACGGGACACAAGTGGACATGAAAAACCAAATAGCATATATTGCCTACCGGTGCCACTTTCTTTTGTTGTCCCAGCAATTTAATAGTTGTATTTAAAGTCATGATCCTCTCCACCGTAAAGCATATGACAACATTCCAACAACTGTGTGGTACTTCACGACACGGGATCGCACCTGAGCAAGCGACTATGACTCGCAAGACCATTTATCTACCAAACAACATGTAATAGGAGGTGTCCAAGGCAATATAAAGGCTACACGGAATATATCTGGTACGGAACACTAAAGCATCGCGACACAGATAGCAATAGATCAACAGGAGGAAATAAAGACTATAAATGCAAAATAGGTAGAAAGGGGGAGATGCTCGCCTAGGAAACATAGTCGAAGATATATTATCTGAAGAACTTGTCGATACTTGCATCAACTCAACGGCCTAATCCGCAAAGAACCAAAGCACTAAAAGAAACACTGAATGCACTATTTAATACTAGGCAGAAGATCGGGCATGATGCATGTATGATGCATGACATGGCAAATATGCGATACAACTAGGTAATATTAAGCGGAACCGGGGTCCCGAAAATTAATCAGATGGTTCATGTTATTTAGATACCCCGCAAGTTAAATGTTGCATTAACAAGGCAAATCATGACATCGGTTCGCTACACAAATTTAAATGAAGGCAATATAAGACTAAAATAGCCCGTATATAGTCTCCATATTTAATTATTATGTGAGTCGATAAAATACGCCCCAAATGACAAGTATGTATGCAGTCATGAATGATTTAATATGCAATAAGATAGATATCATATTATAAAATAGGGTCTCGAATAGGGGATTACATTAGGGGAGAAGGTCTTGGTTCTGAGAGGTTCGGGTCCGGCGACATCGGTCTTCAGAGAGGAAGGAGAACGCGTCAGGGTTTGATCGATCGGGACTTCGAGTCCGGGGATGATGTCGATGGATAACTTGTATTGTGTCGGTGAAGATCCTCCGTTCCAAGAAGATGGCCTTGTCGTCGGTCCCTGGCAGGCTTGGTGCTCTTGGTCTCCGGCATCAATGACAAACTTGACTCGTAAGACCATGGCGATGCAGAACTTGGCGTTAAACATGTTGCGATAGCCTTGTAGGAGAACTCGTTCATGCATACATCCGAGGCCAGAAGCAAAACAACTCAAGGAGTATGGGCTCGTAGGATTATCTTCAGAGACATGAGGCATCACCGGACGGTGCAGGACTCAACATTAATACAGGAGGAGACCAAAAGTGTTGCTGCTAGCTGTAGATGGCGGAGACCCGAATCAGAGTGCCTCCCTTGTGCACGAGAGGGTGTAAGCTGTGGCCGGGCTTGGAACCGGTGGGGCTCGTGACGCTGCAGGGAGGGCTCGGCGCGGTAGCCCATGGCAGGGAGCAGGGTCGATGACCCCGGGGTGGCTGCAGGAGGAACCAGAGGCGAGGCCCAAGCGGGAGGGAGCACCGAGGACATGGGCGCAGGGTCGCGCAGGGGGCAGGGACAACCGGGCGAAGGACTCGCGGGTTGGAGGGACGACAAGGTATACGAGGTGCGGGGTCGACTCGACGACGCGTTTTTCACGGGGCCTGTTGGTGGCGGGGGATGACTCCGGCGGGGTTCGAGCAGACGGCAACCAGGCTCCAGAGATGAAGGAGCACACGGAAGGCTGTCTTGGCAGCGACCGGAGTTCCTGCGAGCGAGCACCACTGGGACGCGACAGCGGAAGATGGCACAGGAGCTTAGGGTCGATGGCGACGATGACGAGGGTCTCGAGCGAGTTCAGGATCGTACAGGCGCGGGGCAGACGTGTGGCAAGCAGTGCTGGGAACCGAGGAAGGCAGAGCTCTGCGAGAGATCGAGGAGGGGCGCGGGGCAGAGGAACGGTGGCGCGGCAGGGGCCCGCTCACGGCGGCGCGTGGGGCAGCGACAAGGAATGGGGCGTGGTCACGATGGGGATGAGAGGAAGGGATCGAGGAAGGTGGGGTACCGACCGCGATAGGATCAGGGGATCCCGTGCTAGTGGAGTGCGTGTAGTGTACGCGGGGTAGGTCTGGGTAGCTAGGTGCGGTGCGAGCGGAGCATGCATCGCGTGCAGGTGCGAGCGACTGTGTTTGTGCGTGCGATGCGTGGGTGGTTCGCTGAGCTGTGGCAGGGTGGGGCGTGCGACGCGGGTCGGCTGGGTAGGAGAGTGGCGGCGGCTGCTGGGGTGCGGCTGGGGATTAGGTTAGATTAGGTTTTGGTGAGGATGGGTGGTTTTGGGCTGGGTAGGGTTGTAGGTAGCTGGTTGGGCCTTTTGGCCTAGCCGTCTACCTCCCCCAAAGCAATTGTTATCTTTAAAAAAATGTTTAATTTATTTTTAATAGAATATTTAATAAATAATTTAGACAAACAAAATACTCCGGAGGTTCGGGGTTTTACATTTCAAATACAGAGGGGCTATTTAGAAAACATAGATAGGCTTTTGGAAAATAGTTTTAGGCAACAAATGCATGATGATATGACGATGCTCAAATCCAATGTGGCATGATGACATGAGCATGCGGTCATGATGATGTGCAACACAAAAACATAGCAATTTTCTAGTAGTGGTTTTAGCAGGGTGCTACAATTCGACACCACTAACAAGGGATTTCGCCCTCGAGATCCGCCTCATGGTACCGAAAGAAGGCTGGCGATCTGAATCTTCTCACTTCGTGTAGATCCTCGTGACACCACTAACAAGGGTGCTTACTCCATCCTGGAATCGTCGACACCACCAACAAGGAGTCATTATTCACGTCTGTCGAGAGAACACTCCGGAGAAACAAGGACGAAGATAAAGGTATCGAAAGGTAAGGCCACCTTTAACTTCCGTGGAAGGAGTAAAATTGCATCGATCCACCCATTCAATATACAGAAGCGAATGATAAGAGTAGTGGTATGGTCACCACTCCATCCCGCACTCAAAGCATTACTTTGCACATGAATAGGAGAATTATGTAACCAACTCTCGGAATTCAGACTGAAGATCTCGACAAGCGAAGTTCGGAAACAAAGGAGTGATGTAGGGTTTCATTGTATCTGATGTAGATGAGGTCGTCGTGTTGGAAAACACCAGAAGGCACAAGAAGAAACAAAGAGAAGTCCAATAGATGAAGGATTCCTCAGATAGCATGAAGACTGGATGTAGAAGAACCGTTACCAAAGGAGGAAGCGAAACCCTCAAGGTACGACGGAAACCCAACCACGAGAATTCCTGGACTGGAAGAAAAGATAAGAGAGCATATTCAAAACACGCAGAGGTAAGAGGAGAATAGCATAGGGGTAAGGAGTAAAAGCAGAATTAATCAGATATATCCAACCGATTTTGCAAAATAGTTTTGACACTCTACATCATCCGTTAGCTAGGTTATCCTACAGGCTGGACTAGTGGGGTATCTTAACTGCTGAGCTCTGATACCACTTTGTAACACCCTCGAATCGGCCCTATGCAGATTTTAGCGATTCCCACCAAATCCGCATAGAAACGATTCAAAGATGCCCACCAGGCATTTGCGTGCGGGTGGAAAACGAAGTAATACCATTACACAATAGTTCACGAAGGAACCCACAGAAACATTTATATACAACAACGACTCAAAGAGTCAAGGATACAGATATACAGTACAAATATCCAAATCACCTTGAAAACAATATAACATCCGAGTATGGATAAGATGCAAATGGGACTAAGAGCCCTGAAGAATAACCAATGGCGTCCATAACCCTACCCAGGCCAAGCCGGAAGGGTAACCCTGCTAACGACGTCGATCTCAAACCTGCTAAAACAAAAGGGGTGCCACCAAAGGGCGAAGGAAAAATAGGAGCATCAGTACTGAGGCCAGTACATGGCGAGGCTTGAATTCGGCGGCTCTCACCTACATAGGTATGGTAGACTGAAGCGGCAGGGAAGCATGCACTAGACAACCTATAGAGACTCGATAAAGTGACGGCTATTAGAGAGAGATAATAAAGAACTATTCAGAACCAACCTTATACTAACACCAATCATACCCATCCTGGTATTCCCCCTCGAGACCAAACGAGGAAGTCAAACCGAGGAACTCACACAGTTGACAGTTGTATTCTTTCCATTATAGTTGTAGCACTTACTAGTCAGATATAGATAGCACGAGTCATCCTGATAGCATAAGTAGTGGGCAGTTTTAGTTAACCATTCAGTTGTAGTTGCATTACTTACTAGTCAGATACAATTAGCATGTGACATCCCAAACCCAGCAGTTGTTGGCACTTTTATTTCATTCCATTGGAGTTGTGATACTTACTAGGCAGATATAACATGACATGATACACCCCAGTGCCACCAGTTGTTGGCATTTTTATTATCCATTCCGTTGTAGTGAAGCTGATTACTAGTCACATATTAAGTCAAATTTATAGCACTACTTTAGTTATGCTTTTCTATGATCGAGATACTATGCTCCAAGTCATCCATAACCGCGGACACAACTTTCAGAAAGATTTACCCTGTAGGGGTGCACAAATAGCAACACACACACGATCAACCTCGGAAAACACAAATCAAAACCCAATGAGGCTTTCACGACAAAGCAATCACATGATTCATAAAATATTTCAGGGGCCCACCCCACTAAGCTACACGCAACAAAGTTGGCCGGGTCCGAGACAGACCCAGGGTTTGTGACAATGGCTGTAAAAGACTAGGAACCCGAAAGTGTGACTGGGCTTGTCGATACCACGAAAACATTCCACGTTCCAAAACAGTACAGGTGCTCCACGCACAATCGTAAATAAAGAAGTAAAGCATGGCATAAGTACATGATAGTAATAAAGCCCCAAACTACTTTGTGGCCCTAAAAGATAAGAAATGAATCAAGCTCTGGCTAAGGGGGATTCATAGAGTCTCCCGTATGTGGATAGTGCGAACAATCAAGGAACAGGTATCAAGTACTCGGGGCCTATGGGACACAAGTGGACATGAAAAACCAAATAGCATATATTGCCCATTGGTGCCTCTTTCTTTAGTTGTCCCAGCAATTTAATAGTTGTATTTAAAGTCATGATTCTCTCCACCGTAAAGCATATGACAACATTCCAACAACTATGTGGTACTTCACGACACGGGATCGCACCTGAAAAAGCGACTACAACTCGCAAGACCATCTATCTACCAAACAACAGGTAATAGGAGGTGTCCAAGTTAATATAAAGGCTGCACGGAATATTTCTGGTACGGAACACTAAAGCATCGCGATACGGATAGTAATAGATCAACAGGAGGAAATAAAGACTGTAAATGCAAAATAGGTAGAAAGGGGGAGATGCTCCCCTGGGAAACATAGCCGAAGATACATTATCCGAAGAACATGTTGATACTCGCATCAACTCAATGGCCTAATCCACGAAGAACCAAAGCACTAAAAGAAACACCGAATGCACTATTTAATACTACGGCAGAAGATCAGGCATGATGCATGTATGATGCATGACATGGCAAAGATGTGATACAACTAGGTAATATTAAGCGGAACCGGGGTCCCGACTATTAATTAGATGGTTCATGTTATTTAGATACCCTGCAATTTAAATGTTGCATTAACAAGGCAAAGCATGACATCGGTTCGCTACACAAATTTAAATGAAGGCAATATAAGACTAAAATAGTCCGTACATAGTCTCCATATTTAATTATTAGGTGAGTCGACAAAATACGCCCCAAATGACAAATATGTATGTAGTCATGAACAATTTAATATGCAATAAGATAGATATCATATTACAAAATAGGGTCTCGAATAGGGGATTACATTAGGGGCGGAGATCTTGGTTCTGAGAGGTTTGGGTCCGGCGGGATCGGTCTTTGGAGAGGAAGGAGAACGCGTCAGGGTTTGATCGATCGGGGCTTCGAGTCCGGGGATGATGTCGATGGATAACTTGTATTGTGTCGGTGAAGATCGTCCGTTCCAAGAAGATGTCCTTGTCGTTGGTCCCTGGCAGGCTTGGTGCTCTTGGTCTCCGGCATCAATGACAAACTTGACTCGTAAGACCTTGGCGATGCAGAACTTGGCGTTAAACATGTTGCAGATAGCCTTGTAGGAGAACTCGTTCATGCATACATCTGATGCCAGAAGCAAAACAACTCAAGGAGTACGGGCTTGTAGGATTAGCTTCAGAGACGTGAGGCATCACCGGACGGTGCAGGACTCAACATTAATACAGGAGGAGGCCAAAAGTGCTGCTGCTAGCTGTAGATGGCAAAGACCCAAATCAGAGTGCCTCCCTTGTACACGAGAGGGTGGAAGCTGTGGCCGGACTTGGCACCGGTGGGGCTCGTGAAGCTGCAGGGAGGGCTCGGGATGGCAGCCCATGGTAGGGAGCAGGGTCGACGGCCCCGGGGTGTCTGCAGGAGGAACCGGAGGCGAGGCCCAAGCGGGAGGGAGCACCGGGGACATGGGCGCGGGGTCGCGCAGGGGGAAGGGACAACCGGGCGGAGGACTCGCAGGTTGGAGGGATGACAAGGTAGACGAGGTGCGGGGCCGACTTGATGACGCACGGCCACGGGGCCTGTTGGTGGCGGTGGATGATTCCGGCGAGGTTCGAGCAGACGGCAACCAGGCTCCAGAGATGAAGGAGTAGGCGGAGGGCTGTCTTGGCAGCAACCGGAGTTCCTACGGGCGAGATCCACTGGGACGCGGCGGCGGATGATGGCATAGGAGCTTAGGGTCGATGGCGACGATGACGAGGGGCTCGAGCGAGGTCAGGCTCGTACATGCACGGGGCAGACGCGTGGCGAGCGGCATTGGCAACCGAGGAAGGCGGAGCTCTGCGAGAGATCGAGGAGGGGCGTGGGGCAAAGGAACAGTGGCGCGGTAGGGGCCCGCTCGTGGCGGCGCGTGGGGCAGTGACGAGGAACGGGGTGTGGTCGTGATGGGGATGAGAGGAAGGGATCGAGGAAGGTGGGGTATCGACCGCGATAGGATCAGGGGATCCCGTCCTAGTGGAGTGCGTGTAGTGTACGCGGGGTAGGTCTGGGTAGCTAGGTGCGGTGGGAGCGAAGCATGCATCGCGTGCAGGTGTGAGCAGTTGTGTTTGTGCGTGTGATGCGTGGGTGGTTCGCTGAGCTGCGGCAGGGTGGGGCGCGCGACACAGGTCGGCTGGGTTGGAGAGTGGCGGTGGCTGCTGGGGTGTGGCTGGGGATTATGTTAGACTGGGGTTTGGTGAGGATGGGTGGTTTTAGGCCGGGTAGGGTTGTAGGTAGCTGGTTGGGACTTTTGGCCTAGCCGGCTACCTCCCCCAAAGCAATTGTTATCTTTAAAAAAATGTTTATTTTATTTTTAATAGAAGATTTAATAAAATAGTTTAGACAAATAAAATACTCCCGAGGTTTGGGGTTTTACATTTCAAATACAGAGGGGCTATTTAGAAAACACAGATAGGCTTTTGGAAAATAGTTTTAGGAAACAAATGCATGATGACATGATGATGCTCAAATGCAATGTGGCATGATGACATGAGCATGCGGTCATGATGATGTGCAACACAAAAACATAGCGATTTTCTAGTAGTGGTTTTAGCGGGGTGCTACATAATACCAAACATAGGGAGTACCTAAAGTGTGGTTATATGGATGATCAGTTGATGTGACTCTTGTCCATGAATTCCTAACCATATAGCCGTACGTTCTACCGCCTTTTTTTACTACTACTACTACTACTACTACTAGTAGTAGTAGTAGATGGACGCTAGCAAAATTCAAAATCTCAATTGAGCGGCAAAATCACACGCACCGACTTCGAAGCATTTCCGTCCTAACCGTTTCAAAAACTTTGAGCCGAAATCTCCCACCTAGGGAGTACCATTTTTATATTATTACTATTATTAGGTGGGCGTTCAAAATGTCAATTGACCAGCAAAACCGCACACCCACTTTGAAGCATTTCCCACACCTCCGTTTCAAAAACTTTGAGGAACAATCTCCCACCGGGGAGTACCATTTTTGTATTATTATCAGAAGATGGGCGCTAGTCAAATTCAAAATCTCAATAGAGCAGCAAAACCGCACGCCGACTTTGAAGCATTTCCCACACCTCCGTTTCAAAAACTTTGAGGCAAAATCTCCCACCAGGGCAGTACCATTTTTGTATTATTATCATATGGGCACTTGTCAAATTCAAAATCTCAATCGAGCGGCTAAACCATACACTAACTTTGAAGCATTTCCCGCCCCTCAGTTTGAAAAACTTTGAGGCAAAATATCCCACCGGGGCAGTACCATTTTTATATTATTATTAGATGGACGGTCGCCAAATTCAATATCTCAATCAAGAGGCAAAATCACACACCGATCTTGAAGCATTTCCCGCCCCTCAGTTTCAAAAACTTTTGACTTCAAAATTCCGATTATACCCATTGTTCTGACGGCCTATGGGCAAGCTAAAGTCGGTAGCTTGGGGGCATGATTGTAATTTATGTTTCTGTTCACCTCCTTAGTCTGGATTTACCCAGATTTTCCTGCTGGTCCTTCAAAAAATCCCAGCCCCTCTCTCCCACGCCCTCACCTCCACGACCACGACGCGCACCAGCAGGTGGCAATTCCACGGTGACCGGACCCGCTTGAGCGGCAGTCTCGTGCACCACCGCGGAGCCACTTCACCTATGCTCACCCATCGGATCTGGTTCACCGGGTCTCTCTACCACTACATCGGAGCTGCAGTGTCGTTCACCACACCGACAACGTCATTGACAGCCCAAGCTCTGCTTCTCTGCCGCCGAAAGCTACCCAACCGTACGGGATCCGCTTCACCGGTGTACACCGGACGTGATCTAGTTCAAGGAGTTCCATGTCCACCGATCTAGACCAACTGCTCGGCCGTCGCCGTTCACTGCACTGGATCTGCCTCAGTGACGCTCTCATCCACCGCGCTCAAGCTGGCGTCAACCGCCCAAGATCTGCTTCCCCAACGCCAATAGCCACCGCAACCGCAGCACCCTCGGTGACCTAGAGGTCACCCGCACGGTACCGACAATGCTTAGACGCCTCTCCGACCAAGGTTAACCAAATTTGCAACCCGTTTTTGTTTTGTCAGCAGTATAGAAGGATCAAGCCTGTCGTAGTGAACTACATTTTTGTCATCGTGCTCGTACATACAAGTCAGTGGGCATGCCTGTTCTTCTTGCTAGTACATACAAGGTCATTAGACATGTTGGTTTGCATTCGCTGCTCTAAAATTTCAAGTCATGGACATGTCTGTTATTTTGTCATAGACATGTTCTTAGCTACTCCATACAACAGTAATTGCCTACTAATGTGTAACTCTTGCAAAATCTGAAGTCAGCAGAAAATATTTGTGTGGATTCCCTGCTCTAAAGTTGCTGAATCTATCTGGTTCGTCCTGAGATCAGTTCCTGCTATTATTTCCTCCTTAGCATCGTCCTGCTATCCTATAATAGTTGTTTAAACTCTTCATACTAATTCGATTATAATTTTGTTGTTTCCATCTACTTCTTCAAAAGCTGCATTACTAGCTATTTCCTTTTTCTTGCATATAGCTAAAAATGGAACAATGAACATGTTGGTTTGCATAGCCTATTCTACAGGTTCACAAGGGATGTCATTAATTCCTTATCTGGTGCTTGTTCGTCCTGACAACGGCGTAACTGTTCTCTACTATGTAGTTCACTCGTAGTTTGCATTCCTTCTATAGAAGTTCTCTTATGATGCCATTATAATTTCTATCTGGTTGATTCTTAGCTATGACAGTAACTACATGTCATTGTATACATCACCGCAAATTCTGAGCCACCCAATGACTCTGCATTCAAGGAGATGCCACTGCTTCCATATATATTTGCTGAAATGACCCCGCTTGTTTATATTTGCTGAAATTCTAAGAAACACTTTGTTTGATTGTTCATTTCATTCTAGGCACACTTGTCTAATGCTTGTTTGTCCTGCTCTACAGGTTCACGAGCGACGCCATTATATCTTGCATCTGGTTCTGGGTCTGGTTCATCCTAAGTCACGACATAACTATCCTCTACAATATATAGTTTATTCGTGGTTTGCATTCCTGCTCTACAAGTTCTCGTATGATGTAGTTATAATTTCTATCTGGTTCATTCTTTGCTATGACAGTAACTGCATGCCATTTTGTGTCTCAGCGCAAATTCCTAGTCACCCGACATCTCTTGTATTTTAGGGTATAGAACTACTTCCATATATAGTTATGGAAATGACATGGCTAGTTTATTTTTGCTGAAATTCTAAGCCACACACACATTTTTTGATTGATCATTTCACGGTAGGCACACTTGTTTAATGCATGCTTGCTTGTCCTCGTTGTTTGAAGTGTTGGTCAATAATTGAACCATTGACCAGTTGTAAACTCTAGATCATAGCTCCTATCATATCAGTCAAATAAGTAGTTTGTCTTGTTTGATGTATGAACTTGTTATTACTTAGTTTTAGAGTGCAATTATTGCTATCGCCAACAAAGAGGGGGTTGCAAGATCATGTGTCCTCCAATGTAGCTGTCACACTCAAAGGAAGATGCAGGTGATCAATTGAGGACTCTGCTATCAACTTGAGTGTCAACTGAAATGCCGATTTTTCTTTCCCTTGATTTGATAATATGTAATAATTTTAAGAAGTTTGCAGCTGATGTAATATCTAGATAACTCGCGTAGGCCATGTATGCATTTAGTTGACACTGTCCACATGTGCGGTACTCGTTACGGTAACTATGCCAGACAGGTCGATTAGGGAATATTACCGTGCTTTGTTATTGGCCCGTCGTGTATTCGGCCGATGATGAACAATAAAAAATTCTGGATTATATAGACGTTTTATGATATTGGCATGGGCTTCAGAAAAGGCCGAAGGCCGAACCTATAAAAGGCTATAAACGTAATGGGCAGACCTACAAGCTGTAACTGGACGTAATAGTAATATGCAGTAATTTTAACAGGCCATAAGAGTAACATGTCATAATAGTAACATGCTAGAACAGTAACAACCCTTAACAGTAGTAGGCCGTAACAGAAAAATCCCATCGCAGTAACATGCAAGAAACCGTGAAATCCTAGAACAGTAGCAGACCAAAATAGTAGCCGGCCTCGACAGTAAAGGGCCGCAATAATGAAAGGCCAGAATTTTGACAAGCCAGAACAGTAATGGCCGAGAAATTTCTAGGCAAGGCCAGTAACAGGCGGACACATTTACCAGACTAGAACAATAAAGCGCCGCTTGTGGGCCTGAACAGGTAAAGCCCGGAACAGTGAAAGGCCAGGACAATAACAGGCCTGAACAGTAACGGGCCATCTCAGACAAGGGTTGTTAGTAGGTAGCCCACGATGGGCTGCGATAAACAGTGATGGGCCGCCCGTAGGCCTTAAATATATAGAAGCGACTTGGCGCGGGCTGCTAATGGGCCGCCGAATGTTGGACCATCATGGGCCTTCGTTAGGCCGAAACAGATTTGGGCCTGAAAGTTCACTGGCCGCTGCTGGATGCAACTTTGGGCCCATTTCAAACAGTGCAGGACAAAACAGTAATGGGCCATCTTCTTATTGGGCTCCCCTAAATGACCGTCCTAGTTAGTATTTAGCAGGCCTTGGCTGGGCCTAGCTTTTGCCATGGTTTATATGCCCGTTAACGGCGGTAACTAACGGCGGTTGCCACATGGCAGTTTGCATGACGTCAGCAGTCCACGCGGCTGCCGAACAGATCTACGACGGAACAAGTTTTCGTGGTTGAACATTGCGACCCGTCACGGTCAGGAAAAAACCGTGGTAGATTCTTTTGTGACGGGGCTTTTACCATGAAGGGCATCCGTCGTAGAATACTTTTTATCCATGAAAAATGGGCCTTCAACCACGAAAATCGTCCGTTGTAAAAGCCAATTTTTCTTGTAATGGAAACAAAGAAACAAACTTGCAAATAAAATTACAACTAATATTTTATTTATTTTTGGTTTAGGAATGGAAAACTGAAAATAAACATGCAATTTTTTGAAGAAATAAATCAAAAGAAGAAATAAAAACATGAATGCAAAGTTTGGAGGTTTTCAAACCTCCCACAAGCTTAGGCAATTGTGAGTCTTAGTTGTTGCCGTCATTTGGTGGATGGTGCGGGTACTTCTAATAGAAGTCAGGGAAGTGAGTCATGAAGTGACTGAAGTTGTGAGTCAAAGTGTTCACATCTTCATTCACATCCTGAAGAGTGTGGTTGATCTCGCCAACGCGCTGGTTGAGCTGCTGGAACTCTTGGTAGGAGGCGTAGCCGTACCCTTGATGTGGCTGGTTGGGCCACGGTTCCCAGGCTCCTCTTGGCTGCTACTACTGTTGTCCTTCCCAAGCAGAGTTGTGTCCCTGCTCTCCCTCCTGCTCCTTCTACTCCTGCTCATCCTACTGCCCTTCATCTTCCTCCTCCTCGGGCTAGAGCTCGGCCAAGATCTCCGTCACTTGGTCCTTGGTGAGGATCCAAGTATCCTTCTCCACAATCGAGAAGGCTTGGGGACATGGCAGCTGAACCTGCTCACCCTGTATATCATTAAGATAACCAAATTGATATGCTCAGAGCCTCGGGTTAGCATGGTAAACACCAAGGAAGCCACAAGTAGTCAAATACTTGACGTCCATAAGTTTGGAGCTATCAACAGGTTCCATGACTGGTAGTACAATGTTCAATGCATAGGCAAGGTGGGTTACCAATCCACCAATGCGAATATCACCTTTGGTCTTTTTTCTCTAGTAGCAGAAGTGCTGGATGAGTAGAGCCGCCGGACAAGGGCTTTGTGTGGCAGTGAGGAAGATAGCCTTAGTGATCATCATCATGTCTGCATTGGCCATGGAACCAGTTTCACCCCTTCCGAACATCCTGTTGGCGAGGAGCAAAGAAAATTAGCGAATGGTCAGGTTCTGAATGGTCGACATCTTATTCTGATAGAAGTGACTACCACCATTGATAGAAATAGCCTCCCAAGTTTCTCCCCTTGTGGCGCTGTAGAGGTTAGTAATATTGGGCTCCCTAGTACGAGGGAGGCTAAAGGCATCACATAATTGTTCGAAGCTCATATCATAGTGCTACCGGTTCATGTTGAAGCTGATAGTGCACGTGTTACCTTTCTCCTTGTGGTCGTCGTAGAAGGAGGCCAGGAACTCATGGATGAGTTCAGCGTAGGTGTCATGGCTCGCAAAGCTGATCACCGCCAGACCTAACCTGCTGCACATGAGGTCAAAGTCCATCTTCAACCCCGCCACGGTGAGAAAGTTGTGGTCGGCCCAACGCATGGGCAGCACCCTCCTCAATGAAACAATGTCCATCTTGGAGTTGTGCGGAGCTCGGGCCCCAGAACTTGAGCCCTCTCCCCGTTGGCGCTTGCTTGAACGAAAGAGGTTACCAATTTTGTTCATCATGATGCACTGAAAAATTTCACCATAAAACGTTAGGCATATAGTTTCTATATGATATATGAACGATTCTACGTGGAAAAATTCAATAATAACATGAGAAATTAAAAGGAAAAACTAAATAGGCTTGAGTTCATCTACTAGATCAATGCGGAAATTTCAACCATGGAAATTTTAAAAATAAAGCATGGATAGGGAGAGAAACATACCGATATGTTGATTCCCCCACTCAAACGAACAAAATCCGGGAAGAATCACGAGTTCTAGGTGGATTTTGAGAGGTTTGGAGAGAGAATATGAGAGAAATAATAAGGAGAGGAGGAAGAACCCGCTGCCCCCGTGCGATTAAGTGGTCGTTCGACCTATACGGCCAGAACTATATGGGTGGATCATGTTGCTCCGCCCATATACTTGCGGTGGCGCTGACAACTAGGGTTTCTTTAATCAGAAATCAGCTATACGGGCGCAACTATACGGCCGGATCAAAATGATCCCACCGTATAGTTGGTCGTTAAACCGTCTGTCTCCCGAGATAAATTTATAAAACTAGCTTCGATATCTATACGACCGGAACTATACGGCCGGAATTTTTATTCCCGCCGTATAGTTGGTCGTTAAACTCCCAATACTTTTGAAATAGAAAATCTGCAAAGGCTTCGATATCTATACGGCCGGAATTTTTATTCCCACCGTATAGTTGGTCATTAAACTCTCTGTACCTTCGAAGAAAATTTGGTGATGCAAAGATAACTATACGACCGGAGCTATATGGCTGGAATTTTTTATTCCCACCGTATAGTTGATCGTTAAACCATCAGTAAACATCAAAAAAATTCTATTTCTTCTAGGATACCTTCTTATTCCATAACTTAGCGAAATACCTAGTTTCAAACAGAAAAATGACAGTAAAAATTGTCGACCAACATTAGCATATTAAAAGCAAAATTTTAGCTTCTACAAGTCGAAAACTCAAACTTTAATTCTTACTATTATTATATACTCATTCAATCGATGTTTCTACAACGTTTTGACAGCTGCATCTTCACGGGCGCGCTTCCACAATAATGTCTATGAAAAAGTGGTAGGAATGCGATGAACTTTTCTTATTCTACTAAATTGACGAAAATGGGTTGACTCCCATCAAGCATTTATTAAGAATGGTTGAATAACTCAACCTCTTCTTTCTTCTTGAATTCTTACCTTTGGTTGCCCCTTATCAATGGCACTTACCACGTGAACTCCTTTTGCCGGTGGGACATACCTTTCTCCTGCATCTAGCTTATTTAAAAAATACCGAATGATTTCAGCATCATAAACATTAAAGATTATCTTCCCTTCTGCACAATCTACTGATGCACCTACAATACTAAGGAAAGGGCTTCCAAGTATTATAGATAATCTTTCATCTTCCAGCATTTCAAGAATAATAAAATCAGTGGGAATAACATGTTCATCTATCCTAAGTAAGACATCCTCAATCATACCAACAGGTTGTTTAGTGGACTTGTGGACCATCTATAAAGTGATAGTTGTAGGAGAATACTCCCCTAATCCTAACCTTTTATAGAGGGAGTATTTGTAAACGAATATCATGAATATCATTTATAGTGGACCAACAATTTTAGTTATTTATTTCTTTCTACTGAGAATATCATGAAGGAATTTACCATAAGTAGGGACTTTGATCGCATCCGCAAATGGGATTTCTAGACAAAGGTCACTAAGTGCCTTTGTAAACGAATTATAAATTACCTCATCCGGTGCTTTCTTTTTTCGATCACGATAAGGAAGCCTTTTCTCACCTGACTTACTCTTGTCTTTTACCTTTTGGGGGTGGGGGGTGAGGCTATTTCGTTGCTTTCTTTTGTTGTTTATTGCTTTTCTTATTTTCTACTATAACAACTTCATCTTCTCTACTTGTTTCTTATCTTCTCTTGGATCAACCGTTTCTGCATTAGAGTCATAAGGACCATCCTGTGCATCATTCTGGTCTTCCTTGTTTTGTTCTTGGGTTCCAGCTTCATCTTGAGGATCCACCAATGTATCATCTTCTTGGCTTGCTTCTTGCAAGGCTTTTTCCTTTTTCTCCTTTTCGCCTTCGTATTCCGGTGGTCCTAAAGGTCCTGTAATAACTACACCCCTTCTGGAGACAACATTAGCAGAAATAGAAATATCTTCGTCTTCATGAAGAAACATTTGATAAGTAGATGCTATTTATTCACACTGGGTTTCAATCATACTAAGATACTTGTGAAACAGTTTTATTTCTTGGCCAATTTCATCATAATTTTCAGTGAGTTCTGCCAAAATATTTTTGTGTTTTTGGAAATGCTTATGCAAATTATGATGAGATTTTACTTATCGATGTTTTAATTCTTGAAAAACTTTTCTAGTTTCATCTTCTTTAGTAAAAACTTGGAACAAATCTTCTTTCTTTTCCTTAGCAAGTTCAGAAGGTATACCTTTTTCTTTCATAGTTTTACGTACCTGAGGCATAAGATCAGGAGTTATCTGAAGTATCCCTTTTTCTGGCTTAGTACCAAAATCAGGATTATATAGAGAATCATTCTTAGCCCTAGTAGACATTAATTCCAAACATTCTTTAATACCTAAAGTATTTATTGAACCTCCTGCTGAGAAATCAAGCAACTCTCTACGTTGAGTATTGAGACCATGGTAAAATAAATGGCAAATTGTTAGGTCAGAATATCCATGATTAGGAATACTATTGATCATTTCAAAGAATCTTTCCTAGGCTTGTGGGTAGTTTTCTCCCACGTTTTGACTAAAGTTGGGTATGTTTTTCTTAGTTCAGTTACCTTTTTAAAAGGAAGAAACTTGTCTATGAATTCAGTAATGTAGTTTTCCCAACATTTAATCTAATAGCGACGGAGAGAATATAACCAGTCTAGAGCTTTACCTTTAAGAGACCATCAAAATAATTTAAGACGAGAGAAGTCTCTTGGCAAACCTTTAGGTCCAAGCAATGTTATCACATAGTCAAACTCTCTAATATGTCTTCCCGGGTCTTCATCTTCCCTTCCACTGAAAAACTTTTTGTTTTTGGAAATGCTTATGCAAATTATGATGAGATTTTACTTATCGATGTTTTAATTCTTGAAAAACTTTTCTAGTTTCATCTTCTTTAGTAAAAACTTGGAACAAATCTTCTTTCTTTTCCTTAGCAAGTTCAGAAGGTATACCTTTTTCTTTCATAGTTTTACGTACCTGAGGCATAAGATCAGGAGTTATCTGAAGTATCCCTTTTTCTGGCTTAGTACCAAAATCAGGATTATATAGAGAATCATTCTTAGCCCTAGTAGACATTAATTCCAAACATTCTTTAATACCTAAAGTATTTATTGAACCTCCTGCTGAGAAATCAAGCAACTCTCTACGTTGAGTATTGAGACCATGGTAAAATAAATGGCAAATTGTTAGGTCAGAATATCCATGATTAGGAATACTATTGATCATTTCAAAGAATCTTTTCTAGGCTTGTGGGTAGTTTTCTCCCACGTTTTGACTAAAGTTGGGTATGTTTTTCTTAGTTCAGTTACCTTTTTAAAAGGAAGAAACTTGTCTATGAATTCAGTAATGTAGTTTTCCCAACATTTAATCTAATAGCGACGGAGAGAATATAACCAGTCTAGAGCTTTACCTTTAAGAGACCATCAAAATAATTTAAGACGAGAGAAGTCTCTTGGCAAACCTTTAGGTCCAAGCAATGTTATCACATAGTCAAACTCTCTAATATGTCTTCCCGAGTCTTCATCTTCCCTTCCACTGAAAGTTTTCTCCTGCAAATTTTAATAATTTCACCATCAAATCGATATTCTCTAACTCCAGTATTAGGGAACTCTATTGGTTGTTTAAGAAATTCAGAACTTGGAGTACTGTATTCCAGGAGAGTTTCCTCAGTTTTCATAGGAGTTGTCCTATAAATAGACATGATTTCCATAATATCACTCGGGTTTTCAACTTCAAGTTTATTTGATCTTAAATTTTTTTCAATAATTTCTTCGCGCCTCTGAGTAGGCTTGCGCTCAATATAATCTAGCAGATAAGTCCTGCCAGAGCATGTAGAACCTTTGTCTCCTAAGGAGAAAATTTTGTAGTAGCAACACCTGAAATATCAAAAGACAAACACTTAGCGATTAGCTCCTCGGCAACATCGCCAGCAAATAGCTTGATGACTACAAGTGCACATATCATTTGTAGCTAGTTTCGAAGTTCAGATATCGATCCCACGGGGATCCCAAAGGTAAGTGTCTATTGATGAAGTCTCTGTCACACCCGAAGTTGTCACAGGTCTTCGAGTGAATTGACTACAAGTGTTGAAATAAGAATGAGATTTTGATTAAATGCGATAGATTTAAATAGAACTTAAAAATGTAAACTTCAAGAATATAAAGCATAAAAGTAAAGAAGAACTTTGCTTGTTTGTTGTTTCCTGCAGATGACGAAAGAAGGCGCGGGGAAATTCAGTTCATGGTGATAGAGAATGTGCCAGGTGGATGAATGGTGAATGTAACAATTATAATCATATAGATATATGTGTAGCCGAGTAACCCAGAATTAGCTGGAACTCCTCTTGGTAGATTTCATCCCATCTTCAATAATCCTACTATCCTGCTACCAAAACCATGGTCAGACATTAGACGATTAAGACCATTCAGGTTTCTTAGAAATTAAGCTCCTTGGACCGGATTAATGCAATAAGAATAGTGGTTACTTGTTATCCTCGAGTCAACTAGCTTTCCATTGATATCCATGTGTCACCTAGGAGTCGCCGGTCCATTAGCGTACAAGATCTTATCTATGTAGAACAAGGTATCATGTTGTCTAGGCCCTTAATTGGACAACAAGCATTAGGCATCCCATAGATAGTCAAGCGCACATATTATAGTATTTAGAATCAATCACAAATCAATGGAATATATGAAGGCACATCACATTTCACCAATCCCCTACATCTGCCACGCCCAAGGGAATTACTCACACATGAGAGAAGAACAGATCATCAATATAAATGAATAAAGGGAATTCATCTTGGTATTACCATGGAGATCCACAGTAAGAATAGAAAAATATCCAACACAATTAAAGATGGGAAGAAACAATCTCAGACCCTAGTCTTGAAAGGTGGAGATCCCTCTCTCTCTCAAGTACAAGTAGTGGCTATGGAGATGTGTTGGCTAGGAGGTCGAAGATCGTGGAGTGAGATAAAGAACGTCTCCTCCTTCTTCTCCGGATCTCTTCTATCTCCCTTCTGGATGGTGTGGCGGCTGTTGTTTCTGTTTTCGTCCTCCGTCCCTTCACGGAAGTTGTCCCTTTTGATAAGACAGAGGTGGCGACAACTATACGGCGGGAACTACACGGCCATTCCCGCCATACAGTTGGTCGTTACGCCGTCTATGCGCTCCCCTCGCGTGCTTCCAAAGTGGGGCTTGTTTGTTTTCTCCAGAATATTGTATTTCTTTAGTTAAATCCTTCTGTTGATGTTCAGAACCTGAAACACACATTAAAACCCGAGTTTTCTTTGCTACCGAAGTATAAGCGTTAGGTAAAGCCAGAAAATGATCAAATCTGGGAGAAAACCGTCAATAAAAGCCATAAAAAATGTGTCGAATCTCATAGCTATCAATATTCATGAGATGTATTTAACTTTTTGTACCAAACTTGTTGCAACTAGGAAAAATCATGGTTGCAAAAGTAATGTGTATTTATCTTTTGTTGATTTCAAACATGGTGCAACCAGGAACAATAACCATGGATTTTGTATATTGTTGCAAAACCAGGAACAATCGCGTGTGTGTTTCTCAAAGATTCACACTAAAAATATATTTTGAAATGTCAAAAATATGTGTAACCAGGAACAATCATAACAAAAAACTTAAAAGGTACTGACAATATAGAGTGGTACTAGTTAAATAGGTTCGATCACAACCACCACATACTACTAGTAGTACTTAATTACACAACCCAAATGATATACTATAACAGTACGGCCATTACATAAACATGAGGCAACAATACGCAACAGGAGGCACTAGAGGCAAAATGAGGCGGCATCAGAGGCAACACGAGGTGGCGACATGATGCAGCTGAGGCAACGGGAGCTAGCAGTTAGGGCCACAGATCAATTTGATCGAGGTTGGCATACTTCCTCAGGTAAACCATGAAGGCAGCATGCTTGTCCTTCGTATGATTTGCACACCGCTGTCCTCCACGGGCAATTCCCCTGGCATGCTGCACGATGTTGTTCAGGTATTCCACTATCCTTCTTACGCAGAAGGGGCACCTGTACTTGTGTGCACCTCGGTGGAAGGGGAACCTCCCATTCCTCATTTGCTTTAGTATGTGGCAGCTTTTTGCGTGCCTGGACCACATACTTTCACCGACATTGCTATCTCGTTCCTGTGAATTAGCAAGTAGAGAGAAGAAGTCAGTGAATGAAAAATTTACTCTCCCAAGATCATGAGATCAATCTAGGAAAGGGCTATGTTGAGAGATTAATTTTAGCATGTGTGCACAAGTTGAACCAGCTTTTGAACAAACTAGTCCATCAAACATATATATGTTTACATACATATATGATAATAAAATTATACTGTTCTTCCAAATAATTTGAAAGAATATATACAAGTTTCAGGATATAAAGATACATCCAAATTTTAACAAAACCGAGACATCCTTTTTTAGGACAAATGGAGTTAATTCTTTCCATTTGTCTTATCAGTCAATTGGTAAAACAAAAAGAAGTTATGGCTAGCTAGTTTTATTCAGTTTGAACATGGTATAAATAGGAATTTATTTTCTCCTAAATATATACTCAGTGTATTAGGAATTTACCAATGTGTTTCCCTAAACAAATAACAGAGATGGACTACACAGAGAAATTTAATTTATCAGCATTATTTTAATGCATATGTTCATATAAACACACAACTTACTATAACATAGATTGGATAACATGCATGATCCACTATTTAACATATACACTCCAATTAAGTTAAAATTATATTGTTCTTTCAAATAATTTGAATGAATATCTATACAAGTTTTAGAATATATATACATCCAAATTTTAATAACAAAACCGAGACATCATTTTTTACGATAAATGGAGTAATTATTTCCACTCATCTTATTAGTAAATTGGCAAAAAAAAAGAAGTTATGACTAGAACATGGTACAAATAGGAATTTGCTTTCTCCTAAATATACTCAGTTAATTAGGAATTTAACAATTTGTTTTCCTAAATATAACAGAGATGGACATTTATATACATTTTAATGCATCTGTACATATACATACTAAACTTACTATAAAACAGAGATGAACTTTCAGTTACAGGATATTAAATTTCTGTTAATGTAATCAGGAGCTCGTATGATTACTATATATATGCGACTTTTATCATACAAATCAAACTATACATTGGACAGTATGAACACAACCTAGATAAGAGATCTGAAATTATATCACTAGAAAATATCGATCAAAACGACCAACAAAAGATAAGCATATATAGAACTACTAGGCGCCTAGAACTACTAGGGACAGATCAAATCAAACTAGAAAATGTGCGAGTAAAATGACTAGGGGCAGATCAAAATGACCAACAAAAGATGAGCATAGAACTACTAGACGGAGAACAAATTAATTAATCAAACTCTACAAGATCAAAAAACCCTATAAATTAAAATATGAACAGTAAAATCAGAAAACCCCATTCACAGTTCAGATCTAATTATCTCCGGTTATCCGTTGCTAGGTTCTTGCTCGAACGCGAACGGATCCGTAGGTTCTTCATCCTTACTGTTGTCGAAGTAATCTTAGTCCACCTGCACCGCCACCGGATCTACAACCGCTTCCTCTTCGACCTTGTTATCTACTTCCTTCTGGATGATTGCATTGGCTGCCTCCTTGTCGATGATGACCTTGGCGTCCTCAGCGACCACCGGTTTTGATCTCTTCATCTTCGCGAGAAAATGATCTTGTACTTGTTGCTAGGGTTTCCTTCTGTTCTTTGGAGTGCAGGGAAGAGTGGGATGGAGTGTGGATAAATAACTTGGAGACGATCGGGAGACAGTGTGGCTGATGTCTTTTAAATGACTGGAAGACGATGGGGCAGTTGGGTGGTGTGAGCGCACGCAGAGTGGCAAATGTGTACATCGCATGTGTCAATGCAAAACGCACGAGTGGGAAATAGTGTATACACAACTCGATTTCTTTTGCAGTTAAACATTTTTAGGCATGTCAATGGAAAATGCAAAACCCACACTCGATTTCTTCTAAATTTTTAGTAAATCATTGTTGCTCCAGATACTCCATGCATGCATGCATGCGGACCAAAAAGCTTTCCAACGTGTTCTTGGTCTTTGTACACCATGGTTTGACATATGGATCCCTTAGAGTCATTGCACGTCGATATCCACTAGTCATTGATCCACATGACCACGTTGCATTGTTCTTTTTCCAAAACCACATTGATATATATATATATCTACACATGACCACATATTTTTGGTCTCTATGACCATGATGGTTTGACACATATAGATCCCCCTAGAGTCATTGCACATTGCATGTGTTCTTTTCCAAAACCACATTGTTATCTACATGTGACCACACACACTTCTATGGATTCTGTAATGCAACTTCTATCACACTGGTGCAACATGCAATGTCGAAGCTGCTTTTCTATGTGTTTTTGGTCTCTATGACCATCCATGATGTGGTTTGACACATATATATGGATTGTAACGGACCGATTTTTGAAGTTCTCAAAAACTTTTATTTGAAAATAAGGACTAGAAAATTTCGGTTAAATAATTAAGGCTTAACTAAAATTTTTAAATGCAAAATGGCTTTAACATGAATTAATACCAACGTGAATATAAATTTTGTATTTTTATTCTACTAGAATCGGATTGTATCCTTGTCTGCTTTATAGCATATTAAAATATGCACCTTTGAATTTGTTTTGTTTTCTTATGTTGGAATTATTTTGAGATATCAAAAAAATACTAATTTCTAAAAATCACTTTCAAATACTGTTATTTGAATCTTCCTTTAAATTGCTAGTATATATATATATATATATATATATATATATATATATATATATATATATATATATATATATATATATATATATATAAGCCATGCATGCCATGCAATTTCATGTCCTACTCACGACGGCTCTTCCCATTCTTTTATTTTCTCTCTACCGAATTTTTGCTATCTAGTTTATTTCTCTAATTCTTTTCTTTTCGTTGCTTCACTCCAGTATGTATTTACATGCATCGAGCCTCTCCCTCTCTTCTTATTCTTTCTCTTGTCTACCCATGCATGTAGTGGTATTCTCTCTCTCTTCTTATTCTTTTTATTCTGTCAACTGTCGGATCAATGTCCAGCTCTAGCTCGGGTCGCCGAGGCTACACACCCGCGCCTGGGTTGCACCGAGTGAAACGTCAACGCCCAACACTCCAGCATGCCAAGCTTCACGCTTCTCTTCCTCTTCCCGCACAAAACAACAACTAGACATAAACAACACAGACTGGACCAGAAACTACTCACCATTTACCTCTCATTCATCCTCCCTTTATTCCTATCAATTAGAGGACTCTTTCCTTCTATATAGCCACGAATTGATGCTCCGGCCTCTCCTCTTTCCATTCCATGTCACCACCACGAGTCCTAGAGGCTTAGACTGATCCAATCTCGCACAGCTCCGCAAGGCCACCGCCGAACACCGTCTTCGTTTCCAATGATTCGGGCCACAAGGGGAGGAACTACTACGCCAGGAAGACCACGAGGAGCAAGGGGTCTGATCCACGGAACTAGAAGGTCAAGCTGTTCATCATCGAGGACGCCAAAGACAACCGGCTACTGATTTCAACCGTAGACTGCGACGAGCTTGCTGAGAACCAGTGTTTTCTTTTGGATAGAACGTGTTTCGGATATCAAGGCCTACCTCCTAGACATGGTTTCCATCCTTAGTTAGAAAGTTGGCCACGCTGCCGGTGAACCGTGTTAGCAATAATCACTGTATGCGTGTATACGGAGTCGTATTCGAGTAGGTTTTGTGTAGCCGATTAAGGTAAGAATTAGGAGTCCTAATTCTACTAGGCTAGATACAACAAAACTACTATATATACATGTGTAGTACCCCTGTAATCAATTGTGCGATTGAGAAATAGACAAATACAAGGCTCGATAAGAGCCTTTGGCTATCCAATTGATTCCTGAGATGTTGTGTCTTCACGTACGATGAGTAGCTAGCTAGTTTGATCAAGGAGATCTTGGGCTAGGCGTACGTGATCTCTCAGCTCCGGCCAAAAGCACCGGCCGTCGGTTGATCGATCAGGAAGTCTACGGAAAGCCGGCTTCTACGTGTGTGTCCTGTCGGAAAGCACTCGACAAGTTACGCGTTTGTCGCTGGTTGTCTCGTCGCAACATCCCGACGAAAGTACTGTCGGGTCTGGGCCAACAATTGGTATCAGAGCCAAGGTCGTCGTTCGTGATCTGCTGAAAGTACAAGGAGGTCATGGCGATGGTGAAGCTTGGCGAGAGCTCGACATCGGAACCGGTGTTCGAGACGGTAGGCGCGGCTTTGTATCCGCGTCTGGATCGCAAGTACTATGGGCTATGGGCACTTATGATGCAGTGTGCCATGGAAGCTCAGGAGATTTGGGAGGCCATCGATCCCGGCGGAGATGAGTACGTCAAGGGAGGTGCGAAGTACCGAGAAGATTGCCAAGCGTTGACGGCGCTCTACTCGGTCGTGCCGACAGACGTGCTGCAGCACCTCGTCGAAAAGAAATCGGCGAAGGATGTGTGGGGAGCGATCAAGGTGGTATGCGCAGGTGTCGACGACACTAGTGCTCACGTGGGGCAGAAGGAGGTTGTCTTGGACGACGAGATGACATTGGTAGAACCGGAAGTGACCCCGGTTGGTTCGTCAAGTGTGGCGACGCCAAGTACGGCGACCAAGGTGTCAGAAGAAGTCGGCGTGAGTATGTCAAGTTCTGAGACCGAGGATTTCACCTCAAGTTCAGAAGCGCGGCCGGAGAGTACTCGGACTACCGACATCGCAGGACACGACGTCCAGGATCGAGAAGATGTCTCATTGCATGATGAAGGCAGTAGCACGCTAGGACGTCCACCGGAAACTGTAGGCAGACGTGGCACGTGTGCTCTGCTAAACAACCCAGAAGGAGGTGCTCCACGTGTGGAGACCGGGCCATGGGAAGGTCCAGGGGCTGGTGGCCCAGAAACGCCAGAAGGGGGCGGACTAAAAGAAAAGGTCCTACCAGGAGGTTCAGGGGCATCCATCCCAGAAATTGGAGCAGAAAAAGATCAAGTAGGAGAAGCTCCACGTGAGGAGCTTGGGGCAAAAGAGTGCCGAGAAATCCAAGGGCAATGTGACATGGTGCCGGGAGGTGGCATCATTAGCCCAGGAAGCGGGACAGAAAGTCCAGAAAGCAAACCAGGGGGGTGCATCCCAGGTTTTATAATAGGAGCAAATCGACTACAAGGTAACACGCTTCAAAAATCGCCAGAATCCGGAGGTTTGGCAACTCCAAAAGCTAGTGCGGTTTTGGCAGTGGTCGCGGAAGCAAGTGAAGAAACAAGTGTGTTGTCGGACACAGAAGAGTATGTCGTATCGCCTCCTAGTGTGTTGGAGCCGAGTCGACTACGACCGACGCGAGCACGCATGAAACGCGTGTTGGACTACTATCCGAAAAAGGGACTTCGGACAGTCAGTAATCTGGTGAAGATGAAGCACAAGAAGCAATGCCTATTCATCAAGAAACCGGTGAAGACCGATGACGCGGATAAGGAGGACTGTTGGCGTCAAGCGGAAGACAAGCCGACAAAAGCAAAGTCGGTGACCTGGAAGCTACCTGGAATGGCGAAAGCAGTGCCAAGGATAACGTCGACAAGAAGCAGTTGGCGCATTTGGGACCCAGGTGGATGTAAAGAGGTGCACACAGTGTTTAGGGGGTGATTGTTAGCAATAATCACTGTATGCGTGTATACGGAGTCGTATTCGAGTAGGTTTTGTGTAGCCGATTAAGGTAAGAATTAGGAGTCCTAATTCTACTAGGCTAGATACAACAAAACTACTATATATACATGTGTAGTACCCCTGTAATCAATTGTGCGATTGAGAAATAGACAAATACAAGGCTCGATAAGAGCCTTTGGCTATCCAATTGATTCCTGAGATGTTGTGTCTTCACGTACGATGAGTAGCTAGCTAGTTTGATCAAGGAGATCTTGGGCTAGGCGTACGTGATCTCTCAGCTCCGGCCAAAAGCACCGGCCGTCGGTTGATCGATCAGGAAGTCTACGGAAAGCCGGCTTCTACGTGTGTGTCCTGTCGGAAAGCACTCGACAAGTTACGCGTTTGTCGCTGGTTGTCTCGTCGCAACATCCCGACGAAAGTACTGTCGGGTCTGGGCCAACAAACCGAATGCCATATAGTGGCATGGACGCATTAGACCACCGTTCATACGTCTGTTGATCTCAAGGCCAATATAGAAAAGCTTACAAATATCTTTAGGAACCCAACAGTAGTGTTAGATGCGTATATGTTCAATGTTTAGCAAACTATTTCGAAAAGAGATCTGATATTTCATGTCCGTGTATCGCATCTGCTTAGTGTACTGCTTGCTCTGGTTCTAGCTAGTTAGGTTTCCTTGTCTGTCTAGTTTGAATTCGTTGTATCACCATGTACTGATTGCCATCTGCTAGTTTGCATATTGATCATCTCCACATGCTCAGTTAATTAGATGATCCTTTAATTATTGTCTTACGAGTGTATCTTTTCTAGTGTATAAATTAACTAGTTTTGTTAATATACGTACATCATATCAGGTTATTTGTAAATCTTAATTAGTATAGTTTGCTCATCCTGCTTACTAGACTAATGTAACGATAGGATTTATTCTATTTGCATGCTTCCCATCGTGTAGTTATTTTTTTATTAGCATAATCTTGTTGACGTGTGATGCTACTGTCAGGTTGATCTCTATATCTTTTAATTTAGTCCATGCGTTCTATTATTGCATGTGTATGACCACAGTAGCTTTGCATGCATGCATTTTTATGAGTATGCTTGTGTGTATGACTAGCTAGCATATAGTTTGCTTGCATTGCATGATATATCTATGCCACCTATAGTATCTATATTAAATATATATTATTTTTTGAATATGTATTATTATTAGTCGAGAACGGTAGACCGATTGATATACCTTGAACCGTCTAAACCCTTGCTAGCTTTTATTTCGGTCTTATTCGCCACCTTCTTTTGAATCTTATTCGTGGTGTCTTTGTTATTCATTTGGAATTGTTATTGTTGCGGCACTACGATTAGGGAGTGGAGAGAGGTACGGTCACAACCAAGAAGGTGAAGAGCAGGAGTTCGACAACGAAGGCATGCTCCTTTCATAATTATCCCATATTTTACAAGTGCATGTTATTATTGTTTTATAAATATTACTGCTATTTTATTTACCCACATACCTTGACACACTTGTCGCCATACACAACCCTGAGTAGAGATTATATATTAATCCTGTAGAGTAGAATTGCTTAGCCATGCTAAATAATATTTAGGATCCTTGATCTCCCCTCTTCAGAGGAATTGGATGACCCTCGGGACAGATACTCACTTTTGAAACTTGTTGAGCTCGTTGAGCTAGCTTTTGTTGCTATCTTCTACTCTATTTTACTCTGGGTGAAACTTACCATCTAAACACTGGTGCGGGCCACAGCTAGATCAAAGGAAGGAGTGATTGGCTGCCCTTCACTAGTTGAAGGAGGCAATGTTGGACCACGCAGAGATAAACAAAACTTTTTCCCTAACGCGGTACTCCCAAGATCCAGCTCAGGTTATAGGCCACGAGATTACCGCTAGACGCGGAGATGCGGAAGTTGATGTAGCGTGTCGAAGCAGTGCCGAACGATCCCACAGACAGCCCTCTGAATCCCACGAACTCCTTTGTCGGATCCCCACGAGCTTCCCCGTCTCCAGCGCCGCACGTGCAATGCCTCTACCGGTATCCACACATACAGGAAGGAGCTTCGGACAGAGGATTGCATACCGGTATCCACGCATACCGGTATCCACGCATACCGGTATCTAGCCCGAAATGGAAGTGGAGAAAGTGACGGCTAGGTCAGGGACTATCCCTTGTCACTCCACTTATATACACTCCTAGTTGGGCAAAACGCTTGAGGCACATCTAGGCTGTACTCCCATCTCCACATGGATCTAATCCACATGGGCTTCTTACCCTTAAGTGTGTGACCCTGTAGGTTCACGTACACTTGGACACGACATGAGCGACTCCTCCAAGTATCCCGTCATGGCTTTGAGTCCAACTCACTCCCATTAACACTTGATCTCAAGTCGATAGATGGCCGCGGCCTCTAGCAAGACGTGCCAACTCCCAAGTGACGTAAAGTCAAAAGACGAACCTTCAATGAGACTTTCGTCCAAGTTCGTTTGCCACACGATATATCTTTTAGGCTATAGGCGAGTAGTTGCCATCCCTTTAATAGCTTAACTCTCTTCTCATACCATGATATGTGATTCACTGGACTAACTCTTAGTATGACTCCTCAGTTAACACTTAACTGAGTAGCACATGGCCATGCTTCCAAATCATATCACACGAGAGGGCCCAGAGAATATCTCTCCATTCCGGAGGGGCAAATCCCATCTTGGTAATCCACGTCACGCAGCTTGTTTCACAACCAACCCGAACTCTACCTTTATAACTGCCCATTTACGGAACAACGTTTGATAGAATCTAAGTTGGTGATCCACAACTCGGATCATGCAATCACCTCAGGTCAACATATTCCATTGCTTGAGACTGCAAATGACAACATGCTCGTTGCATCTCAACTGTGGGTCAGTCCAATTCGCTAAACTCTTTAGCCGAATCAGTGTAAGTCGAAATGGCATCACCATGTCCATGACAAGTGGAACCGTGTCATCATCCGACTTGCACATTGGTCTAAGTTGTGTGTCCAGCAAAACCTCAATGACCAAGGATAATCTCGTATGAATAATCATGAATATATAGTTCCAGAACTGAATCACGTATTCAGTGATATATATCTGATGTTCATACAAGGACTACTTTACTTTATGAATACATTGGGAAATATCATCAACCATGATTGCCTCTAGGGCATATTCCCAACAGTCTCCCAGTTACACTAGAGTCAATCATCCCGACATCACATGTCTAGGCTTCTAATGCCCATGGCTCTTACGTGCGCCTCATGCTTAGGCTATGGAAGTGGCTTTGTCAACGGATCTGCAACGTTTTCATCCGTGTGTACCTTGCATAACTTGATATCACCTTGATCCACGAACTGGCAGATTAAGTCGTATCGCATGAGTATATGTTTGTTCTTCTGGTGTTGTCTAGGTTCCTTGGCTTGTGCAATAGCACCATTATTGTCACAATACATGTCTAACGGATTGGACGAGCCCTGAACCACACCAAGATCAATCAGGAAATTCCTGATCCAAACAGCTTCCTTTGCTGCCTCCGAGGCAGCAATATACTCAGCCTTCGTTGTAGATGGAGACACAGTCTCTTGCCTGGAACTCTTCCATCTCACAGCCCCTCTGTTCATTACGAACATGTATCCAGATTGCGAACGAGAATCATCTGAGTTAGTAAGGTAACTCGCATCCGTCTAACCCCTTACACTGAGTTCATCCTCACCTCCATAAAATAGGAACACATCTTAGTCCTTCTCAAGTACATAAGAACGTTCTTAACTGTTGCCTAGTGGATTTCTCCAGGGTCATCCTGGTATCTGGTCACAACACTTAGAGCATAGGAAACATCCGGCCTAGTACAAATCATGGCATACATGATGGATCCGACTACCGAAGCATACGGAATCGCACTCATCCTACTTCGCTCATTAGTTATCGAAGGACACTGAGTCTTGCTAAGTCTTATGGCATGGGACATCGATAAGAACCCCTTATTTGAGGATTCCATGTTGAACTTCTTCAACACTTTGTCCAAATATGTACTTTGGCTCAATCCAATGAGCCGCCTGGATCTATCTCCATAGATCCCGGTTCCTAGTATATAGGTTGCCTCACCCAAGTCCATCATTGAGAAACTCCTTTCCAATGACTTCTTGGTTTCTTGCAACATCTGGACATCATTTCCAATCAATAATATGTCATCCGCATATAAGATTAGAAAGTTTACTTTGCTCCCACTAAACTTTTTGTATAGACAAGAATCATGATCACTCTTGATGAAGCCAAACAATTTGACTACCTCATCAAAGCGAATGTTCCAACTCCGAGATGCTTGCTTCAATCCATAAATGGATTGCTAAAGTTTGCATACCTTGTCAGCATTAGCCGGATCGACAAAACCCTCGGGCTGTATCATATACACGTCCTCGGTTAATTTTCCATTAAGGAAAGCCGTTTTGACATCCATCTGCCATATTTCCTAGTCGAAATAGGCTGCTATAGCTATCATGATCCGAACTGATTTAAGCATCGCTACGGGTGAGAAAGTTTCATCGTAGTCAACTCCTTGAACCTGCCGGAACCCCTTCACGACAAGCCGTTCTTTATAGATAGAAACGTTTCCATCCATATTAGTTTTCTTCTTAAAGACCCATTTGCACTCGACGGGTCTTGCACCGTCTGGCAGATCAACCAAGTTCCAAACTTGATTTTCATCCATGGACATTAACTCAGATCTCATGGCTCCAAGCCACGACTCAAAATCAGAACCCACCATCGCTTTCGAATAAGTTGACAACTCATCACTGTCTAATAGTAATACATCCACTTTGCAATTTTGCCGATCTTCGTAGTGTAGGTGCAACTGCCGACTCTGCTACCACGACTAGCTCAACCTCCAAGGCTTTCACCAAATTGCTACTGACCGGTTCCTCTCGAACTTCTTCGAGCCACACTATACTCCCACTGACTTCCCTACTGAGAAACTCTTTCTCAAGGAAGACACCGTTCCGAGCGACAAAAACTTTGCCCTCTTCTCGGTTGTAGAAGTAGTAACCCAAGTTTCCTTTGGATACACAACAAAAATACACTTATCCGACTTGGCTGTAAGATTGTCCGACTAAAGTCGCTTGACAAATGCTTCACAACCCAAATCTTAAGAAAAGACAAACTTGGCTTCTTGTCTATCCACATCTCATGTGGTGTCTTCTCTACCGATTTTGATGGTACTCTGTTTAGTGTGAACGCCGCCGTTTCTAGACAATAACCCGAAAATGATAAAGGCAGATCTGTCCGACTTATCATTGATCATACCATGTCCAACAAGGTTTGATTCTGCCATTCCGACACACCGTTCCACTACGGTGTACCCGGCGGAGTGAGCTGAGGAACTATTCTACAACTCTTCAGATGGTCATCAAACTCATGGATCATGTACTCGCCTCCTCGGTCCAACCGAAGAAACTTTATTTTCTTGCCGAGTTGATTCTGTATTTCATTCTGGAATTCTTTGAACTTTTCAAAGGCTTCCGACTTATGTTTCATCAAGTAGTCATATCCATATCTACTCAAATCATTAGTGAAGGTAATGAAGTACTCATAACCACCCCTGGCTGTCGTGCTCATTGGACCACATATATCACTATGTGCTAGTCCCAACAAGTTAGACGCCCTTTCACAACTCCTTGCAAAAGGTGTCTTGGTCATCTTGCCTAGAAGGCAGGATTCGCATGTGTCGAACGACTCCAAGTCGAACGAAGTTAGGAGTCCATCATCATGTAGCTTCTTCATGCGTTTCCAACTTATATGACCAAGTCGACAGTGCCAAAAGTAAGTCATATTCAGATCATTTGGTTTTAACCTTTTCACATTTATGTTATAGACCGACACACCTCCAAGATTCAAAATAAATAACCCGTTCTAAATGAGATATGTGTGCCAAGATAATTACTGTTATTGATTTGTGTTTCTAGTGTGTATATTTGATCTCCCCTCTTCGGAGGAATTGGATGACCCTCGGGTCAGATACTCACTTTTGAAACTTGTTGAGCTTGCTGAGCTAGCTGTTGTTGCTATCTTCTACTCTATTTTACTCTGGGTGAAACTTACCATCTAAACACGGGTGCGGGCGACAGCTGGATCGAAGGAAGGAGCGATTGGCTGCCCTTCACTAATTGAAGGGGCCAATGTTGGGCCACGCAGTGATAAACAATTTTTTTCCCTAACGTGGTACTACCAAGATCAAGCTCAGGTTATAGGCCACGAGATAACCGCTAGACGTGCAGATGCGGAAGTTGATGTAGCGTGTCGAAGTAGTGCCGAACGACCCCACAGACAGCCCTCTGAATCCCATGAACTCCTTCGCCAGATCCCCACGAGCTTCCTCGTCTCCAGCGCTGCACGTGCAACGCCTCTATCGGTATCCACACATACAGGACGGAGCTTCGGACAGAGGATTGCTAGATCCTGTCTAGCCCAAAATGGAAGTGGAGAAAGTGATGGCTAGGTCAGGGACTATCCCTTCTCACTCCACTTATATACACTCCTAGTTGGGCTCAACACTTGAGGCCTATCTAGGCTGTACTCCAATCTCCACATGGATCTAATCCACATGGGCTCCTTACCCTTAAGTGTGTGACCCTGTATGTTCACGTACACCTCGACACGACATGAGCTACTCCTCCAAATATCCCGTCATGGCTTTGAGTCCAACTCACTCCCATGAACACTTGGTCTCAAGTCGATAGATGGTAGTCCGACTCCTCAGTTAACACTTAACTGTGTAGCACATGGCCATGCTTCCGAATCATATCACATAAGAGGGCCCAGAGAATATCTCTCCATTACAGAGGGGCAAATCCCATCTTGGTAATCCACGTCACGCAGCTTGCTTCACAGCCAACCTGAACTCTACCTTTATAACTGCCCATTTACGGAACAACGTTTGATAGAACCTAATTTGGCGATCCACAACTCGGATCATGCAATCACCTCAGGTCAAAGGATTCCATTGCTTGAGACTGCAAATGACAACATGCTCGTGGCATCTCAACTGTGGGTCAGTCCGATTCGCTAAACTCTTTAGCCAAATTAGTGTAAGTCGGAATAGCATCACCATGCCCATGACAAGTGGAACCGTGTCATTAGTCGACTTGCACATTGGTCTAAGTTGTGTGTCCAGCACAAGCTCAACGACCAAGGACAATCTAGTATGAAAAATCATGAATATTGATACATTGCAAATGTATCTATAATTTTTGATGTTCCATGCTTGGTTTTATCCACTTTCTTATGATTTGTCCACACTTTGGAGTACTTTTCATATGATTTATTGGACTAACCTATTAACAAGAGCCATAGTGCCAGCTGCCTGTTTTCTACACTTTTTGGTTCCATGAAATTCAGAAAATGAATATTCTCGGAATTGGACGGGACAAAAGACAAAGTGCCTATTTTTTCGGAAGTCATCAGATGCCAGAATACGAGACAGAGAAGGGATAGGGGCCAGCCACACCACCTGGCCGCGCGGCCAGGCCTGGCCCATGCCAGGGGGTGGTCTGGCCAGCCCAGGCACCCCCTCGGCTTATCCTTCCGCCTATAAGATGCCCTCGGGACAAAAACCGTAAGTACCCGATCAAAAAATCCACGAAAGAGTCTATAGCCGCCGTCATCTCCATCCCTAGATCAGGAGGGATCTGAAGCTCTTCCCGGCACCCTGCCGGAGAGGGGAATTCACCCTGGAGGCCTTCTTCATCACTATGCAAGCCTCCGGTGTGATGCGTGAGTAGTTCATCCTTGGACTACGGATCCATGTAGTAGCTATATGGCTGGTTCTCCTCCTTTGTGCTTTCATGTTTAGATCTTGTGAGCTCCGTTCATGATCAAGATCATCTATTTGTATTCTTACATGTTGTGTTTGCGGGGATCTGATGGATATTGAGATGCTATTTTAGATTGATTATTGATTCTATCATGTCTTTGTTATTTGTGATCTTGCATGCTTTCCGTTGTTAGTAGCTATCTTGTCCAAGTAGATGCTAGCAACTCTAAGAGTTAGTATTTATGCTCGATAGTGGGTTCATGCCTCTGGTAATCTGGGGAAGTGACAGAAATCTCTAAGGTACTAGATGTGCTGTTGCTACTAGGGAGAAAACAACAATCCTTTGTGCATAGAACAATCATATTGTTTACATTACACACAATTCGTAAAGCAATAATCTGTTGCTTGCAACTTAATACTGGAGGGGGTTCGGATGATAACCTGAAGGTGGATTATTAGTCATAGATGCAGTTGGATGGCGGTCTATGTATAACGTTGTAATGCCCAATCAAGTTCCAAAGGAGTCAAGATGATTAGTATATGCATGTATTGCTTTCTCGATGTTTGTCAATTGCCCTGCTGTAATTTGTTCACCCAGCATGTTATATATCTTAAGGAGAGCCACCTCTAGTGAACTATGGATCCTGATCCTTTTCTTTTACATACAATCTATAAACTGTTTACTGCTTTGTGTTTACTTTCTGCAAACTTTTACTTCTTTCCATTCGATATGTTTAATCCTTTGTTTTCCGCAAAACACGGTGAGTTTGACAACCTTATCGCAAGTTGGGGACAAAGTTCTATGGTTGTGTTGTGCAGGTCTCCACGTTGCTACTAGCACCGGTAGTGCGCCCTGCCAAGGCTCAGCTAGCAACACCTTTGGGGTGTTTCCTTGCTCCTACTGGTTCGATTAAACCTTGGTTTCATAACTGAGGGAAATTTGCTGTTGTGCTCATCATACCTTCCTCTTGGGGTTCCCAACGAGCTCTACATCAACACTGAGCCATCAAATATATAGTTCCACAACTGAATCATGTATTCAGTGTTATATATCTGATCTTCATACAAGGTCTACTTTACTTTATGACTACTTTGGGAAATATCATCAACCATGATTGCCTCTAGGGCATATTCCCAACAGTCTCCAACTTGCACTAGAGTCAATCATCCCGACATCACATGTCTAGGCATCTAATACCCATGGCTCTTACATGCGCCTCATGCTTAGGCTGTGGAAATGGCTTTGTCAACGGATCTGCAATGTTTGCATCCATGTGTACCTTACATAACTTGATATCACCCTGATCCACGAACTGGCGGATCAAGTGGTATCGCATGAGTATATGTTTGTTCGTCTGGTGTTGTCTAGGTTCCTTGGCTTGTGAAATAGCACCATTGTTGTCACAATACACATCTAACAGATTGGAAGAGACCTGATCCACACCAAGATCAACCAGGAAATTCCTAATCCAAACAACTTCATTTGCCGCCTCCGAGGCAGCAATATACTCAGCCTCTATTGTAGATGCAGACACAGTCTCTTGCTTGGAACTCTTCCAGCTCACAGCCCCTCCGTTCATTACGAACACGTATCCAGATTGCGAATGAGAATCATCTGAGTCAGTAAGGTAACTCGCATCCGTGTAACCCCTTACACTGAGTGTATCCTCACCTCCATAAAATAGGAACACATCCTTAGTCCTTCTCAAGTACTTAAGAATGTTCTTAACTGTTGCCCAGTGGATTTCCCCAGGGTCAGCCTGGTATCTGCTCACAACACTTAGAGCATAGGAAACATCCGTCCTAGTACAAATCATGGCATACATGATGGATCCGACTACCGAAGCATACGGAATCGCACTCATCCTACTTCGCTGATCAGTTGTCGAAGGACACTGAGTCTTTCTAAGTCTTATTCCATGGGACATCGGTAAGAACCCCTTCTTAGACGATTCCATGTTGAACTTCTTCAACACTTTGTCCAAATATGTACTTTGGCTCAATCCAATGAGCCGCTTGGATCGATATCTATAGATCCTGATTCCTAGTATATAGGTTGCCTCACCAAAGTCCTTCATTGAGAAACTCTTTTCCAATGACTTCTTGGTTTCTTGCAACATCTGGACATCATTTCCAATCAATAATTTGTCATACACATATACGATTAGAAAGTTTACTTTGCTCCCACTAAATTTCTTGTATAGACAAGAATCATGATCACTCTTGATGAAGCCAAACGATTTGACTACCTCATCAAAGCGAATGTTCCAACTCCGAGATGCTTGCTTCAATCCATAAATGGATTTCTGAAGTTTGCGTACCTTGTTAGCAATAGACGGATCGACAAAACCCTCGGGCTGTATCATATACATGTCCTCGGTTAATTTTGACATGGATTTCTGAAGGAAAGCCATTTTGACATCCTTCTGCCATATTTCATAGTCGAAATAGGCTGCTATAGCTAACATGATCCGAACTGATTTAAGCATCGCTACGGGTGAGAAAGTCTCATTGTAGTAAACTCCTTGAACCTGCCGGAAACCCTTTGCGACAAGACATGCTTTATAGATAGAAATATTTCCATCCATATCAGTTTTCTTCTTAAAGACCCATTTGCACTCGATGGGTCTTGCACCGTCTGGCAGATCAACCAAGTTCCAAACTTGATTTTCATCCATGGACTTTAACTCGAATCTCATGGCTCCAAGCCATGACTCAGAATCAGAACCCACCATCCATCCGAATAAGTTGCCGGCTCATCACTATCTAACAGTAATACATCACGAACACTTTGCAATCTTGCCGATCTTCGCAGTGTAGGTGCAGTTGTCGCCTCAGCTACCACGACTGGCTCAAGCTCCAAGGCTTTCACCAAATCGCTACTGACCGGTTCCTCTCGAACTTCTTCGAGCCGCATTATACTCCCACTGACTTCCTGACTAAGAAACTCTTTCTCAAGGAAGACAACGTTCCGAGCGACAAACACTTTGCCCTCTTCTCAGTTGTAGAAGTAGTAACCCAAGGTTTCCCTTGGATACCCAACAAAAATACACTTATCCGACTTGGCTGTAAGGTTGTCCAACTGAAGTTGCTTGACAAATGCTTCACAACCCAAATCTTAAGGAAAGACAAACTTGGCTTCTTGCCTATCCACATCTCATGTGGTGTCTTCTCTACCGATTTTGATGGTACTCTGTTTAGTGTGAACACCGCCATTTCTAGACAATAACCCCAAAATGATAAAGGTAGATCTGTCCGACTTATCATTGATCATAGCATGTCCAACAAGGTTTGATTCTGCTGTTCTGACACACTGTTCCACTGCGGTGTACCCGGCGGAGGGAGCTGAGGAACTATTCCACAACTCTTCAGATGGTCATCAAACTCATGGATCATGTACTCACCTCCTCGGTCCGACCAAAGAAACTTTATTTCCTTGCCGAGTTGATTATGTACTTCATTATGGAATTCTTTAAACTTTTCAAAGGCTTCCGACTTATGTTTCATCAAGTAGACATATCCATATCTACTCAAATCATTAGTGAAGGTAATGAAGTACTCATAACCATCCCTAGCTGTCGTGCTCATTGGACCACATATATCACTATGTACTAGTCCCAACAAGTTAGACGCCCTTTCACAACTCCTTGCAAAAGGTGTCTTGGTCATCTTGCCTAGAAGGCAGGATTCGCATGTCTCGAACGACTCCAAGTCGAACGAAGTTAGGAATCCTTCATCATGGAGCTTCTTCATGCGTTTCCAACTTATATGACCAAGTCGACAGTGCCAAAAGTAAGTCATATTCAGGTCATTTGGTTTTAACCTTTTCACATTTACGTTATGGACCGACCCACCATCAATATTAAAAATGAATAACCCGTTCTGAATGGGTTCAAAGCCATGAAACATATCATTCAAATATAAAGAACAACCATTGTTCTTAATATTAGACTCATAGCCTTGTCTCATCAAGCATGAGGCAGAAATGATGTTTCGACTAAGCACCGGAACATAATAACAATTATTTACTTCCATTAGGAATCCCGAAGGTAAATGAAGTTGCATCGTGCCGACTTCCAACGTAGCAACTCTTGCTTTGTTGCCTCCCCGAATGTCAACCTCGCCTCTTGCTACGCCCCTAGTTCTTACCAGTCCCTGCAACGAGTTGCAAATATGAATGACTGATCCGGTATCATATACTCAAGAACTACAGGGTGCATCAGCAAGATAAAGGTCTATAACATTGCAAACAAGTGTACCTGAGTTGGAAGTCACACCTCCACTATTGGCTTTATCCGCCAAATACTTGCTGCAATTCCTCTTCCAGTGGCCATCCGTCTTGCAATAGAAGTAGGCGGATCCGACTAAAGGAGATGGCTTAGTCCCTGAGGAAACGCCTGGGATCTCATCCTGAGCATTACCTCCTGACTTAACCTTCTTCTTTTTAGTCCAAGAACTCTTCTTAAACTTAGCCTTATTCTGTACCACCAACACTTGGCTAGTACCTTTCTTGAGATCAACCTCTGCCTGCTTAAGCATCCAATGTAATTCAGTGAGCTTCTTATCCATACCATGCATGTGGTAGTTCGATATGAACTGACCATATGCACTAGGAAGAGAGTTCAGAATTATATCCGTAGCGAACTCTTTGCTAATGGGGTAGCCAAGCCTTTCCAGAGACTGCACATAACCAACCATCTTGATTGCATGCGGACTTAGTGGATCACCATCCTTAAGCTTACAACTCAGCAAATCTTGAGATACTTGATATCTCTCGGTCTTTGCCTGAGCTTGGAACATACTTTTGTGGCTTTCGATCATATCGTAGGCCTCAACATTCTCGAATTGCTGCTACAAGTCCAGTTCCATGTGAGAAAGCATAAGACAGCTAATTTCTGTAGACTCATCACATGTTCTACGGTAGGCATTGGTTGTTGCGACACTCGCATTCTCATCCGGCACATTTGGAAGCGGGTTGTCTAGAACATGGTCCCTCTTTTCTTGTTTGAGAACAATTCTAAGATTACGATACCAGTTGGTGAAGTTTGTTCCATTAAGTTTATCTTTCTCTAGGATGGTCCTCAATGCAAAACTGGATAACTGAGGGAGACTGCTACTAGGTGCCATTATCTACAACATAAATATGCAACACACTTAAGACAAGTATTCCTAAAAGAGTAGGCGTTTTAAACATTTTTATACTTATGCTCCCACTAGAACCAACACCCCTCCAATGGTTATTTAGTGATTTAGGACCCTAAATAAGAAAGCCGACTAGTGAGCTTTAGCATCACCGCTAGTCGTCAAGTGATCTAGGTAGGCAACTCCTTGCCAATCGCATCTCATGCGACTCCTGTTGGTCGGGTGGCATCACATGCCCCGGCTCTCGACCACCCTCTCCCCGATTCCCACAACCGTTGTGATAGACCCATCTAGGTTACCAAGTGCTTCTGCTGTAAGAGTCCGACTCGAACCCATCTAGTCGAAAAGAATTGGTAGCACCTCAATTTTATGAGCCCACTACCAAGAATGACCGACTTGTGATGGTGCAGCACCGGCGGGGAGACCGACTAGACCTTCTTTGAGGGATTAAAGTTCTACCAACTACCTCATAGAGGTAAAACTAGAGACATAACAACACAAAATAATCCAATTATAATGTGAAATGGTATGGCTCTCTTCATGGTGATCTCCATCTCCATGAACCTGTTCGTCATGCCTTTGGCTGCAGTGTCCTTCAAGTCCTCCAAACATGCTACACTAGCACTAAGGAATATACAAGAAGATGGCATCTCATGCCGACACGCATGTCGTTATACAATAATAGTGACAACACTTTGGCTCCAGCCGGCTGACAAACCCGTGATACACAGATCACGTATGGATTACACACATCACATGCACATAAGCCATACCATTCACAACTTCCTGCAAAAACAAGTTATGCATAGATACGATATCTACCGGCGTTGTGAACCTCACAACGACATCTAATGCGCTACGACAGGGCGAAGCCGGCGGTCCCAAAATCCCAGATCTAATTTGCATTCCAAACAATGGATTCCTTCATTGGATAAAACAGTTTTACCCAAAATATGATTCCTGTGCAGATCTGACCAATATCATTGATCATTCGCACCTGATCTTCCATGCACTCCCGAGTGCGATTGATCTAATCAATCTTCCAAAAAACCGATCTATCTCATAGATCGACCACCGAAACCCTAAGTTGATCCTATCCACCACCTCGTGCATATCACATACGCACAGATCTAGAGCCTAAAACCAGAAGCTTTCGCTCTGATACCACTGTTGGGCCACGTAGAGATAAACAAAACTTTTTCCCTAACGCGGTACTCCCAAGTTCCAGCTCAGGTTATAGGCCACGAGATTACCGCTAGATGCGTAGATGCGGAAGTTGATGTAGCGCATCGAAGCAGTGCCGAATGATATCACGGACAGCCCTCCGAATCCCATGAACTCCTTCGCTAGGTCCCCACGAGCTTCCCCGTCTCCAGCGCCGCACGTGCAACGCCTCTACCGGTATCCACACAAACAGGAAGGAGCTTCGTACAGAGGATTGCTAGATCCTGTCTAGCCCGAAATGGAAGTGGAGAAAGTGACGGCTAGGTCAGCGACTATCCCTTGTCACTCCACTTATATACACTCCTAGTTGGGATCAACGCTTGAGGCCCATCTTGGCTGTACTCCAATCTCCACATGGATCTAATCCACATGGGCTCCTTACCCTTAAGTGTGTGACCATGTAGGTTCATGTACACTTGGACACGACATGAGCTACTCCTCCAAGTATCTCGTCATGGCTTTGAGTCCAACTCACTCCCATCAACACTTGGTCTCAAGTCGATAGATGGTAGCAGCCTCTAGCAAGACGTGCCAACTCCCAAGTGACGTAAAGTCAAAAGACGAACCTTCAATGTGACTTTCGTCCAAGTACCTTTGCCACATGATATATCTGTTAAGCTATAGGCGAGTAGTTGTCATCCCTTTAATAGCTTAACTCTCTTCTCGTACCATGATATGTGATTCACTGGACTAACTCTTAGTCTGACTCCTCAGTTAACACTTAACTGAGTAGCGCATGTCCATGCTTCCGAATCATATCACACGAGAGGGTCCAGAGAATATCTCTCCATTACGGAGGGGCAAATCCAATCTTGGTAATCCACATCACGCAGCTTGCTTCACAACCAACCCGAACTCTACCTTTATAACTGCCCATTTATGGAACAACGTTTGATAGAACCTAAGTTGGTGATCCACAACTCAGATCATGCAATCACCTCAGCTCAAAGGATTCCATTGCTTGAGACTGCAAATGACAACATGCTCGTCGCATCTCAACTGTGGGTTAGTCCGATTCGCTAAACTCTTTAGCCGAATCAGTGTCAGTCGGAATAGCATCACCATGACCATGACAAGTGAAACCGTGTCATCAGCCGACTTGCACATTGGTCTAAGTTATGTGTCCAGCACAACCTCAATGACCAAGGACAATCTCGTATGAACAATCATGAATATATAGTTCCACAACTGAATCACGTATTCAGTGATATATCTCTGATGTTCATACAAGGACTACTTTACTTTATGAATACTTTGGGAAATATCATCAACCATGATTGTCTCTAGGGCATATTCCCAACAGGAAATCCGTCGTCCGTGTCACATGAGGGCATAATAAGGCTTGGATTTGAAGATTGTGACCAACGTACAACCATATGCTATAATGGACACTGGCTTGGTCAAGAAAGGTAGTCAGCCTTAGGTGTCGATGTTGTTGTATCGCTGATAAGGTGTCTGCCTGCGGGGGAACCTTCGACACAAATGGGAGGCCCGGTTTGGGGACGTACACTCAGTTCCATGCGCCATACCCGGTGGGCTCGTCACATCTTTGGGGGATCTAGCTAAAATACCTCGTCACAATCCCTCTGTGGGTATACCACCAGCGGCCACTGGTGGGCAACAAGACGGGATTGTGTCATGTGAGAAAAGTGTACAACCTCTGCAGAGTGTAAAACTATTGGAATAGCTGTGTCCATGGTCATGGACGACACATGAATCTTTTTTGACATACGGGAACCTGTCTTACTACTTCCCTCTTTGCCCCTATCCTTATCCTGGAATCTATGAACTATGTGAGTTATCGTGGACAATCACACTATTGAGAAATACCACATTGATGATAAACATGTTTTCGTCTGAAACCGCTTTTATCAAAACTACTATCAATTGCAAATAAAATCGGCTTTTATGCAAAAGAACCCTATGACCTCCACATAAAGCCACATGCAGATATATCAGGTTTTACACAAGGGGTATGTTGAGTACGTCATGTACTCATGGCAATGCTTTTGTAGATACTTCAGAGTACTATGGAGAAGGAGATGACTATGACTACTATGATGACGCTGATGAGTGAGGCCTCGTGGACTACATCGACTGCCTGTGGCTGAGATGGAGTCGCTACGTGTTTTATATTTCCGCTGTGTATTCTGGATGTAATAATGTCACTGGACATTTCACTAGGTTATTATCCAGACTTTGTAATAAATTACTTTTGTATGTCTTTAATTATATACATTTTGCTGTGTCGTCAACATTGATCTTGGGATTGACGAATAAACATAGGGGGTCTGGAAGTTAAGTTCCAGTCCTCACAGAAGTGGTATCAGAGCCGATGTCGACCTAGTCGCGTGGCCTTAGTTAGAAATGGAAAGCCTTAGAGACTATTTGGAAAAAAAGTAAAAACTATTTTTGAAAATCCTCGTAGTCTTATTCTTGACTTTTCTAGTTCCTTGTCTTCTCTTATTTAACATTGTGTTCGAATGCTTCTTTCCTAAACACTTCTCTAGTATACCATTCCCTATCCACGAGAAGACTTTTCAAGAACTGAAGGAGTCAAGAGTCTTCAACCACACTCTCCATTCTCCAATGTCGAACATTAACACCAAGACTCCTTGAGACCAGACAACCATATAGAATAAGGTTGGATAGATCCAGGGTAGATATATAGTATAATGTTAGACAAAAAAATTGCTTGAGAAAGGTCTGCATATTTTTGTCCTTTGGCACCTTTTCCTATGTAGTCATGCTAAAACCTCTACAATTTCAAAGAAACTATTGGTTCTTCTGAATTCTTCTATTGTAGTCTTTTGCCTTTTCTCATGTTTTATTCTTGGATACTCCTCAAAACAAGGTTCTATTACTTATCTTATGTTATTCCCTCTTACCTATGGACCCTTGGAAAAAAAGTGGACTTTGACTTTGGTGATGGTACTAAGTACATAAGCTCTCATGGCTGTAGAGGAGGAAAAGAATCCCATATTACCTACACCGAAGACTATTGCTCCCACATTTCATACCAATCAAGGAGGATGAATTATGCATGCAAACTTTCAGATGAGATTGGAAACACTTCCCAAGGACACCGAAAGTTTCCCTAACAATGGTGGAAGCCACCTGCTTGGAGAATGCCTACACCTAGAGTCGGATTGGTTTGTTTGTGAATGAACATAGCATTACCATAGACCATGCTCATTCAACTCTATGGTGCAATGTGAGATCGAGCAATGCAATGAAGACATGCTAGTCTACCACAAGAATATGATTGAAGAATCTAAAGCAATACCGCTTGTATTAGCTACTACCTCATGTTGATCAAAGTCGAGCCAAGAAAATAGAAGCTCATAAGTATGAGAAGAAATCAGGAGATCAACCGAGCAACCCATCAGTCACAATCCTATGAGCCACCAAAATCCCATTCTGTAGTGAGCCCGAATCTCGGGGACCAGATTCTGTTAAGGGGGTAGATTTGTAACGGACCGATTTTTAGAGTTTTCAAAAACTTTTATTTGAAAATGAGGGATAGAAAATTTTGGTTAAATAATTAAGGCTTAACTAAAATTTTCAACTGCAAAACAGCTTTAACATGAATTAATACCAACGTGAATATAAATTTTATATTTTTATTCTCCTCAAATCGGATTGTATCATTGTCTGCTTTATAGCATATTAAAATATGCACCTTTGAATTTGTTTTGTTTTCTTATGTTGGAATTATTTTGACATATAAAAAAAGATTAATTTCTCAAAATCATTTTCAAATACTGTTATTTCAATCCGCCATTAAATTGCTATTTACCAATTTGCTTCTTATTCGGCTCTTTTAAATAAATAAATTAATCTCATTGGGGATTGGCCCACAACCATGTACCCTTCTCTGTCTAGTTCTCTATCTAGACCAGTGTATATATATAAGCCATGCACGCCATGCAATTTCATGTCCTACTCACGCTGCTCTTCTTCCCATTCTTTTCTTTTCTCTCTACCGAATTGTTGCTACCTAGTTTATTTCTCTCATTCTTTTCTTTTCGTTGCTTCACTCCAGTATGTATTTACATGCATCGAGTCTCTCCCTCTCTTCTTATTCTTTCTCTTTTCTACCCATGCATGTACTGGTATTCTCTCTGTCCTGTTATTCTTTTTATTCTGTCAACTGTCGGATCAATCAGTCCAGCTCTAGCTGGGGTCGCCGAGGCTACACACCCGCACCTGGGTTGCACCGAGTGAAACGTCAACGTCCAACACTCCAACATGCCAAGCGTTGTGCTTCTCTTCCTCTTCTCGCACACACCAACAACTAGACATAAACACCACAGCCTGGACCAGAAAGTGTGCTCGCCATTTACCTCTCATTCATCCTCCCTTTATTCCTATAATTAGAGGACTCTTTCCTTCTATATAGCCATGAATTGATGCTCCAGTCTCTCCTCTTTCCAGACTGATCCAATCTCGCACAGCTCCGCAAGGCCACCGCGCGCTGAAAACCCTCTTCATTTCTGATGATTCGGGCCACAAGGGGAGGAACTACTGCGCCAGGAAGACCACGAGGAGCAAGGGGTCTGATCCACGGAACTAGAAGGTCAATCTGTTCATCATCGAGGATGCCAATGACAGCCGGCTACCGATTTCAACCGTAGACTGCGACGAGCTTGGTGAGAACCAGTGTTTTCTTTTGGATAGACCGCATTTCCGATATTAAGGCGTACCTCCTAGACATGGTTTCCAGCCTTAGTTAGAAAGTTTGTCACGTTGCCGGTGAACCGAATGCCATCTAGTGGCATGGGCGCATTAGACCACCGTTCATACGTCTGTTGATCTCAAGGCCAATATAGAAAAGCTTCCAAATATCCTTAGGAACACAGCAGTAGTGTTAGATGCGTATATGTTCAACGTTTAGCTAACTATTTTGAAAAGAGAACTGATATAAGTATATTATTCATGTCTGTGTATTGCATCTGCTTAGTGTACTGCTTGCTCTGGTTCTAGCTAGTTAGGCTTCCTTGTTTGTCTAGATTGAATTCGTTGTATCACCATGTACTGATTGCCATCTGCTAGTCTCCACATGCTCAGTTAAATAGATGATCCTTTCCCTGAATTCTTTTGCACTACTTACACATGCTTAGATATAGGTAATTGCTAGATTTAATTATTGTCTTACGAGTGTATCTTTTCTAGTGTATAAATTAACTAGTTTTGTTAATATACGTACAACATGCAGGTTATTTGTAAACCTTAATTAGTATAGTTTGCTCATCCTGCTTACTAGACTAATGTAACGATAGGATTTATTCTATTTGCATGCTGCTCATCGTGTAGTTATTTTTTTTATTAGCATAACCTTGTTGACGTGATGGTACTGTCAGGTTGATCTCTGTATCTTTTAATTTAGTCCATGCGTTCTATTATTGCATGTGTATGACCAGAGTAGCTTTTGCATGCATTTATTTTATGAGTATGCTTGTGTGTATGACTAGCTAGCATATAGTTTGCTTGCATTGCATGATATGTCTATGTCACCTATAGTGTCTATATTAAATATATATTATTTTCTTGATATGTATTATTATTATTCGAGAACGGTAGACCGATCGATATACCTTGAACCGTCTAAACCCTTGCTAGCCTTTATTTCGGTCTTATTCGCCACCTTCTTTTGAATCTTATTCGTGGTGTTTTTGTTATTCATTTGGACTTGTTATTGTTGCGATACTACGATTAGGGATTGGAGAGAGGTATGGTCACAACCAAGAAGGTGAAGAGCAGGAGTTCTGCCCCTTTCATAATTATCTCATATTTTACAAGTGCATGTTATTATTGTTTTATAAATATTACTGCTATTTTAGTTACCCACATACCTTGATACACCTGTCGCCATACACAACCCTGAGTAGCGATTATATATTAATCCTGTAGAGTAGAATTGCTTAGCCATGCTAATATTTAGGATCCTTGATCTCCCCTCTTCGGAGGAATTGGATGACCCTCGGGTCAGATACTCAATTTTGAAACTTGTTGAGCTCGCTGAGCTAGCTTGTAACATCCCAAAACTTCAAATAAAGTTTATCAAGTCCTACTCACACAAGTTTAGGGTTAACAAAAACTTGAATGCATGTGTGTTTGCATTAGTATAGAATTGAGTATATATGCCATGCTTGATTGTTCTAAAGGATATGAAATGGTTTAAAGGTGAATGCTACATCATCTAGGCCATTTACAAACAAAACCGAAAGAGAAAGAAATCAAATATGAATAAATAAAGCAAATGGTAATATTTATCAAAATTAACCACTAGGCCACTTTGAGTGTTCCTAGAAGAAGATTTCTAACAGAAACATTTCCAACTCTTTTCACCCCTTGCTAGACAAAGTAAAAGTGTATCAAGGCCCACTTTACAAACTTACAAAAACATCTAGCAATTTATTTTAAAGGACATTTGAAAATTGAATCAAGTGTATGTGTTAAGATCACACTTTTTCAAAAACCTAACAAATCGATTCCCCTTGACCTATCCAAGCAAGCATAGACTCTCAAGCTTATTTTAAGATCACTCAAAAAATTTGAATCAAAAATTCCAAAGTATCTTTCATGCGGCCATTTCATCAAACACCTGGTTAGCACAGATTAAGCTTCTTCCTAACTTCACAGTTGTGCACAGTAAACCTCGACCATTTGGTCCCCTCTTAACCCTCTGGTCCCCTCTGAGTCTAACCAGCACCAGACCAACCCCCCTTCGCCGTGGAACACAGTGGAGCGCCGCCCGAATTTGGTCATCGCCGGCCGACCACGGGCAGCTCGCAGCTGACCGCCCCGCGCCCATCCAGGATGTCCAGGAGCTACGCTGCATTCTACCGCCACCCCTTGTCCACCAACGGTCGAAGCCAATCCCTAGACCACCCTAGTCGAACCGTGCATCGTGCCTCTACGCCATATCTAGAGTGCGCCCAAGCGCCGTGCCCGACCAGCCCCGCCAGCTCACGCCTTGCCCTCACCGCGCACGCACAGCCTCGCCATGATCACGCCAACCCAGCAGACACCCCCGGTCGCCACCGCGTGACCCGCAGCTCCCACACGCCGCCGCAAACACCTCTGCCTCCGCTCAGAACACCACACGCGCCCGACCGCACCACGTCGCCCCATGCCGTGCCTTTATGCCCGTAAGAAACACCAGGGAGCACCGCACCGTCCTACGCCCTCGCCCATGTCGTTAGCCGCCTGTAGCGACGCCATCGTTGAGCTCACCGCCGCACCGCTCGGTCCCCTCGCCGCAGTATAAAAGGAGGCCACCCCCGCCTCCATTCTCCACGCCAATCCACTCCCCACTCCTCACAGCCACTCCCCCACTTCTCCCCGGAGCAAGGCGAGCACCACCGCAAAGGAATTGCACCGGAGCCCGCCGCTGCTGGAGGAGAAGGGCGCAGTTGATTTCGACCACCCCAAGCCCTGCCGTGATCACGCCTAGCCTCGCCGTCGTATACCACGTCGATTGCCCCTGTCGCTAACCCTAGCTGTAGCCCAGGTGAGCCCCGCCAGACCCCCACCGCCGCACAAGGTCTTCTTCCTCGCCGGAGTTGTTCGTCGTCGACGACGACTCCCAGCCGTTGGATTAGAATTTGATCGCACGGCTCAGATTGGCTGATACCATTTCGCGTTAGAACAGTCACTGACTGGTGGACCCCGCCTATCAGTAGCCCGCTGTGTTGTGTAGTGCAGCTGGGCCAGCCCGTTTAACTTCCCGCGCTGGCCTGGAAATTCAAATAATTGTTTTTCCATTTTAGTTTAAACTAGTTTTTGTCCACAAATTCAAAAATCAATTCAGAGAGTTCCACTGAAGCAAATGACATGATTCAAATTTTTTTAGAAACATAATTAACATATCTATCCAAGCCCGTTGGATTTAAATCATTTGGAGTTAGAGATCACATATAGAAAAAATAACAAAACAGAGACTTTTGCAACTTCAAACATTTTTCAAAAATCAACCATGACAGCTTTGGAGTTGATTCCAACTCTCTAAAATCATATTTTACAATATCTATCTAAATACGTAAAAATATCTAGGTTTGCATGCAGTGACTTTGGACTAGTACCAAAATAATGCTATTATAGCATTTCTAGTCACTTTAAATCTATTAAATGATAATCTTAAACTTTATAAACTATGACCAACCCTTTAAATCACATTCCCATGTATTAGAATATGTGGTGATGACATGTGTCAACATGATCCCATATTTTAATTGGAGAATATTCAATCTTAAGTATTTTTTTTCAATGAGTAGAAATTACTTTTCTAAAAATAAGATAAACAAGATTTAGTCTTTATTGCATGTGATGATTGTGATGATGCTAGATCATCAAGTGTGAGCCTTAGTGTGCTAAGTAAATTTTGTTAAGTATTTTTTGGTGATTGTGTACCCGTATTTCCTTTATAGATGATTGTACCGACCAAGGATACGAGGAGGAGGAGTTCTACCCCGAAGAAGACGAAGAAAACTTCAATCACTGCACCAACCAAGGCAAGCCATCATTACTAAGCAAGTTAGACCTTACAAGCTAACCCTTGCAAGTATTAACCTAAGAAAGATGCATTAGGCATGCTTTGGTTATATACCTTTGATTATACCAATCCCAAGGTTTACTTGCAAGCTTTTTTTTCTTTTTACTAAAGTTATTTACTTTCAGTATAGGTAGAATAAAGAGTATAAAACTAGGCCTATCTAGTTATACTTAGATGTCATTCTATGGCATGAGATTGAAGATTAGCACCCCTCATTAGGGAACACTCTTAACTTAGTGGCTAGTGCTAAAGCATAAAACTTGATCACTTTAGATGGGAATACTTGGTGAAAATTATTATGAAAACCATGGAATGATGCTTCATTCTATTGAGATGTTTTGACATGTGTTGAGAAATACAAAGGATTTGATGATGAAAATGTTGAGGCATGAGCCTTAGCCCTCTAAAAACTGATGGTTGGGTTCGGATGCGATACCATTCCAATTTTACCGTACAACCACAATACCTGAATTGGGTAGGGCTTAGCTAGAAGTTTATATGCATTAGTATGGGTTCCCTCGCGGGAGAGGTTTGAGATGAGGCTACCTCTTAATGATGTCCATCTATGCAGTGCCCAGGATGGCAGATGGCCATGGCTGGGAGGCAAAGCTCATAGGGGAGGTGCCTATATTAGGGTGTGTAATCGAAAGGTTATGTTTGATTATCCGCATACTAAGTATGATTTATTAAGGGTTATCCCTGGCGAATGTATCGAATTTTGTGGTGAAAGTGTACCACCTCTACAGAGTGTCAAACTATTCGAATAGCCACGTCCACGGTCATGGATAGTTAGAGTGGCCATACTGTTCCATCGTCAGATGTTTTCAAAATGACTTGTGAAATGAATTGTGACTTTGACTTGACCACAACGGGGTTGTGAATATTAAAACTAGTTTCCAACTTAAGTGATTTAGAACATTTACTTAGTTTTCTTTAATTCTGAACTCAGTTTAGATAAATCTAGATTTTTGCAAGTACTTAAAGAGTACTCATGGCTTTGTCCCTGGCTATTCCTGTGGGCAGACTATGAGGAGGACTATCAGGAAGATGGACAGCAGGACGGCTATGACAACTAGGATCATCTCCCATCGTCAACATTGCCTGTGTCCCTGAAGATGGAGCCCACTACTATGCTTTATTATTCTGCTGCTTGTTTGTATTAAGACTAGATCATGAGATCCTTTATTTGTGTAAGACCTTATTATGGTTTGTAATGGATGATGTACTGTGATATCCAATCTGTTATGTCTCACAAAAATGGTAATCTGGGGATTGCGATGTATGGCATAACAGGCATCTAGGATTAAAAATCCAAGTGTTGAAAAGTTGGTATCAGAGCCATCCTGACCATAGGAGACCCTAGTTAGAATGGACGTCTGAACAAAAACTTAGTTTCAAAAACAAAAGAAGTGAGTATTTATGAAAACCTATTCCCACTCTTATCCTTGAGATTCTTTCAAAAAAAATACATGTTCCTCAAAAAATCTTACTTTACTACATAAAATTTGACACACTTGATCACCTCACTAACTTACTCACCTTAAATTCTTATAGATGGAAGTTCAGTATTGCCAGTTCTACAAGTTGGGCAACGGAGGCCAGCTGATCTTTGAGAGGGATCTTGATGCACTGTCAGAGTACCTTGAGCGCCCGCATTCGGAATTCTTCGGTGCACAACTCAACGATCACCCAGGAGGAGATCTACAATGGCTAATAGTTGCAGATCTCTGAGGCAAGATGGAAGCACCCCTTTCCGAGAAGATTCACCGTGCGAAAGAACAACTCGCTAGATGGATTAGCCAGGGCAATGCATGAAGCTGTCACCCGTCTTTGTGGACAAAACATCAACTTGATCCAGGGAATTCGCTTTTATCACTTCACAAGGCGTGATTCGATGGGAATGCCATTGGGGATGCCAAGTCACCCGGAGATGAAGCGCCAGGTGGAGAATCTTGACTTCCTGCTGTATGATAGACAGAAGGAATTAGACAATGCTCGAGCTTACGCAAACCACAACCTTGCCTATGTGTGTTTTGCTTCTACACCATGGTTTGCCACTTGGATCCCCCTAATGTCATTACACATTGCATATGTGTTCTTTTCCAAAACCACATTGATATCTACATGACCACACACACTCCAGTGGATTCTGTGATGCAACTTAATTCCCTATCCCACTGGTGCATTGCAATGTGTGGAATTTTCTTTCCTATGTGTGTTTTGCTTCTACACCATGGTTTGCCACTTGGGTCCCCCTAGAGTCATTGCACATTGCATATGTATTCTTTTCCAAAACCTCATTAATATCTGACCACACACACCAATGGATCTGTGATGCAACTTCTCTGCCACACTGGTGCATTGCAATGTGTGGAAGTTGCTTTCATATGTGTGTTTTGCTTCTACACCATGGTTTGCAACTTGTATCCCCCTAGACTAATTGCACATTGCATATTCTTTTCCAAAACATATCTACATGACCACACACACTCTAGTGGATTCGGTGATGCAACTTCTGTCACACTAGTGTGTTTTTAGTCTCTATGACCATGATGGTTTGACACACATATATATGGATCCCCTAGATTGATTGCATGTGTTCTTTTCCCTAATCAACACATTGATATATCCACTAGAGTCATTATTGATGATCCACATGACCTTACATGTGTTCTTTTCCAAAACCACATTGATATAGACCACACACACACCCTACTCAGTGATTTTGTGACGCAACTTCTGTCACACTGGTCCATGCAATGTGGGAGGTGCTTTCATATGTGATTTTGGTCTTCTACACCATGGTTTTCCACTTGGATCCCCCTAGAGTCATTGCACATATTATTGCATGTGTTCTTTTCCAAAACCACATTGATATCTACATGACCACACACACCTAGTGGATTATGTGAGATGCAACTTCTGTCACACTGGTACAACATGCAATGTTGGAAGCTGCTTTCCTATGTGTTTTTGGTCTCTGTGACCATGATGTGGTTTGACATATATATATATATATGGATTCCCTAGAGTGATTGCATGTGTTCTTTTCCTAAACCACACATTGATATCTCCAGTAGTCACTGATGATCCAAATGACCACATTACATGTGTTCTTTTTCCAAAACAACATTGATATCTACATGACCACACACACTCTAGTGTGGATTATTCTATGTCACACTGGTGCATTGCAAGGTGTGGAAGTTTCTTTACTATATGTGTTTTGCTTCTACACCCTGGTTTACCACTTGGAACCCCCTAGAGCCATTGCACATTGCATATGTGTTCTTTTCCGAAACCACATTGATATCTACATGACCACACACATTCTAGTGGATTCTTTGATGCAACTTTTGTCACACTAGTTTGGTTTTGGTGTCTATGACCCTGATGGTTTGACACATATATATATATGCATCCCCTAGAGTGATTGCATGTGTTCTTTTCCCTAAATCACACATTGATATCTCCACTAGAGTCATTATTGATGATCCACATGACCTTTTGTTGGGGGGATAACCCCGGGTAGGGTCACTCCGGGGTATAAAGGCCGAGTTAGCCGAGGTTCGGCAAGGCCAAAGCGGATGCTGGCCGGGTCACCTCCAGGTAGGACGGATCACGGAGTAACCCGGACCAGGGGGGTCGCCTAACACTATATCAGCCGACTTAAGTAGTAAGTCGGAAGTGCTTGTCTAACTTGTATGCAGGAACAGGTATAGCCAGATCTACCATGATCCGGGTCCCGTTTAGCTTCTGGGAGAAGGAAGGAATCTCTCTAGTCAAAAAGAAGGCTCGGTACGCACTGCATGAGCGAAGCAAGCAAGGGCAGGAGCACCGGGTCATGGCCGACAAGGGTGACGACGCCCGTGTTGGCTGACGCGGGTGCCGTAGAGGCTCACATAGCTAAAGCATGTATGACGCGGGGGAAAAGCACTCCGGCCGGGTTACCACTTTGAGAGGAGGCATATTCTCAGGAATATGACTCCACGTATGCCCTAGGCAGAGACCAAGCCCCCTCTATATAAGGGGGGCTAGGGTTTCTGTAGGAGGAGGTTGGGTCTTGCTGGATACAGATTTGGCTAAGGTTCTAGGGGTGAACTGTGGGTGAGAGTAAGAGAGCTCCTTCTTCCTCCTCTCGCCAATACAGCTCCAGGGGCACTTGTAATCTTGAAAGGAAAGCAATACAAATTTCTGTGTGGAGAATCACTCCACTATCCCTCCCTGGATTCCCCTAGCGTGTATTAGTCCCCACCTTTAGCCTATCCATGGCATCTGCCGTGACACCACCACGACAGTTCGCCCCCACCGTGGGGCTAGCGGCACTAGCAGGGGTCAAGATCCGGACGGGAAATATCATCGCCACCGGCGAACGGGTCGTCTCTGGGCTCGTTCAGCGCTTTGGAGCGCTGAACTTCGTCAGCGACAATGCAGGCTGTTTCGGCACGCGCCCACTTCCGCGCAACGGCCTCTTCCTCAAGTTGGGTGCACACAAGGTCTACGTTGCTGTGGACGTATCATGCGTTCATCCGCGCCGCATCGTCGATGCAGGGGAACCACCCCTCACTGTGGCTCGCGGGGCGCATATCGCTCGCTCCCCGGACCATGCGGAGGTGATGATGTCTGCGCCAGGTGCAGGCGCAAGCAAGGATCCAGCACCGGACCCAGAGGTAACGCCTAAGGCACCAAGGAAAGCTAGAGGTCCTCCACTAGAAAGGCCGGAGAATGTGCTGAGAGAAGCTATCGATAGCTTGGCAAACCCGGTAGCAGCAGTGGTAGATCCGACTCGGGCACATGCTGAGCTGGAGGAAACTAGGCAAAAGATACTAGAAGGCGCAAAGAAAATAGTCGCGGCTCAGCAGTCGTTGAACATGACGCTGCGCGAGTATGCAAAGGCAAACAAAGTTGACACGGTAAAAGTAAAAGGGAGAAATCTCATGAGTGAGATGAATAGAGAAGGTGATACTAGGATTGAGGAGTCAGAGAACTGTCTGTCCGTTGGGCTGCCGAGGTACAGTACCCCGGCAAAGAACCTCAGAGCAGCGGACGCGGCTGCATCCGAGTTGGAGGGTCTGACGGGTGAGGCCCGTCAAAGACAACAAGATAGGGTTAACGAGCTGGTTCGGATCGCGAACAGACAGAATGAAGAGCTACTCAGAGCTAACCCGGAGAGAGCTGGAGATTCCAAAATCGTCCATTCAGCGATGGGTAACCCGCAGAAATCCACTGGAGCCGCATCATCTCCTCATGGAGGTCCAAGGAGAGAAGAGGTAGTAACCTCGGCCAGACGGAACAAACAGATCGTCCCGTACGACCCAATGCGGGCAGGAAAGGGAAAAGAGGCACAGAAAAATGATGATCGACGAAGTGTGAGCTGAGGTAACCACGACCAAGGCAATGTTGGTCAGGGAACGCGGCCAACAGCAATGCCGGACAGCAAAACTCGGCAGGGGCAGGACAACCGCAGCAGCGGAATATACCAAGGCAAGAGCAAAGTGCCGGCCGAGGTATGCAACAGAGAGGTGCGCCACAAGAGCAAAACCGATATAATGACGGTGATTCGGACATGGTGAACGCGGGGTACCCCAGACCAGACTATCATGTGATAGGGTCAAGGTTGGGAAGCAGGGACATGATGCCGGATGATGCCAGGTTAAAACTGGATCGCCTGTATAGGTTGGAACAGATCGAATGTCAAGGTCCACCGGGTCCAGCGTGGACCCCGGATCATGAAAGAGCCACCAGTACCGAACTTCCAGCTGCCCAGGGGCACGAAGACGTATGAAGGCAGTACCAAACCGGAGGATTAGCTGATAAACTATGTTACGGCTGTGAAAATTGCTACTGGCAACTTGAGATGGGCTGTACGATACGTACCCAGATGTTGGAAGGGCCGGCAAGAGTATGGCTGAACAATTTACCACCAGGAAGCATCAACTGCTGGATAGACTTTGAGGAAATGTTTATTAGCAATTTCTCAAGTACATATCAAAGGCCCAATAGGCCGCAAACCCTGGCAATTTGTAAGCAAAGACCTAATGAGACAGACCGAGAATTCCTGACCCGACGGTGTACCATGAGAAACTCGTGTGAGGGTGTCATACAGTCACATGCCATAGCGTGGTTTGCGCAAGGGTGCAGATACGGCAGCGAGCTGTGGATGAAGTTGCAAAGGAAAATGCCAATTACGTTGGCAGAGATGATCCGGATTGCCGATTCGTATGCTTTAGGTGATCCGACTCAACCTAGGCTCGCGTCAAACGAGTCGAACGAGGAGTACTATCAAAGGGATGGAGCCGGGTCATCTCGGAGGAATGACTACAGAGGAAAAAGAAGAGACGATAGACCGGATCATCGCTACGGATCACAACAAGTCGCGGCGGTGAATTAAGATCAACCCGGAGCAGGGAGCAATCCACGCCAGAAAACTGGAGGGCAGTGGACTCCAAGAAATGATGGCAAGAAAACGTGGACGCCAGAGCAAAAGAGACAGTGGCAAGAGAAGAAAGACCGTCCGAGGTATACCTATGAGTCGATGTTGGACCAGCCGTGTAAGTTTCACACACTAAACCCGAGTAACCCAGCGGGTCATACGACAAGGCAATGTGAGTGGATGCGCAAGATTGAACAAGGTGGTTTAGGGAATGCTCAGGCACCCCAGAATGATCAGCCTCGGCAGGAGTTACCCCTGCAGCAACTACTCTCCGGAGCGAACACGCAACAACTAATGTTGCCTCCCCCTCCGCGGAGGTATGATAACGTTGAGAGAAGGGATACGGTGCATCAAGTGGAAAACCAACACCAGCCGGATCAGAGGTACCCCGGAAACAAGGGGAGGAACGAGTACATGGAGCACCATCAGAGCTATTGCGTGTTCACCACAGAGGAAGCTGACAGAAAGAGCCTTGAGCGTAGGCATATGGAGGTGAATGCAGTGATGCCGGCAGTGACGAGGTACATGCCTTGGTCGGACCAGGAAATCACCTGGAGCATAAAGGATCACCCCAAGCTTATGCCGAGCCCTGGCTCGTATGCGTTAGTGCTATACCCGACATTCATTGGGCCGAACATCAATGTGAGTTTCTCCAAGGTACTGATTGACAATGGCAGTAGCATTAACATCATGTATGCGGATACAATGCACAAATTAGGTATCTCGGAGAACATGCTCCAGGCTACAAGGATAACTTTCCATGGTATTGTACCAGGCATTTATTGTGAGCCCATAGGCAAAGTCCGGGTTGACGTGCTATTCGGCACGAGAGATAATTGCCGAACTGAGAATCTGGAGTTTGAGGTGGTGAACTTGGAAAGTGCGTATCACGCGTTACTCGGAAGACCAGCATTGAACAAGTTCATGGCAAGCTGCCACATCAGTTATCTGAAGATGACGTTGCCTGGGCCAAATGGAGTAATCACCATTGCAGGAGATTTCCGACGTTCCATTGAGTGTGCCTCAGCCGGGTCTAACCTAGGCGAATCACTCGTGATTGCGCAAGGGAAAAGAAAAATCCAAGAGGTGGCAGCTTTGGCTCAGTCCGCACAACAGTATATGCCGACGCTGAATAACCCGCATGGATCTGTCTCTTTCCAAGCCGCGAAAGATACCAAGAAGATTCCAGTTGATGACATGTTCCCGGAGCGCACCGTAACAATTGGTGCCGGGTTAACTGATAAATAGGAAAGCGAGCTCGTCAACTTCCTTCGTGAGAATCGGGACATTTTTGCTTGGTCCACACAGGACTTGCAAGGTGTTCCGAGGGAGTTGGCCGAGCACTCTTTGAACGTAAGACCGGAGCAAGGCCGGTGAAGCAACCTCTCCGCCGCTTCGCCGAGGATAGGAGAAAAGTTATCGGAGACGAGATAGCTCGGTTGCTAGCAGCAGGATTTATCATGGAAGTACTGTATCCGGATTGGCTCTCTAATCCGGTGCTAGTAGAAAAGAAGAAGGATGATCCGAACGTGGCAGTGGTCTGGCGTATGTGTATCGATTACACGAACCTGAACAAGGCGTGTCCAAAAGATCCGTTTCCACTACCGAGGATAGATCAGGTCATAGACTCGACCACGGGATGTGAACTGTTGTCATTCATTGATGCATATTCTGGTTTCCACCAGATACCTCGGAATCTGGATGATCAAATAAAGACCGCGTTTATCACCCCGTACGGGGCTTATTGCTATCGCACTATGCCGTTTGGTTTACGTAATGCAGGTGCAACATACCAAAGATGTATGCAAAAATGCTTGCACGACCAAATAGGTCAAAACGTACAAGTATACGTGGATGATGTGGTTATCAAGACCAAGGAAAGCAAAACGCTCCTTGACGACATCAGGCAGACATTCGCAAACTTGAGAAGGTTCCGAATGAAGCTTAATCCGGAAAAATGCACCTTCGGTGTCCCGGTTGGGAAATTACTAGAATTTCTCGTCTCCAGCCGAGGTATCGAGGTTAATCCAACTAAGATCCGGGCCATTGAACGAATCGAGCTGCCGAAGTGTCTTAACGATGTCCAGAAGTTCACTGGGTGCCTAGCATCGTTGAGTCAGTTTGTATGTCGGTTGGGAGAAAACGCACTGCCTCTCTACCAAATCATGAAAAAGTCGTATAAGTTCGTTTGGACGCCACAGGCCGACGAAGCCTTTGCCCACCTAAAAAAGACGTTGGCCACTGCACCAGTATTAGCCTCTCCACTGTCAAAGGAGCCAATGTTGCTCTACATAGCCGCAACCAACCGAGTTGTAAGTGCAGTGATTGTATTAGAGCGCAATGAAGAGGGTAAGTCGGTGCAGAGGCCAGTGTATTACTTGAGTGAGGTATTATCTGCCTCAAAACAGAATTACCCGCACTTTCAAAAGGTGGCATATGGTGTCCATATGGCGGCAAAGAAGTTAAAGCATTACTTTGAGGAGCACCCCATCAAAGTAATATGTGAAGCTCCCATATCCGAGATAATGGGTAACAAGGATGCGAGTGGCAGAATTGCAAAATGGGCAATTGAACTAGCTCCTTATGCGCCACAATATGACAGAAGAGAAGCAATCAAGTCTCGGGCTGTGGCAGACTTTTTTGTAGATTGGGCCGAGGTACAATACGAACCACCACCACCAGATCCAAACTACTAGAGGATGCACTTTGATGGGTCAAAAACAAAAACCGGACTAGGCGTCAGAGTCGTGCTTACCTCGCCAAAGAAGGACCAGCTAAAATACGTGATGCAGATCCATTTCGCGGCGTCGAACAACGTCGCTGAATATGAAGCACTTGTGCATGGGCTCAAAGTGGCAAAAGAGATTGGGATACGTCGGATCATATGCTTTGGTGACTCGGATTTGGTGGTGTAGCAAGTGTCCAGAGTGTGGGACGCCCTGGATCCGAACATGGCGCTGTACCGATTCCATGTGCAGAAGATATCTGGTTACTTTGAGGGATGCGAATTTCACCATGTACCCCGGGTGGAAAACGAGGCTGCCGACATGCTATCGAAGCTCGGATCAACCCGACAGGCAATTCCACCGGGTGTAGCATTGGAACACCCCAGGAACCGACTCGATCTATGTCCCGGAAGATGCGGAATCCGGAGCTTAGCCCATGGACATTGACACGGGAGGTAGTGCGCGACACCCGAGGACTGCATCAGCAAACCCGGGGACTGTCTCAGCAAACCCGGGGACTGCCTCGCTGGACCCGGGAACTGCTCAGCGTGATCCGGCTGAAGTTATGCTGGTACACCTGATGGAAATTGATGAGGACGTGTTCCCTGCACGAGCAATACCAGCTTGGGCACGACCCATTTTCCAATTCCTGAAAGATGGGACGTTACCCACTGAGGAGGTGTTAGCCAGGCAAACTCAGAGGAGAGCAAAAGCATACACGATTATCAATTCTGAACTATACAAACGGAGTGTAACCAATGTCCTCCAGCGATGCGTTGACCCGGAAGAAGGGCTTGACATCCTCCGAGATATACACCAAGGAGAATGCGGGCATCATGCCTCATCCCGAGCCTTGGTGGCAAAAGTGTTCCGGCATGGATTCTACTAGCCGATGTCGGAACTCAAGACCAAGCAGAAGATCTGGTGAGAAAATGCAGAAGATCTGGTGAGAAAATGCAATGGTTATCAGAGGTACGCTACCAAGACACATATGCCGATGTCGGAACTCAAGACCATACCAATTACGTGGCCATTTGCTGTATGGTGCTTGGATATGGTTGGCTCGTTCAAACCAGCAAGGGGAAACATGACTCACATTTTGGTCATGGTGGATAAGTTTACAAAATGTATTGAGGTGAAGCCTATAAGAAAATGTGATGGAGCTACCGCCGTAACTTTTCTCAAAGACATTATCTTGAGGTACGGTTATCCTCACAGTATCATAACTGATAATGGCACAAATTTTGCGGAAGGAGCATTTGCGTGTTTCTGCCGGGACAAGAAGATCCGGCTGGACGTTGCCTCGGTAGCTCACCCCGCATCGAACGGACAAGTGGAAAGGTCCAACGGATTAGTATTATCCGGGATAAAACCCCGGCTCATTGAGCCGCTGCAAAGATCAGCGGGGTGCTGGATAGAAGAACTACCAGCGGTACTGTGGAGTTTAAGAACAACTCCGAATCGATCAACAGGCTATACGCCGTTTTTTTCTGGTATATGGGGCAGAAGCTGTATTACCATCCGACATAGAACATGATTCGCCTAGGGTCACCCAATACACAGAAGCCGAAGTGCAAGAAGCCCGGCAAAATGATGTTGATCTGCTGGAAGAAGCGAGAGAACTGGCACTGTCCAGATCTGCCATATATCAGCAAAATCTCCGACGCTATCATAGCCGGAAAGTGTGCCCCCGAGTCTTTTGGGAAGGCGATCTGGTGCTCCGGTTGGTACAACGTACTACTGGCATGCATAAATTATCCCCCCCATGGGAAGAACCGTTCATTGTGAGCAAAGTGTTGCACAATGATTCTTACTATCTTATAGATGCAAAGCCACAGGAAAAGAACAAGGCGGACAGGTCGGGAGAGGAATCTAAGCGACCATGGAATGTAGCACTACTTCGTCCTTTCTACACTTAGCTAAGAAGTGTATGTATCCGAGTCGTCTCATATGTCGGTATGTATGTCGGCAATGAGCTTATCAATGAAATGTTAGCACCTCGAGCAGTAACTCGGGGACTGCCTTAATAATTTTTGTTGTTACCTCTTGTGCGTTAGCTGGAATAAGTTGTTCTACTTAACTCGGATTAGTAATGTGTGGGCACCGAAAACCCAACTCTTCGACTTGCTGCTGTCCAACAAGAATTGGCTTCATGGCAAGCAACAGAACAAGTTTGGAATTGCGTAGCACATGAAAAGCGACTAAGAAAATGAATTTATTCGAGCTAACGTTTGTTTTTCGGACTAACCCTGTATTTATTTTCAAGTTATTATGCAGCTTTATTTTTTGAGCTAAGTCTGAAAGTTTCTTAGTATTGCTAAGACGATTTTTGAAGCTCGGATTCGTAAGTCATAAAACCGAATCAAGGTAGACACGATCCGAGCCAAAAGATTGGACGAACAAGAAATAGAAACTTGGGGACTACGCCCATGTTAACCCGGCATAAGAACTTAGTAGCAAAATATCACATATACACAGCATACAGTTGCACCCGGCATACTGGGGATTTGATAAATTTTCATGTTTTTTGACCTAAGGAGCAGTAGGAGGAGGAAGTTCGGCGTCGTCTTAGCTATCTTCAATATCTGAGGCATCGCCTTCTTCGTCCTCATCCGACCCGTCGTTAGCGTTCTCAGCGTTCTCGTCCCCAGCAGATTCCAGGAAGCTCGGCCCTTCAACCCATTCATGGATAGGAGAATATTCGACGAGGCTGTAGGCGCAAGCCTGGCGCCGAGCTACCCACTCCGGGTCATTAGTCCATCTGGATCCGGTGCGCCAGCGCGTAAGGAGGCTGAGGTCGATCTTCTCATACCATGTGAGTATGTGGTGAAGGATAGTATCAGCTGCGGCTCGCCTAGCGGACTCCCTCCAGAGGTCGAGCTAGGTCTCAATATCCGACAGCTTTTCAGCAAGAAGTGTGATCCTCTTTGGAGCGCTCTCACCGGGCCAGAACGTGTTGAAAACTCGGACCAAAACATCGAGGAGGTCCCTTCCGTAGTTCTTGATGATTTCCACGCGAGATGACAGACTGACCAACAGGTCCTCCATGTGTAAGGGAATGCTCTAACCGTCAAGAGCGATGGGAGTACCCCTCTCTAAGCGGAAATTGGCAACATCAGCGCTTGCAATAGGAGTACCCTCTGGAAAGTGGCCTGGAAACAAGGCAAAGGAAGAAGCTAAAGAAAAGACATATGAAGTAACCCAGAGAATTATGTCGGATAAGGGAAAGGAACTTACGTGAAATGTGGCTGTGAATCCGGGTCAACTCTTTGATGCAATCATCGCGTCTCTTGCGAAGTTGCTCAAGCTCAGCGATCGCCGATCCAAGCTGGATGTCGGATTCTTTGAGTAGGTCCTGGTCCTTGGAGATCTGGAGAGTAAGGCACTCGCGCTCTTCTGTGAAGTTCTGGCCAACCTTTTGGAGCTCGGTTTGGTGTTGCGCCTTCATCTTCTTCATTTCTGCCTTTAGCTGGGCAATCTCATTGTCCTTGGTCCGGAGGAGAGCGAGCTCATCGTCTTTTTTCTTCAGCTTGGCTTGATGCTGCCCTGCTTGTTCGAGAAAATGCAGCATCATATCAGGCACGGGCACACTATCCTCAAGCGATGCTGAAATAGTATGTTGACCCGGCAGAGCCGAGGAATGAATGTTTGCCGAGCCAAGAAGAAAATAAGATGGAAAGGAAAGCAGGGTCGGACAAAAAGGACTTACCCTTGATCTGCTCCAGGTTCTTTCGCATGATCTTGTTCTCAGCCTCCACCCCAGCTGCAGAAACCGAATGATGAGATTAGTTCGGCAGAGGAAGATGAAGAAAAACGGAAAAGCCCTAAGGAAGAAACTTACCCCTTTTTTCTTGTTCTGCAACAAGTGCAACGTGCTTTGCGCGTAGCATCTTGTGGGTATCCAACAGGCGTTGAAATTCAGCACTCCGGCGATTGGTGGTTACCTGAAGAAAGTACAGAAGCATAAAATTAGGTGTGTGCATATTCGAAGTGTGCAAGATCCGGGCCAAGTGGAACTTAACCCGGCTCTAGGTGTGTGCATATTCGAAGTGTACAAGATCCGGGCCAAGTGGAACTTAACCCGGCTCTAGGTGTGTGCATATTCGAAGTGTGCAAGATCCAGGCCAAGTGGAACTTAACCCGGCTCTAGGTGTATGCATATTCGAAGTGTGCAAGATCCGGGCCAAGTGGAACTTAACCCGGCTCTAGATGTGTGCATATTCGAAGTGTACAAGATCCGGGCCAAGTGGAACTTAACCCGGCTCTAGGTGTGTGCATATTCGAAGTGTGCAGGATCCGGGCCAAGTGGAACTTAACCCGGCTCTAGGTGTGTGCATATTCGAAGTGTGCAAGATCCGGGCCAAGTGGAACTTAACCCGGCTCTAGGTGTGTGCATATTCGAAGTGTGCAAGATCCGGGCCAAGTGGAACTTAACCCGACTGTAGGTGTGTGCATATTCGAAGTGTGCAAGATCCGGGCCAAGTGGAACTTAACCTGGCTCTAGGTGTGCATATTCGAAAGTGTGTAAAATCCGGGCCAAGTGGAACTTAACCCGGCTCTAGGTATTTGCACGTTTGGATTTCTCATAGAGCTACGTTAGTTTTGTAATGAGCATCCGACCGAGTAACAAGTTACTCCACCGGAGGCTCGGGGACTAATGGTTATTATCTACAGCATGTAAAGAAGAAGCGACATACCTCCATCATCCGCCCCGCGAGGTTAATTACCTTGGCGGCTGTGTTCATTTGGGCAGAAAATTCTGCGGGGCCGAACTTTTCCGGGAGATCGTCGTTGTGGACGAACTCTGCCTTGTTCCAGTTCATGACGAACTCGATCAGGCTCGGAGGGTACCACTCACCGGTGGGCATATGGGGTGCCACCAAGCCCTTACCATGCGCTTCTTTCCTCTCAACCAAGGGAAGAGCTGGGCTGGTATGCAGAACCATTTGTTGCGCATTAGTTGGCTCAGCAGGGGCATCCTTCGCTGCTGGGGCTTTCTTGGAAAGCATTGATGCTAAGGTTCGTTGCCCAGCCTTGATGGATGACGACTTGGTAGCATCCGGAGCCTTTTTGCCTTTGGAAGGCTAGGAAGAAGTAACTGCAGTGGATTTCCCCTTAGGAGCTGCTGGGATAGTTCCTCGCCGAGGTTGAGACGACTCGAATGAGGCGGAGGAACTTGGCGCTGGAGCTCTTATAGCTGGACTTGGAGCGGTTGTTGATCTTCTTGGTGCCGGGACGGGTGCTGGTGCTCGCTCGGTCACTGGTACTGGAACTGCTACTGGTGCTGGGGTCGATGCTAGTGTCGAGGTAGTATCGGTGGCTACTGGTTGCGGCGATGCCGAAGTTGTGGACGCCGTAGCCTCGGCTGGGCCGGTCTCTCCTGCTCCGAGGTTGCGTTCCTCCCGACGAGGCAGTGCGGAACCCGGAGCAGCCGCAGAACCCTCTGGAATAGGGCTCAGCGGACGTGACTCGTCGTCACGAGGGAGAGAAGGGCTAGGTCGAAGCGGTGAAGAGATGCTAGATCCGCTCTGAGGGACCTCCACCGAAGCCCTGCAGTAGAGAATAATATCAGAGGAGAAATTACAACAATGCATGGAAAAATGAGTTACGCAAGGAAAAAGGACTTACGCATCCGAAGTTTGGGCCTCCTTGGGTTTCCGAGCCCTTCATGTCGGGGCTTTGCCGGCCGGCTTGGAGGCAGTCTTGTCTCCGGCCTTCTTTCGCTTTTTTGTGGTTTGAGAAGGTTCGGAGGAGGAACTTGGTGCGGCTCCACGCCTCTACTTTGACGCCACCGGAACCGGTTCGCCCGTAGCAAGCGGAGGATCCTCGTGGATGTGCCCACCAGGGTTAGCTGATGCCGGAAAGGCAAAAGAAAGAGGGACAGCCTCAACAGGTTCAATCACGTTGACATCCGAGTCATCCTCATCATCGGGCCAGTCTCTAAGAGAAGAGAATTTACCGCTGGGTCATTTTGTAGCGTCGGTCATAGGGAGAAACATCTCCTGGTCCGGCTCCTCCTCACCGGGGTTTCTCGGTCCGACGCCCACTTAAGGGTCGGATCCGTACCATCCTCAAAGGTTTGCTGAAGGAACAGCTGAGAGAAAGCATGAAGAATAGAGTCAGAAATACAACAAAAACCGACACATATCTAATCCGAAGTAAGTTTGCCCCGCGAAGCTTACCGCGGTAGGGAGCCTATCACGACAGAAGTGCTCAATTCCCCACATCCATTCAGCGGAGAAATCCTCGTGGGTGGTGAAGAGAGCCTTAACCCGATGAAAAATCTCCGTGTTGCTCAGCTCGAAGGAGGAGGTTCGGTTGGGGTCGCGGCCGAAACTCATGTGGAACACCTTGTTGGTGCGCTTCTAGAGGGGAGAGATTCGGTTGCGCACGAACGTGATCATAGCATCCTCGTTGCGCAATCCGAGTTTCTTCAGTTCCACGAACCTAATGTTAACCTGGTTGGCCAGAGCCGTGGGCTTCTTGGAGACCTCCTCCCAAAATTCCGGGTCAGGTGGCCCTGGAGTATAGGGGAGCAACCGAATCAAATCTTCAGTGCTCGCATTCCGGACATAGAAGAAGGTCCAGGCCCATCCTTTGCAGGAGTCAAGCCCGGTGACCCGGGGGAAAACGGAGGTCCTCCAGGGTGAGATGGAAGCAGCTCCAAATTGGGTGAGCTGCTTATCCTCCGACTCAATTTGGATGTTGGGGATGACGTTACGACGAAGGCCGAAGAACCGGATCCACAGCTCCTTCGTGGGCCAAAGTCCGGTGTAGCCCTCGATCGTAGAGACAAAAGCAGAGAGAGAGGTGATAGTGTTGGCTGGAAGATGGTGCGGCTGCAGGTGGTAGGTGCTAAGCCAATCCCGGAAGAAGTCGCTCACCGGCAAGCCGATCCCCCGTTGGAAATGGGACAAGAACACAACGAACTCACCAGGATTGGGTGAGGGGGCCAGTTCGGCGGAGGGGAGACGAGCGACGATGCCGACAGGGATGCGTTTGGTCCTATTGAGCAAGTCAAGGTCATCTTGACAGACCCATGACCCGGCCCAGGCGCCACGGTCCGCCGCAGCGGCGTCCTCCTCCATTTCTTGCTCGACGACAAACGAGATCCTCCTCCGTCATCTCGTATTCACTACCCTCGCTGGCGCTAGCGGCGGCGCGGATCTGAGGCCTAGATTGGCGAGGACCCGTGGCGAGGAAGTCACGCAGTGGTGGCTGCGACGCAGAGGCACGGGGAAAGTGTGACGGCGGCGCTGCTGCTAGAAGCACTGGCGGCGGCGCGGTCGCAAGGAAGATGAAGAAGAAGAGCAACTGGCAGAGGGGCGCAGAAGAGGAAAAAATTCTAAGGGGTGCGCCCCTCCGCTACTTAACCACCCCCTAAGAGGGTGAGTGGGATCGCGCCCTGCCAATGAGCCACATGGTGTGGACATGTATCACCTGCCTCAGCCAATCGGTGAGGAGCCACACAGAGGACCACAGAGCAGAGGCGACCGTGACGTGACGCACTGATGCGGTAAACAAGGAGGCAGGCGTGACGTGACCCTCGCACAGTGATAACTGACAATTACTGTGGCGGTTACTATGTAGGCCCTTAAAATAAGACGAGGTAATGATTATCCTCCACGTGGGTTGGCGTATGAAAGAAGGAAACAAGGCCCGGATCAAACCATGCTAACCATGGGATCCAAGTAAAAGTGGTAACCCGGCCGGCAAGTGAAAACTTGGAACGTGCGAAGGGAACGTAAATCCATATAATCCGAGATATGGCCTAACTCAGAAATAACATCCAAGGCTCGAACATAAATGAACCTGATGTGGCCTTAGCGGCCAAGGCAGCTAAGACCGCACCAGCTTCGGGGACTAATGTTGGGGGGATAACCCCGGGTAGGGTCACTCCGGGGTATAAAAGCCGAGTTAGCCGAGGTTCGGCAAGGCCAAAGCGGATGCTGGCCAGGTCACCTCTAGGCAGGCCGGATCACAGAGTAACCCGGACCAGGGGGGGTCGCCTAACACTATATCAGCCGACTTAAGTAGTAAGTCGGAAGTGCTTGTATAACTTGTATGCAGGAATAGGTATAGCTAGATCTACCATGATACGGGTCCCGTTTAGCTTCTGGGAGAAGGAAGGAATCTCTCTGGTCAAAAAGAAGGCCCGATACGCACTGCATGAGCGAAGCAAGCAAGGGCAGGACCACCGGGTCATGGCCGACAAGGGTGACGACACCCGTGTTGGCTGACGCGGGCGCCGCAGAGGCTCACGTAGCTAAAGCATGTATGACGCTGGGGAAAAGCACCCCGGTCGGGTTACCACTTTGAGAGGAAGCATATTCTCAGGAATATGCCTCCACGTATGCCCTAGGCAGAGACCAAGCCCCCTCTATATAAGGGGGGCTAGGGTTTCTGTAGGAGGAGGTTGGGTCTTGCTGGATACATATTTGGCTAAGGTTCTAGGGGTGAACTGTGGGTGAGAGTAAGAGAGATCCTTCTTCCTCCTCTCACCAATACAACTCTAGGAGCACTTGTAATCTTGAAAGGAAAGAAATACAAACTTCTGTGTGGAGAATCACTCCACTATCCCTCCCTGGATTCCCCTAGCGTGTATTAGTGCCCACCTTTAGCCTATCCATGGCATCTGCCGTGACACCACCACGACACCTTACATGTGTTATTTTCCAAAACCACATTGATATATAGACCACACACTCACCCTACTGATCTAGTGATTTTGTGATGCAACTTCTGTCACACTGGTGCATGCAATGTGGAAGTTGCTTTCCTATGTGTTTTTGGTCTTCTACACCATAGTTTGCCACTTGGATCACATTGATATATACATGACCACACACACCCTAGTGGATGCGTGATGCAACTTCTGTGACACTAGTGCAACATGGAATAATGTTGGAAGCTGCTTTATTTCCTATGTGGTTTTTTGGTCTATATGACCATGATGTGGTGGTTTGACACACACATATATGGATCCCCTAGAGTGATTGCATGTGTTCTTTTCCTAAACCACATTGATATCTGCCATAAAGAGTCATTGATGATCCACATGACCACATTACATGTGTTCTTTTCCAAAACCACATTGATATCTACATGACCACACACACTCCAGTGGATTCTTCTCTGTCGCACTGGTGCATTGCAATGTGTGGAAGTTGCTTTTCTATGTGAGTTTTCCTTCTGCACCATGGTTTGCCACTTGGATCCCCCTAGTGTCATTGCACATTGCATATGTGTTCTTTTCCAAAACCACATTGATATATATCTACATGACCACGCACACTCCAGTGGATTATGTGATGAAACTTCTCTGTCACACTAGTGCACTATAATGTGTGGAAGTTGCTTTCCTATGTGTGTTTTGCTTCTACACCATGGTTTTCCACTTGGGTCACCCTAGAGTCATTGCACACTGCATATGTGTTCTTTTCGAAAACCACATTGATATCTATATGACCACACACACTCTAGTGGATCTGTGATGCAACTTCTCTGTCACACTGGTGCATTGTAATGTGTGGAAGTTGCTTTCCTATGTGTCTTTTTCTTCTACACCATGGTTTGCCACTTGGATCCCCCTAGCGTCATTGCACATTATTGCATATTATTTTCCAAAACATATCTACATGACCACACACACTCAAGTGGATTCCGTGATGCAATTTCTGTCACACCGGTGCATGCAATGTGTGGAAGTTGCTTTCCTGTGTGTGTTTCACTTGGATCCCCCTAGAGTCATGGCACATTGCATATTATGTTTCTTTTCCAAAACCACAACATTGATATCACATACTCCAATGGATTCTGTGATGCAACTTCTGTCACACTGGTGCAACATCGAATGTGGAAGCTACTTTCCCTATATGTGTTTTTGGTCGATCTCCTACCATGATGGTTTGACACATGGATCCCCTAGCTAGAGTGATTGCATGTTCTTTTCCCTAAACCACACATTGATATATCTACATGACCACATACTCCAATGGATTCTGTGATGCAACTTATATCACACATTATTGGTGCAACATGCACTACTAGGAAACATCTCTTCTGTGGCGCATATGTGTGTCGCCATTGTTACCCCGCCACTAATATCTTCTTTCTGTGGTGCATATAGATATGCGCCATAGAAATCTCAGACTTCCGTGGTGCATTGTTGCATATGCACCATAGGAATATGTTCAGTGGCGCATATAATCCAATGCGCCACAGAATGTATATGCGCCACAGATACCTTTTCTATATGCGCCACTGACTATATTACATGTATTCAAAGTAAAATACGTTCCTAGTGTATAATCAGGTATTTATACAGGATTTATACAATATTTATCCAGATCAGTATAAACAGTACATTGCACATTTAGTAGATGAAAACTGACATATAATACAAAAACAAGTATAATGTCATCATAGTTAGAGCCTGATCGAGATACATATACAGTGTCCAGTGCCGAATTTTTACACAAGTGAAGAATACAAAGTTCATATCATCTCACATTACAAATATGAAATGGCCACCGCCGCCTACACTAGGATCAAATAGAATACAACTGTGATAATGGTGAACAAGAGCATGAGCCTGACCAATATCTTCATCCGGTTCTTCTTCCACAGGTGGTTCCTCCACTTGGCTACCGCCTCCTCTCTAGTCGAGTATCCTTTGTAGATGTTGCCGCTAAACTTCTTGACTTGTTTGTGACAATCCTCCCACTCCTCGTAGAATCCCGGAACCCTACCCATGTACACCACATACCACCTCATCGCCATCTCTATAGACGACAAGGCATATTAGTAAAAATACAACAAAAATAATTAATAAAGGGTTCACATACATATATATATATGTTCACAAAATATAAAACAAAGGATCCATAAACCTAAAAGATAGATCATCATAGAAGCAATAAGTTCAACGACAACACGACCACAAGGTAGTTTAAGTCTAACACCAATGACCATTTCGACCACAAGATAGTAAAGTTTATGACACACACACTAATATAGCAGGCGTCCATCAACAATATACACACACTGGATCATGCTAGAGGCACACATCGATCATGAAGAATTCTTCTTCTCGCTCGGCTTTAGGAATGGTAGATAGCCCTCTTTCGTCATCCACGTCCTTGTGTCACCCTACTTACGGATGCGTTCTTCGATCTCCCTCTTACTCAACCCTGTGGCTTGTTGTAGGGCACCACACCTTGTGTTGACATCTTCAATGATGATTTGTGACAACTTCATCTGAATGCGATGGAAGTCTTCTCTAAGATCATCATTGTCGATTCACGCCAAAGTTTTGGCCCATCCCTGGAGACTAGATGGAAGCGTTAGGTTCTGGCAATCCCAAACATAGTCTTTAAGGTGATGGAGGACGTAGAAGGCCTCCTTGGCACCAGTAGTCGACTGCTTGACACAGGGGAACTCGAGCACGTGCTTGAACACATGTTGGCCATCCTTGATACATTCCCCCTTATCTACGAAGGTGCATCCCTTATTGGCGTATCCCTCGAGAGCCTCATTGAGAACACCCCTTATTCTGGTGTAGTCTTTCTTCTTCGTTAAACTCCCTGAGTCGAAATACGTGGCTATTGAATACCTTGGGGCAAGGACGATGAGTGTGCAGTATTTGTCTCTACGCAACACAATTGGAACGGAATGTTGGAAAAAGAGCAAAGTAAGAAATCTATAAGAAATGCATAAGTTACGGCGGCGATGAGCGAGTGTGTGTACTTACTCGAGAAAGAAAGGCAAAAGAAGTGTGCCCTTCCTCTTGTTGTCCACCATGAACTTCTCGAGGTACGCCGTCGTCTTGGTCCGTGTCTCTGATCCTTCGACCAACTGGTTGTCCCGCATGTAGTAGGGATCCACTATCGCGATTTCCGGGGTACTCTCTCTCTTGATCTTGATCGCCAGATTGAGCCCGTATAGGCGGACCAAGTTATAGTCCAGCCGTTTCATGAGAAACAGCTTGAATATGTCCTCGAACACTATGAAGAGTATATCCGCGGGGGGTTCATCGACGAAGCCAACGTCCAATGGCACCTTGGCCGTGAAAACCGGGTAATTTGGATCTTCGTCTTTAAGAAGGAGGCCCTCTAGTGTCTTGACACCCTCGTGCAAAGTTAACATGGCTCCAACCACAATGTGGAGCATATCTGGAGTCAATATCAGATCACCAGCTACATGCACTCGAGGCAAGACATATTTTGTGGATGGTACGACGACGGCGTCCTGACCCCGGATCCTCTTCGGAAGAGGCTGGCTCGCACCCTTCTTATTATTATTATTACCTCTCTTCCTATAGTGCTTCTTCTTCACAACAGTGTCAGCCACTGCCATCTGCTCATCAGCCGCCTTTCAGAGTGTGTTGGGGCTAAAAACCAATCCCGGTTTCTCTTGTGGTGGATCGGCGGCCGGAAGCGTCTCTTGAGAAAGACCATGGAAGACCAGGCGCTAGGTGCATGTATTGGGCCGACCAGCTTGATGGTCGTCGCGAGATGTGAAGGGTTCTTCATCCATAGAAGGCATATATAATCCTTTGGCGGCACCGGTGTTGATGAAGTCGTCAACGTTGAACAATTCATCATCATCTTCATGGGTGCCATCATGTGGTGGTGGTAGCGGGGGCGACGGCGGTTGCGGCACAACGTCTTTGCCATGTGGCGGTACACACGCTGCTAAGAGTTGCTGGTGATGGCTGGTGGTGGCGACGACGGCGGCTGCTGGCTTCTGAGGTGGTTGCCGGGCGATCGGTCGAGAGGTGGCGCCGGTGCTCCCCTCGCAAGAAGAATCTGGGTCTTCGGCCATGTCAAGGGCAAGTTGTAGCATTCTCCAAGGGTCTTGTGTTTGTCATCTCCCTGAGGTTGAAAGGGGGGTTCCATGTCGTCGCACCGTGGCAACACCCAAGCCAATCTGACCCTCATCACGTCATCATCCATTGGATTGTCGTGCATCGTGCGGCTCACCGGTTGTATGAGAGTGCCCTTGGCAACATGCTTCAACTCACCGACGACTTATTTAAGCAGGAGTACGCAAGAAGTGTCCTGAGGAAAAACATGTTGTTGGGTGTCATGAGATGGCAGCAGTCATGCATCAAAGGCATAAAGGATCTGACGTGCACTAACTAATTAGTTACCTTGGTGATGGCGTGGAGCTCGGCTAATGTAGAGACACGGCTGATGCCGGGGGCCGGCCTATCATCATCTGCAATCTCCTGCTCGAATGCCTCTTGAAGCACCACCGCCGTCGGCTGTGCCTTATTGGTATCTTTGGCGGGAGGGGCGTCGGTGTGACCAAAACGAGCGGCTGCGTCCCGACGTTGACGGCCGGCGGGGTCACCAGGTCTGGCGACATGGTAGCATTGATGCCCGAGTTGCTGCCGCTTAAGCTGGGCAGATGTATCGGCCCTTGTCGACCTCCCGCATTCCAAGCAGTAAGCCCCTCAAAAAACTCAGGGGGATCATCGAGCGGAGCTTCTCTTCTACTAACTTTTCCACCGTTTTCTCATCCACCGTCTTCTCCTCTAGTGTCTGCACCTTCATCTCCAGCTCTTCAACAACGGCTTTATCCTTAGCAACCAAGTGGTTCTTCCTCTCCCTTCTTTTCTTGGCGTCCTCTTTGTAGTACTCCTTGAACTTCATGCTCGTACCAAAGCCGAACACACGGCCAGCTGAGGACGGCGGCAACCCCTTGTCCCTCTTCTTGTAAGCATTGGTCGCCCTGTTAAAAAATGTGTCCCACAGCTCCATCGAATCCTGGGATGACTCTGTGGCAGTAGCGTTCAGTTCCTCCTCCTGCAGAGACAAGGAAAGGTGAACCCATTTAGATTCTTGGGTTCATTATTTTAATTAGAACGCAATAGACTTGACATCAACGATAAATTCCTTACCAGATTCTTCTCGAAGTCCTTCACCTCCGGATCGTCGGTGATGAACTCCCCTGTTTCCTTGTCCAGGTAGTAGCAGGCCTGAACAAATTGCCTAAGCTGCAAGTCCGTGATTTTAAGCCAAGGGTTTTCTCTACCAAGGTGTTCAATCTCGGTCTCCTCCTTGTCCCAAATGGCCTGTTTCCCCCTGTAACCGCCGCTTCTAAGGCGGTGGTTACCTATGTTCTGTTCCCGCATACTCCTTCCCCATTTAGTCCATTTTATAGCGTCAGCGGTAGCTATATCCGCCTTGAATATCTTAAACTACTCTTCGTTAAGCATCGGATTTTTCTTACTAATAACCTCCCAGCTTTCACCTTTGCCAATGCTAGTCTTCACCCGGTTTTTCCAGCTGCTCAAGGCGTTGCTCATCTTCGTGAGAGCTAGTTTGTTCACAGGGTTCTTTCTCTCGAGGTTTCTAAACCGCTCTGGGAATCTGTATCGCTTGTGAAGTTTCTTAAGGAGGCTATCGACCAAAGCTGCATTGTCAGCATGTCTGATGTACTTCATGTTGATCGACATACTTTCCCGGATGATGCACCTGAGTTGCAGGCCGTACCCTTTAGCAATCGCCTCTGGAGCAATGGGTAGGCCACTTTCTGTGACCTCAGTGAACTCATCGCAGACGGTGGAGAGTACTGGCACCTTCCGCTCCTTTTGTTCCTTCTTTTTCTTCTGAGAAGCGGCCGGGTTGCCGCTACCGCCATCCGTGCGCTCGCCACCATCGGTGCGGGCAGCGCCATCGGTGGTGTCATCCTCTTCGCCGCTGCCTTCACTAGTTCCATCGTAGTCGTCTTCGTCCCCCTCGTAATCAGGATGTCCTCCCTCATTGGCCCCAGCGTCTCTGGCGATGGTCGCCTCCTCCTCCGGTGGTGGTGTCATCCTCATCGCCTCCTCCTCCTGTTGGGACCCCCGCCAGAATGACTGGTTGGCCTATCTAGCTTGTTCTTCGACGTTGATCATGTGCTTAGAAGGCCGGACTCGTTGTTGCCCGACATGTTTTCACTACTCTATTAAAAAGAGGCAAAAAGTTAGGACAAATCTCGGCCGAAAAAATTGGCATGACCTTTGCTAATTTTCTGACCTAGGAGTGCCCATTTCTCAACCGAAACGGAAGTGAATCGACACTTCAGGAGAAATGGGCAATTCAAATGAAATCCCTGCAAGACAAAACACCCCATCCCCATATTGACAGCTCCATGCATTGACCCCAGCATCATCATCCATGCAGCTCCATCCATCATTCACGCAACAGTATAACAGATACATGCATAAGAAATTCATGCAGAATTCATCTTACTTAGGCTAAGAGCAAGAAGCAAGACGCTTTAGAGATCTACTCCAGACCAGCTACAGCAAGCTCCAGAATTCATCTTACTTAGGCTAAGAGCAAAAAGCAAGACACTTTAGAGATCTACTCCAGACCAGCTACAGCAAGCTCCAGGGCAGTACCACATGAAATAAAAATCAGCAAGCTAGTAAGATTTTCATATGCAACAATACAACAACTAAAGCTGTTCTTATAATCTTTGTCAGCAGTACAAGAAATAAATGATACAAAAAATAAACATATATGTCAAGTCTATAAATAAAGCCACTCGCTATTTTTTTTGAAGGTGTCATCCAGCAAGTATAATGATTTGTTTGCCATCAACATGGACATGATTCCGTTCTCGATAATAACCAGAACTTAATTTGCTCCAAAAATAAGCTGCAGAAATTGACTTCAGTACATAAACATGCAACCAATCTTTTCATGGATATGAATGATGCGCTAGCAGTACCAAAAGGTGATATACTAGAAGCGTTTTAGTGCCTATTAAAAAGCGATACAAGATCAGGTCAACAAATATTATACTTGTTGCTGTTGTAATACTATGGAAAAAATACATCAGCTACTCCACACCAAACATGAAGTCATGGTGAACCAATGTCTCAGACTACATAATGTCTGAATGATCAATTGGATAGTGTAATCTAGAGAACTAATGAACACATGACACATAGAAAAGCACTAGAACCAGACCAAGAAATAAATGAGGGATTTTTTATATTCCTATGGCAGAACAACAATTCAAATTGATAATTTTTGAATTGATGATGCTCTGGTAATATTGACAGTCTAGATGTTTGATATGGAGAATTTTAGAGCAGGAAAAATAAACACTTCAAATCATATGCAGATCGTTTGCACATCTGATATTACAAAGCAAAGCAAAACAACATCTTTATCTATCTAATCACCTGGAATGCTGAAAGTTGAGCAAAATATCAAAAATGGAACAAATAGGGATATATACATTTGTCCAACCAATCTCTAGTGCAGAATGTTTGATACATTTCATACATACAAATATATATCTAAGCACAACTCGCAAATTTCACACCAATAGGGTCAAGAACCTAATGTTTCTCTACTACTACACAGAGTACTACAACACCACCACTAGAGTGTCCACTAATTCATGTAACCCGAACTACTGTCCAACCTGAATGCAGTGGTTTAAAGAAGTTCATGCAACCTGAATGTCCCCTCTGAAATGAATGATCGAGCTAGACACGCCTCAGAACTCCGCATGTACGAAACCATGACGAGATCACGGTACGTCCTCGAGGTAGTACTAGTACAAGGTATTGCATTATTTAGAGTTCAGAGGGGGGGGAGAACCGTACGTGTGCGCTGCTGCTGCGGTGGTCGACGATGACGAGGTGCTGCGGTGGTCCGGCGGGGCTTCGGCGAGGTGCCCCTTCTCCTCCTCCTCCTCCTGTGGTGGGGCTCCGACGGCTCATCCTCCACGGGCTCTGGCGGCTCCTCCTCCATGCTGCAGGGCTCTCCTCCATGTACGGGTTCGTCGGGCGGCGCTAGGGCTCCGGCACGGCGGTGGCTGCAGGGCTCCGGCGATGGGGGCGGGCTCCGGCGGCGATGAGAGCGAGGGTTCTGTCGGGCGTGATCGATTGGGGAGAAGAAGTGGAAGGGGAAAAAAAGAAGGGTTGAGCCGTTTTGGCTAAGTGCCAAGGTTCTGTGGCACATTACTCTTCTCTGGCGCATTTCGGAGTAATGCGCCACAGAACCTTGGCACTTAGCCAAATAAATGGTGCAAGGTTATACTTGGAGAGCAAACACACACTAGCCTAGTGGTTATGATGCATATTCAGAGATCTGTGGCAGCCAAGTTCGAATCCTGGTTGGGTCAATTTTTTTCTTCATTTAAAAATGATATGTTACAAATATATTTAAAACCAAGCACATACACATGCGTATTTATTCAAAAAACCCTCCTGAATCATATATATATATATATATATATATATATGTGTGTGTGTGTGCGCTTGTCACACATAAATGTGAATTTGTCGAATATCATATTATATGTTTTAGTCTCTAACTAATACCCACACTAATATCACATTATACCCACACGAATTAATACACCAAAAAGTCACATAATTGCTAGTGTCTCTTCACAATCTTCGTGCCCTTTTTCGTCGCGGTTGAATACTTTAGCCCGTGCACTTTCAGATTTCTTCTTGTGAATGGACAATCTTTAGTAGGTAGTGTGGTATTCCTTCTTACTTTAGTAGTAGTAGGCATGTCGAAGTACTTGTTGAATTCCTCTTCGATCTTCGGGTCACCATTTTTGTCGAAGTTTTGCTCGTTGGCGGCTCCTTCCATTCCGATGATGCTCCTCTTGCCCCTCCTAACTACAACACGGTTGGGCTTTGATGGGTCGGTAATAAAAAAGCATTGATCAACTTGGCTAGAGAGTACCCAAGGCTCATTTTTTGCGGAGGCGTTCTTCGTTGATTTGGCATCTGGTATAACCATTGTGGTGAAATACCGGACTTCTTTTTCCATGTTCTTGGCCCATCTAACATGGAACATCAGTACGATCTCTCCACAGTAGTCGAGCTCCCATATCTCCTTGATCCTTCTGTAGAATCATTCCATGACAATAGTCTCGTCATCAGCAAAGGATAACATAGCTACTCCTGAGTTTTAATATTCGCTATTCCTGTAGAAGGCGTCTGTGGGGGATTGTCCAGTTGCCTTTTCTTGAACCAACCCGTGAAGCTGTAGTTGTGCTCTCTGGTTACGTCTCCCTTCTTCCTCGGCCGGCCCTGGTCGACGTACACCTGCTCGATTAAGCTTTTGTGCTCTTCGACCCAAGGGCCGACCACTTCAATGTGTTGTACCGCGACTCGGTGTGCCCTTTCAAAATCAGTGCATCGACCATCAATGCCGACATGTAGTGAGCGGCAGCCCTCGCGGTGACCATATGCACCGAGCCTGCCGAGGTGCTTATTTGTGGGTATTCCAACATCCTTGTTCTCGGTGGTTAGATAATTCTGGCAGAAGGAGATGCACAGCCCTTGGCTATGCTTCCATCTGGACGGGACCTGTTGTGAACGAATCCTTTGATGACACTATTTAGCCTTTCAAACGGCATCATGTTGTGCGAACGAATCCTCTGATGACACCGATCGACTTCCTAGATATGACGCCGAAAAAGTTAGAGAGGCCAAACAACGTCTCACGGACATGCTCGTCCATTATCCCATGGATTGCAACGGGGAGTATCTACGTCATCAGCACGTGACAGTCGTGAGACTTCATACCGCTGAACCTCTTCTTCTCCATGTCCAGATATCTGCTTATCTTCCCTGAGTAATCGTGAGGAACTTTCACTCCTAAGAGGCACCTGAAAAACTGCTCGAACTCCTCCAAACTTAGAGTGAAGCAGGCAGCGCGAAGCACCACCTCATTCTTCTTAACGTTTTTGCGGCGACCTTGAGTCCCTTCCATCTGATCATCATCATCATCACTATCAGGGTACTGATGATCTTTCTTGATGCCAAGCAATTTAAGGTCCTTTCTTGCTTTCGGCCCATCCTTGGTCCTCTCCGACAAGTTCAGTAGAGTGCCAAGCAGACTCTCGGTAACGTTCTTCGTGATGTGCATTACATCAAGGATATGGGGAGTGTGAAGGACCTTCCAATACGGCAGGTCCCAGAAAACAGACCTTGCTTTCCATACACCCAGCAACAGCTTTGTCCTTGGTCATTTTTTCCAGGCGCAGGGCAATCTACCCAATTATTCAAAAGCTCCTCGATTTCTTCGCCGCTCCTCGGACGCGGGGCTCTTTCGAGCTCGTCCTTACCATTGAACAGGTGGCCATGTTTTCTCCATGGGTGATCCATGCGGAGCCACTTTCGAGTACCTTGGAACACGGTTTTCGAAGACCCGGGATCCCTTGGTAGCTGGATATGTGGTGTCTCATCCATGCACTTGACGTATGCATTGTGTCCGTGGTTCACCTGGGCCGATACATATGCGTAACCAGGATAGTCCTGCACGGTCGTGAGAAACGCGGCTCTCATATGGAAATATTCTTTAGTATAGGCGTCCCACGTACGGGTCGGCGTCTCCCATAAGCTGGCTAACTCCTCTCTCAATAGCCCGAGATACAAATGCATATCGATACCTGGTTGTTTCGGCCCCTGAATAGGAATGCTCATGTGCACATACCTTTGCTTCGTGCATAGCCACGGGGGGAGGTTGTACGGCCATATAAACATGGGCCAGGTGATATGCGTGCTACTCTGGTTTTCAAAAGGATTGAGTCCATCGGTGCTCATACCCAGCCTGACGTTCCTTGCATCGCCCTCGAACTCTTCGAACTCGATGTCTAATGCATTCCACTGGCTAGCGTCTGAAGGGTGTGTCAGGATCTTGCCCTCTCGGGATCATCTTCGGGTTTCTCTCTTTCCGCGTGCCATTGCATGAGCTTTGCTTCCTTAGGATCTACGAAATATCGCTATAGACAGGGGGTGATAGGAAAGTACCATACCACTTTTTGAGGAACTTTCTTGTTCCCTCTCTTGTACCGTCCTTGGCCAAACACCGGACATGTGGTTCTATCCGCGTACTCGTTTGAATAAAGTGCGCAATCATTGATGCATGTGTGGTATTTAATGTGTGGTAGGTTGAGAGGGCACACGATTTTCTTGTCCTCCTCGTTACTTGTTGGCAATGTGTTCCCCTTAGGAAGTCGGTCGTGCTAGTATTCCATGTTCGCGTTGAAGCTCACATCGGTCCATTTGTGTTCGGCCTTCATCTCCAGAGCCTTGGGCATTACACTCAAACGTGTATCCTCGGGGCGACACCCAGGATATAATGAAGTCATTCCATCTACCTCCATTTGGGCCAGCTTGGCTTTCTCTCTGGCTGTAGCTTTCTCGTTGCTCGTCTCCTTGAGGAGCAGTTATTGAACATGAGGGTCCTACAAGACCGAAGTTAGCAGTGTCTGTGTGTTCGCGTCTTCTCCTTCTTCATGATGATCATGCCCGTCACCATCTCCTTCTCCGTGCTGATCATGCCTGCCGGCATCTCCTTCGTCATGGTGATCATGCCCGGTAGACTCTTCGTCTTCTCGCCTGCCCACGTCTTCGTGACCACCATGTCCTATCGGCGCCTCATTGAGGTTGCGCATGAAACCGCGCCTGAGCAGGTGACCCTCCAATTGTCCAGATTCAGGGTCGATCCAGCGCTGCAGTTTGCATGTTCGACATGGACATCTTATCATGGTCTTGTTGTTCAGAATCATGTCCTCCTTCATGTCTTTCTTGTACCTAGCAATTCGACCTTCGCTCATCGTGAGGACCATGGTTGCCTGAGCGGTCAAAACAGACACTACAACAAGAACCCACCTATAGCAATAGATATGTGGCAACGTCTTAAATATTGGTTGCAAAATTTTATCATAGATACAGCTGTATGCATTGCAGGCTACGTATGTTATTTGTTATACACATAGTGAAATTGTTAGATAATACTTTATGAGCCCAGCCCACTAAGTAGGCTCGTTGGGTAACCTTTAATCCCACCAACCATGCGAGATGCCGTGAACGCACGCCGGCACGCCCTCAACCGTCCTATCCTCGCCTATCAAAAACCTAGCCGCCTCCGTCCTCTTCCTCATGACTCCGCTCTGCCACGGCAAGCTGCTCCTCCCTCGTCGGTGACAAGGCTTCTACTGCGGCCTCCACTCCTCACTTACTATCGATATGATTTTGATCAATGACGTCTCAAAGGTATGATTTGACCTGAAATTCATGTTCGCTTGCCATTGGATCCCTCAAATCGACGAAACGCCCCTACGCAACGAAGATGGATTTCTGATACTCCACGGCGTGGTGATTGCTGGAAGATCTGTGATGGCGAGTTGAACCAAAAGAGGTGCGGCAGACAAACACCATCGGAGATGTTCAGTTTCCAGCCTTCCAAGTGCAATTTCTGTTTTTCCCGGTCAGACTACTGTCTAATTTTCCCTTGGCCCGCTTGACTCGTGTTTACCAATTTTCCAGGATTTTTTTTGCATCCGTGCCCATCCTTGTCGTTCGCCTCTCATGGCATACTATTATATTTTGTCATTTTTGGATTCGCCAGATGCCTTAGTAGTATTTGCAGACTCTAGCCTGAAGGGTATCTCGCACCTGTGTCCATATTCGAAATCTGAACATGGAACACAAGCCCAGGTACATCTTTGAGCTTGGCTCTATACATACTTGCATCGATTTGTTCTGTTGGTAAGGAATCCCACCTTTCTTTTTAAGAATCCAAAAGATTTCTGCTGGTCGTTTCTTTACAACAAGCCTATGAACACTTTAATCCAAGTTTGTGTTACTCTCTTTGATGTATGCTCAATTGCACCCAGTTAGATGTGAATAGCTGACACTACCGGTGCATGTTTATCAGAACTTCCTGTGCTTGAGAGGGTGCAGAAGGATCAACACCTATCTGTGCGGGAGTGGTACCATCAACAAATTTTTTGCCGCATTGGACATCGGAAATCTACCAAGGATATCAGGTAGTGCTATCATGGTGATTGCGAAGAACTATCTCTCATATGTCTTTGTTTCTTTCAATATTCTAATTGCACTCGGCAGACTACCAATATGATAAGTACTACTTTCCCCAAATAAAACTACTCCCTCCGGTCCATATTAATGGCCGGTCAATATTAATGATCTCAACTTTGTCTAGATACGAATGCATCTAGTCTAAATACTTAACTAGATATACACGAATCTAGACAAAGTTGAGGCCATTAATGTGGACCGGAGTAAGTATGTGTGTGTTTTTCTCTCGATGAAAACTCCCGTCAATCAATTCACCCTCATTTATGTAATGTACCAATTATTCACCTTAATCTGCTCCTGTTATGTAATAATACAGGACATGTGAAATTCTACTTATGGCCATCAGATTAACGTTTTAGCTTTATGATACCATGGTTGAACTTTCTATCGATTAGTTAATTAAGAATTATGATATACTGTTTGATGGACCATCTAGTTAGTTAAAGGATTTTGATCATTTGTTTCACAGATTCGTTCAGATTCTTCTTATCCAGTTCTTTTTTGTATTTCCATATATATGTGTTATCCACTGTGACTTGTTGGCCTGATCAATTATATCAAATGCACATGATAGAAAAAATAGGCGTGCTGACTTATCATTGGCATTGCCACAAAGGTGAGTATACCTACAAATGCTTAAGCAAGTACTTAGTAGATATCAATTTGTCCTTCACACTGTTTTCACCACTTTGATACTGAAAAGGAGATTTGTATTTGCAGGTCACATAAATCAGCAAGACTTGCTATTTAAGATACCAGCTCTGGATATGTTAGGCCAAATATTGTCTAGTCTTTAGATGATTTCCATGTACGGAATGGTGCTCCAAAAAGTATACACGGAGTATATAGGACTAGGTAGAATATCAGAATTATGATGTAAGATTGTAAATTGTCTAGTATTCAGATGATTCTCTTGTTTGGAATCGTTCAATAATAAAATATGAATTATTTGGCATCCAATGCTTACATATTCTACAACTTGTGTATGTTCTGGTATGTCTCCTATGAACTATGTTCTTTTTACGCGAAACAAGATCTTCCATCTTCTAGAGCAATCAAACCATCAAATAGAGAAGAAAAAAGCATTTTGTGAAGAAGAATTTTCAATATCTAAAGGATGCCTCTGCCAACACATAGAACCGTTGCTTCCATTGTGTGGCTATTTTGCAATGCTTAACCTATTGGTTACCAACGCACGTATATGCGTTGCATTGTACCCTTGCAACGCCCAAAAATGCAACACATTTTTATCCGTTGGTAAAGTCCCTAGCAACGCCTATATGGACATTTAGATACGCATAAGTGCGTTGCTGTAGAGGGGGTGTTCTTGTAGTGAGAGAGTTAGGGTGAGAACCACACCATATGAACACACACATGCATGAATGCTAGCCGGAAAAAATTCGGCATGACCTTTCCTAAAACTAGGACATATGGGTAGTGCAAAATTTGCCGAAATGGAAATGAATCAACATTTCAGCAAACATCCATGCAACCACACCGGCCGGGACAACAACAAGCAAGCAACAAAAAACTTCCTCCTATTGCAAACATTCATGCACCACACACGTATCATCTCGCCATGGATCGCACACACACACCGCCCGCGCGACAAGCTTCACCTACATGTTCATGGACAAGTACTCACCTAGTAGACACAATAATAGCGAGATGAGACCGCGGGATGAGAGCGTGTGGACAAATAGATCTACAAGTTGGTGGAGAGGAAATTAATAAACAAATAGACATGTGAGATAGAAAAGTAAGGAACTTTTATATCTACAAGTTAGAGGGAAGCTTCCACTTACCAATCTATGGACTAAAGTAGGTTTAGGGAGGAGGAAGACGAGTTGGGAGGAGGTAGAAAGGAAGAGATGTGAAATAGGTGGTGGTGGATAGATAAGGTGGGAGCTTTGTCACCTTTTTAACATGGATATGGACACCCTCATCTGTGGCGCATATGGAGGAAATGCGCCACAGATGCTCAAACTTCTGTGGCGCATAAGTCCATATGCGCCACAGAAGTGGGTGAATTAGATTCCATGTGGTGGGGTCCTCCTCGATGTTCTCTGGCACATGTGAGGATATGCTCCATAGAAGTGAAACATATCTGTGGCGCATATATGCAAATGCGCTACAGATTGTGGGTGAATTAGATTCCGAGGTGGGGCCCTACTCCATGTTATGTGGCGCATAATAAAATATGCGCCACAGAAGAGGCAACTTCTGTGGCGCATATCTCATTATGCGCCACAGAACTTGGATCAACCCACCCCGGCTGGCGGGTCCCGCCAATCTTTGGTGGCGCATATTGTACGGAACGCGCCACAGAACTTCCAGGTTTCTGTGGCGCATGTTTCCTAGTGCGTCACTGACAAGTCTCTATGGCGCATGGATTTACATATGCGCCACAGATTAACTTGTCTACCTATAGGTTGTTTCCTAGTAGTGATGCAATGGTGGATGCTGCTTTTTCCAATATATGTGTTGGTATCTATGAACACCATGGTTTGGATACATGGATTTATCCCATAGAGTAGTCACTATTAATTGCATGTGTTCTTTTTAATTTCCTAAACCACACATCGGTATCTCCACTACTAGAGTCATTGAGATCCAAATGATTGTGTACACCATGCATGGTTTGACACATGGTGGAGTCATTTGCATGTGTTCATTTCCAAAACCATATTGATATATATACATGACCACACACACACTACTGTGAAAACACTAGTAAAAAAGAAACACATATGAATATGCAACTACACCATGACAGGGAAGTTGCATTTGAGAACAGGCTCACCCAGGGGTGGGTTCTGCCTATATCAACATCCCACCATACTTTAATAAATATGGTAATGCCATATATGCAAGATTCCACATGTTTTTCCCATCTGGTTCACCCGTAAAGAGATTTTTCATACCACACTTTGGATCTCACCTATACCAATATTTTGGCAAAAATCAACATAACGGACTTTTCCTGATTTTTTGGGTTAGTAATTGCTAATTTCTTCGAAAGGTACCCTTTTAACAAGTATCCTATATGATTAATTTTTTTGAGCCACTCATCATGCAATAGACGGTCAGGATACGCCATCAAAAAATTGAACCGACACACCATGCTCAAATTTCCCGCGTAGGAGTTAAATTTCGCGCCTAGAAATTTTGTCCCTAGGATAGACTGAACAGCCCTTCAGCACAGCGCCACGCATCATTCGCGTAGAGGGTATTTAGGGAATCTAAAAGAAATCCTCCTTATCCCCTTCCTCGCCGAAAGTGGACGAGATCCATTTTTCCTCACCTCGCTATCCTCTGCCGCCTCCCTCGTCCTCACCCTCGCCGCCATCCGTCCACCTACATTTGCCGCCGTCCTTCCCTCTGCCCCTCGCTGCCCTATGCCCCTCCTCACCATGCCTCCGTCCTTCGTTCGAATAGACAGCTAGCCATCACCGTAGCCCAAACCCTAGCCCGTTGTCACCTTCGCGGTTTCCCACCACGCCGTGCAAAATGTCAAGCTCGTAGGTCTGCAACCTCACCGTCAACCTCACCCACAAGATCTACCACCTCTATTTGCACCTCTCTGTAAAGATATCCCCCTCTCCATGCACCTCACTCTCAAGGTCTGCTCCCTAAGACACCAAGGTATACCCACCCACGGTCAAGGTCTGCTCACTCGATGTGCACCTCGCAGACAAGGTACGCCACCTCGCCGAGCACCTCGTCGACAAGGCCTAACACCTTGTCGTCAAGGTCTTCCCACTATCCGTGCATGTCACTATCAAGATCTGCCCACTCGCGGTCAAGGCCTGCTCACTCCACGTGCACCTTGACTACAAGGTACGCCTACTCGCCGTGCACCTCGGCGTCCACCTAGTCGACACGGTCTACCACATCTCCGTCAACAAGGTCTGCCTACTCGCCGTGCACCTCCTCCACATAGTCTACTACCAAGATCCGGTGACAAGCCTCGATGCCACGATGTAAGCGTTCCGCCAGGAGTACCAGTAAGAAAAAGGCCCCGTAGCCTAAAGGCAAGGAAACACTTACCTTGCTTTTCTGCTGTTTGGTTATATTGTTTGTTGAAAATGAAGGCTGCATTATCTTGTTCGTTGCAATATTTTGGATGCTTCCTAATACGTCTTATGATCAGAGTATAATTACAACTTGTTCACAGTGGAATATTTTACATTTGTTATTACTATTAGACAATCAACAACATATGTTATATTTTGCCTACTTGCCTATTTAGTGGTAAGATATAGATGCATATACTTCTCATGTTCAATTGTCCCGGCCTCTTTATTATTGCAACCAATTGGTGAATTGCCCATCTTCTAAACTATTAGGCTTATGATCAGTTTGCGTTTGATAAAGGTTGCATTATCCTGTTTGTTGCATTACTTTGGCTATTTCGTGATATGTCTTGTGTTCATCGTATAAGTAGTTTATAGTTTACTATTTTATATGATGGTTACTATAGGACAATGAGCACCATAGATCATATTTTGCTTAATTGCCTATTCGGTAGATGGTTGTACTGCTTATGTTTAATCGTATTGCCCTCCTTATTATTGCAGTGTATAGTACTAAGTCCGGTCATAGTGGGGGAGTAACATAGCATGTTAGTAGGCTATATTACTCCCCATTATGGCTGGTCTTAATATTATCTCCATAGTGAGTAGTGTCACAGGTCTTATAACATAGACAACATCATTTAGGTTGGTCATAGTGGGAAGTTTGTACACACTAGTATTATATGTACGATACTAGTGTATAATACCAGCGAGGCTACCCATAGTAGGACTATCATGCAAACCATGTTGCATTTGTTTTGTTGTTTCGTCGTAGGTCTTATGATCAGAGTATGAATTGGTCATAGCGGACTGTTCCGTCCCATATGTTATATATTAAGCCATATTTGGAGTTCCCTATACATGTTAGAAACACATATGTACAGTGGAATGTTCTTGGGGTGTTTCTTAGAAAAATAATACAAGCTTTTTCGTAAGAAACAGTGCTTATTTGTATTCAAGAGGTGCCAATTTAGACATTATCCTGTTATAAATAAGCACCATTTCTTAACAAAAAACCGGTTTATTTCGCTAAGAAATTATCTAAGCGTCTTGCATTGTACATGCTCTTAGGTTCTTAGCATACGTTGTTGCATCGCCAAGTGTATTCACCACCCTAGACCCCTAGAAGTAGCAAAAAGTAAGGTTGTAGACAAGGTTACATTATCCCGTGTGTTGCATTAGTTTGTCAGCCTCTGATCTTTTTGTTTAAATTGCTCCTAGCGAACTGTTAAATGATGAGTACTATATACTATATCACATAGGTTGGTATCGCGCCTAGTTTTATATTTCTAAATCAATTGGAATTCTTTATTCATGTTAGAACCACAAATACTACCGACGGAAGAAAGTCGGATGAAAACCATCATGAGAAAGAGTCCATGGATGCAATGACTTGGTATTAGATTCGTAGCCAGTGTTGTTGCATCCCCAACTGTATTCTCCCCTAGAAAGAGCAACAATGATCCTTCTGGACCTCGGTATGATCCTGAGGGGGGGTATCAGTGAAGGTGACATATCAGGTGATGAAACACTAGTCACCAAGGAGACTGGGCTGCAGGTAGTCCGCTTACCTGCTAGCTCACCATCTTGTCATGATTTCTCCACAATTATCCCCTTACCTGCTAGCTCACCATCTTGTCATGATTTCTCCACAATTAAGGTTCTACCAATTAATCTTGTGTGGAATTGTTTGCTTACTCTTTTTGCCATATGTTTTGTTCCTCTTTATTTTTCCCAATTGACTGTTACATGTAAAATGTGTAGCTTAACCAGAGAAAATTAAAGAAGACAACTCATAGGCAAAGGATGGCTCCTGGTGGTGGATCATCTCGCAAGCGTGTTATGGCATCAGTACTATCTCCAGACACAGAAAATGAGAGACACACGAGGTCCAAGGGGAATCCGCTAAAACTAGGACTTCCACCTCCAGGTTCCACACGGCGAACAACAAAATTGGCAAGTCATGCGACCCATTCACAAGAAATTCTGAGTGCAACCCAGAAGATTGCCAAAGCAAATTACCTGATGCCTGGCAAATGACCAAAGGCAAATTTCCTGATGCTAGGAAAACTGCCAAAGCCGCACTTCCTAATGCCCAAGAGGTGGCTAGAGCTGCACTTCATTTTCCCCTGCTGGTGACCAATGATGCAGTTCCCGATGGCAACCTAGTGGCCAAATCTGTAGTTCCCGATGCCCGACAAGTAGCTAAACCTTCAGTTCCTGATGTCGGCAAAGTGGCCAAAGCTGTAGTTCATGATGCCGGCTAAGTGGCTAAAGTTGTAGTTCCTAATGCCGACCAAGGAGAGAAGCCATCAGCCGTCAATCTACCACCTAGCCAAGCCAAGAAGGCAGCAGCCCAAGGCAAGCAACCAGCTACCCAAGGCAAGCTGGCAGCTATCCAACATGAGCAGCAATCTGCCCATGGCGACCTACCCACTCCCTCCGACCTGCTGGTATGCCGTCCAGCACCTCCCTGAAGCCAGCAGCCACCTTCCCAAAGCCAGCAGCCACATACCCAAGGTGTGGAACCCCAACCTACATCCTACTGTCCTCTAGAACCTCCCAAAGCCAACTTGCCACCTCCACCAATCAAGAAGCCACCTTCCCAGGTGATGAAATCCGCATCCTTCTCCCCACTGGTATCCCCCAAAGGTGATTTGCCACCTCTCCAAATCCAGAAGCCACCTCCCAGCTGTGTGTGGGCACCTCGTAGAAGCTACCGTGCACCGTCTGAAACCGATGGGTTAGGTACCCAAGGCGCTGCGTCAGCTACCCAACATCTGTGTTCAGCCCTGACGGCAAGGAATTTGGTACCCAATTTGAGGGTCAGGGGTCAGCTACCCAATATGATGAGTCAGCTATCGAATATGGGGAATCTAATCCTAGTCATGAAGTACCGCGCCAAGACTGGAGTGACTGTTCTCAACATGGTAATGCGTTAATCCAACTGCTTGCTCTAAAGTGATCCATTTAATCCCATCATATTACTGTGGAACACTAAATCAGCACATTGTATTCCTGTAGATCATGATGGCTACCAGATGTCTCAAGACTTTGATGCACCTTGTTCTGAAGACGCAGAAACGCATAATTCTAAATATATAGTTTTGCATATTGGTTAAGCTCTAGTGGTGAGGGGGAAAACATAGGGAAGAGGCTTGACAACTTGTCCAAAGAAGGGAGGCTTTCGCTTAATGTTCTTCCAAGAAGAACTAGACCATACAAGCCAGGTGTTGCTGCCAGGTTTTCCACTGAGTGTGCAGTCATGGTAAGGACTGGCATGCCTATCTTACCCCACTGGAAAGAGTACAAGAAGAGGTTTGATGTCCAATCAGACTTCATAGGCAAAGTTTCTATATGTTCTGTGACTTAGCTATCCTTTACCTTTCCATTTCTGTGTTCATGCAAATGCTAATGCTCCATGTTTTACTTTAGAAAAAGTTTGCCATGGACACAAATCACCTTGATGTGCGGAAAGCTTGCGCAAATTAGTTTATGAGGCATGCAAGGAATCGGCGGCATATTCAGAAAAAGAAGTATTTTGGTCCCTACCCTCGGAACCAAGTTACAAGGAAATGTCCCGATGAAGTGAAACACATGACCGACGAGCAGTGGTGCAAGCTTGTTGATACTTGATTTGACCCCAGGAAATAGTTTACTTTTATACTGTTACTGCTTGTGTTTGAATTGTTTGATTGGAACTGCCTCTTATATTGTATGGTTTCTGCTTGTGTAGAGTACTTGTGTAAAAAACCAGGAGAACAGGAGCAATGTCTTGTACCCTGCTGCCACAGGTTCTCGTAGCTATGACGTTGTGTGCAATGGTGAGGACGATGCCTTCGAACTCTTCAAAAATACGCATTGGAGCCCAATAAATGGCTTCACCTCGAATGTGAAGAAAGCAATTGTAAGTCCACTTGAATACTTTTCATCTTCATAAAATTCAATGCTATCTTCATCTCTCAATTATATTCCTAATACTGTAGGAAATCATGGAAAAGAAGATGGCTCAGATGTCAAGGGGGAAGAACCACTTTCTTCAACCAAGGCTATGCACTATTCACCCTCGTTGGACAGCAGAAAGCCAATGTTCCCGAAGAACATCGGCCTCCATCCAAGTACATCAAGATGAAGAAGGTCTGGCCTTGAAGCGGAACTTTTGGCTGAGAGAGCAGGGAGTGACAAATTGCATTGTACCTTAGAGGAATTGCAGAGAGCGAAAGAAGCTATCAAGGTAGAGAGGCTACACTATGCTAAAAAGACATGAGAGAAATGCAGAAGAAGCAAGAAGAGATGTAGGATAAACAAAACCATACACACGACTTACTTCAACAAGTGTTGTCTCATATGACATAGCAGAACAACAGCAGCAATAACAACTTCAGCTGTTGGAAGGTAAGTGAACTCATGGTTGACATTTCTGAGTTCTTGGGCTAGGAAAGTTAACTGGTGTGGAAACTTGTGAGTCTTTTGGGCACGGAAACTTGTGATGCTTTTGGCTCATAATCTGCTGTGGAAAGTTTTTGGCTGTGGAAGCTTGTGAGGCTTTTGGCTAAGAAATTGCTGTGGAAATTTATGTGGAAACTTTTCCTGAAATACATTATCAAATTCTGTTATTTGATGCATGTGGTGTGAAATGGGTCACAAACGATTAGAGATAGTAGAAATTTACGTGCACAAATGGCCCTCTGATCTCACGGTGACGCTAGCCTGCATCCGCGACAAAAAAGAAATCATCTTAGTTGTTCTTGACGAAACATTTCCGTCATAGGTAAACACCGACGTGGCCGCCTTTCATTGGCCAACTATCTAGATGAAATAGAAACATCACGGCCACCGATGACGTCATCACACATAATTTGTTGTCGGTAGGTGATACTATCCCATTTTGATTTGTCAATGTGGCGTTCTACGTCTTGCCCACGTGGCCCCATCTGATTGGTGCAAGCTTGGCCGTGCCAACTATCCACGTGTCAGCATGGCGTCGAAAGGTGGCAATGAACAAAATTTGTCACGGTGTGTGTGACGTCATAAACGGGATGTATGGCATCATGAACGAGTTGGATGATGTCACGGATATAGAGACAATGGAATTAGGCCATGGCAGAAAAAACATCAAGAAGTCGATGACATCATAGACAGCGAACATGATGTCAGCAAACAGCGCTGACAGCCACCCGTGGTGTCGTCTGCCATGCGGTCGCGGTCATGATGAAATAAAAACGTCATGAATGATCGGGCCTGGGCCAGGCCGGTCTAGTTTTCCACGATAAAATTACAGGAGCATCGCAATCGGGCGTGATGTTTTCAGGCAGAAAAAACGTCACGATTTAAATTATGACATGAGGTCCGTGACCTAATTTTTTTGTCGCAGAATTCATCGCGGATGGCCATCTACGATGTTTCGACCGTCATCTGTGACCTAATTTTTTCGTCGCAGAATTCATCCCGGATTTTTGTAGAGATTTGACTCATCAGGAGGACCACAACTTAGTTCATTGCAGCATACTATGTGGCCTAGAGCCAGAACTTCGAAAGCATTTCGAAAATGGCAATGCCTTTGGTACCATGGGTGAATTGAAAATGATTTTTGATACCCATACTGTCGTAGAGAGTCATAATGCTTTTGAAAAGTTCATTAGCTGCATGATGGAAGAGAACAACTCCGTTAGTGAGCACGTACTGAAAATGTATCGGTACGCTGATAAGCTTGTGTCCTTGGGAATAACGATTCCTATTGACTTAAGCATACATCGTGTTCTCCAATCTCTGCCACCTAGCTACAAGAGCTTCGTGATGAACTATAACATGCAGGGCATGCAGGTCTCCGAGCTTCTGTCAATGCTTAAAACAGCAGAAGTGGAGATCAGGAAAGAGCATCAAGTGTTGATGATCAATAAGATCACTGGTTTCAAGAAAGACAGGAAGGGTAAACAGAAGGGAAAGAAGGATGGCAAATATGTTGCTGCACCTGAAAACAAATCCCGAGATGGCCCTAAGTATGATACTGAGTGCTACTATTGCAAGGGGACTAGCCATTGGAAGCATAACTACCCCAAGCATTTGGCGGACAAGAAGGCCGACAAGGAAAAAACATATATATGATATACATGTCATTGATGTTTACTTGACTAATACTCGAAGTAGCACCTGGGTATTTGATACTAGATTAGTTGCTAATATATGTAATTCGAATCAGGGGGTGCAGAATAATCGACAACTAGCAAGGGGTGAGATCAAGATGCGTGTCGGCAATGGATCAAGAGTTGATGTGATCGCCGTCGGAACGCTACCTCTCCACCTACCATCAGGATTAGTGATAAATCTAAATAATTGTTATTTGGTAACTGCACTGACCATGAACATTGTATCCGGATTGTGTTTCATTCGAAGTGGTTATTCATTTAAATCCAAAAACAATGGTTGTTCGATTTATATGAATGATATCTTTTATGGTCAGGCACCTATGATGAATGGATTATTTCTATTGGATCTAAATAATAGTGTTACGCATATTCATAATGTTGATGCTAAAAGGATTAAACTAGATAATGATATATCTGCATATATGTGGCACTACTGCCTAGGTCATATTCGCTAAAACGCATGAAGAAACTCCATTCTGTTGGACTTTTGAAATCACTTGATTTTGAATCATTTGATATATGTGAGCCATGCCTTATGGGCAAGATGACTAGAACTCTGTTCTCTAGTACAATGGAGCAGGCGATAGATTTACTGGAAATCATACATACTAATGTACGTGGTCCAAAGAGTGTATCGACGCGAGGTGGATATCTTTATTTTGTTACTTTCACAGGTGATTTGAGTAGATACAGGTATATGTATTTGATGAAGCACAAGTCTAAACCCTTTGAAAAGTTCAAGGAATTTTAGAGTGAAGTGGAAAATCATCGTAATAGAAAGATCAAATTTTTGCGGTCTGGCCGTGGAGATGAGTACCTAAGTTACGAGTTTAGAACACATATGAGAGAATGTGGAATAGTTTCACAGCTCACAGCTGCCGGAACACCACAACACAATGGTGTGTCGGAAAGTCAGAACGTCGTAATTGTAGTTTATTGGATATGGTTCGATCTATGATGTCTCTGACTGACTTGCCACTGTCATTTTGGGGTTATGCACAAGAAATCGTCTGCATTCACTTTAAATCGGGCACCATCTAAATCCGTTGAAAAGACAGCGTATGAATTATGGTTTGGAAACAAACTTACATTGTCATTTCTTAAAGTTTGGGGATGCGATGTTTATGTGAAGAAACTTCATCCTGATTTACTCGAGCCCAAACTGGAAAAATGCGTCTTCATAGGATACCCTAAAGAAACAATTGGGTATACCTTCTATCACAGATCCGAGGGCAAGGTTTTTGTTGCCAAGAATGGATCCTTTCTAGAGAAAGAGTTTCTCGTGAAAGGTGTGAGTAGTCGGAAGGTAGAACTCTAAGAGATTATTGAACCTTCTCTTCATGAAACGGCGAGTGGCGCAGTGCCGGAAATTATTCCGGAGTTGACTTCATCGAATGAAGAAGGAACTAATGATAATGATCATGAAACTCCGAAAGAGGATACTACCTAACCTCGCAGGTCAAACAGGACACGTGCAGCTCCTGAACTGTACGGAAATCTTGTTATGAATTTCATGGTTGATGAAATAGATGACCCTGCGATGTATGAAGAAGCGATGATGAGACCGGATTCCAACAAATGGCTAGAAGCCATGAAATCCGAGATGGAATCCATGTACGAAAACTAGGTTTGGACCTTGGTGGACTTACCTTAGGACCGAAAGGCTATTGAGAATAAATGGATTTTCAAAAGAAAAACTGATGCTGATGGTAATGTGACCCTCTATAAAGGTCGACTTGTCGCAAAGGGGTTTCGACAAATTTAAGGAGTTGACTATGATGAGACATTATCTCCCATAGCGATGCTAAAGTCAATTAGGATTATGTTAGCAATTGCTGCATATTTCGATTATAAGATATGGCAGATGGATGTCAAAACTATGTTCCTCAATGGTAATATTGAAGAAGAGTTGTATATTATACAACCAAAGTGTATTATCGATCCTAAGGATGCTGACAAGGTATGCAAGCTTCATCGATCCATCTATGGACTAAAGCAAGCATCGCGGAGTTGGAATCTCCGCTTTGATGAGGTGATCAAAGAGTTTGGATTTGTCCAAACTTATGGAGAGGCTTGTATTTACAGGAAAGTGAGTGGGAGCAATGTAGCATTTCTGATATTATATGTGGATGACATATTACTAATTGGAAATGATATTGATCTTTTAAATAGTGTTAAAAGTTATCGTAACAGCAAATTTTTGATGAAGGACCATGGTGAAGCGTCATACATATTAGGCATAAAGATCTATAGAGATAGATCAAGACGCCTAATAGGGCTATCACATAGTACATACCTTGATAAGATTTTAAAGAAGTTTAAAATGGACGAAAGTAAGAAGAGGTTCTTACCTATGTTGCAAGGTAAGACATTGCATAAGACTCAAAGTTCGGCTAGAGCGGAAGAAAGATAGATAAAGGATAAGATCCCCTATGCTTTAGCCATAGGCTCTATAATGTACGCCATGCTATGTACAAGACCAGATGTGGCACATGCCATTAGTTTGACTAGTAGATACCAATCTGATCTAGGTACGGAACACTAGATAGGGGTCAAGAATATCCTTAAGTACCTAAGAATAACTAAGGAAATATTTCTTGTATAGGGAGGTGAAGAAGAACTGGTCGCTAATTGTTATGTCGGCTCTAGCTTTGACACCAATTCAGATGACTCTAAGTCTCAATTTGGATATGTATTTCTCATGAATGGAGCATTTGTTAGTTGGAGGAGCTCCAAAAAAACTGTGGTGACAAGATCAACAATGGAGGCGGAATATATTGCTGCTTCGGAAGCAGCGCGGGAAGTGGTTTGGATGAAGGAGTTCATAACCAAACTAGGTGTGGTGCCTAGTGCGTTGGACATAATGGTGATCTATTGTGACAACAATGGAGCCATAGCCAACGCCAAGGAATGAAGGTCTCACAAGAATTCCAAGCATATTAAGTGGCAGTTTCACTCCATCCGCGAGCATGTCAAGGATGGAGATATAAAGATTTGTAAACTACACACGGATCTCAATGTAGCAGATCCGTTGACTAAAGTTCTCCCTAGGGAAAAACATGATCAACACCAGAACTCCATGGGTGTTAGATTTATCACTATGTAACTAGAATATTCTCTCTAGTGCAAGTGGGAGACTGAAGGGAATATTCCTTGAGAGGCAATAATAAAGTTGTTATTATATGTATTCCAAGTATATGATAGATGTTTATTTTGCATTCTAAAATTGTATTGATTGGAAACATTAATACATATGTGCTTAATAAACAAATAGAAAGTTCGTAGTTATGCATCTCTTATAAACTAGCTCGTTGATTAATAAGATGATCAAGGTTTCCCGATCATGGACATTGGATGTTGTTAATAATGAGGTCACAACATTGGTGGAATGATGTGATGAACATTCATCCGAAGTATAACATTACGATCAAAGTCATTGTGTTTATATTTCTATAACATCATACGAAGTAATCCTAGTCCTTAGACCATGAGATCAGGTTAATCACTTACACTAGAAGAGTATCTTGATAACATCAAACGTCACACCGTGAAATGGTGACTATAAAGGTTGGTTGAGTGATATGAAGGTGTTATGTAGAGGCTCATGGATCAAGAGTGGGATTTTTACATCTTGATGATGGATATATATACTCTGGGCCCTCTCTGTGATATCATTTTGAAGTAGCTTACAAGCAAGTGATGTGATAACTGGAATGTTATATCATGGAAACGAGAAAAGAGTGCATGTCGGCAATAAGATCAAACTAGGTATAGATATACTGGTGATCGAATCTCGGACATGTAATATAGCATGAGACAAAGGGATTTAGTTACTAGGGTTAAAGGTTCTCACGATCACAGAAGTCATCGTTGAATGTGTGGGAGTTAGTATGGATCTCCAGGTCCCGCTTCTAATTATTGATCTGAGAGGGGTATCGATCATGTCTATATTATTCGCGAGCCGTAGGTTGACACACTTAATGGATACCAACACCGTTTGGAGGAAATATGTTCCAGACAAAAGAATTGCAAAGCGCTGGAATTATTTCAATGGACACCAGAATTGTTTCGGGTGAAATTGCTGAAATTGGTTCTGCATGTGATATTGAAATATTGCAGTAGGTTTTATGTGAATGTTTGTTAATTAAAGTAATAACAAAATTCTGAATAAAATAAATAAAAGAGTTTTATTAAATGAGAGTTGCATTAAATTTGGTGGAAATTTAATGCATGTGAGTGGGAATTTGAATGGAGGGTAAATTTATGTGAATGGAGCTTCACCACATGGATGAAGGAAGAGGTGGGGGAACCTCCCCTTGGCGTAGGCCATGGGAGGAGGCTGCCCCCTCTCCCTATAAATGTCCCCCTCTTCCTCCTTCTCACTCACACCTCCTCGTGAAGGGTCTCTCTCCCTCTCTAGAATTATTCCCCCATGGTTTCGGATTAGCGAGATACATGCTCCAGGAGGCATTTCGTCTGGAAGGAGTTGCTGCTTCCACTGCATCACTTGAGCGAGGAGGTGGAGGTTGTTCGGTGGCCTGAACGTGTGTGCGATCACGGATGCGCTGCTGAGTTGCGGCGCTGGACTTCTTCTCGATCCTGATATCGACAAGCGTTCGACTACATCATCCACAAGTTCAACCTCGTTACATTCTACAAGGGCATGTTCTCTATGGATGTATATCCACCCGTAGCTTCTATCTAGTAGATAGATCTTGGTGCTTAGTAGTTCCCATCGTAGGAATTTTGGTTTTCTATGCTGCAAACCCAACACCGCCGACATCTCCTTCTTCATGATGATCATGTCCGCCGGTCTTCATGATGATCTGGTCCGCCGGCATCTCCTTCATCATGATGATCATGCCCGAGAAGACGAAGAACTCTTCGTCTTCCCGCCTTCCCATGTCTTCGTGACCACCATTTGCCGTCGGCGCCTCATGGAGGTCGCGCATGAAACTGCGCCTAAGCAGGTGACCCTCCAGTTGTCCATAATTAGGGTCAAGCTAGGGCTAGAGTTTGCATGTTCGACATGGACATCTTATCATGGTCTTTTTGTTCTGAATTATGTCCTCCTTCACGTCTTTCTTGTACGTAGCAACTCGACCTTCACTCATCGTGACGACCATGCTTGCCTGAGCGGTCACAATAGAGAGTAGCTAGATTAGAACCACACCATATGCACACACACATGCATGGTCGCCAGAAAAATTCAGCATGTCCTTTCATATAAGTAGGACATATGGGTAGTGCAAAAATTTGGCGAAATGAAAATGATTCAACATTTCGGCAAACATCCATGCACCACACTTGGGAAACAAGAAAAAACTTCTTCACATGCAAACATTCATGCACCACACAAGCTTCATGTATAAACATCGTCTCTCCATGCATCGCGCACACCACCCGTGCGACCAGATTCACCTACAAAACATGCATATTCATGGCAAGTACTCATCTATTAGATTCAATAGCGATATGAGACCACAATGAGAGAGTATGGACAAATAGATCTAAAAGCTGGTGGAGAGGAAATTAGTGGACAAATCAAGATGTGGGAGAGAAAAGTAAGTGTGTTTTAGATCTACCAGTTGGAGAGAGGCTCCCCGTTACCAATATATGAACTAAAGTAGGTTTAAGTACCAATTCAGGAAAAATGGGGGTGGTAGGGAGGAGTAAGACGAGCTGGGTGTGGAGAAGGGGAGAAGAGATGTCAAGTGGGTGGTGGTGGATAGCGGGGTGAGCTTCCACCTTCTTGTACATGGATATGAATGCACCATTATGTGGCGCATATAGCGGATATGCGCCACAGAAGTTCACATTTCTGTGGCGCATATTGCTATATGCGCCACCGAATAAGGGGCTACACTTTATGCGGTGGGACCCACGTCAACTTTTTGTGAAGCATATCGAGATATGCGCCACAGGAAACAATCATTTTTGTGGCACATATCACCATATGCGCCACAAAAATTGGGTCAACCAGATTCTATGGTGGGACCCGCCTTCACTTTTTGTGGCGCATATAGGCATATGCACCACAGAAAGAATAATTTTTGTGGTGCATATAGTATGCACCACATAAAGAATAAATTTTTTTGGCATATATGGCTATATGCGCCATAGAAAGTTGGTTGCCCAACCCCGATGGCGGGTCCCACCTTATTTCTGTGGCATGGTTTCCTAAATGCACCATAGAATAGTGATGGTTTGTGTGGCACATGGCCTGGCATGCTCCACTAGAATTTCTCTGTAGCGCGTGGATCTAGATATGTGCCACAGAATAGCCGGCGTATCTATAGCTGTTTTCATGGTTGTGAGCATCAAGCAGTTAATGTGTTGAACTATTGATCGATTGATGACCCGATGGGTGGATCGGTCGTATCAGGTAGTTTCTCATGGGCCATAGCAGATATACCATTGGCTGATTAATTTAGGATTGTCCCGTTCTTGCACTTTGGGAACCTAGAGGTTAGGCATCAATCTTTGCAAATTGATACCTATTGGTAATTAGCTGAGTACTAATCACAGATTACCGATAGTTCTAAAACAAGATAGAGATTACCAGAAGCTCCCGCTAGAAAATAATGGAGTAGGCCTGTCCATAGGGTGTCCTACACCCCGCTCATCTCCTTGTATCCAACTTTTGCATCCACTCGCCCTGCTCAACATCGGTGTAGGCCCATCACCTACCTCACCTTTGTAGGCGACAAGGGGGTGAGGCCACCCAGAGCACTGGTTCTTGGAGAGGACGACGCCGGAGGGGATAACCAGGTTGGGGAGCGAGGATCACGGAGGCGATGGAGAAACCACTTTTACTACTAGGGTGCTAGGCGGTGGCTGCCAGCATGGAACCCTAGCATGCAGGGATGCCGAAACTCGCGAGGAAGGAAAAAGATAAAGAGAGGTGAGTTTTTTCTTCTAAGTGCCAAGCTAGGGAAAGTGCCTCTACTCTACGGGTGTCACTGTGTTCAGAGCATATTGGTCTCTGTGTTGTGAACCAAAGTCGCTATTGGGGGCATTAGGATCATAGGAGAAGCAATCGATGCGGTAACAAAAAACTTCTAACCCGAACGAATGATCCAGATGAGTTCTATGTGACATCCGAGGGCTTATAAGACTCGCAACCAGGAGTGGTCGGAGGTCACAGCTATGGCACCACACATAAGCTTAAGATCTCATCCCTCTCTCCCCGCCCCCCACGACGAGCGACAGGGATGATCCCGCCATCCACCCGCCTCCAGCCCTCCAACAGCTTCCTCCCCCGGTGCCGCTGGATACAAGCAACGGGTGGATATACATCCATAGAGAACATACCCTTGAAGATTAACAAAGCATTGTTAACGAAACTAATTTTGTGGTTGATGTAGTCGTACACTTGCCGATCTCAAGATCGTGATGAAGTCCAACGAGTCAAGCAGGTCCAGCACCACCAAGTCCAGCAGGTCCAGCACCACCAAGTCCAGCACCCCAAAGCAGCGGTACATCCGTGATCGCACACACGTCTTGTACCAATACAACCTCCGTCCCTCTCTCTAGCAAAGCAGCGGAAGAACCAAGTCCTTTCCAGATAAAGCCACGAGGAACAAGTATCTCGCTAATCCGAGACCATGGGGAATAATTTCTAAAGGGGAGAGAGATCCTTCACGAGGAGTTGTGAGTGAGAAGTGAGGAGATGGGGTCCATTTATTGGAGGAGGGGATGGCCCTCCCATGGTCGGCGCCCCATGGGGGTTCCCCTTTACCTCCCTCATTCATGTTGGTAACTCCCTCCACGTAAATATGCCCCTTCACATTCTCCACTTAAGTCTCCACTTAAATGCATTAAATTTATCCAAATTTAATACTATCTCATTTAATAAAACTCTTTTATTTATTTTATTCAGAATTTTTTTAATTACTTTAATTAATAAATATTCACATAAAACCCTTGCAACATTTCAATATTACATGCAGAACCAATTTCAGCAGTTTCTCCCGAAACAATTTTGTTGTCTATTAAAATAATTCCATCGCTTTGCAATTCTTTCATCTAGAACATAATTGCTCCAAATGTTGTATGGCAACCCTTAAGTGTGTCACCCTATGGTTCGCGAATAATTCATACATGATCGAGACCCCTCTCAGATCAATAATCAGAAGCGGGACCTGGAGATCCATACTGACGCCCACACATTCAACGATGACTTCTATGATCGTGAGAACCTTTAACGGTAGTAACTAAATCCCTTTGTCTCGTGATATATTACATATCTGAGATTCGATCATCGGTATCTCCATACCTAGTTTGATCTCATTGCCGACATGCACTCTTTTCTTGTTCCCGTGATATAACATTCTAGTGATCTCATCACTTGCTTGCAAGCTAACCAATGTGATATCACCGAGAGGGCCCAGAGTATATCTATCCGTCATCGGGATTGGCAAATTCCACTCTTGATCCATGAGCCTCAACATAACACCTTTTGAATACCCGAACCCATCTTTATAGTCACCCTGTTACGGTGTGACGTTTGATGTTATCAAAGTATTATTCTGGTGTTAGCAATTAACATGATCTCATGGTCTAAGGATAAAGATTACTTTGTATGATGCTATAGAAATATAAACATAATGACTTTGATCATAATGCTATACTTTGGATGAATGTTCATCACATCATTCACCAATGTTGTGACCTCGTTATTAACAACATCCAATGTCCATGATCAGGAAACCTTGATCATTATGTTAATCAACGAGCTAGTTTATAGAGAGGCATTACTAGGAACCTTGTATTTTTTTTATTAAACACACATGTATTAACGTTTCCAATTATTATAAATATAGCATGTAAAATAATTTTTATCATAAACATGGAATAAGATAATAACAACTTTATTATTACCTCTCGGGCATATTCCCTTCATCCTCGCGTTGACAATCGCGTCGGGTGTGCCTGGCGAGGAAAGGCAAGCAGAGCACGGCAGGACCAGAACCATCAGAGCATCATCCCCCGGCACAGCACCAGCTAAACACGAAGTAGACTTCTTGCCCTACTCTTTTCGAGAGGCGCTGCTCCCTCAATACAAGCATTAAACATAGCAAGGATGCATCAACACTCGTACACGAATATCCTCGAGATAAATACCTAGAATGTCAATACATATGGATGATTACATGATCAATCTCATCCAAACCCCATCCACCTCACATACCTATAGATAACTACTCACAGATGATTATGGAGAGTAAGCACATGGTTGTAGGGGATGTCACTGGTGATGATGGTGATGAAGGAGACATTGAAATCTCCCTCTCTAGAGTGGAGAGCAGGACCGACCTGTCTCTAGAAACAAAGATCTTGGATGTGGCGGTGCTCTATTTTGCGAAAAGCTCTATGCTTCTAGATACCTAGGTTTTTCAGGTATATAAGGGGGTACGTGAAAGGAGGAGGCGAGGCAATGCTCCAAGGCCAATAGGGCCTAGGTGGCGCGACCAATAAGAGTGCACATGCCACTACGTCTCTTTTGGGCCTCTGGCTCCATTTGTGTGATTACAAAGCTCCAGGATCCTTGTTCTAGTGAAAAAATTGCGTGGTATTTTTCTCCGGTTTTATTTCCTGCGAATACAGCCAAAAAGAAGAATTTTGCTAAAAACAACGTCAGATTCAACAGTTTTATTCAAGTATGGTGAGATTTTGGAGAAAATTATTGAGCAAAGTACTTGGAAAAGTAGATACATTTGGGATGTATCAGATGGTCGGGGCTTAGTGCTCACCCCAGGGTATTGGGTATGCTCGAATTCTTTTCTAGGGGCACATGACTCCATGTCCATTTATACACATACAACGGTCAGAGTCGAGGTCTCGCCTCGGGGTTTGATGCTTGCTTCATTTCTGAGGGAACATGGCTTTGCAGCCATCACTTCATGTGCAACAACTGCTACCAAGGGCTCGACCTAGGGTTCTATGTCTTCTTATTGTCTGGGGG